>CM076574.1:1122907621-1124243601 GCA_034641835.2 Pinus albicaulis
TATATATATATATATATGACCTCGTTTATTTGGGTTTAGAGGCATATTGATCCATGCAAGTCGAGAATTTGTACTTTTAAAGCTCCAAAAGAATTTATAAATGACACAATGTGATGAATAGCCTCTTCATTAACTAATGATGCAATTAAGGTATTAGTATTTTTATTCTTGGCCTCACCTATGGTGATCTCTTTATTTGAAGTTGGATATTTTAGAAGATTTCCAGTTTTTCATTCAAAGACTTCTTACCACAATTCATTGAATATGAAGATATACTTTATATTTCTAGACCATTTATGGTAGTTTTATTTTCCTTAAAAAAAAACTATGAAGATGATTAAATGCATTATTAAATTGTAAACTTCAAAATAACTTGAAAACAACTCTTAAAAAGTAATCTTTTCATCTAGACATTTTAATATATATCATTTAAAAATATAAAAGAAAATAAGAATCCAAGCAATTTGGAAATTATGTATTTTGAAAATATAATAGTATACTTTGCCCAAAAAAATATTCAAATCTTAAAAGAATTTAACGTGATACCTAAAAATAATAATTTTATTTTATTTTTACATATAAAAGAAAATAGCTCAAATTTATAACAAATAATTTTTATAAAAATAACAAAGAATTTTAACAACTTAAATAATATAGCTTAAATATTATATACTTTTTATTAATTTTATTTTATTGTTTAATGTTTTCCTAATTTTGAAAAAATTAACTGGAATAATAAATATCAGTTATTAAATTCTTGTAAATTAAACGCATTAAAAAATTTAAATATTTGTAACCATTCTAAAAAGATATTTCAAATATTTCAAATATTAATCTTATAAGTAAAATGTAATAATCTCAATATTAAGATCACAAAGAGTTAAAGTTGGGCCTTTAAAATGAATAAGAGACATTTTTACAATTTCCTTATGGCACACTTATTTTATCCAATAGACATAGGTTTGTGGACAGCTAAGTATGACTGCACGAATAACTTGCCTCGCAGCTATCTTCGAAATTGGGATCGGCAGTTTGGACAGGTACTGGCAACATCTAGCCATTTCAAAATGCAAGTGGAATGATATATGTGGCCGCACTGGAGTCGAGATGCCTCATCACGCAATTCAAAATCGTCGTAGCAAACTGTACAAGTGGAAGCAATACTGTTATTGTTATTCAAATGTTCCTCCGAAATCGTTAAGCTCTGCAGCTGCTGGGCATTGTCTCTGTCAACTGGTCCGCGTCGACCCAAACGATTAAGACCAGTCTGCGGGTTATATTCCCAGAGGCTATGGTCAAAGTTATGAAAATCCGTTAACTGATCGTCGGAGATGTATCCGTTATCGCTTTCAGAATCTATTTCGTCGCTGAGGCTGACGCTATCGTCTTCAGAAACTGTTTCCTCGGTGAGGGTTACGCTTTCGTCTTCAGAAACTGTTTCCTCCGCGAGGGTTACGCTATCGTTTTCAGAAGCTGCTGAATCGATATGATGACGTGGAGGGGAGGCTGAAACAATATTATTGGACGGTGAATCTGTTGAATCGATAAGTTGAGGAAGAGGGGAGGGTGAAACACCATTATTGGACTGTGAGGCGGTGGAGGAAGTCCGCCTTCTTTCAGCCTGCGCACTCCGACTTCGCTGTCGTATTGCCCTTCCTTCTCCCTGGTTTTCCATCTCAATATTTCAAAAATGATTCGACGACCACTTCAATCAGCGAACTAAGTTTATATTTCGAAATCCCGTTGTAATGGAAATGGCAATTTATACAATTCATAAAGTTGCGTTGAGGCCAAGAGACACAACGAACTCGCATACCTTTTAATATCAGATTTACAATGTTTTAATTTTTAATTTATATAAATTAAGTTTGTTCATAAATATTATTATGATATAATTAAATTGAGCTCCACAGCTCCATTCACGAGTATTATGATACAAGTATATAACTAAGTTTACACATATACATATTTCTTACTTTGAACCCTACTCTTTTTTTTATAAATATTATAAAATAAATAATTACAATATTATATTATATTTTTTTTGGATGTGTTTATTTTTATAAAGTATATTCCGAAAGTAATTTGATATTAAATATTGTTTTTATATTTAAATATAAAAAAGAAAAAGAAAATAAAGGATAAAATGTAATGACATAAAACATTCACATAAACTTTAATAATAATTGTTATTAAATTATAATGATTGTTATTGCAATTTTTACCGAACAAAATGCTATGCGGATAGCTTACCACTACTTTTTTATCCAAATACTACTTAAATTATGGTGGGAAACTATCCACGTAGTATTTTGTTGTGTAAACATTGCAACATAAATGATCATGCTAATAATTTATCTTAAAAGAATGTGTGTTTATTTTCCACCATTTTGAAAACATAAAAGTGTACTTACATTCATGATAGAGTGGTTGCTTTGCTCCCTTGGAAAAAGAAATGTGCTTTTGCATGTAAGATTTAGTTAGCTTCCTTTGGAAAGAAATCTATATTTTGTATTTAAGAGGAATAACTATCATAACTATTATGCTAGTTTCTTTTGGAATAAGATCATGTACTTGCATATAAGATTTGTGTTAGCTTTCTATTAGAAAGAATATACATTTTCTTGTCAGAAATGGTAGCATGTTGGGCTACGCTTCATTGGAAAGGAAGATGAATTTACATGCATAAAAAACACAGCTATGTGATATAGGTAATCGTGGTTTAATATTTTGGAAAGGAAGACACCTATTTTTATTTTTTATAGTATTAATTTTCTGGAAAGAAAACATTTTTTTCATGCCCTATTGTGTGCTAGATTTCCTCGAAAAGGAAACATGTATTTGCATTCTCTAATGTGTTAAGATTTCTTTTATGAAGATTAGTTTGGAAAAACATATGCATTTGAATGCATATAAAACTTATCCATTCTGTTAGCTTTGTTTTACGTATTTGCGTGCACTGAACATAATAGTTGAAGGGCTAGTTTCTTTTGATAAAGTTTATGTAATTGCATGCATGATGATCATAAACGATGTCTTATTTTCCTTTAAAAGAGTATGTGCAGTTCTAGCGGTTTCTTTTGCAAAGAATGGGTGCTTGTGTGAGGGGGATAATTGTTATGATAATTATCTATAGACATCCTTTAATAATTATATGCTTTTAATTAATGCATTTGTAGTGATGGTAAAGCATGAATGTCATGATATTTTGTTTACATTTCATCTATGTATATGAATACAAGTTGGAGCATCAGTAATATAGATTTATTATCAGTTGATCAATATTTCGATCTAATAATGATATCAAAGGTTACTAAGAGTAGAAGTTGCAAAAGAAGTCTACGACATAAGAAAATGATGAATTATGTTTAGATTATGGAAGAAAATAAACTTGTGGTCTATGCAGATTGAAGGAATGCCAACTACTAGATAATCCATTAATGGGAAGAACAAGGATAAAAAGATGATTCTTAAGGATTTATGGGTAAATTATATCAAGATGATTATAATAGCTTGTATCATCTAGGTGGATATTGGTGCCCACCCACCTATTCCACTTGTACCTCCAACTGGTTTAATGACTTTCCTTGATTATAGCACAATTTACTATTTTTAGTAGTTTAACCCTGTAAATGACATTTTTTTGAGGTCCACTATAGGACCATAGCCATAGGTATGAGCCTTGTATAAATATTATAGTACTCAGAGAGTCATTTCTAATGAGGTATCATACGCGTAAAATGAATATCACATGACCAAGTTACAACCATGGGAAGTTGGCTACCCAACTAACCCAAATGGGGTCCACAAAATCTTGATATTTCGTCTCATAGCATTAGGGTTTTGGATGTCTATGGTTTCCCTTTACTGTTCAATAATAATAAAAGGCAAAGGCCCCTAATTAGCCTCATTTGAACAAATTTCATAGGAATATAGCCGCCACATCTCTTCTTAGACATAAGCTACGATTGCCTGAACTAGATTATTTCCATTTTATATATAAAAAAATTTATCTCTTTTATATTAAAGAAATGAATATTTATGTATGCTACATCTTTTTTTTATGTTTATATTTATATCTCATTGCATTCCTACAAAATTTTGGATCAATGGTATCAAAGCAGTCTACTCTGTCCCTATTTTTTGTGCATGTCCCCACCAGGTGTGGGTATAAGGATTTAAGGATTGAACTAGTTAAACCTTTGCAATAACGACCTCACCACCCACTATGATTTTCCATGGTGGAAGAAAATAAATATGAGGGAGCATGAGATCATTACACAAAATTTCACAAAGAGGCCCTCGAGCGACAAAGGAACATGATGATGTACAAATTTGTCTACATCCTTCAGTCGTTACCCATAGGTGATGCATCTTCATCTATAATCCTCCCTAGATGTGCCACTCCCTTTAACGTACAATTTAACATTTACATTCCCATATTTGAAGGCAACATAGATGTAGATGTCATAGATAAATGGTTAAATATGTTGCAAGAGTAATTTCCAGTTCACGATTCATCTAATAGGGAGAAGATTAATTTTGCACTCCTCATATCCATGCCACACATCAAGAACTATTGGAAAACCTATTGTGAGAAGAAGGATGAGAGGGAACCCTCACTGTTTTTATCTGCACACACTTGGAATTCTTTTCAAGATGACATCAAGGAATAATATTACTAGAGTAAGAGCTATGAAGATAAGTACATATAGTGGACTACTTTGCAGTAGAAAAGGGATCAAGATGTTCATGAGCTCATAAATATTTTCCATAACCTACACACAAAGTTGGGTATAAAAGACTATGAGAAGCATCTAGTACTAAAGTACCACAATTTTTTTCACAAATACATTCAGGAGGAAATGCAATTCCTCTACATCTCCTCGCTTGGTGTAACATATCGATATTATGCCAATATTGAGGAGAAATTCAAGTGGAAGAAGCAAGACTTTGGATCTGCAAACCTAAAGTAGGGAAAAGGTGCCCCGAATCCATAGAGCAAAGGGAAGAGCGAGGTTGAAACCCACAAGGACAACTCCACAAATCTGCAAACCTAAAATAACAAGAAGGAGAAGAATAATACTGGAAAGTTGTGCAAACTACACGAAACTTCCACTCACAACACAAGTGAATGTTGTGCAAAGAAGTTGATGGTGGGCGAGCTAAAAGACACGGAGATGGATGCAATATTTGATTATAAGCTAGAACCCGATAAGGGAACAAAAAATGGAAAGAATATCATGGAATCAGAACCCACTACGACAATAGCCACCACCAAGCTACAAAAGGAAGAACCTAAGGATCCAAAGGAGGGGGAGCACCTCTTCCACTAAAAAAATGGTTAAAGGGTTTGTCGGTGTAGGTCATCATTGATATTACGATCTAGAAGAACTTGATCTCAACCAAGGTCATTAAGGTATTTAAGTTTCGAAAAACGTTGCACCTATCAAGGAAATATTTAGGGGATAATTTTAGTAGGTGGGATAATTTTCTATGTTTTTTCCAAAAAAAATATTCGAAAATTTCCATTTTTTCTAAAAAATATTTGCCCAAATTTTATATTGTAAAATTAATTTACCTTAATTATAGAGTATAAAATCATTAGAAATTTTAATATTTTTACAAACATATCGCTAAACATTTTATAGTTTTACATGTTAGAGACTAGTAAGATTTGCCAAGGTTTATACACTTTAACATAAATTTCCATCCTTCAAATTTTCCCTAGGACCCATAGTCGTACACTGTTAGGTGGATCCACCAAGGGAGAGATATTTTTGTGAGTCAGCAGTGTCACCTACCTTATAGCACCAAACCCTTTGGAGATGAGGTATTACACGATGTTGCTAATCTAGATGTCTGTAAATTTTTATTAGGTCAGTGATACCTATGGAAGTGTCATGTTGTATATGAATATATACCTCATTCTAATATTATTACTTTGGATTAAAAATTGTATAGAATACCATAGGTAGCATCACCTACATTCTTTTATTTGATCCGTGCTAAACAATGTAGTAACATCATTTCCTAGAATGGGAAATTTTTCTTTCTTATGATTCACCCTCAAACCAAGAGGAATTTTGTGGCCACATCCACATCCACCAAGCAGGGCTCCTTCACACGGGAGCACCAAATGGAAAAATATGTCGAGGATTACATGGAAATCTTCATCTTACCCACATGGGTACCCCTATACTATTAGGTCAATCACTCCATCGATGTGACCCCGAGCACGCGCACTACCCAATGTACTGATCTATCGATTCTCTATTATTGAGAACAATAAATCAAGAGAAATATTAAAGAGTTATTGCAGAAAGGGCACATAAATCTAATTTTGTCATCTTGTTGGAGCTCGATCGTGTTGCTACAGAGGAAGGAAGAAAATTTGAGGATGTCTATTAACTTTTGGATGTTGAATCATATCGTTGTCCCGAATAGGTATCCAATCCCACAGATTAATGACCTTCTGGACTATCTCAAGGTACGAAAATATTTTATCAAGATTAAATTGAAGTCCAGTTATCACTAGGTACCAATCAAACCCTCCAATGTGTGGAATAATGCCTTGAAATCCAAGGGGGAAGTTTTTGAATGGTTTGTAATGTCTTTTGGTTTGACGAATTTCCTCGCAACCTTCATGAGGTTGATGGATAACATATTCTGACACTTCACCAACTTTCTCATGGTAGTGTATTTGGAAAAAATACTTATCCTCATCGAGAGTTCGGAAGAGAACCTACAACATATTGGCTAGGTCATGCAAAACTTCCAAAAACACAAATTGTCTACCAATTTGGAGAAATTCACTTTTGGTATAACCTAGGTTAAATATCCCAGGTACATAATTAATGAGTGGGGTGTGCATGTGGACCCAACCAATATAATATTTATATAGTATTGGCCATCCCAAACCACTCTAACAGAGCTTTGCAGATTTTTGGATCTTGCCAATTTCTATCACAGGTTCATATTGGGATTGTCTCATATCACTCGGCCTTTGAGTCAAGTTAGTAGGGGTCGAGTGAAAGCTAATTTATTCTGGTGTGAATCCAAACATAAGGAAAATTACATGTTGAACCATTTCCACGTCTCTACACTAGTTCTCATATTACCATACCGGTAGAAAACATTTGAAATTGAGATAAATTCCTCAAACTATGCTGTGTAGTTGTTAGCCAACACGGGCATCTGGTTGCATATCACAGTAAGACATTTTCAGATGCAATAGAAAAGTATCCCACCTATGATAAATGTATGTATTCCATAATTCATGCTTGCCAACAATGAAAGTGTTATATTCTATGGAAGGAAACATTCATCCACATAGATCACCGCCCACTCTAGTTCATAAAGACACAAGGAAAGTTACATAACGATCGCCATCAGAAATGGTCAAGACATCTGTAATATTTCTATTTAACCAATAACTACAAGGAGGGAAGCACGAAAAATGTTACATATTTCCTCAACATACCATTGGTTATGGTGTTGACCAGTATGCTTGATTCTTGTGGACACGAGAATTTGGGATGGCCACATATTTACAAGAGTGATCCATAATTTGGCACCACATATTAGATTTTCCTTAAAGAAAATAAAGTTCCAGAATTTCACCTCTTGGATGCATTGTTATGCCACCCAGGAGACCTTTATGTTCCTTCGAATGAAAATTCCAAGATGATTTAGGAGGTGCACAAAAGGTCGGTTCATTGGACATTCTGGGGTAGAAAAAATAGTGGTAGTGCTAGAAAAGCATTTTTATTCGTCCAAACTTTGACACGATCTTGGGAAGTACATTAGATTTGGTACTTCCTCTGTCATTTCCAAACTGACAGTAAAGATTAAAGTCCCTGGGAATCCATCTCCATGTATTACATGTTGGACCTCCCATCTACCAAGCATCGAAATGACTATGTTTTCATGGTTGTTGCTAGATTCTCTGAGATGGCCATCCTGGAAGCTTACAAGAAGAGTATCACCACAAATTCCACTGCCAAACTCTTCTTTATATTAGTATCAGTACACTTTGGGATCCGAAATTCCATTATCTTAAATCGAGACAAGAGAGTTCCTAAGTACATTATAGTCAAGATTTTGTTCATTTTTGGATACCAAGCTCACTAAGTCCATGACCTCCCATCCCAAACTGACATCCAAACATAGGTCATCAACAAGGTGATCATGCACATCCAGTGCATGTATAACTAGAAGCATCAACACACATGGGATGAAAGCCTGCCCTATGTCTAAAACAACTATAACAGAGCTCTCCACAACTTAAACTTGCCACAACCCCCTTTGGGTGGGGTTGGAATTCCAACCACTATGTCCAATTGATGCTTCCATACAACTTGCAACTACTCAGGTATATTCAACTCATGTCTGGTCCAAAGCTGACAGAGCTACCAGTTTCATTAAACACATTAAATAATTCCTTTATGAATTCCATGACATATTGGAAAGGTCAAATACTAAGTACAAACATCGCCATGATTAACATTGGGTACCACACAAGTTCCAAGTGGGAGATAAAGTTTCATTACATTTGTAGAAGGAGCACCTCGTTGGGGCCCACCGCAAGGATTTATCGCTTCGATATGAAACTTGCACCATAAATAAAGTTATAGGAGACAATTATTTCTAGATCATTATTCCACCATTCCTTGGCCTGCACCCAGTACTCAATGTGGATTGGTTGTGGTGATATATTCCGCCATTGCTGGACACATCTAAGATTGTTGAACAATTGACACCAATAGAGCTCAACCTAAGTTGTACCAAACATGCCACGACTAATAGGATCATCGACACATATATTAGGAACATTTTGTAGTAGAATATCCAACTATATCGAGTTGTCTGACCAGGCCAATTTCTTCACCAAGGAAATTGGCTCATGATAGACCACGTTTAACATAAATTTTCTCACCTCATGGAGGCTTTGCATGTAATGGGGACCATTGGTTCCTAAGGGGGGAGGAACTATATAGGTGTATATTAGTGTCAGCCATCCTATTTCATTTGGAACTAAAGTTGGTTTCATCATTTTCCTTGATTGTAGCACAATTTACTATTTTAGAAATTTTTTTGGTTCCTAGTGTTCCAGAGTTGTTTTGACCCCCTAAACGATGTTATGGTTATGGTTTTGGATGTTTAGAGTTTCCTTCTATTGTTTAGTAATTAAAAATGACATTGAGCCTCTTTGAAGCACATTTCAGAGGAAAGTAGCTACCACATCTCTTCTCATAGATAAGCTACTATCATGCAAGCTAGTTTATTTTTCATTTTGTATGTAAGCATATTTCAGTTCTTTGATATTAATGAAATGGACATTAATTTCTGTTGCATATCTATGTTTATGTTTATATCTATATCATGTTGCATTCCTACATAATTCCTTAACATTTTAACTATTCATGTTGTATCTATGATGATATTTATATGTAAAAAATTATGACAATGGTCAAGGGATCCACTCCCTTATAACTCATAGAGTGAAGGGTGAACATTGTCATGAGTGTTTAATAAAAAATGATTTCTTTTTTTTCATCAGACGAGGTTTCTATGATATAGATTTGTTCAATCATGTGGTTTCCTATGTTTCAATTTTGATGATGTTGATACTTACATAACTTATAATTTATATTACTGAGTATGTGATTAACTAACCTACTTAAAATAATAACCGAAATGATGCAAGGTTATGATAACATACTATAACAATGGATATTATGTTATGTAACTTCTCATTCCTTTACTAAAAAATACTTTATGTAATGATGAATATTTTATTTAATAACCAATAAAGAAATATTGAATGAGTAGTTCATAAAGTTCCAAGTCTGCAAATTCAACTAAATTTTTATCATCCTATGTCCTATTTGTTCCCAGAAAACTCCTCGCGAGAGAAATATCCTATAAAACCATGGGTAATGGTACTTCAAAAGTGTTGAAAGAATCAAATAGGAAGGTATGAAATTATTTCCCTCTCTAGTGCTGTAAATTTTCCCATATAATTATAAGCATGCACCTCTTGATATTAATTCCATTCAATAATTTTGTTTCCGCAGCATTCCCAAGAGATAGTATGAATCCCAAAACCATCAAAAAGGTTATAGCAGCATTAATAATTAGAAAATTCATCCACGAGCCAGATATGTTTGATGATTTGTTTGAAAGGACTCCTTCATATTCAATGGTTATGAAATGGGCAGAGAAAAAAATGTCTCCACGACAAATAATTTAGTTCACGCAATACATGGTTTCAAGGCTAGATAATGTGCCTCTAGATTCACTAAGGATTCCTGATGAGGGAAAAATTCATTATGAGAAAACAGTTGTTGATCCTACATAGCCTACTACTGCTTCTCGACCAAAAGAAATAGTCGCAGCTTCTTTTTCTCAAGCATAGGGTTCTATAGATAATAACATGCTAGAAGAAATATGGGAGGCATATAATAAATCTATAAATTCTAAGGCTGGTGAACCTAAAAATAGTAATATTCCAACACAAGAGAAGGAACATGACACTTAAAAGAGCTCTGGGCAGACTCTGATTGCAGCAAAGGCCCCTGAGAAGCCTTTGGAATACAAAGACATTGAAAATTGAAATTATACCGGTAATCCCAAAATCCGAGGTTGTATTAAGGATTGAATAAATTTCTTCACTTGGTATATTTTACAGTCCTCAACAGAAAGCTATGGTAAAAAGAGAGAGGAAGAAAATACATATTTATGAGTCCGACGCTTTGATTCCTAGAGATACATATTTTCATGTTTTATGTAAAGGTTCGTGGGTTACTCCTACAGAGGATTGGGTAGCCTTACCGAATTCACAGGTGCTTACGCTTCAGCCATGATGGTCAAGGTTACAGACTTCCAGCAGTTGTTAAAGGGAAAAGATGAAAGAATTATGCTCTTAAAACCGAGTATTGAGGTTGAAACAAAAAATATTACTGAATACTCTCAAGGATATATCTCATAGCTTAAAAAAAAAAATCACTCAAAATTCAACATGACATTGAACAGTAGGCCCGAGACACTCAAATTCATGAATTACAGAACATGATTGAACAACTAAGTATCAATATTGAATTAATTCTATTTAATAAAGAAGGAAATGAGTTAAATACTTTCTCAACAAGAGGTCATATTTTTCCAAAATTTGGCAACCATTCATGATATTTTGAAAACAACTAGTTATCTGATGGACGAGATGTTAGATATCAGGAATTATTTTTACGATATTGAACAAAAAAATTGTCAAATTTCTGACATGGCAAGATAGTGCAGAAGGAAGATTATATTTTCTTCCCATGATTGAATAATCACATAAGGACTTTTTTTTCATGGTGTGAATTTTTTCTCAATCAAACAAAACCAGCGACATTCCAGGCAAGAGATATTCAAACAAAATTCAGTCAATTAGTGATAATTTGTGCTAAGAAAACCTCATATCCAGCTGCCCCGAGGGGACACTACCAGGGATTAAACCACTTACTAGAATGTGGCAAGGGACATCCAAGAAACGAGCCTAAATCATTGATCAACTTACTAAAATCAACTTGGAAATTTACGGGAAATTTGTAGTCAACCCACACAGTCACTGATTAGTTATCTCTTGGCTATCTAATACCACCACTCAGATGTTCCCAGTGTTGAGAGACGTGATTGAATTGTCCAAATTTTTATCCAACCAAAATATCCTCCAGAGTAAAAGAATAAGATAGATATCTACGAGCTTCAATGACAAATTGGAGCACATACTTCTTCCCAGGCATAGACAGTTTGTTAAAATGGATTCTATATTTCTCCCTTTTTTGTTTATTTTTTCTATGTTGTTAACACCGATTTCAGTCATTATTTTATTTTCTATATTTTTATTGTACTTAGAAACGGTAAACCTTATCCATTTTGATATGTGAAGGGTTCTGAATTTTCAAGAGAGAGGCTTAAGTTTGCATTATTGTAATTAAGTATTTATTAATACATATCTGAACCATCACCATTTTTCTCATGAGGATATTGAAGATGTATCAAGTACTATTATCTTGTTGTTGTTGTTTTGTTTGTGAGATGAATGGTTATTCAATTTTTGTTCATTTTATATATGTGTTATAGATATCATCACTATTAATATTAATGTGCTTGATTTGATTCATAAAATTAGATGTATTAACAAGGAAATCTTATATATTTGATGTTCTTAGAAACAAATTTAATTAAATTAGTTATATTTACCTCTTTTAACTTCACAATTACATGTTAATCTACATTATCATGTTGATGGTGAAATCCTTATAATTACATATAGATATAGATTTCACTAGATAGATATCAAGTTATTAATATTTATTTTAGTCTCCATTATAGCACATTTTCTATTTCCGTTCTCTTTATTATTTTAAAATTCATATAAAGTTAAACTAGTCCCATATTTCCAATCAGAGCCATCATTACAAACGGAAAATGATCTTCTCTAAGTTCTTGATCGGGTCGTTTTATCCGAATGTTGATGCTAAATTTTTAGATCATACAATAGGTTCTAGAGCGTTTTCTCCAACCAACGCTTCAAGGACTAGTAACTCAACCAAAAAATATCGTTGGGATTCCAAAGCATTTGTCCAACTAGGTCTTTCAGGACTAGTAACTCAACCCACCAAGGGCTTCCAGAGTATTTTTCCAATCAAGTCTTCGAGGACTAGTAACTCAACCCAAGCTGTTACAGGGCTTCCAAAGTGGTTTTCCAACCAAGGGTTCCAAGCATTAATAACTTAACCCATAGCCATAAGGAACATGAGAACCAACGATAAAACAGAGGTAAAACCCATTATACCATAGCTATCCATGAAATGGAAAGCCCAGGAGAATAATTGTCAATTAATTGAATCCTCCATGGAAATGATAGATCATAAGCAAGAAACCGCATGCATGTTCCATGCATGTTAAAAGTAAGAAGGAAACCATACATGCAACTCAATACCAGCAAGAAAATGCTATTGTAGTTATTGATCCCGATGTCCTATTGCGCTTTCCTTCTTGCTCCAAATCCCAAGTATGCAACACTCCTCCAAGAGTGCTCCAAGAAACTCTAAGTTTGCAAGAGTATGAGAGAGAAAATGGAATAATATCCATAAGCAAACTGACAAAATTGTGAGCAAAATCTTAACTAAGAAAATCTTGTCAACTCATCCTCAAAATATTTTTCATTAATGAGGCCTCTATTTTCTTCAATTTTCCATTATTTCCTTCATTTTCATCCTCCCATGCAACTTGTGACATTTCACCTTCCCTTTCTCCTACTTTCTGTCATTTTCATAAATAAAATTCCAATTAATGCCACTTTTTCCTTTCCAAATCCTTTTCCAATTTCCTTTGCCATAATAAACCAAAATGAACACCCACTATGACGTTTTTTCCCACCATTAAGCTTTGAATATGTTTCCCATGACCTTTTTCTTGTATTTTTTTACATGGATTTTTTACTAAGGATGTTACAGAACCCTCCCCTTTAGGGGAACTCTGTCCTCAGTGTTCAATGACACCTACAACCAACAAAACTATTGAAAAAAAACATACTTCCTCTGGAGCTTTATAACATAGCTCATTGTAGTATTGACAATGATCACTTCTAATAACAAAACAAATTACCACTTATTTGACATTTATAACATAGCTCATTATGGTATTTATAATAAAATGACATATACTCATGCACATTTTATTCAACCAACAAATAACCATACTATCTATGGAGCTTTATAAATCCACCTCAATATAATAGTTATAATAATATACACATATGCACATTTTCTCAACCAAAAATTAAAAGGATATGATTCCTTCATCCACAATAAGGGAATCTAGAGGCTCACACCTCCACCCTCAAAGTAATACTAAGATGCACCTCCTTCCCAGGAATTCTAGAATCCACATCCAAAGTCAAACATGCATCCAATATCCATCATTATGATCTTGTGCCAGTTGTCCTCTCAAGCAATAGTTACCACCTCTGTGTGCCATGACACACTACCAATGTGGATATGATTCCATCTGGAAACGTTAATGACCAAAACAAATCCATCCTTGGCCTTCTTTTCTCTACTACACAGTCCCTCGGGAAATTAGCTCACCTCATTTTGTTTAGTCACACACCTTTGAAATTTCGTGGGCATCCCCTTCTCTTCTACACAGTCCCTTGGGTGACCCCTCTCTTGGAAAGTCTTAATTGCATTGGAAGGTCCAAAAAACCAACACATATCCTTGCGTAAAAACCATCATACGGTCATATCATACTCATGGAATTCAATGGACAATATTGGGTACCAATTTCCCACAATGATCCTGCTCCTAGAGTGCTTTATTAGCATGCTGGTGCGTGCTTCAATTCCTTTTTGTTGTTGCTCCTAATTCTTGCAGTCAGTTCCAATCACCGAACCAGATATTTCCATAGTTCATGTACGAAGCACATAATTCCCATTAAACTCAAAATAAATTGAAATAAACTCAAATCGGACCTCATTTGTAGCTTGTCGACAAGGTACACTTGTAATCTTGCTTACCTCCTCTCACAACAAGTCAAACTAGCTATTTGATCGAATAATCAAGTATAAACATATCACATCCCATTATCTCCAAACAAAACCATCATAAATCAAAATCATATATTACATTTAACCATCACAAACCAGATTCATAGATCACATGTAATAATCATGAGTTAGAATAAAAAATCACATGCATAATAAAAATGAAACAAAATACTGATACTTATCCTTTAATCAATCCTTACCTTCTACCATTATTCTTTTTCATGTCCATATGCACACCAGCTTGGGTTCCATGCCCGAAATACACCCAATGCCTTCTCTTCAACCATGTACACATACACAGTGTGTACATCACACACATACAACCACACACAATGTATGACACCATACATTACATGCACTTACACCTAACATACAACACATACACTTACACCCGGTGTACAATACAACACAATAAATACACCTACACCGAGTTTATTAAACAATATAATACATATACATAGACTTGGTGTAGAACACAATACATATAGATACATGAAGTACAGAACAACGAATACACATGTCATGATACCATGTATACACAATGTGCAATCACAATACCACACATACACAAAACAACATATACATAATGCACAAAATACCACATATGCATAAAACAACATGTACATAATGCACACAATACCAAATTTACAACAATACCATATGTACAACATGTACATAGTACCACATGTACACAACACCACTTGTGCAATATGTTCACAACACCACCTTCATAACGTGTACACAACACCACCTATACAATGTGTACACAACACCATATGCATGAAGTGTACACAAAATCACATGCATGACATGTACATAGCACCAGCAGCACATATCACCCCATGTACAACATCTACATGGAACCACATGCACATAACATAGCATATACAATCATATACACAACACCATATGTACATAGCACCGCATATCCAACATGTAAATAGCACCATATATACCTAACACTGGATGAAAAACATGTACGCAGCACCATCTATATATAGCAATGCATAAACAACATGTACACCACACGATATGTGCATAAAATTGCATAAAAAATATGTACACCGTATAATATATACACAAAACTGCATGTACACAACATCGCAACTAAAACAGATACACAACAATAGTACTGTACATCCATAGACCACAAACTAACTCTACCAAGAAACCTTGCTTCTAGCGTCCTTCCACCATTCATGCATATTCTAGCATTCCACCAATTAGACTACTTCCATTATGATGAGTTATCCCTCAACATTACCTATCCATAATGTAAACATAGTAATAACGCAAACATACAATATCATTTGATTTCCACATGATATTGTCCTTGTATATTTTTCAAGATTACTATTCCCACTTGATTCCTTATAAACTAGGAACCCATTCATGCCATTCACCTACATAAGCGATAATTCCTTGACAAGAATTATCCTTGATGATGATCTTAGACAACGACAAAAATACATACAGATATACATATAAACATCAACATAAAACAATCATGATCCCTGAAGACTCTTACATAAACATAATCATAGTCACAACACACTTACCAAATATCGTAAGGTTAAGGTTAAGAGAACTTCCTTTATCTATGAACAACATGCAGAACATTGAGAACCATAGGTCCCAACTCATCCAAGGCATCTAACACCTCAATTACCTTTTTTTTACCTTAACTGATTACCTTTCTCATGACTATATACCATCGCCCATTTATCCCAATGAACCTCCCTAGTCTAACCGACTGTCGTACTCTTTCTGTCAACTTTGCCTACTCATGAACCGAGCTTCATCTAAGTCTTGCATCACATGTTTTGCTTCATTCATATATCCCTAATCTTGATTAAATTTCCTCCTTTCCAACCAATTCCAAATACACTAAAAAAAATAACGGCAATAACAGGAAGAAACCAAAAGAAAAACCATCAACAACTAATAGAAATTTGACACCACAAACAAAGTAGCATGATCATGCACCAAATGCAATGATGATTAAAAATCAAGTGCAACAATTCACAACATACCAAAATCACAAGGCTAGCAACAAACACCATGACTCAATCCCCATGGCTCCCCAACACTTCTAAAGGAAATCTCAACCTGAGCCTTCTTAAATATTTCATTGCAGTCTCTTACCATGCAATCCCTACATGATACTTCAATAGACACATAACTATAAACAAATAAATAAACATATAAATATACCAGTTATCTTACCTTGTTTGTTGGAATTAATGCTTACATTCTATATTTAAGATGTTGGTTTGTAATGGTTGAGAAATTCTCTCAACCTCTCTTTCTAACTTAGGAATAAGTTAGATTTGGAAAACTCTATTTAATAGATTAATCTTCATGTAATTTGTGTGAGTGTGTTTACACGTACACCTTTTTTATGAATATGTGAGTGTTCTTAGCTAGTTTTATCATGGTATCGGAGCTTCAGGCTTGTACTAGATTTCGGATTGTAAAAAATAGTAAAATATTTTTTTGTTGTGAAAGCTTCTACCGTGTGCATCCTTTTCTTTTTTTAATTTTCGTCTCAGCATCTTGTGATTTGTCTCGACACCTTTATGCCCCGGGGTTGATTCTCGCTCTACTCACTCGAAGCCGTAGCATTAATAATTTCTGTTTTGTGGGCAGCTGTGGCATTAAATTATGGCGTGTGATGAGGGAATTCATCTCAGGCATCAGATTGAATATTGTGTTTTCCTGGTGCAGTGTGTTTACGCCCAGTTTTATTCTTTGTTTCCCTCAGTTTTGTGGATCCATAATCACTCTGAAATGAAAGACTCTCTAAATTTCAGAAAATGTTCGAAATTGTGTTACGCTGGAAAGATTGATCGTTGATTTCACCAAGTATTTATTGCGGAGAGAGTGTAATTTGTTGATCATCTGGTTCGAGATATTTTGTCGCTACGTGGAGAAGTAAGTTGGCTGATTGTGTGTTTTTAATCTCATGTTTCCAAGCTCCTCAAGGGCACCCACTCCGTTGTTTACAGGCTTGCAAACTGCAATACCTGTTTTCTGAAGTTTTGTTTATTGTGGTTCTATTTCATATTCAGTGATTACTCTTCCTATGGTGTAGGATATGATAGATGGAATTGTGTAATAGTTTTTTTTGCAAATTGTGTTTATTTGTGTTTGGCAGAAAACGAGGTTAATAATTTCAGCAGAAATGGTGAATTCGATCTCGGTTTAGGCTTTGCATTAGAAACGTCGTTTGAATGTTGGGGTCTTGTAGAAGTTGTATTGCTAAGGGTTTCATTTTTATCACCCTGGATATGTGTCTCTTTGGGAGCCACATGTGTGTTTTATTCCACTAAATTAATTGAGGATGAATTTTCAAAATCATATAATTTTTTTATGATGCAATAACTGATTCTAGATACATTCTATATCTAGATGGCTTCCCTATATAACTGGAGAGTATAGCGGTTAGCACCTATGTATTTCAGTGGATGGGAGCTCGTCCATAGAATTACTAGCAGTTCATCTATTCCAAACATGTGATCAATTGCGTTTGAAGATATCAAGTGGAAGTAAGGCTCAATATGGATGATTTTCCAGATAGTATGGCAGTTGTGGATCTATGGAAGGATCCCTCATTCATTGAAGATGTAGAGTGGTGTTCTAATGAGGTTATGCGGTAGTTTGGGATGCTATCAAGTAATTGATTTCGGGAGGTCCTTGATTCGGGAGTTCAGGAGTCGAGCTCGGGAATCCAACTTGTAGACTACACCTTTACGAGGGTTATGAGGCAACTTGATGGAGCCTATACTGAGAAGTTAATGAATGATTTTGTTTTCAATAAAGTAATGTAATGTAAGCATTAAGAGGGGATGTTGGAATTAATTCTTACATCCTATATTTAAGATGTTGGTTTGTAATGGTTGAGAAATCCTCTCAACCTCTCTTTCTAACTTAGGAATATGTTAGATCTGGAAAACTCTATTTAATTGATTAATCTGAATGTAATCTATGTGAGTGTGTTTACACATACACTGTTTGTATGGATATGTGAGTGTTTTTAGCTAGTTTTATCATTGTTGTGCCATACATGTTGCCTTGTAACTAAACAGACATCTCAGCCACATGTTCCAAAGATCAAACCAACATATTTATCAATTTGAAATCAATCTTTACGAAGTCTAACAACCATGTAAAATCAAGAATAAACTCACATTCATTATCCAGAATACATAATGCTACAACTATCACCTACTTATACTCAAGTACATATCAGTTATCTTGACACATGTGTTAGTACAACCATCTTAGAAAAAGATAATTTCTTTAAGAGAACTTATCGACACATATACATATCATGCATTTAATAAAAAATTCAAACAAACTATAAAAATACCATGTTAGATAAAGCAACTAGATGACATAATAGAAACCAAACACTCAAACACCAAACAGACCTCATAACGAAAAAATCAAGCACAAAGTAAAGAAACTAAGAAAACTCATGCCTTAATATATCTTTGCGAGGCTATCTTGTTTGCACAAGAAATATAGATTAGCACAATATACCTTCACAACATATCAAGAAAAAAATAAATAAGGTCATGTTCTCCATAACAATAACTAGCTAGCATGTTCACATCATAAACTAATAAATAGTTGTCATTCATGCATAACTATCACATATGCACAATCAATCTAGATTAGTACAACACAATATCACAAATATATCAACTCATACATGAATCTAATAACCATAAGCATCTACACATACTAATTCAGATTAGCATGATAGATATAACATCAAGATCATTAGTACAATGATCATAACCCTCATGCATATGACCATAATGCATATAACAACAAATTATGATCATTCATGACTAACCGACGCATGTACATATGATTACATTGATTAAATAACATCTATCATACATGTAACTTAAACAACCATAGACTAACAGAAGTGTACATAACCCTAATGCTTATAATAACCATTAAATAACATAGGTACATGCCAAGCATACCATACACGTATGATAATATGCTCTTACCCTGGAGTATAGTGTCACAACTTCACTTTGATAAAATGCATATCATGCTCTATCTCAACCAACACAACAACATCATAGCATACCAACAACATCATGAAGACCTAAAATGCATACAATGACCTCATGGAAAATACTCTCAACCATGAAAATTCATGCATAAAGACATATAGACATGGACATGCACTATAAATTCATATACAAATGACATGAATTCATGAAAAACACATCCCAAAAACAATATCATCAACATCCACATGGGAACACAACGAAAAGAATGACCACCAACATGAATACACAACAATCACATAGTCCACAAACATAAAGAATTTGTGTTGAGTAAAATAATCTGTATTAGATTACTAACATAAATTATCAATCCGTGATCCATAGGACTTGTGAGACAATCATGCATTATATATGCTAGGGATTAGTTTATGAAAACTAAAAGATAACTTAATCACACAATTCCTATATTAACTTGAAAATATATTCTACATTTAGGAATTAAAATTTAATCTACTTGCATAATTGAATTCTAATAGACCCTTGCAAAATTCAAAACTAGTCTAAGCTTCACATTTTCTATGTAATCAAATGTAGGTTATGGATCTCAATTGGGAGCTAATGTCATGGCAATGATAGGATCCATAAAAGAATGATATATAACTTGAAATGTACGGAATTGAAAGCCTAATCTATGCTTGTAGAATTGAAAACTAATCTAACACACATGGATAAATGAGAAACATATGGTTGCTATATAACCGAATGCCTAAATCTGTCGATTTGGAAGATGACAATCACATTCATGAGATGACTTAGCGAGCATAAGATTCAACAGTCAACTGTAAATGTAAATAACTACACAAATCAAAACTAATATAGCATTCTTCATGAATTAAAAAACACTCTTACATGAAAACTAAATCCAGAATCGACCGGTCCAACAAACTTGCATGAATGGAAAATCCAAAATATAAAACTTTCAATGAAATTGAAACATCATAATAATTGAAATGAAATGACATACTTGAATGAAATAAAAAATAATATCAAAACAAAATTGCAAAAACCTACTTTATCTTACATTCTAATATGCTCCATGATATCTCCTATTTCACATCTCCATCCATGCTTGGAACCTCAAAGCTTTATTCAAGTTCTCCAAAATTACAAAGTACAAAATAATGACAAGTTAAGCTAACAACGTTTCATTGTTACAAATAAAGGAGACAGATCTCCTATTTATACAAATTCATAAGCAACCTCCTCATTAATGAGAATCCTTTTTCCTCTCCTTTGATCCATAATATTCTCAACCAATTTTCTAACCATAAGCCAGATATCCCTCCTTCAAACCTCCTTCATATCATGAACATAATTTCTAATTTTATCTTTGGGAGCCACATAAGAGGGCCTAGCAAGCTTCCAATGAACCTACACATGTCACAAAACTCTTTCCACTTTTAAGGTATAAGCATATGCATATTATTTTTGAACTTTTAATCACAAATTCATTTAAAAACACTATAAATTAATAATGTTTGGAAAACACAAGGGTAACCCAATTGATGATGAAACTGAGATGGATGTAGTGACATGGTAGTGAAATGGAGGTGATATAATAGACATGATGGTGAAATTGGAGGTCTATTTAAGGACATTTCTGAGACGCAACACATCCCCCAACTGAATTTTTTTGATGCCCTCATGCAACCCATTACATTAACTCATTTGATATTTGGATTGTCTTGCTTTTGAATGAGCTTTGGCTTCTATTAACTATCCTTTAACTTTGCATTATCATAGCATCTGATAACTTCCTTATTTTTGGAAAGTTTACTTTGAAATACATTGGATTTCAACATTCATCATTATGGTTGGTTCTTGTGTGACAACCAAAATTAATGGGTATTGCTTATTGTGTAACAATACTTTGTTTATTCTTTGTTGCATCCAAATATCTTGAAAACATTGAAAATTTGTCTCTTCAATTAGCCATAAGCTCATCAATTTGATGATTTTAAGGACATATAATATTTTTGAATCTTAATGAAATAGTAGTTGTATCTTGGTTATATGAAATTTATGTAGCATAAGATGTAAATATATAGAGTGATATCCCTTCCCCCCAACTAATGGTTTTTGCAATTTTATGAAGTGAGAAAAATAATATTGTGGAGTGTTTTTCTAAAAATTATAACTTTATCATTTTAAGGAATTGCATGATAAAAATTTAGAAAAGAAAATACCTTTACTTACCTATGAAATGGATAATTTTTTCCTATGTAGTTGTTGCAAAAATCTCATCTAATGCTTCTTCTATTGGTCGTGCAAATGGTGGATGATGTTGTGAAAGTGCGTCTTTATTGCTGCTACTGAATTTGTTGAATTTGCTACATTTGCTACATCTGCTTCAAATGTTGAATAATGATGGATCTAATGGTATTAATTTCATTATCACACATTTTCACAATTCTTACCTATGTGAATGAATTTTTTGATGTCAAACATAGTAAGAAATAGTTGAATTAGTGGCCATTAATGTATGCCTCTAATCAACAGGACACCTCTGACCATTGATGAAAATGAGAGTTAAGATTCCTAAGCACATATTGCTAGGTACGAATAAATTTTCTGATGTCGAGTCACCCAGAGGATCCTTCAAATAAGGAACATTAATGTATTCCCATTGTTTTTTGTCAAGATAACTTGGCATTAAGGCATGCAAGCCTCAAGGAAATTTTTTGAAAAAATTTTTAAAACTCAAAAAGGACTATAGATATACAGTTTCCTTTGAAGAAGGATTTATTTGGGAAACAAAAATGAACATGAAAAGGAAAAAGATAATGGAGTTAATCAACATGTAAGTGAGCTAATTTCTTTTATTCATGAGTTAGGGGTGGATGTAAGTGAATGAATGCGAATGGATAGTGAACGTGAATGAAGAATAAATGTGAATGGAAAGTATGAAGGGAAATGAGGTGAATGTTTTATTAACAAGCATATATGTAATGGGGACGATGACATCTGAAAGGCTTTTAAGTGTTGGATTTTATTTGCATTAGCATGTGCTCATGCATTTATGTTTCATCATTTTTGATGTTTTGATCATCTTTTAATGAAATAAATGTGGTCTCTGAAAGAGACATTGTTCGCTTGTAGTCATTTGTCCTTCCTCCTAGAACCTGCAAAAAAAACTAGTACCTCTTCTGCAATGGATTATAACATTATCAAAAGAGACAGGTGATCAGTCTCTTTGGTTATGACATTTACACAAAAAACTAAGAATTGGTACTAATAAAACAAGTTCACGAATGGAAACCAAAATAATTTATACCTATGTCGAAATGAGTGCCTCAAGTTACCTGTTGTTTCTTTTCAGCAATTTATTTATTTTTTATTGTTTCAAACTCTGATGATAGCTTTCCAATTGTGTATATATCATCGAGATATTTCCAACGATGATTGAATCTCGAAATCTGATATCGTATGAGAAAGTTAGGCTAAATTGTAATTTGGGTGAAATAGTGAAGTTTCTGAGTTGTAGAATTGATGTTGAGCTGTAGAATTGCACAATTTCAATAGCTAAAAATCTTGAACAAAAATTTAAGTCTACACAAGTATGCATGTAATCAGTCTGATCTTTAAATTCAATACCTCCTCTAGAAAAATGAGCAAATACCCTACTTATTTATTAATGCAGTAATTTTTGAAAACCAAAAAAAGATATGATGCAGGGTAGATAAAAACATATAGTCGCACATAAAATAAATGGCATGGAATAACATATACATATAAATGTACGAAATACAATACACAACCTATACAAGTTGGGAGCCTCATTTGAATATGGGTGTCCCCTGTAGCCTAATAAAGTCATTAGTTCTGGGAAAAGACAAGGTTCTTAGTGAGGATGATAATGATGAAAGTTGAGACTACAAGTGTACTATTGACAATGTCCTCTCAAGTGAACTCAATGTAATTTCAATATCACATTCAGATGGAGGAAAAAGTTATCAGAGTTGGGCTACATTCCATGTGGATCGAATGTTACCGCAGTTTTTTTTTTTCCGCTTGAATTCGTCCCCCTTCAACGTGTCGTGTTGAAACAATTCTCCGTGGATTAAAATCATTTTTTCCTCATGCATCCTATCAAATGATGCTCCAAAGAACCATGAATTTCTCTCAAACAGTTACGAAATTGAGGAAAATATTTATGATTTGTTTAAGTCATCCATTCCTATGAAAAACCCAAGGTTTGTTTTTTTTTTAGATTCTCCTCAATCGATCCGAAATGGCATTTCAAAAGTGTGTGTCTAAACTAGTGCATTTCAAGGAAATGCTGAAGAAATAAAATCAATTTTTGATGGATATTCTAGTTCAATGAAGACTAAGCACAAGTAATGAAATACTTGATTGGAGACTACATTTTACACTAATTTGTAGTTGTTTTTTCCACCTATTGGCAAGCACACCATTTTTTTCGTTTTGGTTTTTGGCGGTTCTTTTGGTGGTTGTAGATTGAAGGTTGTGCGGCCTACGTGGAGGGTCCGTAAGTTAATGTCTCGGAAGCCAAAGGCAGGATTCGCGTATGTGGGTGGCCCCCTTTGGTTTTCTTTTATGTTCAAAGGCCATGGGCCAAGTTACCTTTGGTTGTTTTTTATTTGTTTTGAAATATATATATATATATATATATATATATATATATATATATATATTTTAATGTTTTGTTTAAAAAATATATATTTATTTTATTATTTTTAAAATTGTTTTTGTATTATTTGTTTTTTTGGTTTTTTATTTTTTTATTATTTTATTGTTTTGATTTTTGAAAGTTTTTTCTTGGTTTAGATTTTTATTTTTTATTTTTTTAAATTAAAATTTTTATCAATGTTGACTTTTATTGTATATTTTTTATTTATTTATTTTTTCAAACTCTAAAAAATAATTTATTTTTGTCAAAGTCTAAAAACTAAAAAATGATTTCTAAAAAAAAAAATGAAATAAATTAATGGAAAAATGAAAATGAAATTGCATAAAAAAATAAAATTGTTAGGTAAAATGAAAAATTAATCTAATAACGAAAAACTAAAATTGAAAAAATGAAATTGCAATGGAATTGAAACTACACTAACAAATGAAATGACATTATAAACTAACACTAATCCCTATGTACACCTCCCCAACAACGACACCAAAATGTTGAGTAAAATAAATTGTATTAGATTACTAACATAAATTATCAATTTGTGATCCGTAGGACTTGTGAGACATACTTGCACAATATATGCTAGGGATCAGTTTATGAAAACTAAAAACTAACCTAATCACATAATTCGTATATTAACTTGAAAATTTATTCTACATTCAGGAATTAAAATTTAATCTACTTGCATAATTGAATTCTAATCTACACTTGCAAAATTCAAAACTAGTCTAAACTTCACAGTTGTTGTGTAATCAAATGCAAGTTATGGATCTCAATTGCGAGCTAATGTCACGAAAATGATAGGATCCATAAAAGCATGAAATATAACTTCAATTGTGTGTAATTGAAAGTCTAATCTATGCTTGCAAAATTGTAAACTAATATAACAGACATCCATAAATCAGAAACCTATTATTGTTGTATAACTAAATTCCCAAATCAATCCGTTTGGAAGATGACAGAATCACATTCATGAGATGACTTAGCGAGTGTAATACTGGACAATCAACTATAAATGTAAATAACTACATAAATCAAATCTAATATAACATTCTTCATGAATTCAAAAACACTCTTACATGAAAAGTAAATCTACAACTGACTGGTTGAACACACTTGCATGAATTAAACATTCATGAATGTAAAATATAAACTATCAAACTTTCAATGAAATGAAAACATCATAATAATTTAAATGAAATGACATACTTGAATGAAATAAAAACTAATATCAAAACAAAATTTCAAGAACCTACTTTATCTTACATTCTAATATGCTCCGTGATATCTCCTACTTCACATCTCCATCCATGCTTGGAACCTCCAAGCTTTATTCAAGTTATCCCAAATTACAAAGTACAAAATAATGACAAGTTAAGTTAAGAAGGTTTCATTGTTACAAATAAAGGAGAGAGATCTCCTATTTATACAAATTCCTAAATAAACTCCTCATTAATGAGGATCATTTTTCCTCTCCTTTGATCCATAATATTCTCAATCAATTTGCTAACCATAAGCCACATATCCCTCCTTCAAATCTCCTACATATCATGAAGATAATTTCAAAATTGATCTTTTGGAGCAACATAAGAGGGCCTTGGAAGCTTCCACTGAACTTACACATGTCACAAAACTATTTCCACTTTCTTAACTTTAAATAACAAATTCACTTAAAAACACTAGAAATTAATCATGTTGGGAAAACAAAAGGGTAACCCAAATGATGATGAAAGTGAGATGAACATAGTGACATGGTAGTGAAATGGAAGTGAAATGGAGGTGATATAATGGACATGATGGTGAAAGTGGATTTATTTTTAAGGACATTTCTGAGACCCAACAATGCATATGCAACTAATATGGATTGTTGGTTTGAAGGGTCGTGACCCAGGTTCAGAGTTAGTGCGTAATTAGCAAAACCCTCTTATTACTAGCCCTTTCGGCGATGACCTACTTGCGCAGGCCAAAGACTCACCCGAAGCAGTATGGGGGGGTGCTAGAACCAGGTTTCCACACTGTGAGAGGGAATTAAATGAGTGCATGGCCTCAAATCTACTTATTAAACTGACTCTCTTGTCTATCAGAAACTATAACTAGAAACCCTACGTTAAAATACTCAGGTTAACCCTGCGTGTGTGCACATACAATAAGTCATTAACTACTTTCACTATTCTTACAATGTAATATTCAGTCTTTATAGTACTAGATCTATACAATTATTATTCATGTCAACAAAAAAATAGGTACGCAACCCAATCCGATCATAGGCAGTATAAATCATAGGCGTGAAACATAAATCATTTCAAAAACATAACAAAAAGAGAATCACAGATGGATTTGGTACACAATATTATTAAAACGGATATTTATTGATCAATCACTCATGGAAACCCTGACACTTCTTCAGATATACCCACGCACATAGCCAACGGGGTCCACACATAGTTGCATTAAGGTCTCCGCTCACACAACCAGTTGGAGCCTTTCAGACACAGACACTTACAACAGATTCACTTTATAGCTTAATCATTCATATATGATTCAAAACATACACAAAAAATTCCTTATCCGCCTCGATCTAGAATTCAATTTATACCTTCTTCTTGTGCTCATACTATGGTCCTCAAATCATGGTTTGAGACCCCTAGATTACCCTTTGACCCATTAGAATTTATAAAGGGACATTGACCCACCCCAAATCCCCTTAACTCTTCATTTCATAGCACGCATGACTTAAAACAAACAAAAACCCAAATATTTTCCCTAAAATTACGATCCTGAGGGACCCTACTCCAACAGTCCCCAACACAATCTTGTGACTTATCCCGAGTCACAAATGCATTGGGGTCTTCATCTTCATCTTTATCTCTTCAATGGAAGTGGTGAAGGGCACAAGGACTCTTGGACTCTGATCAGCAACACACTGAGCCTCATCCACCAACTTATGCGATGTAAGTCCTTCTACTGTAACACTGATGCTCCGCTATGTCTATCCCAGGTTCTTCATGGCAGCATCGAGGTCCTCAGATAACTCCATTGCTTCATAATGCGTGGTCATAATGTGCTTCTTCCACTATAGATCTTCAATTCGATCATGTAGCACTCGGATTGTCTAAAAATGTAGCATTCTCTGATTAGGTAGAAGTGTGGGGAACACCTCTTGAAGCTCATGAAATGTCTGTTCTTTGGTGCGCAGATCCTGTGAGATCCTTTTGATGAGAGGGTCTCTCTATTATGAAGTTCACAATCCGATGGCTATGTCTAGAATTTTTGTGCCCTTGTCGAATGTTGCTGCAATGCTGGCTGGTGACTCTTTTACCAAGGCCGTGTGTTGCGCTCGTAATTCAGGTGGAGTCTTTGGCTGGAGCTTTGCTTGTAACTCTGCAATTTGTTGCTCAAAATTTCCCTTTACCACTTGGACTTCTGAGTGGGAAACCTTTAAGGCAGCCACTAAACTTTCAACCTTGTCCCGGGGTGTAGAAGAGGTAGGGATGGCAACCTTGAGAAGGTCACCACAAAGGCAATCAATCAAAATTTTGAATTCTACACGTTGGTCCACCATTGCTTTTTGAGTTGTCTAAGCCTGCAATGAATCATGTGTTTGCACTGCAACTTTTTCTTTTTCCTCTATGAGTTTCTGGTGCATGTGTGCCTCTCCACAGTGTAACTCATATGTAATGATCTATGGTGTGCAAATTTCCACTGGGAAGCATATAAAAGTTGATTCCAACCTCAAGTCATGTCTGCACTTGTGTGTGTAAATCGGGTTGTTCCAAAGTAACCGCAGCTCTAGGGAATGGGCAGGTATGACTATCTATTGTTCTTATAACCATGTTGGTGCTCGCGCTCTCCTTATTTGGTCTCGCATGAGAAATTCTCTCTTGAATGATATTTGTCTTTATTTGAACTACATTCCACTCGGTCTACATAACCTTCACTGCATCTTTGTACTACTCCTCTAGCACAGTCCATTGGTCCTCGGAGGTAGATGCGACCACATCTTATATTTTATCCAAGTCCTCCTCCGTGAGGGTGACATCTTCGATGCCTCTTGTCTTTGATCCCTTTCTCTTCTTTCTTGCACCCTCGGGAGTCTTATATCCTCGCTTGATACATCTGGGGAACTCAAATTCGGTATCATTCTTACCATTTGCGCCATCGAGATCCACCTCATGCTCTACCTCAGGTTCCTTCTCTACCTCTTTCTCTGCTTCTTTATCGACTTCTTTATCTTCTTTTTCTTTGGTAGCATATGGTGTCTCTTTAACGGATGTTAAAACTGTGACAAAATTGGCAAAGCCTAGCCCGATCTTTCATGCAGTTGGCCAAGTCATAATGACCTGGTCAATCTCATCCTCTTTCATAATGTAGGGCAGGTTATACCATACCCTATATTTTCACACGTGTAACTGGACATTGTGTATAGATACCTAAAAATTTTCAATGACCTTGTACTTATCATATGCAGTTGGGGACAACTAAGGGTGCGAGTGGATAGTTGCGTCCAATGCTCCTTTGGATAAGACCCAAAAGATATTATTCTCCATAACACGCTTAGGATCTGTAGAGCCCCACAGTTTGGAATAGTGTGCCCCTTCGAATAGACCAGGATCTACAACCACAAGGAATTTGTACTCTAGTGTTTCCCATGCAACTAGAGCAATGAGAAGGAGCAACCATAAGTAGTATAACTTCTTCCCTTTCTCTTGCACCTTGCATAAACTTTCTAGGAACTCGTTGCAAAGGAACTGTGAACAGTTGTAACTTACGCCCTTCTCGCACTACCCTGCGAGTGCGATGACATGCGCGGGGATCACCTTAGGCCTGCACTTGCTTTGAAATCTAGGACTAATTTCCCAAGATGTACCACTAGATCTTCCACCAACCCTTGCTGACAAGAAATGTGCCCCAACAACATCCCAAAACGAACGCATAATATGCACTTCTTCAAGTTAAGAGAGATTATATGCGTGTTGAAATTATGGAGCATCATGAAAAAGTGCGAAACATGCTTCTTTAGCAATCCAAAGACAGTCCAATAATATAATTATACCTCCAGAAAACTTGTGCATGAAATCCTTGAATACATCTACTACGATGTGCAAGAATATAGCAGGTGCATTCCTTAATCTGAAAGGAATGACTGTGTATTGGAAGGATCCCCATTCTATTTCAAAAGTGATCTGAGTTCATTCTTCTGGCATGATCCTTATTTGATGATCCCCAAAAAATCCATCAATGAAAGAGTAGGCCTCTTGTCCACCCATATTGTCCAATATCTCATCTGAAAACAGGGTATGGAAGGGGTCATGTATGCATGCATCATTTAGTTTGTGCAAGTCCACCGAGATCCTTATTTCTCCCTTAACCTTATTTTCTTGAACAACCATCAGTCTTACCCAGTCAAATTGCTCCACAGGCTCAATGATTCCTACGACAACCATTTTCTCCAATTATTCCTTTAGTTTTTGCTTATATTTTGGATCATTAGAGGAATTTTGAGGTCTAAAATGGGCCTCCTAAGGAAAATGTACAACAAAATGAAAATTTATGAGAACCAATATGATTCAAGATGATGATGTCAACCATGTGGGAGGATTTGCCATTTTTGGAGTAAAAAAGTAAAAATATTAAAAAATAATAAAATAATAAAACTACTTTTTCAACTCGTATTTTCAACTTATCTCGCTAATGGTTTACTCTAATTTCAAGTGAGAGTATTCTTTGGATGAAAAATTTAATTCCTCATCCAAGGAGTACCCATGTTGCATAATTTTGATGGACCCTGCTACACGAAAATTGAGAAATACATGAAAAAACGTGATTCCAATCATGTTTTTCATGTATTGCTTATTTTTCATGTAGAAGATTCCATCAAAAGTATGAAATATGGGTACTCCTTGGATCGGAAATTAATTTTTGCATCCAATGATTATTCATGCTCGAAATTTGAGTAAAACCTTAGAGAGATAAGTTCAAAATATGAGTTGAAAAAGTAGTTTTTTCTTTTTTCGCTCTAAAATTTGATGATGTAATCAAATATTATCTTATTATTTCCACTATTATTTTATAATTTCCTTAGGAGGCCCATTTTAGACCTCAAAATTCCCCTAATATTAATTGGTATGGTCGGTGCTTGACGGGGCGTGCATTTGGTTTTAGAGTGATTTTCATAATTCCCAAGTCTCCTTCAATTCCTTTTAGCTCAGAAAACTTTGTGGGAAATACATCCTAATATTCTGTTAGCATCTCTGCAACATTTCCCACTATGTCATCATCCCAATAATCTCATATTTTGGCCAACTTGGGTTGTTCCTCCATCCCAATGTTGGCTTCCTTTAGTTTTGCAGGATTTGTTACATCCATCATTCCTAACAAGGGGCCTTCAACTACGCGCTCTCCCTCAGACTCGGGGATATTGACAATTCTTGGATCCTCATCGTTATATTCCACTTATAAATTTTGGTAGTTGGAAATATCCTCCATCTGTGCCTCCCATGTTGGTGCAACACATTTGATCCGAGGATGGGAATCATCAAATACAACTACCTTTATATCCTTTACGGCTTCGTCCAAACCCTTTGATCCACTGGCCATATCGAAGGTCAATAAAAATCTTTCACTCATTGTAACCCAATTGAGAGTCCCTCTATAAAGCTCCATTTCCAAATACCACACAGTAGGGATTGGTACCAATGTATGGCTAAACATGTCAATCCATTCGGCCTTGGGATTCTTATTCCAAACCTCCATCCATGTAACCAGGTGTTTGTGCGGATAACCTCGGCCACCAAAAATCTTAGTTGGTTGGTAAGTGGAATACTGAAAGTGCAACCACGTTATTGCGATGCAATCTTCCCAATCCTGAAATTTCCCTTTGTCTGTATCCGACCAATGTGATGGAGTTGCGTGCATGGAAAGATTGAGTGCCCAGAATCTTCGTTCTTCAAGGACAACCTTTTCTAGCCTTTCCAAAAATAAAACAACATTACCAGAACCATAAAAATATTGAAATTCTCATACCTCTTAGGGGATGCATAGAGGTGATGCAGTGCATAGACATCACAAAAATGATTCTGCCATTTTTCCATTTCCTCATCCAAATCAGAGAAGCATGAGCTATACTTTTCCAAATTTAGTATCCCATCAGCAGTTGGGTTGATCTAGTCCTCATCTCGTGTGGTCAATTTGTAGATGTGGTCTACATCATCTTTTGGATTCACTAGTTTTGTATATCCCTCCCCCTCTGTCGAAACCAAAGGTACTACAACCCGACCACCATTATTTTCAAATATCGTACTCCTGTGTTTCAAGTTGATGAAATCCCTCATGTCGATAGCCCAATTTGGTACTAGCAGTGTAGGGTATGGGTTTGTATCATCAACATTTTGTATTACTTCAAATTTTGCGTGTACCTTGACTCGAGCAATGTCTACCATAAATTGTGGGAGTATTCCCAATGGAATAATCTTTTGTTGATTGGCCATGCGTAGCTGAATGTTAGATGATCCCATCTTTGGTTCGCCCATCTTCTGCCAACTTTTCTTAGGTAGAACATTCACATCAGATCCTAAATCCAGAATGACCTGATCCATCTCATATTCCATAATATGCACGATCATGCACATTTCTCGATTTGTTCTCTTATTATCCTTGTAGATCTTGTTTACAAGCTTGATCTTACCTCAAGGAAACTCTTTCTCCATGCAGTTGTATATTAGGGCTTGAAGGTTGTCTACTCCCTTCTGGTTACGCAATAGCTTGATGCATGCTTGGAAGAAGGATTTAACTTCATCATCGATCCTCACTTCTACGATCAACTTGAAAGTGGATGCACCTGTAGAAGAAAAATCCTTTCTAGCTTCTACAAAAGTCTCCTTCTCCCTCTGCAGGTTGAATCCTTCCTTCTTTTTAGAAGACTTCTTGATCCAGGCTTCTGCATTGGCCTTCTTTCCCTCGTCTTCGCCAGTGGTAGAACCACTTCGTTTAACTATGTTTACACACGGATCTTCTTCACAAAACTCGTATATAACCATTTATATATTATGCATAGGTATCTATGGGTTCTTCTCCTTCATTTTATGACTCAAAATAGGAAAATATTCAGTGACATGATCGAACTATATAAAATACACCCTTCCTATGGCTAGAGATCCACCATGCCTAGAGGGGGATGCTTGTGAGGATGGGTCAGATTGCACTCTATAGAGGTTTTCATTTTCCATCATTAAATAGAATGTGGGGCAATGGTGCTCATCCTGGACAACCAAAGAGAAAAACCTACCCCATTGTTGCTTCATATCTGGAACATAACTCCATAATCGAGGGAAAATTTTTGTGTCATGCCGAAAAAATACCTAACAATAAGCACACCACAACGTGGGAGTACCGCCTGGTCCTACAACATTCCTGGGTCAGAACGGATTTTCCCCTCCCACTTTCATATAATCCTGAAGCAAGCAACACTGATCTTTTGTGTGACCGGAACCATTACAGTGTATACACCATACCTCTGTGCAAGCCCCCTTCCCTGTATCCTTGCACAGATTCTGAATTTCCAGATGCATTGCTTCTTATTGATTTTGGATTTGTAGAATTCCAAATTGGGCATCAGTTCTAGGTTCGAGTTCCAATTTCATGAAAAATTCAAGATATTCAGCCTTAGAATCAATCTTCTGTTGATTCACGGGAATGCGTAAATGTGGAAAGAGCATGGAAATAAACCACTCTTTATGATGCTTATCATCATATGCAAATCCTCAGTTGCTAACAGTGTACTTTAGTCATTGATATACCTCCCAGACAGATTCGTTTGGCTCTTCTCAGATTTCTTTCAGCTTGGTTACACATTGTAAGTAGGACTTTGGTTTTCTAAATTGTTGGTTGATAGCTCTCTTGATCTCCTCAACAATAAGGTCATTGTTCTGAGTCATATATCCCACAAACCAATCCAATGTATGGCCCTCAAATTTCATAGCTATCTATGCTTGTTTGACAACATCTGTAGTGACGTTTTTTGCATTCCATACTCCATTTGCAACAAATAAGAACCTATCCATGTCTTCATCTCTCGCACCCTTCAAGGTGGGTAGCTTCATATCTGTAGCCATATCGCCTCCTATTGGCAGTGGAGGTGGAGTAGGAGATGACCTACCCCTATGTGGGTTTGACTATGGGGTGGATTAAGGGTTACCCTTTGCGCACGTAGCTTCACTACTCTCTGTATCACTATTATGCAAATTTTATAGAGGGATGTATACCAATCTCTCACCTCTTTAGTTAACTCAGAAGTAATTTATGTTGCATGTATTGATTTCAAACTCATTTGGGGACATTCACTCAGTATGACTGCACATAACACTCTTTTCGCACAATAACATATTAATCAGCAGAGGAAGAGAGAATATGTACCTACCTCTTGGTCCTTTGAAGAACCTTCTTTCTCATTCAAAATATGATACAAACTGATCAACTCCAAACTCTATCATAAATCCACTGAGAATGTTGTCAACCCAATGGTATATAGTCCGAGTGATGTTGTTATCAGCCTTTTCTAACCGTTGGATCAACTCAAGCTACCAGTGAGTGATTTTATTGTCCTTCTAGCAAGTCTGAAACTCAGCTAAACTTAGAAGCCACTCCTGTAGTTCATGTGAAAATTTCACAAAGAATATTTCATGAACCTCTGTCAAAATATAATTTTTTTCCCAATCTTCAACAGACAATTTATTATTTCTATTCTCCTTGAGGAAGAATTCACGTATCTTCTTCTCAAACAAGTCTTCTAATTCAGTTTTTTATGGCTACTACATCACCTAATCTCTCTCAAAATTATCCGAGTACTAGAAAAGGAACCATTTTTTGGCTTAAGGGGTCCTGACCAAGGTTCATAGTTAGCGTGTAACCAAAAAAACCCTATTACTATTGCCCTTTTCGGTAATGACCTACTTGTGTAGGCCAAAGTCTCACCTGAAGAAGTATGGGGGAGACTGGAACTAGGTTTCCACACCCTGAGAGAGAATTAAATGAGTGAATGGCCTCAGATTTACTTACTAAACAGAATGTCTTGTGTATCAGAAACCCTAGGTCAACTTACTCAGGTTAATCCTTCTCACGTGCATAGAAAGTAGCTCCTTAATTCCTTTAACAATTATAAAAATGTAATGTTCACTCTTTATACTAATAGATCTATGAAATTATCATTCATGTCAACAAAAAATAAGGTACACAACCCGATATGATCATAGCTAGTATAAATCATACGCAGGAAACATAAATCATACGCAAAAACACAGAGCGAATCATAGATGCATTTGCTACACAGGATTATCAAAATATATCTTTATTCAATAATCATTCATAGAAACCCTTACACTTCTTCAGATCTACTCGCGCACACAGCCAGTGGGATCCGCACAAATCTGAACTAAGGTCTCTGTGCACACAACCAAAATGAGCCTTTTGGACACAGATGCTTACAACATATTCAGTTCAGAGCTTAATCATTCATCTATGCTTCAAAAGTTACATAAAAACTACCTTATTTGACTCGATATAGACTTATATTTATACCTTCCACTTGCGCTCCTACTATTTTCCTTAAACCATGGTTTGAGACCTCTATATTACCCTTTTACCCTCCCTAAATCCCCTTTACTCTTCATTTATTAGCGCACACCACTCAAATCTAACAAAAATACTAACATTTGACCCAAAATTGTGGTCCTAAGGGACCCTAATCCAACATGTATGCATGAAAAAAACATTTCTCCCATCCAATTCAAGGGGTGAACATGCTATGATAATAGCCCGTGGTATCAGATATCACCCAAAGATAATGGAACCCACTCTAATACCAATCTGTAATACCCTCCTCCCACATCTACCCATGTAATTGACCAACTGTGGTAAACATGTGACCAAGACTTACGATGATGTGATTCAACACCCTATGTATCAGTTAAGGAAGTGTAAATTATGGAACATAACCAACCCAAACCTCTACACATACAACAAATCCCCCAAGATCCATCCAACCAATCCATGTGACCAACCCCAGAGAAAACTCAACAATTCGATGTCACAGAGCCCCAGTCACTCCCTTTCCAAGCCCTGTAAGTGACTAAGAGTCCCATTCACTCCCATGAGCCCACCTATGTGTGTGTGTGGCCTTTTTCTTCTGGTGGTATTCCACTGATGCAAGATTTAAGGCCGAATTCTAGGGCTAAGACCCAGTCACTACCCAAAACTTCATGAAATTTATAGAAATTAATGAAACATAGAGACAATGATACCAATGAAATTATTTAACAAATAATTGACTAGACCCCTATTAGCCTTGACAAAAATTTCATCAAACATTTCAAAAATATGCATTCTACATGTTTAAACAACATATATGACCATAGGGGTCTCATACTTATATGAGAATAACTAAAAAGAATTTTTTTTATCATCACAATAAATGCATTACCATCTAATAAGCCATATATTCACCATATATTCAGTGATTGACCAAAAAATGATGAGAAACCTACATTATTACTGCCATAAATCTCACTCATAACCAACATATAACCAATATAAATATCAAGGATATAAAAACCTTATAAACCACATGTAGACAAATATATTTACCCATAAAATGCCAAGTAGAATAGCTATTAATAATGAATTTAAAGTCCAACTAGGTTCAGGACTTCCACGTTCCCCCTTACCATATATTGGTTGAGAAAAATCTATTTTCAACTAATCACCCCCATGACATAATCCAATCATGAATGTGGGATCTCATGAAATATATCAAGAACAACCAACCCAAGGCTTCTAGAGGTAAAACCACCTCAACCGTCAACCAATGATTCCACCTCATAGTCGAACATCACTAACCATCACTAGATTGGTCTCTACCCAAGTTGTCTAGGGTTCAAGAGAATTTTTTCCAACCACGGCTTTCAACACCAGTAACTCAACTCACAACTACTACTATGAATAAAACTTAACCAAACAAAAAAAAATATTTATAGATTTTTACTAAGAGGAACAATGAAAATAACCAACAACAACTATGCACAATATATTTAACTTGGAAAAAACACCAACTATGTGGACAAACTCATCCCAATGAAATTTCATTAACATTAGCCAAAACCCTAGCCAGCCCAGCCAAGTGGGCCTTCCCCTTTCACCTCCCTTTTTGGCAAAAATACTAAGAGGGAAGGGGGGGGGTGGGTGAATTAGTATTTATAATTGTTAACTTTTAATTTTTCTTTAATGATTTCTACAATTCAACTTTAATGAACCCAACTAGCATATACACGTGGCTATATTTAAATAAACTTGTGTATGTACTGATTCTGGATGTATACATAGTTTTCCTGTACACAAAACTGCATATGTACATGGTTTTCCATCATCAAACCTACATATACATTGTGAAATATTACCTTTTTCATTTATCTAGCAGTTATTGGAACTCCTTTCTATGTCACATCTGAACTAAGCTATAGAAACATCATTTTTACATCTTTAACAAACAGGTCTCTATCAAAAGGAAACTCATCAAGTAGGTTTCCATCAAGGAAAACCTTGTCGAGTAGGTTTCCATCAAGGACAACATCTTACATCATAATGCCAACAATATCCCCCTTCACAATTGATGGCAACCACGTTGGTGTTTGATCACCACAATAGAATACATCCATCAGAAACACTATTCAAACACCAAGATACTCTCCCCCTTTGACATCAAGGGAAAAAGGCAGATCAATAGCAAAACAAGGTTTGTCTTTCCTTGTAGAAAGAAGAGCTCTACAGATTTGATGTATAATGTATTGACCATGCTCCCCCTTAATTCATGCTAAATCTTCAAATATATTTTTCAATGAAGTACATGACTCTATAACTCAACCGAGTATGACCATTCCTATCACCAAGGACTCATACTTACATCAATTATCAAACCAAGTGGAATTACATATTTGACTCAACTACCCAACCAAGTGGCTTTACAAATTTTAACAAGTCCTCCCGTGAATGAATATAAAAAATTTACATCATAGGTCTCAACATGACCTTTTAATCAGATAACAGGTTTGACTTTGTATAACCAAGACCAAAGAATCTCAAACAGGAGATCATAACACAACAACCAATCATAATGCCTACAATGCAACCTCTTCAGAAAGGCAAATTCTCCCCGTAAACTTGTGCATCCTAAACACCTTCAATAACCAATTCATCGAAGCATCTTCATCAATTAGATAATCAAATAAGAAAATGAAGCTTGAAAACCATAACCGTAGTTGTACCCATCAGTGCCAAACCATGTTTGTCAATCAAAAACATGTGTAAAGTTCAATATCATCAACCTATGATTGGGTCTACAATTTCAACATCATAGTATCTTTATGTAGAAATCAGCTATCAACTCAATCTCTTGTCCTCATCAAGGTGAACTTGTCATTTCCCCTTTATAGAAACATATGTGGGAATCATCACCAAATAGACTAGTGAGGCATCATATAGCATGAGAAAACACCATAGAATTGTATCAACAATATATAAGAGAACTAATTATAAAAATAAGACAATGTAGTCATGTCTTCAAGTCTCATCCAATAAATGTAGCATAGGCACATCTGTTAGTAATCTGTAATTTTAGCAGATTGGTGAGACTAAAACTGTGGAAGAAACATTATTTCAACCACTTTGGGATTCTAGGATCTAGCCCTCCTGAATCCAGAGAGGGATCTGTCCAATAAGTGCAAAGATGGATTTGTCTTTGGAGTTTTGGGTAATGATATTAGGCTAGTTATGAAGGCCAAGGGTTTTTTTTGTTTTTTTTTTTTGGATGGTTGAGCATGAAAATTACTTGAGTGGAAATTTCTAAGTTCAAAAAGTTTCGAAGGTGAGAATTTGTAAGAGAATAGAATAAATTTGGGTCAAAATATAGATATAACGTTGGTTTTTAATCCATTGGGCTATGGAGTCATAAGTGGGCTTTAATTGAGCAACAACATCAAGAGTGATCCAAGGAGAAAGTCATCTATATCACAAGATTATTGAGATTAGAGTGATGGAATGGAAACAGTGAAGTGTTGGAGGGGTGGAAACTGATAATAATTTCACAAATGATTTATAGTCAGTCCAAACAAGAAAAGCCTCTTAAGTAATTGTTTCAAACCAACCAAGGATAGGGCTAACCATTCACTTCTTGGGCAAGTTTGTATTAAAGAAACTTAATTGACAAACAATACAGTAATCCACATAATTACCTTCAGAAAGTATGAAAACATATAAGAGAAGACAAAGTGTAACTTAAGATCAGGTAAGGCACTTCTAAACCTAGTCTGCTTTCAGCCAACACCAAGGGATACCTTCAAAATCTGCCTTTGGAGAATAGAAGCTAGAAACAAGGCAAACCATCACTTTTCTACTCTAACTTTTAATAAGAAAATAAGGAAAATAACTTTCAAGAACAATGTTTAAAGCAAATAGTAGGACAAGGGAACTCCAGCATTCCCAACTGTTTAGACTGTATTAAATCATTCTTAAATAAACAAATTGGAGGAAAACATTGAGATAAAGCTTATCAATAAGAGAAGGGTACTGGTAAACAGTAAATCCTAACTCTATAAATACTTCCCTTTATCAGAGAATAGTGAACAATATGACATACATAGAAGGAAAACAATAACAAAGAAAGAGGCACTTCACCAGTGATATAGACCAAGATCCCAAGAAACAGCTTGTTATTGATGTCAAATCAGTTACAGTACTCGGGTCTGATGTTTCAGTTCAACAATCATCTTCACTATCCAGCCTAACAAATCTAACAAAAACAGAGCTTCAAGAGCCAGTGAACACTATTTACAGATAGAAGTCTCAAGCTCAATTATATTTCAAAGTTGTACAACCAACTCAACCAACCCCTCTCTCATCTTCTGCAAAAGTATATATAGAAGAATGAGGAGGTGAGATCTGATAAAAGATCTCCAATCACAATTAATACAAATTTAATGGCTTCTTGGCCTTTGGGGGGCTCAATGAAGAAACTTACAATAGTTGTCTTCTGTATTAAATGATTTACATAAATTTTTAAGCTCGGTGGGAGCTTTTGTTGACCTTGCAGGTTCTGTGTGATGTTGGGGTTACTCTGCAGATATTGTTTGCATTAATTTTCCCTGCAGAAGTAACTCTCTGGCTGTGCTGAGGTGAATATCTTCATTTGATCAATAACTTCAGCCTCTGATTGAATACTTTGAGGTACAGGTGGAATTTTGATAGCTGGGAGGAATCAATTTTCCTCAAAGGTGGCGGTGGAGGCTTTATGTCAATAAAACACTTTAATATTTTATTCTTTAACTGTGTTTTTAATCAGGGATTAGGCTTTTGATAATAATTCTTAGCTGTAATCCCCACAAAACCTGTCTTCAATCCTTTGCTCTGGTATTTTTTTGTTGTCGACATTGATACTCTTTCATTTGTGATTGACTTGCTGTATTTTTCTAATGTGTAGGGCTGTGCAGGGGCGATATGGCATCAATGCCTCATAAACCACCAATGATACATGAATTTGAAACCTACAAATGATTTTCTTTGATGGATCAGAGGCGGGAGGATTGTCACCCTTTGCTTCTAAATTTTCTTTGGACATGGCAGAATAACCATTAAAAACCGTACAAAATACAAAAAACATTATAGAATCCTGCATATATAGGTTTATTGCTGCGGGAGGAAATGTGGGGAAAGCATGGCTGTTGGATGGAATCATCCGACGGCCGAGATTGATCAAGAGGAGTCAAAGGCAAGGTGGAAAAGAAAATTAAATCAGAGCCATCGATCATGCAGAGATCAAAGGTCAGGAGCGCAGGTGGAAAGTCAAAACGGAGAAAACAGGCAATGAATTTTGGGTCGTCGATCTGCAGATCAGATCGATGGCGAAGATGTTGTTACCGCTGCACCGGACCCTGCGTTATCGCATGTGCATCTCTAGCGAGCGACCACTGTCCGATGAGCGGCCTCAGATCAGACGGTGCACATCAATATCGAGCGGGGTCTACGTCTAATGTTTAACGCGCGATGGACTGCGGTTTGGTGAACAGTGCCCAGGCCACGCGTCAATCGGTGAGTGGAATCGCTGCCGATCGGGAGAAAACCGCCCTGCGCTCAGAGCCGGTGCGATGGATACTGTCGGTTTCTTCACAGTAGCCATAGCAGGGACCACCGGGCGGATGAAAAATGGACAGTCGGATCTGTGGTTTAAATGGATGGATATGATGCGATCATGCGGTGAACAGGAGTGGGGACCATGGGCACGATGGGATTGCGAAGACCATCGAATCTGCGGGGAAATCAACGGTGAGGAATGCTCCCGATAACCAAACGCGCTAAGCACTTTTTGGGCTAGTGCCTAGTTTCAGCGCCTAGGTCATGTGGGGAAAAGGTCGAGGGAGTTGGCCGAAGGGGGCTAAGACCCATATGTGTCCAAATGTGGGTTTTTCATGGATTTTCAATGGTTTTCAAAGGTTTAGAGGGGTTCCGATAAGGCAAAGAAGAAGTCTTTAAACCTTATCAATGGATTCTGAATAAGGGAAAAAGGGAGAAACATGAAAGTGAGGGTTTTTCATGGAGGATGAAGGGGTTAAAATAAAATCAGTTTTGGAAGAAGCGAAAAATGGAAAATGGTGCTTGTAGTAGTAATCTGTCTTGGAAATCTGCAGGATTTTTGAATATAGAATAGGCACAGTAGCAAAGATTATGGATAGAGGCATGAGGCCTTCAAGAGTCTTCAAGAGCCAACACTTTTTAGCAATAAAATTTTTTCCTTGAAGGCTCAAAAAAGTTTTAGCCACCTTTTGCTATAACAAATTTATAGGTGGCTAACAGTGGCTCCACTTGGGGATGGTGCCTTCTCGAAGGCATCAAGAACTTTAGACTTGCATTCTCTAGGAGGCTGACCTGTGCCACATCCATTATGTTTTCTTTCTTTCTGTGGATGATGTTCTTTTGAAAACATATTAGTAGCCATAAAAACAATGGTTCTTTCATCAACAAACTTTCTACCTACCCAATCCTACAGATCTAACATTTTTTCTTCATTAGAGTGCACTTGGATTGGAAAACTCTTTTACAACATTTTATTCTTTTGAAAGTAGGAAAACTAATCTATTTCTACTCCTTATTTCTCCATGGACTCAGATTAAACAGTTGAGCCCATGTGATTCTCTACCTAATCTACTAATCTATTAGGATTAAACAGTCTAACAAATTTTTATTCTCTAAATTCTACAACAAAAATTTAAAAGCATACAAGTCAGGATTAAATATTCTAACTTGATGTTGGTCTATGGCATAAGAAAAAACTGCACATAGACATTATTTCGCAAAAAATTTAAAAACAGAAATGAAAGGCTTGAGATCTGAAAGTTCAAAGTACTGCCTTCTCTTTTTACAGCTCTAGTTTGAATTTTTTTGTGTTGTTCTGTCTTTATCAACTAGTTCAGATTTTGAGCTGATTGGAACCAGATTTCTACATCTCTTGACTCAGAATTTGAAGCAAATTTGAGTCATTTTATTTTTGAAACCTTAGGTTCAGATTTTGAGTATGTTTTAACCCTTATTTTCTATCCTAAACTATCTACTAATAAGCCAAGATTAAATATTTTGGCAAATCGAATTCACTATCCTATCAACAGAAAATTTAAAGCTAATTAGTCAAGATTAGACAGTTTGACTAACTAGAAGTGTGTTATTCAGGAGTGGCATTTGAGCTTGCACACTTTCAGATTTGTTTCTCTTTTTTGGTATGGGGCTATACCTTTCTTGTTTTCACAATCCATCTTCTTTTCTTTCTTTCACTGTTTTTGTATTTTTTGATTTTTATAAATTTGAATGAAATGGTGGGTGAAGTATTTATAATGAGAAAAAGATAAAAAAAGCTTTCAGAGCATAACATGGATCAAGAGAAGTAAGGCTTAAGCATACTGCCATTGACAAGATCCCCAAACAATTCTGCTCCATTCAACACCTGCAAGAAAAATGCATTTTTATCAATAGCTGAATGAAAGGGCCAAGCCATAAGTTATCAAATTTTCCATGCTTTCCCTTTTCTTCCCTCCTTGAGTCCCACTTTAAAACTTTGTCCCCAATTTTGAAATTACTGGCCTTTTTTCTTCTATCAAAAAGCTTTTTAATGCTGATCTACTTCTTCAATATTTTGTTATAAACCTCCTCTTTGGTTTGCTGAAGATGAATGGTCTGATTTATTCTTCTAATCATGTCATTATCTCGAGTTTGCAACTCTTGAATGAACTTCATCACTGGTACACCAAGGCTATTTGGAAAAATTGCATCAGTACTATACAAAAGTTGGAAAGGTGACATACTAATAGATTTCTTCAAAGTCAATCTGTCAACCCACAGTGCATTAACTAGCTTTGTGTGCCAAGACTTTTTATTGTCCTCCAACAGTTTCTTGATTATGTTCACTAAACCTTTGTTTGAGGATTCAGCAAGTCCATTACCTTGAGGGTAATAGGCCGCGAAATTCCCCAATGTTATTTGATATCTGTGATAGAATTCAACCATCTTCTTTGATCCAAATGTTGTAGCATTATCAGTGATGATCTTGGTAGGACAGCTAAATCTGGAGAGAATGTTAATCTCCATGAATTTTATGATAACTGAATCATTGGCCCGCCTACAAGGTATGGCTTCTATCCACTTAGTGAAAAAGTCTGTGGCAGTAAGAATCCATCTATGATGGGCAGAACATGGTGGATGGATTTCTCCTATGAAGTCAAGTCGCCACTGTTGAAAAGGGGCTTCAACAGTGATTGGATGCAGATTCAGGGGTAGCAGTTTTATTTTTCCTTCAAAAAGTTCACATTTATGACAGGCAATGATCATTTTGTGTATATCAGGAAAATATTAGGCCAATAGAAGCCAGCCCTCAAATTTTTGTTGGTTGTTGTCTTCTAGTATAAATGACCTCCACACTCTCCTTCGTGGAATTCTTGCTTAACCTTCTCTACATCCAACTCAGGCAAACATTTAAGCAATAGACCACTTGCATTTTTCCAGTAAAGACATTTATCAATAATGCAATATTTTATAGCTTTTAACTTTAGGAATCTTGCCTTTGTCTTTGTAAAACTAGGAGGTGTATTCAAATTAAGCAAAACATAAATAATATCAGCATACCAAGGAGAATTCATAAAATGGTATTCAACAATAGGAGTTGAGAATCCTTCTTGGTCATCCAAAGCATCAATCATATTAATATCAAGAACTTCAAAATTGGATTCAACCATTAATCTAGCTAGACCTTGGCCTTTGATGAGTTTAGTGGGTTTTATCTCTAAATCATATTCAAGGATAATAGCAATCCACTTACCTCTCTTACCATCTGGGTCCTGTGTTAGAATGTCTTTAACAACTGAGTTTGGGACAAAGGAAATGATGTGTGAATGAAGGATTTATACTCTGAAGTCCTTTAAAGCTTTAACCAAAGCAAAAGCTTGCTTCTCCATAATGTTATACTTCAGAGGGGTGTCCCTCAATGCCTTGCTGAAGAATGCAATAGGCTGCTCTTGTCCTTCTGTATTTTTCTGTAAAAGGACAACAACTATGGTATGTTCTGATGAAAACGAAAAAATATAAAAATATTTTGAAAATTCAGGACTTATTAGAACCGGTGTTTCGGTTAACGATTGTTTCACCAGCTCAAAATACTTCTTTGCTTCCAAGGTCCATTTTACTCCTTGCTCCTTCTTCAACATGTTTGCGATATTCCTAAGGAGCTTGGCCAAGTTGGGAATGAAACTTCTCAAAAAGTTAATCTTCCCAATGAAAGATTGCAACTCCTTGATGTTCCGAGGATGAGAGATTTGCAATATGGCCTCAATCCTCCTTAGATCTATCTTAATACCCTCTTCTGAAATGATGTGCCCAAGAAGTTTACCTTCTTGGAGACCGGATAGTGTCTTCTTAGGGTTTAAAGATATCCAAAACTTCCTGCATTTCTCGAAAACTTTTCTCAAATGTTCTAAGTGCTCTTCATTTGTTTTTTAAAAGACAGTGACATCATCAAGGTATATAATGATGAAGTAGCCCAATTATTCCAAGAGTGCTATGTCCATGGCTCTTTGAAAAGTTGCTCCAGCATTCATTAGACCAAAGGGCATTTTCACATACATTAAAGTGCCCCATGGTGTAGTAAAGTTTATTTTTAATTGATCATTAGGGTGAACTAATATCTGATTGTACCCTGAATAGCCATCCAACAAAGAAATTCTTCTAGACCCTACCACCCTTTGTAAAATATGATCCATCTTGGGTAAAGGGTAGTTATCTTTCAATGAAGCTTTGTTTAAGTCTCTAAAGTCTATAAAAAGCCTAATATCTCTAGTTTTCTTCCTAACCGACGCCAGATTAGACACCCACTCAGAATATCTAATAGGGACAATAATACCAACATCGTACATTTTCATGATCTCCTTTTGAACCAAAGGCATCTGAACAGGGTTTATTCTTCGCAGTTTTTTTTTAATGGCTTTTGGTTTTCTTTGAGGGGAATTTTGTGTTGTATTATTTCAGTGTCATAGGATTTAAGATCTTTGTAACTCCATGAAAAAACATCAGAAAATTCTTTAAACAACTCTATGTATTTGAGTTTAATGTGAGCTAGTAAAATCTTAGACAGTTTAATCATCATAGGTTTAAGTCCACTGCCTATACTGGACTCTTCCACTTAAGTCTCTATAGGTTCTAGTTTTGGTTTCTTTGCCACATCATTAAAATCGAACAACTCTTCTAAAGGGCCTAGACCCTTAGGAAAACTCTCATCTTTATAGTGCATAGTTTCCAACTCTTCTGTTTCTAACTCTGTATTCATCTCTGTTTTGTTTTTTAGTTTGCTAGTCAGAAGATTAATATTGACAAGCTCAGGAGATGACTCTTCTTCACCAAGGAAATTTTTTCACTACAGTCTGTCTCATAGTCCGAGTCTGAACCGTTTAGTTCGAATTCATTTCTAAATTGCATGAAGTCTTCTATTTGGTTGTCATTGTCAAACACCTGCCAATACTTCTCATTATCAGGCACAGCCGGTATAAATTTTATCTGAGTTGTCTTTGGTGTTATATGGCATTAAGAATGTTCTAGCTGCAAAGGCTAAATTGTGGGCCACAATATTTCTTTTTCTTGGGACAAAAAACAGTTTGAACTCCTCAAATATTTTCAAAAGGTCCATGACATCGTTTCGGTAGGCCCTAAGTCTGGGATGATTTGCGTTATACTCCCTATTGACCTGCCTAAGGACTAACTCTGAATCTCCATACACATTGATTCTTGTGGCTCCTAAATTTTTCAATAAATGTAAGCCTAAGAGAAGGGATTCATATTCTTCTATGTTATTGGAACACTGAAAGTTTAGTTTGCATGAAATGCTTTCTATGTGGTTGTTTTCAGTGTTAGTAATCCAGACACCTCCACCAGCATTGTTCTTAGTTCATGACCCATCAAAATACATACTCCACAGAGGAATATTTTTGGTTTCTCCTTGGTTAGTGTCCTCTTTAACTAATGTGCTCAAGGGCTGTTGCGGAATCTCAGCACTTAGTTGATTTGTTTTGATTCCCGAAGTTTTTCGTTTATTTGAGGGTTGTTTTCTTGATTGTGAATGTTTAAAAGCAATGGACACCTGCCTTGTAGCTGAAGACCTTTGTTTGGTTTGCAACTATCTTTAAATGCATCAAACTGTTTTGACACTTCTACGTTGTGTTCCTCTTCCTCCCTATTGGCCATTAATCCTGTTAAAGTGACTTGTTCACCAAGTGTTTCCTCATTAAACATGATAAAAGAATCAAGGCCTATATTTATAGAATACATAGTGGATTTTTGTGGTCTATCTTGACTTGTAAATGTGTATTTCATATGGGACTCCCTTTAAAGTCTTCTATTTTGATTGAAAATAGGAATAGTCGCATAGGTCATCTCCATCTGCATAGTCCCTTGTAACATAGCCCCCCAGGATCTTGATAATAGCATTCCATATTTTGGGGGCACATCAGCCACACCAATATCCATTACTAAGCATTTGGCTGGAATTTGGGCTAAGCTAACACAGAGGTCTTTGATTAATCCTAAAAATTTTACTCTGCTGGAGTCAAAGGAGTAAAGGTCTTTGTAAGGTCTGGTGATTTCTAGACCCAAGCTCTCCATTACAGCTTTGGAATTAAATTATGAGAAGCCCCAGAATCATGCATAGCATTGTGCAAAATCTTGTCATCAACGTTTAAACTCACATAAAAGCGAGGAACAGGTCCCTCTTGATATCTACCTTCAATCTTAGGACCAAAAATCAGCTCTGGTTGGTCATCATTAAGATTGACTATGTCCTCATTTTCTTCTATTTTTAAAGCCTTCAAACTTTGGGTCTTATATACATGTTGGGAAACTAACTCAGTCAAGGGAACAGAGATTTTGAACTTGGAAATTTCTTGCTCCAGGCTGAAAGGAATTTGACTCTTTAAAGTGCTAGTTTCAGCCTTATTAGCTTTCATTCTATCAGCAACATGGGTTTGCTAATTTTTTCTATTTATACTTGACAAAATTGTTTTCACAGGAGTACTGGTTGAAGTGTTAGGACTACTAATGCCTGCACTCTATTTTTCATTGTTTTGAGTGCCTTTCTCTTTACCATTATCAGAATTTACCACCACTATTTTATCCTTTTGTTTGACAACTTTAGGCTTGTTTGCAGTGCTGTTTTGTGAAGATTTATCAGAGGCTTTGGTGTTGGGAGTTTGCTGACTGGTTTTCCTTCTAAGGTCATATTCTCTTTAAGACTCTATGATGACATTTTCCATGTCTCGACAATAACTTTCGTCATCATCTCTTTTGTCGTCATAAGGTGTATAAAGACCTTGTTTTCTATCATAGTGAGCTTCGAAGTCATCATCCTCTACCCAAAACATGTTGATATCATCTTCCTCTATTATTTCATCTATTTCCTCAACCTCACTCACATAATTTTGATGAAAGGGAGGAGTGATTTGTTGATCATCTTCCCTAGGTCTGTTTGCAGGTTGGTTCCTTCTAAAATTATGATTCTGGTTCTGATTTCTATTTTGAGGAGAATTTTGGTTTTGGCTTGCTTGTGCTCTCTTAATTATGCTCATATCTTTCATCATCTCCTCCATCATTTTCTCCATCTTTGAGCTGGAAGTAGAAGGTGTGGATTCTTCTCTAAAAGATACTCTCTTCTCAGTTTTCATTCTTGCTCTTTTCTCCATCAAGTTGACTTCCACAAAAAGAGCGCCCTTTTGCATCTCTTCAAGAGTTGCAAAATCTCTTTCCCTTAGCTGATAGGCCATCTCTGGGTCAAACCCTTCAGGAAAATTGTTTAAAACTGAGCCCTATGGAGGTTTTAGATATGGAGAAAGTGCATTATATACACTGTTAAATCTGGTACAATAAGCTTGCACACTTTCCCCAGTATTTCTATCGAGGTTCTTGTAATCCGAAAGGACTTGGAGAGGATTCTTCTTTACTTCCCATTTGTTTAATAATTTCTGATGAAAGGTTTCGAGATCATTGATAATATGGGGGGTTAAGCCTTTAAACCATTTTCTGACTTCCCCTCCTAAGCTTTGAGCAAAAAATCTAAGTTTGACAGACTCATCATCAATTTCATTTTTGTAAAAGTAGTCATTCATCTTATCCACATGTTGCGATGCAGTTGTAGCGTCACTAGCATCATATAATGGAATCTTGGATTGATAATCATGTGGAATATTGACTAATGGTACAGGAAGGACTAAGGGAGCATACCATGCTGCCATGATATGTGGTGGAGGTGGATTTACAAGAGGTGGATTAAAAAAAGGGAAAGTGGGCTGAAGTGGATTGGTTTGAACAGTGGATGTAGGATGAGCAGAAGTGGAAGGACCAGGAATAGATTGCTAAGCTGATCTTGCATGAGAGACACCTAGGTTGTGGTGGAAATTTAAATCAGGAGGTGTTGTTTCTCTGCTGCCAAGATGTTCACTTGTTTCAGGAGAAGAAAGTGAAGACTCAGAATCTAACTGATCTAAATCACCAAGAGACCTAGTTATAAAATGATTCACTAAGTCAACTTGTGATTGTTGCAGAGCTAAATATTTTCAGGAACTGAATTAGCTCTCAAGGGTGATCTAAAAATAGTTGATAATTTAATCCTAGGAGACTTCCTAAGGATACTTTCTGGGTTATCAACTAACTCAGGTGGATCGGGGTCAGGATAGGCTCTAGTGTGAATCTTTCGAGGAGCCACTATGTTGTGTTTTTCAGACCCAAATAAACAAGAAAAGTTCAACCAGGTATGACAATCTTTGAGAGGTTAAATAATCTGTTTACAGCAATTTCAATCCTACAGTCCTCTAACTGAGTTTTACTAATGTTACAATGATGAGGGTTCTTCCCAGTGGAGTCTTAAGGTCTGCTAAGGATTTTGGAGTCACCAAGTGGAAGTTTGTAGCTATTTTCGGATGTAAAAGCTTTTATGGTCCACCACCATGTTTATTGGATACCAATCTAAAATATTTTTAGGTTTTCTGGGTTATTTTTCAATTTTGTGGTTTCTAAGAATGTACTAACTTTGTTTCAAAACTTAGGTATTGTTTTGAGACAAAGACAGTCTACTCTTATGGCTAAGCCAGCTGATTTTTCAAGGTTAGATAAATTCCTATGAGAATCCTAGGGTTTACCTAGTTTGTCATTGATTCAAACAAGTTTCACCATGATTACCATTCCTTGGTAGTGCTTGAAAAAGTTGCTTTTTACTCACAATGTTTTTGAAGGTTTTTAAGGGAAGATCCCCAGCGGAGTCGCCAGAAATGTTAGTTTCTAGTGGCTCAGCTAGTTAATATAGCAAATGTTCTTGAACCAAATCCTTGATATCCTATGGTTACCCTCAAATGAAAATGTTTCTGGGTTTCATTCCCCAGCGGAGTTGCCAAAAATGTTAGTAATCTGTAATTTTAGCAGATTGGTGAGACTAAAACTGCAGAAGCGACATTATTTCAACCACTTTGGGATTCTAGGATCTAGCCCTCCTGAATCTGGAGAGGGATCTCTTCAATAAGTGCAAAGATGGATTTTTATTTGGAGTTTTGGGTAATGATATTAGGCTAGTTATGAAGGCCAAGGGTTTTTTTTTTTTTTTTGGATGGTTGAGCATGAAAATTACTTGAGGGGAAATTTCTAAGTGCAAGAAGTTTCAAAGGTCAGAATTTGCAAGCGAATAGAACAGCTTTGGCTAAAAATATAGATATAACGCTGGGTTTTAATCCGTTGGGCTATGGAGTCATAACAGGGCTTTAATTGGGCAACAAAATCAAGAGTGATCCAAGGGGAAAGTCATCTATATCACAAGATTATTGAGATTTGAGTGATGGAATGGAAACAATAAAGTGTTGGAGGGGTGGAAACTGATAATAATTTCACAAAGGATATATAGTCAGTCCAAACAAGAAAAGCCTCTTAAGTAACTGTTTAAAACCAACCGAGGACAGGGCTAACTATTGACTTCTTGGGAAAGTTCGTATTAAAGAAACTTAATTGACAAACAATCCAGTAATCCACATAATTACCCTTAGAAAATATGAAAAAATATAAGAGAAGATAAAGTGTAACATAAGATCAGGTAAGGCACTTCTAAACCTAGTCTGCTTTCAACCAACACCAAGGGATACCTTCAGAATCTGCCTTTGGAGAATAGAAGCTAGAAACAGGGCAAACCATCACTTTTCTAGTCTAACTTTTAATAAGCAAATAAGGAAAATAAATTTCAAGAACAATTTTTAAAGCAAATAGTAGGACGAGGGAACTCCATCATTCCTAACTGTTTAGACTGTATTAAGTCATTCTTAAATAAAAAAATTGGAGGAAAACATTGAGATAAAGCTTATCAGTAAGAGAAGGGTACTGGTAAACAGTAAATCCTAACTTTATAAATTTTTCTCTTTATCAGAGAATAGTGAAAAAAATGACATACATAGAAGTAAAACAATAACAAAGAAAGAAGAACTTCACCAGTGATATAGACCAAGATCCCAAGAAACATCTTGTTATTGATGTCAAACCAATTACAGTACTCGGGTCTAATGTTTTAGTTCAACAATCATCTTCACTATCCAGCCTAAGAAATCTAACACAAATAGAGCTTCACGGGCTAGTGAACACTATTTATAGATAGAAGTATCAAGCTCAATTATATTTCAAAGTTCTACAACCAACTCAACCAACCCCTCTCTCATCTTCTCCAGAAGTATATATGGAAGAATGAGGAGGTGAGATCTGATAAAAGATCTCCAGTTACAATTAATACAGATTTAATGGCTTCTTGGCCTTTGTGGGGCTCAATGAAGAAACTTACAATAGGTGTCTTCTATATTAAATGATTTACATAAAGTTTTAAGCTCGGTGGGAGCTTTTGTTGACCTTGGAGGTTCTGTGTGATGTCGGGGTTACTCCGCAGATATTGTTTGCATTAATTTTCCCTGCAAAATTAACTCTCTGGTTGCGTTGAGGTGAATATCTTCATTTGATCAATAACTTTGGCCTCTGATTGAATACTTTGAGGCACAGGTGGCATTTCGGTAGCTGGGAGGAATCAATTTTCCTCGGAGGTGGCAGTGGAGGCTTTATGTCGATAAAACACTTTAATATTTTCTTCTTTAAGTATGTTTTTAATCGAGGATTAGGCTTTTGATAATCATTCTTAGCCGTAATCCCCACAAAACCTGTCTTAAATCCTTTGCTCTGGTATGTTTTTGTTGTCGACATTGATACTCTTTGATTTGTGATTAACTTGTTGTATTTTTCTAATGTGTAGGGCTGCGCAGGGGAAATATGGCATCAATGCCTCATAAACCACCGATGATACCTGAATTTGAAACCTGCAAATGATTTTCTTTGATGGATCAGAGGCAGGAGGATCATCACCCTCTGCTTCTAAATTTTCTTCGGACATGGTGGAAAAACCATTAAAAACCCTGCAAAATACAAAAAACATTATAAAATCCTGCATATATAGGTTTATTGCTGCGGGAGGACATGTGGGGAAAGCATGGCCATTGGATGGCATCATCCAATGACCGATATTGATAGAGAGGAGTCAAAGGCAAGGGGGAAAAGAAAATTAAATCAGAGTCGTTGATCGCGCAGAGATCAATAGTCGGGAGCGCAGGTGGAAAGTCAAAACGGAGAAAACAGGTGATGAATTTTGGGTTGTCGATCTGCAGATCAGATCGACGGTGGAGACGTTTTTACCGCTGCACCAGACCCTGCGTTATCGCGTGTGCATCTACAATGAACGACCATCGTCCAATGAGCGTCCTCAGATCGGACAATGCACGTCAATATCACGCGAGGTTTACATCTGATGTTTAATGCGCGATGGACGATGGTTTGGTGAACAGTGCCCAGGCCGCACATCAATCGATGAGTGGATTCACTGCCGATTGGGAGAAAACCACACTGCGCTCGGAGGCGGTGCGATGGATACCGTCAGTTTCTGCACAGTAGCCGTGTTGGGGACCACCGGGTGGATGAAAAATGGACAGTTGGATCTGCGGTTTAAACAGACGGCTGTGATGCGATCATGCGGTGAACAGGAGTGGGGACCACGGGCACAATGGGATTACGAAGATCGTCGGATCTGCGGGGAAATCAACGGTGAGGAATGCTCCCGATAACCAAACACGCTAAGCGCTTTTTGGGCTAGTGCCTGGTTTCGGCGCCTGGGTCACATGGGGAAAAGGTCGAGGGAGCTGGCTGAAGGGGGCTAAGACCCATATGTGTCCAAATGTGGGTTTTTCATGGATTTTCAATGGTTTTCAAAGGTTTAGAGGGGTTCCGATAAGGCAAAGAAGAATTCTTTAAACCTTATCAATGGATTTTGAATAAGGGAAAAAGGGAGAAACGTGAAAGTGAGGGTTTTTCATGGAGGATGAAGGGGTTAAAATGAGGTCAGTTTTGGAAGAAGGGAAAAACGAAAAATGGTGCTTGCAACAGTAATCTGTCTTGTAAATCTACAGGATTTCTGAATGTAGAATAGGCACAGTAGCAAAGATTATAGACAGAGGCATGAGGCCTTCAAGATTCTTCAAGAGCCAACACTTTTTAGCAATAAAATTTGTTCCTTGAAGGCTCAAAAAAATTTTAGCGACCTTTTGCTATAACAAATTTATAGGTGGCTAACAACATCAATAATCAAGTCTTCAGGATATTTTCCGCAACATCATATTCTTTCCAAGAAGAATTTTCATACCAGAATTACTTCATCAATCATAAATATGTATCAACAAATCATCCATGTGATCTATTATCACCAAGGTCTTCATTATTCCATTTCCATAATCATGATGCAACATGTGTAGTAATCAAGTACAACAGGCCCCATTCACAAAAAAGGTCATCAACAACAAGATCTGCATTTTCTATCCTCATATCTGATCATTAGTCTTTCCTCAAATCCATGTGAGAAAATAAATATAATATTCTGCAAAAAGAGATCAGAGCTCATCCATAATCTCATCATAAGAAATCCATGTATCATGAAAACATCATTCAAACATGAGCATCACAAGAATTAAAGAATAAGAAAACATAATTCCAACAATGCAACATTAGTAGTTAGGATAATGCTCCCCCTAAACCTGTGCTACCTGTTCATAGTCAAGACTTACCATATAAACTCATTCATCATATCAGTAGACTATAACCATAAACATCAAATCAAGAGCATTACAACTGCCAGCAGTATATCATAAACTGATCTTGAGTCCGACTCATTGTTTTTCTTATCAGAGAAAAACATACGAAACTGTCTCCCATGGAACTTGTGTGTATGCGTGCCTTTAGTTTATGAAACCCAAGTATAGAAAGCGAAATACAAAAAATTTCACAACTCCATCTCCCCCCGGACTTATACATTCTATACCTGTATTCTATTTTCACATTATATGTACTATTAGAAGTATAAATAATCAGAATTAGCAAACCATCCTTTACACATTTCAGTTGAAGATAACATTTTTCTTTCAATAATGATGGAAAACAATGGGAATTGACTTGTTTCAGTCTGAGTCTGAATATTCCTCACATCTGTGAGAGGTCAGATCTTTAAACACATATAATTTATCAGTGTTTTGTATCTCCTTGCTATGACTTCTCCAGTTTCTTCATCCATAACCCTGCATTTGGTTGAAGTGAACACAATTAAATTTCCATTATCTGCCATTTGACATACATTTAATAAGTTTTTTAGGCCTTGAACTAATAAGGTATCAACTGCCATTATATTTTTGTTAATTATGGCTCTACTTTTTCCCAAAATATTTGTTGGAGCATCATTTGAAATAATAACCTTATCATCTTGATTTTTCTTGAGAGATTCCATCTCAATCATATCACCCCTCATGTGATGAGAAAATTCATTGTCAATGTACCATTCATTATTATATTTAATTGAATAGAGATCAAGACCACATCTTGTCTCTTCTTCTTTATGTTTGTTAACATTAAATTTGGTGGATCAAACTTTCTTTCGTCTTACGATATCATTAGTTTGACTTTCATGTTGTCTTTGATGATTCATTGATCTATTCCTGCATTCCTTTTCTACATGCCCAAACTTGTTACAAGCATAACATATTATGTGACCAGAAAAGGGAGCAAAGGTATTATAATAATTTTTCCTCATGTTCTTGCTATTGCAATCAATAGCTTTATGTCCAAATTGTTTGCATGAAAAACAATAACCCTTAAAGAAACCCGATTACGTGGGAGTTGTAAACCTTTCTGTGTAGAGTCTATTTTTTTGCAACTGAACCAATCTGCTTCTGCAATTAGCTGCAACATGCCCATAATTTAGACATACAAATAATTCAACATTATTGATCGAAGTATAAAATCAATTGCTACCTCTATAGTTAGGAGCGAATGATTTCCTTTGAGAATTCATGATCGTTTGTTGACCTTTTGTCTCTTTAAACACTTCAAGTTTTGCATTGATTTCCTTTGAATCTTTAGCACTTTCTTGTGAATTAGGTTCTCCTTTGACAATTTTATGAAAACCAAGACCAAATTTAATAGAAGGAGACCTTTGAATACTAAGAATATTATCCAGAATCTTAGTACTATCTTCAAATCTCAAGTGTTTATCCTTTTCTTCCAATTTACATTTTAAAATGTTTACCTCAATTTCCAATATTTGGCACTACTTCTTCATACTTTCTTCGACCCTTATTCCTTCATCTACTTGCTCATTTAATTTTAGAATATCTTCTTTCAACCCAATTTCTTGTTGTACAAACTTCAAAAGTTTGTAGAAGTTCTTCGTTCTTCTTATTTTATTTTTCTAGATCTTCTTTGAGAGAGATGATTTCTACTTCAAGTCCTTCACTGTGATTGGTTACTTCATTCTGCATCTTTTGACACTGATATATATGTTCTTCGTTTAGTTTATCAATTGAATTTATTTCTTGTAAATGATCATTCAATCTAGAAATCATATATTTGAAGATAGATACCTTTTCATTAAATAGAATTTGTTTATCTTCAACTTCATTCTTGAGATTATCAATTTGTTCTTCTAGATACATAATATTACTTTTACTTTCGTATTCACTATCTTCAACATTGCATGCACAAGGAAGTGAATTACAAGAACAACAATCAATACTTGTTTCATCTTCATTTTCTGCTGCATATGTTTTCCAAGATATCTTCTTCCTTTGAGTAGCTTTCTTCTTTTTCTTCCTTCCCATTGAGATAGATCTCCTTCAAGAGATCAAGATTCTATAGAAGGACCTCCTCTGATACCAACTGTTGAGAAAAATAGTGAGAGGGGGGGGGGGGTGAATCATTATTTATAACTCACTATAAAATTTTACTTTTTCCTTACTAATTTCTATATGCGACTTTAATGAACCCAACTATTGTATACATGAAACTATGTTTAAATAAATGTGTGTATGTACTAATTATGGATGTATACATGAGTTGCATGTGTACAAACCTGCATTTTTATGTGGGTTTCCTTCATCAAACCTACGTACACATTGTGAAATATTACCTTTTTCATTTCTATGGCAGTTACTGGAACTCCTTTCTCTGTCACATCTGAATTGACCTGTAGAAACATAATTTTTACATCTTTAACAAATATGTTGCTATCAAAATGAAACTCATCATGTAGGTTTCCATCAAGGATAGCTTTATCAAGTAGGTTGCCATCAAGGACAACATATTACATCATAATACCAACATCTCTTTCCTAATTTACAATTAAGTCCTCACAAACTTTTATAGGCTCCATTACATGCAATACCATGGCCATAAAACCATGGTTATATAGTACCACATGCCCTAGACCTACTATTGTTTAACTTGCTCAATTTTGACTCTATCACCGAGTAACTTTTACCTAACATTCACCCCTTAAACTTGACTTGGGGTTGTTTCAGTAAATCTAGCAAACATGCCAAGTGAGTTAGCTTTGCTAACTCTAGCCCTCACCCCCTCTCAAATTTTATATTTGGAGCATTAGTTAACCTAGTATTCCCCTATCACCTAGGTATAATCGAGCCTTTACTGGAAATTATCTAGGTGTACTCATGACTTACCAGGTCATACATTTTCTCTGCACATTTGGTGTAACACCTCTCGTTTTGGGAGGATGCACCACTAGCCCACTCGTTTGCCTTACTGATATGAACTCATCAACTAGACACTGAGAAGAATTTTTAATCCAGATCTTCAACTTTAGATCCAAAAAAATTTAGTGTCAACAATGATATTCCTATTTCACATAAAAAGTAATATTCCCTTCGTACAAATCATCTTATTATTTCTTTGTCCCACTGCCATGAAATTCAGTGTTGCAAATCCTTCCTCCATCTCGATTGTTGGCCTTCAACACCTTCGATTAAACTTTAATCTCACCTCCAACCTACCTTCTCTCATCAATACATCGTCCTACCTTCCACATCCTTGGTGAACCCCTTTTTGGCCTTACGTGGAAAAATATTTCCACTCTACGACAACGACACTAATTTCTAATGATGGTATGTCTTCATGATGGGAAGTGTCATGATCTCAGGTTATCTTTTCTTCAAATCGGATTGATCATTAGAAGAAATTTCAGCCTAAAAGTTACCATGAACTTCTTACCATGAAAAACAGGTAGATGTAAATATTTTGAGGGAAAATAAAAAACTACTTTTGATAAGACCCATTATGCATACTTTTGGTTATGCATACTTTTGATAAGACCCACCTTTATTCTAAATTCTACCCATTATGCATACTTTTGATAAGACCCACATTGATAAAACTTGAAGATACATTAAAAAGACATGTTGAACACATTTTTTTAATGTATCATCAATTTTTATCGATGTTGGTTTTCTCAAAAGTATGCCTGATGGGTACATGTCGGATGAAAAATTTAATTATGCATCCAACGAGTGTGTACACTTGAAATTTGGGTAAACCTATAAGGAGATAAGACGAACATACAATGTAAAAAAATAGTTTTCTTATTTTCCCTCCAAAATTTATAACTATTATTTTATTACTTTCCTATTATTTTATTATTTTTCTTAGGATGACACTTTTAGGCTGAAATTTCCCCTAAAGATCATGTCTTACCTTTAATTTGGATTTGGTCTCATACACCACTACTAAAATGCATTCGTGCAACCAAGGATCTAGTCTCTTCCAATCGCTCGTTCACAAAAATGATCATAAGCACGCGAATTTACACTAGTGAGTCCTCATATATATCTTGGAATGTGAGTCCAATTTTTTCGATATTTCCATCACTAGTGATATATCAGGCCAAATAAAATTTTGACAATAAAGGCGTCCCTCTAAAGTCAAAATTTGCACCTGATCTACCTTCGATTTCAATACGAGATGTACATAAATTAGGTGAAAATTAATTCTTAAAGCAGAAAAATATACAATGGAGAGAACATAAAATAAATATACATAGATATTTTCCCTTAGATCCAAAAATTGAGACTACCAGATTTATTTTTTCATTATATTCCTTTCAACATTACAATACATCTATATAGATGTTGAACCATTCATAAACCCTAATCCATTAAACCTAGATTAGAACATAATCATAATTTCACTAACCATCTCTACAAAATACCATGGGAAGAAAACAAGCATGCCCAAAATGATGCGCACAACCAATGCAAAAAACCATTGTTAGGTCTACCCACCTATTATAACGTCTAAAAATAAATTTCACAGGGTGTTGTGCCACCCCTATAACCCCCTTGATGTGACTAGTCATGGAAATAATATAAGACACACCCAACATTGTCCCAATTGTTTTTTTATTTTCCACATAGGGGGTCACAGGAGAGCTTAGTAATTTGTCCAACCCTGCAATGCCCATTGTTTGTTTACACCAAAAAAAATTATCAGTGCTCAGATACTTCATCAATCCATTTGAAACATTCTTCAAATTATCCACCTTTTCCAACAAGACATCTTTTTCCTCAACCATATCACTCACAAATTCCTACTCAAAATTAATGTTCTTTTCCTTTGAATGATAAGAACAGTTCTTTGGAAAAAACATTTCACTTTCGTTGTCAGATTCTATCCTTATAGCTTTGTGTACTAACCACATACTTCCACAAAATCCTTGCAACCAAATTTCTTCCTTCCTTGCGTGAGTGGGTGCCATGTACTCAACCTCTATAGTTGAAATAGCCACTATAGAATATATTTTTCTGATACAACTGACTTCTCATCAAAACAGGTTAAACAAATACCCACTTGTAGATATTATCCGATCTAGATTTCCTACCTAGTCCACATCAAAAAAGCCATGGATTTCCAAAAATGTGTCCAATTCTAGTCTTCCTTTGTAGCATATATCATATTTACTAGTGCCATAGAAATACCTCAAAACCTGCTTCAGTGTTATTCAATTTTACTTCCTTGGTTTTCACATAAACCTACTCAATACTCCCACTGCATGTGCAATATCTAGTCTAGTACACTCCATTTCATATATCATGCTACCAACTGCACTTGCATATGGAACAGGGGACATGTTCTCTTCCTCTTCTTCTGTCTTGGGACACTAGTGTTCAATAGATAATTTTACACCTACATCAATAGGAACCTTCACTCGTTTACTATCCTACAAATTAAACCTCTGCAATATCGTCTCGACATGTTTCCTTTGGTTTGACCATAGCTTCCTCTTTGTTTTATCTCATTCAATTTCCATAACCAAAATATAGTTTCCAACACCAAGATCCCTCATGTTTATTTTGGACAAAAATTGGCTCTTCAAATCTTGGATAATTTCTTTGTCATTTCCAATTAGCAATGTATCATTCACATACGAGAACAAATAAATAACATGGTTACTAATTAATTTAAAATACAAATAGTGATATGCTTTTCTTATGGTGAAGACAAGTCATTGCATATATGTATCAAATTTCTGATACCACATCCTTAGTGATTGTTTTAACCCATACATAAACATTTTTAGCTTGCATACCAGTTCTTTCTTACCCTTCACCAAAAATCCTTTAGGCTACTTCATGTAGATCTGTTCTTCCAGATCCCCTTAAAGTAATGTTTTCTTCACATCCATCTGTTCTACCTCAAAATGAAAAGTTGCAACGTTATATTAAAGTAATCTAATAGAAGCTAACTTGATAACAAGAGAATAAATATCACCAAAATAACCTCCCAACACATGGGAATAACCTTTTTCTACCAAACAAGCTTTGTATTTCTCCCCCTTGCCTTCTACATTCATCTTATTCTTAAGCATCCATTTTCTTCCAATGGGTTTCCTTCCCAAAGATAACTCCACCAGATCCCAAGCCTCATTTTTGTCCAAATATGTCGTTTCATCAACCATTGCCTCTTTCAAGAGTTTATCATCCTATGAGCATAATACCTCCCTGACAATTATGGGATCCTCATCAGTAATAGATAAAGTAAAATTTGAATACAAATCAAATGGGCTATACCTTTTTTTCTTCCTTCTTTCTCGAACTGATATTCTCAAATATGGAGTTAGTGGTTCTTCCTCTTCTGATTCCTATTCAGTTGTGGAGTATGATTATTACTCCTTTAGATTAAAATCTATATTCTAAGGTTCATTTCCTAGGAATTCATGTTTAATAGTAACATTTCACCTCTCTAAACACCACATATCAGATGTACACAACCTTTGTTGTTTCTGCGTTCAAATCATATAAAATTGTAAACCATCATAATACCCAATAAAGATGCACCTTTTAGATTTACTATCAAACTTGGTTGTTTTCTCCTTTGGAGCATGTACATATACATCACAACTAAATACCCTTAGATTTGAAAGAGAGGGTTTCTTACAATTCCATACTGCACATGAAGTCTAATCCTCTAACGTTGATGAAGGTGATCTATTAACTGGGTAACATGCATTCTCCATTGCCAATGCCTGAAATTCCTTTCCTAACTCAACACCACTAAGAATGATTATTTCCTTTTCCATCAGCGTCCTGTTGATTCTTTCTACAACTCAATTTTGTTGAGGTGTGTATGGATTATTCTTTTGTCATGCTATAACAAAATTCTTATAGAACTCTTCAAATTTATTCTTGAATAACTCTCCACCATTATTTATCCTAAATGTCGTTATCTTATTCTATATTTTGTTTTCGACTATACACTTAAATTCTTTAAGCCTATCAAAGACTTCAGATTTATTCTTGAGGAAATATATCCATGTATTCCTTGAGAATTAATCCATAAGTGATACATAGTACATAGGCTTACCCAGTGATGGAATTGACACAATTCCAAACACATCACTGCGCACAAGCTTTAATGTGACTTTCGCCCCCTTAGAGCCGGTGGGGAAACTCACCCAATTCTACTTAACATATACACAATGTTCACAAAAACAAAAATCTAGAGAGAAATTAGACATACCTTCCACCATACCATTACCATGAAGTCTTTGAAGGCCCCATGTCTCCAATATTTCCAAACCTTTGATTCCATAACATGGTATTTTCTCCATAGACCACTAATTGTTTTGCTCCACTTTTAGGAAGCACATAAATGTTGCACCCATCAATAATAGTGCTACCCAGAATCCTATAAAGAGATCCAATATGAACTCCCTACATCAATACCAATGCTTCTTGAACCATATTGTTTTTATCTTTCTCGAACATTATTTCTACACCTGCATCATCCATCTTTCTTATAGAAATCAGATTTCTGGCCAACGTAGGAATATGTAGAACATCCAGAAGTGTTCTAATCATTCCACCTTGAAACTTTATCTTAAAATTTTCACGTCTGAAAATTTGGCCTTTATTTCATCCCCTGAGAATACATCACCACCATCATATTTATCATTCTCGCAGAATCACTTCCTATGTTGAGTGAAGTGAAAGGATGCACCTCTATCAATAAACTATGCCTCATGTTCTACATGTGTACTTGAACAAGCGAAGTACACATTCCCATATTCATTTGTGGTGGTTTTCTCCTATGTAGAGGGAGAATAACTAGACCACTTTCTTTCTCAGTATATTGATATCTATAGTTATTTTTGTAGTGTTGTTCCTTTTTCACATTTCTAGCACACGTTTACACGTTTTCTTGCAGATTTATATCACCCTCTAGATTTAGATCTCCCACTCGAGAAATTATTTTTCTTTCTGTTCTAGGATCATCCTCTTACATACAAGGCATCTCCATTTTGTCTTTCCATATTTTTCCATCTTTTCTTCTTCAATAGCAAGGATAAGACTATTTCATCAAACTTCAAGATGATTATATTCATACCTATATAAATAACCAATATATCCCATGAATCTGGTAGAGAACACAAAAAAATGATGCAAATATATTCATATGAAATTTTTATATCAAAACATAAATAATGTCTTGCCAAAGCATAAAAGGTGTTAAGAAGCTCTAATACTGAGTCTATGTCTTTCATCCTCATGTTATACATTTTTTTCCACAGGAAAATTTTTTTCACCATAGACTTAGATTTGTCCAAAGTCCCTAACTTGTCCCACAAAGCCTTCATCATACCTTCCCCTGATGCATTTAACAATAATTAATCTAAGATACACACTCATATTGTGCTCCTTTCATTTCGATCAAAATTCACCCAGACTTCTGCTGACATTTTTGTTGGTTTAGAAACCAGATCTATTGTGATCCACTAATCTTTATCCACCAACAATTCCTCCATCTTGATCTTCCATCACTAGAAACTTTGTCCATTTAATTTCTTTATTTTTATCTTACCACTATTCACCATATTCTTTCAATGGAAGAATTAGTCCCACAGATCTCCCACTGAATAGGGTCTACTATAGACCCAAGAAAAACCCATCATTAGCAAAGGCATCACCTTGAAGTCGAAACAACTTGGATACCATATGAAGAAAAATTAACCAAACCAAGAAAAAATATATACAGAGACTTACCGAGAGGGACAATAAAAATAACCAAAATCAAGTATGCACAAAATATTTAATTGTGAAAAAACCCCAACTCCAAGGAAAAACTGATCCCAATGAAATTTCAATAACATTGGCCAAAACCCTAGAAAAACCAACCAAGTGAGCCTTCCCCACTCACAACCCTAGCCTACTTTATAATGAATTCCTATCATCATTTTATAGCCTCAATTACATGTAATACCATGGGCATAAAACCATGGGTACATAATACCACATGCACCAGAACTACTATTGTTTTACATGAGAAATTTTGACTCTATCCCCTACTTAATTTTACCTCACTTTCCAAGCTTCTAGAGCATTTGTCCAACCAGGGATTCCAATACTAGTAACTCAACCCAACAAGGGCTTCCAGATTTTTTGTCCATCCAAGGGTTCTAGTGCTAGTAACTCAACCAAAGTTGTTACAATGCTTCCAAAGATTTTGTCCAACCAAGGCTTCCAATAATGAATAACTCAAGCCAAAGCTATAAGGAACATGAGGATGAACATGAAAACAAAAGATAAAACCCACAACACTTGGATATAAATCGAATAGAAAGAATAGGAAAACCATTGTCAATATAGGAAATCCCCCATGCGAATGAAAGATCATATAAAAGAAACCACATGCATGCTCCATGCATGCCAAAACTATCAAGGAAACCATACATGCAACTCGATATCTGCAAACAAAACCCATTGTAGTTGTTGATCCTGATGTCATCTTACAATTTCCTTCTTTTCCTTTGCCTTCCTTCTCCAAATACCAAGTAGGACACACTCCTCCAAGATTTCTCCAAGAAACTCCAACTGTTCAAGATTATGAGAGAGAGAATATAATGAGAGCCATAACTAAACTGACCAAAGTTTGAGCAACATCTTAACCAGAAAAATCTTTCCAACTCATCCTCATAAGCCTTTTTATTAATGAGGCATACATGTTCTTCAATTTTCCATTATTTCCTTCACTTTCCTCCTCACATGCAACCTGTGACCTTTCACCTTCCTTTTCCCCTATTTTCCATCATTTTCATAAATAAAATGTCAATTAATTCCCATTTTTACTTTCCAAATCCTTTTCCAATTTCCTCAACCATAACAAAAAAATATGGACACCCACTAGGATTTTTTTTCCCACCATTTAGCTTGGAATACATGCCCCATGAACCTGGATTTATATTTTTTACATGGATTTTTTACCAAGGTTGTTACAATATTATCATATTATAAGGAGGATTGACCATTGAAATGTATAGTATGGTATAATGTGAAAACATTATAAATATAAAGACTCATATGGACTACCCAGAACATTAGAGACCCTTATGTTAATACTAATGTTGAAGGTACAGGAAAGTGGATCAATTATGAACACTAACTATGTTAAAATAATTACTTTGAAAGGTGTTGAATTAAGAGTAAATTATCCAAATCAAAGGCCGCATTTTGGTGTGTTCAAGTATTAAACTGAAGGAACCATTGATATAAGAGTATAGTCAACAAATTTTAACCATGGAATATAGTTATTATGTCTTCTACAAATACATATAAATTCTCAATGTTATTCTATTTGATAATTATATCTTTCATAAATTTTATTTTAGTATGAGATTGTGATAAAATTGAGGCATCTTAAACTCATGTAGGTTTTATCCTTCAAAACATCTTTAACTTAACACTCCATTCCCAAGAAGTAATCAATGCATTCATTTTTTTCAACGGAGAGAGAGATGTGACCATAGCGGCAAAAAAAGTCATCAACAAACAATGTATTCGATCAACTAACAATACACATAATATTCCAAACCAGTCTTCACAACAATCCCAACATTCCTAGAGAACAATAATTGCTTCAAGAATCAACACAATGGGACAGAGGACATCATAGGGAATCAATACATATTTTCTATCAAGGGAGAGCAGAGTTACATAGTAGAAAATAGGAAATGGACTTGTAGAATTTCTATCATGTCAAGCCAAGAAAATATAGCTCCAAAAATCATTTATTTTCATTAAGAGAAATTACTTATATACACATTGATAGGGAGATTGTAACACCATCCTCGCACATCTACCCAAGTAACTGGCCAACATCGGTAAACATGAAACGAGAGGCTACTATGATATTATTCAACCTCCTAGACGACCTTAAGGAATTGGTATCAATGGAAACACATCATGTATACCTTCCACATCAAAAAAAAAAATCTCAGGAGCCATCCCAACCACTAAAGAACCAGAACCCTAGGTACCACAAATGTTTTGAGCATTAAAACCTCATACACCCCCTTTATATGGACAAGGGTGCATCCAGAGGGCTCTGTATGCTCACACAACATGGAATGCATGTGTCCGTGGGCTTTGTTTTCCCATTGTTGTGCCAACACCCCTGGGATTTGAGCCACTTATTTAGGACTATAGTTCGAGACACTTCCAAGAACTCAATGACAAGTTATCAAATGAAATATAACAGCAAAATAGTTATGTAAATGCAATCACATGAACAAGGACTTGACTTAACCCCTACTAGACATGATAGTAATTTCATAAAACATGTCATAGATATGTGATCTATAGGTTTATACAACATATGTGAGCATAGGGGTCTCATAATTATCTAAGAATCGATAAGAACTAGTGTTTCCTTCTATCTTAGTTGGATTATCATCTATGAGGTCATAGGTACATTTTTCATTTATTTACATATTAAAACATGAGGGGAGGCATACATCATCAATTTAATTATACATGCTTATAGCCAGCATAATAAAAATAGAAATATCAAGGATTCATCAACCATAAAATCCACATATAAACCAGTACATTTATACATAATATGTCAAGGAAAAAACCTCTTATTAATGAATGCAAAAGCCAACCCGGGAACATTCCAGCAGATGATAGATGATTGAACCAAATATCTCTTCACCAAATCAAACTTGTTCCATATTCCAAGAAATAATGTGGGACTCAAACAAAAATATATCCAACGAGGGAAATCTCCAGGTTAAACCACCTCATCCTCATCACTAGAAACCAGACTCTACTGTAATTCATCTTGGATCAATAGGCCCTAAAAAAACATGAACGCCACCATATTTATCCACGTAAACTATGGATATTTTCCTTGTCTCTTAGTCTCCCATGGTTTACTGCAATCCACACCAGATCGCTAGGCCATAAACCAAGACTCCACCCTCTATTATTTACCGTATATCACAGCATTTAGCGGTAAGGATTCCTAACACTAATAAAGGGAAAATACCTATAGGCTCTACCATATATACCTCCATTATTCGGTGGATGATTCCTAGTCCCACTGAGGAACATAATACCTAGCTTTACTACAACCCATAGTCTGGTTCATGGGTTTTTAGGCCAGTGTATTTGCTGCAATCCACAGTCTGATTTAGCGATCACAAGCCCTTGTGTTCTTCCTTTCATATATACACCTTACACCTTTAATAAACCAATGAAAACCTGAACTAGGATTTTTTTCCCAAAATTGATCTTGGAATAAGTGTCCCATCAACCATAGCATTTTTTTTTCCTTAAATTTTATTACATGGAATTTTCACCAAGGTTGTTACAGAACCCTCCCCCATGGGGGACACCATCTTTGGTGTTCAACCATAGCTATAACTCAACAAAAATTCTAAAAATCAAACATAATACCCTTGTAGCTTTATAATTGATCTCGTTGTATTATTTATAATGATCATCTTCGTGAAGAGAAAAACACCATGTAACATGAAAAAATAACATCATAATAATATGACATCCATATTGCTTATTGGACATTTATAACATAGCTCATGGTGGTATTTATAACATGAAAAATGTAACATAATAATAACATGACACCCATGACTATTATTTGAGCTTTATAACATAGCTCATGGTGGTACTTACATCCATTTACATATGTACATATACCTGAACATCACATCAAAAAATATACCAAACACCCTACCAAAAATCCTTTTCCTCAACTAGAAAACAATGTAGGACACATAACCTACATATATTCCACCATCCCCCATGTAGCTTCATTAGGAACAAACTGAAGTTTAAAATGCTCAATTACTTGGTTTTGGAGCATGACAACATTTCTCTGCAATATACACTTGGGCTCCAAGTAGAATTATCCATATAGTTCCACCTACAATATAGACTAGTCATACACATGATAAACATATTCAACATACTTAGTAAGAAATGATACATAGAAAACGTGATGGAATTTCTCTAATGGTGTAAGTGCAAGTCAATTGGATATTGACCCAATCCTCTCAGGAATATTGAAAGTCCCACAAAACCGAGGTGCCATCTTGGTACATGATCCAATCCGCAAGGAACTCTTCCTTGGTTTGATGGGAAAATGGACTTGTTCCCCAACCTGAAACTAGTTAAACAACATGTTCCAATCTGCATATCTCTTCTTCATATATTATGTTTCTTTCAGATTCCTCTTGATAAGGACATTTTCTTCTCCATCTCTTCCAACATGTCTGGTCCAATAAAAAAAAAATTCACTGGATCACTCCAAATTATGGTAGTATAAAAACTCCTCCCATGTAATTCCTCAAACAAACTCATCTTCAGTGATTCCTAATAAACCATTGTTGTAGGTTAACTCTTTCAATGGAAGATACTCTTCCGACTTTCGCTACTGATGTATCACATACTTCCTCAACATGTCCTCCGAGATCCTGTTGACCCTCTCAATATTTCCATCTATTTATGGATGATAAGTTTTATTGAAGGCAAACTCCTTCGAGAACATGGAAGTGAATTTTGCATCCCTTTCTGTCACAAACATTTTTGGAGCACCATGTAGTCTGACAACATCTCTAGTGAACTCTTGTACCACATCATTAACTGAATACATAGTATTCACTGAGATGAAATTTTCTACCTTAATCAAAATGTACACAAAAACAATGATGGAATCGTGTTATCTTTATGTACTGGGAAATTGTTTCATGAAAACCATGAAAATTACCTCCCATTTCCATTCTATAATCATAATCAGTTGTAGTAGTCCACATGGGTGACTACACTCTGCGATAAAATTGCTGAAAATCCAAACATCTAGCCACAAATTATACCACATCCTTCTTAAAATTCAACCAATAATTGAACTTCTTCATTGCAGTCAATTTCTTCTAATAGCCTTAGTGACCTTAATATGGCTTCGTATGAATCTCCCTCAAGATCACCTTCTTGAGATCACTACTATTTGGAACATGTATCATGTATCTAAAGCTAACCAATCTATATGTTCTAAGACAATAGTCCACATCTCTTGCTCTTGCACCTATACATGTACTACTACATGTACCTATACACTTTTGTAACATGTGTAGAATATCCATATGCATGTCATCCTGTTGACGAGCCTGCAAGATGCTATCCTGTAAATTTGTCCAAAAGGAAGTCATATATACAATGTGATTTACCTGTATCTGCCTGCTAAGAGCATTTGTGACCCTATTTTCTTTACCCTTGATGTATTTAATCTCAAAATAAAACTCATTGATCATTTCCAACCATCTATATTATGTAGAATTTAGATTCTGATGGTCAAACATGTATCTCAACCCACCATGATCAATCATAAGTACAAACCTCGTGCCAAGAAGATAGTTACTCAATGTATGCAATGCATGGATGATAGTTTCTAGCTCAATATCATGTGTCATATAGTTCTGCTCCTGTTCATTTAGATTATATGACTCATAACATACCATTTTTCCTTCCTTCATAATGAATCCACCACGTCCTCTCTTGCAAGCGAAACTATACATACTACAATCTATTTTTCAGTATTTTTGATCTTTAACACTACAAAATGTGTCAAGAACTACTTAAGCTGCTCAAAAATTGCCTCACACTCCTCTGTCCATTCAATCTTCCTACCTTTCCTATGAAATGATGTAATAGGGTAAGAAATATGAGAGAAGTTCATGATGAACCTCCTATAATAACCTGCCAATTTCATGAAGGATCTCACCTCATATGCATTTCTAGGAGTTTCCCACACCATGATATATCTTACCTTTTCTGGATCCATTGTTATCCCCTCCTTGGAGAAAACACGTCCCAAGTAATGTAACTTTGTATCAAAGAAATTTCACTTGATGAGCTTAGCATACAATTGATGTTCTGTTAACAATATTAGCTCTGATACCAAATGCTCAGCATGGTATTCCTCACTTTTAAAATATACCAATATGTCATCAACAAACATAATAACAAACTTTGCCAAATTATATGCAACACAATATTCATAAAACACATAAAGGTATCTCGAGAATTATTCAAACCGAATGGAACTACAACAAACTCATAATTCCCATACCTAGTCCAGAAAGTTTTTTTTTTTAAATGTCCTCCTCCTTAATGCGTACATAATGATATCTTGATCTCAAATCAATATTCTAGAACACTTTTGCTCCATTCATCTAATCAAACAAATCAGTCCTCAATCATGGATAGCTATTCTTGATCGTCACTTTGTTCAACTTCCTATAGTAAATTCACAATCTGAGAGAACCATCCTTCTTCTTTACAAAAAATACCAATGCACCCCATGGTGATACACTTGGGTGAATGTATCGTTTTTCAAGCATATCTTTCAACTGTAAATTTAATGCTACCAACTCAGATGTGCTCATATTTTATGGTTATTTTGATGTTGGAGCTTCCCCTTGAAACATCTCAATAGAAAATTAGACTTCTCTGTGAGGTGGAAACTCGGAAATATCTACAGGATATAGATACTGAAACTGTTATAGAACTGATGACATGCTCAAAACATCTTCATCCTCAACTTACTTACATTTTTCACTAGAGATATGTACTGCAAATAACACACACCCTTTTGCTACTATTACGCTTGGCCTGCATAGTTGCCACCATTCTCACCAATGTTGCTTTCTTCTTACCCTCTAAGAATATTTGTACCCCATTGTCATCCAAGCACTCAATTTCTTTGTCTTAACAATGCATGTTGGTCCTATGAAGGTATAGAAATTCCATATACAATAGCATACTATATGATTCCAACGGAAATATGTTCAAGTGTGTTGATGTAGACATTTCATTCAATTCAAATACACAAGCTCTTATCCACTGATGAACTCTTTTCATTGTCCCTAAATAAAAATACACTAACCAAGATTTTGCATGCACTTATTTATTCAAACCATAGTTATCCACCAAGTAAGGAATAGTGTAACTATAATTAAATCTAGGTTCAATGAAAATATAAACAAATTGATCATAAATATTATCATCCATCTCAATGATAGATGCTTGATGGTCTTCATGCCTATTATCTAGTGTTGCATAGATACAATGAACACTATGACAAACATCCCCAACTGTTTATTCCTCATGTGCACTATATATTTGAGGCATAGCACCCTGATTTTGTGGAAAATATCTCTTAACGTATTCCTTACCAAATTTCCAATACTCCAACCATCCATTGCCATCACCGCTATGTTGTTGTTGTGATATATGCCCACGTCTGGTTGCATTGAACTTCTTTTTGGGTGCCATATTTTCTTGCTCTTATGAATTTTGAGGCCTCTTTATTTTTCACTTCCATGTACCCTTACCTTTATCTTTCTCTTTCCATCCTTTATGAGATTCATTCTTATGCTTCAATTGTTCATATAAATGCTTCAATTTTCTAATAACTTCCTCAAATTACCAAGGATCATCATACTCAATCAGATCTCTAAACGCTAATGGAAATCAATGAAAAATCACTGAACTTTATGCTTCTCATCTTAAATATACAATGCATACCCCAATATCTCTAGGAAATTGGTATATCATCGATCCCATCTTTATTTCATAGAATTATTTGGCCTTACCATCGTAGTACATTTATGACAAGTACTTCTTCCTAAGAATCCTCTTGAACTCATGGAAACTCAATTCCTTCATCCTGATGTCCTTGACTTGCTTCACATCTTCCCATGGATATATAATTTATCTCTCATGTTGAATATCACTACTTTTCCTGTCATATTATCTTTGTAATTATGAAACCCAAAGGACTTATTCATCGCAAGTACCTAGGCATGTGCCTTTTCCATATTTTTAAAATATCTATCAAACGTAGGTGCTTTTTCTTTCTTAAATTAATCTGGAAAGTATCCCCTATCACTCTTCCTATAAGGATGATGATGATGATGATCATAATGTATGTCAGAACAAAAACTATAATAGTACATGTGTCCATCACCTCTCCTATTAGGAGTATCCAACAGCATGCCATATATAATTGTGTCATTTCCATCCGACCTATTCCCAACACGAGATCTACTACCATATCCTCCATTATTTTTATCCTCCTACCCATGGTTTATCTGAATTGGCACTTTTCGCTCCAACTCCAACAAACTCTGAAGGATTATTTCATTAACCTTTGCTTGTTTCTCTTGTGCATGCATTATTTTGTCATTGTCCACCTTACAAATCCTTATTTATTCCTTCAAGCTTCTCAATGTGTCTGCTAAATCATAAGAGTTCTCAAGACCAAGCTGCTCATCCGATTCATAGGGAGAATATTTGTAGTCTACCATATTGCTAGTCAGTATAATCTCTTTCCTTCAAGGCATACCGTTATCATTGGAAAATTGGACAAGAAAAATGACATTATGAAATGTTAAGTAGAAGGATTTACAGGGCTGAGAAACATTAGGGGATCTACAAAAAATTAAAATATCTAAGGTCAAGAGGAAAAATGTCCAATTGTGCACCAAATACAAGGAAAAATGTGCTTTTTGCACATTTTTATTCGATAGACACGTTGGTCTGCACGACTTTCCCTCAAAACGCTGCACAGTCCTGGGAGTGGTGGAGGTCACCATCCGGGACCACTTGAAACACCACAAGAGAATATCCTCCACTTTAGGCTGCCCAAGGACAGCCACATAGATCCACCTTGGTACCTCAAGTGAGTACACAAAGGAATCAACCCCCTCTCTTGGGTCACCATCCACAAGTGTACCGAGAGAGGGAAGAAGTATTTGAATTTGCCTATAAATTTCCACCATGACAAGAACAAAATGAGAACACATTGTTAGGCTGGAAAAATTTCCCATGAGGAAACCAGCAATGTGTAACCTAGAGCAGCAGTAGAGTTATAGGATTCATTTTTTAGCCATCTAAAAAATTCAATCCCTTAGAAGAAGATAGAGGCCTTGCAATATCAGCTCAAGGGTAAAAGCCTCCTTGCACTGGGTCTTAGAACTCCATAGTTCTAAGGATCTTTTGGAAAGTGTGTAACCTTCTACCTTTCTTTTTACTAATAGCGGTCAATAAGAGGGGTTTTTATTCCACCGTTTGTATTATTGTCTCATTTGACTCATGTGATATTGTTTTTTCGTTTTATTTTAGTTATTCTTTGTAATATTCCAAAAATTTAGCCTTCATCTAAATGGAATATTATAGTTTGTTTTATTACTAGTAGGTGAATAAGTGGGTGGGGAGGCTCATAAATATCTTTAGCAGCAATAAAAACACTTCAAGTGTGAAAGAAGACCTTTTAAGAAGCTAAATAAAGCACCTCCAAGTGTGAACAGGGGTCGGATCATGTCGATTCAGTCAACTTTGACCAAGTCAATAGCGCTTTTTTGGAGGAGTGGAGATTAAATGAGGAATAACGCAGTTTTGGAGGAAGATTGATTTCATGAAGGAAATGACCTAATTGAGTGGGGCCAAGGGCAAGGAATCTCATAATCTATATAAGGAAGAGGATGGCAACCATATGGTGTTATGTTTTTGGATTATTATTTTTTATGTGGTCTGTTTAGACTTCTTTCATTCTTCAGCTGTTTAGTTGAGATTGTTGTGTTGTTTAGCACCAGGTGTTCCCGAACAGGAATCCAACCTATTTCCTTCAGAGGTCTCTTGGAAGAGAATTGAATTTAATTTCCACATTCAGGTTTTCAAGCCAAGCTACAAATTTCTTCATTAGCGCAGTTTCTGGAGGATATTGTGTTGTGTTGCAGGGTGCTTCAGTGGACAACTAGATCGGGTGTCTTTAGAGATATTTTTTTAGTGGAGGAAGATTTCCATCCATTGGGAGGCTTGTAAAGAAGCCCCCTGGGCTTTATTGACACATTTAGTACTAGGATAAGGAGGATCTACCCCCTACAATGCAGTTTCAGTCCAGATCTGCATTATTTTAGGGAGGAGTTGCAGGGGTGGTTGTAGTGATTGTTTTGAGAGGTGATTTCTTCAGAGGAGGAGCTATTCTTTCATCCAGAGGATCTGTTGCAGAATATCTGTAGTGTATACATAAGCTTCAGCCATATCTTCTCATTTTTGTTGTTGCAGCTTATCTGCAGCCCTAGGGTCGCCGCTTACATTGGCACACTGTGTGCATTTTCCGGAAACCCCCTTGGGTTATCTTGGAAAGCTGATCTAGAGCCCATATCTATATGTTTAGATTATATGGGGGTCTACATCATTATATTTTTATCATTGTATCATCTCTAGCTATAGCTATGCATAATACAACTACGTTGTAGTAGCTCTCCAACATTTTGTATTGTGACAGTAGCTCATTTTTTGGAGTCATCACTTATGGGAAGCTTGTTCTTTCATTGTTTTTGATGTATGCCTCCCTATTTTGTATTGATTTGTTGATCTAATACATGATTTTATGACTCCATATTGGTCTCCAATGTTAATTATTTTATTTACACTGTTATTTCTAGTTTTGTGTTCATATATTGCAGCATACCCCATTTGCAAATATTACAGTGGTATCAGAGCAATAATCTTGGCTCCGCCCGTGAATTCAGCCAATATGTCATCATAAGGAGAATATCCTCTCAAAACAGAGGAGATGTACAGATAAAACAAAGACATGACTCCACTATTCGGAGGAAAGAAGGAAGAGAGGCTCTCAAATATTTTTCTTCAAACTATGTAGAGCATTCATGGAGATATCAAGAAGATGAGAAGGGAGATGTGTAAGGAATCTCCAAGGGAGTTTGAATCTAAAGAAAACTCTATATTTTCACATGATGCAGCCACACACCATGATTCACAGCATAGTATTATGCCCAGATTGACTATGAGAGGTGTTAGAGTCAGCCTTTGTAGCCTTCCTTCAGTGATCAAACATGCTCTTACAAAGTGATTTTAAGGTGTCAAGGTCAAATTTTGTCATTTCAAAGAGTCTTCAAGCAAAATTTGGTCACTAGGCATTAGGTCTAGGGTTTGCTTTCATTCCTTCCAAAGTTGTCCAAATGTCGGTCCATGTCACCATTCAGCTGAGTGTACCATCATTCATAGGGTTTTCATCATCATGCCAGGTTCCATTGGGTCATTTTACATCTTGTTCATGCTTCAGTTGTGCCTAGGTAAGGTCCATTTCCCTCTCCTAGGGTTTTGGAGGTAATTTCTCTTGGATGGTCAAATCATCGGAAAAACTTGTATCCTGATGTTCACACACCTTCCCCTATCCTTAATATACCTTATTAAACACTTCCCATCATTGAGATCCCCCAAATTCCTCATTTTTGCACAAACCCTAGTTTCTTGCCACAACTTGGCAATTTTCTAGGCTAGGCCTGTGTTTTGCCCTTTTGGACCCCTTCCCCTCACTCAATCTATGTGATTCCACTTTCCCCTACTTCCTAACATCCCTCCCTACTTCCAAAAATTTCCCCAAGAATTTAGAAGCCCCTTATCCCCTTCATTTCGCTTCATTTCGACAAAATTCCTTGTTTCACACATCGGGGTAAGTTTCACTCAAAAGATGTTTCAGAGCAATCAATGATGAATTTTGGAAAAATGAGAGAGGTTTTTGTTCACAACATGCCAAGGAAGAAAAAATTCTTTCACTTTTTACACAGGTATCATGGTTTTATATAAATATCAAAAATACTGTTGCCTCAGGAGAATTGAATGCACCTTTGAAGTGACCTTGGGAAAATCAAGATTTCTCCTAGCATGGTTGGCTAAATGACTTGCTTGACGCATCAAAGGATAACTAGACAGAAATACCTTTCCAATGAGCTATCATGAGCTCAATTTGGAGTTGAGGAAGATCTTCAAAAGTTGACTGCAACAGCGCTCTGCCTTGAGGCAGCCTCATTCTGCTCATTTTGATTAGTGTTGGGAGATTTGATTTTTGACAGGGTAAATGAAATCCAAATTGCATAATTCCACCTGTGTTGGAAAGTAGACTCCAAGATCTTTCCAACGACCTATCACACGCCCGATTTGGACACCGGGAAGGCCTCCAAAAGCTTCCTGCAAAATGAACTATGTGGCAAGAGGCATGCGACCCACTTGAGGGGGATGCGACCCACTTGGCAGATGAGACCCACTTGTGCGTTTTGGCCAGTGTAAATTTGAACGCATGCGACCCACTTGTGGCATGCGAACCACTTGAGGGAGATGCGACCCACTTAAAAACAGAGCCCAGAAATTTGTGTTTTGCGCCCAGATTCGATTCTAATCGACTCCAAAAGCTTCCAAACAGGTTTTAATCATTGTTCAATGGATTTTTAGCATGATTATGATATTATTGATGTCGGGAAATAAGCCATGCTTGGAGAGAACCCTACACTTACATGCACATTAATTCCTCAAGGGTTTTGAAAATATATGGACAGTTTGTGAAGGTTTGAAAACTTTTGTGAATGATAGAGATGCTCATGCCCTATGCACGTTGTATACACGATCCTCACGCCCTCAGTTATCATCTTATCACTGCTATTATGCTCTCTCATATTGTTGCACAGTTTTATGTTGACTAGTATAAAGCCTCTTTCACCATACCACTGATGTCATCATCATTCAATTGCTACTGTCATGTCCATTTGTTTCATATGGTCGTTGTCATGATATTCTTATTCCCCAATTGATAAAACACTGTCCTATGTTTGCTTCCTCCTTTGACAGATTTTGGCCATTATCACCAAGTTGACCACACATTTGCATTTGGTACTCATTGTTAAACTTACTTGTGATCAAAACAGTGATAGTTATTATGCCATTAAAGCAGAGCCATCTTCACTGTAATTTTGTTTTCCTATGATACTTTGGCAGTGGGTGATATCTATTGAGTGTTGGACATACATTAAAACTTTTCCTTCACTACACCTATACCAACACACATATTGCAAATATCTTGTTCAAAGCCATGTCAGAGACGGATTCAGTTTATGAGCAAGGATATGAGTAGGACAGTGACTCAACCGTTGAGGTTGATGTACTGAGATGGAGCATAGCAGTGCGCCAGTAGTGGTAACATATCAGAGAGGCCACAGAGCTTTGTTTGCAGCATCACGACGAGTACTATCTCCACACGGGGTGGAAGGGGTCTCGTTGACTTCATCAGCAGCGCGAGTACTATCTCCACATGGCGTGGAAGGGGTCTCGCCTTCTTCATCAATGTAGGTACATTCACAGGATAATGATAGAGACAAAGACATGCTTTGTCACATGAAAGGCCATTATTGGGCTCGCATGCATGTCTGCAAAGCAAGAATGAAGATTCTGAAGAGGAGGTTGAGCGAAGCACTAAAACGGCGGAAAAGGCCTGATCCACTCCGGATTTTGGACGAGGCTTCGTTGGCTGGGCAAGATACATGATGGAGGGTCTTCACTCCGAATTTGAGCAAATTCGGAGAAATTTTTGTCATTTTGAAATTTTTGGTCTCAAAAATAGGTTTTTAAGTTAAGTGGGTCTCGCACCCATATGCTCACTTTTTTTTGGGACACTTGCTGAAGGAAATTTTTGCATTTTTGGATTTTTCATGGTAATTTATGCATCCTCATGCATTACCAAAGCATTCATCAGATTCTGGATGGTCAAAGAGCTCAAAAACACCATGAAAACCACCTTGCTGCCACCTTTTGCACCAGCAGGAAGTACTTCTGGGAGAAAGGAGTTTTGGAGGGTCAAATGAGCTCCAAATTGGGAAATTATACTTGGGTTGGATAGTCAACATCCAGGGCTTTCCAACGAGCTATCATGAGCTCAATTTGGATGCCAGGAAGTACTTCAAAATCGGGCTGAAAGTCATGCGACCCACTTAAATTTTTGGCTGAATTTTCAACTTCCAGCTCAGATTTTCGGCCAGTTTGGACCAGTTTTGCTCGTGGATGAAATTTTTGGGTTTTCTTGATGTAAATTGTTGGATGGCATGTAAATCTGGCTTTTTTTAACCTATTCTAGAAGATTCACACTCAAAAAAGTGAAAATCATGTAAATGAATCAGTTTCCACTCTTTTAGAGGCAAGTTGTTAGCTGCCTAGATTTTAGTTCCTTGATTAGAATTTGGTTGAAACTGACCCCTGAAGGAGGAATTCGACCCCTAGAGGTGTGGGAAGGGGTTAGGATGATCTATATGATGTAATTTCTCAATCATTTTCAGAGTTTGGAGAGGTTGGACTCTTGGGAGACTTTTGGCATCATTGTACATATTTTTTCATATTTTGGCTAAGGAAAGATCAGAGGTTTTGCGGCACCTGTTGGGATTCCTGTGGTGTTCTGTTCTTGATGGTGTTTTCTCTTTGTTTACTGTAATTTTCTTCATGTTTAATGTATGCCATCCTTTCATATGCTTCTGAACTAAATTGAATGAGTAAATGAGGTTGAATCCATTGTTTACAGTGCTCTGCCTTTGAATTCATTTAGTTTTATATGTTTTCAACTGTTTGGAGAGGATCCAAGTTCTTCTTTGCCCTCTTCAGCTCCTCGTCGGTCTAATCTGTCCGTATATCCAATCAAAAGCATCAAGATCATCATCTACCTTGCCCCAACTCGAAATCTGCAAAGGTCTGACCTTATCCCCGGACCCAAAATTTGTTTTCCCATTTCTCCAGCGAAAACCCAAAAATCAAAAAATCAAACATACCTATCTCTTTACTAGCCTAAAATCAGTTCCTATTGTAAGTAATCTCGCATCCTATTTCTGAGCATGGTTTGATGTAGCCTTGAGTTTTACTTCATTTCAGCCTGAGGTAGATTTGAGCGCTAACAAGAGGGAGGAAGAAAGAAGAAATGCCAATGATGGAGACTCTTATAGATTATCTATAAGAATATGAATCTCAAACAAAGAGGTTCAAATATCACATCAAATTCCACGATTTTTTCAAGATAAAGGTGGATAGGGGAAAGCATCATGATATGGGTAGATTTTTTCTATCTACTTTTTATGGTTCAACTAAATGTATAGACACCTATTTGCAACAACACCAAGTTTCTGAAGATGAAGCCATCAAAGTTGCAACGCTGATTTTTGAATGTAAGGCCTATGCTTGGTGGATATTTGAATGTTTTTCATTAAAAAATGCAAATACTTCTACTTATGCAAGGTTCACGAGGAGGATAATTGAAAGTTTTGATGGATAAAATTCTGAAACATATTTGGTGGAGCCAAAAAAACCAAAACAAATAAAACCTTTGCATGTGTTGGAGAAATCTATAAACCCAACTCCACTTCAAAAAAATATTGAAGAGGCTAACATATTGCATAATACCTTACTAGAGGCAAGATCTCTATCTCATATGGTTGGACAAGAGGGCATGGAGATCCCTTTTTCAAAAGAGTATCCTCTTATTGAAAAGTTTCCCATTCATATTGAACAATAAGAGAAGGCTGGGGGCAATAGCGCTATTATATCTAGAGCATATCTAGCACCTCATGCAGAGGAAGATGGACCACTTGCTCCAACAAGAGGGGTTGTTGTATCATTGCAAGAAGTTACCAAGGATCTCATATGTGGAGATCAAGGCACAATCAATGAACAACATGTGCCACTATTGATAGATTGTGAAACCTTGTAGATGAAAAGGGAAGGTAGGGAGGATGACCATCATCATATGATGTAGAGCACACACCCCTATCTATTTCAGAAGGTTGATGCACAGAAGAGGAAAACTGATTTGCGTAGTGAGGGCAGCGACAAATTTTTTCATTCATATATGCAGTCTACTCTTGATATTGATGTCTCACTACATAAAGACATTCCATCGGGGAGACCACCAGATCAGGGGATGATGAGTGATGCTTCACATTTGATTGCACCACTCATTGGTTCTAGAGGGGTAAGGACCTTGGGGGGACTTGTGTTAAGTCCCTATATTAATAGTGTAGTCCCTTATTATGTTAGTGTAGCCCCTCTTATTGTTACTATTGTACCCCTGTAACCCCCATATTGTTATTATTGTGCCTTACATTATTATTATTAGGTCGGCTAGGATTACATTGCGGCCCCACTAGGATTATATTGTGGCCCCATGGACTCCTATACATAGAAGGAGGTTCTGGTCATTTGTATCATCCAAGAATTGTTCATACATGTAATGTATTAGAATTATTCCCCTCGAAGTGGCTTATTTATAAGGCGTTGATTTCTCTTTTCTTCTATTTTTGGAGCTGGTTTCACAACATTTGGTATCAGAGCTTTGGATTCTAGGGTTTCGCTGATCTAAATAGGTCATCATGGAATTTGCGCTATAAATTATTTTAAATGAAGGTTCAGAAGATGAAATTTTTAGAGTGTGAAGAAGAAATTCTAAGGAACATTTTCGCAAAATTTTAGAGCTTGGTTCGCAATATTTTCGGAGATATGATCTATGGAAGGTAGGTCTTTTTCAGGCTCCCGAATTTCATCTCAAAGAGGTGGTCGTGGGAAAATATTCATAACTCACTCTTTAAACATCAGAATTTTAATTCTATAAAAATTGACTGGAATTACATGGACTGTAGTTTCTTTTCTATCAATTTCAGAGCTGAAGGAGGAAACAGTAACACGTGGCAAGTCGCATAAGTTTGCTCTACTGAACTAGTCCATAATTAGGTCATCATAAGATATTGGGCACAACTTTCTCTTCAAGAATCCAAATCAGGTCAGACCTGTGGAATTTTAAAGAGAATGCAAAGGGCTACCTCAGTGTCAAATTTCAAATATTGAAGATCTGAAATCACAAAGATAATTCAGTTTCAATATCGAGCTCCTCAAAAGCAAGAAAAAGGTGGATAATATCAAAATTATGGTACCAAGTGCAACAAATTTAGATCTTATGAAGTGCAACTAGAGATGACATAGATGGTTTAAAAGCATAAATGGAGGCTAAATTGTATGTTTTGAAGGATGAAATAATAGCTAATATGGATGATAAATTAGTGGAATATCACATTGAGCATCAACAACAATTTCTCCAACTCTCAAATTATAACCTAACTTTGGCGCAGAATCTAATGAAACAACGGGAAGATCAACATGACATCGAAAGAAATTCCGAAGAAGTCACAGAAACAAGAAATCGACAAGTACAATAAATTTCAGAGTATCTGAGAAAGTCGAAGAACCTTCCTGTAGAATATTCCACATGGGAGGATGATAATTTTATACAGAAGCATCAAGAAATAATCAAGCGTTGAGGACAACACTTGTTTGAAGGAAAGCAACATGTTAAGTCCCTATATTAATAGTGTAGCCCCTTATTATGTTAGTATAGCCCTCATTATTGTTATTTTTGCACCCCCGTAACCCCCATATTGTTATTATTGTGCCCTTACATTATTATTGTTAGGTCGACTAGGATTATATTATGGCCCCATGGACTCCTATACATAGAAGGAGGTTTTGGTCATTTGTATCATCCCAGAATTGTTCATTCATGTAATTTATTGGAGGTTTCCCCCTCAAAGTGGTTTATTTATAAGGCATTGATATCTCTTTTCTTCTATTTTTGGAGCTTTTTTTACAAAAACTTGATACATCACAGATATTTTGGGGTAGACTCAAGGAGGAGGGAGACCTTCTCCCATTTTCCACAGTACCTACTTTCACTACATTTTCTGCACTGGAAGAAGTTGTTGCAATTATGGAGGATGACACCAGCATGGTGCAAGGGAGCTGCTCAATGGATTTGTAGAAACATAGGGCACTTAATTTGAGGAAGGGATCCTCCATGTATTGGAGTAGATGGAGGCCACTCATGTTTACATTGGCCAAGATCAGGAGGTTCTTTTTGGATGGTAGCTTCTCATGAAAGGCCAACTTCCAAGGGTCACCACTTCTATTCAAGCATGAGAAGCTACATGGTGGGCATGGCAACATTTTGGAGCATGAATTTGGTATGGGAAATGAGTATAAGGCAACAACATGTGTGGGACTTCCCATTTTAGATCTTCAGCGCTATCTCTTAGGAGGATTGATCCATATTGGAGGTCTCAACTCTTGGCAGAGTACTCCAAGGATCTTTTTTCTTGCATGATTCTTGATGACACGGAGGGAGATGATAGATACATGGTGGATGATGAGGTCATCTATTCTTATGGCAGAGTCTTCTTGACCAGATTTTCTCAGCTCAAGAGTAAGCTACTACATGCAGCACATGTGGACTTTATTTCCATGCATTTTTATGCATTTTATTCTTTGTTGGATGAGTTCACTTGGGAGGGCATACAAAAGGATATATATCAGCATATGGATATATGCATAGCCCAGATGATGATGGAGCGGTTGTCACAACCCCTACTCATTGGAAGTGAGGGAGAACTTACAATTGAGCCATTTAAGCTCAATGACCAAAGCACATAGTAGAGAAGGTGCATTTTTGCATTATGATTTGTACTCCTTTACTTTATATGAGGAGCATGTTGTACCAAGGTGGATTATCCCTTCTTTTATATTGTATTTTGATGTACTTGAGGCCATTTGGAGCATTGATGTTGGCCATGCTATTGGTGGTTTGTGGGGGTGGCCACATGATTCTTGGTGTGCACCTTTTGCACCACATGTTAATTTTATGATCCTATCTTGTAGGATGATTTTGGAAGCGAACAAGTGGTTGAAAGGACACTTGTTATTTTTTTTTGGAGGTAGACAATGAATGCACTGCGTTGGTTCCATATGAGGAACTATGATCCACCTCCCAGTTGTCATGTGGAAACTTGTTTTCATTTGTTTTTGCTTCCATATATGGATGGTGTTCTTATGTTTATGGGAAGCTTTGTTGGGAGAGTGGCACAAGAGTTGAAGGTTCCCATTTGAAGTATGATTCTCCATACTTAATATTACATGTTTCAAGAGAGACCATGGGCAAACCAAGATTTCCACACTATATCTCTCGTCTTCATGTGGGAGGAGCCATTTGGAGAACTTGAGTTCTTGGGAGGGGCACTTCATGGATGTTTTGTTTGGTGGGGTAACTTGGGCCATTCCTGGAGCCCATGAAATTTCATCCTAAGATCAGTAGCAACCCCATACTTACCATAAATGGAGAGAGGAACAACTTGGGTGGAAAAATCTAATCTCTCCATGCAGCCCCAATACATTGCATAAACCGAGGATTGAGGATTTATTTGATGAGCTACCTACAATGGCTAATTTCATTTGGATGATAGCATGGGTATGGGAGTCTCTCATTGGGAATGAGATTACCCATGTTTTTCATCACCCCTACCTTGAGAAGGCCATTGGATAGCAATAAGGTTTCCACTTAAACCTTCCACCTTTTCATGATGTGAGCTATTTGGTTTTGCTTACTTGGGAGGAATCATTGGAGGGTAGGTGTATTGCAGATTATTTTGATCAGTGGTGAGGACTACTGATGAGGAGGCTGTAAGAGGAGGAGGGGAGAAATTTTTCACTCCCTTTTACAGTTGCTAGAGGACAAGCAACATTTTGGAGGGGAGGACTATAACAGTCCAAAAATTTAGCCTTTAGCTAAATGGAATATTATAGTTTGTTTTATCACAAAGTAGGTGAATAAGTGGGTGGGGAGGCCCATAAATCTATTTAGCAGCAATAAAAACACTTCAAGTGTGAAAGAATACCTTTGAAGCAGCTAAATAAAGCACCTCCAAGTGTGAACAGGGGTTGGATTATGTTGATTCAGTCAACTTTGACCAAGTCAACAACGCTGTTATGGAGGAGTGGAGATTAAATGAGGAATAATGCAGTTTTGGAGGGAGATTGATTTCATGAAGGAAATGACCTAATTGAGTGGGGCCAAGGGAAAGGACTCTCATAATATATATAAGGAAGAGGATGGCAGCCATATGGGGTTATGTTTTTGTATTATTATTTTGTATGTAGTCTGTTTAAACTTCTTGCATTCTTTAGCAGTTTAGTTGAGATTGTTGTGCTGTTGTTGAGCACCGGGTGTTCCCGAGCTGGAATCCCACCTCTTTCCTAGAGAGGCCTCTTGGAAGAGAATTGCATTTGATTTCCACATTCAGGTTTTCAAGCCAAGCTACAACTTTCTTCATCAACATAGTTTCTGCAGGATATTGTGCTATGTTGCAGGGTGCTTCAGAGCTAATTTTTTAGTGGAGGAAGGTTTCCATCCATTGGGAGGTATGTAAAGAATACCCTTGGGATTTATTGACACATTTAGCAGCAGGATAAGAAGGATTTATCCCCTACAACATAGTTTCAATATAGATCTGCATTATTTTAGGGATGAGTTCCAGGGGTAGTTGCAGTGATTGTTTTGAGAGGTGATTTCTTCAGAGGAGGAGCTATTCTTTCATTGGGAGGATCTGTTGGAGAGAATTTGTACTGTCTACATCGGCTTCGGCCATATATTCTCATTTCTATTGTTGTAGCTTATCTTCATCCCTAGGGTTGCAGCTTACATTGGCACATTGTGTTCATTTTCTGGAAACCCCCTTGGGTTATCCTAGAAAGTTGATCTAGTCCCCAGATCTATATGTTTAGATTCTATGGGGGCCTAGATCAGTATTTTTGTACCATTGTATCATATCTAGCTATAGATATGCATATTATGACTCTACTGTAGCAACTCTCTGGCATTTTGTATTGTGACAACAACTCATTTTTGGGAATCATTACTTATGGGAGGCTTGTTCTTTCATTGTGTTTGATGTATGCCTCACTATTTTGTATTGATTTTCTAATATAATACATGATTTTATGATTCCATATTGGTCTCCAATGTTAATGAGTTGATTTACAATGCTATTTCTAGTTTTGTGTTCATATATTGCTGCATTCCCCATTTGGGAATATTACATGCTTCTTCTTCTTATATGCAGCATACTACATTCCATAATTTAGTGTGTTTTATATATATTAGCATGTGTTCACTAACCTGCTAACTATATTTTCTACCTGTGACCATAGCTTGTAGGTTGCAACCATTCCTACCAAGTGTCGGTGGTTTAGTACACTCATGCACCAAAACCACCACTAGAGGATTGGAGACTTGACTTGCTTTACCCTTTAGTTAAGTGGTCATGCTTGTTGAAGGGGCCTTCTCTCTACTCTAGATTGTTTCTGGGACAAATCTCCTTCCCATATTCTCTCCTCATTCACCCACTATGAATATTTTCATTTCAGGAATTCCAAGAAATTTTCTTCTAGGAAAACCATGCGCATTTTACTCAGAGAGACATGGTGGTCTGCACTCGTTTAGCTTGAACCCACGTGGACAGTTACGCTCATGTATAAAAAGTTTCCAGGCGGAAATCAGAAAACATATTTCTCAGTGGTTTTGTTTATTTTTCCCAATTTTAAGGTGGCTGGTAGCATAGAGAAAAAATGCCACCACTATGTTTGGTGTCCCATCACTGTTTAGAACATGCTTTTGGCTGCATTTTAGTGTTGCTAGTTGCACAATTTCAAATGTTAAAGTTTATCTTCACAAAACTTACATAGTTTAAGTAGGGGGGAATTGATTGGGGAAAATCCACCCTTGCAATCTGACTTAACTCATTTTGTGAAAATAGACACCAAAACACATAGGCAATTAGCAAGAGTAAGTGGACCATATCCACATATTCTTAGATAGTTTTCATTTATTTTTTCCTAGTTTGACCATTAATTTTAGTTTAAATTTTTTCACTATGAATTGGGACCAGGACTAAATTAGCTTGGAGAAGCAAGTAATATCTACTGTCGTTGCACCTTTTGATGACCCTGGGCATGCATATGAACACTCCCTTTTGATAATTTTTCATCTCTCTTTTGTCAATCATTTAGTTAAATTAGGATAAATTCTAAGCGGCCCACTATCAGAATATCATTTTCTTATATCAAGGAGCAATCAGAACATAGTTTAATAGGGTGGCGTGTAAAGGATCACCGCATATGCACATCTTACAAACTATGTGATTGTTCACTTTCGCTCGCACACTGCCATGCATTAAGCAAAGTAAGGCACCTCAAAACTAACCATAACTGAAATCATTAAAATCTCCCCACATGGGCCATAAGATAATTAATAGTTCAAGTTAAGACCACGGGGATAGGCATCGAATAAGACACCATTGTCAGTTTATATCTTGAAACATAGAATTTTACTTTATAGGGAGCTTTAAACCCATCTATCTGCCTACGGAAAAGAAAATCTGAGTGCCACAGAGACCCGATTCAGAGGGGTTTAAGCCTAGGCCCAGTGCATGTGGTATTATTTGGGGCTCCCTGACCCATCTAATGCTCGGTACTAGTAGCTGATTTACCAAGAAGCTCAAGACTCGAATGCTCACATGGGACAATGATACTTAATGGCCAAATCTAGGGCATCCTTCCCTATAGGTGACGACGCAGGAAGCACTAGATCCTCTACCCATTACCTGTGTTGATTCCTTGACTGCTAGAAGGAATTGCTAGTTCTTTGAGGATGTTAGCCCCAGTACCCACTAGAGGATATCTTTGCAAGGCCCAATTACAATTGAGAGTGTGAGGATGTTTAAGTCTTTAGGATTTTGATTATCATGTGCAAAAACAACCAAAACCATTTATTGATTGATTGATCACATAGAATTAAGATAAAGGGAAATTAACCATTTTTTTTTAGTTTATTTTATGTATGTGGTCACCATTTTCTTTGATATATAATCTCTCTATTGTCATAGAACTAAATATTATTTCCTAAACCATGTATAGTTGACACCATAAGAGACCCAATGGGACCTCGTCGACCTAGATGTCTTTTGAACCTCCCCCCATTAGCGAGAGGAGTTCTAAATCTTTCGCCATTTGGGCATCAAAGACAAAACACTAGCACCCTTATCAGTCCATCCTTTATCAGGGCATATTTAGTTGGGAACCCCCAAGGGTCACCCAATGCAACACCATTGGAAACTCCCAGAGGGTCACAATGCACCACTCCTCCCACAACCCCTGGGGAGAAGAGGGGCACTACCCATTTGGGTTTCCAACACAACACATAGTCGGGTATGTCACAAACAAACCCCATACCTAACTAGAACCTTGTGTTTTCATAGACACAATGGTGATCAACACATAGTTACCTTTCTTAGCATCGTTCAACTTACCCTATCTATCAAAGCTAATGAATGAATTCATTATGAACAACCCCACTTGGCCCCCCATGCCCACGAAGCTCCATTTGAACATTCCAAAATTCAAAGGGAAGCAAGCAGAAGATCCCGGAAATCATGTAATGACTTTCTATTCATGGTGTTCATCAAACAATATCATTGATGATACTATTCTACTAAGACTATTTCAATGCACCTTAATCATACCAGCTAAAAAATGGTTTCTGGAGCAACCTTATACTACAAATGGAACCTTTAGCGCCTTCGCTACTGCATTCCTCTCATATTTTCAGTTACCCATCCACCATGATTCAGGGATGGAATTATGGACACATTTTAGACAGACAAAAATCGTCCATATCTTCGACCATCTCCATGAATGGCGGCGACGTTGAAGTTTGTGGAAAGCCAAAATTGACGATCAGGTTATGTTGGACCTATTCCTGAAAAATTTCACTGTAGATATTGTTGGTGTCCCGTGTTTTGATAGTTTGGAAAATCAAAAGACAAGGCAACATCAGAACCAATCTTTAGAGTCCCAAGATCTAGTCCTCCTGTTCTAAGAGAGGGATATCTCGAATGTCTTTTTGGAAAGGTTTATCTTGTGTGCTTATAATATGGATTTTAGACTAGTTATTAAGTGCAGGTGTTTGTTTTTTTATTTGGTTGGGTTGATACAGCAGAATATGAAAGGCCTAGGAAAGATATATAGGATGGAGAAACATCTGGTTCATTGGAAAATGGAGTCAAAAAGAGTTCATGACAAACTTATCAATGGATATGGGATATCAGAGGGCAAATCTGAATTGGCCACATGATCCTTTGGTTTTTGAAATGAGATGGACATAATGATTTGGAAAGAGAAATTTAATTCTCAACAAAGGGAATTTGAAAACATAGGTTGAACAATAAAGAGATTTTTGATAGACAGGGCTAACCATGAATTCTACAAATCACACTTTTAAGAAAACAATGATTTCAAAACAAATTTTAAAATGAAACTTAAGATTGGGGGAACACCCTATTTCCTCAAAGATTTTATTTCAAATTACTTAGAAAACATAAAAGATTCACTGATAATTGCAGTCATAGAAGAGGGAAAACCTAACACATCTATGATTACAGCTATAAAGACCTTTAAGACAACTGTCTAAGCAAGGACAAAGGGCAAGATAAAAACATACCTCCTTGACTCACTGTAAAAAAAACTTCAAAGGAAGACTTCAATAACAATTTTTAAGTAGCAGCAGACAAGCAGAGAGAACCATAAATCATGCTAAAACCAACTATTCGAACTATTAAGGAAATAAACAAGCATGAAGACTAAAGAGAGAGATTAAAGACTCTAAAATACTTCAGCAGAAGAAAACATGAAACAATGAAGGATGAACAGGTCTAAGGTGCTTCGAGGAGTCATTTCTTAGCCTAAAAATTTCAACTTACTGTAGTGAGAAATTATGGAACAGAATGAAAACAGGACAAAACATTAAACAGTTCAGAATACTTCACCAGCAGCCAAGCTCATGGATCTAATGATAGAGCCTTCTCAGTAACAAGAATGCAACAAAATTATCAGCGCTTCCAAGAATTCAATTTCTTCTTCAACTTCAACTGACTATGTATTATTTTAGAGAGTTTCAATATTACAACTAGTGATCAACCAAGGCCAATTCTCCTTCTGCAGTAGTATTTATAGAAGAAAGAGGAGGTGGAATCTGATAAAATATATCTAAAGATAATTAATACATACTTAAATGGCTTCTCGGCCTTTTGGGGCTCAATGAAGAAGCTTACATAGGTGTCTTCTGTATTAAATGATTTACATAAAGATAAGCTCAGTAGGAGCTCTTTTTGACCTTTGAGGCTCTCTGTGATGTCAAAGTAACTCTGCTGATATTTTTTCATTAAGTTTATGGAAAAATTTACTCTCTAGTGGTTTCGAGGTAGATATATGATCTTCATCAATAACTTCGACCTCTAATTGAATACTTTGAGGCACAAGTGGCATTTCAGTAGCTAGGAGGAATCAATTTTTCTCAGATGTGGCACTTGAGGCTTTCTGTCTGATAATCCTTTATGATTTTTCTTTTAACTGCTTTTGAAAATAGGGATTAGGCTTGTTAGCCCCTTATGAATTACTTGACGAGCAATCCCCCCTTACTCTCCAAAATCTCCCCAAAATCCCCATGGAATCCTACCCTTGCCCTTTGTTTGGCCAAATTTCCCCTTTTCCTCCCTATCGTTACCTATTCCCAACCATAAATTTCATTAAAAATGGGAAAAAAGCCACTTTTCAACCTTATAATAGGGCTTAGCCCCTTTTCCCGCCAGCCCCTTTCAACCACTTCCCCACACATGCCCTTGCTCTAAGACTGAACACCTAAGTCTTGAGCGCCAATCGCAATCGGAACCGTCAAGCGGGTGCAATCCTTTGTAACATCAAAAAAATTTGATGCGATTGTTTTGTTATATAAGTCCCACGACTTAATATCCATCGTTGATCTATTATCGAGATCGGTCGGCCTGCGCAATATCGCAAACCTTTGTAATTGTAACACTTATGTTGTGTCCCCTGGTCGGTCCATCGCAAATGTTTGCGATGTGATTGATCGCAACTCCCTTCCGACAATCGCAATCACAATTCCCTTTCGATCGCTTCCCCCTCCGATTGATCGTAAGTCCCGTTTCCCAATCGCCTGATCATATCGACTCCCGATTTCATCCTGACCATCCATCCCCCTGCCGATCCAACGACCATCGCACTCCCCGCCTAATCGCAATCGAAATTTTTGATATGTGTCACCTTCGTCCCCCTCCGACTGCGATTGCTCGACTAAATCAACAGCCAAGATCTCCTCGCCTCGCGCCCATCGCTCCTCCCCTTTTTCCCTTCGAACAAATCTCCACCGTTGATCTACTTGTCGATCCAACGGCTATCGATCGTCTCCGCCAATCGCAATCGAAACTTTGTTGGTGTCATCCTTTGTGTTCCCTCCAATTACGATCCCCTGATCCACATCTCCACCATCGATCCCCATGTAGATCCAACGGTCATTGTGTCCTTTTCCCAATCACAATCGGAACCTATAAATGTGTCACCCCTAGTCCCTTCTCGATAGCAATTCTCTGATATTAATCTTGACCGTCCATTGGATCTGAAGATCTAACGGTCAAGAATGAATCGCCCTCCACCTCCACTGGGTCCCACCATGTACGTTGATTTCCACGCATTTCATAGCATTTTCTTCCATTTCCTGTGCATTTCCAATTTTAACCAAAGTTTCGCATTTACATTAAAATTTATATTTCATGTTCGTTTCGTCCATTTTCATAAAGCCATCCCGCTGCGTTGATCTCCGCCGTTGATCTTTGTCTCTGGACCACGATCAAACGGTCCACATGCATTCTACCATCAAACCCTATTTGTTCATTGTTAATACCATTTCAATGCATTTTCACCACTGTTTTGACCAAAAGCACCTTTCCGCCATTGCCGCGCTACCACTCTGCCCGTCCTCCGTTACCATCAACCTCTTCCGTGCATGGTTTTCTTCACACAATCATAGGTTTTTGCAGGGTACAGAAGTTGAAACACTACCACGATTACACAGTGTTGATACAGCGGCAAGTCTTCACTGACAGAGGTATTAGTGAAGTGGTAGAGAGTTCTAGGCACGAAAACGAAGATCTTTGAGCCTTAAACCAAGTTTTTCAAGGCAAGCTACCAGGTCAAAGCCGTCATATACCACCAGAGGATACGAATATGCAAAATTTAATATATAGCAGGTTTTTCTACATTAGCAAAATGTTTTTCCCAGGAAAGGACGGGTTGCCCATACTGATTTTATTCTACGCGGTGCCCCAGAGGAGATTTCCACCCAGACCACAGTCCAAGGCTACCATAGCATTTGTTCCAGAAGTATGGTAGACCATTCAGTCATTTATTTACCTTCTGTTTATTCACCAAAGGTACTACAGAGTATAGCAAACCGGAATGCATCAGAAACATACCTGGAGTTAGTGAAGCCTGACGACAACCATTCTTTCCTCCAAAGAGTGCCAGAGATTAATGCTTAGAGTTTAAAATAGAATGGGCTTCGGCCCTCTTCCTCTTCTGAGTGTTAATGCTGCATTTAGTGTTCTACCTACCTCCTCTGCTTCTCTTCAGCTATAAAACTCATGAGAAAATTATTGAAAAGGTTGTTGATGAGATATATGAGAATTTCAAGCTTTATTTTGAGGCATGCTCACTGTGTAAAGTTGTAAGGTAGGCTGAGGAGTATTTTTTCAAACTGAATTTAAAGCTATTTGAAAATGTTGTACCTGATTGGTGTTGCTCTTAATATGACAAGCACATTTCTTTCGATCTTGATCTCAAGCTGCGGTGATGTTTTTTTGTCTCTGCATTTTATTTCATTCCATTTCAGTTCTTTTGGCTTACATCAGAAATATGGCATAAGATTTTCCCTTGTTCGGCACCCTATGCTTCTGCTCTCCTTGCCTTAATTTTTTCTGCTAAATGTGTTATCTGAGAGTTCGTTTCAGTTAATTTAACCAGTGTAGTGGATGTTATTGCCTGCTAGCTGATGTATGAGTTAATGAATCTGCTTCTTAGATGTTCTTGTTAGAGTTTAATTGAATGAATTGGGAACACTGTGAGTGCAGAACTCTATCCCTATCTCACTAGGATCCTTTTCAGTCAATTAAACCTTTCTAATTTCCCTCAAGTTGTTCCTTGCTTTTCTTTGAGAGTTTCCTAAGAGTATGTCCACGCAGGTTTGGAGTTAAATGACCTTTAACCTGATCTATAGACATAAATTGGTTTACCCTTGTTCTTTCACTTTCTTTCCTAATTTCTTCACTCCACCTATCATTTTAGGATCCAATGCTTTAGATGACTAGCCCAACTGAAAGCCTACATATTGAATAGAAAGTAAACCCTTTCCTGACTCCATTTTACCAATGGTCTTGAGATACTACCTGAATTTATCTCTCTTTGCCTTGCCTTTCCTTATATTGAATCCTTCATTCCTGATTCCCAACAACCAAATCAGAAAAAATCAAACAAACAAAACCTTGTGCCTATAACTAGCCTAACATCTGGACATCGAGCTTCAAAGACATACACCTTTGACAATCATAGAGAGATCCCTCTCTGGACCCAGGAGGGCTAGATCCTGAGGTCTGAAAGTGGTTTTGATGTTGTCTCATCTTTTGGTATTTCCAACCTTGCCAAAACATGGGAACCCCAACATAATGGTGACTCTGTTGGGAACATTCTGAGTTTTCCTCACCTTATTATGTGATAAGCCTCAGAAAACTTACAATCTCTAGTTAGGATCTATACCATTTCAACCTCTATACCATTTGTTTTATTCTCCTACACTCTTAGATAGTGTCTGGAAAGGGCCAGGTAGCCTCCAGATCTCACACTCTTTCAGATGTGACATATCTGGTAAACGCCCTCCCAGTCAATATCTGGTTAGATTTTGTTGTGTTTGGAAGATATCCCTGAAAGGGGACATCTCATAAGCACTGTGGTGGACAGTGAACCATCCAAAAACATCCTAAACCTTCCACCTGGCGACTCCATAATTCCTAAATGATTTAAAGACTCCACTGGTGATCAGTAGGCCTACTAATTATCTTGGTTTCACACAAGACTCCACTGGGAGACCAGCCTCCATTACAACATCAACGAAAATAGAAGCAACAAGTAGGGTTAGGCTGCTCGATTGGAAAACAACATTCTAGCTTTCAGAACCATTCAAACAAGAGCTTATCCTGACCCAAACCCACCTGAAATAGTTGATAACCATGAGAGCATCCTCAGAAATCCACCTGCACCTACAGGATCAAATATTTCCAGTCACATCCATAGAGCTAACTCTACACCAGAAGATCTTATAGCTCTATCACACTTTAACCTTGACCTAGACCTACCTAATAGATTACCTAGAACTAGGTCATTCAGTGTCCTAGACCAGCTAGACCTTGAGCTTCCTAGTTCACCACCTCAAAGTGGTAAGCACCTTGGGATTAGACAGACCCCTCCATCTACACCTCTTGATATACACTTCATTCAAAACTTGGGGCTCAGTCACCCTAGATCTGCTCATTAGTCTTCTGCTGGTCACAGTATCCCTGTCATCCATATACCAGCCACTCAAGTCAACCCTTTACCCCATCAAAACATCATCATGGAAGCCTGGTATACACCTATGGTTTTACCTCAGCCTCTAGTACCCATACCAAATGATTATCAATCAAAGATTCCACACTTCACTGCAAAAGAGTCCATCACAGCCCAACACCATGTAGATAGGATGGAAGATTCTTTTGACTACATGGAGATAGATGATGATACAGTCAAAATGATAATCTTTGCCCAGATTTTAGGGGGTGATGTGAAGAAATGGTTTAAGGGCTTACCTCCGGGTAGCATCAATGACCTCCCTGCTCTATATCAGACCTTCATAAACAAATTCGAAGTTAAGGCCAACCCTCGCCAACTCCTAGCAGAATATATGAACCTTAAAAGAAATGTAGGAGAGAGTGTCCATGATTACACAAGGAGATTCAATAGCATTTACAATGCTCTTCCTCCACACATGAAACCTCCCCAAGATATGGCTCTAGCGAAATACCCCAAAGGCCTTGATGCTGACATGGCCTATCAGCTTAGGGATAAAGAGTACAACACATTAGAAGACATGCAAAAAGGAGCAGTGAATATAAAGGCCAACCTGATTGAGAAGAGAGAAAGGCTGAGAGCTGAAAAGAGGGTAACATATAGAGATGACAATGTAGCTTCCACGTCTGATCCCAATTAGGACCGTCTATCGAAAAACGTGGAAGAGTTACAACAGCTGGTAAAAAAAATGGTTGTCACTATCAATAACCAAAACATAAATCAAAACCTGAACCAGAACTTTAGAAGAAACAATGCCACTCCCAATAGATAAAGAGAGTCAGATCAACAAGTTATTCCCCCATTCCAAGAGAAATTTCTTGATGAAGATTAGGTAATCATAGAGGAGTCTAAGGGAAACACAATAAACATGTTTGAAACAGAGGATTCAATCCATAACTATTACACAGAAGAAGATCGCCCCTCACCCTCATATTGGGATGAGGAAAGATCAGAATCTGATGATTACAGACTTGGGTTTGAAGATTCCATCATGCAGGTCAGAGAAAAATATAAACTTATAAGCAAAAGGAGCCAAGAAACTCCTAAACCAAAAGCTTCTAAGGTCACCATCAAGAAAAGACCTGAGAAAACTTCTAAAGTGACCGCTGAAAGTAACAAATCAGCAGCTGAGAGTTCTCGAAAGAACAAAGGAAAAGATAAAAAAAAACACTGATACATAATGTAAACCAACTAGCAGCACTAGCACTGCAGTTATTTCTCCTGATAAAACTGTCACAAGCAGTGTACATGACGAGAATCAGCACGCTGATTCAGCCACTAAGGCAGTGGCTAACAAAACAGAGTTGAACATTCCAAAGAGTCAGTCCACTTTCAATTTGGAGAGTGAGATTGCAAAAATTAAAATTTTCTTTTCCTTGCCTTGCCTTATATTGAACCCTTCATTCCTGATTCCCAACAACCAAATCAAAACAAATCAAACAAACAAAACCTTGTGCCTATAACTAGCCTAACATTTGGACATCGAGCTTCAAAGACATATACATTTGACAATCATAGAGAGATCCCTCTTTGGACGCACGAGGGCTAGATCCTAAGGTCTGAAAGTGGTTTTGATGTTGTTTCATCTTTTGGTATTTCCAACCTTTCCAAAAAATGGGAACCCCAACAAGTATTTTGATAAAACATTTTAGACGTAATCCCCACAGATTTGTCTCTAATCTTCTGTTCTGATATATTTTGTCTTCGACACTGATACTCTTTGACTGTACCCGATTCATGGTGTTTTTGCTGGTGTGTAGGGATACACAGGGGTTATGCAGCATGAATGCTTGATAAAACACTGATGAAACATGAATTTGAAACCTGCAAATGATTTTCTTTGATGGATCAGAGGCGAGAGGATCGTCACCCATAGCAAAAAAAACCATTAAACCCTGCAAAAATACAAAAAAAATTATGAAATCCATGCATGTATAGGTTTACTACTTCAGAAGGGACGTGGAGGGAGCATGGCCGTTTGATGGCATCATCCAACAACCGATATTGATCAGAGGAATCCAAGGGAAGGCAGAAAAATAATTTGAATCGGAGCCGTCGATCGTGCAGAGATCGATGGTCAGGAGCGGAGGTGAAAAAATAATGTGAAGGGGTCGCATTATTCGAAAAAATAAAAGATAGAAACAAGAATTAAAACCTTTATTTTAGTGAAAAATGGTTGAAAATCGTGTTCGGGGTTTGGGACGATCGCGGGCTGTTGGATGAGATTGGTCCAAGCGATCAACAGCGGAGGACAGGCATCAAGAACCTTAGAAAATGTGCTCGGACATCAAAAATTTAATTAAACCATGTTGAATAAAATTCCCAGGTCTGGATTTGCTGACTGGATGAGAAACCATGGAGGCTCGCCCCAAAAAAGTGCCACGTGGACGCTGATGTGGCGCCGGGACCATCGACACTACTATGGACGAGGGGACTGGGGTGATGGAGTGTGGGCCATCAATCTACAAATCAGATCGACAACAGATATCCTTTCAACACTGTGTCGTACCTTGAGTTATCACACGAGCATATTTGAAGAGCGATCACCGTCCGATGAGTGGCCTCAGATCGGATGGTGGACGTCAATATCGCGACGGGTCCACGTCTGATATTTAATGTGCAATGAACGACAGTTTTGTGAACAGTGCTCAAGACACGCGTCGGGCGGTGAATGAAATCACTGCAAAATAAATAAAACCGCCTTGCTCTTAAAAGTGGTGTGATGGATTCTGCCTAGTTTTGCAGCAGTAAGTGGATGGCAAGGACCACTGGGGCGATGGATTGCGCGCCATCGATCTGCAGATCAGATCGATGGTGGAGAGTGACTGGAACTCTACACCAGTGGAAAATTTTATAATATAATAAAAATCGAAAAATTCATATAACCGAAGGTTTATACTTTCGGTGGAAAAAATTTATTCGAAGCGGACAGGCGCCCATCTGCGGGGTCATGGGTTATATGGAGAATCACATGACCGGGGGTTAAATAGGTGGGGCTAATCACTATCGGGAAATTAGATAAGTGGTTGGAAGGTCAGTGCCTGGTTCTGGCACCAGGGCCTATGGAGGGGAGGGCTAAAGACTTAGCCCAAGGGGCTTAAGTCTATAATATATATAAAAATGTGATTTTAATAGTATTTCAATGATTTTCAGAGGGTTTTGGGGGTTTCAACAAGGCTAAGAAAGGGTCTTAAAACTTATCAAAGGGGTTTTGATGAAGGGAAAATGGGAAGAACATGAAAATGAAGGATTTCATGGGAAAGGAAAAGGAAAATATGAGGTTAGTTTTGGAAGAAGGGGGAAAATGAAAATGGTGCTTGCAGCAGTATTATTTCTTGGGAATCAACAGAATTTTAGAGTTTTCAAGACAGGAAGAGCAGTGAAGACTTGGTTAGAGGCATGAGGCCTTCAAGAGTCTTCAAAAGCCAACACTTTTTAGCAATAAAATTTGTTCCTTGAAGGCTCGAAAAAGTTTTAGCCACCTTTTCGTATAACAAATTTCACAGGTGGCTAACAATGGCTCCACTTGGGGATGGTGCCTTCTTGAAGGCATCAAGAACTTCAGACTTGCATTCTCTGGGAGGCTAACCTATGCCTTATCCATTGGGATACCCTTCCTTTGCTAGGATGATCTTGCTTTAAAAACATGTTAGGAGCCATAAAAACAATGGATCTTCATCAATACAAGCTTTCTACCAACCCAATCCTACTGATCTAACATTTTTTTCTTCATTAGAGTGCACTTGTATTGGCAAAATCTTTTCACAACATTTTATTTTTTTGAAAGCATAAAACTAATATAATTCTACTCCTTATTCCTCCCTAAACTCAGATTAAACAGTTGAGTTCAAATACTTCTCTACCTATTCTGTTGTCTATTGGGATTAAACTATCCAACAAACTTTATTATTCTAAATTCTATAACATAAATTTAAAAATAGTCGAGTCAAGATTAAGTGGTTTGACTTGCTGTGATCTATGGCATAAAAACAAGCTGCACGTAGACATTTATTTTGCATAAAATTTAAAACAAAATTGGGAAGGCCTGAGATATGGAATTTGAAAGCATTTCCTTCCTCTTTTGTATAGCTCTGTTTTGAATTTTGTTTTGAGCTATCTTTCCTTTGTCAACTAGTTCAGATTTTGGGCAACTTAGAACCAGATTTTTACATCTTTTGACTCATAATTTGAAACAGATTTGAGTCATTCTCTCTTTGAAACCTTAGTTTCAGATTTTGAGCATGTTTGAACCTTTAATTTCTATCCTAAACTATCTACTGATAAGCCAAGATTAAACAGTTTGGCAAATCAAATTCACTATCCTATCAGCAAAAAAAGTAAAACTAATTAGTGAAGATTAGGCTGCTTGACTAACTAGAAGTGTGTTTTGTAGGAGTGGAATTTAAGCTTGCACACTTTCAGATTTGTTTCTGTTTTTTGGTATGGGGTTGTACCTTTCTTGTTTTCATAATCTACCCCTCTTTTATTTCTTTTCTTTGTTTTTGTATTTTTTGATTTTTATAACTTTGAATGCAATGTTCAGACTCTGATATTTACAAAAATAAAAAGCTTTAAAACTCAAGACTCTTGGTAGAAGTAATGGTTGAGCATCCTGCCATTGAGAGGACCTCCATACAGATCCTCTCCATTCAATTCTTTCAAGAAAAATGCATTGTGACCCCTTTCAACATGAATAATATAGGGACCTTTCCACAACTTCTCAAACTTGCCATGTTTTCCCTTCTCTTCTCTCCTTGAATCCCACTTAAGAACAACATTTCCAACTTGGAAATTGTCTGCCTTAGTCCTCTTATCAATTAGTTTCTTCATATTTTCTTGGAATAACTAAGTTCTTTCCTAAACTTCTTCTCTAGTCTGCTGTAAATGGATGGTTTGATTGATTCTCCTCTGCATATCATTCTCTTCAACCTACACTTCTTGAAGGAGCGTCATGACTGGTATTCCCAACGAGGTGGGAAAAAATACATCCATGCCATACACTAGCTGATAGGGGGACATATTTATTGATTTCTTTGTAGTTAACCTATCAGCCCATATGGCATGAACCATTTTACTGTGCCATGATCTATGATTTTGTTCCAACAGTTTTTTAATGATATTGATGAGGCTCTTGTTGGAAGATTCAGCTAATCCATTTCCTTGGGGATAGTAAGCAGTGGAATGGCCCAAGGTTATGTGGTATTTGTAACAGAAGTAAACCATATTATTAGATTTGAAGGCAACAACATTGTCTGTAATGATTTTTTGGGGACAACCAAATCTGGATAGGATATTAGTTTCAAGAAACTTGATAATGACAGAGTCATTGGCATTTCTGGAGGATATAGCTTCTATCCACTTGGTAAAGAAGTCAGTGGCAATGAGGATCCACTTATGTTGAGCTGAGGAGGATGGGTGGATTTCCCCAATGAAATCCAGCCCCCATTGTTGAAAAGGTGCCTCAACTCTGATAGGATGTAAGGGTAAGGGACGAAGTCTTCTTTTTCCATCAAAGATTTGACACTTATGGCAAGACATGACCAACTTCTGAGTGTCTGGGAAAAGGGTAGGCCAGTAGTAACCTGATCTAAGAATTTTTTTTGTTGTGGCCTTCCAGTAGAGGTGTCCTCCACATTCTCTAACATGCAACTCATGCATGATTTTCCCTGCATCATCTTCAAGTAAGCATTTAAGCAAAATTCCAACCGCATTTTTCCAATATAACACCCCATCTAAGATGAAAAAACTCAAGGCCTTTTGTTTCAAAAATCTAGCTTTAGTTTTAGACAAATAAGGAGGGGTATTTAAATATAAAAGCACATAAATAATGTCAGCATACCAAGGAGAATTCAGAAATGTTTCTTCAATAAAAGGAGCAGTAGATTCTTCTATTTCTTCCAACACATCTACCATATTCATGTCTAGTGTTTGGAAGTTAGACTCAGCCATAAGTTTTGCTAATCCTTGTCGTTCAACTAGTTTGGTGGGCCTGATTTCTAAGTCATATTCAAGAATATTTGCAATCCATTTTCCCCTTTTGCCATCAAGGTCTTGACTTAGAATGTCCTTAACAACAGTATGTGGAACAAAAGCAATTATGCGAGAGTGTAAAATATAGACCCTAAAGTATTTTAAAGCTTTCACTAATGCTAAGGCTTACTTCTCCATGATGTTATATTTGAGAGGAGAATCTCTTGAGGCCTTAATAAAGAAATATATTGGTTGTTCCTGCCCCAAATCAGTAAAACTGTAGCTATTGTATGTTTAGATGCAAAAGAAAAGATATAAAAGTCTTTGGTGAAATCTGGGCTAATCAGAACTGGTGTTTGAGTAAGAGCTTGTTTGGCCATTTTGAATGATTGTTTAGCTGGTAAAGTCCATTTTACACCGACATCTTTCTTAAGAATGTTTGTAATTTTTTTCAATAGCTCAGCAAGATTAGGAATAAACCTCCTCAGAAAATTAATCTTTCCGATGAAATATTGCAACTCTTTGAGGCTTCTAGGATGAATGATCTGCAATATGCCATCTATCCTTGTAGGGTCTATCCTAATTCCCTCTTCCGATATTATATGGCCAAGAAGTTTACCTTCTTGGAGACCAAAGAGTGTCTTCTTGGGATTCAATGACAAGAAAAATTTCCTACACTTCTCAAAAAAAATTCTTAGGTGAATCAAATGTTCTTCATTAGTTTTTGAGAAAACGGTTATGTCATCAAGGTAAATGATTATGAAATAGCCAATGTCTTCATAAAAGGCTATGTCCATGACCCTTTGGAAGGTGGCCCCTGCATTCATTAATCCAAAAGGCATTTTGACATACATAAAGATTCCTCAAGGTGTGGTAAAAGCAGTTTTGATTTGATCACTTGGGAGCACTAACACCTGGTTGTAACCTGAGAACCCATCTAAGAGGGATATCCTCCTTGACCCAACTACTCTTTGAAGTATATGGTCCATTTTGGGTAAGGTTTAGTTGTCTTCTAAAGAGGCTTTGTTTAAATTTCTGAAGTCAGTACAGAGTCTGATTTCCCCTATTTTCTTTCTAATAGAAACTAAGTTTGATACCCATTCTGAAAATCTAATGGGTACTATGATCCCGGCATCATGCATTTTTCAATTTCTGCCTTAACTTAAGGTAGTAAGAGAGGGTATTATTCTTCTTAGTTTTTGCTTAAAAGGCTTTTGATTTTCCTTTAGGGGAATATTGTGCTGGATGATGCTGGTATCATATGATTTTAAGTCTTTGTATCCCCAGGCAAACACATCTTTAAACTCTTTGAACATCTCTATGTATTGCGATTTTATGTGAGCTGGGAGAGTGCTGGATAGTTTGATCATCTTGGGTTCTGCTAGACTGCCTATGTTATGATCTTCCACGTTGGTTTCCACAGGCTCCATTCTCAGTTTTTTGGCTACATTGTTAAAATCGAAAAGGTGTTCTAAAGGTGTGAGACCTCTTGGAATTTGATCATTTTTGCATTGTAAAACTTTGAATTCTTCTTGGTCTGCATTGTCAGTTATCTCTGCTTCCAAAGGATTCTCATAATGATTTATATCAGTAGAATATGTCATTTCAACTTCTGGGATTTGTTCAATATACAAACAGTTTTCTTTATGGCTGGTTTCTGATATTGGTATGCTGAAATCATTTTATGATCTCAAGAAATTATCTATGTGTTTGTCAGATTCAAACACTTGCCAGTGATCTTCGTTATCAGGCACAGTGGGCCTGTGTTTTACCTTTACACAGATTCGTTCATTTATCTTAGGTATTTGGCAGTTTCTGGCATTGAAGGCGAGTTCATTTGCTAGATGATTCAATGCTCTAGGGATGAAAATGAGTTCATATTTTTCAAAGGTTTTCAATAGATCAAGGGTAGCATTTCGATATTCCGTAAGCCTTGGATTTCTAGCTGAGTATTCTCCTTTGATTTGTTTTATGATAAGTTCAGAATCCCCTAAGATTGATATCTTCTAGGCTTCTAATTTTTTAAGAAATTGTAAGCCTAGGAGAAGGGATTCATACTCAGCGATATTGTTAGTGCATGGGAAATCCAATTTGTATGAAAAAATTTGATTCCTATTTTGAATCCAAACAGCTGCCCCTGCACTTGTTTTGTTACAGGATCCATTAAAGATTACTGTCCAAAGTACATTTGCCACATTTTTAGTTTCTTGTTGTTGTTGATTGTCAATGTTTTGAATTTGATTGAAGGGAAGATTTGATTGTTCTAGTGAACTGATTGGGTACATGTTTTCATTATCTGGTTGGGTGATTTCATCTTCATTACATAAGATAAAGGAATCTAAAATTGATTGAATAGAATATATTGGAGTGTTGTTTGGTTTGTCTATGTTGCTCACCATGTACTTCATGTGAGATTCCCTGTATAGTCTTCTATTTTGGTTAAAAACAGGGATGGTGGCATAAGACATGTCCATTTGAAGGCTTCCCTGATGTTTGGCTCCCCAATATCTTGATAAGAGCATGCCATGATTAGGGGGAAAGTCAGCTACAACTATATCCATTAATAGACTCTTAGCAGGGATTTGAGCTAAATTAACACATAAATATTTGATTAAACCCATACATTTGACTCTGCTTGAGTCAAAGGAATAAAAATCTTTGTATGGTTTAGTAATATCTAAGCCTAACCTTTCCATTACCACCTTTGGCATTAGATTGTGTGAAGCTCCTGAATCTAACATGGCATTGTGTAAAATTTTCTCGTGTATGTTCAAGCTGACATAGAAGGGAGGGATAGCCCCTTCTTGTTATTTTCCTTCAACTTCTGGACCAAAGAACAACTTAGGTTTTTCATCTGTCAAGTTCAAGGTGTCAGTATCACTTCATAAGTTCAAAGCTTTCAAAACATGGTTTTTGTACACTTCTTGGGTTACTAGTTCAGCTAGGGGAATGGCAATTTTTATCTTAGCAATATCTCCCTCAAGGCTGAAAGGAATAATTGACTTGTTGATATTTACATCTGCCTTTTCAATTGAATTCTTTTCAACAACTTTGATTTGTTGAACCTTGTTTGGATTTGTAATTGGGACAGTTTTGTTAGAATACTAGCTGAAGTGCTAGGGGTACTCTATTCAACATTTGGCTGGACACTTTTTTCTTTGTTTAAGTCTATTTTCTTGGCCAAAATTTTGGTTTTCTCTGTTGTCTTTTTGGGCTGAGTTTCTATGTTTCTCTTGATAGTTGTATTAGTGTTCTTATCCTTTGAAATATCTATGCTCCCCTTGCTCCTAAGATCATATTGTTTATGCACCTCCATGATTGCATTTTCAAAACCCAATCTGTAGTCATCAGAATATTCATACGTGTTTGTATTTTAATCATAAAAGGAAAAACCTTGTTCTTCCTCATTGAGGAAAACATCATCCCCACTGTCTGATCCAATCAAGTTTACATGAGATTCTTCCAACCTTTCTAATTCCCTGTCTTCCTCGTATTGATCTACATAGCTCTGTTGGAAGGGAGGTCTAATTTGTTGGTCGCTTTCCCTTTACTTGTATTGGTTGTTTTCTCTTCTATAATTCTGATTTCTATTTCTGTTTTGGTTATTTTTAGGTTCTCTTGGTTGCACTCTCTCATTCAAATTGATCTTTTCAAGCATCCTCTCCATTACCTTCACTAGGTTGTCAATTTTTGTGTCAGAAGCTAAGGTTGAGGGTAGTAGGTCATCATTATACGTTACCCTCTTCTCTAATCTCAACCTATTTATTTTCTCGATTATGTTTTCTTCTACACTCAAAGCTCCTTTTTGCATGTTTTCTAAGGTTAAGTAATCTTTCCCCCTTAACTCATAAGTCATTTCAGCATCAAGGCATTCGAGATACCTTACCAAGGCCATGCCTTGAGGAGGTTTCATGTGAGGTGGGAGAGCATTGTAATTGCTATTGAACCTAGTGGAGTAATCATGGACACTCTCCCCTTTATTTCTCTTGAGGTTGCTATACTCTACTAGTATTTGGAGAGGGTTCCTTTTGAGTTCCCATTTGTTGATAAATGTTTGATGCAAGGCAGGGAGATCATTTATTCTGTTAGGAGGTAAGTTTTTAAACCATTTCTTTACATCTCCTCCTAAAATTTGGGTGAATATCCTCATCTTCACAGTTTATTCTTCTATCTCCATGTAATCAAATGCATCTTCCATCCTATCTACGTGATGTTGGGTTGTTGTAGACTCTTTTCCAGTGAAGTGAGGGATTTTGGATTGGTAATCATTGGGTAAGGGAAGTAGAGGTTGTGGTAACACTAATGGGGCATACCATGTTGCCATGGCTGGAAATAAGGGTGGATTTAGAAGAGGTGGATTTACAAAAGTGAAAGAGGGCTGAAATGGAGTGTTTTGAACAGTGGTAGTATGGATTGGAGTGGAAGAAATACTTGGGCCAACAAACTGATTTTGAGAAGACTTGTTATGGAAAAGACTAAAGTGATGAAGAAGCTGGGAGTCAGGAGGAGTGGAAGGTGAAGCTTCTCTACTAAAGCTCTGTTGCAAATCTGAAAAGTTAAGATCAGTCTTATTTAAATCACCTTGAGATCTGGTTCTAAAGATGTTCTTTGTATGATGTAAATCAAAGTGTGAATCCTCTAGGAAAACAAGGTTTCCAGGGACGGAATTTGTTCTTAAGACGTTCCTATTAGCAGCTAATTTTCCAGAGTTAGAAGTCTGTCAAAGAATTCTCTCAGGATTGTCAACGATTAAAGGAGGATTTGGGTCTGGATGGGATCTAATTTTGATCCTATGTGAAGCCAGACTGTTTTTCAAAAATGTGAGAGGTTGAGGTTTTGGGGACTATTTTTGGGAATTTTACCTCTCACAATGTCTTATATAGAATGGGACTAGCCTTCTAATCATCTTCTAGGTTGGTTAACACAGTCCTAAAGAGATCTGGAGACCAAGATGAATAATAGGCCTACTAGGGCTAGTGGAGTCGCCGGGTGGAAACTTTTTAGCTTTATGAAGATAAAATATTAGATGGTTCCACCACCATGCTTTTTATGAAGCCAAATTGAAATTGTTTTGGGTTTTTTTGAGTTAATCTGGTCTTATAGGCTATGAGAGTGTCCTAAATCTGATTTAGCACTTAGCTAAGGTGTTTAAATGTACAAAGTTCACTCTTATGGCTTGGTAACCGTTTCCTTCAAGGTTTGATGAGGTTTTATGAGAATCCTAAGGGTTACTTAGTTTGACACTGATTCAAACAATTTTCATCATAATTACGATTGCTTGGTAGTGCTTGAAGAAGGTTACTTATGTTATACTGGACAGTGAGTGTTTAATTTTGAAGACCTTACTCAAGGTCCCACCGTGATCGCCATTATGTTGGTGTGAGCAGTGGGATGAGTCCAGAAGGTGTTCTTATCAAGTTTAAGGGCCTAAAGAGTTTTTAAGAAGTGTTTTCAAACCACTGTATTCTCACTAGGTCCCACCGTGATCGCCATTATGTTGGTGTGAGCAGTGGGATAAGTCCAGAAGGTGTTCTTATAAAGTTTAAGGGCCTAAAGGGTTTTTAAGAAGTGTTTTCAAACCATTTTATTCTCAGTAGGTCCCACCGTGATGGCCATTATGTTGGTGTCCCGTGTTTTGATAGTTTGGAAAATCAAAAGACAACGCAACATCAGAACCAATATTTACAGTCCCAGGATCTAGTCCTCCTGTTCTCAAAGAGGGATCTATCGAATGTTTGTTTGCAAAGGTTTATCTTGTGTTCTTAGAATATGGATTTTAGACTAGTTATTAAGTGCAGGTGTTTTTTTGTTTGTTTGGTTGGGTTCATACAACAGAATATGAAAGGCCTAGGAAGGATATACAGGACAGAGAAACATCTGGATCATTCGAAAATGGAGTCAAAAAGAGGTCATGACAAACTTATCAATGGATATGGGATATTAGAGGGCAAATCTAACTTGGCCACAAGATCCTTTGGTTTTTGAAATGAGATGGACATTGATGATTTGGAAAGAGAAACTTAATTCTCAAAAAATGAAATTTGAAAACATAGGTTGAACAATAAAGAGCTTTTTGATAGATAGGGCTAACCATGAATTCTACAAATCACACCTTTAAGAAAACAATGATTTCAATTTTTTTTTTAAAATGAAACCTAAGATTCAGGGAACACCCTATTTCCTCAAAGATTTTATTTCAAATGACTTAGAAAACATAAAAGATTCACTAATAATTGTAGTCATAGAAGAGGGAACACCTAACACATCTATGATTACAACTATAAAGACCTTTAAGACAACTATCTAAGCAAGGACAAAGGGAAAGATCAGAACAGACCTCCTTGACTCACTGTAAACAGAAACATCAATGGGAGACTTCAATAACAGTTTTTAAGTAGCAGCAGACAAGCAGGGAGAACCATAAATCATGCTGAAACCAACTATTTGAACTATTAAGGAAATAAACAAGGATGAAGACTAAAGAGAGAGATTAAAGACTCTAAAATACTTTAGTAGAAGAAAACATGAAACAGTGAAGGATGAACAGGTCTAAGGTGCTTCCAGGAGTCATTTCCTAGCCTAAAAATTTCAACCTACTATACTGAGAAATTATGGAACAGAATGAAAACAAGAGAAAACATTAAAAAGTTCAAAATACTTCACCAGCAGCCAAGCTCATGGATCCAATGATAGAGCCTTCTCAGTAAGAAGAATGCGACAACATCATCAGGGCTTCCAAGACTTCAATTTCTTCTTCAACTTCAATTGACTATGTATTATTTTAGAGAGTTTCAATATTACAACTAGTGATCAAACAACACAAAATCTCCTTCTGTAGTAGTATTTATAGAAGAAAGAGGAGGTGGACTCTGATAAAAGATCTCTAAAGATAATTAATACATACTTAAATGGATTCTCGGCCTTTGGGGGCTCAATGAAGAAGCTTACATAGGTGTCTTCTGTATTAAATGATTTACATAAAGATTTAAGATCAGTGGGAGCTAATTTTGACCTTTGAGGCTCTATGTGATGTCAAAGTAACCTTTTTGATATTTTTTCATTAAGTTTATGGAAGAATTTACTCTCTGGTGGTTGTGAGGCATATATCTGATATTCATCAATAACTTCAGCCTCTGATTGAATACTTTGAGGCACAGATGGCATTTCGGTAGCTGGGAGGAATCAATTTGCCTCAGATGTGGCGGTGGAGGCTTTCTGTCTGACAATCCTTTATGATTTTTCTTTTAACTGCTTTTGAAAATGGGGATTGGGCTTTTGATAAAACATTTTAGGAATAATCCTGACATATCTGTCTCTAATCTTCTGTTCTGATATATTTTTTCTTCGGCACTGATACTCTTTGACTGTGCCCGATTCATGGTGTTTTTGCTGGTGTGCAGGGCTGCGCAGGGGTTGTGTAGCATCAATGTTTGATGAAACACCGATGAAACGTGAATTTGAAACCTACAAATGATTTTCTTTGATGGATAAGAGGCAAGTGGAGTGTCACCCTCTACTTCTGAATTTTCTTCACTCATAGCGGAAAAAACCATTGAACCCTACAAAAATAAAAAAACATTATGAATTCCATGCATCTATAGGTTTACTTCTTCAGAAGCCACGTGGAGGAAGCATGGCCGTTGGATGGCATCATCCAACGGTCGAGATTGATCAGAGGAATCCAAGGGAAGGTGGAAAAGGAATTTGAATTGGAGCCATCGATCGCACAGAGATCGATGGTCAGGAGAAGAGGTGAAAAAATAATGTGAAGGGGTCACATTATTCGAAAAAATAAAAACCAGAAACAAGGTTTAAAACCTTTATTTCGGTGAAAAATGGTTGAAAATCGTGTTTGGGGTTTGGGACGATCGTGGGCCATCGGATGAGATCGGCCCAAGTGATCAACAATAGAGGACAAGCGTCAAGAACCTTAGAAAATGTGCCTGGCAATAAAAAATTTGATTAAACCATGTTGAATAAAATTCCCCGGTCCGGATTTGCTGACTAGACGAGAAACCATGGAGACCCACCCCAAAAAAGTGCCGCGTGGACGTTGATGTGGCACTGGGACCACTGGAATTGCTGTGGATGAGGGGACTGGGGTGATGGACTATGGGTTGTCGATCTGAAAATCAGATCGACGGTGGTGCAGATCAATGGCGGAGATCCTTTCAACACCGCGTTGTACCCTGAGTTATCGCACGAGCATCTTTGGAGAGCGATCACTGTCCGTTGACCGGCCTCAAATCGGACGATGGATGTCAATATCGCACTGGGTGCACGTCTGATCTTTAACGTGTGATGAACTGCAGTTTTGTGAACAGTGCTCGAGACACGCGTCGGGCGGTGAATGGAATCATTTCAAAATAAATAAAATCACCCCGCTCTTAAAAGTGGTGCGATGGATTCTGCCTGGTTTTGCAGTAGTAAGTGGATGGTGGCGACCACTAGGGTGATGGATTGTGTGCCATTGATCTACAGATCTAATCGATGGTGGAGAGTGACTGGAACTTTGTACCGGCGGAATATTTTATAATATAATAAAAATCGAAAAATTCATATAACCGAAGGTTTATACCTTGGGCAGAAAAAATTATTCGAAGCGGATAGGTGCCTGTCTGCGAGGCCATGGGTTATATGGAGAATCATATGACTGAGGGTTAAAGAGGAGGGGCTAATCGAAATCGGGCAATGCAATAAGTGGTTTGAAGGCCAGCGCCTATTTTTGGCACCAAGGCGTATGGAGGGGAGGGTTAAAGACTTATCCCAAGTGGCTTAAGTCTATAATATATATAAAAATGTGATTTTTATAGTATTTCAATGATTTTTAGAGGGTTTTCGGGGTTTATATAAGGCTAAGAAAGGGTCTTAAAACTTATCAAAGGGGTTTTGATGAAGGGAAAAGGGGAAGAACATGAAAATGAAGGATTTCATGGGAAAGGAAAAGACAAAGATGATGTTAGTTTTGGAAGAAGTGGGAAAAGGAAAATGGTGGTTGCAGTAGTATTCTTTCTTGGGAATCAGCAGAATTTTAGAGTTTTCAAGATAGGAAGAGCAGTGAAAACTTGTTCAGAGGCATGAGGCCTTCAAGAGTCTTCAAAAGCCAACACTTTTTAGCAATAAAATTTGTTCCTTGAAGGCTCCAAAAATTTTTAGCCACCTTTTGGTATAACAAATTTCACAGGTGGCTAACAGATATCTCAAAGGATGTGGCAACTAAAAAACCTACATCCAAAGAGGATTCCATTAGCAAAGCCCAAAAAATCAAGCTGATATACATGGAGTCAGGATACATTTATAACATCTACCCTAATTCCCCACAACTACAAACTTATAATGAATTTTCAGGCAGATTGAACACTGTAGATGAATTGATAAGATCATTGACCCAAAATCACCTACCCAATAGTAATTTGTACCTTGGTTCTGCATATGATCCTAACCAAAACATATCAGAAATAGGCTACCATCAAAGTCATCATGCACCTTTGCAGAAAATGACCAATAGGGCATAGTCGTACCATCATCAACGAGGAGGACCATACCCTCCTCCAAAGGGGACCCAGTGCAGCTAGAAATGCTGACGGATGAGCTCCCCCCCAACATTAATTCACAAATTAGGGACAGGGACCCCTATATTCCAAATCCCAAGCACAAAACCCACCAATGTAGACTAATCCACCAGTGAACTTTGCGCAACCTTCCTAGGCACAACCGCACCAGTCATATGACTAGTAGAATCCTAGTTATCCTCCTAATGCGATAAGGAAAAAAAAATAAAAAAAACAAAATGGAAAACCTGGATAGGGACCCAACAACCAACAACTCCTTCTGCGATCTCAGGCTAGGGGAAAATCCAACCGAAATGAAAACCAAGAGCCAAATAACTTCCAAGGGCAGAACAAGAGGGCGAATCTTCGGACTAATCACTATTGTGCAATTTGTCGTGAATATGGCCATTACATTCATCATTGTCCTGAATTCCCTGAGCTGAAGAATAACTAAGGTAACCGAGGAGAAGGGGGGCCCTCATAGAAGACAACTATCATGCAGGAACCCTTCCCCCACCAAAGGGCAGTTAGCACCCAACAACAACAAACACCCTCCGATGATTACGAAATAAAAAACCATGAAATCTATGTGACTGGCAAAGAATTTTTTTTTCAAACACAAAATCAAAGTTATGATACCCCGCCAGATGCCAGTTCATCAGGGGCTATCACGAGTGCACCAACAACATCGTTGATTATATCGAAAATTCCTATTGAACCTTTGCCAAAGATGGCTAAGGGACCAACTAGGCGAGAAAGAAACCACTACAAAGAAGCCCATAATTACAACATTGTGGATGATTTAGCTCAATCTCCCACTTCCATGTCAGCTTTGGAAGTCCTACAATCATGCCCAAACAAAATGAAAGCCTTAATTTCCACATTAGGCACCATTGACTCTACCGATTTACGCCTAATGGCTTTTGATTTAGATAAAGCCACCCATAGGCTTCCTTCGTTGGTTGCCTTCCATATTCCAGTGTTAGTTCAAAAAATCAATATCCACCACTATATCATTGACAAGGGTGAATTCACATGCATCATGTCAAAGAACATTTCGTATAAGTTAGGGTCTCCTGAACTGAAGCCATCAAACATAACACTCAGAGCATAATATAGGCTCCCTTTTGCTCCTTTTAGTCTCTATCAAAACATCTTCGTCTGCATGGCCAGAAAGATGGTCCTTATATACATAGAGGTCTTGTATTCTGAACTGGATTACAGTATTAATCCTTGGGCGGAGTTATATATACATCATGTCTTCCATAGCATCCTTCGTCTTGTGAACCATGGTGTTCCCACATGAGGACTGCATCATTACTATCGACCAATTGACATATCACGAAAAGTGATCTCTGACAAAACCTGATATTTTTTTACCCTATGTAGGCACATCTCTTGAGAATATTACACGGTACCAAGAATAGGGCCCTGGCCAGTTCGAAGCATCGTCTATCCTTAGGTAATTCCAAGGAGACCCCCCTATCATACCAGAATAATCCATTGATAGCACACGAGCTCCGGTGTGCATGATTTCTACATCAAGAATTGAACCTAGCCAGGAGACATAGACGAGCAGTAATGATAGGGAGGCCTCTTCCATAATGGCCTTTCTATCCTATGTTATCTCCCAAATTGATTTCCTATACCCTCCATATGGTTTTGTGTCACAAGAGGTCTTAGCAACACTAGTTTTGCCAAACATATCTTTCGAAATACCAGTTTGGTACTTGGTCCCACCTACCATGACAGGAGTCACAGGCATCACCTCTACAAGGTTGATCCCCCTCACCCCTGAAGAGCCATCACATGTTAAGGATATTGTTGCCACCAAGTCATCTAAAGACACTCCCATCGTAAAACTAATTATCACGAACAAGAAAACCTATAAAAAGTGGAAGAAGGTAGAAAATCCCATTATACAATGGGAATTAGAACCTTGCACCATATGTGACATAGTAGGCCACCCTACCTATATATTATTGGAACTAGAAGAATTAAAACTCCTCCTCAGCTCCAAAATAAATATCGCGGCAAAAAGTTCCCGTAAAAAGGAACCAACCACCAAAAATCAAGTAAATGTGTTGCGTACTAACCACACATGAACTATCTCTAGAAATTATGGACATTACACCCACAATTCTCTAGAAATACCATGATATAGGGATGACTTACATGCCATTGAACATTCATATCAAGAGGATCCATTAAACCAATCAAATGGAGAAGAACCTCACATCATATTAAACCTGCACGAGGCATGATAGTCCCTAGAATGTCTCTCATTCATCCCCCCTCCTCCCATCCAATGCTGTGCACTCTTCGATGAACGAGATCACTTCATCACCAAATGTGCAACCCTAGAATTGTTTCAATGATGGTATCTAGTTAATGTTGTATACCATGATGAAATTTTAGCCATCCAACATGTAACATCCCCAAAAGGGAGAATGCAGTAATACTCAAACACAATACAAGAAATGCAAATAAGTAAACAATAGATCTAAAGAAAACATCAGAATTTACAAAGAAGATGAGCGATTTTATTATATGGAGATGAATCAGTTACACAATGTACATAAAATGAGTAGATCTAGCCCAAGAGAAGGCCTAGAATCACCCTACAATGGTGCTACAACTAGCACAATGTAATTGGTGAGCTTACAGAAGAAATACTGCATTGTCCTTGCTACTACTAATATACATCTAAATGCCACAAATTAAAATGCATATCTAGGGAGCTTATGAGCTTTGATGATGCCAAGATTCAATATCTCGTCAATGTGATGGGTTCCCAAGATAACCACGAAACGATTTTCTAGATCTAAAACTTTGGAAAATCACCCTCCTAGGGTTTGATCCTTAATCTATTGGGATTACAGATCTGAAGCTAGGTATGAAAAATAGATGGCTGAAATATGTCACAAGATCAGATCTAAGCTTGAAGGGTCGATCCCTCCTTCAGATCTACAAGATAGAAGCTCCATCTCTAACTTCTCAATCCTCCAATGATGATTATAGCTGCTGCTACACAACTGCTCACAAAAATACTCTGTAAAGGAGAGAGAGGCTCTATGCCTATAGAAATATGCTGCAATAAACTCGAGGCTGATGGAAATATTGATGAAAAGGTGAGGGGATGATCCCTCACAGGATTACTAGCTGAAATGCTAGCAACTTATTTCCTCCTTTAGATCTACAAAATGGAAAACATAATTCCTAAAGGGATTATTGCTACTAGGAGGTCAATAAAATTTGTCTTGAAAAGCCCTGGGAATTTTGATCTTCAACCCAAGGTGATAAGAATAATCCTTCACAGGTTCTCCAGCTGAAATACTGAAGACAACCTCCACCTTCCAACTGATCTTCAAAAATATGCAATTTCTAAATATGAATGTTTTGCAGAAAGTAGGAAAATATAAGTGGCACCAATGCCTAATGTAGAATGAAGTAAAACCCTCTTTCCAGAGTTACTCAAAGAAAGAGGTGGGATTCCCTACCATGAACACCCTGTGCTAAAAGACACTTGCAATCTTTGCTAAACCGCCCAAGAAAGAAATGGAGTATCACATGACAATTCCACATCTAAAGAGACCTCAAAATCAATAATCAATAGCTTTCCTTCCTTGTTGTATTCATCTTCTTTATATAGTTTATGAGCCTTCCCATTCCTTGGCCCTCATCTAAACTGCATTGTGCATGTGGAAAAGATCCTCCTTTTTTGACTACGATGTTGCTCCAAGTCATTCATCATGTTTAGGTGAAATGTACACCCTCTCCAACATGTGTGCAATAATTGCACAACTTCCTCCATCATCTGATCATGAATGCTCCATGATCTTTTGTTTTATCCCTTCCAAGATCTTAGTTTACTATATCAACCTCATGATCTATCTCATTAATGATACATGATCTCTAATTCATTCACATTAGTAGTGGCTCCACTACCTCCTTTATGTACATCTAGGCTCAATTAATCCACATTCACACAAAAAAAGTGGATATTTATTCATCTTGAGGATGATCGGTCCCTCCACCCTTTTACTTACTTAATTAAGTAGGTTTATTAAGAACTCTAATATACCAAATATCATGTGAAAGTTTGGGAATATTACACAATGCTTGTGTGAGGTATGTGGTGGCGATCACCCATTGGAGAAGTGCCATTACATCCCTCGATTTTTTTTAGCACTAACCAGTTTACGCATGGCCATAGTTCGCCTCCCCCTTGAAGATGACTGACACTGAATCCATGAATAGATTGACAATGTAGGAGGATGTGACAAGTAGATCCATTCTCTTCCTGTCACCTGAAAAGCGGCTAGTCGGGGAACCCTTAGTCACCCCCAGCCACCCTCCATGGAGAAGACCAACATGTTTGTTGTGTAACACACACAACCATGTGGTCAGTACATGCCCAGACCTACAAGCTCTGTACTGCTGGTACCTGATCACGTGACCAAAAAAAAGGATGTGAATACCCAAGAACGACGTTCATGTCTAGTATGTTAGGGCAACCATCATGATCAATGCTTCAGTTATATCCCTTGAGTGCACCCACTAATTGACATAATTAATTCATTACAAACACATTGTTGGGATATCATCAATCCATAACTTAGAAAACATAATGGAAGGCATATTGCCCCCAGGAAGACTACCCCATGTCCATACCAACACATTGGGTGAGTTAATAAGGTGCATCCACCTAGCATGGTCCACGTCTAGCCTAGGCCAACATGTGGGATATGTGACAGAATTGTCCACCAGGTCAGTCAATCTAAAGCACTGAAGCACCTTGCAAATAGCTTTCTCATGGTCTCATCCCTCCCACAAAGATGTTTCTCTAACCAAGAGAAGATCACACATTGCTATTGCTGGATCTGCTCACATTTCCATCACACAATTAAATATGATCACCTTTGAAAGCTTAGTGTGGCAAGATCCATGTTATATATACACTCCCCAAGAGGGTTAGACCTACCCAAACCAAAAAACTAGAAATGGAAGTAGAGGAATCTCTCCCCTACGCTTGATCCTTCCCAAGCATCCACTTCAGTGATGAAGAGTAGTTCTAGTTCCCACACCATCTACTCTATAGGCACAATGGAACCATGCACCATTTCCACTAGACATAATAACAAAATAGAGGCATTCCCATTAATGGAAACATTCAAGCACCTCTACACCAGGCACAACTTTGAAATCCTGGAAAGTGCTCAGCCTAATGAGGAATATAGACTTGCTCCCACACAAGCTACCAAAATGGAGATTCCTCCCCCATCAAACGTCGATGACACAACAGAACATATACGATTCATATCATCATGTATCAAAACCATCACTCAGGTTGTCTTCTCATCAGTCATAGGTGTAAAGTCAACTACAATTATGATAATATTTTTACCATAGATAGTGCAAACCAAATCCATATACAACCTACCTACTGTGTCCAATTCCACCACATCAACGATGGAATCGTTTTCATGTATGTCGAACAAAGAAGTTAGGATTTAAACTCTTCCTCATGTCATTGTGTAGAATCAATTCCCCTTAGGATCCTTATTCTAATCAAATGAGGATACCCTCAAGGGCATGACGAAGCCCAATTATTGGTGGGATGTGATGCATCACCACTCATTTTTTTTTCCTAAAAAAACATCCAACCTTAACAAGAAAGGACACTAAGAGATTTCTGTAATCGATTCAAAAGTTTTCCTTCTCTCAGGGAAAGGTGATTGGTTCAAAAATACCATTCCAGTGCCCAATGCTTTCGAAGAAGTGAACATGTCGAACCTTTCACCTACCATCAAGGTTAATATCTCTCAAAATCTTGAAAAAATCGAATAAATTGCAGTGGGGGCAGTATGTTCACAAGAAGAGATAACCTTTTACACCTAATTATTGCAAGAGCATCGAGATATCTTCACATGGGACTACTCGAAAATGTTTGGGCTTAGTCCCACTATTGTCGAGCACCATATCGACACCTTTCCTAATGTACCACCAGTACGACAGAAACAGGGTCAATTGCACCCATCCAAGGCAGATGCGATTAAAGGAGAAATTGATAAGCTTCACAAAGCTAGGTTCATCTACCCCATTGCTTACGCATATTGTGTTTCCAACCCTATTCCCGTCATGAAAAAATAGGGCCCAATACACATTTGTACCGATTATCATGATTTTAACAAAGCCTGTCTAAAGGACAATTACCCAACCCCATTCTTCGACCAAGTCATCGATGATTGTGCATGACACAAGGCCATCTCCATGGATGACTTCTCTAGGTATAATAAAATTAAAATAAGTCACACCGACCAGTACAAGAGAGTGCTCACCACCCCATGGGGCACATTCACATTCCAGGTGATGCCATTTGGCCTAAAGAATGTTAGACCCAATTTCTAGAGGGCCATGAATTATATCTTCCATGACTTGGAACACCTCATCCTCTCCTACTTGGATGACCTCACCGTCCGATCCAAGACGTGATAATATTATCTCAAATATCTGTGAATGATATTCCAACGATGCCGACAATAAAACCTACACTTGAACCCCCTCAAGTCTATCTTCTGCGTCACATCAAGAAGACTTCTAGGTTTTATTGTGTCCTAGCAAGGAATTAGAGTGTACCCCCTAAAGGTCAAAGCTATCAAAGGGGTACCTCCACCTTGAACACTCAAGCAAATAAAAATCTTGCAGGGAAAGGCCAAATTTCTGAGATTTTTTGTCCTAGACTATAGCACTTGCACTCAAGGATTCATGTGCCTCCTTCGTCAGGACATCCCGTTCAAATGGGACAATCAAGCCCAACAATCATTTGAGGCTCTAAAAGAAACATTATCTTCAGCACTCCTGATCAGTCTCCTTAGACTACAACAAGGACTACATCCTGTATCTATCACCATCCGACACCACCTTGGCCGGAGTATTGATCCAGGAAGACCCAGATGGGAAGGAGCACGTTATCTATTATATTAGAAAAACCTTAGCGGGGCCCAAATTAAGATATTATCTTGAATAAAATACTACCTCATCATTAATTCACACAATCCAAAGACTACATTATATTAAATACTACAACAATCATCGTAGATATTAATCCCATCAAATACCTAGTCATATGTCGTTTAATGAACCATAAGTAGGCTCGTTGGATAGTCATTCTGCAAGAATTCAAATTACAGTTTCACTCCTCGAAGAGAAAAAAGGCTTTAATTTTAGCTGAATTCATCACGGACCTTCCAAGTTAGACTAAAGGGTCACCAGTCAACGATTTTCTACTAAACAAACATATTTTCCTGGAAGTGGCTGATGACCTCTGGTACAGAGATATTCTCCTATTTTTATGAACCTAAAGTTCAGAACCTAGCTCACCCATGACGACCATCAACACATTCACCACCAGATCCTCCCCTGATACCTCCTCATGGGAGATGTCTTACACTGACTAAGCATCAAAACCATCTTTTTTCGATTCCTCACCCATGACCAAGTTGAGCAAGCCCTTAATGAATTCCAGAGTGGAGCTTGCAGTGGACACCTCTCTGGAATGGCCACCATCCAAAAAGGCATGTGGGAAGGATATTTTTGGCCCAAGTTATTTCACGATTGCATTTCAATAGTCAAGAGGTGCAAGAAATGTCAACACTTCGCTCACAAGACAAGAGCCCCTCCCGCTGACCTGCACCCTGTCATCGTCACTGGAACCTCCTAAAAATTGGGGATCGAATTCATGATTTGCAACTCAGCATCGTTGGGCAATCAAAGGTACATTATTTTGGTTGTCTACTACTTCACCAAGTTGGAAGAAGCCATGCCCACATACAAAACCACAACATAAATCGTCGCACGATTTCTGTTTATCAATGTCATTGCCTGGTTCAGCGTAACAAAAGTGTTAGTCTCTGACCATAGAAAACAATTCGAAAATAAAATTTTACAGGAGCTATCTCAGCACCTCAGATTCACACATGAATTCTCATCACCATACTACCCCCAATCCAATGGAAAAGTAGAAGTTGTCAACAAAGTACTCAAAATAATTTTACAACGCATGGTGAATAACCACAAAACAAACTGGCACTACATGCTTTTCTCTACCCTGGGAATACCACACGATAGTGAAAACATCAATAGAGTTCACACCCTTCCACTTGGTATACCTGGTCGAAGCCATGAATCCTATTGAATGGGAGATCCAAAATTTACACGCCGCCATCGAACTCTTCAATCCACCCAACCGCTAGAGCAACATTTAGTAGAGCTAGAGTTTGTTGATGAAAGTCGATGACAGTCCCTCCAACACAACGAGGCCCATAAAAAGCGAGTGAAAGCATCGTTTGATCACAACATCACCCCTTAATCATTTATTGATGGGGAGATATTCCTCCTCTATGATGTCGCAAAAGAAGTCATAGGGCTAAGAAAGTTCAAAACCTTGTGGAAAGGTCCCTACATCATAAGAAATTCTCCTAAACGGGGCATACATCTTGTCAAAACCTGAAAAAACATGCATGAGAAACCTTGTCAACGGTCTTTATGTCAAGAAATTTTACCCATAAGGGCTAAGAGGGCTCAGCCCTAGAGTTAACGTGCACATACCAAACTATATTGTTTATCACAGACTTGTCACAAAAAGGCACTCTAGTGTCACAAATGGATCCTCAACCCAACCATTACTTTGGTTTCATTGATGGAGCATCACGATGGTCTTAAAATTTAGCAGTAGCGGCCTGGATCATCTACCACCCTCACCGATTGACATTCTTCACCAATGCAATATGCATTAGATCAGCAATAGAGAATTAGGCACAATATGAAACCCTCATAGGGTTCATGTGTGATGCCTTCAATTAAGGCATTCGCCACATGCATATCTACATTGCTTCCCACTTAGTAGTTTCCTAGTTAAACCAAGAGTTTGAGGTACGAGATTCACATCTATTTATAAAATATTTTCATGCAAAAATATTAAGTTGTAAATTTGGTCATATTACATTCACACATGTACTAAGAAATCAAAACCAGACATCAAATTACATAGGTAACCACATCCTAAACTGGAATGTATCTCGGATAAACCATAATACATAAAACCAAAAAAAATAAAAAAACATAGATATCCATCAGCAATACACATCATCCGTTAAAACATATAAACAATGGAAACATCATATAGATCCACAAAAAATACATCTCTAAAAAATATATCAGAAAATGTATGTCTTAGTACAAAATAATGAGTCATGTATCTGACCCAGAGGTCAGACAAAAATACATATACATATGACATCAAAAATAAGGGAAGAATACTCATAATAGGTGCTTTCCTTGTGCACAAAAATATTTATGGTTGTGCCCCTCCAGGTTGGGCACCTAGACCCATAACCGCTCCCGGTGCTAGTACTGGGGAAATGGTCAAAACTGAAGCCGCCACACAACACATAGTCAGTCGATATCCCCTGTCTCGGGCCATCAACGTATCTAATGAGACATCGTCCAACTCATTGACAAACCAATGGGTAGGTATAATTTGGGTAAACCTGTCCACTCGTCCCCAAGCATCCATCAAATTGGTGGCTTGAGCCTTTGAGGCAACCAACTACTCGCACATCTGTGTCATGCGGGCCTCCACCACCTCAGCGTGAGTGATCACTGTAGCACACTCAGCAAAAGCCACACTACTCCCCTCCCTATATGGGCTAGCCCTGTCACCAGGAACTCCACCCTGGGGTTGTACAGGACCTCCTCCCCACTCCCTAGCTAGGGGTAGATCTTCTCGAACCCTCCAGTTTGGTTGTTGTCCCACCAATCGAGATGTAGGGTGCCCAACCTTTCCAACTTCTAAAATAGTAACAAAACTATGTCAGTATCATCATAATACACATATAAATCATAAATATTCAACAAATACAGAATAAAACATAAAAATCATACCTGTTGGTCCACAAACATATCAAGAAGGAAGACCCATATCCGGGTCACCTCGGAAATACATCCCAACGTATGGATAATGGAGGAACATCTGAGGATTGGCCTCAAACCAAGCCTCTGTGGTTGGGTTCTTGTAACGCCACCCATGAAATCCTCCTCCAAGAGGCATCACGGGGGCCCATCTCGTCATACAGGGGTCCCGACAACCACTAGCAGGTACTTCCACCACAGGTCATAGTAGCACCACTCTCTCATAAATGATGCTACAAGGGATGCTAGCATAAGTGAATAAACTATATCCATCATGGACCTTCGATAGCTGGGCCATCATACCATCATAACACTGATGACAAAAATAAAACAAATTCTTAGCACTCAGCTAGCGCAAAACACCAATCTTCAGGCCCAATTACTAATGTGGCAATGATGACCCTGTCAACTTCACAATCATCGCCAAAACACATCACTCAGCCAAATATGTCACAAAGGCTATCGAAATGTACCACTCCATGAGAGGCGCCCCACAATAATGGATATGTGTAAGCTGCCAAATATTGACCCTACAGGGAGGAAGCGGATTTGGGAGCGACTCAACCTGAGGCAGTAGCCCTGGCAAAAAATAAATATCTGACTCCAGAGGGATATCTAAGTCACACCCCCACAACACCATCACCCTGCGCCACTTGTTCCAGCACCGGACCAAGTAACGCAGTAACCAATCTTGTGATCGCAGGAGGTCATTCTCAAGGAATTTGAGAAGTCCCCACCTAGCCAAATGTTGGTGTGAATTTTCATCTTATTCCATAACTATAAGGAGTTCAGGCCATTTTCTCTCTCTTCATGGCATCCTATCATCAAATAGGCACACATCAATGACATGGAAACACCAAAAATTTGAAAAAAATCACACAATTATTTCAAAAAAAAAATTGGCATTCTCATCGTGCCTGTTTCTCCAATAGGCATGCCTACCACATGCTTGTATCTAATACAAATGCAGAGGATATGTGTAGAAAGAATCCCTAGGCGAAAAAAATTCACGCAAAAGCCTCAATTGTATGCAAAAAATTCCGCGCCTGTTCGTTGATCGCCCGCACGGTAAAGGCAAAAATAGGCTAGGGTTTCGTACAAACCCAAATTGTACAGACACTTGCCTAATGATACTGAAAAAATTCAATGCACGATTTTTTGGGGCCTGCCTGGCTCTAGTAGCATGAATCCTAGATGCACAATTGACTGCAGTAGTAAGGAAAGCTTAGCAATAGCCTCTGACCTCTGAAACTCTCAAACATTCAAATGTCACAAATGAGATAAAATGAGCAATATTGGCCTATATGTTGCCCCTTTCAAATTGTTTGAAGGACCATAATGAGAGCTCAGAGGACCCAATTCCAGAACTTAAAGCGACACATTGATCAACACCTCATAATTCCCAAAGGAGGCTCCACACGTTCACACCTCTAAAGCAAATAAATTTCAGTTCCAACAGGTATGTCCTTTCTCATCCTATATTCATTCATCACATGTTTTCAATAATATTTGAATGAGAAAGATGCTTTCACTTGGGGTATTTTTTTTGTTGTAGGTACTGTACAGCACAACAAACCATCCATTTCCCCATGCACTGAAGGTTCCAAAGCAAGTATCATTCTACCGTCATCATAATAGAGTCCCAGAGAAACTTTTCATATCCTAACATCATTTCTCCACAAGAAATCAACCATAGGTTCCAAACACCCGACCATGTTGATCATCTCCCCACCTTGCGCATGATAAACATCTTTTTTGGTCGTTAGAGCCTCCCCTCCATGGCATATATCACTCAAAGTAGAACATGCATCTAAAAAACACGATGTCATGGCCATACCACCTCGGTCTGGGAAGCACTTCATACCCATTCATCCACTATGCATCAAGTCAATTTTTACCATATAAAAACAAACCCCTTTCCGAGAGTACCATTTTTTGTAAGAAGACTGAACACGAACCACCACGTCTTGCATTTGGCCTACTATCCCTCCATCAGAATTCCCCATCTTCAATATTTTTCATCTGCTTCATCTTCCCCACACAGATACCAACAAATGTGCCCCCCACCCTCAGAAAAAATGCCTTCCTTACATCATCAGTGAGCGAGCATTTTCATCTTTTTGGAGCACCTGTCTTTATTCTTTGTACAATCCAATAAAATTATTTTTTGTCTTGGAAAGTGTACAAATATCTCAAATGGAGAATATTCTACCACCCATGCACCCATTTTTCTTCGATGGTAGAAGTCCCTAGTCACCCTTGGTTGGAGCACCACACCCTTCACGCAAAGCCCCCACAACATTCATAACCAACATATAGCCACCCTGGATGTCCTACCAACTCCATGGCTTTCCTCATTAGAAATAGTTATGACTATTGCCAAGCTTCTTGTTCATGCCCCAACCTTGGACCACTAAACCCCCATCACCAGTTTCCATTCACCCCTTTCCATCATGCCAATGTTTAAACTATCAAATAAGAGACATTGGTCCCCTGAATTAGTAATTCTCTCGCTGAGTTAAGGCTTCCTTTTTTTCAACTTCAACACCCATTCTCCAAAAAGGAAGTAGTACTTTGGATGTCTCCTCACCCCAATAGGGGAATCCTTGGGTGGCACGGTGGGAATCATCATTGCCCATATATTGCATTGATCCACCTAACATTCGACTACAACACAAGCTTTCATGTCAAGATGGTATCATACTTCACAACGATTGCACTTTGGCTAGATTCATTGAAGACTCGTGCCATTATAAGTATCTATTTCAGCAATGCTTACATGGGAAGGTCCTAGTCATACACATATGAATACAATGAGCATGTATATGCTATACCAATATTATGCATGTGCGCATTTCATTCAACCTATTGTCAAATAAAAAACTCCCTTGAGGGCGTCAACAATCGTCGTCATCAACCAAATTAGTAGATCACTACCATATCAGTGATGCAAAAAAAACCCTTTCCCGTCAGATAGATTTGTTTAGCTAGCCAAAGAATTATGATCATGGTATATGTCACCTCATAGAAAAATTTTATTTATTGTATCATACTATTTCTTACAGGTTTCCCACAAAACATGGTCACTCTTTTGCCCACTGTAAGGGATTTCCAACCTGGGTTGTACATAGGTCTGTCTCTCTCTCTCGACACAGGTTACACAGAATAGAAACTATAATGTATTTTGGCTATACAATTCTTCTTAAACCTCACACATTAGGGGGCAAATTTTATCACTAGAAAATTAGACACGAAAAATGACATTATGAAGTGTCAAGAAGAAGGATTCATAGGGATGAGAAACATTAAAGGATCTAAAAGAATTAAAAATATCTATGGTCAAGAAGAAAAATATCAAGTCACGAGGCAAATACACAGGAAAAATGCACTTTGCATGCATTTTTCTTTGATAGGTACACTGGTCTGCGTGACTTTCCCTCAAAAAGTTGCGTGGTCATGGGAGTGGTGGAAGTCACCATCCAGGACCACTTGACACACTTAAGGAGAAGATCCTCCACTTGAGGCCGCCCAAGGACAACTGCGTGGAGCCACCTTGGGACCTCAATTGAGTAGACAAAGGAATCAATTGAGCACACAGAGGAATCAACCCCCTCTCTTGGGTCACCATCCACAAGTGTACCAAGAGAGGGAAGAAGGATTTGAATTTTCCTATAAATTTCCACCATGAGAAGAATAAAATGAGAACACATTTTTATGCTGGCCAAATTTCTCAGGAGGAAACCACCAGTGTGTAATCAGGAGCAGTAATAGAGTAATAGGATTCAGTTTTTTCTCATCCAATAACTTCAATCCTTTAGGAGAAAAGAGAGACCTTGCAACATCACCTCAAGGGTAAAAATTTCCTTGCACTAGGTCTTAGAACTCTATAGTTTTAAGGATCCTTTCACAAGTGTGTAATGTTCTACCTTTCCTTTTACGCGGTCAATAAGAGGGGATATTATTCCACTGTTTGTATTATTGTCTCGTTTGAATCATGTGAGCTTGTGTTTTTTTAGTCTAGTTTACTTGTGTTTCTTCTTCTTGTATTCAACATACTACATTCGATAATTTCATGTGTTTTATATATATTAGAATGTGTTCAATAACTTGCTAACCATATTTTTTTTTGTCACCATAGCTTCTAAGTTGCAACCATTCCTACCAAGCACCGATGGTTTAGTACACTTGTGCACGAAAACCACCACTACACATACCATGTGAACTAAACCAAATAACAATAAACCAATGTATCATATCATAATCTGGGGATGATATCTCATTTTCAAGATCATCCAAATCAGTGCAATACATGTACAAACATAATCATAACAGCATATAGACATATAAAAAATAAGTGTACCAACACATAAACATCATTTTAGCTAGATTCAAGTCGTCAATGCATGACCATATCAACTACACATACCATGATCTCATGCATGACAACAAAAACCATACCAATGCACATATAACAACATGTAAGCACTGGCACACATAATAATGCATACCAATCATACACTTATGACAACACATTTTACAAAAAGAACATTCTCTTTCACATGGCGGCATCACTACAACCATGACCGGCATAATGCATATAAAACAAGCATATAAACCACAAGGATGATTAAAAAACATGAAACCGACACAAATACATGACCAAAAAACACCGCCCATCCAGCTGAAGCAGTGAACCATGCTCTGATATGACTCTGTAATACCCTCCTCCCATATCTACCCAAGTAACCAACCAACTAGGGTAAACATGTGATGATAGGCTACTATGATATGATTCAACCTCTTACATGACCTTAAGGAAGTGGAATCTAAGGAAACACATCTCACAGAACTTCCACATCAGAATCAAAACTCCCAAGAGCCATCCTAACCACTTCGGAACCCATCCCCTTGGTCCCATTGAGTTTTTGACCATTAAACCCTCAGTCGATCCCTTGATATGTACAAGGGTTCATTTAGGAGGATTTGGAGGCTCCCACAAAATGACATGGATGCATCTGGGGACTTTGTTTCATAGTGTTGTTCCATCATCCCCGATACTTGAGCCACTATTTTAGGCCCAGAGCTTAGGACACCAAAAAACACTAAATGATAGGTTTAGAAACGAAATATAACACTGAAATAAAAATGTAAATGCATTCACTTGAATAAGTATTTGACTAGACCCCTACTAGTGATGAAAATAATTTCGCCAAACATGTCAAAAATATGTGATTTTCATGTTTAAGGAACAAATATGAGCATAGGGGTATCATACTTATATGTGAATCGCTAAGAATAATTGTTCACTTATATTATTAGGTGCATTGTCATCTATTAGGTCATAGATATATCATTGATTCATTTACATATCCAAACATGAGGAGAGAAATACATCATCATTTTAATAACACATGCTTATAACCAACATAATAATAACAAAAAAATCAATGATACATCAACCATATAATCCACATATAAACCATCACATTTACAAATAATATGTCAAGGAAAGAAACTCTTATTAATGAATGCAAAATCCAACCTGGGATGGGACTACCACCTTCCACCAAACCATATATTGGCTGAGCCAAATCTCTCTTTAGCCAATGACCCTCGTGCCATATTCCAAGCATGAATGTAGGAATCGAACAAAAAAAACCAACCATGGCATCTCGAGACTAAACCAAAACACCCTCATCAATAGAAACTAGGCTTTACCACAATCTATCCTAGATCACTAGAACATAAAACAATCATGAATTCCATCATATTCCTCTGCCTACACCATGAGGAATTTTCCTATCTCCTCATCTCTTAGGATTTACCACAATCCACACAGGGTCGCTAGGCAATAAACCAAGACTCCACCCATTAGGCTTTACTGTATATCGCACCATTCACCAGCAAGGATTCGTAGGCCTAATAATAGGAAACCATATCTAGTATTTATCGTATATCTCGCCATTAACTGGTCGAGGATTCCTAGGCCCAGGAGGCACATAACACCTCGATTTACCGCAACCTAGAGTCTCTTTTAGCGGTCACAAGGCCAGTGTATTTACCACAAATCACAATCTGATTTAGTGATCTCTACATCATGTGTTCTTCCTTTTGGATATCCAGCTCACTCAGCTCCAAATCCGTCTGAAAATATAGCTCAACTAGAACATGAGAACCCCATCACACCATGGCTATCTAGAAATGGAAAAGATACACTAAAAACACTATCACACCTAGAAAAACCCATGCCATTATGGAAAAGAACCACATGCAATACCATGCATGCCAAATATATCAAGGAATTCACACATGCAAATAGATACCTGCAAAGAATCTTGTTGTAGTTGCTCGATATTCCCTACCTTTCTTGCTCCTTCCTTCCTCTTGTCTTCTTTGCAATTCTTGATAAAATTTCTAAGGGCTCCAAAAAAACTCCAAGTGTCCAACCATGAGAGAGAGAGAGAGAGTAATGAGAGAGCTCTAAATTTGCATTGACAAAAGGTACCAACTAATCTTGATAATCCTTTTTATCAAGTAGGCTTTTATTTTCTTCATTTTCCATTATTTTCATAAATAAATGTGCCAAAAATGCCATTTTCCCTTTCCAAAGCCTTTTCCACTTCCTTTTCCAATTTCCTTAGCCATAATAAACCAATGAGCACATGCACTAGGATTTTTTTCTTAACATCATCTTTGAATAAGTTTCCCATCAACTATAGCTATAAGTTTTCCTTTATTAAGTTTTGTTACATGGAATTTTCACTAGGGTTGTTACAGAGACTCTTGGAATTGATATTCTAGTGTATCTTCACCTTCTCATTTTCTTATTTACAATATTTATAATAATTTCCTAATTCCAAATATTAGGTGTCAAGATCTTGTGTGGTATTCATGTTTTTTTTTTTTATCGTAAATCACTTATCACTTGGACAATTTTCATTAAGGAATTTATAACACATTAGTAAGGTACAAAGAGTAATGCCTTCATTAGCCAATACATACATATCAAATAAAAGGATTCAGTTAGGGAGCACAATGAGGACTTCCAAATACTAAATATCAAGGAAATTATATTTCAAAGTATCATATGATTGACATCTTCATAGGAAATTTAAAGCATGACATCAAACATGAGGTTCACCTTTAGGAACTTAAGTAATATGAGAATTCATTCGGGGTAGCAAGAAAAAATGAAAGAAAATTTATATCAACAAGGAGGTTTATCACTCACAACTACAAATATAGAAGTGTTTTCACTCTTATCTTTCCACAACCTACAAGGTCGACACCACAACAACTGGAGGAAAAAATAGCAAAAGGGATATCTTACAGTTTTGGTAGTAGATACACCAAAGGTTAAAAGTGTTCTTTGAAGAAATTATTTTACATTAATTGTGAATAGGAGAAATAAAAGAAACAAGAATCATCCAAATTAGAATATATACACTATGAACCAACCATAGGAATTGAAAAATAATATATGAATATGATCATATCTTATAATGCATTGGAAGAAATTACCACTCCTCAAAGTCTCATGATAAAAGGATATATCAAGAATAAAAATGTAATAGAACTGATTGATTGAGGTAGTAACCATAATTGTACTCATTGTAATATATCCAGGGATTTTAATTTCTTTATATATCTATAACTATAGTTTCAATTGATGGTTGCAAATGGAGGAACTATAAATTTATCACGGAGGTTCCATAATATAAATCTAACCATCAGGGAATATGTATTGAATAGTCTAAATCTTTCCATTCTAATGGTTACAATCACTAGGAGTATAGATTTTAATTTTCAAAAACTTTCTTTATTTTTTTCTAGGAAGGAAAGGAAATTTAATTGAGGGGTATCATAGGAAAACCTTGGAATATAATCAACTCAAATGGCATGAAAAATATTTTGAAGAAGGAAAAATGAGGGGTAATTCAATAATTATTCTTAGTGGATGTGAAAACATCTAATTCATTCATTTCTCCATATCTCCAAAGATTACTTCAAAATCATTCCAAAGTATTTGAGACTCCCAAATCCCCCCCCACATATTTGTGATCATGATGATTCTATTCACATGAGTAGAGGATGTGCTCCTCCAAACATAAAACCTTATAGATATATCAATGCCAAAACAAATGAAATGGAATGTATGGTTGCATAAATATTATAGGTAGGTGTAATTCAACCTTTCAAAAGTTATTTCTCTTCTCTAGTAGTATTGGTGCATAAGAAGGATGGATCATTTTGTGTTGATATTATACAGATATCAATAAGCTCACTATTAATGAAACTTTTCCCATTCCTATCTTTATTGAATTATTGGATGAACTACATGGAGCAATTTACTTCAAGAAACTAGATCTTCATTTTGAATATGATCAAATTAGAATGAAGTCAAAGGACATTCCAAAAAACATATTTAAAACTCATGAAGGTCATTATGAATTTTTCTTCATGCCTTTTCTCCTTATTATTGCACCTTCCACATTTCAAGGTTTCATAAATTCCACTTTCAAACCCCTCAGATTTTTTTTTGTATCTTTTAGTGGTATACTAATATATAGAAAGTATTTTAAAGATCATGTTCAACATTTTGAAAAGGTTCTCAAGCTATTGGATGATAAATAACTATATGATAAACCCTCCAAAATTTTCTTTAAGGTGCATAAACCAAAATATTTGGGTCATATTATATCCGATCAGGGTTTTAAGCTAGACCCTAACAAAATTAAAGCCATAAAGGAATGGAAAATCCCTATAACCTTAAGCCATATTTAAGTATTTCTTGGCTTGAAAAGGTATTATTGCAAGTTCGCTAATAATTATGGGAGAATAGTAGTACCACTAGTAATATTTTCGATGAAAATTTCAGTTTTTTGGACTCTGGAGGTAAATAAGGCCTTTGAACATCTTAAATAGGAAATTAGACAAGCTCTGGTCTTAGCTACACTAGACTTCACAAAAACATTCATTGAGAAATGTAATGCCTCAGTAAATTTCATTAGTATTGTTTTAATGCAAGAAGGAAGACCCATTTTTTTTTAAAGTTGTAAAATTAAGGGAAATTATTAATGGTTTCCTATTTATGAAATCGAAATGTTGGTGAAACTACATGTCCTGAAGAAACGATTCCTTTACCTAATGGGAAGGCAGTTTAAGGTAAAAACAAATCATGAAAGTCATAAATAATTTTTTGAACAAATACTATCTTTCAAATAATGACAAAAATGGTTTACAAAGATGTTGGATTATTATTTTGAAATCATCTACAAGAAAGGGAAGAAAATATTGTTGCAGATGCACTCTAAATAAGAGATGATGACATGGAAGCATTTCTATGTTTCGTTTCTACTACCCAACCTAATTACATAACTAAAGAAAGTGATGAATGGAAGAATTAGAAAGAGTTGTTGACCCTCATGCAAATTTTGTATAAATATCCCATTGAATATGATACATTTACCTATAAACATGATTCACCATGGTAAAAATATTTCTTATATATATTTTCTCATAACTCAAAAAAAAGCTTCTTTTGAAATATCACACCTCTACTATAGGAGGGAACTCTGTATTTTAAAAAAATTACCACAAGGTTAAGAACGATTCTTTTTTGGATCACCTTGAATCTTATGTTTACAATTTTGTCTCAAAATGTTCAACTTTCCAACAAAATAAAGTTGAGACAATTAAGACCCAGTGTATTTTAAAACCATTATCCATTCTATTTCAACATTGACAGGAGGTCACAATGGATTATATGGAAATTTTACCCTAGTCCAAAGGAAAAATTGTCATCATGGTGGTAATTGATAAAATTACCAGGTATGCAAACTTATATTCAATCTCACATTGTTTCAGTGCTAGTACAATTGTTATTACATTCCTGGAAATACTTGAAAATTTACACGAAAACCCTAATATTATTGTAAGTGACAGAGACCCCATTTTCACTGGAAATATTTGGACATTATTATTTTATTGTATTGGTATTTAGTTAGTGCATAACTCACATTATCATCCTCAATATGATGAACAAACTTAGATATTGAAAAAATGTTTAGAACTATATCATTATTTCTTTGTATATGATAAACAAAAAAAATGAGCTAACTGGTTAACATTGGTAGAATGGTGATACAACACTTTCTTCAATACAAAGACAAAAATGACCCATTATGGAACTTTTTGGATATCATCCATTGTCCATCACATTGTTTTCAAGAGACAACTTTAAGGTTCAAGTAGTGGAATATTGTATCAAAATCAACACCAAATTCTCGAACACTTAAAGGATAACCTGACACTGGCACAAAATAAAATGAAACAACAAGAAAATAAACATCACAATGAAAGAGTTCTAATGTGGGTGATTGGGTATTTTTATGGATACAACCATTTAAAAAAATTTCCCTCATGCAATCTAAGACAGATAATAAATTATCACCCAAGTATTTTGGATGTTAGAAGGTTTTGTAAACAATTTGTACTATGACATACAAATTGTAGTTTCTTGCATCTAAGTGAGTACACCAAGCCCTCCATGTTTCATGTGTTAAGAATATTATAGATGAAAATCTCCCAACTCAAATTATTTTTCTATGACTTGATCAGGAAGGAAAAAACATATTCATTCCTAAACTAGTCGTAGAAATAAGAACCAAAAGCTTCTAAATTGATATATTTCAAAATATATCATTAAGTGTAATAACTTATTTTATAAATATTCCACATGGGAGGATGAGCATCTCATACAAAAGCATCCAAAACTATTGAAGCTTTTAGAACACCACTTTTTTGAAGAATAGGGGCATTTTAGGTCCCTACAATACTTACATAACCCACATATTGTTATTCGTATTCTCATTGAATCCCACTATTGTATCGTTGAGCCCATATATTATTTGTTAATTTTTCATTATTGTTCTATGTTTTTTTAGTTACTTAAGCCAAAATTACATATTCAAAAATAGTATATTCAGATCTATGTAATATAAATAACCATAAACTATAACTGAAGATAGAACAATGTGCGCAATGACAGAGAAGACAATATCGCAACCATGAGACATAGAGATTAGTTCAAGACTAGGGAAAATCCCCACTATGGGGGAAACCATTTCAAATCTTCTTCTTCTATAGATTGTTTCCAAGTATTGCAGCAAAGAGTACAATGATACCAATACATGATTTACGGTGGAAATAACTAGATTAGATCTATATATTTGCAGATCTACAGTAGAAAAACACGAATCCAATGTAGCACCAATACCAATTGTTATTATTTGCCTAGATATATATCTCAATCTAGAATTATTTCAATTACTACTTCGATGTGACTGTGACTGCATGATGGATGAGTGACGATGTTGTGCAAGAATCTGACTATTAAAAAAATAAAATATGCATAGTAATTCTTTTAGCCATGAAATTAACACGTGCAACCTATGGTTTTAGTAATCTGAGCCACTACCTTAGCATTCTGTGCCCACAGCTGAGGGTATGAAGAACATAGAACCCTAGTTGCACCCTAAAGCCTTCCTACCAGTGACTTTACCTATTGAGTTGTAGCCTCAACCAAACTAACCTATAGATTTACCTCCGTAGAGCCGCTACCTCAGCCTTTGTTGCCCGCGAATTTGGCCCAAAAGACCTAGATATAAAATGTACCTCTTCTTGTGATCCCTATCCACTATGCAAGCCTCTCGTGAAGTACTTCTGCGAACCAGAAAAATAAAATAGGACAAAAGACAAAACCAAATGAAGAATATTTCATGAATGAATGTGTGCAAATGAACTTGAGGTCACTTCTATTTATAAATTTTTGAGGGATCGCTTGGGGCATTGACCAAATCAACATGCAGTTACGTCGACCCATAAAATAATAAAATAATTCATAGCTTAACTTTTTCTTAATTGATTGGGACAATCTATAGGTCAATTTTTATCCTCTCGAAAAGAGGAATATAACTAAGTTATTATATTAATCTTCTGAGTTGTCCAATTTGGAATTTGACCTGAGTGGAAAAAATTAACATTATTATTGTTATATATGCCTTAATTATATTTTGACCCTTAGGCTCCTATGTATACCAAGGAGGTCTTCTCATTTTAATCATCCAATAGTTATTCATTTATGCAATGTAAAGGATGGTTTCATCCTTGAAGTGGCTTATTATATAGTCATTTATCTATCTTTTCTTATGTTTTTGTTTTATTTTTCATCGATATAGATAGAATAAACCTAAGTGTCATAATACCAATTCATAAGGCTCCCTGACACCCATTTGGTCTCTCTAGGATGAGTGGGAGGTGTTATTTTTAATTAAACCAACCTACATGGTCTCATTTTGAATATGGGGTTGCAAAATTGTTTCTGACCCAAAGTTTGTGGAAATCACTTTTGATAGTACCAACACTTTCACCTTGTCCAAATATATTTACCAACGTAATTGTTTCCTCAATTTTACCTGTCCATAGAGAGTTATTCCCATTTGAATTTTGGTTCATGTACCCATTTCCACACCAAAAATTATTTACCATGTTGTATCCATGTGGCACTACCATCTCATATGTAGTGAAGCATGGCTCCCACCACATCATGTTTCCGTAACACTCTCGTGCCACTCTGCCACTATTCCAACATATAAGTTAATTTCTCTCCCAAAGACATGCATAGTGATAAAAATTTATATGTTAGGTAACATGGATGGTATTTGTCCCATGACAATTTTATGATCCATGGAATCCATCAATCCACACCTGTTTTATGAAATGTAAATTAAAAATTCTCTTGGGGTGCGAGTTCCACAATGACATGTCACACAACCATGCTAACTTCAGCTTTAATAGCATGAGTCATTTCAGAAGGAAAGTCGATCCATAAAACCATTGTCACATGTCTTCTAGGTGCCACATAAACGTAGCCTCCATGGCACATGTTTCCATGGAATCTTGATGACATCATGATGAAATCAAGGTGACATCATACTACCACATGGAATCCTTTATTTTTTCCACATGTCACCGAAAAACCAATGCCTTATTCATCCAAAAAGGCCATTTATACATTCCATGTGTCATGTTATCAATGTTCCACTTAAATATATTTTACATATCATGTCTCCACATCATTTACAATCCTAAATGGCATATTCCACTTTAGTTGATGGAAATGGTACCACTAGTCTCGATTCTGCAGGAAAATAAAAGTTTTACTATCTACATATGGGGAAGGAATTTTATATTTCCTTCTGTAGATAGTGCCATCATGCCCACACCGGAAACAAAATCACTATCAAAACTTTGTGGCATGATGAAAAAATTTGGTACCAAGTGACGATAATTTTTCCATCCCAAATGCTATTTTAACTATGGCAACTCCCTCTTGAAATTTATCAAAACCCTCACATGGAATCATGTCAGACTACATGGCAAGTAATGATAATTTTCTCATCCCACCCTCTCCATTAGTTTGTGACTCCTTTCAATAAGCATCAATATTCTTGTCCTGTGAAGGAAGATATTTTTTTCTTGAGATGTATATATATTTATCAAGGAATTTGAAGGATTTCCCATCCTTCTCAACTAAGAACCCCTTTACATGTTCACCAAGGCTTTTTAAAATCTTGTTGTAGACTTGTTAGACAATGAAAATCAAGCTGGAGGTCTTGAGTATTATGACAACCAAACGAAACCTTGATCTAGTTTAAGTTTTACTCACATCATCAAACCATTATAGAGATAAAAATATTATCCAACACATATGACTAAATTAATTACACATATCCTTAATGTATGTAATTTATCCACAATACAAGCCTACACTCAAGAAGTACAATGAGCTCAACCATAACTGAAATTTCCTTATACATTCGATACAACAACATCCCATTATCTAGATACATAATTCACATTGGAACCATTATATCCACTAGTATAACATGCCACACATAATTCCAACCATATGATATCACTTGTCAAAAAAATCAATATCCATGATATTAATGACATAAAAAATAATATAAAACACACTTACTGAGAGTTAGACAAAGTAAACAAGTACTCATGTGTGCTATCTAATTAAAATTATACTCAAGAAAGCACTAATAGTCATAGGGATCTATAATCCCTTTTAGCCATGAGATCAATCACATATTCATCAATTAAGACAAAAAGGAATAACACATTCCTCCTTAATTGCATTGATACAACCATTGTTTTTTTTTTGTAATTTAGGCTAGATTCTATTGATAATACAAAATAATGTAAAAAGAAGATGTGGATTGCATATATCTAGTGTTAATTAGCCTACCTCCATCCGATTCTGGTTCAAAAAAGATAAAAAAAGGAGCTTCCCATGTAGGGGAAACCATCTTTTATTGGTTCTGAGTATATCATTTCATTGTTGTTTATATAGAATGCTAAAGTAGACACAAAAAACTAAAATAGATATGCATAAAAAAAATAGAAAATAGAACGTTGCCAAGGAGCTACTGAGTTCCTTTAACTTGATATTCTTCTATAGGAGTTTTTTCTATCACTACACAACCATACTCATAGATGATGGCTTCATCTTCCGCGATTAGGAGAGGCATAGAATCTGAGTGAGATGCTACCTCGACCAGGGTAGTTTCTGTGTCAACTATGTGCTTGGTGCCATCTAGAGAGAGATTCCAGACCCTGATATTATCTAATTAAGGGAGCTTGATAGGTAGAATGATTAGTTTCCATGGTGGGGAAGGAAAACAAACCAAAATGGTTGATTTTAACCATTGTTTCCTACCTGTCTGATGGCTATGATGAGAGCTAGGAAAACGTACATTTGAGTGAGGGTGGTCTTCGGTCTCTAAAGTTGGGGTACTGTGATGGGGAGTAGGATTAGAGGGGTTGGAGCCATCGGGGGCCTCCATCAATCCATCCACATAGTGTTTGTGAAGGGAGCCACTGTGGGTGTGGCCTGGAAGGGTGTCTCTTACTCGGCCTTTGATGTGTCGCATATGCTGGCGAGGAGGAATCACAGATCAAGTCAAAAGAATGCGACGAGATATATTTAGAGTGCTTAGGATAACTCGGTGGCCTAGAGGGAGCACAACAGCAGGCTGGCCCACTAGGTAGACAAACCAGGAAAGAAAAGGTTACCAAGTGAAAATGGCTTCAAGTGATTCCATCGAGCGGAAATGATCTCAAGCGAGAAAACTAGTCATTCAATATCAAGGTAATGACCTCAAACAATGGAATAAGGAATGTGAATTCTCTAAGGGGTCACCCTTGCACCATTTAATGGCCTTCTCCATCATACATCATGCTATTAAGGTGAGGACTCAGTGATGGAAGCCCTCCACATTGATCTCCAGTTGTTGTGTCATGTGAGGGTACTTTTTCAGGGGTGCATCGTTTATCACCTGCATCTAGGGACAACCATTGTTATGATGCATAGAAACATCATTTGTAAATGACATGCAATAGTTATACATACATAATACAAGTAAGAAACTTAAATTATTATCTTTGAATTAATACTATGTGAGGGAGGGGATTCAACTTTCCACCCAATCATATGGAGGCTTCACTACAATATTTCTTGCATTTGGCCACCCCCAAATTGGATTGTGATCCTACGGAGTTAATTCCTTAGGAGAATTCTTACAAATAACTAGTCAGCATATGGTATTAAGAAGAAGAGTCAAGTTTCTAGGTGGTTTATCAAATCTCTCTAGGAGTAACACCACAATGACTCTTTTTCCAATAGAAGTCAACCATATTAATGTATCCAAGTTTGAGTGAGTTACAAATCAATTCTAGGATAATTAATACACGATCTAGGAGGTTTATCAACTGTCTTCTCTAATATTGTATCATAGGATTTAAGATTCCATTATATAGGTAGTATATCAACTTATTGAGAAAGTATATGAGTGATTTATCATCCTCAATCATAACAATTTGTTGTTTTTAATACATTAAAAATAATACCTATCTCTTGGAACTTGTAAGGTTGTTTATCAACCCAAGATAGCATCTTAGTGGTTTATTGGCCCCAAGGCTAGCTTTAAGTGTTTCAACTCCACAATACTCCCCCTATTCAACCAATTCAGAGGAAGACACATTGGCATTAGAAAAAACAAGGAATGCTATCCTAAATAAGATAGGCTATAAAAAGGTTTTTTTCTCTTTAGCAATCCACAACCATTACCAATTTCATGCCCCACATTCTCTTTCCTTACAACTTCATTTCCCTCTTTTTAATTCTTTTTTTCTCAATGAAACCTCCCTTGATTGATATCATTATGCATCCTATATACACTCTTCCATCTATCTCCTCACATTTTTTCGTTAATATTTATTCCTAATACTTTTCCATGCATGTTGACCACACCTACATTTTCCACAAGAATTGACACTACATTGCTTATCCTTCAATTAGGAATCCCATTGCTAATTCAATGTTTGCACTAGTAATTACATCCATCAGTGATATAGGTAGTGAAATAAATTTAGTGTCACGGGTTTACAAGCAACTCCTCCTTCTTGGACCTCTAAATATGTTTCCACTTCCCTCATATTGTGAATGTTTTACATTTCCACATTATTTACATGAATTGATGACTCATATTAATATTTATAAGAGAGATCGAAATAAATTTCTAATGATGGGAGAGGGGAAATATTATTTGTTTCTATGATTGATGAAAATTTTGAATAAGATATTGAAGTTGAAGTGTATTTTGAGGGAGAATTTGTAAGCGTTATGGAAGAGTTATGAATACCAAGGAAAAAGATAAACCAATTAGAAAAAAAAACATCACGAATATAAGGATGAAGGATTTAATGTAGATTCAAACTTTCCCCTAAACTTGAATTAGAACAAAAAAATAATAATAAATAAATTTCTGACAAAGCATTTGAAAGAAAAAGGAATGACACTCATATGTTGGAAGAATACATCAACCTTTTAAGAAAGGAATTAGAAAAATAAAATAAAATCAGATCACCTAAATAAAAAACGTAAGTCTAATGAGAGGCAACAAATTGTTAATCACATCCTCGGCTATCATATATCACCTATGATAAATACTTGTATTGGTTATGAATACAAAGGAGAATGAAGCTCAATATTAGTAGAAGAGGGATGAAGGGAAAATACCAATTGTTCATATGCATGCAATAACAATTTAAAGGGATATTAAAGTAATGAATATTATTTCATTAAAACAATGTTGATTCATTTAGAAAAATCTAAGATATTTTCAAAAGAAATATAAGAGTGACAACATGGAAGCTATGAAAACATGATGAAAGGATCCAATAAAACCATTAATCAACAATTCCACGACAAAGAAATGAAGATAAATTATTCAACAGAGTTATTCCTTTTAGCAAGATTCAGACACCTAGGTACCATGTTTTATTTTTTGGATAATGATACCCATGTAAAAGATTTTTTCATAAAGAAGTTGATTGTAGAGCTTATAAAAGAAAATTTTATGGAGGAAAATAATTTATTCAGACTCTAATGAACAATTATTTAAGAAAAAAATCTAAAGGTGTGTATTAAAGTGGTATTATAAAATGGAATTACCTTTTCCCTCTATTGAAATATTATAAATCCTACATATGCGACATTTATTGGCACAAAGCATGGGATTATAGAAGAAGTCTAAACATGCCTCAAAACCAAGGAAAGTAAAAATGTTCCCTTAGAAGTCCTTAGAAGTCAATGTTTATGAGTATGGAAAAAGGAAGAAGAGAAGAAGGAAGAGTGTTTCTTATGTTATATTCCTAAAAAAGGGGAAAAAAATAGTATATTTATAGTAGGTGTTCAAGGAATATGATAGGAGACCAGATTAAATTCATTAAACTAAAGGAAGAAAATGGAGGAAAAGTGATACATGGTAATAATGCGTTTACATGAATAGCTATGAGAGGCACAATCTACATAGATAACATAACAGATAAGGCTAAGAAAAATTGTATGTAGATGGAATAAAATATAGTCTCTTGTGTTTCATGAAATTTTTTATGAAGGTTATGATCTCATATTCAATTCTAGAAACATTGATAATACAAATGTTGATATAGGAAAGCTAGTGCCGAACGATAACAAAAATTCATATAATATGTACAGTATTGCTGGAACAAAAGGAAAAAAATGTTATATGAGAAAGATAGATGAGAGTTAGTTATGGGACAAAACATTGGGACACATTATTTTTGATAATATGGTGACGATTAAAAAAATGTCGGTCGTGAGGGACATGGTGAAGATATCAAAACCAAGTAATGCCCTCTATAAGGCATTCCAACAAGGAAAACAAACTAGGATATTCCTCAAAACAAAATAATATTCTACGTCCAGGTTTATGGAACACTTTCATATAAAACTATGTGGACCATCAAGGACTTAAAACACTGAAAGGTAAGGTATTTTATGTTTTCCATTGATGTTTATACAAGAATTACATGGGCTACTAGCTTAAAGAAAAAGATGAGGCTCTTCAGAAATTCAAATCTTTCAACACTTTAGTTGAAAATGAAACTGATTGAAAAATAAATTCACTAAAAAATATTATAGGAGATCAGTTCATGTCCAATGCATTTTAGATATTCTATGAATACAGTGTGTTACGGGATGATGTACTCTATGTTATGTGTTGGGAACCCCAAAAGATTAAGAAACATACAACAAGAACAAGCATAAATAGTGACAATCCTAATTCTTAAAGTAGTAAAATGGGAAGAAGTGGTAGTACCCATAGGTCCTACGTTTGAATGCGATCCCAGAGGGTTCAAAATCTCATCTGCTCCTAGTGCTCCAAAACCTGCAAGTTACTTAAGAAAATCACATATATTGGTAATAACTAAAAGTACGTTAGAGATGTGAATGTTAGATCATATAAGAATATAAGAATAACAACATGAAATCATTCATAATAGAATCAAAACATATATAAAGAATTAATATCATGAACATCAAGAATGGGAGAAATATTCTTTATTGATGAATGCAAATAAGTGTGGAGGAATACCACCTGATTTATCCATGGATCCAAGTGAAAAATTCCTCCAGATCTATCCATCCCAAGCCTCAACAATATACTTCAGAAATCATATGGGAAACAAGGGTTTCCACAATATGGGAGTGCAGTAGACACTGGGATAAATCAGACTTGATAAGGGACTAAATGGCTATAATATCAATATCCATCTCTATCCTCTATTTAGGCCTTCGCATGAGGTGTATTTATACCACCCCAAAATAGTTTCTTCAATTCTGATACAATTAGGACACAGGCTGTTTTAGGTAGGTTTCTAGTCTAACTCATAAACCCCAACCAGAAAATAGGTATTTATATTTCTTTAACATTTCAAATCATATATGCAGGTTGGGTATAACTGTACCCACATGTGGACATGCTTTTGATAGGGTAGAGTCACATATGGAATTTAAAATAATGGTTTTTAGGTAAAGGAACAAATCTGAAGAGAAAGGGTTGCCCAAGGTCATAACTCAAATTATCAAGTATACATAGGTGGAAAATTATGCTATAAAAAATGCCCCATAATACATGAAGTTAGAAGGGGCACATGAAGGCTGAAATATATTAAGTGTATAAAAAGAATGATGTGATGATTTGGGAGGAGTTCAGCAGATTTTAGCCTACCAAAAAGCCCTAGAAGAGATCATCTCATGTATGATGCAGGCATACCCATGCTCAGTGAAAGTAAATCATGTCCACATATCAAGTATGGAGTGGATTCAATATGTATACAAGTACAAAGGAAGATATGAAGTACATATTGGGTCATCTGATCACAACCTCAAAAGTAGATATCAAGGTCATGTTATAGTATCACATATAGAAGAACTGATCAATGATGCTGAGAAATATATATGATCACTGAATTCACATAATTGAATATCCAAGTGCCAAGTCATAAATACTGGAATAATGGTACTTAATGCAAATCGCATGCCAACATATAAGATGATATCATGATGAATTGCAACATATAAGGTGGATGGTGTCACTGGAAGAAAACTGAAGGAGCTGTCAAATGAACCAAAACATGATGATGTAAACCTGAGGTCTTCATCAACCACCATGGTACATTTCTATACTATGGGAATAAATGAGCTAAAAATAACCACTTGAGAAATCATTTTCATTGATGTATACTATTAACAAACACAAGACAACTCCACGATAATGATGATGAGAGTCAAGGTACCCTAGTACAATCTAACAAGTGCGAATTAATGGTTGAATTCAAACACTTGAGAGAATCTACCAATCATGAGACATTGATGTATTCTCACTATCGATAGTAAAGGAGTCTACCACCGATAATAGCAAGCCCTAAGGTACTGAAAAAGGAATATAGACCTCGTTCCCAGATAATTGAGTTGGAGACAATGGGAAATGATCTTCTGGAAGGAAGGAATTAAAGCATCCCACATCAATCTAGTGTGAGTGTAACCCACAGGCCAATAATTTGGAAGGAATCAAATAAAGAAATATCAAGTAACCAACCCAAAGTACGTTTCCATCTTACACAAAATGTGGCTAGCACACGATAGAAACCCTTTGAACCAATCGATAATGAAATTTGACATAGAGTCGTGGAATCTGCCAATGTGGTCAAATGGAAACCAAGGAACTGCATGAATCCCAAATGTGTGATAATGAAAACTGACGTCAAACACAAGGGAAACCACTCAATAAAAGACCCATGATGTTGATCGATGTTGAGCACAAGGTCACCTATCAACGATGTAAATAGGGCTAGGGTGTGGCTCTAGGCCTACTCTTAGAGAAATTTGTTGAAGTTGATAAGAGAAAATCCACCATGAAGAAATCAAGGGAGAACTTCTTAACTAGCATGAGAAAAGGACCAAATAGCTGATTTGATAGAACATGACTCTGATAGGACAGGCATGGCCGATTGAAAAATGAGTCAAGAGATAGCACAAAAAGGTAGACTCAGGTTTACTTCCCTTGAACAAAACCACGACTCAAATGTGACTATATCGTAGCATATGATAACTTTGAATAAATTTTTCATCCCGGAGGCATAAAAAAACCCTTCATATGATTGTAAGAGATAATCAACTGGGGGAGTAGTAACTCAATAACAAGTTTATGGCTCTCCTAAGTCAAACTAAAGCCCATCTTAATGGATAAAATAATTTTATTTTGAGTGCTTTGCTCAAGGGCGATACAAATGAATCTAGCTTCCATCAATTATGGAAGTAATGTCTCATTCCATCACTTTTGGGAATATATAATTTTTTAGTGTTTTTCATATCAAAATCTTGAAAAAGAATAAAATAAATCCTATAGTGAAATTGAAAGAATGAGCGTCGGGGTACATATGGGCTATTTATTGGGATTGGAACAATATTATTCTTAACACAAGTTGGTGAAACTGGTTAATGACACTCAAAGGAATGTCATCTCCACAGGAGAAGGGTATCAAGTTGCAGAGGCTAATTGATTTTTTGGTTGATTTTATAGAGACACGGTCAAGAAGTGACTTATACATGAGTCCAAATGAAGCCGAATTAAGGCCAAAGGATACAAATAGTCAACATCCAATGTAGCTAAAAAACTCAAGAGGGAGCCTCTATGGTATAAAGCCATAAATATAGTGAAGAAGAATGAGAAAGAGGATTCATTGCAAAGGTTAGAGTGAGACTAAAGAGGACTCCCAAGCCTATGCAATTTTTACAGCATGGGAAACATTTGCTAGCGAGGATCTAACTAGGAATCCTATGTAAAGGATGGTTCCACCACCGTGTCATGATTTTATAGTTTGGCGAGTGAAAACGGTTTAAAAATAATAACATGATGGGATTAACCTTATGGAAACATATCGCATTATGGAGGCTAGAATGATGAATGCAAAAAAAAAGTGGTTTTCACTAACCTATATGAAAGTGTTGAAAAAAATAAGTGCCATAACTGGTCAACGGTCATGGAACCAAAGTGGTAAAAAGAAAAATGTCTCAAATTCTTCAGTTTGTCATGAATTTTTGGGTATGTGTTATATTATTTCCATGATTAGTCACACGTGTGGGGGCATCAGAGGGAGGGTGACAGTCTCTCCTATACGTTGTGCAGGGTGCAGCAGGGGGTCATAGGGGGGGCAACAACCCCCCCTTTCAAGATCTAGGGCAGTGCCCCTGGAAAAAAAATTTGGATCCTTTTTTTCAGTGTGCGGACCCACCCATGGTTTTGTGCATGGGTTTCCACATGGTTTTGGTGCATTGTAGTTTTTGGCCCCTATTATTTTGTAGATCCAGTTAAGGGAACTATGATTATGTCCTAATTGAGGGTTAATGGATTGGGGTTTATGAATGCTTCAACATGTATATAGATATATATATATATATGTGTGTGTGTGTGTGTGTGTGTGTGTTGTAACACTAAAAGGAATATAATGAAAATTCAACTTGACAATCCCGATTTTGGATCCAGGGGAGAATATCTATGTATATATACTTTATGTTTTATTCTCTCACTATTTTTTATTTTTTGTTTTTAAGATTCATTTATAGGTAATTTATTTACAGGATTAAAACCGACATTTGGTATCTGAGTTGTTTCAGCTTCAAGAGGATGCCTTTGCTGTTGAGGGTTTTTTTTTTCTTGGGCCTCTCGTAGACCCTGTTCAGTGGGGGATCTATTGTATCGTTTCTTATAGTGAAGGAAGATGGTCAGAATTAGAAAGATAGAGATCGATAAATTTAATGGTCAGAGTTTTGAGTTGTGGAAGCTCAAGATGGAGGATATGCTGGTGGATATATATCAATGGATCATGGTAGATCTGGGTACTAAACCAACGGCAATGTCAGATGAAGACTGGAAGAAGTTGGATCAAAAGGAAAAGAGCAGAATACGGTCGTGTATATCAGATTCAGTATTGTTGAATGTATCGGGGGAATCTACAACGAAGAATTTGTGGGGCAAGCTAGGGATGTTCTACCAATCTAAGTCTCTGGTGAATAAATTGTTCCTACGGAAAAAGTTGTATACATTGAGGATGAAGGATGGAGACTCAGTGACAGAGCATTTGAATTCCTTCAATAATATGGTAATTCAATTTTCATATGTTGATATCAAAATCTCAGATAAATATAAGTGTATATGTTTGTTGTGTCCTCTACCAAATTCATGGGACAATCTGGTTATTGCAATAGGTAGCAATAAAACTACGTTTATTTTTGATGAATCTGTCTCAACCTTTCTGTCGGAGGAAATGAGATGGAGAAATATGGAGGGACATAATGGAGATGCCTTATCTATATGGGGAATTTCCAAAACTGAAACAAAAATAAGTTTTTGAGTGGGAGGTCTAAATCTAGAGGGAGATCTAAATCTCCAAGAAAGTTTGTAAAGGTATGCTAGAAATGGGGAAAGGAAGGGCACTACAAAAATGACTATAGATATAAAGCTCATGAGAAATGAAAGGGGTCTGATGATTCTCCTTCTACAGAGGTAAACCCACCTCAAATGAAGGTGGGGATGTGTATTTGGCTTCTTCTTCAAATACACATGTAGATCACGAGGCATGGTCAATTGACTCAGGTGCATCCTTTCACTTCACTCCCCAGAGGGAGTGGTTTTTCAAGTATGAGAAGTATGATGGCGGTGGTGTTTTCTTATGGGATGATAGGAAGGCCAGAATCATTGGATGTGGAAAATTCAAGCTAAAGTTGCAAGGTGGAAGGTTTAAAACACTTCTTCGTTTTCTACATATTCTAGCATTGGCCAAAAATCTGATTTTTGTATGTATTAGGGGAATTTTAAGGTCTAAAATGGGCCTCCTAAGGAATTATAAAATAATAGTATAAAATAAAATAATATTTGATTACATCATCAAATTTTAGAGGGAAAAAATAAAAAACTACTTTTTCAATTTGTATTTTCAAGTTATCTCCCAAAATGTTTACTCAAATTTCAAGAGGGAGCACTCGTTGGATGAAAAATTGAATTCTTCATACAAGGAGTACCCATGTTGCATACTGTTGGAGTTAATGCTTACATTCCATATTTAAGAAGTTGGTTTGTGACGGTTGAGAAATTATCTCAACCTCTCTCTCTAAAATAGGAATAAGTTGGATCTCAGAAAATCTATTTAATAGAGTAATCTGAGTGTAATCTGTGTGTGTGAGTGTGTGCACATACACCATTTGTGCATAATATATGACTATGTTTCTGTAATTGTGTCATTTTAGCCATTTATTTCATGGTATCGGAGCACAAAATGGCCTGTGTGGTGTGAGTCTAAGTCTTTGGGGAAGGAGATCGTGTTAATTGGATTGCGTCTAGATGCAGCAAGGAGTTTTGCTGTTGTAGATTCTTGCGTGAATCATTTGCTGCGTTACTATATTTCGCTACGACCATGGAAACCATGGCCCAGATTGCAGTATGGCTACGTGCAGGACTATTTAGTGGGCTGGAGGAGACTTCAAGAATTGATTAACTCCTCGGCTAGATCTGTTATTATCCATTTCTTCCAGTTTCATGTTCTTCCATTTAATAAATTTGAGCTTTTAGTCTGCCTATAAATTGACCCCTTGTCGGTTCACAGTCATATTACGCTTTTCCCATCTGAATTAATTGTTCTTTATCTTTCCAAGCATCTATGTGCACAATCAGTTAAGCAAACTGTGAATCTAGGTAATGGTGAATAAAGAATCGAGAGATTATTATTACGTTCTCATGGAAGGTCCAGTCCTTCTAACTCGCAAGAACCCCATTACTAAGAATGTTGAGTAGTGACTGGTTCGAAGAACTAATGCAGCGAGGTGTTTTAAACTGACTGGCCACTGAGTAGTTCTGTCACACGGAATTGGAGGTGACCAGTCGATGTGGAAAGATATTGTGCCATACCTGGTGCCTGATTTTAAGGTCAACATGATTTTCTCGCTATTTTAGAAAAGGAGGTGTGATCTGGGTTCTTGGAAAGCCGTGGATTTCCATGTATTCAGAGCAGATGCGCAGTGAAATGGAGTTGGCTGCAAGGTAATGTGGAATTACTGTAATGCATGTGGAATGACTTTAACACATGGACACAGCCATCTTGGTGGAATCTTGCACGAATTAACTTCTTCTCAAACAGTGTCATTGGCCTAACCAGAATTAGGCATTCTACAGATTCGTTGGTTTGACTGGAATGGTGATTTGCATCGCTTCAAGTCTTCAAATCAACTTCATGGTCATGGCAGCGAAGGGGTATTGTTCAAGAATTTTTAATCCCAGTCCATATGATGTCGTTGATCAAGCAGTTGTTTCTTTGACCAGTTGAAAGTATGAGTTGTTCTTTTTTGACTTTGCAAACCGGTTTGGAGCTATATATATTTTTTTAAATGCCTTGGAATGGTGTCTATGAACGAGATTCTATGTTATCTGATATAAGTAGTATTATAAATTATTTGTAAATTAAGTGATGAATTTCAAACTAGATAAAAAGGTTATTTTGCAAAACTGATTCTAGATACATTCTGTATCTAGACGGCTTCCCTAGATAACTGGCGAGTACAACGGTTGGCACCCTTGTATCTCGGTGGATGGGAGCTCGTCCATAGAATGAATAGGAGTTCAGTGATTGCAATCAATTGTTTTCGAAGAGATGAAGTGGTAGTAAGGCTCAATATGGATGGTTTTCCAGATAGTATGACAGTTGCGGATCTAGGGAAGGATCCCTCATTAGTGGTAGACATGGAAGTGGTCTCCTAATGAGGTTATGTGACATATTGGGATGTTTTCTAGTAATTGACTTAGGGAGGTCCTTGATTCGGGAGTTGAGGAAGAGAACTCGGGAATCCAACTTGCCAACTACACCTTTCCGAGGGATATGAGGCAACTTGATGGAGCATCTACTGATAAGCTTGATTATTTTGTTATTTTCATGTAATGTAATCATTAAGGGGGGATGTTGGAGTTAATTCTTACATTCCATATTTAAGAAGTTGGTTTGTGACGGTTGAGAAATTCTCTCAACCCCTCTCTCTAAAATAGGAATAAGTTGGATCTCAGAAACTCTATTTAATAGAGTAATCTGACTGTAATCTGTGTGTGTGAGTGTGTGCACATACACCATTTGTGCATAATATATGACTATGTTTATGTAATTGTGTCATTTTAGCCATTTCTTTCACATAATTTAGATGGACCTTTCTACAATAAAAATGAGAAATAAATGAAAAATGTGATTACAATCACATTTTTCATGTATTTCTAATTTTTTGTGTAGCAGGGTCCATCAAAAGTATGCAACATGGGTACTCCTTGGATGAGGAATTAAATTTTTCATCCAATGAGTATTCCTGCTCAAAATTTGAGTAAAACATTTGGGATATAAGTTGAAAATACGAGTTGAAAAAGTAGTTTTATTATTTTATTATTTTTTAATATTTTTATCATTTTACTTAAAAAATGGTTAATTATTCCCCATGGTTGGCATCATCATCTTTAATCCTATTGGTTCTTATAAATTTTGTTTTGGTTGTACATTTTTCTTAGGAGGCCCATTTTAGACCTCAAAATCCCCCTAATGCAAGAGGAAAGATGCAAGTGTAAAAACAATGTTCGAGAAATATACCTGCAAGATGGTTCGGGGAGCACTGGCATTAATGCAAGGAATTCATATTGGAACTCTGTACAAGCTTTAGGGTAGCACTGTTATGGATGGGTGAAACAATTCTGTGGTTCCTCAAAGTGGATCAAAAATCCTAGCCGTCTCTCGAGAAAATACCATGCTATGGAATCAAAGGCTTGGACATATTGGAGAGAAGGGCCTTTGGATATTTCATGGTAATTGTATGGTAGAAGGTATGCCCAATTTCTCTCTGGATTTTGATTTATGTGAACATCGTGTATATGGGAAGAAGAATGGGGTGAGTTTTCCTTCTAGCGCTAAGAGGGAAAACAGGATATTATACCTTTTGCAGAGTGATGTGTTTGGACTTGTGTCGGTTCCATCATTGGGTAAGTCTGTGTACTACGTTTCACTAATAGATGATTTCTCAAGGAATACATGGATATATTTCTTGAGGAATAAACCTAAAGTCCTTGACAAATTTAAAGAATTTAAGGCTTTGGTGGAAAACCATACAGAGAAGAAGATAAAGGCACTGAGGACAGACAATGATGGAGAGTTATTTAAGAAGGAATTTGAAGAGTTCCCTAAGAAGTGTGGTATAGCACAATAAAATACTACTCCATAAACACCTCAACAAAATGGAGTTCCATAAAGAATGAATAGAACATTGATGGAAATGGAAAGAAGCATGCTCAGTGGTATCAGGTTAGGACAAGAATTCTGGGTAGAGGCAGTGGAGTCTACATGTTACCTGGTTAACAGATCACCTTCGTCAGAGTTGGAGGATAAGACTCCAAATGAGGTATGGAATGATAAGAAACCCTCTCTTTCACATCTGAGGATATTTGGATGTGATGCATATGTACATGTTCCAAATGATAAAATGAATAAGTTGGATAATAAATGTGAAAATTGCATATTTATTGGGTATAAGGATGGTTTAAAAGGTTACAAGATTTGGAACCCAAAAACAAGGAAGGTTTTGTACAACTGAGATGTGGTGTTTAGAGAGGTGAAATATGTTGTTTAATATGAAGTCCTATGATAATAACCTAAGAATATAGAGTTTGAGCTAAAGGAGGATGAATCAAACTCTAAAAAAAAACAAGATTTAGAAGAGGAAGAGCGACAAACTCCAGCTAGGAGAAGATCAGTCCAGGAAAGAGGATAGCCAGAAAGGTATAATCCATCCGCTTTCTGTTGAATTTTTTCTTTAACTATCACTGATTATTATCCCATAACTCTCATGGAGGCAATGAATTCAGAGGATGGAAAACTCTAGAAGGAGGCCATGGTTGATGAAATGCATCGTTGCAAAAAAGTGAGGCAGGGGATCTCGTGGATTTGTTAGCTGGAAGGAATCCCATCGGGAGAAAATGGGTGTTTAAGAAGAAGATAAATGTATAAGGCAAGGTGGAGAAATAAAAATCTCGATTAGTAGCAAAAAGTTATTTTGGGTGCGATGAATTGATTTTGGTGGTATTTTTTCTCTTGTTACCAAGGTTACTTCTATTAGACTACTTTTTTTCTGTTTCTGTTGCATTTGGTTTTGAGAGAGAAGAGACGGATGTGAAGAAACAATTTCTTCATGGGGATTTGGAAGAAGAGATATACATGAAGCAACTTGAATGCTTTATGGTGAAGGGTAAGAAAGAACTTGTACGCAGGTTAAAAAAGTCTTTTTATGGGTTAAAACAGTCACCAAGGATGTGGTATCAGAAATTTGATATCTATATATGGGACTTTGCTTCACCAGAAGGAAAGAGGATCACTATGTGTGTTTTAAATTCATTGGTGACCATGTTATTTATTTTGTCTTGTATGTGAATGATATGTTTCTAATTGGAAATAACAAAGAAATTATCTAGGATTTGAAGACCTAATTTTTCTCCAAATTCGACGTGAAGGATCTTGGTGCTACAAACTATATTTTGGGTGTGGAAATTAAGAGAGATCGGAAAAAGAGGAAGATCTAGGTAAACCAGAGGAAGTATGTCGAGGCAACATTGCATATTTTTAATATGCAGGATAGTAAACCGGTGAAGGTTCTTATTCCTGTAGGTGTAAATCTATCTACTAAACAATGTCCCAAGATACAAGAAGAGGAGGATAGATGCAGTATACCTAGGGGGGATTTGAATGGTTTTTTTTGAAATTGGGTATTTTTGCGTAAGGAATCTAGATCTGTTATTTAATTCTGAAAATCTTCTCTGCAACCTCGCCGTCCAAAAATTTCCTGCAAAAAATGAAAAAAATACATCTCCCAAACTCTTCCCAAGAAAGTTCTCTGATTCCACTTGTAATAGATATCACAAGAAAATGTATAAAAATGGAAAATATTCCCAAGAAATAACACCATTAAAGATAAAACTTCACATGTCAATTAATATAAAAACCCTTGAGGTAGCGTAACATCATACATTCACTCCCTAAGGAAGGAGAACATTCCACAAGCCATATGCTTTCCAATACAATAATCCTTGACCTTTCTCAATGGAGAGTCTCTAGCCTCTCTATAGGTTTCATACATGAAATACCATGGGTAGTTACCATGGGTTTCTTAATACCATACGTATAATACAATGGGCTTATCCCTTTATTCCCTAGCTACATGTCATCCCTTGCATAATGTGGGTTAACCACTTTATTTATTAACTATTGCCATTTATTTATCATTCTTACATTATTACATCATATTATTCCCTTGGGTACCTCCCTTTGTACCCTATATTATCCCTCCCATTAGTAGAAAATAAGTCTTTATGGCTCTTACTGTCCTTCTTTCCGGATTGAGACCACTTATACAAAATAACTTTTTCAAGTTTTTTCTCAAGAAGTTTCTTCACTGAGCTGTCAAGTGAGGTACACCATTTGATTGTCTCATCTTTCATATGAAGTCCTATGGAGCATATCCAAAAAATTTGGTTTTGAGCCTTGTGATATTCTAAAAAATATTTAATAATAGGGCCATCATCTTCCCTTGTAAACTTCATTTTGCGAGAACCCCTTAAAAAAAGTAACGGTTTTGATGAAAATCACTTACTTTGGCAAAAATTTAAATTGGACATTACTCGGTCAATATAACTCAGAATCCTTAAAATAACCCGTTTTCAGAAATGGAATATTCATTCTACATCTATCCCTGTGACTGAAATACTGATATAGGTACTCTGGAAACACATATATGCATTGAAACTATCCTGTCGTCACAAAATTTCTAAAAAAAAGGTTGACTTTAAATCAGTGATAACTCCCTCATCCTAAATTTGATTTGATTGATTTTGTTTTTGGAATCCGGTGATTTTTCAAGGGGAGCTCAGATCTATAATTTTTTGTTTGAAATTATGCACCCAAATATAAAAAAAAATGTTAGGTCCCTACATTACTAGTATAGTCCCCTATTGTTGTTAGTGTAATGCCCTTATTGTTATTGTTGTACCCCTATAACCCCCATATTGTTATTATTGTGCCCTTACATTATTTTTGTTAGGTCAGCTAGGATTACATTGTGGCCCCATGGACTCCTATATATAAAAATGAGGTTTTTTCATTTGTATCATCCAATAATTGTTCATTTATGTAATGTATTGGAGGTTTCCCCCTCGAAGTGGCTTATTTCTAAGGCATTTATGTCTCTTTTCTTCTATTTTTGGAGTCGGCTTCATAACATTTTGTATGAGAGCTTTGGATTCTAGGGTTTCGCTGCTCCAAACAGGTCATCGTGGAATTTTCACTATAATGTTTTTTCTACAAATTTTCAAAAGCTGAAATGTTTACAGAGTGAAGCAAAAATATGAGGAGATTCATGTAAAAATTTCAGATCTTGGTTCGAAATATTTTTGAAGATATGATATGTGGAAGTCAGGAGTTTTTTAGGCTCCTGAATTTCACCTAAATAGGTCATCATGGCATTTGCACTATAATTTTTTTTCCTTTGCAGGTTCAAAAGATGAAATTTTTACAGAGTGAAGCCGAAATCCTCTAGAACTTCTTGTACAAATTTTATATCTTGGTTTGCAATATTTTCAGAGATGTCATATGTGGAAGTTAGGGTTTTTTCAGGCTCCTGAATTTCATCTCAAATAGGTCACTGTGGGAAAATCGTCATAACTCTCTCTCTGAGTGTCAGATTGGAATTTTGTAAAACAAGGATGCAAGTAAACTGACTATAGTTCCTGTGTATCAATTTCAGAGCAAAATGAGGAAACAATGACATGTGGCATGTCTTACAAGTTCTCTCTACTGAACCAGTCCATAATTAGGTCATTGTGGGAGATTGGGCATAACTTTGCCTTGAAGAATACAAATCAAGTCAGACCTATGGCATTCAAAAGAATATTCAAATTGCTACTACAGGGCTGGATTTTAGATATTGAAGATCCGAAATCACAGAGATAATTCAATTTCAATATCGAGCTCCTCAAAAGTAAGAAAAAGGTGTGTGTTTTTTTCCGAATTGCATAAGTCTTGTTTGAAGAATCAATTTGAATTGATTCCAAGGGCATATTCTAGAATAGATATTCGTATTGGGTTCTAAAATTCACCTGAAAAATAATTCAATACCCATTAAGCCATCATAAGTCTCTACTATGGCTCATGAAGATGAAGAAATGTAACATGGCATATCAAAATTACAAGAGAAAGTGCACCAAATTTCACTCTCGCAAAGAGCAACAAAAAATGAGATGGATGTTTTGAAGAAAAGAATGGAAGTTGAGATGGATGGTTTGAAGAAAGGCGTGTAAGCTACGTTGGATGGTTGAAGAATAGCATGGAAGAAAAAATGGCAGGTTTGAAGGAATACATGGAAGGTTTGAAGGAAGGTTTGTCAAAGTTGATACAAGAAATAATTCCTAATGGAAAAATGATAGTAGAGGAAACTCACGATGAGAAAAATATAAATTTTAATCGTGATTTATTAAACTCTAATGTTGGATTGAAGAACCACCATATTCCAAACATGGATATGAGGATGTTTTATGGTAAGGATCCTCTAACATGGATACTACAGATGGATAAATATTTGATCTCAATAATTTACAAAACACACAAAAGGTACGCATTGCAACTTTACATTTAGAAAAAAATACATTTCCATGGTATCAATGGCTTTTCTCGCGTAAAAAAATTGTCACTTGGTAAATTTTTATACAGGAAATGATAGCAAATTATGGGGATACAAAGAGAAATACCTTCTTTAGCCAATTGATAAATCTCAAACAAAAGGGTTCAGCGGTGGAGCGCATTGAGGACTTACAAAAATTGAATATAAGGGTAACTGATATTGGAGAGGAACACAGGATTCATGTCTTCATAGGGACTTTAAAGGATAACATCCAACATGAAGTTTGCATTCGAGAAACTGATTCATTGGAGAAGGCATTCAAGTTTCCAAGAAAAATTGAATATAAAATTATGGTAACAAGGAAGCCTACCACTCACATCTATAAAGGAAGTGTTGCTACTCCTAGACTTCCACAACCTTCAACATTGACACCACAACAATTGGAAGAAAAAAGAGAAAAAAGGCTTTGCTACAGCTGTGATAGAAAATACACCAAAGGTCATAAGTGTTCTAAGAAGAAATTTTTTTACATAGATTGTGAAGAGGAGGAAGAAAATGAAGAAGAAAGTTCAAAAGAAGAGGATATAAATGAGGAACCAACCCTAGAAGAAGAAGAAATGAGTCTGACCATATCATGTAATGCATTAGCATGAATTACCACTCCTCAAATTCTCAAGATAGAAGGACATATCAAGAAGAAAAAGGTAATAATGTTGATTGATTCGGGTGGTACCCATAATTTTATTCATTTTAAGGTAGCTAACAAATTGAATTGTTTCCTATACCCAACACCAGAATCTCAAGTGATGATTGCAAATGGAGGAACTATAAATTTCTCTAGAAAATACCATAATATCAAGCCATCCATGGCGTAATATGTATTGAATATTCCAATGCTTTTCATCCCAACGGGAGGTGCTGATGTTGTACTAGGAGTACAATGGTTACAATATTTGGGGACGGTAGCTTTTAATTTGAAGAAATTTTCTTGAATTTTTTTCCGAAGGAAAGGAAATCAAATTATGGGGTATTGCAGGGAATCCAGGAAATAAAATAAGCTCTAATATCATGACAAAGCTTCTAAATAAATAAATATGAGGTGTAATTGCATAGTTATTTTCACTAGAAGTTTCACCATCAAAATCATCTATTTCTCTAGATCTCCAAAAATTCTTGGACAATAATTCCAAGGTGTTTGAAACTTCCAAAGGACTCCCACCTTTTCGTGATCAGGATCACACTATTGATTTTATTCCAGGAAGTGTTCCTCCAAACATCAGGCCTTACAGATATCCTTATGTCCAGAAGAGAAAAATTAAACGTATGATTGCAAAAATGTTAAAGGGTGGTATAATTCAACCTAGTCAAAGTTCTTTCTCTACTCCAGCAGTATTAGTGCACAAGAAGGATGGATCATGGTGCATGCGTCTGGATTATAGGGAGCTCAACAAGCTCACTATTAAAGATAAATTTCCCATTCGTCTGATTGATGAATTATTGGATGAATTACATGGATAAATTTATTTTACCAAGTTGGATCTTCATTCAGGATATCATCAAATTAGAATGAATACTGAAGATATTCCGAGAACATAATTTCAAACTCATTAGGGTCATTATGAATTTTTGGTCATGCCTTTTGGCCTTAACAATGCACCTTCTAAATTTGTAGGGTTGATGAATTCTATATCTTTTGATGATATACTAGTCTACAACAGATCTTGGAAGGATCATGTTCAACATGGTGACAGGGTTCTCAAACTATTGGAGGAGAAACAATTATACGAAAAAACATCCAAATGTTTCTTTGTAGTAAAAGAGGTGGAATATCTGAACCATATTATATCTCATGAGGGTGTTAAGGTTAACAGGGTATTATCACAAGTTTTTTATGAATTATGGGAGAATAACAACACCTCTAGCAACATTATTAAAGAAAGATACATTTTCAAGGACTACTGAAGCAACTAAGGCCTTTGAACATCTTAAAGAGGAAATGTGCCTATCACTAGTATAAGCTATGCTGAACTTCACAAACACCTTTATTGTGGAATGTGATGCCTCAGGAAATGGAATTGGTTTTGTTTTAATGCAAGAATGAAAACCCGTTGCTTTTTAAAGTCATCCAATCAAAGGAAATGTTAGCAATACTACATACACTAAAGAAATGGAGACCTTACCTAATGGGAAGACACATCAAGGTAAAAACTGATCATGATAGTCTTAAACACTTTTTGGAACAAAGAATATGTTCAGAAGAGCTGCAAAAATGGGTCACAAAGATGTTGGGTTATGAATTTGAAATCATATAAAAAAAATGGAAGCTAAATTTTGTTGCAGATGCACTCTCAAGAAAGGATGAAGAGGTGGAAGCATTGCTTTGTGCCATTTCTATTATCCAACCAGATTGGATAACGAAAGAAAGGGGTGAATGGAAGAAGGACAAAGAAGTGTGGACACTCATTCAAAAGTTGCAGCAATATCCTAGTACATATAATACATTTAGTTGGAAAAATGGTTCCTTATGGTACAAATATCGCTTATGTATTTATACTAATTCCCAACTAAAACGAAATATTATTTTGGAATTGCACACTTCTCCTTTGCGAGGACACTCGGGATTTTTAGAAACTCACCATAGGGTGAAGAAAGAAATTTTTTTCAGATCGCTTTAAATATCATATTAAAAATTTTGTGGCAGAATGTTTGGTTTTCTAGCAAAATAAAGTTGAGACAATTAAGCCAGGTCTTCTACAACCTTTATCCATTCCAAGTCAATGTTGGGAGGAGATTGCAATGGATTTTACCATAGGTTTACCAAAGTCCGAAGGAAAGAGTTTCATCAGGGTGGTAGTTGATAGAATTACCAAGTATGTATACTTTTGTGCATTACCTCATACATTTAAAGAAAGTGCAGTTTCTACTGCATTTATGGAAACAATTCAAAAGCTACATGGAAACCCGAAGATTATTGTAAGTGATAGAGATCCCATTTTTACAAGAAATTTTTGGACCAAATTTTTTTCTTGTTTGGGTACTCAATTAGCTCATAGCTCATCTTATCATCCTAAATCTAATGGTCAAACTGAGATAGTCAATAAATTTTTGGAAGGATATATTTGTTGTTTTGTATATGATAAGCATGCACAATGGGTCAAGTGGTTACCTCTCGCTGAGTGGTGGTACAACACTTCCTTCCATACTGCAGCAAAAAATACCCCATTTATGGCATTTTATTGATATCATCCACTGTCCATCACATCTTATTTAAAGTAAATTTCTAGGGTTCAAGCAGTGGAAGATCACATTGAGCATCAACCAGAAGTTCTCCAACTATTAAAGGATAACCCAAATTTGGCACAAAATCAAATGAAACAATAGGCAAATGAACGTCACAATGGGAGATGTTTTGATGTTGAAGATTGGGTATTTTTAAGGCTACAACCATACAAACAAACTTCCCTCAAGCAAGCTAAGAAAGGTAATAAACTATCGCGAAAGTACCATGGTCCTTACAATGTGTTGCGAAAGATTGGTATTATGGCATACAAATTGGAGCTTCCTTCGTCTTCATGAGTGCATCCATATTTCCATGTTTCATGCTTAAAGAAGGTTATAGGGGACAAACTTCTAGTTCAAACAATATTTCCAAAACTTAATGAGGAAGGAAAAATGATATTGGAACCTGAAGCAGTCATAGAAACACGAACTCGACAAACAAGAAATCGATCAATTTCAGAGTATCTCGTCAAATGGAAGAACTTACCTAGTAAAGGTTCTACATGGGAGGATGATAATTTTATACAGAAGCACCCGAATCTACTCAAGCATTGAGGACAACACTTTTTTGAAGGAGAGGAGCATGTTAGGTCCGTATATTAATAGTATAGTCTATTTTTCTTAGTGTAACCCCCTTATTGTTGTTGTTGTACCCCTGTAACCCCCATATTTTTATTATTGTGCCCTTACATTATTATTTTTAGGCCAGCTATGATTACATTATGTCCCCATGGAATCCCATATATATAAAAGAGGATTTTTCATTTGTTTCATCTAATAATTGTTCATTTATGTAATGTATTGGAGGTTTCCCCCTCAAAGTGACTTATTTCTAACGTGTTGATCTCTTTTTTTTTTCTATTTTTCGAGTTAGTTTCATAACTGAGGGAGGTACCCAAGGGAAAAATATGATGTAATAATATAAGAATGTTAAATAAATGGGCCATAGTTAACAAATAAAGTGGCTAACCCACATTATTTAAGGGACCACATGTAGCTAGGGAATAAAGTGATAAACCCATTATATTGGATGTATGGTATTGAGAGATCCATGGTAAATGTCAATGGTATTTCATGTATGAAACCTATATAGAGGCTAGAGACTCTCCATTGAGAGATTTCAAGGATTATGGTATTGGCAAGCATATGGATTGTGGAGTGATCTCCTTCCTTAAGGAGTGAATGTATGGTGTTTCTCTACCTCGAGTGTGTTGATATTAACGAAGATCTGAAGTTTTATCTTCTATGGTTTTATTTATTGGGAATATTTTTCATTTCTATACATTTTCTTGTTAGATATGTTACAAGTGGGATCATAGCACTTTCTTGGGCAAATTTTGGGACATTTGTTTTTCATTTTTTCTAGGAAATTTTTGGGCGGCGAGTTTGGAGAGAAGATCTAAAAATTTTGGCGCAAAAATTTTAAAATTAAATAGTAGATCTAGATTACTTACACAAAAATAACCAATTTCAAAAACAAAATCAGTCGAATCAGAGTCTGAATGAGGGCAGTATAGTTGATTCAATTTCAGCTGTGTTCAAGAAATGTTTTTTATGACAATTTTTGTACGATGGCTCTCTTGACATTTTTTGTAGATTTTGGTGGATAAGCTTAGAAAAAAAATTATATATCTGAGATCTCCTTGAAAAATCACCCGATTAAAAAAAATCATTCCAATCAGAGCCCGGATGAGGGAGTTATCACTCATTTAAAATCAACCATTTTTCAGAAAGTTTGTGACGACGAGACAGTTGCAGTGAAGATCTATGTTTCCAGAGTACCTAGATCGGTATTTTAGTCACATTAATAGATGAAAAATTACTATTCCATTTAAGAAAAAGGGTTATAATAAGGATTATAAGCTATATTGACCAAGTAATGTCCATTTTAACTTTTTTCCAAAGTAAGTGATTTTCTTCAAAACCCTTACTTTGTTTTAGGGGTTCTTGCAAGATGAAATTTACAGGGAAAGATGATGGACCTAATATTGAATAATTTTTACAATATCAAAAGGATCAGTACCGAAATTTTTGAATATGCTCCATCGGGATTCATATGAAAGATGAGGCAAATAAATGGTGGACCTCACTTGACAGCTTAGTGAAGAAACTTCCTGAGAAAAAACTTGAAAAAGTCATTTTTGACAAGTGGTCTCAAGCCGGAAAGAAGGACACTAAGAGTCATAAAGAATTATTTTCTACTAATATTTCTATATTATAGGTCCATGGAAGTATTCAAAAAGAAAACATCATTGTGTCTATCATTTCTAGTTGCAAGCATAATTGTATTAATGTTAATTTGGCTAAAAAATTGAAAGTTCTAGCAAAACATATTGAAAACACACAAGTTGATAATGAATATGTTCAAATTTATAAATATTTTAAGATTTATATGGATAAGTATGTGTTGCATTATGATTTTTATGCTTCAGATATGGCTGTCGTGGATGATGTTTTGGGACACCCTTGGATGGAATCCATTGGCATTGTCATTTTTAATGTGCAAAGGAAATTCATGAAGCTCTGGTATTAAAAGAAGAAAATTACATTGCAGGATATTTTCATTATGAACCATGCAGAGACAAGGGAGGAAGAAGCATAAATCTCTAATGACACAGACACATCAGATGATGAGCCTTTTATGGTAGACAACCAAACACATACATCAAAGCAGGTACCAAGAAAAGCACCGGACACCACTCCATCACCAATAGTGGAGGAAATAGTGAAAGATCTTCCATTAGTTAAACCTTCAACATATCACCACCCACATCACCAAGAAAGACATCAATCGACAAGGTGGCTACAAATTAGCAACAAGGAAAACAACCCTTGGACGACACATAGAGGGGTATGACGATCCACCCACAACACATCAACATAGAGGAACCATTAGAACCCGCTTCCATATTGAGCGAGAGAGACATCGACTATATCACATGTTAACCTTTCTTTGGGATGGCTATATGCACGTGAATGGTACCAATGGAATACTCTTTTGATTAGATCTTATTATTCGTGTTCTTCTTATGTTTCGGGGACAAAACATGTTTAAGGGGGGTGTAATGTAGTATACCTAGGGGGGATAATATAGAGGACAAAGGTTGGTCCCAAGGGAATAATATGATGTAATAATATAATAATGATAAATAAATGGACCATAGTTAATAGATAAAATGGTTAACAAACATTATGTAAGGGACCAGATGTAGCTAGGGAATAAAGTGGTAAACGCATTGTATTAGATGTATGGTATTGAGATACCCATGGTAACTTTCAATGGTATTTCATGTATGAAACCTATATAGAGGCTAGAGACTCTCCATTGAGAGATGTAAAGGGTTATGGTATTAGCAAGCATATGTCTTGTGGAGTGATCTTCCTCCTTAAGGAGTGAATGTATGGTGATGCCCTACATAAAGGGTGTTTATATCAATGAAGATATAAAGTTTTATCTTCTATGGTGTTATTTATTGGGCATATTTTTCATTTCTATACATTTTCTTGTTAGTTCTATTATAAGAAAATGTATAGAAATGAAAAATATGCCCAGTAAATAACACCATAGAAGATAAAAATTTAGATCCTTATTAATATCAGCACCCTTGAGGTAGGGAAACACCATACATTCATTCCTTAAGGAAGGAGTTCAGTCCACAAGCCATATTCTTGCAAATACCATAATCCTTGACATCTCTCAATGGAGAGTCTCTAGCCTCTATATATGTTTCATACATGCAATACCATTGACAGTGACCATGGGTCTCTCAATACCATACATCCAATACAATGAATTCATCACTTTATTCCCTAGCTACATGTGGTCCCCTACATAATGTGGGTTAACCACTTTATTTATTATCTATGGACCATTTATTTATCATTATTATATTATTACATCATATTATTCCCTTGGGTACCTCCCTCTCTACCCTATATTATCCCCCCTAGGTATACTACATGATATGTCTTGTGTTCCCTATGCAAGTGTAGTGGGTAGGCTGATATATGCAATGGTCTATACTAGACCATACATTTCACATGCAGTGGCAGTATTAAGCAAGTTTATGTCAAAACCAGGGAAGTACCATTGGAGAAAAGTGAAGTGGGTTTTCAAATATTTGTTTGGCACTAGTGGTTATGGTTTGTGCTACCAAGGAAGACCAATATTGGAAAATATTTTCAACATATGTGGTCTTTTTTATGCAAATTGGGCTGGAGATCAGGACCAAAGAAGATTTACAAGTGGATATGCATTTAGCCTATTTGGAGGTGTAGTTAGTTGGATGAGTAAAATACACTTTGTAGTGGCTATACCAAATACAGAGGAAGAATACATGGCAGCCACTGATGCAAACAAGGAAGTAGTTTGGTTGCAGAGATTGTGTTCAAGTACAGGGTTGGTGTAACGAGCTATAAGGATAGACTGTGATAGAAAAATTGCAATTTTATTGGAAAATAACCCTACTTATAACTCAAATACAAAGCACATTGATGTTCGATATAACTTTGTGAGAGATATGGTTGAGGATAGAAGGGTGTTGCTAGTAAAGGTGAACAGTTTGAGTAATGTTGCATATGAATTGACAAATTTTGTGAGCACTCAAAATTTCTCTTGCTGTAGAGAAACAATGGGTGTTGTAGATATGGACTAATGACTAAGTTCTCCTATAGCCCCCTATGGAAATAAAACAACAAGTGGGAGAATTTTAGGTATGTGTTATATTATTTCCATGATTAGCCACATGCATGGGGCAATGATAGAATCACTCGGATGTTGCAGGGGGTGGTAGTGCCTTCTGTGAGTGACCAAGGTAGTACCCCAGGAAAAAAAAAATAGACCCTATTTTTCAGTGGGTGGACCTGCCCATGGTTTTGTGCATGGGTTTCGACATGATTTTGGGGCATGATGGTTTTTGGCCCCTAGTATTTTGTAGATTCTGTTAAGGGAACTACGATTATGTTCTAATCTAGTGTTAATGGATTGGGGTTTATGAATGCTTTAGCGTGTATATATATGTGTTGTAACACTAAAAGGAATATAATGAAAAGTCAAGCTAGTAGTCCAGATTTGCGATCCAAGGGAAAATCTTTGTGTATATTTGTTTTATGTTTTATTTTCTTGTTAATGTTTATTTTCTGGTTTTCAGATTCATTTTTAGATAGTTTCTGTATAGGGTTAAAACCTACACAAAAAACAACCTATCCCAACACTTGAAGCTAAAAAGGTCATAAAGTTTAAAAAATTCAAAAAAATAGGCATACACATTATCAAAGTGGGTTTTTGAAATTTTTGAAATTTCAATATAAATACACCTTCTTGAATTACAATTGTCATTTGTGTTTTGGAAATTTAGAGAGAAGAGCTCTGGAGAAAAAAACTAACCTGAATCTACCCAATTTATTAGTCGAATCAATCGTGAATCTTCCAAGTAATCCCCTCCATAACTTTCTCACTAAATTTTTTGATCATTTCAAGTTGTTTCCATAAAATTTTACCATAGATTTTTTTTTTTTTTTAGATTTAACCTCTGCGTATACATGGGTTGAGCATATTGAAATTGTGTGTACACATGAATTTGTATGAAGGTAACTAGCTTATATGCAGTGAAATTTTTTGAAACATTGTTTTAATGAAATGAAAACTCTTGAATGATACAGGATGTCTATCAGCTGGAGAGAAAGGAAACATATTGCAATTGACAATGACATTATGGAGGATCCATTGGAACTGGATGCCCTTAGAGGATGTGGTTATTTTAAATTCTTCAGAAATTCCAAATATGAAAACAAATACAAGGTTGCTAGAAATGCTTGTAAATTACTAGGATCAAGAATAGGATGTTTTTATGATTGATTATATGACCTTGCGCATCAATGTAGAGGATACATATTTCATTACTATACTTCCTTGAAGGGGAGAGCCAGTTAATTTTCAATGTAAGGCCCCACGAGGTCTTAATGTGGAGGACTACATTTTCCTTTACTAATTAGCAGATACCTAGAAGGTAGGGACACAGATCCTGATAAAAGATGTAGAGGGACTACATATGTGAATTATCCATTTTCAAATTGTCAAGGTAGCTGGATCAAAATCCTTGCATCAAGAATTATGTTCTACAATGAGTTTGGTGAAAGATTTCCTAACCACATTATATGAGTCATGCACAAATCTACTAACCAAAAAAAAAAATTAACTTCTATTTGGAAGAAAAAGACCAAACACTTTGGATATGGTACAATACTTTGTACTTTCTTTTTTGAGAGATTACCAGGTCTTCAACCCAAGGTGATTTCTACCATCAGTAGCCCAAGAGATTCATGTCTAGCAATGTGGGCTGACTTGATAAAAATACTAGGGGGTGGCGAGGTCCCTAGAACTACCTTCGATGAAAATTTTTTCCTTTGGTGGGGAGAATAAGTTATCACCATAAAGGACTACCCCTACACATGCATGGAGTTTAGAGTAGATCTAAATTTGTCGCTTCCACCCAGTGCTAGATGGGGAACCATTGGTAAGACTATTTTTAAGATTTCGATATCATTTGATTTTTTTGTATTTTTAAAAATATGAAATGAAATTATTTTTGAAGAGACAAAATTCTTACAAAATTGTTGATCATGACATGGATGCGGGACTAGTAAGACAAGAGGTACTTCCTAGGCATATGCACCACCGAAGAGAAGAAAAAAATTTCGCTGCTAATACTGGAAGAGTCCTTCATGTTGTACAAAGGAATCTTGGGAGTTTAACACACCAAGTGCATATGGCGGGAGTGGAGGATCTACCAGAGGCTATGTAGAGGCACTCGGTTGGTGTACCATGGGAATAGGTGTGACCTTTCCGACGTGTGGCAACTGCCATAGCTTTTTTCCTTGATAAACATCTAGGGCAAGGCCCTCAGACATAGAATAAGGATAAATTTATTTTTTTGGTGATAGGGATCGAGCTTAAGACCTAATTTTTTAGGGAAATTTTGTCCCAATTTTGTATATTATTTTGAACATATGACCCCTATCTATATACATACATTTTCGTGATGTGACACTCATATATACAAATGATGATTGATTATTTGCTATTTTTAATGTGATTAATTATTTATATTCCAATCTAATGCTTGATTAGCTATTGAATCAGCAAATGAGTTTTCTGGTCCTGGAATATGAATAAATGTAATAAAAATAAGTGATCTATGTAGTAAACGCACTCTCAAAAATTGGCGATATAAATATGGATCCCTCACATGATAGATGTTATTTAATTGATACACCACCAGTTTTGAATCCAAGTATACTACTAATGAATCAACACCAAGAGCAACTTAAACTATGAAACAGGAAGTATAAACTCAAAACGGGAACTATATCCAAAAAACCCCAAAAAACATGAAAACAAATCTTGTAAATGAAAAGTGACAGCGCAAGAATAACATTTTTTATTATAGAGGTAAATAAAGAAATAAATAATTAAACAATAAAAAAAATAATTAAAGAAACAAAGTTAGCAAAAGAAACAAAAAAAAAACAAATAATACTTTATTAGAAAAAAAAAAAAAATCAATAAAATTAAAAAATAAACACAGTAAAAAATTCAAAAAAAAAATATTAGACAAATTATAAAGAATTATAAAAAAATTAAATAAATGAGAAAAAAATAAAAATTGAAAAAAATAAAATTAAAATGTCTAAAAAAAAACTGAAACAAATTAAAAAAATAATGAAAATTAAAATTACCAAAAAAACATTAAAAAAAATGAACACACATATAATTAAAAACAAAAAAAACTAGAAAAAAAGTAAAAAAAATTAAAATTAAAAAAAAAAAATTACTAACAAATATATCAAAAAATAAATTAAATCGTGGCCCTCAAACCTTTGGGCATGCTCAACTCGATTCTTGGAATCGGGTTGAGATCACCTAGTGGCCCCTTGGGCCCTTGGACAGGTTGAACGCGATTTCGAGAATCAGGCTGAGCCCTCGTAGAGGCCCAAGGGGTTGAAATACGATTCTCAGACTCAGCTGGGGGGGGGGGGCAATTGATTCTCATAATCAACACTTAGCCCCATCAGGTGGCCTAAGGGGCAGCCGGCAGAGGTTGAAAAGCTCTGTCGATCCACGACAGCTACTCGATGGGGCTGCCCAAAGCCTATTCTCATAATAAAATTAAGAAATTATATTGAAAAAAAAAAACATTGAAAAAATAGATATCTAAAAAAACATGTAAAAAAAAAAAGAGATCGAACACAAATATAATTAGAATTTAAATAAAAAAATAACATAACAAAACATTAAAAAAATTTAAAAACAATTTAAAACAAATTAAAAGTTCAAAAAAATTAATAAAAATTATATATAAAATAAATAAAAAAATTTGTGGCCCTCAAGCCTTTGAGCGAGCTCAACTGTCGGGAAAATATGATCCTCAGAATCGGATTTGCTCGGTTGCCGGGGAAAATACGAATCTGAGAATCGGATTTCCCCGGCTGGAAGGGAAAATCCAATTCTGAGAATCAGGTATACCTGGCCAAGCGGGAAAATTTGATTATGAGAATCATATTTTCTAGGTCGATAGGTAAAATCTGATTTTGAGAATCGTATTTGCAGGGTGGCAGGGCAAATCCGATTCTCAAAATCTAATTTTCAGGCTGACAGGGAAATCCGATTATGAGAGTTGGATTTTGGCCTGCAAATTCGATATTGAGAATCAGATTTGCCCGGCTGGTGAGGCAAATCTAATTCTGAGAATCAAATTTGCAGGTTGGCATGACAAATCCAATTTTGAGAATCAAATTTTCCCTGCCAGCAGCGAAAATCCGTTTCTCATAATCGGATTTCCACCACCGACTTGCAAATAATTTTTTTAGCAGGGCAAATCCGATTCTGAGAATCAGATTTTCCATATTGCCCTGCAAATTAGATTTTGATAAGCGGATTTGCCCCGTCGGCTAGGAAAATCCAATTCTCAGAATCGTATTTGCAACGCTGGCCCAAGAAATTTGATTCTCGCGATCGGATTTGCGAGTTGACCAGGCAAACCCGATTCAAAGAATTGGATTTGCCTCGTCCTGGGCCGCAAAGCTTGGACAGCTTCGCTCGCCCATGATGGACACCCTCGGGCAACCTGGCAGGGCTGGCCGCAGCCGATTCTAAGAATTGGCTCTGGAAAACCTTGTTCGATGGCTCGAGGGGCGGTGTTGTGGGACGACGGAGCTTGGCTAGCCCACGGCAGTCACCCTTAGGCAACCCAACTATTATTTTTTTTATTTTTTATTTTTATTTTTTTATTTTTTATTTTTTATATTTTTATTTTTACTTTTATGATTTTTTTTATTGCTTTAAAATTTTGATTTTTTCTTCAATTTATTTAAATTTTAAATTTTAAATTTTTAAATTTTTTAAATTTTAATTTTTAAATAAAATTATGTGAGTTTCACTTCGTGTTTTAAGATAAGAAAAAAACATTAAAAAAATATAAGTTAAAAATTTGTATAATGTGATTTTCACTTCATTCTTTATGTGAATCATTTAATTTTTGGAAAAAAAATGTTATTGTTATTAATATTTGACATAAAATTCATAAAAATTGCTAATTTTTATACTTATTTTGGTTAATTTTTTCCAATAAAAATGGTTTATTTGACATGTCACTTTTAGCAAAAAACTCAAAATGTGTATTTTCATGTAAATTGTTAAATTCTTGGTTTTTTAGTGACAAGTTTTTCATGGGAAATGAAATAGTATTTGACAATATATAATTAGATAGAAGATCAAAACATTTAAATTTTGGTTTTCTTTTTTCTTTAACACTACAAAAAATCAAATACGTCACTACAGAAAAAATGACACGAAAAAAAAAACAAAAACCTGAAAAACAATAAAAAAATATGTAAGTGAAGAGGAATAAGACAAGTACTTCAAAGATTTTTAAGCTTAGAATATAATTATTAGTGTTTAATATATTAGAAAAATTAAAGTAAAAAATAAGTCTTCTAAGAAAAGCGAAAAATGTTGGCATGAGCACTTCTCAAAATCAACATAAAAATCACTAACATTTTAAAAATAATGTGTATAACTGGTACATTAGAAAATTTAATGTGTAAAAAACATGCTAAATAAAAATTAAGAGTATTCTGAAACACTTTTCGAAATCAGATGATTTTTTGCTACCTAAAAAAAGCAGGTACGCATTTTCATTCCCATTTCAATGTTTACATTGTTAAGAGATATTGATTCGGATAGTAGATTAACAACAAAAATATATTCGACCACATTATTTGAAATAAGTTTGATACATATGCCCCTTGAGACTAACAACTGACCGGATATATAGTAAATTACCCAGGCTGCAGAAGCCAAATTCCTGGTATGTCGACTAGCACCATTGAAAAATCCTAGATAGATCATATCATCCATTGATACCTGCCAAGGAAGATCAAAAACGTCGATGTCACAATGAAACCTATAAACACATACACTGAAAATATATAATATGTACAAAACCTAAGTAATTTCTAGGCATAAGCCTAAGAATAATACATTTCAAGATAGAGCCCATTAATGGGGTGCGCCAGTTCGTTTCCATTAAAATAAACCAATTTGTAAGCTCCATTTTTCAAGAATCTTTTAATGATGACATGACCATACCAGTTGTATTTAAACTTACCTACCCCCAAGGATTTCTTGTCTTGGTCGTAATCTAGGACAAGGTCACCTTCAGAGAAAACCCCAAGGAATACGACCTTATTGTACTAAACCTTCACCCTCTTCTTATGAGATTTGTTAATTGTGGCTTTGTCTCGATGCTTCTCATCAAGATGTTCCAAACAAAAGAGGTGTTCTTCAAGACTGGTAGTGTCTAGAATAATTTCAAAAACTAGCTTAAGAGAAGGAATTTGACATTCCACAGGGAAGATTCGTTCCAAACCATAAACTAGTTTAAAAAGAGTGAAACCATTGGCATTAGTAACTCACACCTGGTATGCCCAAAACACAGGATACAACATAATATGCCAATTGCATCAAGATTTATTAATTTTCCTTTGGATGATAACCTTCAAGGATTTATTCATGACTTCCACTTGCCCATTGGCTTGAGGATAATAAGGAGATGAATTCTCTTGCCAGAAACCTAACTTGAGAGCCAACTCAGTCATCATGAAGTTCTGAAAATGACTACCATGGTGAGTTACAATCTCCTTAGGAATACCAAAATGAGTAATTACGTGGTTGAAAAGAAACATGGTTGTTGCTTCACCATTATTCACAAAGGTAGGCATACCCTCGATCCACTTAGTGAAGTAGTCCGTTGCTACAATCATATACTTATGAACCTTTTTCAAAGGTGGGTCACAAGCTATAAAATGAATTCCCCACTTTGTGCATGGATCGATGGTAATAACAGGAGAGAGCGGAGCTAGATGATCATGCATCTTCGAGGTATATAGTTGAAAAGGATGGAACTTTTTGACTACTTCAACACAATCTTTGAAGATCGAAGGCCAAAAATAGCCGACACGCAAATTTTTTTGGGTTGTAGAAAGGCCAGATAAATGACCACCAAAATCTCCATTCTGGAAATCATTCAACACTAACTCAACTTCTTCCAGGGTTAATCAATGTCTAAGGATTGAATCAACCCCATGATGATATAAAGTGTCACCAATGATAACATAAATTTTATCCAAGTGATGCAAATTTCTTCGCTCATCATTCAAAAAAGTGACCTGAAACTTTGAAGTGTGGGGATATATAACAATATCCCCATAATAAGTTTCTTGTGAAGAAATAAAGAAAATATGTTCATCATGGAATGATTCCTAAAAAAGTATTTCTTCTTCACAAAGAAACTCTGAGATTAATTCCGCGAATATTAAATATTTCTTGGATTTAGCAGATAAGAACTAGAGATTTAATTCTTGTAGAATAACAATTCATATGTTATATTCCCCCCCAATCACTCACCTACTGAGAAAAAATTGAAATGGATTGACAACTGCAAATTTTTTTTTTTTCAAAGCAGAATGTAATGTCTAAGTCGTTGGACAACATGAACAACTGCCAAAGCTAATTTCTCAATAGGATAATATTGTAATTTAGGACCTACCAAGCCTTGGCTTAGATAATAAATCACATGCTCATAGAGAGCATCATCTTCCTGAACTAGGACCCTACTTATGGTTGATTCTGCCACAACGCGATATAGGAGGAAATCCCTTCTATAATTGGGTGGAATCAGTAAATGAGTAGAAGTTAATGATTTTTTCAAAGCATTGAACTAGTACTCAATGAAGTCGTCCCACATAAATGGAACTCCTTTTTTCAATAATCTCATAAATTCCTTCAAAATCTCAACATAATTAACGATTAATCTCCTCAATAAATTTACTTTTCCTTGGAGACTCTTAAGTTGACGAATGCTAGACGAGGGAGGAAACCGAAGTATTTCCTAAACCTTGAAAGGGTCTACATGAATCCCTTGAGTAGACACTATGAATGCCAATAAACAACCGAATGTGACGACGAAAATGCACTTATTTTGATTCAACTAGATTTTGTAATAATGACATCTCTCAAAAATCAATCGAAGATGATGGGGATGATTAGTTCTATTTTGAGAACAAGTAGCTAAGTCATCCAAACAAGGTTAGATAATATTCTTCATATCATGGAAAGAATAAGACATGGATCATTGTAAAATCACTCCAGCAGTTTTCAAACCGAAGGCCATATTTTTATATGCAAAGGTACCATAGGGGCATATAAAAGTTGTCTTATGTTGATCTTCCGGATGGATATTAATTTGGTTATAACCCGAGAAGTCATCGATGAATGGGAACATCTCATTTCCCTCACATTCATTGATAATATCATTGATAAATGGTGTGGGGAAAGTATCTTTAGGACAATATTTATTTAAATATTTGAATTATACGCACACACAGATCATTCATTGTTCGTTATGAACCAAGACTAGATTTGAAACAAACTCAGTCAAAGGACCTGGCTATATAAAACTTGCCTTAAGCAACTTCTCAACCTTGGATTTTATACTTATCGCTTGCTTAGGGTTTACTGGAAAATATTTTTCCATATAGGCTTAGCATTCTCATAAGTGTTGATCTCATGTTGGAGAACCGATGGATCAATTCCATGTATTTTCTCATAAGACCAAGCGAACAAATCCTAAAATTATTTGAAAATATTGGTATAGATATGTTCACCGGAATTGTTTCCAAAATGATAGACATATTACCTTCGACAAAAATATGTGTTGGAGCCAAAGGATTTAGAATTGTGTGAAAATTACTACTTCAAAAGTGGCTAGACAAACTTGGCTCTACTTCACGCAAATATGGGAGAAAGTATGATCGGTGATGAAAATCATCCCATCATCTTTCCACATCGATCATCACTTCTAGTATTTCCTCCTTAGATGGTAAAACAATATCAAGGTAGTCCAAAGAAGAAGTTGAGTTAAGATTTCAAGCTAGAGACACATCTCCATCCAAATCCTCCAGGGAAAGAGGAATTGTATTAGAATCTACATTGTTAATAATAAACTTATAAGAAATTTTAGCTGCATACATAGGACATGCCATTCCATCCACTTTCCCTTCTTATAATGTGATCATAGAAGAGGGTAAGGGCTAAGGATCTGAAAAATAATGAGTTTTGAGGAACTCTCTTAGAGAAGCAGCCCTGGATGATGAAATTACATTTATCTGAGAAATATGAGATGGAAGATCAAACGTACCCATCAATGAGGAATGCATACCCACTCCTAGATTCTCAAATAGCTACTTGAAATTATTCACTAAGGGAAAAAAATAATCAGAGGATGCATTTGAGTCATTGGGAGAATAATCCACATGATCAATAGTAACGATTCTTTCTTCATGGGGAAAGCATAGGATGTGAAATAGTGATTATACAATGGCATACATTTCATAGATCCAGTTTCATCCCAACAGAATTTTATAGTCCAAATTAGCATAAAATATTTCTAGTTCGATATTGACCACCTTGCTCCCAACGCAGATGGGCAATGCTGAAACAAGGAAATTTTTCCTGCGAGAATGACCATCAAATGCATTCAAGAGAGTAGGTGAAGGAACAACTTCAGGAGATCCAATCAGTTTCCAACATGAAATGGACATGGCACATGTGGAAGCTCCTTCATCAACTACAGTTCAAAAAAAATTCATCTTTCGATATGTATATTTAATTTGAAAATATATATGATGAGGAAGTATCTTCTTAACATTTTACATGTAAAATGTAATCATAAGAGGGTTTTTTGGATCTCTTTCCCTGATCGCAGTGAGCAGCGCACTCCTTTCTGCTGGGCACAACAACAGTACGTCTAACATAGATATCGCACACGGACTTTGTGCCATATCTTATACAATGGAGTATTTTAGGGTTGCCTTGGCATTAGGTTTAATCATTGAATGTTTAGCAAAGAGTTTTAGAAACTAAGGTATAGGCTCAAATGTGGGCCTTTCAATATGGAGTGGCTCTAAAACATCAGGAGCGGCCTTAGTGTTAGAAGATATTGATTCATCATAATCACGTGACCTTTTTGGAACATCAACATGAGCACTCATCATGCATAAATTCGGTAGATTTTTCCCTTCCTCATTGCCCCATGTGGGAGCTCCAGTATTAGCATTTGCAACAGAAAGAATTCGCTACCCTTGGGGAAAAGGGTTAGTTAAGACAACCTGGGAGCTAGAAAACCCTTCTGAGCTAACAAGCATTAAGCATCCTAAATATTTGGGAAAATGTGAGTTAGATGGTCTCTAGTGCACAATTTGCAAGGAAAATTAACTTCATTTTTGGAATTTTTTTTACATTCCAGAACAATATTGTTGGGTTTATTTGTGTTATCCTTCGCATCCTTATCCTTTTTATTACTATGCCCTTTCTTCTTCTCATAAGATTTTTGGTTTCTTTTTGGGTTAGAGGATTGGATAAAATTAATAGTTAATGGTTGTGAATGAATATACATTAACAATGATGCCTAAATCGAAGAAGAATTTGTAAAGACAAATACTACAATTTATTTAAGAGGTTATTTGTATTGTTATCGATCGACCCGACTAGCCCATCGGCATAGGGACCTGGCTTCAGTTTGGATAAATCTATCTTGGATCAAGGAGCATCCAAAAAAATATTATTAAGAATCCCAGACTAGAATGAAGGACATGAACACTTCCAAAAGGAAAACCTTAGAAAGATGTTGAAGCTCTAACCATAGAATACATAGGTGTGGAAACAAAAAAATAAGTGGTTAGAGGAATTGAGGGAATTACACTAGAAGGCATTCAAAATGAAAATGAACTAGTGTGGGAAGTAAAATCTCGAGTTCCCCCACTCGAAGATGGAATTTAGGTAGAGCCAGATATTTTAGTACTAGGAGTGATAGGTTATATAGCAATTGTACCTCCTCCTTCCACCCAAAGAGGATTATGCACATTAAAAGTACTCATAGTCAGAACCATGTTCCTAGCATTGGTCATTGAAAGAAAAGGAGGAGAAACAACAATTCTTGTCAGCCTATGAGTCAGGTTCCAAATGTATAATATAACACCCAAAAATTTAGGAGGAATAGGTGAATAAGGAGTGAGAGGAGACTGATAGATCTATTCAACCTGAAATTTGTCTTTCAACTGAAAAAAACCCTAGAAAGGAATGGAGTAATCTCAAAATCACAACGTACAATAGGATCACGCTACGAAATTATAGTCCCAAGAGGAGGATCACTCTCTAATGAATTTGCTGCTACTGATTGAAAATTAGCACCAGAATTTCTCCTACACCTTCAACACTGTTACCGATGAAATAGCTAATCTGACCTCAAAATGGGAACTCTAGCCCAAAAAGTCTCAAAAAACATGAAAAAACACCCCAAGAACAAAAAGTGTGTCTTCCAGAACACACTTGATTTTTTTTGAAGGTCAAATTTCAACATTTTATAAAATTATGCTAAAAACAAAATTGTCTGTTGAAAAAAGGATTGAAAAAACACCCTAAAAAAAAACCAGTTGATGCTGGAATAACAAAAAACAAAAATTGTGTCATAATTTTGACACTTGTAACAATGGAATTAAAGACAACATATTAGGACATTTTTTAAAATCGTAAATTTCTAACATTTTTGATAGATGATGTTAAAGATAAACAAATACATGTCTGAAGGGCTTATCATTTCGAACAATTTTCATCCATGTTGTTAAACGTAAAATATCTTGACTTTAAACAACCCCAAAATTGTAATTATTGTCAACCATAACCTTAAAGATAAAAGTTGGTAGTGCATAAAAACCTTAATGACAAGTTGTAAATCTAAAGTTTTTCAATCTTAAGTGTTCAACATACTTGAACAATGAAATTATGGAGAAATTATAAGACTTAACAATTTAAAAAAATGAACAAGTAAATAAAAAAATTATCATTGAACAGAAACAAGAGTAATTTTAATTTTAAAGGATAACAAATTATCTTTTTTCAAATCTTAGCATAAGAAAAATTTAAATATAATTTCAACCAAAACCTAAAAATCAAGCATAAAAAAAAAGTGTTCTGTTTCAATGACGCATATAATTATTAAAACTTTTAAAAGTATCTTATACCAAATGGTAACAATACATAATATCATGGTAATATCACTGCATAATCTAAAAATCTTACATTAGTTTCTATTTCTATTTTACTTATAATTAAAATATCAACATTGGTACATTGAATATAACATAAATTATTTTTGTAATTCATTGTTGCATTGTCGATATTCTAAAGAGATGAATTCTTCATAATCAAAACATATAATCCAACAAACATAGAAATGTCTCATAACTTCATGAAAAATGAGATGGAAGTCAAAAATTTTATTTCAAGTTACCATGCAAACATCAATTACATAAAAGTGTCTTAGATAGTTATTCAAAATCAGCCATAGGTTATGGCACACCATCATAATCTACATCTTCAGATGAATGGCTCGATGCAGATGAAGATGATCCATATTCTTCTCTTTCATCAACTAGTGCTCCATCCGAGTCAACATGCATGCCCACCATTTCAGAGTTCAAAAGTCTTGTAGATCTACGTCTACATTCTACAGCATCCCATCTCAACAGTAATTGTTCTGGTAGAAATTTCTTCAAAATATTTATGGTCTGCAACCAAAGAGTTCCTCTCTTTGTCAAATTGAAGTCATACACAAGTATGTCGACATCCTCCAATTTTAAGACATCTGTGCGGTGACGATTTATATTTGTGCCCTTTCTTTTTCTCTTTCTGCCAATTTTTTTTTCCATTACCATCTCTGGCTTGTACACACCATTGAAAGGGTGGGTACTTGTGGCATACCAATGTACATCAACAGTTGTAATATCCTCTCATTTTCATTAATGACCTTTATAACCTTGGAAATCCAGAATGGATAGCGAAGTGGATCTTCATCTGCTAAAACTGCTATCATGCAACCCTCCTTAAGATCCTGCACAGAACCCCTCTAAAGGTCTTCCATGGCTTCACGTTGTGCACGTGATCTTCTAGAACCAATATAGATTTCTCTTTCCTCTACCTGTGGGGAATTAATAACAGCTTGAGGCCGTTGTTGTTCAACATTTTGTGTTTCCTGATGTTCATGTTCATTTGGCATATTTTGTGACAAAAAAAAGGAGTCTTCAAAAGCCTATCCCCATTTATTGATCTTAAAATCATATCACTTTGATTACTGAAAAAATACTCCCACCAAATTGAATCAGTAATATCGAAGTATTCATATGTATCTCTAATACATCTTTTAATTTCCTCTAGACATTCAAAATAATTTATGTCTCTCTTCTACCTTCGTGCATTATGGAGTTCAGAAACTGACTGTAATAACAATATCTTTCATGAAAACATTGGATGCTCTGGAATGAACTTCAAAAATACTAAACTTGATGATGGTCCCCATTCTTCAATAGTTGAATACTTCTTGCCCCATATAAGTGTTATCCCATCAATTTTTTTGATACGAAATTGATGGTGGAAGATAATGTTAAGTTTTTCAATGCATTTCTCCTCACCATGTGATCCAAAAATAAACCTTCTCATGTCAATAGTTTCTTCCAACACATGAAAAACAGGCTCTGAAATGTATGATTTCTTAATACATTCAATTAATGATGGCAGGCTCCCAACACCTTTCCTCCTCAATATTACTGAAAAACAACTAAACATTTGATCAATATGATCATGAGTATGCCCAACAAGAAGGAAACCAACCTTTATCTTTCTAAAAATCCCCAATTCAACGAATATGTTTAGATACCCAAAAAGAACTTGATTTTTGTTCTCACGACTTGTGTTGTCTAATTGTAAATACAAAACTTCAGGAAGAATCCCAGACCAATGATTAACCACATCATGGATTATAGTTATGGTCAGATTTGCATCATTGTGAATATTTGGAGTTGTGAAGAAAACTCTTAGAAACATCTTCTCATTAAATACCATACAACCAACCAAGTGAAACTGAATGAAATTTTCCTGCTGTAATTTTTTTGGCGTGTGGAAAAAATGTGGAAAAAGTGTTTTCTTTTGGTCCATACCATCAATTATCAATCCCATATATTTATTTGGATGATCATAACACTTCTTTCGATGTTTATACAACTTTTTCCTTTCACTTGTTTGCTGATTGCGATGGTCTTCAAGTTCTTTGACAACAGAATCTGTACATAAAATAAAAGAAACATATGAATAAATATATTTTCATAGTTGATAAGTATCAAATTTTAAAAAACAATGTTTTGAACACATACCTCTTTCCGCCCCTTGACATTTATCTCTTTTTTCTTTAAGAGAAGCACATGTGCTGCAAATCCCCATCCTTGTCTTCTTAGGAATACAAAAATTGTTGAATTCAGTTTTCCATATCCTTGTAAAATAAGAATATGTAATAAAATTACCAATTCCTTCAACAACTTCTGCATAATATTTGTATAACATGAATATTTATCATCTCGAGAAATTATCTGGAATATGTATTGTGTCTTTATTTGGCATACACGCTCCATGATTTGAAAAGAAGTCTTTCATCCATGTCTTAGCAGTATTTGCAAACGGCCCCACCACCCATTTATAACGTGCTTCTAAATAATATGTGGGATCCCTTTCCAATATATCCTGGATTATTGGCAAACGACAATTACCAATTGAATAGAACATTTTGAACGCCTTTATGCAAAGCAATACATTCCCAATATGATAATCATAACCTGCTAGTGTAGATTGCATGCAACCCACTAAATATGAATTTTTCATGCTTTTATTCATTTACATATATGTTTTCCTTTTCCCCAAAGAAAAGTTGAAATCCATATTTTTCAAGAAATCCCTTCGACAACATTCACTTGAAATCAAATGAATGACAGAACTTCTTGTCGTGAGATATTTTTTCCTCGCCCTTGTATAATTGGAATGCTTTGGATTGATATGAAAAGGTCTACTCCTACTCCTAGTTGCAATATTTGCTTGCAATGGCTTCATAATTACATCATCCTTTGTAAAAGTAGTTTCGTCACCATTAGGAGGAATATTATCCCCACTATCATCATCCTCAACATAGTTAATAAATTCATCAACATCATTGCGTGGAAAATTTTCTTTACCATCATCAGTCGAAGAAAACATTTCACAAGAATCATCGGCACTTTTGTAACCTTGACTCAAAAGAAATTTTTCACCATCTTGACCCATGCTTTCAAATTCCTCCCTGGGAGGATTCAATTCTTCATCACCATGAGCGTCTTTGAAATAGTCAGTTGGATAAAATGAAATATTTAGATCTATGCCTCTAAAATTATCATTTGCAAGAAACTCTTCAACCTCCCCTTCCTCAGTGGTGCTCTCATAATCCTTGGGATTAGGCATAAGTGGAAGCTTTGAATTTGTATTCACTAGAATTTATTCATCCTGCCCCTCCCCTTCCTCACTGAAGCTCTCATAATCCCTAGGATTAGGAATAAGTGAATGCCTTGAATCTATATTTATTGGAAATTCTTCATCCCCCCGTTCATCAGTGGTTAAATTATAATCGTTATGATTAGGATGAAGTGAAAATTTTATCTTTGGAAATTCATCCCCGTCTTCATCAATGGTGCTGGCATAATCCTTAGGATTAGGACGAAGTGGATATTTTTACGCTGCAAATTCTTCATTCCCCTCTTCCTCAGTGGTGATGACATAATCCTTAGGATTAGGACGAAGTGCATATTTTGACTTTGCAAATTCTTCATTCCCCTCTTCATCTGTGGTGCTAACATAATCCTTAGGATTAGGACGAAGTGGAAATTTTGACTCTAGAATTTTTTTGTCTCCCTCTTCATCAATGGTGCTTGCATAATCCTTAGGATGAGGATGGAGTGGAAATTTTGACGCTATAAATTTCTCATTTCCCTCTTCATCAGTAGTGCTAGCATAATCCTTAGGATTGGCATGAAGTGGATGTTTTGACTCTGAAACATTATCATTCTCCTCTTCATCAGTGGCGCTCGCATAATCCTTACGATTAGGAAGAATTTGATATTTTGACTTTGGAAATTTTACTTCTCCCTTTTCATGAGTGGTGCTGGCATACTCCTCAGGATTAGGACAGAGTGGATATTTTGACTCTACACATTCTTCATTCCACTCTTCATTTGTTGTTCTCGCATAATCCTTAGGATTAAGTTGAAGTGGATATTCTTCATCTCCCTCTTCATCAATGGTGTCCTCATAATCCTTGGGATTAGGATGAAGTGAAATTTTTGACTCTAGAAATTCTTCATCATGCCCTTCATCACTGTTGCTTTCATAATCCTTAGGATTAAGAGTAAGTGGTATAACTGGCGCTTGATTTACAGAAATTTCATTTTGCTGCACCTCATCGATTTTTTTCTCATCATCTTTAGGATAACGACCAAGTCAATTTTTTGACTCTTTATTCATGGTGAACGAACTCCCGTTATATTCATCACTCTGAATAGAGTTGTTGCGTGACGAAGATGTTGATGTTATAGAAAGAAAAACTTTGCTATCAGAAGAAACCATGGCTTTCAACAAGAATAGGTTGAATGATACAAATTCGTCTCCCACTTACAATATATAGCTTAAAGACTGAAAATTTCCCTCCAAAAAAATTCGCGAAAAAATTTCCCTCCTAAATTTCCCCCCAAAAAATTTCGTGAGAAACTTTCCCTCCAAAATTTTCATTTCAAATATTTGGTACAAATATTAGTCAAAAAATGTATTTAACATTTTTTTTAATAAACTGTTTATGTTGAAATATTTTACCGATATTTATATTCATAATATCCACAAAATATTTCTATCATGGATGCCTTCCAAACTAAAATAATGTTTTTATTTGAATGATTTAACATTGACTAGATGTAAGTATTAACTATAATATTACTATAATACCTACAGGCAAATATTAACTATTTTAACTATAATGACTATATGTAAATATTTTAAATTTTAAATTTTAAACTTACGTTATATTCATCTAAAATATATTTCAAAATTTATTAATAAACTGTTGGTCTTCAAATATTTCACCATACTTTTTATTCAAAATATCCACAAAATATTCCTTTCATGCATGCCTTCGAAACTAAAATAATTTTCTTATTTGAATGGTTTAAGATTGACTACATGTAAATATTTACAAAAATAACAACATGTAAATATTAACTATTTAAACTATAATATTAACTATAATTAACTACATGTATATATTTTAGATTTTAAAATTTAATCCCATGATTTTAAACATTGATTACATGTAAATATTAACTATGATAACTAAATGCAAATATTAACTATTTTATCTATAATATTAACTATAATTAACTACATGTAAGTATTTTATATTTTGATTTTTAATTTGAGATTATATTTGAATTATTCAACATTCAGTGCATGTAAATATTAAATGAAATATTAACTATGATAACTACATGCAAATAATAAGTATTTTAACTATAGTATGAACGATAATAAACTAAATGTAAATATTTTAAATTTGAAATTTTAATTCCACATTTGTTAAATAGTTAACCAATCAGACAATATTCGCTATATAATAGGAATGATTGTTTCTATTCATCACATCACATCAAGTTTTCTGGTATTTGTTAGAGAAAATTTCTGGAGGTGTTGCGTTGGCATTGGTAACTTCGTGGAGGCATTGCATTGGCATTGGAGGCGTTGTGTTGCTATTGGTAATTTTGTGGAGGTGTTGCATTGGCATTGGTAACTTCGTGAAGGCATTGCATTGGCATTGGAGGCATTGTGTTGCTATTCGTAATTTTGTGGAGGCGTTGTGTTGGCATTGGTGACAGCAGCTTTTTGCATTTCAAATGTTAGTTTTCCTTCTATTCTGTCAATTTAAAGACGATTTTGGGGAAAATATGTTTTTCTATAGTTTTTTTGTGTCCAAAAACTACTTTTTAAAGGTTTTTAGGTTCAAAAACCTTGATTTTTTAATATTTTTTTAGTGAAGAAAATGCAAAAAAAACTAAATTTTTTAGGGTTTTAAGAACAAAAATTTAGATTTTTTTTCTTTTTTAAGACTTATAGGTTCATCTAGACAGAAAAATCCATAAAACGACCATGCACATAAAAAAAAAAGTAATATTATAACATTTTTTATTTGTTTTTTTTTATCATAAATATATCAGTGATTTCATTATTTAATTTTTATTTTTTAAAATTTTTATTTATTTATTTATTTATTTTTATTTATTTATTTTTTTAATTTGAGAATTTTTTTATTTTATATTTTTAATTTTTAATTTTTGTTTTATTCTTTTTAATTTTAAATCTTTAATTTTTTTTTCTTTATTGTTTTGTTATATATCATATATATATATATATTAACTGTATTGTTGATATAGTTTTTTTTTTTTTAAATTTATTATATTGTTATATTAAAAGAAATGTTTTTTTTATTTATTTATATATATATATATATATATATATATATATATATATATATTTTTTTTTTTAAAATTATATAATGTTTAGAAACAAGAAGTAATTGTGATTTAATAAATTGTTTTTTTTTTTTTTAAATATTTGTTATATTTTGATATTTTTAACATTTTTTTTTTATTATTAAATAATGTTTTAATAATTATATTATATAAAAAAAAATTAAAAATCGAAAAAAAAAATTGCGGCGCAGACCTCGCTCGCTGGGCGTCGAGGGCCGGCCATGCGGTGCCACAGGGGTGGCCCAGCCAGCCTCATGGCCCCCGCTGGGTGGAGGGCCACGGGAATCGGCCCTCCGCCTAGCGGGGGCTGTGAGGCCAGCTGGGCCGCCCCCGTGGCGCCGCCCGGCCAGCCTCCGGCGGCTGCGGGCAGGCTATTCATTTTTTTAATTTTTTAATTTTTTTGTAAATTTGTTTTAATAAAACATTTTTTAATTTTGGTTTTTTTTTTTTAGTTTATTTATTTATTTATTTTTAAAATTTTGTTTTATAATAATTTGTTTTAATAAAACATTTTTTAATTTTGGTTTTTATTTATTTATTTATTTTATTTTATTTTATTTTGTTTTAAATTTTTTTTTTTTAATAATTTGTTTTAATAAAACAATTAAAAGTTCATAGAAACATTGTTATATATAAAAATAATAAAAAAATTGTTATATAATATAATAAAAACATTGTTAAATAATAATTGTTAAAAATCTCAAAATATAACAAATATATATATATCAAAAAAAAAAAATTCATTAAACAACAATTATGTTTTGTTTTTAAACATTATATAATTAAAAAAAAATACAATATAATAAATTAAAAAAAAAAAAACATTTGTTTTAATATAACAATATAATAAATTAATAAAAAAAAAACTATATAACAATACAATTAAAAAAATAAAAATATATATAATATTATAACATTTGTTATAAATAGTTAGTAATTTTTTTGTTTTTTTAAAAATATTAAACAAAAACTGAAGTTTGAAAATACTAGTTTATTTTTTTAAATTTATTTTATACAATTTAAACACATTTTTAAAGTTTTTATAAAATGTATTCAAAACATATTATATAGATATATATACATATGATTTATAATATTTTGTTTTTAAATGAAATTTTTTATAGTTAATTTTACTGCTTTAATTTCAAACTATTTAGTTTTAGAAATAAATTTTGTTTATTAAATTTATTTTATCTGCAATATTTTTCCATTAACTAATATATATATATATATATATATATCAGGAAAATGGCATCAAAAAATATTTCTGTGAATGTTTCTGCACTTAGGGCAGCAGCTCCCAAATCTACGGCAGCAGCTCCCAAATCTACAGCTGCAGTTCGACGCACTATGGATACAACTCCCAAATCTAAAGTTGCAGCTGAACGCACTATGGACACTATTGGACGCAATAAGGATATTGTTGCACACACTAATACAAGTCAAGCAAGTGGGGCACCAGGTTCATTAAAGCTTATTTCTGATTGGAAGAACGCCAAGGAAATAGATAAAACCGATTTCTCATGGTATCTTGAAGACAGTGAAATGGAGGCTGATATACACATCTATCTGATTTGTGGTATGATTGACTTAAATGAGCCATATGATGTGATGGGCAGAGTACGAGACATATGTATGGTCCTAAATACAAACATTATTTATGTTCTTGCAAGGAAGGCTCAGAAACGTGAGAAGGTTAGATATCGTCTATCAATCGTCAAGTATGACACAGATGAAATATCTTCAAATTTTTTTGAAGAAATATCAAGCAACATTGCAAATAACATTGTAAGTATGCTTATTTTTATTTCCTCTATGCATTATTGTAAGGATGATTCAATTTTTTATAAATTATTGATCATTCACATGTTTTATTTTGTTTCATAGGATTTTGTTCCGAGTCTTTCAAACATGTTTGATGGTATTTATATGTTGGTGCCAAATGTTATGGATGTGATCAAAACTTTCCACAAAGACAAAGCAGAGGAAAGGAGATTGAAGAAAAGAGCAATAGCTCGTGACACTGCAACAGTACAAAGAGGGGATCAACCAAGTGTCACTAAGGTGGGTCAATCTAATAAACTTAAACATGTTTCTTTTGAAGGTGTCGAACATGAAACAGAAAATTATGATAGAATTAGTGAGGAGGAGATGAGAACTATTGTGCAAAAGAAGAAAATAGATCAGACACCAAAAAGAAAAATTGTCAAAGATCTCTCTCTTGTACCTCATAGAGGAGAGCTTGTTTATAAAGAAACTGATATGTTATCCAATAAGGCTAGGAAATCAAATATTGGTGAACCTGTAAAGGTCATGAGCAGCAGTGAAGAACAAATTGAAAGCTCTTACGGAAGCAAAGAAATCATAACACCAGGTGCTGAGTTAGAGGATGGCATTATTAAAACAAAACAAAATGTTATTCGACAAGAGTTGAGGAAGAATAAATTAATTCTTGGTGGCCAAACATTTGAGCTTAATGTTAACCAATTTTATGGCCCAGATGAAGGACAATTTCAATATCAAATTAGAAAGGCCCATCACCTACATGTACATAATCTGAAAACATTGTTCAGGTTCAATCCATATGCGCATGTGGTGGATTATGTGGTTCTTGTCGATCCATGTTAGGTTCCCAACAAAAAATAATTTGACAAGACAAAATGTTTTGATTATAAATATTATGTAATTACAGGTAACCATTCGATAGAGGATACGAGACAATTGATTGCAAAATATCCCAATAACTATCTTTTAAAAATAGTGAAATGCATCATTTACGCTGGCTTAACAGAAATAGAATCAAAGTTATTGGCATGGGATCATAATGTAGATAATGAGTATAGAATGAAAATGACTTTCATCCAAAGGGTCAGATTTATTCATAATGAATTCATAGAAAAATGTGGTGGGGATAAGACACAAGTTAGTGTAGCATTTCAAAAGGAATGTTTAATGGAAACAGGTTATCAAATTGATGAAAAAAAAACAAAAGATGGAAAATTGAATACAAATCTCTTCAGAGGCACAGATAACATTTTTCAGTTGGCATTTAGAACTGGGGAGGTATGGGATTTGATTGATGATATTTTTGATTGGTGGGAGAATATTTCCATAAAAAATCAGAAGTTTAGAAAGAGTAAACCCATAATATGTACCAACAGTAAGGGGGGTCCTGAAATGAAGCAGCTTCCAGAGGATATGACTATTACACCTTGGAGAACAATGCAAGGTGTGAAGGATGATAAATTAGTCAAATCAGTATTAGCCCGTGTGAAGTCAGGTGAATTATCAATGGAAGAAATGTGTGCATAATTTCAAAAGTAAGTTTCTTGAATTATTTCTTTCATTATAATTTTATTTTAAATAAAACATAATGATGTTGGTAGAATTTGTTATACATGTCAATATATTAACATTTTTAACTTGATTTATTCAGTCAGAAATTTTTTATGAAAATACAAGAACACATGGTTAAAATGTTGAATGAAGATAGTTGGGATGATGTTGTACGCAACTACCCAGAAGCAAGTTCTACATCAACACTAAAAGAGTTTTATATTGCATTCAATAAGGTATGTTGATTTATAAATTCATTTTATTCATATTTAAACTATTTTTATTTTATTACTTATACATATATATATATATATTTTTATGTCATTAAAGATGTCCAAGAAGGATGGAAATGGAGTACCAGATACTTTCAAAAGCTTTATTGAAAAAATTAAGATGGAGAACAAGAGAAGGAAGCGTCTTATGAATGTTGAACTAGATCCTACTCTTAATTATTACATTTGGAATGGGCTCGACAGTGTCCAATATCAAATAATACAAGGTGACTGTGAAGACATTGCATCACTAACACCTAAAAGGGAATATGGCCTAGTTATTGTAGATATTCCTCATGGTTTCAATTTCCCAGACATCGAATATGATAGAGAACCATATACTTATCAAGCTTTTAGTAAAGTGGTTACAGGTTTTAAAGAAGTGACAACATCACCACTTTGGCGATTTGTGACATTTCATTTAGACACACAGTTTCCAATGTTATTAACAAGCTTCAAGGGTAAAGAAAACTCAAGGATGCAACTTACATGGTAAGATTTTGAAATTGTATGTTTGATTCCTCCTAATTTTTTTTATTCATGTAAAATATAATTGAACTGTTACTATGCTATGTTATAGGCAAAAGTAAAATATTGTTTCTTCCGAACATCAGCCTATTATAAATGATTATGAGTTCATCCATGTTGAATGTTGGAAAAAAGATGATAGCTATAAGAATATTATTATGAATTGAGTAGATGGGAAGAGTCATAGTCATGTATTGGTTTATGATGTAGTTGTAAGAAAACTAACATATGAGGATACAGATGCAAAAAGAGATATAGTTAACATTTATCAAAAACCACAAGCATTGATTAACTATCTTATAGATCTATGTTCAAATGAAGGAGAATGGGTTTTGGATTTATTCTAAGGTTCAGGTAAGTTTTATTATACAAATTTAAATTTAAATATTGTCTTTTTTACTTTTTATGTCTCCATACTAATTTTCTTACTTATTTTTTTTGTGCTTGATGATTAGGTACAACACTAGCATGTTGTCTACTAAAAGGAAGAAATTTCATTTCCATTAACAAAGACCCAGTTCAATGCAAATTTATTCAACAAAGAATTAAAGCTCTTAAATTCATTCTAGATGTGAAGCAAGAATTTGGTTTGAGGAAAGGAGAATTTAATGAATCACATGTGGAAAAAAAAGGAAAGGACCCTCAACCACCATTATATGGAAGGATTAGAAAGGGACACTTTGGAAGATTTTCTGACATGAAAGATCCATTAGAAGACGGCAATGATCAAAATGAAGAAGAAAATGCTGCGGAAGAAGCCATCAATGCTGTTCTAGATGATGTTGAAGATGTATTAGTTGATATTGTTGATGATGTTTAAGTTATGCTTGCAAACAAAGCTTATTTTTAAGAACTATTAATTAGTTTTACATGTAATGTTTAGACTTTGATATTTTATGAGAACAACCCTTTTTTTTTTTGCAAAAAACATGTCATCGCTATTATTTTTTGACATAAAATTCAATAAAAATGTTGTTTTCTTAAGATTTTTTTGTTAAGATTCTCCCAAAAAATTAGTTTATTTAACATGTTATTTCCAACAAAAACTCTGTAAAAGTGTACTTTTTGCATTGTATTTATATTGAAAAATTGTATTTTTTTGTCATATGGTTCAAAATATTGGTTTTTTAGCGACAATTTTTTGATGTGCATTGAAAAATTATTTAACAATACATAGACATGTAGAAAATATAAACTTTAGAATATTGACCCTTTTTCCATCTTTTATGTATGTGAAAAAGTGAAGATATCATTACAAGTTTTTATTTTAAAAAAAATATTTTTTTATTTTTAAAACACAAGTACATAAATGCACTTAAAAATAAACATCTCATAGAAGAAGAAGACATTAGAAAATCTATAGTGTCAAAATCAATCCTATAAAAAAACGTTGGTGATGATATACCACCACTATTCAAAATCGACATAAAAAACATCACTTAAAAAAAAAAATTAATTAAAAAAAAAAAACTAAATGAAAAAAACTTAAAGTGCCAAAAACATGCTCAATTTTTTTTTCTTGATTCTGCATCGCTAATTTTTCAAAATCAGGTGTTTTTCTTGATAGTTCAAAAAGTAGGTAACAATGAGGTTACCTATTTCATCGGTAACATTGTTCTTCTAGAAGAGGGCTCGACACTCATAGGTGAGAGCCAAAAAATCCTCGTTGATCGATGAGCTGAATGATCAACCACTTTTAATTGTTAAGAGAACTTACAAAGACTCAAAATATTATAAAGCCATGGCAGTCTAGGAGCAAAGAGCCGTCTATAAAAATGTTCCTAAAGATGCAACCAATAAAGCTACTCTTAGGTATTTCCTCTATGATTTATTACAACTAGATAGAAAAATATAGGGAATCATATATATAAGGACCTTTTGAAAATAATTTGGGTTAATTATACACTAGGCCTACTAGCGAAGGTAAAAGAAGAAGTTACACTAACCTCTAGACAAAAGCCTTTTCTGGTGCAAGTACCCAATCTTCACAAGGGAATCATCCATAATTACTAATGAACGTGATGATATGTATGCCCTAGGCACCATGGGTATTCCCCCCGTAGTCACCTATGTGATACCTAAGAATGGAAACTAGTGTCACCAATTCATATCAGCATTAGGGTGGAACAGTCTTTGGTCGGTATCCAACAAGTAGTAGAGGGGGTATCTCCCTTCCTTCTTTTCACTCGCCCTTGTGCTTGACTGTCTTGTACCGAGAGATTCCCTAGATAGCTTAATGACACTGGCTTTCACTCATTTAATCAGCTTCTAAGTTTTAATTTGTAGTGGCTTTTGAGATTTAAATCTCCACATACCTATTCCAAGGTCTCTAATGACCTAGACTAGTTGATGTATTTAATGAAAATGAAAAAATTCTAGTTCATTTTAGTTTTATCTCTTGATTTTAAAGGTTGTTTTTTAATTCAGGGGTGTGATGGAGGTGCAACTTATCATGTTATGAACCCAAGAATAAATCAATATAAACCTAGCTACATGTAAAATGTAACTTTTTCCTCGACAAAAAGAGACTTTTACAAAGGGAACTATGAACAAACTAATGAAAGGAAAAGTTTTTTTTTTCATTTCTATTTTCAAAACACGCACTCACACACTCCAAATCTACAAAAATTACTAAAATGTTTATATTGAAACAATTCTAATTCAAACTACAAATGGCTAATGCAAGATTCTAGGATTAATGTAAAAAACAAGAAAATGTATTTCCCAATAAAGAGGTAAAAAACCTGATAGAAAGAGGGGAAAATACAAAAAATAACTTCTCTCAACAAAGAGGTAAAAAACTTGACATAACAAGGGGCAAATGCAAACAAAAATTTTTCCCAAAACCAAGCAAATTCGACCAAATTAAAAGCTTTGCACTTGCTCCAAAATGACAAGAAAGCCTTAAAAGAAAAACCGAAAGAAAAAGAAAAGGAACAAAAAGATGTTTTTTTCTATATTTTTCTTTTTAAGGATCCAAAGAATTCTTTGAGAAATAAAAAAAACCACTTAAAATCTGAAGATCACCAAATTGATAAAAAAGGGCCTCAAGCTCCTTCATCCATAAAATTAATTTGCATGACAATAGTTAACAAGTAGAAATAGGCTACACACTCAAATAAATGATCTGATCAAAGAAACAACAACTTCATCAAACAAGAAAACTACAACAGTATCAAGAAAAATCTTTAAGATTATCAGAAGAACATTTCTCGAAAAGCCAAGAAAAGCCAAGAAAGAAAATGAAAGAAAAGAAAAAATGAAGTAGTAAGAAGTCTGGACATGAGAAAATTATCTCTAATTCATTGTTATGAATACTCTGAATAACCAATAAAATCATCAATAATCCCTGGTCCTAAACACACAAACTAAAACTTCACAGAAATGGAAAACTTGTTGGAAATATTTGGGGGGGGGGGGGTGAATCAATATTCCTTTGAATTAGAGAATTAGTTAACCTTCAATTATTATCAGTGTTTGTAAAATGATAGCAGTAAAAAAAAGGAACAAAAATGCACACAGTATTTAAGGTGGAAACCCTCTCAGGGAAAAAAACCACCAGAATTCTTTTCTAATAATTGTTTAATAGTCAACTCCAATTGAAAATAAAGATCCAAATTCCTAGAATCTACAAAAGAATTCTTCTCTAGCTCCCACTGGATGGACGCTCCCTAGCACCACCCTACCACCCTGAATTTTTCACAGGCTTGAACTTATTGGTGACATCATGCACTAGGCTAGCACCACCCTATAAAATAAGAATGGACTCCCATAATAGGGAAAATGGTCCACTTTACAATGATATAGAATGATGTAGAAGAATAATACAAAATAGACCATAACCCCAACTGTTGTGGAGGTAAATCCCCTCTGCAGACAGAGGCGATCCCTACTAGCCCAGATCGGGTCTAGCAACAATCGTTCACGCTATAGTGCAAGTTCCTAATTGCAAATAAACAAACTAGCGATGAAGGCTTACCTGGAATCCAACGTTGTCGCTTTTAGAGAAAGTAGTGCTCGCGTTCCTTAGCTTTGGCAGATCAAAATCCTCATGATCTCCATGATCGGACACCTACACATGCAAGAAACAAAACAAACGCAAGCATAAAATCTAGTATATGCAACTATATGTCAGTCAGAGAAGACATAACTCATCATCATAACCAATAACAAGAGTGGAACCATAACCAATAGTCGCTTATCATTAATCAATCAAAGAAGAATACAACCATAGCCCTGACGCTGAATTCTTCGTCGGAGGGTCGCCAGCGGAACATGTCTCGACAAAGCCTGTCGGGGATGGGACAAGCCTCTCTCTTCGGATGTCTCAACAATAATCTCCTTGCTTGGATTTGGCCTTAAGGGAATGAATCAAGGCTCTTACAGCATTAGGCTCTTGGGAACTTGGAGACTAACTTGCAAAGGAGATGAGAAAGATTTTATAGATCGAGGAAGGGGAGTTGGGATCCCTATAATCATGGGATTGGCCCTATCCTCAAGGAAGCTTCCATGAGAGGTGGAAAACCACCTCCTCTACATGGAGATCCGGAGCCAAACCTCCCAACTCAAATTAGATACCAGTTTCTGGATCAGTTAGGACGAAACTTCTGCCATTTATTTTTAAAAAACACCCCTTAAAATGGCTGGCGCGAGTGCGACTCTGGGACAGAGCGCCAATTGGCGCGGGTAATGAACTAGCTACCCGTGCCAATGCAAAAAGGGTCATTTTTAGGGTTTTTCACAAGGAGTTGTCTTCATGACAATGAAATTACATGATTAGGGAAATGCCATGAAAGTGTTTTCAAGTCATGTCACTGCTCACAGGTCACGGAATGAGCCCTCCAATTGTCTAGGATGGGGAATTGTAGGGATGGTGACAAATTGTTGTGTAACAGATGCCCCCTAAAACATGAGGCTCGAGAGAGAGAGAGAGAGGGGTGAAATGCTTTACGAGAACGTGTCCAACTGGAAACACCGCCATCGGAAAAAACCTGCGTAGAGAACTACAACTGATATCTTAAATACATGATATATACATGGTATGGGTGCAGCCATCCATAACAGAGTATGTAATAATCCCAATCCGAGGCATGGACGTAGCCATCCAGTGAGGATTGATAAATAGACTCAGGTATGGTCGCAACCATCCAATCAGTGAGTCATGTAACTAATCATAAGAATCCACAGAATCATAGCCTGGATTATAACAGACAGGAATCCAGGGTCTTGTGCTCCATCTCGACCCAAACAAAGTACAAGTTCAAGCATGCGAATATGTGAGCTGAAGTGGAACATGTAAGAACATCGCCTGATTACCAGCCAATGATGAAAGTTGTTAACAGACGCGAGAGGTACCACCATTAATGCCAATGGCCCTCAAGGTAGTACAGGTACAATATACAACATGTAAACAATGAGCTGACGTCGAACACCCGTAGAATCATGCAATGAGAGGCCAATGATGAAAACCTCACGTCAAATGTGAAGAACCTGCCATTGAGGCATGCAGGCTCCAAGGTACCAGAAGGGAGTCTCTAGATCAACTTCTTAGATAAAGAGCCGAAGTCGACAGGAAGTGACCTCGATTGAAGGTGGGCCATAGTGTTTCCCACATCATCGACACGAGACAGAGGAACATAATATCTTTGTGAATCATGATCAGACGAGAATCAAAGGAAGGTTGGTACTTGCAAAGGTCAACTTCTCTTGAACATATCGGCAACATGACATTGGATTTGGAAGTATTTGACATCAAAAGATTAAGGGTCATGATGACGATTCAAAGAGCAGATGAGAGGCCAAAAGGGATCACCCAAACCCACGGAGGCAAGTGGAAAACAAGATGAGATATCCCCAACACCAAACGAATGCAGACAAGTTCCATGTTCAAGAGCGACATACTGCCGACACAACGATGATACTGGTTCCATTTTCCCCCACCATTTCTGGCGAGTACCTATTTATTTTTACACAAGCTTGAAGAGGATACCATATGCTTGTCATATAAATTCGTCCTTTGGATGAATCCAACCTAGTACATTTAACGAGCCCTAGGAAGCAGAAACTCGAATAACGTCATGATTGACAATTTCCGATGTCATTTAGGTTTAATGAGTCTGAAAAAGGAAGAACTCAGCGTCTTTTCATGTTTAGAGAGTTTGAAAAGACAACAGAAAAGTAAACTCCAAGGGTCCCTTTTCGTAAATAGTTCCTCAGACCCGAAAAAGGTAGAAAACTATGTCTGAGAATGCCTCCTAGTCGTAATAGGCTAGGGTATTCCTTTTTCGTAAATAATCTATCCCAGCCTGAAAAAGGGGTCAAAGTATACTGGGTAGATGTCGTTTCGCAGCCACTTTAACGAGATCAAAACGATAAGGGACTCGGAAATCTTTTCATATTTAGAGAGTCAGAAAAGAGCTGAAATATGACTCCTCCTGGAGGAACGAGTGGTATAAAGGGAAGCAACTGGTTTCGGTAATGGTGGAATTGCTCTGAATAAATAAAGTTCAATAGGATGGCTAACAAGACCACTCATCGCAGCGGTTCCTCAGGAATGGGTAAAACAACCAAGTGAAGGCATATGATCGGCCAAGCAGATAATGATAATGGAGTGAGAAAACTAAGGTTCATCTGGAAAAAACAGGCTAATAAAATGGCAATCACGAGAAGTAAAGGGGAAAGGTTTCATTTTTACACAAGCTTGAAATCAGGAAACTTTGCTCGAAGTTGGTTTCATTTTTACACAAGCTTGAAACAAAGATAAACTATGCTTGAAACCGGTTTCATTTTTACAGAAGCTTGAAACTGAAACAAACTATGCTTGAAAAAGTAAGCATGCCCCTAGCATGGTGACTCAATTTGAGGTACATTCCCCCCAAGCTTCAGTCCATATGAAGGATAGATGGAGTGAAGGTTCAATTTACGAGATCAAGAGAAAGACTCGACTGGTATTTTACGAGATCTAATCAAAGACTCGAATTGAACAAAACATGTTTCATTATTTTAACGAGGTTGACACATTAAAAGAACTATCCTTAGAGACCCTTGTTTCATTTTTTAAGGAGCTTGACACAAGACAAGGAACTATTCTCCAACAACCTTGTTTCATTTTTTAAGGAGCTTGACGCAAGAAAATGAACTGTGCTCCGACAGAGTTCATCATAATGAACAGGAAGTCATCGCTTCCAAGAGATCCACTCCCGATGGAAGTAAAACATCCTGGAAGTCAGGACCCAATGCCCCCAGCACACTATGCACGACGGCATTGTCGGTGAGTATAGGCACGGGGTAGGTAGCCACATAGTTGACCTGCGGTGGGGCAGATACAATGGGTGGATAAAAACCAGGAAGGGATGATGGCGGGCCAGCTGCCATATCAGGACCAAAGAATGAAAGTTGATCAATGGTTACGATCCATCCTTCATGTGGAAAATAGACCACACAAAAAAGGGAGGAGACAAGAGCTCCCATGGCATAGGTGTAATCGCGCCCCAAGAGCAGATTAAAATCCAAGGGGCCTGGAACAACCATCACGTCCACATGGATGGTTTTATCTCCCAAAGTAATAGGTAACCTTGGAAGGATCCCTAATGGTTGACTTGTTCTTCTGTTAAATGCCAAAATATTCTGTGTAACAGGCACAAGCGGTGGGGAGCCAAAATATTTCCAAGTAGTTGACGATAGAACACTAACAGATGTGCCTTCGTCTATAATGGTGCTGGGTATGACCAGACCAAAATCCTGTACTGTGATCTCGAAAGGCACATAAGACAGAAGGCGGTATCCTGAAAATTGACTCCAATCAAGGGAAGCAACCAAACTACTCGGAGGGGCTACCATCAAACTGAGATGGTCTCCCCCTAGTGTTACGGAAGAAGAAGGAGCAGCATCCACGACCTCCATCTCAAAGGTGGGAGGGGTATCCTCCAGGACCTCCATCACGGGAGGCGGAGGAGAAAATTCTTGAGATATAGGGATAGGAGAATCCTTCTCCAAGTCCGAAGACTCTGAAGAAACCAGAAGGATATGGGGGGTGTGAGGCCCACTCTCAATGGAAAAGACCTGGTGCACCATAGACGGGGCCAGCTCAACTGATCCCATGACTGATGGTTGGTCAGGGATGGATTCCTGAGTTTGAATTTCCGGGGGAGTGGGATCGACCAAGGATGACTCTTGACCAATCGTAGGATTAGCTGGTGGAGGACTCAAAGAAAGCTGTTTGTAACCAGCTGGAAGGCATGGTGTAGAAACAACCGAGTTGTCCAAAACTCATTTGGCTTCATCCATATATGGACAAAGGTGAATGGCATGGTTCCCTTCACACAACTTGTAGGGATTGGTAATCTTACGCTGCTTCTTAGGAGCCTTACCAGCACCAGTTGAAGACGTGCCCCCAACTTGACTCCCGGAAGCCAAAGAGAATGGTGGGTGACCGTTGGACCATACTTTGAGCACCTTGGGAATGCTAGGGCAGTCTCGAAGAAGATGGTCTCCCTTGAAAAACATGCAAGGGGACTTGACTTTCTATAGAGGGTTGGGAGGTTTATCAAGAGGAGATGTTTCAGAAGCAGTAACTGCACTTTTAGCCTCTTGCTTATCAGACTTCTTCTTCTTTGTCTTCTTCTTCTTCTTCTTAGCCACCTGGTTACTTGAATCTAGACTTTCACTAGGCAAAGTAGAAGAGGAGGACGTAGAAACAGGCGAAGAAGGGGAGAGGTCCACCTTGGAATCAACATGATTTTGTTCAGGTGGAGGAACTGATTGAATAGTAGGCGGGACGTTCGGAACCATAGAGGTTGAGAACAACCAAACTGGAAACCCAATAGTTAACCCAGGAAGGGACAACGTTTCCATATAAGGAGCACCAACATTCCAAAAAGAAGGAAAATGACCAGGATTCCCATCGGAGGGGATTCCTTGGTTGGTGAACTCTGGAAAAGTTGCCATCAACAACTCAAAACCGCACACAGGGTAAAAACCAAGGCACACAATCAAATAGCCAACAAGAAAATTCTAATAGGGCGTGTGATCGCAAGTGATTTATTTTACTACATTGAAACTTAGAAACTTCACCGTTTCATGTTTTAATAGTCGAGAAACAGATGAAATTTGACTCTATCTCTTTCAGTTTTGAAGCAAGCGTGGAAGGACAAGCGCTTAGTGATCTTTTCAAATTTAAAGAGTCAGATAAGATCAAAATGACTGCTCAGGAATACTAGGCAAAGGGTGTACCAAGTAACCGTGAACTGCAATATACACCTTGGTTTCAAAATGAAAGAGAAATCAACCAAGGACTTAATGTACGTGCAGGAAATCTCCCCGAATGCTGTGTCCAGTGTATCACAGATATAGGGTGGCAGACTCGGCTTCCTGTGGATAAAGGATAGAAATATAGTGGGGTCTCCCTTCATATACGCAATGGTACGGGGAGCACAAGTCCGTACTAGCACTGTCTAAAGCCAAGACGCGAACGACATCTACTAGGTTTAAAGACACCGGAACATATCTCTAGCCTAGACCTATAGATATTTCGTTAATGTTTCAATGCTGCCTTAGTGTAAATTGAATAAATTTTAATGTTTATCTTCAATTACGTTTCAGTTTTCAGGCCCTAGCGAGTGTTATGTCTCAAAATCTCCTAAATGCAGCTATATGAGAAAAGAAATCTTTCAATTCAATGAATGTTATCTAGTTAAGGAAAGAGATTCAAACAATGATGCAAAAAACAAAAACACTGTAAACAAAACTTTTTCCAAATTAGATGACTTTCACTATCCAAAAGTAATTCTAAACATTCAACAATGCAAATAATGCAATGCAATCTATGCAAAATCCTCTTTTTCAAAAACTATGCAATTGTAATCTATGCACAATTTCCTTTTTCTTTTCAAATTAGAAGAATGCACTAAATGAATTTTTTGATGAAATGAGAATCTACTTAATGCATGCTTTTAATGAAAGGGAATGTACTCAAAGCGATTTTTAGCTTTCAATCATTAAACAATGTGATCTAAGTCCAATGATAAATATGAGAAAATACTTTTCGATGCAATGTGATCTAATGCATTTTGACGAAAAGCAAACTATGAGACGAAAACTAAAAGAACGCAAATCTCCTTAATGAAGGATGAATGCGAAAGAGATGTAAAAAAACACTAAGAATGCAATCGTTGTTTCAAAACACTTTGTAACAAAATTCCTCAAAAGTTGACAAGACATATGAGGTCAAACAAAAAGAGGACTTCCAAAGCAAGAGATCAAAACAAGGCATTCATTTCCTTTTACATCAAACAATCATGGAAATAAGACATTTCAAACAATGAGGAATGTAATCTATGCTCATATAAATGAAATAACGGAAGGGAAAGACACACTCGTGAAGGATTTAGGGAAAAAATCTCAATATTCACATACCCTGAAATTGGCCTGAATTTGTCATTGACAACTAGCGCCAACTGGTGCGACTTGCTCACTGACAACTAGCGCCAATGCCCAATTGGCGCGGGTTGCTAACTGACAACAAGCACCAACGCCTGAAAATGAAAAAACAAAGAATTTCTCCCAACCAAGACCAGACTCACCACTTCAGGCAGGATCTAAAACAAACCCAGAAGCAAAGTATTGACCAAAAGAAACTTCTGAACAAGGGTAAACCCTATCACCTATAGGAGATGGCGTGACTGTCTGGTTGTAATCTGTGCCAGACAGGGGATGGCACGAGTGATAAACTAGCAACCTGCGCCAATTGGCGTCACTGTCAGGGTGGAAACCACGCCAATCAAGCCAACCATGAAAGGATGAAAATTCAGAAAAGCAGAGGTCAGATCTGATCCTCTGGGGCTGAACCAAAAGCAAAAAACTCAGAAAAGAGCCAGCCAAAAGAGCTGATCGAGCAAGAAGAGTCGAGAAACAACTAAAAAAAGAAGACAATACTCCAAGTTTTCAGTTCATAAACTAAACTGGAGATTGACTGAAGCAGCTTTGATCTACTTCGCTAATGCAGAGCAATAGCGTTTCTAAGGCTATCTCGCTAGCTTCAGGCTCCTTCTATAGCTTACAAAGCAGAACAAAAATAAGCTCCCTAGCGGAGTCACCAATTTGTTGTGGAGGTAAATCCCCTCTGCAGACAAAGGAAATCCCTACTAGCCCAGATCGGGTCTAGAAACAATCGTTCATGCTATAGTGCAGGTTCCTAATTCTAAATAAACCAACTAGCGATGAAGACTTACCACACATCTTTGTTGTTTTGAGCCTTCAGAGTGAGAGCACAATTATCATTCTTCTTCTTCTCCATGTTCATTCATTTTGTGGCTTTGAAGATTCTTCTGGAGGATTTTTAAGTCTGTTGTGTCTGTCTATGTGTCCAAAGTTCTGACATTTGTAACATTCCATATTATTTCTTAAATGTTCAAATATATTTATGTTTCATTGAGCCCTGGGAGATTCATATTTGACAGATCTCCTAGAATTATATTGGTTGCTAGGGTACCTGCGACATTCTTCATATTTATGACAAAATTTTCCACATGAATGACAATAACAATGAAAAATATGTTGGTATATGGCTGGAAATATTCATCAATGAATCGTCTTCCAAGGATGTTATTGCGAATCTTGTTCAATGAGGTCTACATGAATGTCAGATCTCATAGGTTCACTGTATTTTTTTGTAAAAGGTCATGCTTCTTCTTCTTTGTAACTTAGGCCAGTTTTGTCGTTGTCAAAAATTTCTTGATGAGTTCTTCGAATGCCCTTGAGCTATTGGCATAGTTTTGGACAGTTTTTCCCTTCTTCACTTCCTTACGCAGCGAGACTACTTCGGCTTCTAATGCTGCCTTTTCTTGGTTGCTTTCTTCCAACGTCTTTTGAATTGACTCTTCAATACATTTTTGTTCTTCAAATTCAATTTTGAGACCTTGAAATTGTTCTTCAAGTGTATTGGAAAGGATATTCTCAGCCTTTTCTCTTTTATAAGCTTGATTTCCTCCTTAGAAAATTATTCTATTGTCATCCCTTCTTCTTCATTTTTTGATACCTCTTGTTTAATGTGCTTGGACATAAACAATACTCTCTCATTGGCTTCTTCTTCGCTGTTGTTGTCTTCATCTGATGATGATCTATCTTCTTTAGAGAGAATGTTCCTTTTAAATCCTTTATTTTTTCTTTTCTTGTTGAATTTCATAAAGCCTTTCTTTTCTTTTGAGTTTCCATCACTTACATTCAGACATTTTGTTGTGAAATTCCCAACCTCACCACAGCCAAAACATATCAATGGAAGTTTACCCTTGAATTTTCCCTTACCAATTTTTAGTTTTCTCGTAAAGTAAGCATATTATCCATCTGAAAGACCTTCTTCGTCACCTTCCTTTTCTTCACACTTGTAGGTGTAGGTCTGTGCATTTGAAGGTTGTTTCTCCTTATTGGTTTTCTTAGATGCAGCGAACATACTTTCTAGATTGGAAGTAGCCTCTTCTTCATCAAGTCTCATTTCATATGCTATGAGAACTCCATGTAATTCCTCTTTGGTGTTTTTGTCCAGATTTTCACTATATTTTAAGATCGATACCTTTGGGTTGAATCTCCCTAGTAACGTTCTAAGAATATTTCGTATAATATTATTCTAATCAATTGGCTCTCCCAATCCTTCCGGAGTGCTAGAAATTTCATCGACATGTTGGAAATATTCAACAACGTTGTTATCTTCTTTCATTCTGAGTTGTTGAAATTTTGATCTGAAGATTTGAAGCTTTTATTCTTTCAGATTTGAGTCACATGCATATATATTCTCAAGCTTATCCCATACATTTTTGGCAGTTTTACAACCCAAAACCTTATGATAAGTAGATTCAACAAGTCCACAAATAATAATATTCTTTTCTTTTGCATCATTTACCGAATTATTCTTACCTTGTTCATCTACGGTTGATGTAAATTTATTTTGAATAGTGTCCCATACTTTTTAATCTTGCATCAAGAGATAGACCTCCATTCTTCCTTTCCAGAGTGCATAATTATTTTCATCAAATAGAGGTACACCATTCTTGATATGCTCCATGACCTCCTTCCAGCTGTTAGACTACTACTGAAGGAACCAAGCTCTGATACCAATTGTTGGAAATACTGAGAGGGGGGTTGAATCAATATTACTTTCAATTAGATAATTAGTTAATCTTCAATTATTATCAGTGTTTGTACAATGATAACAGTAAAAAAAAGGAACACAAATGCACATAGTTTTTAAGGTGGAAACCCTCTCCAGGACGAAAACCACCTAAATGATTTTCTAATAATTCTTTAATATTCAAAACCAATTGAAAATAAAGCTCCAACTTCCTATAATCTAGAAAATCATTCTTCTCCAACTCCCACTGGATGGACGCCCCAACGCCCGAGATTATTTAGTATTCAACTAAATGAATGCCCCAACACCCAATGAGCTACAAATCACCCTAGCGCCACCCTACCACCCTGAATTGTTCACAGGATTGAACATATTGGTGACTTAAAGAACCAACCTAGCACCACCTTACTACCCTATAGAATAATAAAAGAAGAATGGACACATGTACTAGGGAAAGTGGTCCACTTTACAATGATATAGAATGATGTAGAAGAATAAGACACACTAGACCATAACCCCAACTATGACACAACCACATAATGATGATCCTATACCTCTTGAAACTGCCTCTTCAAATATTGGCAGATAGACACTAGTACAATTTTTACAATGATGTATTTAAAATGAATTAGTACAATGATACCTTTACAGTGAATGTATGCAGTGCTGCCTTCATGTGATGAACCACTTGCAACTATATAATTCTTCATGTGATGAACTTCTTCCAACTATTATGCACCTTATTACTGCTCTTGTCATGCTACCCACTACTATAATGTGATTTTCTTTGCTGACCAAGAAAGTATCATCGTCTACAGTCCTTGACAACACATGATCTGGCTTTTTCTTGCCTTCTAGAAGCTTGATAATGAGTCTTGTGTATCTTTGTTATTTCAAATCCCCAATATGTGATTTTTGGTTATGTAGTATTCATCCGAGTCTTCTTTCCAATTCCACGGGTCTGACCCAATCTTGATTCTTCAAGGGAGATTTATGCCCAACATCTCACAATTACCTAATTATGGATTAGTTCAGTAGACCGAACTGGTACGGCGAGCCATGTGTCATTTTTTCTTCATTTGGCTTTGAAATTGATATCGAGAAAACTACAGTCCATGCACTATCTACCACTTTTTGTAGAATTCCTATTTGATACGCAGAGGGTTATGGTTATTTTTCCAAGATCACTTCTTTGAGATGAAGTTGAGGATCCTTCAAAAACACTAAGTTCCACAGATCATATCTTCGAAGATTTTGTGCACCTTGATCTGAAATTCTTACATGAGATTCGTCATGATTTCGGCTTTGCCTCATAAAAATTTCAGCTTCTAAACCTTCATAGAAACAGATTTAGAGCAAAAATTCCATGATGACCTGTTTCATGTAGAGAAATCCCCTACATAAAGAGAATATGAGGATCACAATTTATATGAATGCTTCGGTTGAGAGGGGCTTCAACAAGTGAACATGGGAGGAATTTTAGGATCTTAAAAAATTATTAATTATTTACTTTTCAATGACCCATGCCACAACCCCATGGGGTTTTATCCCACTAACAGGGGTTATAAACTTCAAACATGAATATCTCTCAAACCATGAAGAATTACATGGCATGCCATATATCAATGGAAACATCTCAATAATTAGAGACCATCAAAATAATTGCTGACCTAGAATATAGTAATTTATTAGGTCAAACTTCCCATGCAATATTGGGGTAGCCCCTGGTGATGATTAGGTTGACATGAATGAAAACCACTAATAAAAAAAACCCTAGGTTGACTAGGTTTTTTACCAAGAAAGATAGGAAATTGACAATTTGCAAAAATAAACACCTTCCAAGAACAAAAATGATTAAAAATAAAAATAAAAAGTAGGAAAAGGCTTTACTGGAATCAAAATCTATAAATTCTGTTTGAGACTAGAAATATGTGGCTTGACACTGATCAACATGCATGTATACATGACTGTTTCACAAGGAAACACGCGTATACATGTGTGTTTATTTGGAAAAAAATGCATGTATACACGACTGTGTAAACTAGAAATCACGTATAAAAATGGAAGTAAAGAAAAATTAAAAATTCAAGTCTAATCAAAAAGATCATAAATTTTGCCTAGATTGATAATGAATCAAAGAAACTGGAAAAGTGATCAAACTGAAAAGAAAGACTAGATCTAGAGTGAAACAACCCAAACTAGGAAATACAAGAATGTAATCCCTATTGGAGTCACCAATTATATTATGGGATAATGTACCCAATGGTTTTGGTTGGGAACCCAAACATAGAAAGAAGCTTACAGCAAGAAGAAGCATACAAATTTAAAATCATAATGCTTAAACTAGTAAAATGGGAAGAAGGGGTTGTAACCGTAGGTCCTACATTTGAAGGTGATTTGTTCTGAAACCAAATCCAAAAATAGAAGAAAAGAGATATCAATACCTTATAAATCAGCCACTTCAAGGGGGAAAATTCCTTTACATTACATAAATGAACAGTTCTTGGATGATTCAAATGACAAAACCTTCTTTCTATATATAAGAGACCATGGGGCCAAAATATAATCCTAGCCAACCTAAAAATAATAATGTAAGGGCACAACAACAAAAATAGTTCCTTTTATGGAGCACAATAATAACAATATGGGGGATATAGGGCTACAAGAATAACAATAATGTGGCTACACTAACAAAAATAAGGGACTAGACTAGTAATATAGGGACCTAACATGCCCCTATCCTTCAAAAAATTATTGTCCTAAATTCTTGAGTAGATATGGAATCTTCTGTATAAAATTCTCATCTTCCAATGTGGAATCTTCAGTGGGTAAGTTATTCAACTTGATGAGATATTCTGAAATTGATCAATTTCGTAGTTGTCGAGTCCTTTTTTCTGTGATTTCTCCAGGTTCCAATATGATTTTTCTTTCCTCATAAAGTTATGGTAATATTGTTTGAACTGGAATTTTGTCACCTATAACCTTATTTAAACATGAAACATGGAAGACTGGGTGCACTCAAGAAGAAGCAAAAAGCTTCAATTTGTATGCCATAGTACCAATCTATTGCAACACCTTGTAAGGACCATAGTACTTTGGTGATACTTTATTATCCTTCTTATCTTTCTTGAGGGAAATTTGTTTGTATGGTTTTATCCTTAAAAGTATTGAGTCTTCTACATCAAAATTTATCTCACTGCGATGTTGATACGCTTGTTGTTTCATTCAATTTTGTGCCAAATTCAGGTTCTCCTTCAAGAGTTGGATAACTTGTTGTTGATTGTTGATGTGATCTTCCACTGCTTGAACCTTATAATTTTCTCTTAAATATGATGTGATGGATGGTGGATGATATCCATAAAGTGCCATAAATGGGGTCATTTTGCTATAGTATGGAAGGTAGTGATATACCACCATTCAGCTTGAGGTAACCACTTGAACCATTGTGTTTTTTTATTAGATACAAAAAAACGAAGATATCCTTCCAAACATTTGTTCACTATCTCAGTTTTCCCATCATATTGAGGATCATAAGATGAGCTATGAACTAGTTTAGTACCCAAACAATAAAATAATTCCATTGAAAATTTTCCAGTAAAACTGGGATTTTTGTCGTTTACAATAATCTTTGAGTTTCCATATAGCTTTTGAATTGTTTCCATAAATGCAGGAGCAAGTGTACTTTATTTGAATGGATGAGATAAATCACAAAAGTTTGCACACATGGTGAGTCTATCAACTACCACCATAATGACACTCTTTCCTTTGCACTTAGGTAAACCTATGATAAAATCCATTGAAACCTCCTCCCAACATTGACTTGGAATGGATAAAGGTTTTAACAGGCCCGAGGTCTTAGTTGTCTCAACTTTTTTTTTTCCATCAAACCAAACGTTCCACCAATAAATTTTTAATATCATATTTAATGCCATCCCAAAAAAGTTATTTCTTCACCCTGTCGTAAGTTTTTAAAAGTCCTAAGTGTCCTCCTAAGGGAGAGGTGTTCAATTTCAAAAGAATCTTTTGTTTAGTGGAGAATTATTAGAAATATATAAGACATCTTTGTACCATAAGGAATCAATTTTCCAACTAAATGTACCAAGTTTACTAGGATCTTGCTACAACTCCTGAATGAGTGTTGACACTTCATTTTCATTCTTCCATTCATACCTTGCTTCGGTTAGAAAATCTAGTTGGATAATAGAAATGGCACAAAGCAATGCTTCCAACTTTTCATCCTTTCTTGAGAGTGCATCTTCAACAACATTAGCTTCCCTTTTTTGTATATGATTTGAAATTCATAAACCAACATCTTTGTGACCCATTTTTGCTTCTCTTCTGAAGATAGTATTTTTTCCAAAAGGTATTTAAGACTATCATGATCAAATTTTACCCTGATGTGTCTCTTCATTAGTTAAGACTGCCATTTATTTAGTGCATGTAGTATTGCCAACATTTCTTTCTCATAAATAGATTTTTGTAAATATGTTCCTTTGATTGGACAAATTTCAAAAGAAATGGGTGTTCCTTCCTACATTAAGACATCACCAATTCCAATCAGATTCCAAAATAAAGGTTTTGCAAAGTCTCGTGTAGCTAAGACAAACACTAGGCACATTGCCTCTTTAGGATGTTCAAAAGCCTTAGTTTCTTCAGGAGTCCATGAAATTGCATATTTATTAAATAATATTGTTAGAGATGCTGCTTTTATCCCATAATTCTTAACAAACTTGCGATAATACCCTACTTACCTAAGAAATCCTCGCAACTGCTTTATGGTTGTGGGGAATTTCCATTCTTTAATGGATATAATTTTTTTAGGGTCTAACTTAACACCCTGTTGAGGTACAATATGTCCCCAATATTCCACGTCTTGTACTACAAAGAAACATTTGAATGTTTTTGTATATAATTGTTTCTCCTGCAATAGTTTGAGCACCCTGTCAACATGTTGAATGTGATCCTTCTAAGACCTGTTGTAGATTATTATATTATGAAAAAATACTTTTTTTTTTTTTGAAATGAATGGTTTTAAAATGGAATTCATCAACCCTTGAAATGTAGAAGGTTTATTGCTAAGGCCAAAAGGTATGACCAAAAATTGATAATGACCCTCATGAGTTCGAAATGATGTTTTGGAATATCTTCAATCTTCATTATATTTCGATGATATCCTGAATGAATACCCAACCTGGTAAAATACTTTCTCCATGTAATTCATCCAATAATTCATCAATCACAAGAATGGGAAATTTATGTTTAATAGTGAGGTTATTGAGCTCTTAGCTTTCTTGAGGGACATTTGTTTGTATGGTTGTAGCTGTAAAAATACCAGTCTCATACAACAAAACCTCTCTTGCTACGATGTTGATATTCCTGTTGTTTCATTCAATTTTGTGCCAAATTGTTATCCTTTAAGAGTTGGAGAACCTCTTGTTGATGCTCTATGTCATATTCCACTGCTTAAAACATAGAATTTTCTCTTAAATATGATGTGATGGACGGTGGATGATATCCATAAAGTGTCATAAACAAGTTCATTTTGCTACAATATGGAAGGCAATGATATACCACCATTCAGCCTAAGGTAATCACTTGAACCATTGTTTTTCTTTATCAGATACAAAAAAATGAAGATATCCTTCCAAAAATTTATTCATTATCTCAGTTTACTCATTAGATTGAGGACGATAAGATGAGCTATGAGCTAGTTTAGTACCCAAACAATAAAATAATTCCGTCGAAAAATTTCTAGTAAAAATGGAATTTTTGTCGCTTACAATAATCTTAGTTTGCTAGAGGGACACTTGTTTGTGTGGTTGTAGCTGTAAAAATACCCAGTATCCTACATCAAAACTTCTCTTGCTACGATGTTGATATTCTTATTGTTTCATTCGATTTTGTGCTGAATTTAGGTTATCCTTTAAGAGTTGGAGAACCTCTTGTGGATGCTCTATGTCATCTTCCACAACTTCAGCCTTGTAATTTTCTCTTAAATATGTTGTGATGGATGGTGGATGATATCCATAAAGTGCCATAAATGGTGTCATTTCACTATAGTATGGAAGGTAGTGATATACCACCATTCAGCGTGAGGTAACCACTTGAACCATTGTGTTTCTTTATTAGATACAAAAAAATGAAGATATCCTTCCAAACATTTGTTCACTATCTCAGTTTTCTCATCAGATTGAGGATGATAAGATGAGCTATGAGGTAGTTTATTACCCAAACAATAAATAATTTCGTCGCAACATTTCTAGTAGAAATGGGATTTTTGTCGCTTACAATAATCTTTGGGTTTACATATAGCTTTTGAATTTTTTCCATAAATTCAATAGCAACTGTACTTTCTTTAAATGAAAAAGATAATGCACAAAAATTTTCATACATGGTAAGTCTATCAACTACCACCATAATGACACTCTTTCCTTCACACTTAGGTAAACCTATGATAGTATCCATTGAAATCTCCTCCCAACATTGACTTCGAATGGATAAATGTTGTAGCAGACCCGAGGTCTTAGTTTTCTCAACATTTTTTTCCAACAAACCAAAAATTCTGCCACTAAATTTCGAATATCATATCTAATGCCATCCCAAAAAAATTATTTCTTCACCCTGTTGTAAGTTTTTAAAAATACTGAGTGTCCTCCTAAGTGAGAGGTGTGAAATTTCAAAAGAGTCTTTTGTTTTAGTGGGGAGTTATTACAAATATATAAGAGATTTTTGTATCATAAGGAATCAATTTTCCAAATAAATGTACCAGATGTACTAGAATCTTGCTACAACTCTTGAATGAGTGTTGACACTTCTTCGTCATTCTTCCATTCATATCTTGCTTCGGTTAGAAAATATAGTTGGATAATAGAAATGACAGAAAGTAATGCTTCCAGCTTTTCATCCTTTCTTGAGAGTGCATCTGTAACAACATTTAGCTTTCCTTTTTTGTATATGATTTTAAAGTCATAACCCAACATCTTTGTAACCCATTTTTGCTTCTGTTCTGAAGATAGTCTTTGTTCCAATAAGTATATAAGATTATCATGATCAAATTTTACCTTGATGTGTCTCTTCATTAGTTAAGGTCGCCATTTATTTAGTGCATGTAGTATTGCCAACATTTCCTTGTCATAAATAGGTTTCTGTAAATAATTTCCTTTGATTGGAAAAATTTCAAAAGCAATGGGTGTTACTTCTTGCATTAAAACATCACCAATTCCATTTCGTGAGGCATCAAATTCCAAAATAAAGCTTTTGTGACGTTTCGTGTAGCTAAGACCGGCGCTACGCACATTTCCTATTTAGGATGTTCAAAAACCTTAGTTTCTTTAGGACTCCATGAAATTACATCTTTATTCAATAATATTATTAGAGGTGCTACTTTTATCCCATAATTATTAACAAACTTGTGATAGTGCCCTATTAACCCAAGAAATCCTCATAACTGCTTTATGGTTGTGGGGAATTTCCATTCCTTAATGGATTTAATTTTTTTAGGGTCTACCTTAACACCCTCCTGAGGTACAATATGTCCTCGATATTCCACCTCTTGTACTACAAAGAAATATTTGGAGTTTCTTGCATATAATTTTTTCTCCTCCAATAGTTTGAGCACCCTGTAAACATGTTGAATGTGATCCTTCCAAGACCCGTTGTAGATTATTAAATCATCAAAAAATACTAATTTTTTTTTTGAAAGGAATGGTTTTAAAATGGAATTCATCAACCCTTGAAATGTAGAAAGTGCGTTTCTAAGGCCAAAAGGAATGACCAAAAATTCATAAGGACCCTCATGAGTTCAAAATAATGTTTTGGAATATCTTCAATCGTAATTATAATTTGATGATATCCCGAATGAAGACCCTACCTGGTAAAATAATTTCTCCATGTAATTCATCCAGTAATTCATCAATCACAAGAATAGGAAATTTATATTTAATAGTGAGGTTATTGAACTCCCTATAATCCGGACAAATGTGCCACAATCCATCCTTCTTGTGCAGCAATACTACTGGAGTAGAGAAAGAAGTTTGACTTGGTTGAATTATACCAACCTCTAACATTTCTTCAATCATATGCTCAATTTCGCTCTTTTGGACATAAGGATATTTGGAAGGCCTGAATTTTGGAGGAACACTTCTTGGAATAAAATAAATAACATGATCATGATCACGAATATGTGGGAGTCCTTTGGGAGTTTCAAACACCTTGGAATGATCTTCCAAGGAATTTTTGAGATCTAGAGAAATATATGATTTTGATGTTGGAACATCTAGTGAGCATAATTGTGAAATTATACCTCGTTGTTCTTTCCTCATAAGTTTTTTCATGACATTAGAGTTTATTAACTTTCTCTACTTTCCTATGATACCCCATAATTCAATTTTTGTTCCTTCTGAAACAAAATTAAAGAATTTTTCTTGAAAATTAAAAGCTACTGTCCCCAAAGGTTGTAATCATTATAATCCTAATACAACATCAAAAAATCAAATTGGAATGCAAATAATTGGACTATTCAATATATATTTCTCCCTGATTATCTTGATATTATGGTATTTTCTAGAGCAATTTATAGTTTTCCATTTTCAACCATCAGTTGACACTCTAGTGATGGGTATAGGAAGAAATTAAATTCCTTGGCTACCTTACAATGAATAAAATTATGTATACTACCCAAATAAATAAGCATTATTACCTTTTTCTTCTTGATATGTCCTTCTATCTTGAGATTTTTAGGAGTGATAATTATTGCCAATGCATTACAAGATATGTTCGAACTCATTTATTCTTTCTCTACGGTTGGTTCCTAGCGTATATCCTCTTCTTTTGAAGCGTCTTGTTCATTTTATTCCTCCTATTCACAAGATATGTAAAATAACTTCTTCTCAGCACACTTATGACCAAAGGGTTCAAACACTTTCCTTCTCCTAGTGCTCCAAAACTTGAAGCTCAGTCAAGAAAAGAACATATACTAGTAATAACTAAAATCGTGTTCAATATGTTAGTGTTAGATCATATAAGCATAAAAACATGAAATCATTCATATTAGAATCACAAAATGTATAAACCATTAAGGTCATGAACATCAAGCGAAACTATCATCTAGATCTGTGCAACACAAGCATCAATAATTTCCTTCCAAAAGAATGCACATGGATGTCATATAAGACGAATGAACATCTCTATCAGGGAAAGAAGGGTTTCCACAATCTGGGAATGCAAGAGGAACAAGGATAAATTAGACTTGATCAGGGACTAAAATGATATAATATCAATACCTATCTCTATCCTTGCTTTCGGCCTTCCCATGAGGTATTTATACTACCCCAAAACATTTCTATCAGTTACGATACAGTTAGGCCACGAGCTGTTACAGGTAGGTTTTTGGTCCAACCCATAAACCCTACCCAAAAAATAAGGATCTTATAATTTTTTCATATTTCAAATTATATATGAAGGTTGGGTATAGCTATACCCACATGTGCATGCTCTTGTGATAGGTTAGAGTCGCATAGGGAATTTAAAATAATTTTTTTTAGATAAAGAACCAAATCTGAAGGGAAAGGGTTGCGGAAGGCCACAACTCATAACATCAATTATACAGATGTGGAAAATGATGATATAACACTGTGGAATTAGAATAAGAATAAATTTTTAGGAATTCCATTAAAGAATGGAGTTATTAGAAGAAAAATAGAAGAGCACAAGAAAAAACCAAAAGCATGCTCATTGAAGCTCAACTATTGGACATAGTTCTGGGAGGAGTATTTTACATAGAAATGTATATTTTGAACATATAAAAAATAAGAGTAAATGATAATAAAATACATTATGTAATATGGAAAGGTAGATGAGGCAACATGAAATGCTTTAATATGTTTCAAAGAAAATATTATATTAAGGTAAATGAAGATGATTAGGGAAATTTGATTGTAGAATTGAGGAAGAAATTTTCCTTGAATATTCATATAAGATAAAGGGATATATATGTTTAAAAAAAATTATAAGTGAGGTTGTTGAATGCATTGATGTAATAATACATGAAACATGTCCTGAAGTGAAGCTGAAACAAAATATCTACCAAGTAGCATCAAGAGATGAAAATAAGATGAAGGAAGAGATGAGAAGTAAGAATAAGAAGGTGAGTCATTTCATCAGAAAACCTCATCCCAGTATGTCCAAAAGAATAATACAGAGAGACAAGTCATTGTAAATATGGAATCAGGAGTCCAAACTCGAACGAATTTTGTCGACACAACATCCCATGATAACCTAGCTATGATATCCCTTACAAAACATTAAATTATTTCTCAATATATTCAAGATGAAAATTGGGTTAAGGCCACGAGTGAAGAACTAGATCATATTGAGAAAAATGATTCATGGGAGTATGTTCTAAGATATTAAAAAAAAATGTGATTGGAACCAACTAGGTCTAAAGAAATAAGTTGAATGAATATGGAAAAATAGTAAGGAACAAAGAAATACTTGTATATAGAGAATATGCACAAGTGTAAGGTGTGGAAATTGAATAAATATTCATGCCTCTAGATAGAATTGAAGCAATATAGATGTTCTTGTTATATGAAAGAATTAATGGTTTTAAATTTTAGCATATCAAAATCAACATTTCTAAATGGAAAAATACAAGAAGAATTATATATTGATAAATTGGATTATGTGCATATATAATACAAGGATTATGTGCATATATTTAAAAAATTAATGTATGGTTTAAAATATGCAGCTAGGGCATGTTTTTATCGACTAAATAACTACCTTTAGTAGAAAAGCTTTAAGAGAGTGGAAGAAGATAGTATATTTTTCATCAAGACTCTAAATAATAACCCGCCAAGATTTCTTTTTAAGTGGATGACATAATATTTGGAAGTGATACATACTCTAAGAGAAAATTTTTCACATCTATCATACATAGGGAGTTCTAAAATTTTATTTTTGGGGAGGTATCCTTCTTTATTTTTTTTTAGGGTCATGGCTCAAAAACAAGCATCTATATCTCTCAAACCAAGTATCATAAATAAATATTAAATGTTTTTTGTATGGAAAATTGTGCACTTATGAGCATTACCATGAAAAAATGATGCAATATCAATAAGGATGATTAGTATCCAGAAGTAATTGAAGCCATGTACATGTCCATTATTGGTATAAGTATTTACTTAATATCTTCAAGATCCAATATCATGCAATATTAGGTATAGAATGAATATTTTATTTAAGCTCAAAAAGAAACCCATGTGAATGCATTCAAAAGGATATGAAGGTATCTACAAGGAATCATATATGATGAATTTGGTTATTCAAGGGAAACAAATTTTACTTTTAAATCTTTTATAAACAAAAACTGGAATAGGAGTGTTGATGATAAGAATAGGACCAAAGTGTCGAGGGGATTATTTTTAGATAGTTGTCTTATCTCCTTGCCCATTAAGAAACAAACCCCCACTTACCTATCCACAATCGAATCTAAAAATATTGCAACAATATCATGTTGCACTCAAGTTATTGACAAAATAGAATCTCAAGAATATTTAAGAAAATAGTGGTCATCCTATACCAATTATGTGTGACAATACTAATGCTATAAACATTTATATACACCATATCATGCACTATAAAACAAAGTGTATTCTTGATTAAACTATCATACTGGAATATACTCTAGGTACGCTTGAATTTTAGTTTTCTTCAACAAGGTGTTTTTATTTATTTGATTTGATCAAACGATCATAGTGGAATACGTCTTAGGTATGCTTGATTTTTAGTTTTATTCCACATGGTGTTTTTATTTGTTTGACATTGTGGTGGGGTTTATATCAACCCATTTACTTATATATATAGTTTTTATGATAAAATTTGTGTATACTTCTATATCTTTTAAATAATATTTTGACCTCTTAAAGTAAATTCTCTTATTTGTCAAAACAATTTCCAAGGGTTTGAATGTTACGACCCTAGCACTCCATGGTGATTGAAGAGACATTGTTATGATCTATCTTATATAATTATTTATGGCCATTTACTATTTATGTCATGAATGTTTTTTCTATTGCAGAACTCATTTGTCATTCATGTTTTTTCCTTTTCTCGAAAATGTTAACTTAGTAACCCATTTTGGAAATTTTCTGATAAAATATTCATATTTTTTTATAGAATTCTTTTAGTAATAATCACATTTAAATGAACATTATCGATGCGTTCTGAACTAGCCAGTGTGGTTCGTCATCAGGACTAGGTGAGAGATCAAATATGGATGTTGAGCTTAAATAGATGCAAAAATGGCTAAACTAACAGTTAGGATAACAGCTAGTTTGACTTTGAAATTCAAATTGATTAATAACGACTAGTTTTATATAATTAATAAATGATTTAATTTTTTAATTTTTTTAATAATAGTGATAATATATATAGATATTTTTATTTTATATTATTTTTTAATTAATTAATTAATTATATATATATATATATATATATATATATATATTAAGAAAGAAAAAGAAAGATCTGATCTCTCACCTAGTCCTGATGATGAACCACACTGGTTGGTTCGAAATGCGTCAATGCTCATTTGAATGTGATTATTACCGAAATAATTCTATAAATTTTACAATAGATAACAAAAGCCAAAATTCTAACAGTTTTCATATATTTATCTAGAGGTCCATGATTTGAACTTTTACCCAAATCCTTAATGATATCCTCGTGCTCTGCACCTTTCTTCTTCAAATGCTCATTGTTGGCTCTGATACTTATGATTTCTTTATTTCATGTACTTTATCATTTCTAGTATTTGTGTTGTTGCATGTGAATTTTATTCTCCCAATTAAACCCAAAGATGTTCTCCTTGATGAAGATATTTGGAAAAAGATTCCACGATTAATATACTCTTTTTTTCTTACTTTTGAACATAAAAACAATAATAAATTAATTATTTTTAAGAATCACAATAATCACTGTATTGAATTTAACTTTTGGTTTGACACTTATGCCTCTAAAAATTGAGCTTAGCTCTGCAACCACAAGTAATACACCTAAATACCAGACTAAAAAGAAATTATCTCTTGATATAATTTCATTTTGTAAATGATGCTCCATCTGGATAGCACATATGGCTATGATGTATATTAGATCATTATTCATATTTCCTCTATAATGTTGAGATACACATTGACTTTAAGCTCTTATACAATAAGTGCTTACTTATAATTACAATGATCTATACTTATGACAACTAGTATAATTTTTCCCTTAAGTCCACTATGGTTCTCATATCCACCATGATGCCAATATTTACACAAATTCATTTATAACCCTCGCTAAATTTATACAAGGTTTGTTTCAAATGTATGTTGGGGATCTATGCCCTTCACTGTCTTATGGTAAGGATCAACCTAATATTTAGTTTACATTCTATGATATTTGGATATACTATTGATTCTAATTCTCTAATTAATTTTTGGGTTGTGGATTACCTTTCTACATACTTGATGTGGCATATGAAATTATTGTCGGGCCCATTATTTTGCCACACATTTTGATTAAATTGATCCACCAATGTCTTCACATGGAATTTCATACACTAAATAAAGGGTATTAATTTTATTTGTAAAATAAACTATGATGGTTACAATTTTTTCTATTTGTGTATAAAAGAGTTATCTACCAATTCATTTGGACATTTTTCATTTCTCTTTTCTGGCTAGAGTGTCGCTCGACACTGATACAATGTATAGAATTTCCACCATTGGTAATTAAACTTCATATTTGTAACTTCATCCTCCTTTCATGTATCAACTCATATATTTTAGTGGAGGTGCATTTCAACTCTACATTCTGCATACTTGGTAAGTCTATGAACTAGCACCATGATGACACTCTTTCCTTCAGACTTCGGTAAAATTGTGATAAATCCATTGAAACCTCCTCCCAACATTGGCTTGGAATGGATAAAGGTTGTAGCATACCTGAGGTTTTAATTTTCTCAACTTTATTTTTATGGAAAACCAAACATTCCGACACAAAATTTTAAATATTAGATTTAAGGCCATCCCAAAAAAAATATTTCTTCACAGTGTGGTAACTTTTTAAAAATCTCGAGTGTCCTGCTAAGGGAGAGGTGTGCAATTCAAATAGAATAATTTGACTTATATTGGAATTCTTACAAATATGTAAGAGATATTTGTACCATAAGGAATCATTTTTCGAACTAAATGTATCAGATGTACTAGGATCTTGCTGCAACTTTTGAATGAGTGTCCACACTTCTTTGTCATTCTTCCATTCATCCCTTGCTTTGGTTATTCAATCTAGTTGGATAATAGAAATGGCACAAATCAATGCTTCCACCTCTTCATCCTTTCTTGAGAGTGCATCTTCAACAACATTTAGCATCCCATTTTTGTAGATGATTTCAAATTCATAACCCAACATCTTTGTGACCCATTTTTGTTTCTCTTATGAAGATATTGTTTGTTCCAAAAAGTATTTAAAACTATCATGATTAGTTTTTACCTTGAAGTGTCTTCCCATTAGATAAGGTAGTCATTTCTTTAGTGCATTTAGTATTTCCAACATTTACTTCTCATAAATATCTTTCTATAAATACTTTCCTTTGATTGGATGACTTTCAAAAGAAATGTGTGCTACTCCTTACTTTAAAACAACACCAATTCCATTTCCCGAGGAATCACATTCCACAATAAAGTGTTGGGAAAATATTGAGAGGGGGGGTGGATGAATAATTATTTGCAATAATCACAATATTTTACTTTTCTCTTATTGATTTCTTTACATTAGTTTTATCAGCCCAACTAGGGTATGTATGCGGCTATACCGATAGAAGCTTGCGTATAGTTAGATAACTTTACTTGTCTACATAAACATTTAGAAAAAAAAAATTAATCCAGATCTTCAGCTATGTATCAGATATTTAAGAAGTAAATATGAGCAGTAAGAATATAATAAACCATCACACAAGAGCATCACACATGAACACCAAGATTTAAATTGGAAACCCAATTCGGGAGAAAACCACCGTTTTTGTCGTCTCTGTCTTCAATATTTATTATATATAAAACTGCATAGAATGGTGTATTGATCCATACTCATATCAATACACAGGAATATACCTACATCAGGCTGGAAATTTCTCTCGTTCTCCAACCGCTACTCGAAGGGAGATACAACCCCCTAATTAGAACACCAGCTTCTACTAGCAGGAAGCTTCTACTTCCACAATGAAGGCTTCAACCCTCAGACCCACTGCAGACCACGTTTCATAATTTTTCACACTAGATCTAACAACTTCAACACAAATAAACATAAATATCAACACCAATATACTTAACCCAAACTTAAAACAGAACAATAATATCATTGTAGCCATAACTTAGCGATAAACCCAAATTTTTTAATCAACATGCAGAATAAATTTCAACCCTCATCATTCATTATCTTAAATGCATACGCTACTTCACTTTACTGAACCTATGTGTATATGTGCTTTCCTGCACACCAACCTTTGTATAGATCTATAAATACTAAATTTCCAGAATTGGATCAGTATCGGAAACAAATATGAGGCTTTTAGTCATATATCTTTTCATATTCATATAATCCTTATTTAGTCAGCATCATTAATCATATTTAGTTACTCATTGATTATATTTGTACATATTCAACATAGCAGCATATATAGCATTCAAACAACCTAGATCTGCATGAAGAAATCATCGACAAACATAAGAAATATAACAACAATAAACAAATAACCTCTCCATCAAGCTCCTGACTTCAATACGCGCTTTAGCTAAACCAAACCCGTGTGAATACACACATTCACCATGACAAACCAGCATATAGATCTCGAAATATTAATTATGTAGAAAGCTTCAGATATATAGACTTACCCAAATTTATTCACTTCACTTCAGAAAACATGGGCTGGGTCACAGATCCAAGCATCTGATCAAGAAAATGCATAGTCATTTCAGGTATAGAGATCCTGATCCATCATTATATCCATGGGTGCATCAAATTTTAGATCTACAAATAAAAAAATTCCATTTCATGCAGATATACTTCAGAGATAAGTATTCAGTTCAAACCCTTACTAATGGGCCTCCTTGCATTATGATCTTATTCTCCTTATATAGGTTTAGCCATTATTAATACCATGAGCCAAAACCACACAAGCGTTGATGGTATTCTTGGACGAAACCAAATAGAAAATACCATGCTTAATATTATGGGCTAAAACCATGGTAATTCCCCCTAGTATCATATTTTTTTAGAGCGCAAAAGGCATACACAACTTGGATAGTTCTTATATGTGGGTATACACGAATTGGACTAGACGAACTCGCGTATAGAACCTTTAATTCTGAATATTAACCATCTTCTGTCGGACTTATACTTCTATTCTACTAGACCTGATGAGAAACCAATATGCTTCTCTAGAAGTAATATACATCATTTGTGAGAGAGTTTCCACCAAGGAAAACATATGCAATCATAGGGATCATATTGCGAACAATCTCCCCCTTTGGACTTGATGGAAACCATGATGGATTTTTATCACCACAAGATGTAGATATATAAGCGTTATCCAAACACCAAATACTCTCCCCTTTTGAAATCAAGAGCAAAGGGGAGAAAATTTCTCCCCCTGAGAAAATGCAGAGTCTTTAGTTTTTCAATAAAATACATGACTCTTTAACCCAAAAGAGTGCGACCTTTCCTATCACCAATGACACAAAATTACATCAAGGATCCAACTGAGTGGATTTACAAATTTATTCAAGTAACGAACCAAGAGGGTTTACAAATTTTGACATGAAAATATTTACTTCAGAGGTCTTAACATGACCTTTGTATCAATTTACAAATATTATTTGTTATAACCAAGACCAAAGAATCTCAAACGGGAGATCATAATAGGGAAACTATTCATAATTCCAATAATGTAGCCTCTCTAGCCAGATAAATGCTCCACCTAAACCTGTGCATCCTGAACACTTTCAATAACCAATTCATCAAAGAAACTTCATCAAGGAGATAAATATAAAAAATGAACTATAATATGAAGACTATAACAATAGAGTTTACCCATCAACACCACAACCTATTCTGAAGGTTGACCTATAGATTTTCCGTCAGCAAAAACCTTACGTAGATTTATATAGAGAAAATCACGTATATGTGTGACTCGCCTTCATGAAACCAACATACCAAATTTAATCTTCTGGAATTAAAAAAATTTATAAGTGACCTAGAGACAACTCCTAGCTTCTATCTAAGATATTCAAATGCTTCACTCGGAAGAGGTTTAGTAAATATATCAACAACTTGTTATTTGGAGGGACATAATCCAATTTAACCTTTTTCTCAAGCACTTGTTCTCGTAAGAAGCGATACTTGATAAGAATGTGCTTGGTCTTGGAATGCATAAAAATATTTTTTGAGATAGTGATGGCACTTGTATTATCACATAAGATGGAGATGTGAGGAGAACATTTAATTTGAATATTTTTTAGTGATTGCATCATCTAAAGAAGTTGTGTCCAACATGGTGAGGTAGCCACATACTATGCTTCTGTTTTAGATAAAGCAATGTAACTCATTTTCTTGGTGAGCCAAGATACTAATCGGGGCCCCATATAGAATGCACCACCACTAGTGCTTTTTCTATCATTAATATTTCCAGGCCAATCGGCATCTGTGTAATCATGAAGAGTGAGATCGACATTATTTGGATGCCATAGAAAAAAATTTTGTGTCCTTTGTAGATATTTAAATAGTCTTTTCACATCCTGAAGGTGTGACTCTTTTGGATTAGCTTGGAAACATCCAAATATTCCAATTTCATGCATAATTTTTGCTATAGTTCTGGTGAGATAAAGTAGAATTCCAATCATAGATCTATACTCTAGTTGATTTACCATGGGAGAATCATCATGAGAACTGAGGTTACATCCAGTTACCATTGGAGTGCTTACAGGTTTGTAGTCTTCCATCCCATACTTGTTCAGGAATTGCTTGAGATATTTTGCTTGTGATAAGAATATTCCATATGTTGCTTGTTGCACTTGTAAGCCAAGAAAATATGTTAGTTCCCCAGGTAATGACATTTAAAATTCTTGCTACATAACAGAAGAAAATTTCAGACTCATGGACTCTTCATTACTCCCAAAAATTATGTCATCAACATACACAACAATAATTAATAGTTTATCATTGTCAATTTTTGTGTATAAGTTACTATCAACAGATCCTTTTGTGAAACCTTGTTATTGAAGATATTTTTCAAGACGATAGTACCATGCCTGAGGAGCCTATTTGAGACCATATAGAGCCTTTTTAAGTTTGCAAACAAAATTTTCATCATTTCCTAGAATGAATCCTTCTGGTTGTTCTATAAAAACTTATTCTTCTAGATCAACATTGAGGAAAGGAGATTTTACATCCATTTAATAAAATTTTAATTGTTGAAAACTTGAAAAAGAAAGAAAATTTCTTATGGCTTCAATTCTAGATATAGATGCAAATGTTTCTTTAAATTCTGTGCCTTCTTTTTGAGCATAGCCTTTACACACAATTCTAGCTTTGTTTCTAATAACATCTCCATTTCATTTAACTTGTTTTTTAATATCCATTTTGTTCCGATAACATTTTTATCGTGAGGTCTTGGAACCAATTCCCAAGTATGATTATTTTCAATCAGATCAATTTCTTCATTCATGGCTTGAATACAAAATTCATATTTAAAACCTTGATTTACATTTTTTGGTTCGATAGTGGATAAGAATTATAGGTAGCTAGGGGATCCTATAAGAGTTATTCTTGTTTGGACACTTGATCCCTTTTCTCCCAATATTTGAGATTCTGGATGATTCTTTTGAACATTCCTAGATGGAGCCTTTTCTGATATATATTCTTCTGGTACTTCATTGGTTTCTCCTTCTATATTTTTGTTATTTGATGAGGAAAAATATACATCATCATCATTTTCATTTTTTGTTGTTATTTCCCTTTTGGGAGTTGTGAGAGACTCATCAATTAAAACATCAATACATTCAACAATATTCTGAAGTCTTTTATTGTAACATTTATATGCTTTACTTCTAGAAGAGTGACCAATAAATATTCCTTCATCTGCTCTAGGCTCAAACTTACCAATTTTTCATTATTGTTCTTGATAAAAAAAATTGCTTCTAAAAACTATAAAATGCTTCTTAGTGGGAAGATTACCATACTAGGGCTCATAAATATTTTTATCATTGTTCACACGAACATGAACCTTGTTGAGAATATTTACTGCAGTATACACTGCTTCTCCCCAAAAGGTATTGGGAGTCCCAAATTCATCCAAAATAGCATGAGCCATTTTCTGAACTGTTCTATTCATTCTTTCTGCCACACCATTTTGTTGTGGAGTTCAAGATACAGAAAACTGTCATTTTATTCCATATTGTTCACAGAAATAAAATAATTCATTAGACATATATTATCCTCCTTGGTCAGATCTAAGACATTTTTTTTTTAGATCTAATTTATTTAAACCAAAGTTTTGAAGGTCTTAAAATTTTCAAGTAGTTCAAATTTATATTTCAATAAACCAATCCAACACATTTTAGAAAAGTCATCAATAAATAGAATATAGTATTGTTCTCCACAAGGTGGCTTTTTCCCTACATGACCACATAAATCAGTATGTATAATTTTAAGAGGCTTACTTGTTGATCCTTCTTCGACATTGAATTGCTCCCTAATTTACTTACCAAATTGGCATGATTTTCATATGTTACTTTCACGCAGAGTGATGTTGGGTAGATTATGAACAGCTTTGAGTATGCTAGATTTTTTTATTTGAGAGAAGATAAAATGTCCCAATATTTTGTGCCATAACCAATTTTCTGTAGATTTACCTAAATAACATTGCTCTTGGCCACCTTTCAATATATACAGATTGCTTGGTTTTCTCATTCCTTTATTACCGTTTTTACTGTGTCAAGTTCATGAACTACACATTCTTTTGAAGTAAAGACAACCTCATTTCCTTGATCACACATTTCACTCACACTCAAAAAGTTATGCTTTAATCCATCCACATACATAGCATTGTTAGATTTCATCTTTTCTTTTAGAAAAGTAGAACCTTTTCCCTTAATGATAGCAGGAGAGTCATTTCCGAAAGTAACATTTTTTTCCTTCTCTAATGTATTGTATGAAAGAATTTTATTCTTATCACCTGTCATTTTTTTTGAGTATCCACTATCAATACAACATTGATTTCTTCTCCTTTTGCAAATAAAGATATGCCACAAATTTCAACCTGTAAGTCCTTCTTTCTCCATACCTTGGATTTGAGGGTATATGTTCTTTTGGCTGCAATCTTCTCTTGCATTCAGATTCTTCATGTCCAAAGTTATTGAGATAAAAAAATTCAATTTATTCTTGAAGAGGAGAAATTTTTTTATAAGTATTCTTCTTTATTCCAGTCTCATTTCTTTTTTTTATTTCTTCTCCTATCATGATGATTTTTTATGCAACACATTGAGCAGCTATATGAGCAAAATTATTACATGAGAAACATTGTCCATTATAGAAAAAATTTATGCTATCATGGAACCTTCTATTGATGTTTACCTACTGATTGATCCTTCAATTATTGTTCATTCTTGAATTGAAGTTGTCATGCTTTTCGTGGGCATTCTCTTTGTTCTTTTGCTCAGTGATGAAATGTTGTTGGCTCGCTTTAGCTGCATTTAGATAGCTTGGTGCTAAAGACAAGAATATTATCTGATATATCCAAGACCTTTCTTTACAAGAGGATTACAAGAGGAGAGCGTTGTACGTTGATAATTTCATCTAAGGTTCTAGATACTTTAGCAAAACTATGATTTAAAGTTTCACTTTCTCAATTTCCTTTCTTAGAATTCCTATTTCACATTCTAATTTCTCATTTTTCTTCTCCTTTTCTATAACTCGATTCTTTAGAATATCTATGGTTATTTTTTTTCTTGCAAATATATTTTGAGTTGATTGCTTTCTTGAAGAAATTCATTTTCTTCTAAGGAGTCCATAAAATGATCTTTAGCCTCACTAGAATATTTTTCAAATGACATGAGTAGTCTAATATCTTGATCAAATTATCCTTCTTCATTATTTGATAGGCCATCACTATCTTCATGAGTATAATATATTTTTCTATTGATAAAAACTTTCTTATTACCTTTTTCTAATTCCTTTCCTTTTTCATGACAAACTCTTCCACAAGAAAAGAATTTGAAAGGAAGCTTACCTCTGAATCTTCCAGTGCCAAGTTGAATTTTCTTTACAAAATTTATCTCATATTCTTCTAATACATACTCTGAGGCTTCTTGTTCTTCCATTTCCTTTCCTTTTGCAGTTGCTCTAGAAGCATCTTCTATGACTTCAGATGGACCTCCTTTCCTCATTTCACACGTAGTCAGAATCACATGAAGTTGAACAATAGTAAGAGTTTGAAGATCCTGCTTCTCATCAATAGCAAACACTTTTGACTAGAATCTAGGAGTTAGAGATCCTAAGGATTTTTCTACAGGAGTGGTGTCATTTGTAGTTTCACCCAATTTTCTCATACAATTTACGATCTCATATATATGCAAAAAGAAACTAGCAATGCTTTCATCATTATGCATCTTTATTTTTTCATATTGAATTCTCAGAGTTCGAAGTTTACCACTTTTACCTTGGCATCACATTCATAGCTCGGAAAATTTTTGTCCCATATTTCCTTTGTTGTATTTAACTGCATAAATTTGACAAATTCTGATTCAATCAGACTCCCCAATAATGTATTGACAACCTTTGCATTAGTTTCATAGTTTCTCCTTGCTGCTGAAGATGTTGGAACTGAGGTTGGATATTGATAACCGCCTTCAACTACAGCCCATACATATGCTCCAAGAGACTAAATATAGGATCTTGACCCTGTCTTCCAGAAGATCCATTTTTTCCTGTTGAAGAGTGGAGGTATGATATATGTTTTCGCATCTTGATTTCTCATCTTGGATGATCTTCCCTCTAGTGATTATGCTTCTACAGAAGCACCTGCTAGGATACCAATTCTTGGGAAAAATACTGAGAGGGGGAGGGGTGATCAGTATTTTCAATAATAATAATACTTTACTTTTCTCTTATTGATTTATATATGTGACTTTGATAATCCCAACTAGCATATGTACGCGACTATACCAATAGAAACTTGTGTATATTCAGATAACTTTACTTGTTTAGATAAAAATTCAAAAAACATTCTTTAATGTAGATAATCAGTTGTGTATCAGATAGTTAAGCAGTAAATATGAGCAGTAATAACAAAATAAGTAATCATACAAGATCATCACACATGAAAACCAAGATTTAAGGTGGAAACCCAATCTGAGAGAAAACCGCCATTGTTGTCGTCTCTCTCTTAAATATTTATTATATAGAAAACTTCTCACAATGTTGTACTAGTGCAGACTCATATTGGCACATTGAAATCTCCCCACAGAAGGCTGAAACCTTCTCTCGTTCTCTAGCCACTACACGAAGGGAGCTCCAACCCATGATTTCTTTTACTAGCCACTACTAGAAGGGAGATACAACCCCCTGATCAGAACACTAGCTTCTACTGGTAGGAAGCTTCTACTTCCACACTGAAGGCTTCAACCCGCAAACCCAATCCATACCATGTTTCATAAATTTTCAAATTGGATTTCAAAGATTCAACAAAACTCAACATAAAGATCGACATCAGTATACTTAACCCAAACTTCAAAGAGAATAGTAAGATCACTATAACCAGATACAATAATAAATCTAGATTCGAGAATCAACTTGCAGAATGAATTTCAAATGTGATCATTCATTATCTTAAATACATACAATACTTCACTTAACCTGCATATATATGCACTTTCCTACACACCAACCTGGGTATAGATCTATAAATATTGAATTTCTAGAATGTGATCAATCTTAGAAACAAATATGAGGCTTTCAGTCATATATATTTTCAGATTTGCAGAATCCCTATTTAGCGAGCATAATTAATCATATTTACTCACTCATTGCTAATATTTGTACATATTCAACTTAGCAGCATGTACAATATTCAAACAAACTAGATTTACATGAAGACTTCATTGACAGAAAACAGAAATACAATAAAAATAAATAGATAACCTATCCATCAATCTCATGACTTCAATATGCGCTTTAGCTAAACCAAAAATGCGTGTACACACACTTTCACCGTGACGAACTAGTGTATAGATCTAGAAATATTAATTTTGCAGAAAGTTTCAGATTTATAGACTTACACAAATTTCTTCACTTCACTTCCACAAACATGCCCAAGGTCACAGATCCAAACATCTCATCAAGCCAATACATAGTCATTTCATTTCTAGATATCCTAATCCATCATTGTGTCCATTGGTGCATCATAATTTCAGATCTAAAAATAAGCAGAACCCACCTCATCCAGATATACTTAAGAGATAAGTATTCATTTCAAACCCTTACTCCGGTGCCTCCTTGCACTATGATCTTCTTCTCCTTATAAAGGTTTAGCCATTATCAATACCATGAGCCAAAACCACACAAGTTTCGACAATATTATTGGATGAAATCAAATAGAGGACACCACACTCAATATTGTGAGCTAAAGCCATGGTAATTCTCCCTGGTATCATAATTTTTTAGTGTGCAAAAGGCATACACAACTTGGATCATTATTATCTGTGTGTATACGTGACTTGGCCTGCACGAACTCATGCATAGAACCTTTAATTATGAATATTAACCATCTTCTATTGGACATATAGTTTTCTTCTACTAGACCTTATGCAAAACCATTGTGCTTCTCCAGAAGTAATATACTTCATCATTTTCTAGAGAGTTTCTATCAAGGACAACATATGTAATCATAAGAATCATATTTCCAACATAAAGGATTTTGTGAAGTCTGGCATAACTAATACCGGTGTTAGGCACATTACCTCTTTAAGATGTTCAAAAGCATTAGTTTCTTTAGGAATCCATGAAAATGCGTCTTTCTTCAATAATTTTGTTAAAGGTCTTGCTATTATCCCATAATTCCTAACAAAATTGCGATAATACCTTGTTAACCCAAGAAATTCTCACAACTTATTTGTGATTGTGGGGACTTGCCATTCCTTAATGGCTTTAATTTTTCTAGGGTCTACCTTAACACTCTCCTAAGGTACAATATGACCCAGTTATTCCACCTCTTGTACTCCAAATAATCATTTCAAGTTTTTTGCATATAATTGTTTCTCTTGCAATAGTTTGAGCACCCTGTCAACATGTTGAACATGATCCTTACAAGACATGCTGTAGATTAGTATATCATCAAAAAATACTAACAAAAATTTTGTAAGGAAGGCTTTGAGAATGGAATTCATCAACCCTTGAAATGTAGAAGGTGCATTGGTAAGGAAAAAATGCATGACCAAAATTTCATAATGACCCTCATGAGTTTGGAATGACGTTTTCAGAATATCTTCAGCCTTCATAATAATTTGATGATATCCTAAATAACGATCCAACTTGGTAAAATAAATTTATCCATATAATTCATCCAATAATTCATCAATCACGGGATTTGGAAATTTATCTTTAATAATGAACTTATTGAGCTCCCCATAATCAAGAAAAATGTGCCATGATCCATCTTTCTTATGCACCAATACTACTGGAGTAGAGAAAGAACTTTAACTTGGTTAAATTATACCAGGCTCTAACATTTATGCAATCGTACATTCAATTTCACTCGTTCAGACATAAGGATATCTGTAAGGCTTGATTTTTGGAGGAAAACTTGCTGGAATCAAATGAATAGCATGATCATGATCACAAATAGGTGGGATTCCTTTGGGAGTTTCAGACACATTGGAATGATTGTGAAAGACTTTTTTGAGATATGGAGAAATATATGATTTTGATGTTGGAACGTTTAGTGAGCATAATTTTTCATTTACACCTCGTTGTTATTTATTCATAATATTTTTCATGACATTAGATCTCATTATCTTTCTCGACTCTCTTGTGATACCCCGTAATTCAACTTCTTATCCTTCCGAAAAAAAAATTCAAGAAAAGTTCTTGAAGATTTATAGCAATTGTCCCCGAATATTGTAACCATTGTGCTCCTAGTACAACATCAACACATCCCATTGGAATGGAAAGAATTGAACTATTCAATACATATTACCCCATGGTTAGCTTGATATTATGCCATTTTCTAGAGAAATTTATAATTTCTTCATTCGAAACAATCACTTGATGCTCTGGTGATGGGTATAGGAAGCAATTAAATTCCTTGGATACCTTATAATGAATACAATTATGTGTTCTACCAAAATAAATTAACACTATTACCTTTTTCTTCTTGATATGTCCTTCTACCTTGAGAGTTTCAGGAGTGGTAATTCCTTTCAATACATTACATGATATGGTTGAACTCATTTCCTTTTTCTCTAGGGTTGGTTCTTGGTGTATATCCTCTTATTTTGAAGTTTCTTGTTCATTTTCCTCCTCTTCAGAATCTATGTAAAATAATTTCTTCTCAACAAACTTATGACCGCGCGGTTCAAACCCTCTTCTTCTCCTAGTGCTCCAAAACGTGCAACTCACTCAAGAAAGGAACATCTACTACTAATACGTGAAATCATGTTCAATATGTTAGTGTTAGGTCATATAAGAATATGAGCATAAAAAAATTTAAATAATTCATAATAAAATCAAAAAATGTATAAAGCATTAATATCATGAACATCAAGAATGAGAGAGAGATTCTTCATTGATGAATGCAGAGAAGTGTGGAGGAATACCACTTTTTTCAGCCATGGCTCCAAGAAAAACCGTCCTCCGGATCCGTCCAACCCAAGCCTCAACAATATCTTTCAAAAAGCATGCACATGGATGTCATATAAGACAAATGAACATCTCTCTGAGGGAAACAAGGGTTTACACAATCTGGGAGTGCATAAGAAACAAGGATAAACCAGACTTGATCACGGACTAAATGGTTATAATATCAAAACCTATCTCTCTCCTCTCATTAGTACTTCCCATGAGGTGTATTTAGAACACCCCAAAACATTTGTTTCAGTTGGGATACAGTTAGGCCATGGGCTGTTGTAAGTAGGTTCGTAGTCCAACCCTTAAACCCCGCCCAAAAAATAGGGATTTTATATTTTTTAAATATTTCAAATTATACACATAGTTTGAGTATAGTTGGACCCATGTTTGCACACATCTGTGATAGGGTAGAGTCACGTATGGAATTTAAAATAATGTTTTTTAGATAAAGGAACAAGTCTGAAGGGCAAGGGTTACCCGAGGCCACAATGCAAAGAATTAAGTATATAGAGGTGGAAAATGATCATATAACACCATGTAATTAGAAGAAGAATAATTTTGCAATAAATCCATGGAAGGATGGAGTTATTGGAAGAAAAAATAGAAGAGCTCAAGAAACAACCAAAACCATGCTCATTGAAGCTCAGTTATTGGACATAGTTCTGTGAGGAGTAGTTTACATAGAAATTTATATTTTGAGCATATCTTAAATAAGGGTAAACAATACTAAAATATCTTATGAAATATGGAGAGGTAAATGATCCAAAGTCAAATGATTTAATATTTTTCAAAGAAAATGTTATAGTAAGGTAAATGAAGATGATTAGCGAAATTTGAATCTAGAACCGAGGAATAAATTTTCCTTGAATACGCATATAAATGAAAGGGATATAGATGTTAAAAAAATTATAATGTTGTTGCATGCATTAATGTAATAATACATGAAACATGTCCTCAAGCCAAGGCACAAAAAATATCTACAAAGTAGCATCAAAAGACTAAAATAAGATGAATAGAAATATGAGAAGTAAGAATAAGAAGGTGAGTCATTTCATCCAAAAACCCCATAACAATATGTCCAAAATAATAATCCAGATAGAAAAATCATTGTAAATATGGAATCAGGGGTCCAAACTAGAAGGAATTTTGTTGGCACAACATCCCATGATAACCTAGCTATGTTATCCCTTACAAAAAATTAAAGGTTTTCTCAATCTATTCAAATAAAAATTGGGTTAAGTCCATGAATGAAGAGCCAGATTATATTGTGAAAAATGATACATGGGAGTATGTCCTAGGATATTAAAAAAAAATGTGATTGGAACCAACTAGGTCTATAGAAATAAGTTGAATGAAGATGGTAAAATAGTAAGGAACAAAGAAATACTTCTATATAAAGGATATGCACAAGTAGAAGGTGTGGACATTGAATAAATATTTGTGCCACTAGATAGACTTGAAGATATATAAATGTTCTTGTCATTTGAAATCATTAATGGGTTTAAATTGTACCATATGGAAGCAAAATCAACATTTCTAAATGGAAAACTACAATAGGAATTATATATTGACCAATTGGAAGGGTTTAAACTAATATAATACAAGGATTATGTCCACATATAAAAAAAAGTAATGTGTGGTTTAAAACATGCACCTAGGGAATGTTGTTCTCACCTAAATAAGTATCTTTAGCAGCAAAGCTTCAAGAGAGTGGAAGAAGATAATAGTTTTTTCATCAATACTCTAAATAATAACCTGCCAATCATTGTTTTTATGTGGACGGTACAATATTTGGAAGTGATGTTGACTCTATGAGAAAATGTTTTACATCTATCATACATAGGGAGTCTTAATTTTTTATTTTTGGGGAGCTATCCTTCTTTCTTTATTTGTAGGGTAATGGCTCAAAAAAAGGCATCTATATCTCTCAAACCATGTATGATAAATAAATATTAAATAATTTTTTGTATGGAAACTTGTGCACTTATGAGCACTCCCATGACAACATGATACAAGCTTAGTAGGGATGATTAGCATCCAGAATTAATTCAATCCATGTACATCTCCATGGTATATCTATTTATTTAATACCTTCAAGATCCAATATCATGCAATATTATGTATTGCAAGGATATTTTTGTTAAGCTCAAAAATAAACCCATGTGAATGCAGTCAAAAGGATATGAAGGTATATACAAGGAATCATATATGATGAATTTTGTTTTCCAAGAGGAACAAATTTTACTTTTAAATCCTATATAAATGAAAATTGGAGGGGGGGGGGGGGGTGGGGGGGAGGGGCTTCTTTTTAGATAGTTGTCTTATCTCCTAGCTCATTAAGAAACAAACATCTACTTCTCTATCCAAAACTAAAGCCAAAAATATTCCAACAATATCATGTTGCACTCAAGTTATTGAAAAAGTAGACTCTCAAGAATATTTAAGAAAATGGTGGTCATCCTATACCAATTATGTGTGACAATACTAGTGCTATAAACATTTCTATACACAATATCATGCACTATAGTGTGTTATTATGAAATAACATTTTCTTTGAGAACGTGTTTTTGAACAAACTATCATATTGGAATACATTCTAAGTACACTTGAATTTTAGTTTTATTCAACATGGCATTTCTATTTATTTGACTTGATCAAAGTGTCATATTGGAATATGTCTCAGGTACGCTTGATTTCTAGTTTTCTTCCACATGGTTTTTTTATTTATTTTACATTGTGTTAGGGTTTATATTAACCCATTTACTTATATATAGGTTTTATGCGAATATTTGTACTTCTATATCTTTTAAATAAGAGTTTGAGCTCTTAAAGTAAATTATCTTAATTATCAAAACATTTTATGAGGGTTTGAATGTTATGACCCTAGCACTACGTGGTGATTGAATAGACATTGTTATGATGTTAGGTTCCTATATTACTCGTATAGTCCCTTATTGTTGTTAGTGTAACCCCCTTATTATTATTATTGTACCCTTGTAACCCCCATATTGTTATTATTGTGCCCTTAAATTATTATTGTGCCCCACTAGGATTACATTGTGGCCCCATGGACTCCTATATATAGAAAGGAGGTTTTGTAATTTGAATCATCCAAGAATTTTTCATTCATGTAATGTATTGGAGGTTTCCCCCTCGAAGTGGATTATTTCTAAGGTGTTGATATCTCTTTTCTTCTCTTTTTGGAGCTGGTTTCACAACATTTGGTATCAGAGCTTCGAGATTCCATGGTTTCACTACTCCAAATAGGTCAACATGGAATTTTCGTTGTAAATTTTTTCTACGAAGGTTCAAAATAAAAAAAAATTAGAGTGCGAAGCCAAATTCTTGAGGAACATTTTTAAACAATTCTACAGCTTGGTTCACAATATTTTTGGAGATATGATTTGTGCAAGTTAGGTCATTTTGCAGGCTATTGAGTTTAACCTAAACAATTCATCGTGGTATTTTCGTAATAATTTTTTTTCTACGAAGGTTCAGAAGCTGCAATTTTTAGAGTTCAAATCCACAATCCTAAGGGAAATTGTCAAAAAAATTCAGATATTGGTTCGCAATATTTTCAGATATATGATCTATGGAAGTTAGGGCTTTTTGAGGCTTCTGAATTTCATGTCAAAAAGGTGATCGTGGGAAAATATTCATAGCTCTCTCTGTGAACATCAAATTGGAATGATGTAAAAAGTGGCCACAAGTGCACGAAATGTAGTTTTTTCTCTATCAATTTTAGAGCCAAAAGAAGAAACAATGACACATGGAAAGTCGTACAAGTTCGCTCTATTGAACTAGTCCAAAATTGGGTCATTGTGGGAGATTGGACATAACTTTGCCTTGAAGAATCCAAATCAGATCGGACTTATGGCATTTGTAAGAATCTTCAGAGAGCTACTACAGGGCTGAATTTTAGATATTGAGGATCCGCAATTATAGAGATAATTCAATTTCAATATCGAGCTCCTCAAAAGCAAGTAAAAGGTGTGTATTTTTTTTCTGAATTGCATAAGTCTTGTTTGAAGGATCAAGATGAATTGATTCGAAGGGCATATTGTAGAATATATATTAGTATTAAATTCTAAAATGGCCCATAAAAAGAATTCAACACCCATTAAGCCTTTATAAATCTCTATTATGACTCATGAAGACGAAGAATGGCAACATGACATATCAAAAGTACAAGAGCAAGTGCAACAAATTTCGCTCTCGCAAAGAGAAACAAAAAATGAGATGGATGTTTTGAAGAAAAGAATGGAAGCTGAGATGGATGGTTTGAAGAAAGGCGTGTAAGCTACGTTGGATGGTTGAAGAATAGTATGGAAGAAAAAATGGCAGGTTTGAAGGAAGACATGGAAGGTTTTAAGGAAGGTTTGTCAAAGTTGATACAAGAAATAATTTCTAATGGAAAAATGATAGTAGAGGAAACTCATGATGAGAAAAATATAAATTTTAATCATGATTTCATAAACTCTAATTTTGGATTGAAGAACCACCATATTCCAAACATGGATATGAGGATGTTTTATGGTAAGGATCCTGTAACATGGATACTACAGATGGAGAAATATTTGATCTCAATAATGTGCAAAACACACAAAAGGTACGCATTGCAACTTTACATTTAGAACAAAATACATTTGCATGGTATCGATCGCTTTGCTCGCGTAAAAAAATTGTCACTTGGTAAATTTTTATGTAGGAAATGATACCACATTATGGGGATACAAAGAGAAATACCTTATTTAGCCAATTGATAAATCTCAAACAAAATGGTTCAGTGGTGGAGCGCATTGAGGACTTACAAAAATTGAATATAAGGGTAACTGATATTGGAGAGGAACACGTGATTCATGTCTTCATAGAGACTTTAACAGATAACATCCAACATGAAGTTTTCATTCGAGAAACTAATTCATTGGAGAAGGCATTCAAGTTGCCAAGAAAAATTGAATGTAAAATTATGGTAATAAGGAAGCCTACCACTCACATCTATAAAGGAAGTGTTTCTACTCCTATAATTCCCCAACCTTCAAGGTTCACACCACAACAGTTGGAAGAAAAAAGAGCAAAAAGGCTTTGCTACAGTTGTGATAGAAAATACAGTAAAGGGCATAAGTGTACTAAGAAGAAATTGTTTTACATAGATTGTGAAGAGGAGGAATAAAATGAAGAAGAAAGTTCAAAAGAAGAGGATATAAATGAGGAAACAACCCTAGAAGAAGAAGCAATGAGTCCGACCATATCATGTAATGAATTAGCATGAATTACCACTCCTCAAACTCTCAAGATAGAAGGACATATCAAGAAGAAAAAGGTAATAATGTTGATTGATTCGGGTGGTACCCATAATTCTATTCATTTTAAGGTAGCTAACAAATTGAATTGTTTACTATAACCAACACCAGAATCTCAAGTGATGGTTGCAAATGGAGGAACTATAAATTTCTCTCGAAAATACCATAATATCAAGCCAGCCATGGCGTAATATGTATTGAATATTCCAATGATTTCCATCCCAACGGGAGGTGCTGATGTTGTAATAGGAGTACAATGGTTACAATATTTGGGGACGGTAGCTTTTAATTTGAAGAAATTTTCTTGAATTTTTGAATAAAGGCGTGAAATCTAAGATGGATGGTTTGAATAATGGCATGGAATCTAAGATATATGGCATGGAAGCTGGCATGGAATCTAAAATGGAAAACATGAAGAATGATCTAAAAGCAGACATGGAAGGTTTGACAAAGTTGATACAAGAAATGTTTCCTAATGGTGAAAAGATAGTAGAGGAAACTCATGATGAGAACAAAATACATGTTAATCATGATTTCACAAAATCTGGTGCTGGCAGGAAGAACCACCATATTCCAAAAATGGATATGAGGAAGTTTGATGGAAAGGATCCTGTAACATGGATACTATAGATGGAGAAATATTTTGATCTCCATAATGTGCAAAACACACAAAAGGTACGCATTGCAACTTTACATTTAGAACAAAATACATTTGTATGGTATCGATGGCTTTGCTCACGTAAAAAAATTGTCACTTGGTCAATTTTTACAGAGGAAATGATAGCACATTATGAGGATACAAAGAGAAACACCTTCTTTAGCAATTGATAAATATCAAAGAAAATGGTTTAATGGAAGAGCATATTGAGGACTTCCAAAAATTGAATATAAGTGTAACTGATATTCTAGAGGAACAAAAAATTGATCTGTTCATAGGTACTTTAAAGGATAACATCCAACATGAAGTTCATGTTTTGGAACCTGATTCATTGGAGAAGGCATTCAGGTTGGCAAGAAAAATTGAATGTAAAAATATGGCGACAAGGAAGCCTACCACTCACTTCTATAAAGAGGGAAGTGTTGCTACTCCTAGATTTCCACAACCTACAAGGTTGACACCACAACAATTGGAAGAAAAAAGAGAAAAAGGAATTTGCTACAGTTGTGATAAAAAATAGACTAAAGGTCATAAGTGTGTTGAGAAGGAATTATTTTACATAGATTGTGAAGAGGAAGAAGAAAATGAGCAGGAAGAGGATATACACCAAGAACCAACCCAAGAAGAGGAAGAAATGAGTTTGACCATATCATGTAATGCATTGGTAGGAATTACCACTCCTCAAACTCTCAAGATAGAAGTACATATCAAGAAGAAAAAGGTAATAGTGTTGATTGATTCAGGTAGTACCCATAATCTTATTCATTGTAAGGTAGCCAGGGAATTGAATTGTTTTCTATACCTAGTACCAGAATTTCAAGTGATGGTTGCAAATGGAGGAACTATAAATTGCTCTGGAAAATTCCATAATATCAAGCTAACCATGGGGGAATATGTATTGAATAGTCCAATGCTTTCCATTGCTATGGGAGGTGTTGATGTTGTACTAGGAGTACAATGGTTACAATCTTTGGAGATGGTAGCTTTTAATTTTCATGAAATTTTCTTGAAATTTTTTTCAGAAGGAAAGGAAGTTGAATTACGGGGTATTGCGGGGAAGCCGGGAAATATAATAAGCTCTAATGTCATGAAAGATATTCTAAATAAAGAAAAACGAGGCATAATTTCACAATTATGCACACTACAAGTTCCAACATAAAAATCATCTATTTCTGCAGATCTCCAAAAAGTCTTGGACAATCATTCCAAGGTTTTTGAAACTCCAAAAGGACTCCCACCGATTCATGATCATGATCATGCTATTAATTTTATTCCAGGAACTGTTCCTCCAAACATCAGGCCTTATAGATATCCTTATGTCCAAAAGAGTGAAATTGAACATATGATTACAGAAATGTTAGAGGCAGGTATAATTCAACCTAGTCAAAGTTCTTTCTCTTCTCCTGTAGTATTGGTACACAAGAAGGATGGATCATGGTGCATGTGTCCGGATTATAGGGAGCTAAATAAGATCACCATTAAAGATAAATTTCCCATTTCTCTGATTCATGAATTATTGGATGAATTACAAGGAGAAATTTATTTTACCAAATTGGATCTTCGTTCAGGGTATCATCAAATTAGAATGAAGACTGAAGATATTCTGAAAACAACATTTTGAACTCATGAGGGTAACTATGAATTTTTGGTCATGCCTTTTGGCCTTACCAATGCAACTTCTACATTTCAAGGGTTGATGAATTCCATTTTCAAACCCTTCCTTAGAAAGTTTGTGCTAGTATTTTTTGATGATATGCTAATCTACAGCAAGTCTTGGAAGGATCATGTTCAACATTTTGATAGGGTGCTCAAAATATTGCAGGAGAAACAATTATATGCAAAAACATCCAAATGTTTCTTTGGAGTACAAGAGGTGGAATATCTGGGTCATATTGTATCTCATGAGTGTGTTAAGGTAGACCCTAACAAAATTAAAACCATTAAGGAATGGAAAGTCTCCACAACCATAAAGCAGTTGCGAGGATTTATTGGGTTAACAGGGTATTATCAAAAGTTTGTTAAGAATTATGGGAGAATAGCATCACCTCTAACAACATTATTGAAGAAAGATGCACTTGCATGGACTCCTGAAGCAACTAAGGCCTTTGAACATCTTAAAGAGGCAATGTGCCTAGCACTAGTCTTAGCTCACCAGAATTCACAAAATCCTTTATTGTGGAATGTCATGCCTCTGGAAATGGAATTCGTGTTGTTTTAATGGAATAAGCAAGACCCATTGCTTTTGAAAGTCATCCAATCAAAGGAAAGTATTTACATAAACCTATTTATGAGAAGGAAATGTTAGAAATATGGCATGCACTAAAGAAATGGAGAACTTACCTAATGGGAAGACACTTCAAGGTAAAAACTGATCATGATAGTCTTAAACACTTTTTGGAACAAATACTATCTTCAAAAGAGCAAAAAAAATGGGTCACAAATATGTTGGGTTATGACTTTGAAATAATATACAAAAAAGGGAAGCTAAATGTTGTTGCAGATGCACTCTCAAGAAAGAATGAACAGTACAATAAAAAAGGAGTGAGGGGCAATAAATGTCACCATAAGCTCATTGGTGACAGTCAAAGAGTCTTCATCGCCAAAAACTGAACGTCACCAAAGCTAGCGTTGCTAAAAGTATAGGAGTTGTGGTGACATTCAAGGTCCATCACCAATAATGATTTATCATGATAGATAATGACCATCACCATTTCATATGAGCAATGGTGATGAACAATAGCCTTTGTCACCAAAAAAATGAACGTCATCAAAGGTGGCATCGATGAATGTATGTGTTGTGGTGACATTCAAGGTCCGTCACAAATATTGATTATAATGACAGATAGTGACCATCACCATTTCATATGAAAAACAATTTTTTTTTGTGATGGACCTTTCATGATCGTCACTATTGGTGCATATATTTGGCAACGTTTGTTGACCCTCACCATTTCAAATTTGGTGAGGGTCAAAAAAATGCCACCATAAGCTCATCAATGAGGGTCAGAAAATGTCACCATAAATTCATTGGTGATGGTCAAAAGAGTCTTCGTCACCATTCCATATGAATATTAGGGCACGATGGAATAGAACCACCAACCTCCTGCTTGTAAAGTAGGTGCTCTTCCATTGAGCTAGCACCCTTTCAAGAACTATACTTTTAAAAATTAAACCTTGAAACTTTAAAAATTATAATTTATACAACTTTCGAGAAATTATAAAACTTTGTAAAGTCTTGGAAAATCTTTACTAAACAAGAAAAATAACATCAAAGTGGCAAGTGTCTACCTAATAGTTATGGAAATTATTAAAATTAGGTGGAGGTGTAAATGAAGTGTTGGGAAGTACCAAACATACAAGTAGAATACATTTATTTCATTTTATAAAAAGTCTCAGAACAAGTTTGAGATTGTAATCTATATGAACTAGTTAACTATTTTTGTGTAAAATATGCATATGCTCCAATGAATAAATCAAGAATACTAAATTTATATTTGTGCCATGAATATTTGTATCCTGGACCAATGTGGAATAGGTAGTGTTAGCCAACTACCAAGTAATGTACATGTCAAAGACAAATTGAACAAGAAGAAGTTATTTCTATGACTTTTGGGGCACAATTGCTACACTACCTATATTTGAATGTCCCCTGCATATAAATATTATTATCTTTAAAGCTCTATCATATTATAGGACCAGAAGAATACTTCCCTATTTAATGCAAAGCTTCTCTTCCATAGGTAGAGAAGATGCCCTATCATCTATAAATATCTGTAGTTTGCAGTTATGTTGACCACTAAAAAAACCCATTATCTTGAGACAATTTATAATTTTATGAAGATGTTTGGCCTTGAATAAAACAATGTCTAGAGAAGGAAAATGGGAGTAGACCTTAATATGTGCAGGGATTGAGTGGGGTATTGTCTAGCAGGTTACATAATCTTACAAAATTGATGGTGTTAGATGTGGTGGTGAATGTTAGTGGACCTACAATTGTTCTCAACAATATGGAACATTGGACTTGCATGGGTTGAAGATAAACAACAAAGACAAGCTATTATAATGTTTTCAAATTGTTTGATGAAATCATTAAATGGAGTATAGCAATGACAATCTATAGTGTATTTGTTTTTCAAACATATTTTGGCTTAGTTGAAGAGGGTTTTTCCCTAACCAAACTACCATCATTAGAGAAAAGGGGGTTATGACCAAGTTTTCAATCCTCATTATATGCTCATGGAGGCAATTTTGAAGGCATGTCAAGCCATTATTAACTTGAATGTAGTGTTGAAAATGCTCTTTACTAGTGGTAAAATTCTATTGAGGCTCAATTTGAGGGGAAAATCATTGGCTCAAACTTGAAAATACCCCACTCAATTTTGCACTCATGAAATGTACATCAACATTACAAATGTTTTCCAATTTCAATATTTCATTAATGTATATGCCGCAAACAATTCTTATGTTGGGAATGGGGATTTGGTGTCACAGATTACAAACTACTTCACTCATACACTAGAAATTTTGAAATATGCAAGTAATTCTCCTTGGACGTCAAATATGGAAACATTTTCCACTTATCATCAAGTCGATTTATGTCAGTGTGATCATTAAGTTAAAGAACATTCATCTCAAGAATTCTTATTAAATTTTACTTAAATATAAGAGTCCATATCTGACCCACATTAGGACAAAAAAAGAACTATTTTTGATAGAATTGATAGAATAGTAGTTCGAACAATAGTCTACTAAATAGAGTACCAAAAAGGACATGACAATTAAAAATGGTTCTAGCATTTATACAGAACCTTAGTGTGTGATGGCCAAGAAAATCAGAAGATAAATCCAAATCTAACTAATACACTAGATATGCAAAAATCAACATGCAATTCTCCTTGGACACTTCAAATATGGAACCTTTTTCAACTTACCATCAAGTTGGTTTGTTTCATTGTGATCAAGATTATGTTAAAGAATATTCATCTCAAACATTATTACTACAATTTACTTAAATATAATAGCTCATACCTGGCCCACGTGGGGGCATCAGAGGAAACCTTTTGGAAAAAAGCAAATGAACAATAGTTAGAACAATGGTCTAAACTATTCTATAGATTACTAATGAATATATGACAAATTAAACATGGTTCTAGAATTTATAAACTGCCTTTGTGCGCAATGGAAAAGAAAAGCAACAGATAAATTGAAATCTAACTCCAAGCTTTTGTGAAACCATCCATCAAAGTCTCCATAGAACTCAATCTAATGTGGACAATCAGAACACATAACCAACACCAATGAGTTTAGTGCATATTTGATTTCTATAAAATTCTATAAAATACTGATATAGGTTGACTCCTATATAAGACAAAAAATATATATTATATATAAGATCTCTTCTGAAGAAGAGTCTATAGAAGTACAACCAAATACCAGGATATTTTCCACCAAATAGAGGTATTCACTAGTAAGTTGTAGCATAGACCCTACAAAACCCAAATTACTATCGAAACAAAATTTATAAGCACTCCGGGATTAGAGCATGTGAGTTTTATAATACTTCCTACAAAGCATACAAAATATTTTCCAATACTTTCTACTATCCAAAAGAAAAACTACAGAAACTCTCCTTAACAAGACATCAGAATATCCAAATATAGAGTTGGTGCCATACACAATTTCATCCAAGTAGATGTCAAAACCTTTGAGTTTTGATGCTTCAGTGGCTGATGAAGTTTGAAATTTTTGTATAGCTCCTTAGGCTTTCATAGAAGCTCTTTTCCAGGGCGACATTTGTACATATCATCAAACAACATTTCCAAACTACTGAGAACTCTACTTTTAAAGTATTCATCCTTTTGTTGGCTACAATCCAGGCTTTTGATATCATAAACAATAAATTCCAGGAGACTGATGGTTTTTTGTTAGAAAATTATGCATTGTTGAGCTTCCATTTCCTCCCACTCCATGGTAAAAGCTTTCATCTGATGGATTTCAGCCAAATTTATTTTGTTAGAGAAACTTTGTTACAACTATGGGGACAATTATCCAAGATTGAATGTTCATGCTAAGTCATGAAAGAAACAAACCAATCCTGGGAATTAAAATAATTTCCCTCTTTTTAACTTCCTGCTGCAACCAAGGCTTTTCCACTCGCGAGCTTGATGTCAATGCATAACTCACTCAACCATCTTCAATGGAAGAGAATTTGACACCTTGGGAGAGTGCTGAAAAAGACAAAGGTGTTGGATTGTCTTCATGCTGAGAATTTGATGAGGGATGTCTATTGTTAGGACATATTTTTAGACATTTGTCTCTACAGTGTGTAATTTGTACTCGTCCATTAGGTACACATCACATGGTTCTATATATGTAGTCACATGAATCTATTCACATGTGAATAATCACATGTATTTATCCACATGTGAATAATCATATAATCACATGTATTCAAACTTATTTATCCATATGTAATTATCTTCTAGGAACTCATAATTTTTTTTATTTTCCCAACTACCTTGCTTACCTTGCCTATCAGTTGTAATATAAATATATATATATATTGGAGGTATGTGGAGTGCATTTTGTAAGAGAAATGTGACAAAGGTTGCAATTGTCACCATGCATCATTGACGATTATTTTATAGAAAAAATCTATTCCCATATCCACTTTATAATTGCATGTTTTGATATTTTGGTTTAAGTTAGCAGGAGATCATTTCCACGTTGGCAAACAACAACAAAAATTGGAGAGAGATGGCACACTTATAAGGTTGATCCTCATGAGTTTGATTTTCTTTATGGGCCCTCCCTTCTATTTTGGATTTTCACGGGTTATTATTGAACATTCATGAAGTAGTGCACATACCATAGAGCATCTTCTCTTGTAATATTGTGGGGCATACATCCCTCTGTGGCACATTTATGCTTGGAAGTTACAATTGTTGTGTAGGGCTGCACTTACCAAGAAGCATTTATTGCTGATCAGGTGGCTAAATTTACTTTTGGAGTTACACTCCATGAGGGATTTAATTAGCCAAGAATGGTGCACTCCTTGAGCCCATTAATGGCCAGTTTGTAATCCCCTCCTCTTGGCTTATAAAAGGATGGAGGGCACATTAATATTTTAGACAACAGAGTTGTATGTGTTGTATCTTTTAGACGGGTACAGCTTGAGCATGATGAAAAATAGCTATAATACTTTATTTATGAGTAATACAAAAAGCATGTGATTGTTGTTTAATCCTGTCCCTTCTATCCATAACATTTTTCATTGTTGCATGATCTATATCAGACCCTATTTAGCTGGTATAGCTTGTTGTCACAATTGTCAAATTGTAGATTTTATGTCAAGTAGATATTATTTATCTTCTGTTGCAAATTGGCTCATGAAATGAATTCTTTGCACTCCTAAATATTTCCTTACGGTATTTTAGTATATACTCATCTAAAGTATTGATAGGTGCAATATATATTCTAAATTTTAATGTTTTAGGACCTGTAAAATTCATTCTTTGGGAAAAGATCTAAAACATGGTGTAGAAAACTGACATGGTATCAGAGTTGTATATATGAAATATCTCAACAAATCCACATATGGATGGGATGGTTTTTTGTGAGACAGAGATATCAGAAGCTTTCAGTGTGTGCAATGGCCTTGTTTTCGTGCTTGAAGCTCATCTACCCCCAACATAGGCACTTGGACATGTACTAGGTTTGAGGGTGAGATGCCCATTTGTTCGTTTGGTTGAGCACAATAAGAAGGTGGCCAAAAAGAAGCAAATTTTCCTTGATTAATTCAAGGACTGCTTGATCCCTCACATCACATAGAAGAATACAGGGAAGAATTTGTGAAATTTGAACATATCCCACAAGATGATTTTGAAGAAAAAACTCATTAGTAACCACATGAGCAATAGTAATACTATGGAAAGCTATCCAATGAAGATCACCAAGTTGAGAGATCAACTTACAAACATAAGACACAAGGTTTATGAAGATGATTTAGTTCAAATAACTGTAAATTGATTCTCAGTATCTTGACTTACATTTGTGCAAGGAAAATGGGAATGTTTGAAGTTGTCCAATTTTGAAACAGTGGGATGACTTTGTCCAAGAGGAGAATTTGTCACTCAGAGTGGAAGAGATTCAAAATCTTCCACTCATTGGAAGGATGACTAAAGGAGGACCCAAGAAGGCCAAGGAAAAAGAGGTTTGTTCATCTCATTCCAAGGATAAGGCTATGATCCGTGTGACATGTTTCAAATGTTGTAAGAAGGGACATTATGCAAACAAATATACAAAAAAGGGAAGCAGCTACAAAATCAGTTTGAGATGAGTGTTGAAGATGAAGTGGAAAAGCTAGCATCCAAGCTAGAGACATCCTTCTCCACAATTTCTTGTTTCTCAACCAGTACCATTTTATTATTGATCAACATGTAGACAATGGAGGATCAAAGCACATGACATTCAACTATGAGATGTCCAGCATGTTTCAAGAGCAAAAGGAGACATGCAAGTGGAGTTGAGTGATAATGCTATCTATGTAATACTTGCACTTTTGATACCTAGAATAGTAATGTATATGTCTACATGATAAATGGCTAAAAGGATGAACAATGGAATATTTAAAGTGGTACATTGAATCATAATACTAACACATCACAGAATATAGAAGGAGAAAGGAGAAACAATGGGGGGCTATGATCCCACAAGAAGGGAACAAAAGGGGGCTAGCTAATTATTCTATATTTTACCATTTTATTACTCCCATCGGTTCTTTAACCTTAACCTTATTAAACTTGCTTTATGGTTATCCTAAGTCTTATTAACCTCAAGGAAATTTGTAATTGGTGGTTAAGAGAGAGACATGTACTTCTTATGAAAGAATATGGTATCTCATATGCATGCAAATATAATCCATGATTTTTGAGCATGCAAAAGAGATTTTGACATCCATTCTTATATGAGATTTTTCTCTCAATGCTTAGGTTGTTCTATTAATGCTAAAATAGAATTATGGAAATAGTTTTCATGAAACTATGTGGAAATTATGACAATGTGAAAGGGAAATGATTGTCATTGAATAAACTTAATTAGAGTTGATAATCGATGGAGTCCCAGTAGTGAGATTTCCTAGCTGGTTAATGTTGGAGCACTAGAAGGAAGTGGGATAACCTGAGGGACTGCATGACAAAGGTCCATCCCATTCCTTGGGTTGTGCAACCAGATGGGAGAGGGCTGATATATTGAGATAGTTGTAAGAGTTTATAGACTAGGAAATACTATGAATTAGACTCTGTGAAGGGAGCTAGAGTTAGCAATAGGCGATTTTATCCTTGTGGATCGTTGGTCCAAACAATTAATTAATTTATATTAGTCAATGTCCTATTTCATATGACCCTATCCATGAAAAAAGAGTGGTTAAATGAAATTTATAATATTGAACACCTTTAAAATATAACACAAGGCCGCCATTTTAATAAAATACTCAAGATTGGAGATTTATGAAGCTATGTGCTTCTTCTTGTTTTTGTTGCTAAGTGGAATTTGGTATATTTTATTATCCTCTGTTTAATATATATGTTTTTCAATCTGCAACTCATTCCCTTGTTTCCTTAATATGGTTGATGTATCAATTTTTCTATATTGAAACCTTCAAATACTCCCAACCTCTTTTAAATAGAGAAGAATCTGAAAAAAATAATAAAACTTCTTACTAGTGCAGATTGGGGTTCCAACATAGGAAGGAATGGAGTCCATTCACTCTAAGAGAACCATAATCACCTTTCCACAGAAGAAAAAACCTGGCGTGGTGCAAAAAAAGCCTCAACAACCAAGAAAGAACAATGAAAAATAAAGGGAAAAGGGGAAGTCAATCCCATCATGTGAACAACCAACAAATCAAGACTGTTTGTTTTCTCCAAGAGCATTCAGAACATCAAATCCAATTTTTAATTTTTAAATAATTAAAAATATAAAAATAATAATTTAAAATTAAATAAATAATTAAGACAAAATGATAATTTTGTCTTAAATAAATGTCTTATACAAGCTTTTTGGTGTAATAGTGGTTGTAGGTGACTTATACCTCAACTTTCAACAAATTCTATCACCTAATTCCCCCAATAGTTTGGATGTGATTTTCTTCAACTGACCTAGAGCTAATCACCCAAAAGAATGAGGTCATTGAGGTGATATTGTATGGATACATCCAAGAAAAATCACCTGGGTGTTGTGAGTGACATATCGAGTATGAAATATTCGCATCTCAATCTTCAGGTGATATATATTGCAAAGGTGTAGAAGCTTTTTTGTACAATACATAAAAGAAATCAGCCAAGAAATATTGTGGAGTTATAAAATAAAGTAGAAACAACCTAGCTCCAAGACCATTAATCTATCAATTACAAGTTCCTTCACCTCCTTAATGACTTGGGTTAGAAGAAGATTATGGCTGGGACCAAAAGGGTTGCATGCTTAACATATTTTCAACTTTGAAATTGAAAAAAACCATGATAATGTTTCTATGTCGTGACCATGAACAAAAGGGGCATGATATATTTGATTCAACATCTAGTTTTTTAGAGTTATGTATTTCCAAAATATTTTTTGGGCTCCCACCCATGCATGATCTCAAGTTCCCCATTGAACTCAATGCTGGATGATTCCTATCTCCAGGGTTCCTTATCAAACGATTTCACCCATGTTATATGAATTACATCTTCATCTATAATATATGTTGAGTTTTGGATTTCAACCTAGAGTGATTCAAGGAGTGTGAAGAATCCGATTCCTTGGCAGAGTCATGTGAAGATAACTTATTCCCTCTATTATTTGGTCATGGTGGATGTGCTGGTAAATGGTTTTTAACAATAGCTCCTAAAATGACTATGGCGGAAATAATCAGGATAACAATCTGAAAGACCACACAGTGGCGTTCCAGGAGCATTATGCAACAGATTCACAAAATTTTTAACTGAGACTGACCCTGTGAAAAATGGGTAACATTAAAAAAGGGATGGGCTTCGAGTTAGCAAGCACTGATGGAGAAGGGGAGTCGGAAAAATTATGGTCTGGCAACTTCACCTTACAGCTTGCAAATGCTTTGACAACTGAAGGGGATTTTTAAGGTGCAATACGTGCTTTAGAGTCTGGACAACAACATTCTAGTAAGATAAAGTATCCTGAACTTGAGATGGTTTCTATAACATAGATATTGCACGTTCATCTTATGCAGTGGGAAGATGCTATAGAGAGAGCTGTGAACAAATGTGATGCCATTTGTAATTCAATCCCTCGGGATCAAAGATAGTGTTGTCGTGATATGTGCCTTTATACTAAATGCTGCACATGTTTTATCTTCTACGAATATGTGATTGCAAGGAGGCTTCAAACCATGTGAATATATTAGATGCTGCCTTGGAAGATGATATGCAACAAATAGAATAGGTTTAGGAGTTGGTTGTAGAACTGAAAAATGTAGAGAGCATGTTATTGCAACCTGGTCTACAGCCAGGGCTGGTAGAGAATGCCTTCTGTTTTGTAAAGGATGATACTCATGATTTATTTTTTTCCCCTTTCTTTTGCTGCAAAAAGGTTTTGCTGATCAATCATATCTTTCTGAGTTTTGGAAAATATATTTTTTCCTTTGATGGAAATAATGCATAGAATCCAACATATGGTCGTGGCTTAAGTCTTCTCACAAAGGTTTAATCCTTTTCTTTCATACCTCCATTCACAAAAGTGGGAAGACTAATGCCATTCATCATTAAAATGTGAAATGACAGAGATATAAAAGGTGCCATTCAAAAGTACATAAGGTCGACTTTCAAACCAAAACTATAAAAGTTAGAAATCAGGATCAAATTTTATTTTGGTTGCCCCAATTATTATAGCCAGTAATTTGGCTCATTAATCTACTAACATCACTATTATGGTTACAAATTTATTGTTTTTTTGGGGAAATGGCTAGCCCCATGTATCCTAACCATGAATGGGCTTTCCTGGGTGCTTGGTAAGAAATAATCTTGGTAGTTTGTTTCTATGGGCTTTTCCACTGACTCCACTCTACTTGTCCTAATCATGCTGGTGCTTCTATGGTCATCATGCCATAGAGACATTGTTTCAATGGTATATGTGCTGCTCACCAATGCTCAATTAACTTTAAAGTTTATATAAAGTAATCTCTCAATTATATGTAATTTTCAGTTTGCAACTTTGGCATGGTATACACAGAATTGGTAGGATGGAAAATCTCTGAGCCTCTTGAAACGAATAGAAGTTTTAGGTAGGAAGTTGAATGTGATAAGCTTTGTAGGTATCCTCTTAGCTTGTGCCAATATTAAATCCCTTGACCAGGGAGACGAGATCTATGAAGAAATAATTACAGGTGAGCTTCAGTCCAATATATTTTTGGCAGAAACCCTAGTAGATGGGCACTCTACAGAATCCAGTGCTACTCTAGGTGTTAAACAAGATTCTACAAGAACCCACAATGTCATATCAATGTAGATCGAAAGTTGTTTATGGTGATTGAAAATTGATGGGTAAGAGATTAGGAGGCATTTAAAATTTTTCATTGACATAGAATATCTCGGCACTAAGAAATTTATTTATTCCCCTATATTTTCCTCGACGTCATCTATGAAGATGTTTTACGACAATCATATTTGCTTCTATGCTGATATTGCTACAGCTTTTACAAAATATTTAAGAAACTACACAAAGGACAGATGCAGTTTTGAATTGAGAGGATTCTCCCTTGCAAATTGCAACAGATACCTCTAGCCAGGCTACTATTAGTATTTTATTGAATGGGTCTTGTATGAGCCCTCAGATGTTGTTACATCCTTTTAGTAATGTTCTTCCAATGTACCTCCATTTGATTTCGGAAGAAGGTGAATGTGAATTTTGAACGTTATTGTGGGGGAAGACTATATAAGGTCTTATTATATAATTCATATTAATGTGCCTTTTTAAGCTACGGCTTAGTAAGCTACTTGCTTGTACCCCTCCATGTAATTTTTAACAAATACTCCAAATGAATGCAACAATGGATTTGATGCCTAGTTTGTTTAAGGGTCTGCGGTGATGACATGCAAATTACCAGAGTGAGGCATAATTCACAGTTCACACCCTTAATTCTCATCCCGTTCATTCAGCAATGGTGGCACAGTTTTAGTTGAAACTTGAATCAACAAATCACCTTGTCTATTTACAGCTAGACAACACATATATTCCTGGAGATGTCGCTTATTTGTGGTAGCTTGGAAAAGCACACTACTACTAGTCAGAAAGGAGATTAGTCCTAGATGGTTGTTAGATATATCCATCTACATGTTGATAGAGATCATGAACTCATGGTCTTAAATAATTCCTTTATTGACTGTGGCTGGATTGGAAAAGTGGGCACATTTCCTATGTGGACCTTATCCTCTTAAAAAGTAAGTTATATAGGATGATGCATGTTTAGTAAGCTACTTTCTTGTACTCCTCCATGTAATTTTCAACAAATTCTCCAAATGAATGCAACAATGGAGTTGATGCCTAGTTTATTTGAGGGTTTGCGGTGATGACATGCAAATTAGTAGAGTGAGGCATAATTCACAGTTCACACCCTTAATTCTCATCCCGTTCATTCAGAAATGGTGGCACAGTTTTAGTTGAAACTGGAATCAACAAATCACCTTCTCTATTTAGCAGCTAGGCAACACATATATTCCTAGAGACGTGGCTTATTTGTGGTAGCATGGAAAAGCACACTACTACTAGTCAGAAAGGAGATTAGTCCTAGTTGTTTGTTAGATCTATCCATGTACATGTTCACAGAGATTATGAGCTCATGGTCGTAAAGAATTCCTTTGTTGACCGTGGCTAGATTGGACAAATGGATGGCAAACTTCCTATGTGGACCTTATCCTCTGCCAAATTAATTTATGTAGGATGATGCATGGTTAGTAAGCTACTTGCTTATACTCCTCCATGTAATTTTTAAAAAATTCTCCAAATGAATGCAACAATGGAGTTGATGCCTAGTTTTTTTAAGGGTCTTCGGTGATGACATGCAAATTAGCAGAGTGAGGAATAATTCACAGTTCACACCCTTAATTCTCATCCCTTTCATTCAACAATGGTGGCACAGTCTTAGTTGAAACTTGAATCAACATATCACCTTCTCTATTTAGCAGCTAGGCAACACATATATTCCTGGAGACGTGGCTTTTTGTGGCAGCTTGGAAAAACACATTACTACCAGTCAGAAAGGAGATTAGTCCTAGTTGGTTGTCAGATCCATCCATGTACATGTTGTTTGGTCAATTTAGTGTGTCCTAAATTGCTAACATAAATTATCAACCAGGGATTCGTAAGCTGACGAAGTGTGGCGCACTATATGTGCAAGATAACCTATCTCTTACTTTTTGTCGTTTTTGGATTTTTATTGATCTTGGTTGGTTTCCTAATGTGAGATGGAAATTTTAAAAGACAAGTATGGTTATGAATATTCAAGGCAATGATGTCATTTATAATGATTTACCAAACTTCAAACTTCAAAAGGATTTTGAAACATACAATGACAAAATTAAAAGGAAATGAAAATGTGTCACTATTCTAATTAAACAAACAATGAACTATTGATCATGAAAACCATTATCCTTGCTGCTGTCTAAACACAAAAGAAACTGTACTCAAAGAAAAGATTGCAAGTAAAGTAGAACTAAAATCAAATTACATCAACTCATATTCTGACCCCTCACCATTAGTCTATCTATGGCTTCCGGAGGTAATCATAAACAACTTGAGAAATCTGATATCTAATTTGCAGAAAAAGAAACTAATATCAAACTACACACTCATACTTCAATCCCTCACCATTAGTCCAGCTATGGCTTTCGGAGGTAACTGAAAATGACATGAGCAATTTAATATATCTAACTTGCAGAAAAGTAAACTAATATCAAACTACACACTCATACCTCAATCCCTCACCATTAGTCCAGCTATGGCTTTCGGAGGTAACTGAAAATGACATGAGCAATTTAATATATCTAACTTGCAGAAAGTAAACTAATATCAAACTACACACTCATACTTCAATCCCTCACCATCAGTCCAGCTGTGGCTTTCGGAGGTAACTGAAAATGACATGAGCAATTTAATATATCTAACTTTCAGAAAGTAAACTAATATCAAACTACACACTCATACTTCAATCCCTCACCATCAGTCCAGCTGTGGCTTTCGGAGGTAACTGAAAATGACATGAGCAATTTAATATATCTAACTTGCAGAAAGTAAACTAATATCAAATTACACACTCATACTTCAATCCCTCACCATCAGTCCAGCTGTGGCTTTCGGAGGTAACTGAAAATGACATGAGCAATTTAATATATCTAAATCTAACTACTGAAACAAATGTGCAAGACTGAAATAAACAAAGCAGTGTTGGAATTAAACAAAAAGTAAATTAGCAGCAGAACAATATTGATTCCATGTCATTAGTCAAAAGATATGCAAATGCCCGGGCTGCCATGAAAAATTATGCTAAAAGCTATGATTTCAGAAAGCAATCTAAGTAAGGAAATATGACAAAACAGAATTGAAAGCAATTTATCTAGAAAACATGTAAAAGCCTCCTTGGATAGCAGGGGCCCTCTGCTACCAATTTGGTGAAGTCCTTCAGCTCCTTAAAGTTGTAATCAAAACAGCATCAAAGAACTGAATTTCTCTATTAAAAGAACTCACAAATCTACATCCCATTCCATCTTGAACTTTGTTACAAAAGACTTCTCTACTACTTTTTCATTACTTCCTCATTACTTCTTCATTACCTATGATAGGAGAAAGCTTCTCCTATTTATACAAAATATGAGGAGTCATCTCATTAATGGGAGTCCATGAATCTCTCCCTCCATCTCTAGAGTTACAATCAAAATAGGAAATGATAAGACACATGTCTTTCTAGAGTTTCAACACAACTTGAGGAATGAGACACATGTCCTCTTAGAGTTTCAATACAACAAGGAAGTGAGACACATATCCTCTTGATCCCATAATCTTCTCCAACCAAATTCGAATTTGGCTTTAGAGTGCCACATAAGGGTCTTCTAGAAGTCTCATTTTGACCTACACATGTCACAAAACTCATAACACATATATATATATATATATATATGAAACTATGTTAATTTTCTAGTTTCTAATCATAAATTCACTTAAAATACATAAAATAAATAACTTTGGAAAACAAGGATCCTAACCCATATATTTATGAAAATGGTTACTTGATGTAGGGTTTTAGGTAAAATGGCTATGAAATAAGAGCTAAATGGTTATGACATAATGGAAATATGTATGAATATGGAGAACACTTTTGAGACTCAACATACCCCCCAACTGAAGTTGTTGCATGTCCTCATGCAACTATTGCAATGATTCATTTGTCCATGAGTTGATCTTTTTTGAGTTTTGACTCATATAGATTCATTCCAAACTTTGCTTTTTGATATTTTTCTTTTTGGCATAGTATAATACATTTGATTGCAACATTTTTCTTTTTTTTTCTTTTTCTTTTCTCAATGGTCGGTTCTTGTGTGACAACCAAATTTTTTTTATTTATTTTTTTGAAGCATTAGTTCTTGTGTAACAATGCTTTATTTTATTTGTTGCATCAAAGTTCATGAAAACATTTAGAATCAATTACTTCATCAATGAATTGATCATTTGCAAGGCATATAATCTTTTGGATCATGTTGCAATAATAGTTGGTTGGGAAGTATATGTGGGTGGAAATGAAATGAAAATGTGTGATAGTTTATGACATGTGGATATGAAATGATGTCCCTTCCCCCCAACTAAAGATATGACAATGTGAAAAAGGGAGTGAGAAATTTTTCCAAAGTTACAATTTTAGCATTCTAATGAATTACATGACTAAAATTAGAAAACAACATACCTTCACTTACTTTAAATGTGGATGAGTTGTGTATGTGTGGTGGCTACAAAATTTTGATCATATTCTTCTTCAAGTGGCTCAACAAGAGGAGTTATGGATAAAGAGATAAGATGACTTTTATTGCTTTTACTAAAACTTGCTGAATCTGCTCCAAAATGCTGAAAATAATAGTCTTCATGTCTTCAAAACTCATTGGCACAATTCCTACTATTGAATAGATGTTCTAATGTCGAACATAGCAGAAAATTGTTGACTTAGTGGTAATTAATAGATGCCACTAGTCAGCACGAGAACTCTCACCATTGATGACAATGAGAGTCAAGATTCCCAAACACATCTTGCTAGGTATGAATAATTTTGTTGTTGTCAAGTACCTAGAAGATCCGAAGAACAAGGGACATTAATGTATTCCCATTGTTCATTTTAACATGAGAACTTCACATTAAGGCATGCAAGCCCAAGGTGTTTTTACAAAGAACTTGTACTCAAAGGACTATGGACCTAAAATTGGTATTGGAAGTAGGGCTTATTTGCGAATGAAATGACAAGAATGAAGATGGAACAACAGGTAATTAATGGGCAATAAGCATGTGAATGAGCCTCTTGCTTTTATTTGTGAGTTATGAATGGACAAAAGGAAATGGAAAGTGGATGTGAATGTAAATGGAAAATATGAAGTGAAATGAGGTGAATGGTTTATTATGAGGTATGGATGTGATGGAGACAATAGTATCTGAAAGTTTTTCAAGTGTTTGGATCTAATTTTGCATCAACATATTTCCTCTTTGTTGCTGATCATCCTCTTATGAAACAAATTGGTCTCTTAGAGAGACACCATTCTCTTGTAGTCATTTGTCCTTCCTCCTAGAACCTGCAAAAAAAACTAATACTTCTTCTGCAATGGAATGTAAGATTATCAAAGGAGAGAGGTGATCAATCTCTCTAGTTATGATATTTATACACAAAACTAAGAATTTGTATTAATGAAACAAGTTCTCAAAGGAAAAATCAAAAGAATTTATACCTGTTTCGGAATTAGTGCCTCAAGTTGAATGTAGCTTCTTTTCAACAATTTATTTCATTATTTACCATTTCAAACTCTAATGATGGATTTCTCATTGTGTAGATCTTGTTGAGACCTTTCCAATGATACTTAAATCATCAAAATCTGATTTTGTATGAGAAAGTTAGGCTGATTTGAGCAATGAGGTTTTTCAGCTGCAGAATTGGACTTTAGCTGCAGAATTGGAGAACAGTTGCGGAATTGGACTTTAGCTGCAGAATTGGAGAACAGCTGCGGAATTGGACTTTAGCTGCAGAATGTCGACGGTTTCTGTAGCTAAAAATCTTGAATAAAAAAAGTTAGCCATTCATCTTTCATCATCAGTCCAAAATTAATCAATACCTTCAGAAAAGTGAGCAAATAACTTATTCATTTCATTGATTCAAAATTATTGATTGATTTATTTATTTATTTATTTTATTTTTTATTTTTAAATAATCAAAACAAAATTGAAAAAGAGAATTGCAAATTTTGTTATTTTATTTTTTTAATTTAAATATTATATATGTTACATTTTTAAAAAAAATATATACATATATAATTTAAAAAAGGCAATTTATTAAATAAGAAAATTAAAAATAAAAACTAAAAACAAGAATGCCATTCTCCTATTGTATACAAGCGAACTCCAATGTGAACCACCACCTGCCAATAAACTGCTCTAGACCAAAAAAATAAAAGAGAAACATTGCAAGTGATGCTGGAAGAAGATAACTGATGAAATCCCATACATAAGAACAGAAACCCTGCTAATAATCTGTTGGTGTTTGCGTTTACTTCACGTTCCTTTACAATTGGCACAACAAAATATGAAGGAATGAAAGTGAAAGCAATGTTGACAATAATTTTAGTTACAACAAATCAAGATCCAAAGAAGTTGGGAGCTGATGCATATGACTTGGCTGTAATGAAGAATGCTACTGCATTTGCTGTTGTTGGTATAAATGTTTCAATCTTTGTGCATCCTTTATCAGCAATTTATGTTCAACATTTTTTTATTAACTTTTCTTGAATAAGACCAGTGATACTCTTCTTGAGAGCTTGATTCCCTAAAGAGTCAGAAGTGTCAGTGGTTCAAACAATGCAAGGGAGAAGAATTAATGAAATCCAACATTCAGAAAGTAGACGAAGTCAATTTGAACTCTTCGATATATCAAAATCATGTGAAATGTGGATTGAATGCCACGATTGAATTTGATTTCATTTAAAATTCGTCTTCTTCATATTATGGGTGAAATCAAGCAAAGTGCCGTTTAAACTCTCTATTGTGCAAACAGAAAACCATTTTTCCTCACGCGGCAGGCAAAAATGGCCTTCAAAGAACCGCGAAATACTCCCAGACCGCCACGAATTTCGTAAAACGATTTCTGGGTTATCGAATTGACCACGTTGGTGAAAAAACCCATGTTTTATTTTTTTCAAATTCATCTCTGTTTGGCCAAATAGTGCTTTTCAAGTTTCAGGTTTTTCTCTGTTTTGCGTTTTTCTGTTTGTGAATAATTTTTAACAAGATTCTTAATCCTTTCTGGATCGGAGTACTCAAGCTTGTCTTCAGTGTTTCATGGGATTCAAAGCTTTGTTTCATTTCCTCGTTAACCTGCTCTTTTTCGTGACTGAGATTGGAACTAATAACATCTTTCTTGCTATGAGCATTGTCCTCGTGTTCGAGGTCACCGTTACCAATAACTTCAGAACCTTTTGCATCACTCTGCTCAGTTTCATTGAGTAGAGATGCCTGTTCTATTTTGCTTCTAATGCTGGGGAGACTTACAAGAACAGCAATCACAGCAAGAACTCCAGTACTTCCTAGGAGCAGCTTTGTTTGATTTCCAGAACCTGGGGATGCAGGTGGTGGAGCTGAACCAGAAGAAACATCTGGCTTCTTCTCTAAGCGAGAACTTTGAGATCTAGAAAATTTAGACGCTGTTGAAAGTTCCTCTCTTGAAGAAAGGTTATGTGGAAACTACTTCAAAACATCCGATGCAATAACATCATAATAAGGCTCTGCTCTAATCTCACTATCCATCCTATCACTCAATGTACCACCAGCTACCAGTTCTTGGCTGCCATCTGTTTTTTCATATGTTTCTTTAACATCTGCATTTGAAGAATGGTTGCTGAAGAACACTTTGGGTGAAAGGCAAACACAATCACTCATTCTTTTGTCATATTATTTTTTTTTAATTTTCACTTTTCTGTCTTTCTTTCAGAGTTTCTTTCTGCAAGGACACGGGTGCTAGATTCACTTGACTGACTAATTTCTGAATGCAGTACAAAGCAACGCAGCTGATATGCACGCAAATGAAATCCATGGAGTTACCTATGGCTTTATTTATTAATTTTTTTGTTTTTGTTTTTCAATTTTTTTTTTAATTTTTTTTTGTTAATAAAACTATATGTTATATTTTAAAAAATTAAAAATACACATATATATTTTACTAAGCAAAATGAATTTTTTTTTTTATTATTTAATTGTTTTGTTAATAAAATTACACACGTTAAATTTTGAAAAATTAAAAATATACATATGTAATTTACTAAATAAAACAATTTATTTAATTTTTTTTTTTTAAATGATTTGTTATTAAAATTATATATATATTTTCAAAAAATTTTAAAAATATACATATATATCTTAGTAACAAAACAATTTAATTTTATTTATTTATTTTTTTCAGTTTTTTTTTAATTGATTTGTTTAATAAAATTATTTTATGTTATATTTTCAAAAATTTAAAAATACACATATATATTCATTAAACAAAACAATTTATTGACATCAAAGTTTTTCATGAAAACAATTTTTTTTTTTTTTAATTGTTGAATCAATTGAAATGATGAAGTTTTATTTTGTCTCCTTTCTTTTTTCTTTTTCACATAACAATTATTTTTCTGATCCTCCAGATCACACAAAGTGCAGGAGGAGAGCATAGTCAAGAATTATTAAATTTTTTTTTTACATAAAAATCTTTTTTCTAATCCTCCAGATCACACAAAGTGTAGGAGGAGAGCATACTCAAGAATTATTAATTTTTTTTTAGATGTAAGAAATAAGGCTACCTAGTTACACTTCCCCGGCAACGGCGCCAAAATGTTAGGTCAATTTAGTGTGTCCTAAATTGCTAACATAAATTATCAACCAGGGATTCGTAAGCTGACGAAGTGTGGCGCACTATATGTGCAAGATAACCTATCTCTTACTTTTTGTCATTTTTGGATTTTTATTGATCTTGGTTGGTTTCCTAATGTGAGATGGAAATTCTAAAAGACAAGTATGGTTATGAATATTCAAGGAAATGATGTCCTTTATAATGATTTACCAAATGTCAAAATTCAAAAGGATTTTGAAACATACAATGACAAAATTAAAATGAAATGAAAATGTGTCACTATTCTAATTAAACAAACAATGAACTATTGATCATGAAAACCATTATCCTTGCTGCTGTCCAAATACAAAAGAAACTATGCTTAAAGAAATCCAAGAATTGCAACAAAGTAAATCTAAATCAAATTACATCAACTCATATTCTGACCCCTCACCATTAGTCTAGCTATGGCTTTCGGAGGTAATCATAAACAACTTGAGCAATCTGATATCTAATTTGCAGAAAAAGAAACTAATATCAAAACTACACTACTTCAACTCTCACCATTAGTCCAGGCATGGTTTTGAGGTAAATCGAAATGACATGAGCAATTTAATATATCTAACTTGGCAAAGTAAATCAATATCAACTATTATTAATTTCATTTCCAATCCCTCACCATCAGTCCAGCTGTGGCTTTCGGAGGTAACTGAAAAGGACATGAGCAATTTAATATATCTAACTTGCAGAAAGTAAACTAATATCAAACTACACACTCATACTTCAATCCCTCACCATCAGTCCAGCTGTGGCTTTCAGAGGTAACTAAAAATGACATGAGCAATTTAATATATCTAAATCTAACTACTGAAACAAATGTGCAAGACTGAAATAAACAAAGCAGTACTGGAATTAAACAAAAACTAAGAAAAATAAATTAGCAGCAGAACAATATTGATTCCATGTCATTAGTCAAAAGATATGCAAATGCCCGGGCTGCCATGAAAAATTATGTTAAAAGCTATGATTTCAAAAAGCAATCTAAGGAAATATGACAAAACAGAATTGAAAGCAACTTATCTAGAAAACATGTAAAAGCCTCCTTGGATAGCAGGGGCCCTCTGCTACCAATTTGGTGAAGTCCTTCAGCTCCTTAAATTTGTAATCAAAACAGCATCAAAGAACTGAATTTCTCTATTAAAAAGAACTCACAAATTTACATCCCATTCCATCTTGAACTTTGTTACAAAAGACTTCTCTACTATTTTTTCATTACTTCCTCATTACCTATGATAGGAGAAAGCTTCTCCTATTTATACAAAATATGAGGAGACATCTCATTAATGGGAGTCCATGAATCTCTCCCTCCATCTCTAGAGTTACAATCAAAATAGAAAATGATAAGACACATGTCTTTCTAGAGTTTCAACACAACTTGAGGAATGAGACACATATCCTCTTAGAGTTTCAATACAACAAGGAAGTGAGACACATATCCTCTTGATTCCATAATCTTCTCCAACCAAATTCGAATTTGGCTTTAGAGTGCCACATAAGGGTCTTCTAGAAGTCTCCTTTTGACCTACACATGTCACAAAACTCATAACACATATATAGATATATGAAACTATGTTAATTTTCTAGTTTTTAATCATAAATTCACTTAAAATACATAAAATAAATAACTTTGAAAAACAAGGATCCTAACCCATATATTTATGAAAATGGTTACTTGATGTAGGGTTTTAGGTCAAATGGCTATGAAATAAGAGCTAAATGGTTATGACATAATGGAAATATGTATGAATATGGAGAACACTTTTGAGACTCAACACATGTTGACAGAGATCATGAGCTCATGGTCTTAAAGAATTCCTTTGTTGACCATGGCTGGATTGGACAAGTGGATGGCACACTTCCTATGTGGAGCTTATCCTATTCCAAGGTAAGTTATGTAGGATGACGCATGGTGATATGGTGACACATAAAAGTGGTATCTTCTAAGTTGTTGCAAGATGAGACTAACAGTTTGGCATGGGTGTCATTCAAAAAGTCTTGACTTGTGTGGAAAATGGCATTGGAAAAAAGTACGTTTCCATATATTTTGAGCAAAAGAATTTCCCAAATGATTTTATCAATTTATTGTTGTCATTTACTTTCTAATAAATCTAAATTTTGGCTTCTAATGTCATTTTGAGTTTTGAATTTTCAATGGATTTTGCTGTCGAATAATTTTATCTTTAGGAATCTTGAATATATTTTGGATTTTTGAATGGTCAATTTTCACACTAGTTGGTCTATTATTATTTTTTTTTTTAAATATATCTTTTTGTGTTTTAGTTAATTTTTTAGGTATTGAGAATGAGTGAAGGGGAAGAGTAGGTGAAGGTGTTGAGCCAATGGCATAGTCCCTTTGAAATTCGAGTGTTTATTGGAATAGAAGGAAAAGATGTGAAATATGAATCTGAGGAAGAGAATCTCATAGAGCCAAAAAATTTAATCATAATTTCCCAAGAACATACCAATATCTTCCAAATAGTATATCACTGCAAATTTTTTCCTACTTGTGTTTCTTCCAATTTATAAATAGCTTTGCAAATTTTATCAATTTTATCCCACATGGCTTGATCTTTCAGGTGCTCATGCTCATTAACAATTTCGTTCATATTGAGAAAAAAAGAGGAAGTCGTTGATATTGAGAAGCTTTGAGGCTTTAATTACTACTTTAGATGCTGTATTTATTTTCTAATTATTGGGAATCCAAAATTACTCATAGTTGGAAAAAAAAGTAATATAGTTATCACAATTTTGACAGGATTGGGAAAAATTATCACAAATTTGGCAGAATTGAGAAAACAAAAATTAAACCTGGTTACCAAATTACCATAATTGGGAATCCAAAATAACACATAGTTACCAAATTCAACAGAACGTGTAAAAACATTACACATAGTTATCACAAATTTGGCAAAAAAAAAAACATGGTTATAAATTTTGAAGAACTGAAGAGGAAAGAAAACAAACACATAGCGTCAAGTTTAATAGAATTGCGAAAAAAATTAAACGTTGTCACAAATTCAGCAGAATTGAAAACAAAAATTAAACATTCTCATCCCGTTCGTTCAACAATGGTGGCACAGTTTTAGTTGAAACTTGAATAAACAAATCACCTTCTCTATTTAGCAGTTAAGAAGCACATATATTCCTGGAGACGTGGCTGATTTGTGGTAGCCTGGAAAAGCACACTACTACCATTCAGAAAGGAGATTAGTCCTAGTTGGTTGTTATATCTATCCATGTACATGTTGACAGAGATCATGAGCTCATGGTCTTAAAGAATTCCTTTTTTTACCGTGGTTGGATTGGACAAGTGCATGGCACACTTCCTATGTGAACCTTATCCTCTTCCAAAGTAAGTTATGTAGGATGATGCATGGTTATTAAGCTACCTGCTTGTACTCCTCCGTGTAATTTTTAACAAATTCTCCAAATGAATGCAACAATGGAGTTGATGCCTATTTTGTTTAAGGGTCTATGGTGATGACATGAAAATTAGCAGAGTGAGGCATAATTCAAGGTTCAAACCCTTAATTCTCATCTTGTTCATTCAGAAATGGTGGCACAGTTTTAGTTGAAACTTGAATCAACAAATCACCTTCTCTATTTAGCATCTTGGCAACACATATATTCTTGGAGACGTGGCTTATTTGTGGCAGCTTGGAAAAGAACACTACTACTAGTCAGAAAGGAGATTAGTCTTAGTTGGTTGTTATATCTATCCATGTACATGTGGACAAAGATCATGAGCTCATGGTCTTAAAGAATTCCTTTGCTGACCGTGGCTAGATTGGACAAGTGGATGGCACACTTCCTATGTGGACCTCATCCTCTTCCAAAGTAATTTATGTAGGATGATACATGGTGACATGGTGACATGTAAAAGTGGTATCTTCTAAGTTGTTGTAAGATGAGACTAACGATTTGGCTTTAATGAGAGGCACACTATACAGTTTCAGAGATGCTCATTTCTGAACAGTGAGAAGCTCCAGACCAATTTTTCATGTAAATATAGACATGGTGTTTTATGGGAGGAACAAAGAAGAATATTCTTATACATAGATGACCAATTTTACATGGTGCAAAGGGGGATGATTAAACTATTCCAGAAGAGTATCCATGAACAATATTTAGCCCAGAATTCTATGTGTGAATAGAAGCTTTAAGGAGTTGAGCCAGGGATTAATTTAACATAATTCACTACAAAGAAAGTATGCTCTGCATCATGGCAAGGAATATTTTAAAATCCTGTTAGAAGGTTGGCTTGGGAAGTGAAGAATTATTGCTATCAAATTTCTCATCGTTTACAAGGCAGGCGGAATATGTCAAGGAGTTCAAACCAGCCTACCAGAAGGATGATGAAAATGCACTTGTAAATGTAGTTCCATACATTGATATGGACAGTTGATGGTGGTAATGAAGTTACCAGTGACCACTCCGTGAGTGATCCAGTGCCACAAGTTTCAAGTACTCAGTTTTGGATTTTGGTAATGCACTTGCCAACCAAAAGGATGTTTTTGAATTTCTTTTTAAATCAATTTTAGTTGTTTATGAAATTGTACATGGGTGCAATGATGACACGTACTAATTATTTCTCCCATTGCTTTATAGGTGTGATAATGATCATACCAGATTGGAATGTTTGGAAAGGTGAAGCATATTGGGTAGGAGTATTGAGGTGTTCCAAAACAGAGGCATCAGCTTGGCATGCAATGTCTTCTTTGACTTAATTTTCCAAGGAAGGACGTAGTACTATCTAACCCTGTAGGCTATAGTCAATCCAAAATGGGGAATTATTATTTAATGTTATTTAGGTAAAATTATATAATAAAAATTAAATTGGGAAAAATGGAAGGAAACTTGCAAATCACTCAGATTTAAATTTAGGAGGGAAAAGCCCCAAAAGGAATCTATAAAAGGAAGGGAGGAGAGTCATTATGATCATCATGAATTGTTATTATTTTTTATTTTGCGCTAAGGCTCTTGGAGGGTTTTAATACCAGTGTTGCAAACATCTTGATAACATACCGATTTAATCTCGAAATCACGATTTTTTGGGCTAGACGATGTTTCCCAATTTGTACCGATTTTTTGGGCTAGACAATGTTTGTCAATTTTTTGGGCTAGACGATGTTGTATCCTTAACATATTTTCAACTTTGCAATTGAAAAAAACCATGATAAAAACCATGATAATGTTTCTGTGTGGTGACCATTAAAAAAGGGGCATCATAGATTTGATTCAACACCTAGTTTTTTAGAGTTTTCTCCGGTAGTGTATTCACTTGTCCTTCGACAGTGGCTAGTGAAACTAAATTCATATTAAAGAAAATATATATTTCATAATAAATATGCATCTTTGACTCCAATACTGAACTCATGCACTTCCATATGATGTCAATATTGCATTGACTGCGTAAGTTAGACATGTTGTGCAGTGGTAACTAGATATATCCCTGGTGCACTAGACTAGACCGTAGATCGTTTGAGATGAATCTACAGTTGTACCCCAAGAACATATTTTCGTTTCAGGAGATTCTTCCCTTGATAAATTATTTAAGATATTGTCAACAAATGACTAGAATCCACTCGGCATAAAGACACTCGTGTCCCCGCGGAAGTTCTCACTAAAATTCGACCCTAGATCTATGTTTAAATTCCTGTGAAATCATAGTCTTCATAAGGTAGGAAGCAGTGAAAAAGGCCAGATACTACCACCATGGGCATTTGAACAACGTTCTTGAAGGTTAGTCTTTGCCATATCCTAGTACATGTAGCACTAGCCGAATGTTATGTCTTCCCTCCATTGGAGACCATTTTATTCTTAGATTGAGTCCATTGATTTCGAGCATAAATAAAGAACCAATTGGATTTCTAAAATTTCCAAACCACAACAGGTAACTGTGAAGTCACATTTTCCAAGTGATTCCAAACCATGCTGGTAAATCTGTAGGTTTACACAATTTACGGAAATGGAATTGAAATATTATCCATAATTTCCACAGAATTCACCCATCCTAATGTACCAAGGGTTAGAAGAATAGAAAATCATAGAACATCCAAAAGGGTTGATTTCAAATATCATTGGGTAATTTTACCAGGAGACCTCCAATGGTTACTCTGTAGAATTTCACAATTTCTTTAAGACAGCACAGGTAATGAAGTGAGGGTTTGCAGGGCAACAAATTTCCAAACATCCAAAGGTTTTCTTTCAAATTGCATTGGGTTTTGTTCAATAACATGAATTTGATTTAACATTTTAGCATTTTCCACATAGTGCTTGTTCAAAATAAACATTCAAAATATATGAGGGATTAAGTATATCTATGTGGAAATTTTGATGAATGCCTGTGATCTGGATTGAGTAATGAGAAAAGGCGTTATAAAACTTGTGGAAAGAGGCAAGAGATATGAATATATTTACTTGCTGAAGTCAAGTAAATTCTGGGCCACCTAAAGCTTTGAAGAAGTCGATCCCGCCATTGGTTCCAAGCATATCTAGGTTGATATTTCCATATTTCGAGCCTCTGACTAGTTTTTCCTTATGCAAACCCTTGAACCAGCTTCAATCGGGGTTTGAATTGACTATTTTCAATGCTTAAAACTGTGGGCAGTAAGTAACAGGGGATGGAATGAATGCACTATTCTATACCGGGGATGGGATGAGCTATTCTGGAAAATAAACTATATAATACATAATCATAAAATATCTCCTTCTGGAGTTAGTATCTGTAAAAGTTTACGTGGGAAAATGGATTCAAAACTCAACTACCATGAATAAGACTACTCCAAATAGAATGGGTAATACATTCATATAAATGATACAATATTCAAATTCAAAATATTTTAATATTTTAATATGGAATGGGTAATTTATTCATATGGAATATTTTAAGAGTGAAGTGATATTTTCACATATTTTGTTTGCCTTTTCGTTATTTAGTTGAATTTATTTTTATTTTTCAAGATTTTTCAAGATTATTTATTTTAATGAGGATGAAATTATTTTAATAAAGAAATCTCAACTCTTATGTTAGATGTTACACTTTGATAAATACAATAACATTATGAGAAATTTATTTAAGTCCACTCAAATAGGGACTCTTTTAAAATGAAACTTTCAAAAGAAAGGAAAAAGTTATTTAATTATAAAAAAATGAAAGTGATTTCATGGATATTTTTAGTCCTCATGTTGTCTATACATCTAATTATTTTGGAAGAACTCCAATATCTATCTCAATTTGAAGGAATAATTTCAACAAGGACATTGATGTGACCCTTGAGAACTAAATCCAAGAATTGGTCTTTGCTTAATATGATACATAAATTCATCTTCTCTTATCATGTACCCACCCCACTAAGTGGCATTAAGGGGATGAGTTAATTTATTTTTTCCTCTTTAAGGACTATTATAGGGTCTCTTTTGAGCTTGTATATGTATTCTGCTCAACAATAACTTTACAACCATTGTATTCTTGATTAATTATGGATCATGCATACAAAGATATGACCTTCTAAAAATTTCTTCAAGTTCTCTTTTTCTCAACTACACTAACAATCATACTAGTGATGTGGCAGCAAGTTCACCCATCATCCGTATTATGACATGTCACAACTAGAATAATTTACCCTTGGGTTCACACTTGTTGAGACATTCATCTTTTCTTAACCACTTATTGGTTTTTTTCTTTTCTTAATATGATAGGCAAAATCATCTTCTCTTATCATGAACACATCCCCCTTAAGTGGTATTAAGGAAGTGAGTTAATGTATTTTCTTCCTCTATATGTACTATTATAGGGTCGTTTTTGAGCTTGTATATGTGTTTTTCTCGATAATAACTTTCCAACCATTATAATATGGCTTAAATATGATACATACGTAGAAATATATGACCTTCTAAATATTTCTTCAAGATCTCTTTTCCTCAACCACATCAATGATCACAATGGTGATGTGGTGGAAAGTTCACCAGTCATCTATATTATGCCATGACACAACTACTATGATTCACCCTTGGGTTTACACTTGTTGAGACATTCATCTTTTCTTAACTTATTATTGGGTTATAATGCTACTACTCCACAATTCTATTACATTCTCACCAATCTTCTCATCATTCCAAGCCTTTCAAACCATCCAACACAGTGCACATGAACATTTTATCTATGCAATATGTCACATAGAGGGAAATTTTATCCTATAAAATAGCACATCACACAACTTATCTTTGTATGCATCCTACTTTTCCCTATGTATTATATGTCCCTCGCCTCTTCTTCCTTGCTCTTTACTTCCTCTATCCCTCATCTTTTCCTTTATTTTCCTTTTTATCTTTCTTCATTGCATGATGAAACTATTTTATTTTGTGGTAACCCCCTTTCCTCATATTTATCACATCTACAAAGACTATAGACATGCAACAACCAACCAATATGTGACATGTGCTAACCTCAAAGTCTAAAATAGGTGCAACAACAAATTAGAGCATGGCACATGTCCTTCTCAAAGTTTCCAATGATACGACAATGTGACACATGTCATAGGACAAATATTTCCCAACCCATGATATTCCAATGAGGGTTTACCACATTTCCCTTCAAAATTTCATGGCCTCTATTATATCACACGACTTTTTTGTGTGCAATACAGGCTATATCACATAAAAAAAAAATTATATGCAATACATAAAAAACATTAAGAAAGCCTTGAAAACCATCCATTTTTTTACAAACTTGTGCCTAACTGTTTTCCATAGGGTGAGTCACTTCTCTAAGTCCCTTAGGCTTCTATAAAACTAAAAAAAATCATGAATACTTAAAAAATAATTGGTTTATGTGTTCGTAAGTTTAGTTTTTCATGGGAATAACTTAGTTTTTCAAGGTGTTCATACCTAGGTCCCATCCTAGAGGAAGCATGATGGATGCACTCTATGATGTGTGATGTTCAACTGTAAAAAATGGGTTGGAAACAAATCAATTTTTGACATGTTCAAACTTTAGAGGTTAAAATTCTCTTTTGAGTAATTTTGAATTTTGTGAGGGCTTAAGGATGATAAACATGAATGAAACAAGGGAAGGAAATCGCCCAATTCCTCCAATGTAGATATCACATCTCCTTGTCCTCTTGGAGGAATGCTATGGGATTTTTTTCCTTACCAAACTTTCAGTGATGATTATCTTAAAAAATAAGCATCAATAGTGTTTTATTGTTTGTAATACAATTAACAAAATAAAATATTTTTGTAATATCAGAAAAAACAACCATTTCATTGGGCTTTTGACATTTTTTGAATAGAGAGACGTTGTCCAACTAGAAAAATATTGACTTCGTCAAACATCAATATTCTGATAAATAGGAAATTCACTTGGTCAAACATTGGATATATGAGGAAAATTTGATTGTTGTCACATATCTGACAAACAAAATTATCATTGGATATTCAACTAACATATCGTTACATATTCAACAATAATTGTGTTTATCGGATATCCGAAAAATGTCGGGGCTTTAAAAAAAAACTAAAAATGTTTGCAAGAAAAATTTGACAGTACGACTAAACTATTGGAGTATGAACTCAAATTTTTGGTCCATATGTACTAGTGGGGGTTACACGTTATGGGTTAAGGCTTAGGGGGTTCGTGAATTTTAGGTTAGGACTTAGAGGCTTAAGGTTTAATGGGTCAAGGGATTAATGGGTTATGCGTTATGAATGTGTGTGTTAAGGGATTATGGCTTGGGGGTTAAGGGGATAGGGACTTTAGTGGCTATGGGTTAACGGCTTATGGGTTGTGATAATGGTGCCCCTAATCCCCTTTTCACCCTTTGAAAGCAAATACATGGAGGATATTTAAGGGAATTGTGATTGTCCATAAAATGTGGATCAAATTTGAGGACCTTCTGGCTCTTTTCCTTTAACCCTAGTAGTGCCTGGAGGTTTTATTTGAAGAGGTTAGTGAAAAAAAACTTAATATGACCAAGAATATTAGTGTTGGAGCACCTATGGTTTGGAAGAAATGATTAGGGGTTCTATAAGTTAACGGTTGTAAAAATTCCTTGAAATATTGCAATTACTTAAATGAACAAATCTGAAACTAATTTTGTTACACCAAGGCACAAGATTTTTCTATGATAGATAAGCAACGGAACAGAAAAAAATATAATGAAATAAAATCACACATAATAACACACAATTTTTCTAGGGAACTCAATTAGGAAAACCCTCTAATTGTTGTAGATTTTATTGGCAGAAATTGAGCAATTAGAATACTTTACAAGAAAAAATGTTCCAATAGAGTATAAGGTTGTTCTCTCTACTAATACTTAGCTCGAAACCTCCTTGCAAGAACTTGACTCAAACCATATTTCTTTGCATTGAAGTCTCTTATTTCCTAGCGCTGGTCAAGCCCCTATTATTTTGGAATTAACTCCTAATTTTTAGTGCAGTTCTAGAAGGAAAAATATGTCTATGATATGCATAGATGATCCTCCTTGATACATTTTTCATACAACAAGATCTATACCTGGAACTTGTACATGTTCCTCACCCTCACACCTATCTGCTTCACTGATCCAGAAGTTAAGTACTTGAGGTATGCCTTACCTCTATTTAATATGACTTCATATCCCTCGTCCTCAAGGGTTGCTACTGAAACCAGGTTCTTCTTCAATCCTGGAACATAAATAAAATCTCCAAGATGGAGAGAGCTTCCAGAATCCCTATCAAAGATGAAAGGAACCAACCCCTTTGGTTGTTTACTTTCCATTATCTCCTAGCTCAATATGAACCTCCATGTTCTTCTCCTCCAACTCGTTTAAATACTCATTGCTCCCATTCATGTGGAGGGAGGCTCCATAATAAATATACCATGTGTTTCTCCCTACTAAGCTTTCCATGCAAGCTATCAATGATAAATATTTCTGAAACTGAGAAGAAAACCCATCTACCTCAATTGATGCAACTGCATGATTCTTACTATACCTCTTATTCTAATTAGGACACTTAGTAGCATAGTTTCCAAACTCATGGAAATGAAAGCACATGATATTACTTAGATCTTTGTTCTTTTTCTCTCCCTTCTAACTAGACTCGGTCTTCCCTTTTCCCATCTTTCCCTTGGGATTGTCTGTAAGAGAAATATTATTCTTTTCCTCACTTTGGTTATATACCATCTCGAGTTCCTATACAGATCTTATCCTGAGCATATTCAATCCATAACCTTTCCCAGCAACATCCTAGAAACCATACGAAGACTTGTGAATTCCTAGTAAAGAAAAACTCACAAGGTCCTTCTCAGGTACAGTGACACCCACACCACCTAGCTCATCTCTAACTTGAGTGAACTTCATAAAATATCTAATGATGGGCTATACTTTTCTCATATGGATACTCCTTATCTTATTCTTAAGAGAAAACTTCCTGGAATCATTGATACTCTGATATAAATCTAAAATAGTTGAACTTCTCAAAATTTTTCTTCTTCTCATGGATATGAATAACTATATGACATTTGGCCCCTTATAGTATAATATTCCTAGCCTTGATATCGTTCTTATTACATTGGGTCAACTATTGGGGATATTATGGTGGTGGTATAGAATTCTTGAAAAACTCCCCCTCCACATTATCCTCCAATATACTATCATGATCCTACCTTTCCAAGAGGCAAAGTTAGAGGCTCCCTCTAAATAGTGGTTGGATCTCAATCCTTGGAATGCAATCCTTCTTACCTAGATAGCTCTCCTTCACAATATAGAGCTAACGTTCTTGAGTGATATTTTTTGGTCGTGAAATGGTCTCAGTGTTGGTCATTATAGTAATCACTGCTCTGATATCACATAGAAATTCCTTGAAATACAACAAATTCTTGAATGAACAAATTCAAAACTAATTTCATTGCAGCAAGACACAAGATTTCTCTATGATATATAAGCAGTGGAATAGAAACAGAGATAAAGAAACATAGTCACACATAAAAACATGATATTTTTCTAGGGAACCCAACTAGGAAAACTCTCTTCTTGTTGTAGATTTTTTTGACATAAATTGAGAAAATAGAGTTATTTACAAGGCCAACTATTTCAACAAAAAACAAGGTTGTTCTCTTTGTTAATACTTACATTGAAACCTCCCTGCAAGAACTCGACCCAACCTATTTTCCTTGTGCTGAAGTCTCTTATTTCCTAGCCTATACAAGCCCCTATTATCTAGGAATTAACTCCTAAATCTTAGCGTACTTCTGTAAGGAAAATTATCTTTGTTATTTGAATACAAACTCCTCCTTGATATGTTATTCCTACGAAAAGATCTCACACAAAATCGTTCTTGCAATTATGATACCATGATGTGCCTTTGTGTTCCTTTTAAGCCTTTTGACTCATCTTATAACTAGAAATTTAAGCTTTAGAACTCAAACTTGTGATTGATTTGTTAACTAAGTCAAACTGAATCTTTTAACTCATCCTCGACTCAATTAGACACTAATTCTCTCACTCATATTTTTCCAAATATAAACTCGCACTTGGAGAACAAAAAAATTGAGCCTCTAATTTCTTCACATGGGTTAACTACTCTATGAACTCATCCTCCAACTGATGTGCTCTAAATAAGGATTGATCAAGGTCTTTCTTGACTAAGGCATAAGTTAAGAAGACCTTTCTCACTACTATTTTCAATAAGGGGATTAGGGGTTAGGGGGTTGAGGTCTGGGGATTTTAGGGGTTATAAGCTAATGGATTAGTGGTTAAGGGTTAAGAACCAAGGGCTTAGGGGTCAAGGGATTTATGCAAGGACTTGATTGGGTTCCCAAGTCGTCAAAAATGTAAGGCTAGTTGTGAGGAAATGAGTGCCAAGGCATTCTAGGGAATTCTAACATGTTCCAGAGAGTGTGAAAGCATGTCAAACATGCTAATATGTGCCAAGTGCTAAGGCATGCCAAGATGTGTAAGGGTGTGACAATGCGTGCCAAGGACTATCAAGGAAAAAAAGGGAGAAACAAGTTAAACTACAAGGAAATGAACACATAAGAGGTTTAATAAGTCATCAATTTACCTTTTCCAAGAGGGTTGTTGGTGCTCAAATCGTTACCACATGTAAGCGATTCAAGTCTGCATTCACTGAGGACTAATGGGTCCTCCCACTCTAGGTGGAACTGCTGACTTGAAACACACCACAACAGGTAAACCTGTAGTCTAAATTATTTTATTTTCAATAAAAAGTTAAAATAAGGCCATATATAGATAATCAATCATTGTAATAGTTGGTGATATTCACAGAAGGGAGCAACACATTTAATGTTTCATAGTTCCTAAATCATATTCCTTGCGAGAAAAACAATAGTGATAAACTCTAACAAGGATAATAGCAATCATAGACAAGAACAAATGAAATAAGGAAAAAAAGCAAAACAACAACTTAAGAACTATCCTCAAGTTAAACAGGAACATGTGAAACAAGTGCAAGCATCTTCATTTTACTCTATACTATAAATGAAAACAACAAATAGTAAATATCGTGACTGAGATTCATAACAAGAGAGTAAAACTTTATAATATGGAGAACATAAGACACCTTAAAATAAAACAGATATAGCAACAACACAAGAGAAATATATAGAATTGCAATAGCTAATAAAACTTGAATTATTGCTAAACAAAATATAGATATTTAGTTATCAATAATTCAAGACTAATCATTGAACAATTATGTTGATAATCTAGATATTGGAACATGAAAAACAAATAAGTTATTACTTAAATGACTGCGATCCTTGGATTTAATTCGTTGTGACTACAAATCGAAATAGCGGGAGGAACACATAGAACTAATAAAAATTGCGAGTTCAAACTTTCAGTATTAAAAATGAAAAATTTGTATCATGTATAGTCAGTTTCAGTACTTCATAAAAAAATTTCCACTTCTACCAACAACCCCCCATGACGATAAATAAGGTTTGAAATAATAGTTTTCAGAATAATTGTTTAGTAATTGTTTCTCTTGTAACCAATTGAAATTGAAATTAAAATAAATAAAAGTAAAGTAAAGCTTGGAAATGAAATGATTAAGCATTGTGCCACCTTTGTGGCTTTGATGAGTTGGTCCTTTTAGTCAGCCTTGTTAGGACCTCACTATGTATCATTTTTATTATATATTTTGACACCAACTTACCCTTATAACCATGTTTAAAAAGGATTCCATCATCATTTTCATTCACTTTATCCAAAGGTATATAAAATCCTCTTCTTTATTATATATTTAATCTGTTTACATATAATTCCATATTACTCTTATATTTCATCATTAATCGAAGTAGATTGTTGCTAACATAAGTCTAAAAGATCGCAGATAAATTATGTGCTGTGCTGGAACAATCAGCCATTGCTGAAACAGTCAAACTTCGTTGCTGAAACAGTCGACTCCATTGCTGAAACAGTCGACTCCGTTGCTGAAACAGCCATCAGGCACGCAAATTCCGTCACTATTCGTAATTTACGATTCTAGAAGAGTATTTCTTGGAAAAATGGCAACAACATGAAGATGTGGTTACACGGATTATTCTAAATATAGTACTCTTTTTGTATCTGTTGTAACGATATCTTTTTATGGAAGAACAGAATAGCCCTGTTTTAAGAAAGAAGAACAGATTTAGGGATAAATATAGATTTTCTCTACTGTAATTGTAAGAGATGTCTCCTCTTTAAAAAGAGGAGACATCATCATTAGAGGAGAGCTCGAAACTACAGGAGAACATTGTGTTTGAGAGGACAAGAGCTAGACTCCATTTGTAATGTATCATTTCTTTTGACAGATGAATAAAATTTCCTTTTGAGCGCTTCAATTTAATCCTTTCCCTGGGGAATCTTGTGAGAAGGAAAGGGCCCGCCTTCCTCACAAGATTCGCCCGACTGTTCCTGTAGTTTGTTAGATTTCTTTATGATATTCGCGCTTTACTTTAATTCTATTTGCTGAAACACCAGTTACACAGTTCTGTAGTTTATTGAGCATTCTGTTTCCTTTAACGCTGCATGTGTTTAGTACATTCATTCTTAAGAAGTTAAGAGATCTATTTATGTTATTTGTTTGAATGTATGATTGATGCTGGGAAGCAGGTGCTGAAGATTCCTGTACAAAGGAATAGGGTCCTGTTCCCATTGATTGCCTTTCTTTTCCTGCAGTGTGATTAGAAACAGGAGACAGGTGCTGAAGGTTCCTGTTCATGGGAATAGGGTCCTGTTCTCTTGAGCTTATCTTTTCTACAGAGTGATTAGTGTCAGGCAGCAGGTGCTGAAGTTCCTATTTAAAGGAATAGGGTCCTGTTCCCTGTTATGGTTGATTGGTTTCCTTTCCTGCAGAATGATTTCCTTTTATTTGGATTCTTAAAAACTGCAATAGAGGAATTGCTTCTACTATAACATAAGTAACTTCAGCTTTGATTAAACAGGGTGTGAATAATTAGATTTGTATGATTAATAATTGTGTGGATTTTTACTACAACATTGTTTTTGCTTTTGGAATTGAGCATATCCAGTGCGTTATTGTCTTTGGAATAAACAGACTTCCTCGGGTTGACAATTTATGTGGAGCTTGAATTGTTAAAACAATTAAAGCGACCAACATTTTGGCGCCGTTGCCGGGGAAGGCAATTATAGATTTCAAAAGCATTAATATTTTCTTTCTAGATGTGCAGATTGTATGAGAGGATGCGGAAACCAGAAGAAAACTAACCCCACAGGTGGCAAAGGCAAAGGAAGGGGAGGAAGAAAGACTTTCATTGACGAGATTGTATCAAAGGCTGAATCATCACAGAGATTAAGTTCTTGAAGACCAAAAATTCAGCACTCCCCTCAATTAGATTACAAAACAGAGGAATTTGTGGGTCCTGAAAACATAGAGGAGCCAGTGATTAAAGAACCAGCAGTCAGTGCTGGAAAGTCAGAAGAAAGTGCTCGCAAATCAGCAGAGCACGTTGAGGAAATAATAGAGAGTATTGGACGACCAGTGGAAAACATTGAGGAGCCAGTAGAAGATCTTGACGATCGAGCAAGTGCAGTAGGAGAACAGAAAATGGAAGGAAACAATGAAGACTTCTTTGGTGGAGGACATGTAGATCCTGAAGGAGAAGGAAAGGATGAAAATTCTCTCTCTACCTTGGGATTTCCTATCAGTGATCTCCCTATAGGAACAACTCCTATGAAAAACATTCCATTGTCAACTTTACCTAACTTCCATGGTTTATCCTCTGAAGATCCGGATGAATTTCTTTTTGAATTTGATATATTATGCAGAAGTTATGATTATGTTACTAATGCTCAAAAGTTGAAACTGTTTCCAGCAACATTAAAAGGAAATGCTTTAAGATGGTTCATGAGCCTTGGGAGTTAGGTAATCACAACATGGGAGCAGATGAAACATCAATTTCTGCTTAAATATCAAGACTACTGTCGGATGAGAGAAAAGAAGGATGAACTATTCAATATGGCACAAAAGCCGGACGAGAATTTGAAGGACTATGTAGAAAGGCTGCAGTACAATATACAAAGATCTGATCATCCGAATATAAGTAAGGAAATTCGAAAAACAATATTACTTAGAGGTTTAAGGGATGATTGTTTAGACATGTTAAACATGCTTGGCAAGGGAGATATATCTAAAGAATCATATGATGAGATTGTTGAACTTTGTAAGAGGTGTTCAAGGGGAGTTGCAAGGAACAGAGTAAGTAATAGAGATCCCACCTATTCAAGAGTGCAGAAATCAGCTAGTGGGGGAGCAACAAGAGCTGAAATAGGTAATCTACTTGAAGAATTTAAAACTGAGATGTTAAGTTCTTTTGCTTCACAAATTGACACTTTGCAGGTTAAGAAGAAGCAGGCTAAAGCAGAAGCAACTCTGGCTGTCTTTTGCCCGAAGTGCAGAGACAAACATCCACTAAGGGAGTGCCCATTGGACAAAATACCAATCTGCACCCTTTATGAGAAAGATCATGAGACACAGCAATGTCCATCTCTACCAGGAAAAAAGTCAGCATTACAGCCAACGGAAGAAGAAGCTGAAGCAGTTTACCTGCTAACTCAAAGAAGACAATCTCAACCAAAAGGACAAGGTATGAACTCTAGTATGCCATTTAATTGTTGGAATAATTATTCTGCTTTCGGTCAAACAAATTACCCTCCCTTTAATCAAATGCAATACCCACCCTTTAATCAAATGAATTTCCCACCCATGCAACAATCAAACCCTCCCTTTGTTGATCCTTCAATGTGGACTCCTTGGCCCCCACAGCAGCCATCTTCTTTTAACCCTTGGAATTCAAATTGGAGAAGCCAACAACTCCCGTATCCAAATCAATTGCCTCAATTCCAACAACCACTTCCTCTGCCATCAAATGCCCGCCAAATAACCAAATGAGACCCCAGCTACCTGTGCAACCAAATCCTAACCCCAATAATAAATTTGTGCAAGTCATTGATATTCAGAATCAGTCTATATTTCCTACTATGCAATGTAATGATATTCATTTAAGATCCGGGAAAATAGTAGAGCCTATTATTGATGACATAACTTCTTCTGATTCTAATAAAGAGGAAATTGAGAAACATAAGAAAGCACAACCACCTTCTAACAAGAGTGTTGAAATAAAAGAACCACCATTCCCCGAGCGTTTGGTTTTAACTAAAACGCCTGAAACACCTGCTTTTAATCTTTTAGGGGAATTGCAAAAATTGTATGTTAAAATTCCACTATTACAGGCATTAAGAGATGTACCAATTTATGCCAGAACAATAAGGGATATTTGTGTTAAGAAACCTGGTAGGAAAACTAAAGATCCCCTTACAGTACATGTGATGGGTGATTTATCTGCATTAATGTCCGAAAAAACCCCTCCTGTGAAATATGGTGACCCCGGCCATCCTACCATGATAGTTCAAATTGGTAAAATAATGATTCCTCAAGTTCTGGTAGATTTAGGTGCTGCAATAAACATAATGACTCTTGAAACTTCACAATTGTTACAACTGAATAACACAATCAGAGATACACCTACCATTCTAGAGTTGGCTGGCCATTCTACAATTAAACCTGAAGGAGTTGTTGAGGATCTACTTATCTCAGTTGAATCCTGGAATTACCCAGCTGATTTTGTTGTATTGCAGACTAAAACAAAGCTGGGGGGACATCCTTTAATTCTGGGGAGGCCATGGCTGGCCACATCTGATGCCTTTATCAGTTGCAGATCTGGTTCAATGAAAATTTCTAATGGTTATAAAACCAAACAAATTACTCTTTATCCTCATGGTAGACCCATAATTAATAATGAAGATTCTATGTGGATGGATTATGATGATAATGCTATTCAGCCCATTCTAACTATTGGACAAGCCTTAACTCTTGAAGACAATACAGAGGATGAAATAATTAATAATTTTATTTGTGAACCTTCTTCTGTAATTGCTGAAACACACAATCAATTGACTGCAATTTTTGAAACAGATACCCAAGAAAAGATTGAATCTGAAAACTTATCTCAGACATTAACCACCATCTCATCTAAAAGCATAACAGTTGAAATTGAACCTGGTAAGACATTAAACATAAATCCTGATCTAACAATTGCTGAAACACAACAGTTAATGAAGTTATTGCATGAAAATAAGGAAGAATTTGCATGGGATTACACAGATATGAAAGGGATCTCTTCTGAACTATGTACTCACTAAATTTACATTAAAGAGGGATGCCGACCAGTCTGTCAACCCCAAAGACGAATGAACCCTAATTTACGAGAAATTGTCAAAGAAGAACTTCAGAAATTTCTTAATGCAGGATTTATATACCCCATATCTAACAGTGAATGGGTTTCCCCATTGGTAATTGTCCCTAAGAAAAATGGGAAATGGAGAGTATGTGTTGACTACAGAGCCTTGAACAAAGCTACTCAAAAGGATCACTTTCCTTTACCTTTCATTGATCAGGTGTTGGATAGTCTGGCAGGGAAGAAATTCTTTTCTTTTCTAGATGGATTCAATGGGTATAATCAGATTAGAATTGCACCCCAAGACCAAGACAAGACCACTTTCACTAGCCCTTGGGGAACTTTTGCTTATAGAGTTCTTCCATTTGGGCTATGTAATGCACCAACAACTTTTCAGAGGGCTGTTATAGGAATTTTTTCTGATATGCTGAATGACTCTATGGAAATATTTATGGATGATTTTACTCCTTATGGTGTGTCTTTTGAAGATCCATTACAAAATCTTGAGAAGGTACTTAAACGATGTATACAAGTTCACCTCTCCCTAAGTACTGAAAAATGTCATATGATGATGAGTGAAGGAGTAGTGCTTGGACATTTTATTTCATCTCAAGGTATTCAGGTAGATCCATTTTAAATATTGGTCATTCGGAATCTTTCTGTTCCTAAAACACAAACTGATGTGAGAAGTTTTCTAGGACATGCTGGATACTACAGAAGATTTATTAAAGATTTTTCTAAGATAGCTTCTCCATTATTTGTGTTGCTTATGAAAAATGCTGAATTTAAGTGGACTAATTCTTGTCAGAAATATTTTGAAGAACTCAAGCATCAGTTGTCTACTGCTCCTATTTTGAGGGGGCCTGATTGGGCCCTCCCTTTTCATATATCTTCTGATGCTTCAGACACTGCAATTGGAGCTGTCTTGGGACAAGAGGAAAATCATCTTCCTTATGCTATCTACTTTATCAGTAAGAATATGACCCCTGCTGAGCTTAATTATACAGTTACCGAAAAGGAGTTTCTTGCAGTAATTTATGCCATTAATAAATTCCGACATTATATCACCGGTTATTCTACTTTTGTCCACACTGATCACTCAGCTATTAAGTATCTAATGAAAAAATCTGTTACAAATGCTAGAGTTACCATATGGCTATTATTACTGCAGGAATTTGATATCACAATTGTAGATCGGCCTGGTAAAGAAAATGTGGTGGCTGATTTCCTTTCACGGTTAAAAACTGATAATAATATTCCAGTAGATGATTCTTTTCCCGATGAGTATTTGTTTGCATTTTCTGCTCACTCTCCATGGTATGCAGATATTGCCAATTATTTGGTTGCAGGAAAATTACCATCACACCTGTCATACAGAGAAAAGAGAAGAATTTTTCAACAAAGTGCCAGGTATAGCTGGATAAGTAGGTGTCTTTTCTACACAGGGCTTGATCAGGAAATCTGAAGATGCATTAGGGAAGATGAAGTGTATGACATACTGAAAGCTTGTCATGATGGCCCTTGTGGAGGGCATTTTGCTGATAAAAGAACAACACACAAAATTTTGAGGATGGGTTACTATTGGCCCTCATTATTTAAGGATGCAAAGAAATATGTAAGGGCTTGTGACAGCTGCCAGAGAATGGGTCAACCCAATCATAGAGATCAAATGCCATTAAACCCCCAGGTAGTTTCTGAACCATTTGAAAGATGGGCCTTGGATTTTATAGGACCCATTAATCCTCCATCCAATCAAAGAAATTATATATTAGTCTGTACAGACTATATGACTAAATGGGTGGAGGCCAAAGCACTTATTAGAGCCAATGAAGAGGCTGTCCTAGCTTTCTTATTTGAAGAAATCTTCACCAGATTTGGAATTCCTAGAGAGCTAGTTACAGATGGAGGACCTCCATTCAATTCTCATGGTTTTAAGTCTACCCTTCAAAAATATCATATTCATCATAGAATGACTACACCATACCACCCCCAGGCCAATGGGTAGGTGGAAAGCACAAATAAAGTATTAGAAGCCATTCTAACTAAAATAGTGAAGGACAACCGGAAGGATTGGTCTCAGAGGCTCCCTGAAGCACTATGGGCTTACAGAACTACTTGGAGAAACACTACAGGTTTTTCTCCCTATGAATTGGTTTATGGTAAAAATGTTGTTTTTCCTGTGGAATTTGAAATTAAAACTCTAAGAACTGCTTTAGCTGTTAATCTTGATTTGACTGATGTGCAGACAGCTAGGTTGCAGCAGCTTCTTGAATTAGATGAAAAGAGATTAGATGCCATTCACCAAACAACCATGATTCAACAACAGAGAATGAAGTGGCATGATAAAATTATCAAACACAAGCAGTTCCAAAAAGGTAATTGGGCCTTGTTGTATGACTCTCGGTTTGAAAATTTTCAGGGTAAGCTACGTACACGTTGGCTTGGACCATATGAAGTAGATGTTGTTTTTTCTAATGGAACAGTAAGAATTCTAACAATTGATGATTCTAAAACACCTCTACTAGTCAATCGTCATAGGCTTCGTTTGTACCAGCACCCTGTTTCTAAAGACGATTTCAAGACTGCTTGCATGACTGATACACATTATCTTTTTCTAGGGGAGTCTTCTGCTCCTCACAGCATCTAATTTTCTGCACTGTATTTTTTAGTATTAGATTAGATTTAAAACTAATAATCCCTTTCAAGGGTTGGCATATTACAATTGAATTTTGCAGATTCTGGGAAAGATTATTAAGGAGGACAGATTCATCATAAGAAGATCTGAAGATTCAATCACAGAAGCTTGTTCCCTTCATTTCAACCCATTTCCTAGCAATATCCCTTTATCCCATTTCTACATTATTTCCCTTTTTCCATTCTTCCCACTTCTACTATTCCTGAAATATCATCCTTCAGCTAGTATTTCCCATTCCTTACTGCTGAAATTATCCCTTATCAAATACTTCCCCCACTTGTTTTAAACCCAAGTCATTATATCCCATTTTCCTGATTTTCCCCTTTGCTGAAACACCAGTTTCAGCAACATGTCATTCATTTTTCCGTTGCTGAAACACCAGTTTCAGCAACCTGTCATTTATCTTTTCACCACTAAAACATCATTTCTTTCCTCTGCTATACAAGCTTTTCAGTTCTCCACTTTTAATCTTCAGATCCTTTGGGTGGAAATTACTCAGTACTGAGCAAATCCTGATATGCTCCTGTTCTACATTTCAGAGAAATCTACAGATTCTTCCATTAATATCAAGCCATTATGAAGCACTCTATACTTCGAATTTTAAAGACAAAGGTAAAAATATAAGGTATGCGGTTTTTATGTAATGCAATTAAATAATATTTTAAAGAGAGGATATTTCTCATAATGATTACAATCTCCACACGCCTAAACATCATTGCACCATACGTAAGGGGGGGAATTTCAAAAACTGAATCATCATGTCACATCATCCAATCCTCCGTCATTCTTCATATCCATTTCTGCCGTCATTGAGACTCCATATCCTCTGTTGCAACAATTAGCTTGACCAAAGCCTGTGTTTCTGTTCTCTGCGCCTCTGCATGTGACTCAAGCTAGTAGCTATGGGAGGGTCGGCTATCAGACACGAGCCTGGTTCGATAACTCTTCTCCAATTGTTCCCGGAGGCCTACCAAATTTTTCAACAAGCAGGATGGACAACATACTTCGAAAGGTTAGGAGAATTTGATCAGCAGCAAGTTTTAGAGTTCGCACAGAATCTTCAGGGGAATTATTCAGTGGTTCAAGGGGTCTGAATTTCAGTCACGGAGGAAGATGTAGCACAAGTTTCAGGTTTGCCGGTTATAGGGGCTCGCTGGTTCAGTAGGAAGCAAGTTATTTTAAATGCACAGCAAGATTTTCTTCTTCCAGAAGAACCGGTTGAACTTAAAGGTCGCGGTATAAGTCTGCATTCACTTCCTCGACCATGGCCAACAGTAGCTAAATTCATCAAGCACTACTTGACATGCGAAGGGCGTTACCAGGTAGTCTATCAACACGACTTTGTTTTGATGAATCATTTGAGGCATGGTCGATTAGTTAATATTCCCTATTATCTGCTTGGTTGTATCAAAAACATGTCATATTATTGCAGACGGGTTAAATTTCCATTGTTATCCCTTACCTATCATCGTTTATGTCAATTATTTTCATCAAGAACTACTTGACATGCGAAGGGCGTTACCAGGTAGTCTATCAACACGACTTTGTTTTGATGAATCATTTGAGGGATGGTCGATTAGTTAATATTCCCTATTATATGCTTGGTTGTATCAAAAACATCTCATATTATTGCAGACAGGTTAAATTCCCATTGTTATCCCTTACCTATCATCGTTTATGTCAATTATTAATTAAGAGGGATTTTTCTCAGCAAAACCCCCCTCTGAATAATCCACTCCTCATTCCCCAGCAAGCCGAAATTCCCCAGCAAGCCGAAATTCCCCAACAAGTCGGAAGTTCCCAAGAAACTCCTGAGAGTTCTTATGAAAGGCAACTGGACGATATCCCAGACCCCCCATTAATTCCGTCCTCGAACCAGTTGACCTACCCCCAAGTTCGTCCCACTTAGTAGAGTCACCCCTTCCCACTATTCCTATCCATATCAATGACTCTCCAACACCCCCATCTCCACCTACTCATAAAAGAAAAATACGAACCCCAACAGTCTCTGTCTCAAAACGACAAACAAGGGCCACATCCCAAATTTTCACTTCTTCCGAAATCCCTTCCACTAGAAAAGAATCTTCTCCTACAAAGAAAAGGAAAGACACTGACTTCTCTTCTTTCCTACCAAAAAGGAAAATGAAAATGACTGTTGAAACAGGAGTTACTCCCATTTCCCCTGACCCTGCCACTATCCTGTTAAAACTTCAATCCTCACCACCATTTCAAATTCCCCAACCCGTCTCGTCCGGTGGCACTGTCACACAAGAACCAGTGCCCCGGGATAACATGACATCGTCTATTGCTCAAACAGTGACTGCCACACAAGAGCCGGTCACTTACCCAAAGGCTGAAACACAAGAACCAGCCACTGTGGTACAAGAATCATACACCAAGCATGATAATACAGGGACACCAGCTGTAGCTGCTGCACAAGAACCATCTACAGCTGCGGATCAGCAGGCAACCCTAGCAGAATCAACCAGCACATAGGGTTCACACACTATGGCATCTTTACTGGAGGAAAATGAGTTTTTGAAGTCAGAACTAGAGGCTTATAAGAATGAATTAATCATGGCACGAGAAGCCTTTGATAGATAATTGAATCTCTACATGCTAGCACACACAGCATCAACACAAAATAAGGATCCATGCAGAGAATACATGTGCCATGAGTGTGGTAATATTTACCAACAGGCAGGGTACAAAGTAGTCAAAATTCAGGTATCTAAGGCATCTACATCAGCTACAATTAAAGAAGAACGCCCTACTGCCACACAAGAACCAGTAGGGCCCACAAAACGTCTGGAAAAAGAAACTAAACCACAGATATCTCGCCCTGTGCTAGTCAGCTCAGCCACTGAGACAATGCCCCAACCACAGATATCCAGCCCCGAGTTAGTCAGCTCAGCCACTTAGACAATGCCCCAACCCAGTACTTATAATGCGGGGACACAGACCCTGCCATGGAAACAATTAGAACTTATGAACAACTGGAAGAAACAATATGCTGTAGATCAAGATAAGATATTACAGCAGCATAAGTTAGCATGGCAGAATCACATGTATGCCAACTGGGATATTTGGGAACAGACATTGCAACAGCTCAGGGATTCTAAGAAAGAAGTCAAGGAATCAAAGGAAAAGTTGGTTTTGATGTTTTCATTAGTGCAAAAATTGATGGCTACCCGAAAACCCTTCGTGAATTATTCTCTCTTCCTCTCTGAACGTTTGGTTTCTTTTCAATTGAAGGCAATAAAGGATGGCAGACCTCATGAATTGCTTACTGCGGAACAATTTGTTAAGACTTTTGCTGAGGCCCCTGAAAGCAACCAACATTTGTTTTGTGAAATTTATCTCCATAACGAGGCCATGCCTGAGAATAGAAAATTCAATCTCACTCCAATTGTAGGTGATGTACAAATAAGGGCATTCGTTTCATTCCTGGCCAATCAACTCACCTGGAAAACTGTGTTTATTGCAAGTAGGCATAATGAGGAGAATAGGCTCCTTTGGATTAGACTGCAACCTCTAAATCCTGCCATGTTTGTAGCACAATATCACCGATTCTTGCAGAAGCCAGGAATGCACAGGTACATACAACAACTGCAGGTTTCAACACTTTTAAAGTGTCTACAGCTAATCAGAGTAAAGGAGGCTGCTGCATTGAATGCCAACACTATGTTTTGGCAGCAGTCATGTAGGGAAATACAAGAATATCACCCTTTCAGCCCTGATAATCTTCAAGCTGCACTCTCCAGGGTACCTAATTACATCAGATGCATTCGGCATTGTGGAGCAAACTGGATTGGTTACCATTTTCATTTTCCATTTCTATGGATGCCTACAGAAAAATACCAGTGTCATTATCAATTGGCTGATAGGGATGAGGCTATAGCATGGCAGCAATTGCAGAACAATCGAGGATTCCGAGCTCCAACAGAAGCCACCTTCTCTAGCTACTGCTTGAGCAACTTGCATGCACAGAGTCAGTACTCAGACTCTGACTCAGACTAGAAGTTGCCTGAGGACATGCAACCCTTTCAGCTTGGGGGGATGTTAGGACCTCACTATGTATCAATTTTATTATATATTTTGAGACCACCTTACCCTTATAACCATGTTTGAAAAGGATTCCATCATCATTTTCATTCACTTTATCCAAAGGTTTATAAAATCCTCTTCTTTATTATATATTTAATCTGTTTACATATAATTCCATATTACTCTTATATTTCATCATTAATCGAAGTAGATTGTTGCTAACATAAGTCTAAAAGATCACAGATAAATTATGTGCTGTGCTGGAACAATCAGCCGTTGCTGAAACAGTCAAACTTCGTTGCTGAAACAGTCGACTTCGTTGCTGAAATAGTCGACTCCGTTGCTGAAACAGCCAGCAGGCATGCAAATTCCGTCACTATTCGTAATTTGCGATTCTGGAAGAGTATTTCTTGGAACAATGGCAACAACATGAAGACGTGGTTACATGGATTATTCTGAAGATAGTACTCTTTTTGTATCTGTTGTAACGATATATTTTTATGGAAGAACAGAATAGCCCTGTTTTAAGAAAGAAGAACAGATTTAGGGATAAATATAGATTTTCTCTACTGTAATTGTAAGAGATATCTCCTCTTTAAAAAGAGGAGACATCATCATTAGAGGAGAGCTCAAAACTACAGGAGAACATTGTGTTTGAGAGGACAGGAGCTAGACTCCATTTGTAATGTATCATTTCTTTTTATAGATGAATAAAATTTCCTTTTGAGCGCTTCAATTTAATCCTTCCCTGGGGAATCTTGTGAGAAGGAAAGGGCCTGCCTTCCTCACAAGATTCGCCCGACTGTTCCTATAGTTTGTTATATTTCTTTATGACATTCGCACTTTACTTTGATTTAGTTTGCTGAAACACCAGTTACACAGTTCTGTAGTTTATTGAGCATTCTATTTCCTTTAACGCTGCATGTGTTTAGTACATTCATTCTTAAGAAGTTAAGAGATCTATTTCTGTTAATTGTTTGAATGTATGATTGATGCTGGGAAGCAGGTGCTAAAGATTCCTGTACAAAGGAATAGGGTCCTGTTCCCATTGATTTCCTTTCTTTTCCTGCAGTGTGATTAGAAACAGGAGACAGGTGCTGAAGGTTCATGTTCATGGGAATAGGGTCCTGTTCTCTTGAGCTTATCTTTTCTACAGAGTGATTAGTGTCAGGAAGCAGGTGCTGAACTTCCTATTTAAAGGAATAGGGTCCTGTTCCCTGTTATGGTTGATTGGTTTCCTTTCTTGCAGATTGATTTCCCTTTATTTGGATTCTTAACTGCAATAGAGGAATTACTTCTAATATAACATAAGTAACTTCAGCTTTGATTAAACAGGGTGAGAATAATTAGATTTGTATGATTAATAATTGTGTGGCTTTTTACTACAACATTGTTTTTTCTTTTGGAATTGAGCATATCCAGTGCGTGATTGTCTTTGGAATAAACAGACTTCCTCGGGTTGAGAATGTATGTGGAGCTTGAATTGTTAAAACAATTAAAGCGACCAAAAAGCCCCATTAGAGAGAGAGTGTGCACCCCACGTATCCTAACAGTTACCGCTTGAGTTGTGATCATGGGAATTTCATTCCAGTCTTCTAGTTGATCTGTGACAGACTACATTGGTGGGACTGGCTCAGCGACCCATGGCGTATAAGCGAACTGTTGGATTGTTGCGTTGCATTTGAAACGATTTTTAAATTTGACTAACTTGTCCCGTTCAGTAGCAGCTAACCAAGACACATTCTTGTATTTGGAAATTGTTACCACCAAACATGATCTTATTTGATTCTTGGTGCCGGGGAGATTCTATATGATCTTGTTTACCCCGACCAAAATAGTAAACTCCTTGCAAAGTTTATTGACAACCATAGGAGAAGAAACAGATTCTTCCCCTAGCATGGCTAGACAACCTAGATCATGTTTCGTTTCTTTCAATTGATCAAAGATCCTCTGCCAGGAAATTTCCCAATTTCCTCATTCCAAAATGAAGGCACTTTGAATCTTCCTAGATAATCCCACTTGGTTCTGAATTCATTTATATCTTTGATAACTCTGTCGAATTCATCCTGCATTTCCTGCATAGCGACTTGCTTCACCTTTAACATATACAAAGAGAAAAGGCATTCATCTCTAGGAGGTAGCTCTAGTTCTACTAAAGTGACATCTTCCAATGTATTGACAATATCTATGATGGCATCGAGGTCTTCCAAAATTTTATCTAAGGTATCAGATGTAGAATTTTCCTCCAGATCGGTGCTTTGTATTGGAGCCACTTCGCACTGCGAGAGAATTCTCACATATGACTCAACCGTAGTGATTTTTTGCCAAACCTCCCTCTATACTTCTCCTTTAGCCTACATTAGTACCTCCTTTCCTATCACTATGAAGTGATAAAATTATTCTATATTTTTTACCTCATTATGTTTATCCTTTAGACCATCTTGAATCAACTCAATTTCTATTTTCTTTTTCCCCATGACGACATTGATTCTATCGTCAACTCTTGTGATTTCTTCTTTGGCTAACTGCAACTCTTGTTCTAACAGAGTAATCTTGATGCGTAATAACTTGGGATCTTCTGACTCAATTTTCTAGACCGAACTAAAAGCCTTTTCAATTTAATTCTTATACTGCCAAGAGTTTTAGGTGTCGCCCCTCTTTTTCATGAGATTCCACTCTGAATGCCTCTAGCTACTTAAGAGCACTATGTCACTCATCTTCCTTGATCCACATAGCAGATTCTATTTTGTGAAGATGAAGTTCAACCTCCTATTTCTTCTCTGTTAGTATGAATCTTTTGTCAGAAAAATACCACTTTAGCTATGCATAACAAATAGCCCTAACATCAATTATGGCTACCAATATCTTCAAATATGTAGTTAGTTGATAAATAAAAAGCTGCACAAATCCAGATCTATGCATAAAAAGACATTAAGCAGTGAAAATAAGGTTTTGCTCCATGCATCCAATAGACAAGACAAGAACAATATTTTTGAAAAAAAAAATTATATTAAAGGGCACTTGAGAGGAAAACATGAAAGGTGTTTCCAATTCTCCTCAATGGGATGGGTTCTTGAAAGTCCTCAACACTTCAGATCTAGAATTTCTCTCTCTTGTTGGTGTAGAAAACCCAGAAAAACATAGAACTCAAAGGGAGCTCACACAGAAAATAATGGAGAATGTGACAATGATAATGGCTCAAAGTCAGACGAAGAGTATATATCCAGAGTGATCTAATATGCAATGAAGGGTGACCAATGAATGAGAAAACCCTTCTATTTATAACAAAATATTGGGTCATTCTAGATCTTGGTGTATGATTAAAATAACATTAACCAAATCTAGATCCACCTTTTATGAAATATTTTATTATATTTGTTTGAGGGAAAAGGTATTTGACTTGGTTCAAATCCCTTTATTTGTAAATAATAAATAAATAAATGATTTATTTATTATTTTAAGGAAGTGGTTGAATGATAATTAAATAAATAATAATTTATTTCATTATTTATAAATGATTTAGTCAAATTTAACAAGGAATATTATTTAAATAAGATTTAAATAATTATTCCTAGAAAATAATAAGATAAATAAGGATTTATCTAAATAATTTCCTTGTTTTGGGTTAAATATAACTTGGAATAATCATTAAATTATTGTTTAATTGATTATTCCATGAGGAAAATCAAACAAATAAAGATTTGTTTAATATTTCCTTTTGGGGTTTCTTACATGGTGTACTTAGGTCCATCTAATGATAATAAGTTAGATGACCAAAAAATGGTTTAACAGATTCCCCCCAAGCGTGCGAGTGTTAGGAGAAAATTGTATGACCGAAGTACGTTGTAAGAACTCAATCACCAGACATCAAAAGGGAAGTTAGAGAGAGAAATGTAAGGTAGCCTAATGTGCTCAAGAACTAGACCCTGAGGAGATGAGACTTACAGGTGCAACAAGTCTCTTTTTATGAGAGGGTACCTGTACTGGAGGCAGTGAGGGAGGCATACCTATGCCCAGCGAGACAAAGTACAAAAATAATAGTGCGACCAGTAAACAAGGAACCAAACTGTAAATTACATGCTGGCATAAACAAAAGCCAGATAAAATATATAATGAGGAATCCCACATACATGTTGTGCCTAGGATAATAGCCAGGACTTATACAATAATATCTGAGTACATGAGATACAAATACAACCCAAATTCCCCCTATACATGGGAAAGGGTTCACAAAATCTGATTGATACATGCAAATCAAAGAGGCATTGCAAGCGGTTAAGTTCGACATCATCAAATATATGGAGTTGCTTCGAAGTTTGCAATGAAGAGGTCATTAGGGCATGTGGGGGGCTACCTGCAGGGCCAACCCCTCATGAGGGTTAATACATCTCACACACACCTGAGAATCACCAATATCTACTACTTCATCACTTCACCATCAAGTATACAGATCTCGATCATGCTGAAAGGAGCTGAAGGTGAGAAACAACCAAGTGAAAGGTTGATAAGTAGTCCCTTTGCCTAATCCGGGGCGCTGAACAAGAGTGGAAGCTGGAACCAAGGTACACTACCCTCTAGACCTGTCTTTCGGAATGAATGAACTGATGTCAATAGAAGGAGGTCCACCATAGGTGAGGCAATAAGGAATCCTCAACTAAGGCATGAGAGAAAATAGTAGAGCGACTAACAGACTGACACTAATGATGATAATGAAGTAGGGGATACTTAGTAGAGAATGGAATACTTCCCTTGTTAAATCATAAAGGGCATGGATGACCTAGTAGTGATTGACACAATATCATGAGGGATAGGGGACAATGGGACTGATGGCCATAATGTGCGACACGAGAGAGGGACCAAGCAAGGAAGGATGGAGGACTATAGTGGGGTACAAAGGGACTTGGGATGGACTCCATGAATGTGATGATGACTCAACTTGGATGCTCTAAACAAGGGAGACTCAATGGTGATGCCACACAGTAAAGGTGCAATGGGGGACCATGAAAACATGAGTACAAGATGGTAACTCATGACGAAAACCAACACGAACAAGGAAAAGTATGGAGGCAAAGTGGTGCCTCAAGTACAAGTGTTGTAAGTCAGGAAATCTGATTTTGAGGAGAGGTGAAGAGACCCTTCTTGGGTAAAATGTTTCATGGTAAAGTATCAAGGTACTAAAAACTAATAGGTACCCAGATCTCATGAATAGTCCAGGTTGCACTTTTTAGGGTCTGTTCTGTGACCTGGGTAGAAGGTACTGGGCATAAAACTGCGACCTGTCCCAGGAAATGAACTGAAAAGTGTGACCTATTAGAGAAAGAGGGTTTCAGTGTTGTTTTTGGCTAAGAAATGGGATTTGTATGGTTGAGGGGCATAGGTTCCCCCAAGCATGTTGTGGTCATGCCAAAATGTATTTAGAAAAAGGGGAATCTAAACACATTTTAATGATATGGTGTGACATTTTGTTTTCATTATCGTTATGCAGTTTGAGAAAGGAAATGGAGGATTACCAATCTATTTTAGTACTGCATATATGATTCAAATGGACTTTAATTTTTTGGGTTGGCATACCTGGTGTCACTATCCCAAAAAGAGGATTTGGAGATAATGAACTGATGCTCTCTTATAAAACCTATAGGTTGGTCAACAACAATGTATAAAATACTGGGTTGCTGATGTAAGATGAAGGAACGATAAGGGGTATCATCCCTAGAGTGATCTGAAGTGATATGGGACTCTAGAGGTTCTTCCAAATGTGGAAGAATAATGGTACTAAAGTTGACATGACCAGATACACTAGGAGAGTTGTGGAGAATTACTTCTTTTGGTCTCTCAAATGTGGGTGCTCCCTTACCCAAAGATTGGGTTTCAATGTAATGGCCACAAGGTATATGTGGTGTGAACGCATGGGTTCGATGTAAGGGGGAATAGATAAAGTCAGGGGTGGTGATTTCTTCCATAATTTCATCATTGTGATAGAAGATGGGGTGACTAGTGGAAGAAAGACCACCTGACACGGCGAAGCTACCTGACTCATCATTATGAGAAGAGAGGGTCACATGCGCATCGTCACAAGGGGTGACAAAAGAGTAAGCAGATAAAGGATCTACCAATGTTGAGCCCAAGGTGATCACTGAAGGGAGGTCAAGAGCACCATCAGGGGGATTCTCCAAGGGGACTTCCACCAAGGGTCTCATGGATGATGATAGGTAGAAAATGGTGGTAGCAGGCTCCATCATCTCGACATCAGGAGGGGGAATGTCAATGGGAGCAGGTAAATCCTCAAGCTGACCTGAAGAATACTGCGTAAGTATGGGAGAGGCGAATTGATTTTGTTCAATCTTGTACGCTCGAATTACCTCTAAAAAGGTGCGGTAATGCGTCAAGTGGGGACAATGGTGGGAATAATGGCCATGGACACCACACAGAGCACAGGGTTTGTTGGTGTGAATAGTCTTTGGGTTCTAGGTTGCGGTCGAGGAAGAAACAGAGGTTTCAAGGACCATAGACTCAGGGAACGCGACTTTAACCATAGGTTTAATACGGGGCAACTCGGGACAAGTATGGGTGGCATCACCGATGACATCACATAAGGCACAAGGATTTGTGGGGGAAGTAGGGGCAAAGTCATTCGGGGTGGCCTTGTCTTTGGATGCCCCCTTGCGAGCTTTACCTCTCTTTCCAGGAGTTGTCACAACAGTAGAAGGGTCTTGTTGAGGTGCGAGTGGCATTGTAGCAACGGAAGAAGCTAGGGGAACCACTTGAACCAGTGTCAAAGCAAGGTAAGGTTTGGGGTGACTAGGCGGGGTAGCAGTTGGAGGATCAAGGTACCAGACGGGTATACCCAAGGTCAGGTTAGGGAGGGAAAGGGTGGCCATGATGGGAACCGAATAGACTCTGGCATGGGGAGTAAGGAAAGGTATCTGACCAGCAGGGTAATGGCCAAGAGGGACAACTCCAATATGGTTGAGACCTGGTGGAACCAACCCAGGAGGATAGACGCTCTCATGGGTACCAGCTATAGAAGAAGGGCCAGAAGGAAGAGGTCCACCTGGCTGAGGCAAAGGCCTAGGAGCAGGTTGCGGCGGGTGAGGTTGAGGTTGAGGTTGCTAACTAGCTGAAGCGGGCCGTTTAAAGTCAACCCGAGACGATTGCATCATGCAAACATTCGCTAAGCTGAGATCAAAGACAGGAGGAGGAGGAATACCAAGGAAAGTTCCAAGAAAGGAGGAGTCTTTGTAGATGCCGGGGGAGACATTGGTCAAAGAATCGATGGTTTGCTTATTGGCTACAGAAGAGATGGTCGACTCAAAAGAGGTCTGAGATTTTGGCTCATGATATGTCAATTTTTCAATGGTGACTATCTTTCCATTATGAGGGAAGAACATATTACGGTGAACAGCGGATGGGATAGCAAACATCGCATAGGTTTAGCTACGCCCGAGAATAATGCTATAACAAAGATGGATGTCGATTACTTAAACGTCAACGCAAATAATCTTGCCCGCAAGAGTGATAGGACAATTACGGAATAGGCCAATGGGCTAGGAGGCATGGTCGTCCCATGCATGAAGGGTGATTTTGGAAGGGGCCAACTCAAGAGATCCAAGTTTTTTCCAAACCGAAGCAGACATCACACAGGTGGATGCCCCCTCATCAATAATACACTGAGAAAAATGAGCTTTCCAGATTTTGACTGGGATTTGGAAAGCTACGGAAGTAGGAAGGGGAGGATGTTCTGATTGACGGGCGTCGAAAACAATCAATTGGTCATTAGTAGGATCTACAATGCCCATGGCGGATAGTAGAGAATTCTTTTGAGAAGGAAATTACTGGAGGAGTTCCAATGTTGAAATGGCAGTAGGAGACTGTGCCAAATCATCTACTATGCTATACGAATGAGAAACTCGACCAGAAGAAGTATTTTGGCATAATGGGCCCTTAGGAATCTTGGTATGAACCTTAACTTTGGGCTGAGGGATATGAAAGTGACCATTAGATGTCAAAAGAGGCTCTGTAGAACCTAAAGAAGGTGACTTGGGGACAGACGGAGCAAGAGGCTTCGGGTACTGACGAGACCGAGTTTAAAGGTTAAGGTCGACAGGTAAAGGTTGATCAAAGTTCATCATGAGAATCTGGTAATCAAAGGAACCAGAAGGGGAAGGTTGAGTGGCCGCCTTTCCGTCAGGTGGTTAGGTAGCCACAAATCTTTGTTGTGCATCCACCTACTCTTGAGGGGGCAGTGACTGCTGTTGTGGGGGTTGAGAAGGAAATGGAGGCGAAGGTGCTGATGTTGGAGCAGCTGGAGCACCAAGCTGCAGATATGGATAATAAGGGGGTTGGGTAACAGTGTGGTAAGTAGGAGGTTGGGCCAAAAGAGGGGGCATGTTGTATCCTAGAGACATGCTACCGGGAGGGGAAAAAGTGGGCGAGGTGCTACCTCCCCCCCCATGAAAACCATAACCCATGGGAGGTTGGGCGTATGTATGAGAGATAGCTCCAATGATACTATCGGCAGCATGAGGGGCCCCCGGTGCATTGGCATCACCGAGTCTGGGGGGATTAGGTAGAACAGTATAAAAATAACCCGTCTGAGCTTAGATCAGGTGATATTTTAACGCCATTTGGAGGGAAGCTTCTTCGTTTTGAGAAAAATGCGATGCAACATCTTTCTCGATAGGGGGCAAGAGAGATCTAAGGAACTAGTCCATGTAGACATGGTCTTCAAAGGTAGAAGATTGACATAAGCTCTTTCTTCTCCACCATTCCTGGACATGATCGAATAAGCGGGTCACAGATGATTGATGGAAAGAAGTAAAAAGTTCGATACCAGTGTCATAAGGAAGGGGAAGCTGGAAGTAAGACAAAAAATTCCCGAGCAAGAGTCGCAGAGGTGTTATGAGAGTAAGTGGGATGATCAACATACCACTTAGAAGCTTTTCCTGTAAGTGTGCATTGGAACAATATAAGACAGATTGAATCATTAGTAATGGAATGGGATGAACACCACATGTGGAAAGATCAGATATGGTTGGAGGGATCCTCTCCAGCAAGGCCTTCGAACTTGGGAATGTCGGAGGGGAGCTTGGTTGGCATAGAAGGCCAACCAACAACGTGGCGAATAGCATCATTGATCAACTGATTGAAATCTGGGAGACTAAGGCCTGCCATGAAGGGGAGCAAAGGAGCAGTCGAGGTAGTTCCCGTGGCGGTTCCGCTAGTAATATTCCCAGCATTACGACCGGGGATGCTACTAGCATTAGGCCCTAGACCAAACATGGTGAAGGTAACAGGGGGAGAACCACAAGTAGGGGGAGAACTTAAAGAATCAAAAGAGGAGTCATAGTGCGGACTCAGAGGGGGACTAACTTGACGACGGCGGGAAGAAGTAGATCGACCAACCGGAAACTGGGGTTGAAGGCCAAGAAGTCTCCAGGATATACGCCTTGGGGGCGCAATGATGACGGCACAAAGGGAAGAAGAATAAAAAACAAAGGAAACGAGGTGCAGAATCAAGTGATGTCAATGTCGAAACAAGGGCAGAGAGGTGCAGTGTCAATTTATTTTAAATTCTTTGCGTGGCGGTGTTAACCAAGCTCTTCTTCACTTACGGTCAGTGTGTGGCGTGTGTTAATTTTAATTTTTAAACCCAGACATTTTCAGAGTAAAAGAAAAATTTTGCTGCATAATTGAAAATAAATCTGCAGAGAACAGTAAATAAGGCTGAAATAACAGAAAATTAACAGTTAACAATGCATCGATCTAACCCAAGAAGGCGGGTCTCTCAAAACTAGTCTAAAAGAGGAAAAACTCTAGTCAAAACACACGAAAAAGGGGCCAATAGATCCAAGGTCGAGAGGGACAGGGATGTAAAGGAGAAATCTGCTGAAAAGAGGTGCAGAAAATAGCAAAGAAGCAGAGGCAAGGTTGTTGCAACAAAGAGGGAAATCGACTAAAGGTAGAAGGGACAAGGAGGGGACCCTAGAGGCAAACACAAACAAAACTATATGAGGTGATTTGAAAGGGAGAAGAGCTGATCTAAAAGGGATCTGAAAATGAGGTATCAGATCTGAAAAGAAGGCTGAAACTCTGAAAATTCAAACGTCTGAAATAGCTAAAAACTCTTCCACAAAAATTGGATGGTACTAAAGCCCTAAGGGGTTAGATTCCCACTTAGTTGAGTAAAACAGATCAGAAATAGGTATAAAAAGGTAGAGATAGAGGCTGGAAAACCCTGAAAAAAGCTTTAGACAAACCCAGAAAAATTGCTGGAAAAGTGCAAAAAAAAGTGCAGGTCGCAGGTTCTGACCTGTTTTAAGTCCAAGTCACACTTTTGGGGCAAAAAAGTGCATCCTCCAGTCCAGGTCATAGCTTTTGTGCCAATAAGTTCGACTTGTAGATCCGGGTCTCTTAGCAGCATATTTCAAAGAAAGTTGTTGTCTCAGCTATGACTGATGTCTGCCACCTGCGTAATAGGGCCAGAAACACACGAAAGTTAAAAATTTTAATGTTTGAGGGTTTTAGAGGTGAAAAACAGCATAAAAATAGGAAAAAAAAAACTGAAGAGAAACCCTAGGGTCTGAAATAGCTGGATATGCAGGAATATATAAAACGACAGTGGTCGCAAAAGAAAACCCGTGTGGAGTCACCAATTGTTAGTATGAATCTTTTGTCGGAAAAATACCACTTTAGCTACACATAAAAAATAGCCCTAACATAAATTATGGCTGCCAATATCTTCAAATCTGCAGTTAGTTGATCAAGGCAAAGCTGCACAAATCTAGATCTATGCATAAAAAGACATTAAGCAGTGAAAATAAGGTTTTTCTCCATGCATCCAATAGACAAGACAAGAAAAATATTTTTGAAAGAAATTTTTATATTAAAGGGCACCAGAGAGGAAAAAAGGAAAGGTGTTTCCAATTCTCCTCAATGGGATGGGTTGTTGAAAGTCCTCAGCACTTCAGATCTAGAATTTCTCTCTCTTGTTGGTGTAGAAAACCCAGACAAACATAGAACTCAAAGGGAGCTCACAAGGAAAATAATGGAGAATGTGACAATTATAATGGCTTAAAGTCAGACCAAGAGTATAGATCTAGAGTGATATAATATGCAATGAAAGGTGACCAATGAATTACAAAACCCTTCTATTTATAACAAAATATTTGGTCATTCTAGATCTTGGTGTATGATTAAAATAATATTAACCAAATCTAGATCCACCTTTTATGGAATATTTTATTATATTTGTTGGAGGGAAAAGGTATTTGACTTGGGTCAAATCCCTTTATTTGTAAATAATAAATAAATAAATGATTTATTTATTATTTTAAGAAAGTGGTTGAATGATAATTAAATAAATAATAATTTATTTAATTATTTATAAATGATTTAGTCATATTTAATGTTGACACCTAATCCTATGGATGGGTGTGCATTTGTATTTTTGTATATTATTTAATATTAGGAAATAAGGAAGGCAAAGAGTCATTGGGAGATGAATCCCAATAGCCTCACCTCCCATCTATAAAGGCATGTACATTCTTCAGCTAAGACACATTCTGATTTGAGGAGTTACCTCCTGGTTTGACATGGTATTAGAGCCAGCTCCACTATAAGCATTTCTGCCCTGTGGTGTAACTCCCTATCCTTTGCTCAGTCAATAATTTTTAATAGTTTTCCGCTGCTCTTAATTGCTAGACTGTTATTCTGCATTTTTTTTTCCCTATATAGTACTGACATTTGCAGCTCCAGCTCCTGCAGCTCCTGAATAATGTAGGCTGTGTCATTCTGCAAATTGCAGGCTCTGCCATTCTGTAATTCCAGCAGTCCCGCAACTCTGTCATTCTGCAGATTCAATTTCAAAAATTTTTTAACCCCCTTTTGGGCCTCCTCCATTCTCCATCGACCAACGCTCCTCTCCATCCATCCTTGTGCCCTCTCCATTCATCCCTGTTCCATTCTCCCTCTGGACGCACACCCCTCTCCCCTACCCTGGTATACCTCCCTTCCACTGCACATACAACTCGCCCCTCCTTTGTATACATCACTGTCATATATTTCCACTGCTGTTTTACTACTCGTAAGAAATACATTTTATTATTGTTAGTCATCGGGGTATTAGGTTGAAATAGACAATATCATTCATTTCAGATAGTGTTGTTTGTTGTAATGGCTGTACATTGTATAACCCTGTACATTGTATAACATTGTCCATTTTGTAATACCCTACGCCTATATACTGGTGTCAACGCTGCTCTGGTTGCATAGGTTGGAGAATAACTGTGCGTTGTATATCCAATTAATACCAAACAGTGTTGTATATATGTGACACTCCTCCACGCTGTTTATAACATACATAGTCCAGTGCTGTCACACATCCACTGTTTTACACCCCTCGCCATTCGCTCTGCCTGGTATACCTCCCTCCGCCATCTTTGCAATACACTCCTCCCATTTCATAATACGCTATTGGTGAGCCATAATACTCTCTCAAATATTCCGCACAGTATTGCTGTATACCCGCCCTCGACCAGCAATTAAACCACTGTCTATTCCATATATAAACGCTGTATATAAACGCTGTCTAATTCATTTTAATACCGCCCTTCCAAATTTTTAATACTGCGTTTTAACACAACGCGTCATTCTTTAGGCGTTATTGTTGTTGAATTGTGTACATATGTGACAACGTATATATGTAACACCGCCCTTCCATTACATATTTAATACCACCCTCCTCCAGCGCTATCACATATTCCACTTTGTTATACCACTCCCATTACACGCATACCGCTCACAATTTTTACCCCGCCCCACCATAATACCGCCCCTCCATTCATTTAACTATACCGCCCCTTTTTAATATCACTCCCATCGTTTAATACCGCCCCTCCATAATACACTGCCCCTTCCACTTCTTAATAGTCAATACCGCCCTATTGTTCAATACCTTTTCCCATTCATTTTTTTACCATTTCCCATACGCCCCATTCACATTCATAATTCCGTACCCTCCCTTACATTCCATATCGACCTCCCTACCATTTCACAAATTTTTTTTCCCCAAACAAAAAATAAAAATAAAAATTTGTGTGCAGAATTCAGTGTTTTAGCAAAGAACTTGTGTTTTTAGAATCAGCATTTTTAGCAAAGTGTTTCTGTCCTTTTAAAATTCAGCATATTTGCAGCAAAGTGTTTTTTCAGTACATTTTCCAGCAAAGATTTTTTTTGTTTTCTCTCCTTCAAGAGAAATTTTCCAGCAAAGTTTTTTCTCTCCTCCTTCAAAAGAAGATGACAGTCCCTTCATCTTCTAAAGAGGCTGCCTACTTGGCACAGAGAGAAAAGAGACATGATTCAGGTCCATCCAAAGGAAGAGAAGACAGAAGACGAAGAAGAAACTTCAGAGAAAAGGGGGGCAGACAATCTAAAGCTCAGCGGCAAACAAATCAAGACAGAGGTAAAATTGATGACAAAGACAAAGGTAAACCAGTTGAATCAGCTCATTCTGTTCTAGAACATTGTAACAATGGAGTAACTGAAAACCTATTTGATGTTTCATTTACTTCATGGAGAGATGATTGGTTGCTAGATTCAGGAGCAACATGTCACATGACATTTAGAAAAGATTTTTTGAAGAATTCACTGACAAAGTTGATGGAGCAGTATATTTCGCAGATAAATCCAAACTCAAGCCATCAGGGCTTGGCACAGTCAGGCTTAAACTGCCTGGTCTTCCTGATCATATCCTACATGAGGTTCTATACCTCCCCGAGTTGAAGAGAAACTTGCTGTCCCTGGTCGAAATCCGGCAGCAAGGACACTCAATTCACTTGTTTGATGGCAAGGCAGAGGTCAGAAAAGCATCAGATCACTCACTTGTCATGGAGGGAATAGAAGAAGGGAGACTCTTGAAGCTGAAAGGTTCATCTGCTCATGCTCAAAACTTTGCATTTAGTTCACATCATGATGAAGGTACATTTCCATCAAGTCTTTTATGGCATGCTAGATTTGGGCACTTAAATTATGACAACCTTCGTTTGTTGAAGAAAAATGGTGTTGATGGACTGCCTACAATTCCTAGAAAACCTAAGGAATGTGATGCTTGTATTCTAGGAAAGCATATCAAACAACCATTTCATGATTCACACTCAAGAGCACATAGGAAACTTGAACTTGTTCATTCAGATTTATGTGGCCCTATGCCTATTTCTTCTGCAAATGGAAACAAATACATGATGACATTTATTGATGACTACACCAGAATGTGTTGGATTTACTTACTGAAGAATAAGTCTGATGCTTTTCAAACTTTCAAGAATTTTCATGCATGGATTGAAAATGATGCACAAACACATATTGGCTCTCTACGTACTGATAATGGAAAAGAATACACCTCAAATGAATTTGAAAATTATCTTCGTCAACATGGAATCAAACATCAAACCGTTGTGCCATATAATCCACAACAGAACGGTGTAGCTGAAAGTATGAACAGAACCATTTTAAATATGGTCCGCTCCATGTTATTTTTCAAGAATGTAAAATTGATGTTTTGGGCTGATGCAGTTCTATGTGTTGTTTACATAAAGAATAGGTGTCCTTCAAGTTCAATTAGAAACAAAACTTCTTTTGAAATGTGGCATGGCCACATTCCTTCGGTAAAGTATTTTAGGGTCTTTGGGTCCACCTGTTATGCCTTTATACCCAAGGGTCAAAGGAACAAACTTGGTGCTAGAAGCAGAAAATGTATCTTCTTGGGGTACTCCAATACCTCCAAAGGATATCGTCTCTATGATGAAGAAAATAAGAAGTTTGTGATAGAAAGAGATGTCATATTTCTTGAATCTTCCAAGAGTGACAAGGTTGTTGAGCGGCAACTTGATCGCCTGGACAGATTCACACATGCAAAGTCTTTCCAAGAGTTTGATAATGTGATTCCACATCTTGAAGGGGGGATTCCGATATTGAATCAAACTGTGGAATCATGTCCTGAAGCACTCTCTCCCCCACATGAAGAAACAACCACGGATGACACATTGGATGATGTGATTGATAGAATTAGGAGATTGAATCTTGAATCAATCCCAACTCAGTCAAATGACCAGCCTGGGCCATCTCAGAAAGGTCCTCCCAAATGGCTGACAAAGACACTGGAGAATGTTCATCCTGATGAGGTTGGAAAAATAGGAACAAGAAGTTCCACTCAACAAATCGAAGGTGATGTAGATAATTCTGATTCCTCTGTTGATATGGATATTGCTTATAACTGTGAATTGAGTTTGTCTACAGATCATGAACCAACTTCCTTCAAAGAAGCCACTTCTCATGATGAATGGAAAGAAGCGATGTAGAAGGAGTATGATGCCTTGATAAAGAATGGCACTTGGAAGCTGGTTGATCTGCCTTTGGGAACGAAACCAATTGGCTGTAAGTGGGTCTACAAGAACAAGTACAAAGCAGACGGATCACTTGACAAGCACAAGGCCAGGCTTGTGGCAAAAGGATTCACACAGAAATAAGGAGTCGATTATGAAGAAACTTTTGCTCCCACAGCAAAATGGACCACCATCCGGACTCTCTTTGCCTTAGCAGCTCAGAATGGATGGAAATTCCATCAGATGGATGTAAAAACAACCTTCTTGAATGGAGATCTAAAGGAGAAAGTTTATATGTCCTAGCCAGAAGGATTTGTGATAAAGGGTCAAGAACACAAAGTTTGCAAACTTGTAAAATCCTTGTATGGCCTCAAGCAAGCACCACGAGCCTGGTATGAGAAATTGGCCGAGCATCTTCTGAAACTTGATTTCAAACACTTTGATCTTGATGATGCAACTTTGTTTGTTAAGAAAGTTGGAAAAACAGTTGTATATCTTGTGGTATATGTAGATGATCTTTTGATAACAGGAAACAATGAGAGCTATATTGCATCCATGAAGAAAGAGATGAAGAAAGGTTTTGAAATGACTGATTTGGGTCATGTTCATTACTATTTGGGTATTGAAGTAATTCAACATCCTAAATTCATATTTCTTTCTCAAAATAAGTACATTGGAGATCTCTTGAACAAATTTTGCATGGATGACTGTAAACCCTTAAGCACTCCAATGGAACAAAACTTGAAGCTCACATCTATTGAAGGGAAGGAATTTGAGGATGCAACTAAGTATAGACAGCTTGTAGGAATTCTTATCTATCTGACCACCACCAGACCTGACATCTCATTTGCTGTTGGAATCCTCTCAAGGTTCATGCAAAAACCTTGTGAAGGACATTGGTCTGCTGCAAAAAGAGTGCTAAGGTACTTGAAGGGGACTCAAGACTTTGGACTCAAATATACACAGGTAGGCGACTTCAACTTGACCGGATACTCTGATTCAGACTTTGATGGCGACAAAGAAACAGGGGTGTCTACTACAGGTTACACCATGAGTCTTGGATCAGGAGCTGTCTCATGGAGATCATGCAAACAGTCAGTTCCAGCAGATTCCACGACCAAGGCAGAATATGTGGCAGCAGCTGAAGCAACAAAGGAAATTGTGTGGCTCCGGAAAATCCTGGAATATTTGCAGATGAAACAAATGTATTCCACTCCACTCATGATCGACAACACTTCTGCAATAAAGTTGGCCAAGAACCCAAAGTTCCATGATCGAACAAAGCACATCAATACAAAGTACCATCTCATTCGACATCATGTTCGGGCCAAAACCATCCATCTACATCATTGTTCCACAAATGAGCAAACTGCTGACATCTTCACCAAAGCACTTGGAAGAGAAAAGTTTGAAAAGTTTAGATCGATGCTTGGACTCACCAACATCCCTTCGGATTAAAGGGGGGAATGTTGACACCTAATCCTATGGATGGGTGTGCATTTGTATTTTTTTATATTATTTAATATTAGGAAATAAGGAAGGCCAAGAGTCATTGGGAGATGAATCCCAATAGCCTCACCTCCCATCTATAAAGGCATGTACATTCTTCAGCTAATACACATTCTGATTTGAGGAGTTACCTCCTGGTTTGACATTTAACAAGGAATATTATTTAAATAAGATTTAAATAATTATTCCTAGAAAATAATAAGATAAATAAGGATTTATCTAATTAATTTCCTTGTTTTGGGTTAAATATAACCTGGAATAATAATTAAATTATTGTTTAATTGATTATTCCATGAGGAAAATCAAATAAATAAAGATTTGTTTAATATTTCCTTTTGGGGTTTCCCATTTGAACCATAAACAACTTAATAAATGTGTTTTATTAAGTTATTTTACATAGTGAAAGCAATTTTACCTAGGGTAAAATTGGTATTACATGGTGTACTTAGGTCCATCTAATGATAATAGGTTAGATGACCAAACAATGGTGTAACATTCTCTAAAGATTGTATCAGAACATAAGGTTCATGGTCCAAGATCTTCAAGATTTCTTGGAGCTCTTTAATCTCTTTTTCTTTCTTCTCTAGTAATTTCTTCAGAGGAGGAGTATCTTTACGGTGTCGAAATTGGCGCACGACAATCTCCTCCAATTATTTGATTTTATTGGTCTAGGTGTGCAAGGCCATACAAGCTATATTCAATTGCTCAGATACCTTCTCGATCATGGCCTACATCTTCTTGTTCCCTGCTATGGATTCTAATAGCCTCTGTGCTACAATTTCACCCGCTTGCTGATGTAAATTTATCACGTCCATGTCTGAAACTCTGCCCAAGTTTTGGCCAGGGAAGAGGTTCCAAATCCAACCATCTATTGGTTTTCCCCTATCTCAGGCTGAACCACTGTAAGATTTAAGACATTTTTCTCGAAGTCAGTCGTCGAGATAAAACAGGGTTTGCTTATGGGTAACACCTCTTTGAGTGTTGAGGTGTCCGCTGAATGGGATTGTTTTAGGATTATATTCAGTTCTGCACTGGACATAATTATTTCCTTCTGCTCTATAAATGAATTTTTAATATCCAGAGCTTGAGTCCTAGAGTATCTGGGCTCAATTCTCTTTAAGGTCCGCATAATCTTTGCATCCAACAGTTCAATTCTTTGATCAAACACATCTGCATCTAGATCAATTTATTTTGGTTTGACTCGCCAAATTACATCAACCTGAGCTAGATCGTCAAATTTTTGTTTACTTGTAGCAATAATAGAGCAAGAAATTACGAGCTCAGTATCTCCTACATGCACCTAAATTTGGGAGTGACTGGAGTCAACTCGGGTGATTGTTTCCGTCGTCCATGTAGATGGCACCGACTGTAAGTCCTCTTCTACTAGAACTGGCGATCTTGTTCTTTTCTTCATCTTAATTCCTCCTTAAATATATTTTCCTAGACATCATAGGAACCCTCTAGAACTTATGTGGGTTTTATCCACTTAGACCTTAGGAAATATTAATTTTCCTTTTGAATTTTCTCTTAGATTTTAAACCCCATCTTGGGTCCAAAATCCCTTTTCTTGGCTTCTTCACCCACAAATATTTTTTTGACCAAACTCACACAAACCCATCTCAATAGGCTTGTGGAGTACCTCCCAAGCTACATAATTCAACAACATAGTCTAGTTGTAGTAATCGTAACTTGGTCAAGCTCTTGTAGTCAAGTGAGGGCTTGGTTGGGTTCCCAAGTTGCAAATTAAGTAAGGGTAGTTGTGAGGGCATGATAAATAGAGAGGGTCAGGGCATGAAAAAGAATTAAATGGCACGCTAGTGCATGCCAGACAATTTCAATGCATGTTGAAGAGTGTCAGGGAGTGTCGGGCATATAAAAGGATAACTAGGTCAAAATGCATGGAGAGGAAAGAACAAGAGTGTGTGAAGGGAGTGTTAGTGAATTCAGGCGTGCTAAGGAGAATTTCATAATAGGATTTATAGGAGGAAAGCATATGATTGTTATACAAGGCTTGACATAGAAATTTTAGACAAAGGGAGATCACATTGTTCTAGGCACAACATTATTTTTCCTTTAGCTATTTTTTTATATGAGATGTGGCACACTTTGGCTACATGCTCATGTTTTATAATATTATAGATAATTGCATATTGTACATTGTTGTGCATAATTTTTGGGGCACTCTGTTTGTGTTAGCTTATATCTTGTGTGCCTTCTGCATCTTCTGGTTCTTGCAAACTCTTAGTTAATGTCCTACTATTTATATGAACTAAACATACAAGTGAAATATTTTATGTGCAAGTTATGTTGCATGTTTGTTTTATGGCCATGGATAGATAATGTGATCCTTGTCTTGGTAACTAGTGAAGCGGGACAAGTTGAGCTTGGACATGCATGGCATCTCAATGTATTCCATACATGCTAAGACTTTCCAAGCACCAACATGTGCCAAGCACCAATATGTGTCAGGGAGTGTTATGCATGTTATGAAGTGGAAGGTCATGTTGAAGAGTGCTAAGGTCTGCTAGAGAGTGCTAATGCATGTTGAGGAGTGTTAAGGAGTACTAGGAAAAAAAAATAAGGGAGCATTAGGTAAAAATACATGGAAGTTAATGAATATGAGGAAACTGTGCCAAGGAATAGTGTTAATGAGTGCTATTTTTCATGCTAAGGAGGGAGTGAGAAGGTATGCTAGGGAATCTCAAGGTATGTCAAGAATTACCAAAGTGTTCTTTGGAGTTCCAGGGTGTGCTAATTATGTGTGCCAATTAATAGTTCCAAGATATGCCAATACATGCTAGGTGCTAAGGATGTGCAGGGTGCCAGGGTATGTCAATATGTGTCAAGAAGTGTCCAGGAAAAAAAAGAAAGAACGAATAAGATGGTTAATAAGTCGAGCCTTTATATTTTTTCAAAAGGGGCAATCTAGGCACACTAATAATAGGTCCCAACACATGCCAAGTGACATTGTGTGGCAAGTGCTAATGTATGTCAATGCATTTAACCAAGGTGTTCTTGGGCATGCTAGGGACTACATGCATGCCAATACATGCCAAGAGAGTTCCATGTTGTGCTAGCGCATGCCACCATGTGCTTGGGCTCCAATGTCATGACAACATGTTCCAAGACATGCGAGGTGCTAAGAAATGTTAGTGTGTGCCAAAGCATTAATTTAAGGTGTGCCTGGATTGTTGAGGAGTGTTAGGTCTTTCTCATTAATAGAATTGTCAGAGCTTGATTATGTATTAAATAATATATTTCATACACACCCTAGAGGAACTTTATCTAAAGGGATTTTTCTAAATAATAAACTTAATATATATGAATCATGTGTTGACTCATAGGAAAAATATATTTGACTAGTCATTACATGAGGGAAATGATACACACTAATTAATTCTTAAAAATTTCACTGACTCTAACCATTATGGCCTTGAAAATATTATAAAAAATACTCCATAATAATTGTCTTAAATCGTTATCTTTTAAAAAAATATATATTAACAGGCACATAGCATCATCAAAAACTCATTGGAATGATCAATGATGATGAACATTTTTTCACCATCACCAAAAGTAACAAAAAGAGCATTAGTGAGGGTCATTAAAAGTTCATCACTGGAAGTGTCACCAAAGAGAGAATTAGTGATGGGCCTTTAACAACCCTTACCGAAAGTGTCATTGAAAATTTCTTTCATGACAAACCTTAAAGGACCATCACAATACACACTTACATCAATGTTTTTTTAAGGACCGTCACCATATATGACATTGGTGACGAACCTTAAAGGTCCATCACAAGCATGACCCTCACCAATGTCCTTTTTTCTTGTAGCGGAAGAGGTGGAAGCATTGCTTTGTGCCATTTCTATTATCCAACCAGATTTGATAATCAAAGCAAGAGATGAATGGAAGAAGGACGAAGAAGTGTGGACACTCATTCAAAAGGTGCAACAAGATCCTAGTACATCTGATACATTTAGTTGGAAAAATGATTCCTTATGGTAGAAATATCACTTATATCTTTGTAAGAATTACCAACTAAAAAAAAATATTCTTTTGGAATTGCACACTTCTCCTTTAGGAGGACACTTAGGATTTTTAAAAGCATACCATAGGGTGAAGAAAGAATTTTTTTGGGATGGCCTTAAATCTGATATTCAAAATTTTGTGGCGGAATGTTTGGTTTTCCAGTAGAATAAAGTTGAGACGATTAATACCCCAGGTCTTCTAAAACCTTTATCCATTCCAAGTCAACGTTGGGTGGATATTTCAATGGATTTTATCACTAGTTTACGTAAGTATGAAGGAAAGAGTGTTATCATGGTGGTAGTTGATAAACTTACCAAGTATGCACACTTTTGTGAATTATCTCATCCATTTAAAGAAAGTATAGCTGCTACTACATTTATGGACACAATTCAAAAGCTACATGGAAACCCAAGGGTTATTGTGAGCGACAGAGATCCCATTTTTATTGGAAATTTTTGGACAGAGTTATTTTATTGTTTGGGTACTCAATTAGCTCATAGCTCATCTTATCATCCTCAATCCAATGGTCAAAATCAGATACTAAATAAATGTTTGGAAGGATATATTCTTTGCTTTGTATTTGATAAACAAACACAATGGATCAAGTGGTTACCTCTAGCTGAATAGTGGTATAACACTTCCTTCCATACTGCAAAAAAAAATGACCCCATTTATGGCACTTTATGGATATCATCCACCATCCATCACATCATATTTAAGAGAAAATTCGAAGGTTAAAGCAGTGGAATATCACATCGAGCATAAACAAGAAGTTCTCCAACTCTTAAAGGACAACCTGAATTTGGCACAAAATTGAATGAAACAACAGACAGATCAACATCGCAATGAGAGAAGTTTTGATGTAGGAGACTGGGTATTTTTATGGCTACAACCATACAAAAAAATGTCCCTCAAGCAAGCTAAGAAGGATAATAAATTATTTACAAAGTACTATGGTCCTTACAAGGTGTTGCAAAGGCTTGGTACTATGGCATACAAATTGGAGCTTCTCACTTCTTCACGAGTGCATCCAATTTTCCATGTTTCATGCTTAAAGAAGATCATAGGTGAAAATCTTCCAGTTCAAAAAATATTTACAGAATTTGATGAGGAAGGAAAAATCATATTTTAACCTAAAGCAGTCACGGAAACAAGAACTCGGCAACTACGGAATCGATCAATTTCAGAGTATCTCATCAAGTGGAAGAACTTACCCACTGAAGATTCTATATGGGAGGATGATAATTTTATACAGAAGTGCCCAGAGCTACTCAAGCGTTGAGGACAACACTTTTTTGAAGGAGAGGGGCATGTTAGGTCCCTATATTATTATAATCCCTTATTGTTGTTACTGTAACCCCCTTATTGTTATTATTGTACCCTTGTAACCCCCATATTGTTATTATTGTGCCCTTAAATTATTATTGTTAGGTCGGCTAGGATTAAATTGTGGTGCCATGGACTCCTATATATAGAAAGGAGGTTTTTTAATTTGAATCATCGAAGAATTTTTCATTCATGTAATGTATTGGAGGTTGTCCCCTCGAAGTGGCTTATTTCTAAGGTGTTGATATCTCTTTTCTTCTCTTTTTGGAGCTAGTTTCACAACATATGATCTAGCTTATATAACTATTTATGGACATTTACTATTTATGTCGTGAATGTGTTTTCAATTGTAGAATTCATTTTTCATTCATGCTTTTGTCTTTTCTCGAATGTCTTAACTTAATAACCCATTTTGAAGTTTTTTTTGATAAATTATTCATATATTTATATAGAGGTCTATGATTTTAACTTATAGCGAAATCCTTAATGATATTCTCCTGCTTTGAACCTTTCTTCTTCAAATTCTCATTGTTGGCTATGATAATAATGAGTTCTTATATCATGTCCTTTATCATTTCTAGTATTTTTGTTTTTACAAGTGAAGTTTATTCTCCCAAATAAACCCAAAGATATTCTCCATGAAAAAGATATTTGGAAAAAGGTTCCATGATTACTATACTCATTTTTTCTTACTTTTGCACATAAAAATAATAATAAATTAATTATTTTTAAGAATCACAACAATCATTGTATTGAATTTAACTTGTGGTTTGACTCTTATGCCTCTAAAAATTGATCTTAGCTCTAAAACAACGAGTAATATACCTAAATACCAGACTAAAAAGAAATTATTTGTTGATATAATTTCATTTTGTAAACGATTCTCCATATGGATAACACATATAGCTATGCTACATATTATATCATTATTCATATTTCCTCTATAATGTTTATATACACACTAAATTTAATCTCTTATACAATAAGTGCTCACTTATAATTACAATGATTTATGCTTTTGACAACTTAGAGTATAATTTTCTGCTTAAGTCCACTATGGTCCTCATATCCACCATGATATCAATCTTTACACAAATTTATTTCAAGCCCTCAATGAATTTATACAAGGTTTGTCTCAAATATATGTTGGGGTTCTACTCCCTTCATCGTCTTTTGGTAAGGATCAGCGTGATATTTATTTTACATTATATGATCTTTGGATATACTATTCACTCTAATTCTATAATTAATTTATGGGTTGTGTCTTACCTTGCTACATACTTGATGCAGCATATGGTCGTATTGTGGGGCCCATTATTTTGCCTCACATTTTGATTGAATTGATCCTCTAATGCCTTCACATGGAACTACATAGCTATGAATAAAGGGTATCAATTTGATTTGTAAAATCAACTATGATGGTTACAAATATTTCTATTTGTGTATAAAAGACATATCTAGTAATTCATTTGGTCATTTTTCATTTTGGTTTTATGGCTAGAGTGTCCCTTGACTCTCATATCATGTATAGAATTTCCAGCATTGCTAATTAAACTTCGTAGTTGTAACTTCGCCTTCCTTTCATTTATCATGTCATCTATTTTAGTGGTGGTGAATTTCAACTCTACAGTGTGTAAACAGTGGTAAGAATAGGGTTTAGTTCCACATTATTTATTCTTATATACTTTATATTTTGTCACTGTGTTTGATAGTTTTATTTAATTGATTTCCTTCTTACAAATACAGGTTTAGTAGAGAATAATTCCCTTGGCATTCCAAGGAATTTCTAATATTTGTAACCCCCTCCCCACACATTTACCAAATTTCACTGGCTTTACCAAGGTAACAATGAGTTGAGGGTCAGTATGATAAGAATAAATTCACTAGATGACCTTAAGGAAATATATTCGACAACTTATGACCTTACTGACTTGCCTCAAATGTTGTAGGACCTCTAGGAGAAACCAAACCCCTCCATGTGTCAAACCCATAAGATAAATATATTATTTACTAACCTAGAGCCTCAAAAACTCCCTTTCCATGGCATGAAATAGAATATAACCCTCTAGTCACTCCCATAGGCCTTCCTGCCACTAACTATGGACTTTTCTATTAAGTCGAATGCCAATGACCTTGAATTATGTGCCACTTTTTATGGCCAAGGACTTAGGCCTCTCCCTAGAACTCAGTAAAACTTCCATAAATGATAAATGACATAGCAACAAGCCTTATAAACCAAAAATTGGAACAATACTTCCACTGGCCTCTCCCAACTAGGACTGACATTCTATCAAACACATGATGTACATGAAACCTATAGGTCATGAATGCATATATGTACATAAGGATATATAATATTATCTAAGGTTTAACAGTAACGATCAATTAATTGTCATAATATATATATATATATATATATATATATATATATATATATATATATTAACACTAATTAGTTCATACATTCATTATTTATTCAATTACAAGTAAAAGATTGATGAGAGTGATGACTAATATTTTTCATAGAACAATGCTCATAACTAGCATACAAATAAACAATTCACAATGACACAATAGAAATTAAAGCCACATAATATCGAGTACATTTACTCATCAAAATCAAGATAATCTTAACTCTTATTAAACATATTGAAAATCAAACCAGGTCTGTGATTTCCAAGTACAAACTGACAATAGATTGGGCTTAACCAAATATTTCTTTTTGCCAATCACCCATTTTCTATATTCCAAGCATGAATTCAGGATCTCATGGGATAAACAAATCCAAAAACAACCAAGGGAATACATAGGTTAGACCACCTCCACACTCATCATACCATCATATCACCAAAACTAGTCTTGATATCACAAAACTGGACCGAGCTTGGATGCCTTAGAATTCCTTCACCATCCCTTGAGGAATTTTTCTTTCCCCGCCCACCTGTTGATGGCTTCCCAGATTAAACCATCTCCAGTCCCAAATATTAGGATATCCCTGATATCACCTCACTTGGATGCAAAACCTTTTGGAAATCCAAATCTCAAAATCAGATTAATCCTATCACACTATGGTTATCTAGAAATAGCAAGGAAAACCTAAAATCCACTATCAGAATCTGACAAAATCCATACCAATGAAAAAAAAATATGCAAATACCAACATGCACATACCCTGCATGTCAAACTCAACTAGGAAATCATACATGCAACCAATTACCTTAAATTATTCCTACGGATGTTACTTTATCCAACTTTTCCTTAATTGATCCTTTCTTTCCTTGTCCTTCCATTTCTTGATTGATTTCCTTATCCTCTTTATGCTCTTCTCCTCTATGAGACTAATTCCAAAAAAAATATAAGAAAAGGCCAAAAACTTATTCTCTAATGTATTTCTATCATTATTTCCTCTAATTTCTTCATTTTCCATTATTTTCCTTCATTTTCCTCCTCACATGCAAGGTGTAACCTTTCACCTCCTTTTTCTCCTAATTTCCTTTATTTTCCTAAATAAAATGCCAAAAGTACCATTTTTACTTTACAAAGCCTTTTCCATTGCCTTTTCCAATTTCCCCTAATCCACAAATATAACAAGTAATTCCCACTAGGATATTTTTCCCAACATTCTGCTTGGAATAAGTGTTCCATCACACTGGTCTTATTTTTCCTTTATTATCTTTTATTACATGACCTTTTAGCCTAGGGCTGTCACACACCCCTCCCCCTTATGAGAAAAACATCCTCGATGTTCTATGACACCTACAACTAGGAAAACCACTGACAACCAAAATATATGGCCTATGGAGGTTTATAACCAAACTCATTGAAGTATTTATAATAACAACATGCTCAGAAGAAAAAACATAACAAAAAACATGACAAAATTACTACCATACTTCTTATTGGATATTTATAACATAACTCATTGGGGTATTTACAATAGAAACCATACATAAATATATACAAATACAAAAAAAATATTTTTCTCCACTAGCAAACAATGAAGGATACATAACTCACATGTAACATCCGTAGTGGAAATTCCATGTAATAAAGTTAAAATAATAACCAAGGTTGATGGGATATGTATTCCAAGATGAATGTTGGGAAAAAAATCCTAGTGCTAGTGTTCACATGGTTTATAATGGGAAGGAAATTGGCAAAATATATGGCTAAAGGCATTAAAGAAGAAAAAAGCATTTTTGGCACATTTACTGATGAAAATAATGGAAATTAGGAGAAAAGGGAGGTAAAATGTGACAGGTATCATGTGAGGAGGAAAATTAAGGAAAAATAATGGAAAATGAAGAAAATAGAGGCCTCATATATAAAAATTATTATGAGGATCAATTGGTACCTTTTGTCAAGGAATTTTTGGATCTATCTCATTCTTCTCTCTCTCTCATACTCTTGGATACTTAGAGTTTTCTTCGAGAACACTTTGAGAGTGTAGATACCAGGTGATTTGGACCAAGAAGGAAAAATAAGAGAAAGAAAACACAAGAAGACATTGCGATCGACAAGTATAGCAAGATTTGATTGCAGGTACCGAGTTGCATGTATGTTTCCTCACTATTTTTGGGATGGATGGTGTTTGGATTTAGATTTTCCTAGCCTTTCTGATGAAGAAGCATCAAATCTAAATTTTCATTATTCATTTATGTAATTTTGGGGGTGAGGTGTTTTAATTATTTTATTAATTATTTTTCCCATTTTAATAAATTATGAGAGAAAATATAAATGTGAGGATTATTGTAAATATTCCTTTAATAAATTAATGACATGAGTGAAGTTAAATTAGGTAGATAATCTAGGGATTAGGAATTCCATAAACAAGACTTAGTTGAGTTCAAAAAAAGATAAATCTAATTCAGATTTTAGTTGAGATTTGTGTGGAGGAATTTATGGAGTGAAATAAATTCATATTTATGTATAAATAGGAGGGTTGTGTGAGGATGAAAAACAAGTGAGGGAGTGCGAAATACAGAGAGAGTGAGGAATGGGTTGGGATATTTGTGTAAAGGGTCGAGAGCTCAAAGGCCGTCCACTGTAATTTTTGGGCAAGGAATCTCTTGTATTATTGTATATCAGCATTTTTGTTGTTGTATGGCTCTCTTTTCCTTTATGTATATTTTGAGCTGCATCAAGTGTGTTTTCTTTTGAATAATTAGATGATATTTTTACTGAAGAAGGATGCACATGACTTTTTATATGATAGGATATGTTTAACCCAGTATCCTGGAATCATTTTGGTATCAGAGCCCAAGGTCGGAGAAGAATGTGTGGGATTTGATTAGTTGTCAAATGTATATTCTCTTTAAGAGTTGACCTTGTGAATATCTATTGTGAGGGTGAATTAGATTTCATACTGCATTAAAAATTGAAATGGATGGTTCACTTTTGTTTTAAAACATATGCACGGTGTGCAGCCTTAACACATTGAATGAGTGCAATGTTAATAGTGGTCGTGGAAGAGCAGTCTTGACGTATTCAAGTGGAATGCGGCCAAGTGTTGGAGGAAGTATTTCACTGCAAGCTGGCGTATTTTTCAAAGTATGGAGGCACATTTTTGGTTGTATGTAGAGTGATGGAGGTTGTGGAGATATAGCATATAACCAGCGTGACTGCATATGTTCAATTTTTTTTTAAACAATCACCATGTATGCATAAGAGCACGGGCAGTGTGTTATGTTGTGCTAATATTCCGGAAATGAGACTACAGAGTTAACCTATTGCAGTAGTGTGCCCTAGAGCATTGAAGTACCAGATTATGGATGTAGGCATTAGAGGCATTGGAACCATGTGGTGTATCCGAGGTGGAAATCCACTACAACAATTACAATGACACCCTACAGGCAACACGTTGATGCTAGTAGTGGTGTAAGCCCACTTGCACTACTATAACGCAGCACTATAGTTTGGATGTGTAGATTTAATTCCCTGTGAGACTATGTAAAATTTTAAACACAGTCCCTGTGGATCATGATGTGCAGCCAACATATGGTATGTGTTAGCAGTTGACAGTCACTGTGGAAACGTGCAGTGTAGCGAGCATGATCTGGCTACTTTGTTCTGGTGTGGATGAAGTTCTTGTGAGACTGCACGAGAAATGCAACGAAATTCTTGTGGAAGTATGGTTTAAGGCCAATGTTCAGTATTGTGTTAACAATACAGTGCCTTCTGATTTGTATACACAGTCAGCTTTGACATCGTTGCAAATTTATTTGATCTTTGTGTGATGGCTCGTACTAGCAACAACTTCGAGACTACAACATTTTATTCCAGATGCGTTATTCCATGTTGAAGGTCACCGATCGTGAGGAGATGTACTGTGTGGGAGCTATTAGAGTGTTTGACAAAGGAAATTATATAGCGGAATCCTAGTCTAAACTAGATCTGGCTATAAGTTGGATTAAAGCTTCTTGTTAGTTTCCTATGGATATTAATGCAAGATTGCATGGAACATAAAGAACCTGAGTTCCATGAAAACACTGTTTGCGGGAGTTTATTTTTTTAATGCTGCTATATGTTTTTTGATTATGAAAAGGCTAGATTTTTTGGTCATGATGGGGAGAATCAAGGACTCAAGGTGGGGTCTCGTGGCTTGGAGGTTGGGCCACCATTGTTAAATGAGTCCGTTAAAATTCCCTTGTGTCTGTGAAACTAGAGGAGACTGTTAATGTGCATGAAGTGTATGTGAAACTGGAGATCTCAACTACCCATGTGGGGATTTCATCGATGCAAAAAATATAAAATGTGTCGTAACCCACAGATCTACAAATTTTGAGAAATATGTAGTTTTGCAGAACACGAGTTGGAGAGGATATATATGATGGGCACGAGAAGACTTGGAAAAATCGATGAGCAATAATTACTGGAGACAAAGTCTATAGAGGCTTGAATGTATTCCTAAAAGAATATGCAAGAGAAGGGTTGGATCATTTCAAGCACAAGAATATTCAAGGTAAGTGCTGACTGAATGAATCAATATTCATTGAGTAGAGGTATTTTAAAATCTCAATGATTAAATTTCCTTTCCATACTCGATAAGTTGATATTTTGTAAATGTTATGAGAGAGTGAAAATGTTGCGAATACAAAGGTATAAATTACTGGAAAATGAATGGAAAATGCACTATCCTGGGTGATATAAAAAGAAGAATGCATTTTTATGTGAGAGGGTTTATTATGCATAGTGTGGATTCTTCACAGTTTTGGTTACGTCATTTTGGACCAAAGCTTGTAGTTGGAAGTGGGAGAATTCTTTTGATTTGTATTTTAATATTGTAAACACAATTGCTTGATGTTGTAGAAAATTTGTTTTTACCATCATATGGCAGCATCTAAGGAGGAGTTATTTAGGATGGATAGAGTGTATGAGTTGTACATTATTTATCAAAGAGATTGAAAATGTGTTCTCTGTACATAGGTGAAGAGATGTGAATTGATGTTGTATGGTGCATGAAAGTGCATGAAAAATGTTTGCATTAAAATGATGAACTTATGGTGTGAAGCGCTGCGAGTAGTCACAATGACAAAGACGACATAGAAGAGTGGGATCCAGAGAGTCGCAAATGCAAGGGAAAGGTTTATTAAATAACCTTAATGGGAGAATAAGGTATGACACATCATTGCGAGAAGGTATTTTTGAATGTTGGAAATTGAATGGTTTATTTATTTTCACCATAAAATAAATCTTGGAAAACATGGATTGCATTTTCACTAAAGACTTCAGTATCATCTGAAACAATAATGGGAAACTGATATTTTTGATAAAAAATGGAGTATGAAAGAGGGTGAAGATTTTACATGCTAAAATGTATTAGGGGTAGATGTTCATTGCAAGATTGTATAACTTGAATTAAGTCAAAATATCCACTATTAAATTATTGGGTCAAGCCTTGAAGTCAGAACTGATGTTAGGGTCAAAGGAAAGTTTGGATAGCTTGAGTTAAGATTGATTATTTTTATCCAAAATGAAGAGTTGATGTAAAGTCTAAATTCAAAGAGTCGTAAGCTAAATCAAATGTCTGAATGTAATTGGGTGCATGATTGACGAAGCCCGAAACCCAAGGAATTGGTCATTGTAACACATGAGTTACTAAAGTTTTTTTTGCAACAAAGTGAAGAAAGAGAGTTGCCCAAAGATGATTTCAAGACAGAGAACCAAAAGACACCAAGCGCCGAAAGAAAGCTTGCATTGTTGAATGGAGAAGGGGAAGACTTGCTAAAAATTGGATTGAATGAAATCCACACATGAACAGATGAAGTGTAGAAAGGAGGAGAAGATGACTATTGATAGTCATTTCAGAGGTTCTGAGAAATACCTCAACAGAAGAAAGGAGAAGGAAAATTCCAAGGTAAGTGGCATATGTGAGCAGTTGACTGATGAAGAGTATGAGTGGGAGAAGGCTGAGATAACATTTCACCTTGAATTGTTGACGAAATTGTTGCACAGAAATATGAAAGACCAGACACATGGTTGGACCATGAGGAATAAAGTGTAGTGGCAGAGGCTATACGTAAAGAGGGAACAATATGTAAACATACAAGTGACAGAAGAGTTGAGGAAGATCGAGTAGATGATAACTGTTCAAATGGGATGTCACGAACTCAAAGAGGTTGAGTTGAAAATGGAAGTTTTCATTTGTGGCCCTGACGCAGCAACAGTGTTATAATTAAAATTAAATTCAAATCGGACCCTATTAACCCCACAAGCGTTCCTTTTTTCTTTCGGAACCGATCTCTTAATGAAATTGCAAATCCGATCCAACCCTTTTCTATATTTTAATAACCAAAACTTTTTTAATAGCGTTTGAATGCTTTATAAAATGGTTTCTATGCAATAAAAATGCACTTATCGCGATCCGCGATTACAACAGTTATATGACGTTTTACAATGTTCCGATGCGATAAAATCGCAATCGGCAATCGCAACAATTAAATGCTGAAAAACAATAGTTTGCAGCTCTGATCCGATTAATCGGAAATCGGTAATCAGAAACTCAAATGGCTCTCCCTTTCCTCTACTCCAAAGTTTCGATCCGATCCAAATCGGAATCGAAAATCGCAATTGCACCACCTCCCTTACTCACTCTTCAGAATTCCGATGCGATTCAAATCGGAATCGGAAATCGCAGATTTAATATTGTTCGATTTACACAACGCTGATTCAGAATTTCGGACCCGATTTACTTCACAACTGGAATACAATATATTTCAATTCCGCTCACAGATCTTTGTAGTCTTTTAAATTGTTTTACTGTGTTAAAAAAAACTTTGCCTTCTGTCCTAATTTTAACACGGCCCAATTTCAATCGATCACAGATTTACTTATGATTTAAAATGAAATCATGCCCAGACTATCATCAATTCACTCCATGCGCATTACACAAAAGACACACGAATTTTATTCATACTGTAAAAGAAAAACCAAAGTTCACTCTCGGCTAGTTTCACAAAGAGAAAACCTCTGTTACAAAGAAATACAATCCTCTCCACAAATCTGAGCTTTCGCTCCACTCGAAAACCACACTCTATCCACTCTCTTTCTACGAAGAAATCTCTTCGTTTATTACAATTTTCTCTCATTAACTCCTTCTAATAATAGTTAACAGGAATCTCCCATTTTCCGAAAAGATCTTAACAAAACAATCTCTTATCTCTTCACTCTCGTTACACCTATTTAAAAAATCTTATCACTAAATCTCAAATAAAACAGTCGCATTTATTTCAATAACAACAAACTATTAATAAATCGACTTCCTTAGTAAACTAAAATTGACCAAATAGTGAATGAAATTCACTCTGTCAAGCCACAACATGTGAATTCACATTGCTGGCTAGTTCCGATGCTCCTGCATCAGACTCCCGGGGAAGAAAATATTTGTCCTTCAAACTTTCAAGATTTATTCCGTGTTTCTGCAATTCAGCTGTTGTCAACCAACTAGAGTATTCCATTGGTTTCTCTTTCCACTTGACAAGATACTGGAAATATGTCTGCCTTCGAGTTTTCTTGAACACTCTTTGATCTAAGATATCTTCCACTTCCTTCTTAGATGCTTTTGGTACCTGTTCCTCCCAGTCCACAGTTTGAACTTCATCACCTGTAGCTTCAGTTTGAAACTCTGTTTCTGCCACTCTGAATGGATACAAGTCTGCAATATTAAAAATGGGGGATATTCTAATTCCTTCCAGCAACTCAATTTCATATGCATTGGCTGAAAATTTCCTTTTAATTTTACAAGGTCCTATTTTCTTCATTTTCAGCTTATTATAAGTCTTTGTAGGAAATCTCTCTTTCCTCAAATATGCCATGACCAAATCTCCCACTTGAAATTCTTTTTCTCTTCTTTTCAGATCTGCTCTTTGCTTGTATCTCTTGCTGCTTTCCTGCAATTTATCTTTAACTTCTTCCTGTAGCTTCTGCATTTGTTCAGCAAAATCTTCAGCACTTGTGCTTCTGGCTTCTTGTTTCCCCAAGTCTCTTAACTCATATACTCCTCTCGGATTCATTCCAAAGACAATCTGAAATGGACTCATTCCAGTGCTTCGGTTTGGTGTATCATTGTAAGAAAATTCAGCTTGAGCTAATGCCAAATCCCACTGTTTGGGATTCTGATGTACCAAACTTCTTAATATATTCCCCAAGCTCCTGTTTACTGCTTCAGTTTTTCCATCCGTTTGAGGATGGTATGCTGAACTAAAACTGAGTTTAGTTCCTAGTTTCTTCCAAAGTGTCCTCCAAAAATTCCCTACAAATTTAGTATCCCGATCTGATACAATAATTACAGGCAAACCATGCAATCTTACAATCTCTGAAAAGAATAAGTTTGCTATGTGTGTGGCATCATTAGTCTTCTTACAAGAAATAAAATGGGCCATTTTAGAAAATTTGTCTACAACAACATAAATAGAATCGTTTCCTCTCTGAGTTTTTGGTAAACCCAGAACAAAATCCATACTCACTGCATCCCATGGTCGATCTGGTATGGGCAATGGCTGATATAGACCGGTATTTTGACTCCTTCCTTTGGCATACTGACATACCCTACGTTTCTCAACAAAAATTTTAACATCAGTTTGCATTTTAGGCCAATAATAAAAAGCATTCACCTGAGCGAAACTTTTATCTTGTCCAAAATGACCAGACAATCCTCCACTGTGCTTCTCTTTAATAATGTTCTCTCTCATGGAACATTTAGGAATACATAATTTGTTGCTTTTAAATAATAGGACTCCTTGAATAAAGTAATCCATCCATTGACTTCTGTTATGGCTCACCGGATTCTGCACTGTTGTGTAGATGTCTTTAGAATCCTCATCATCCTTATACATTTCTATCATTTCATCAAAACCTACAACACCCACTTTAAATTCTTACAAAAGAAAACTTACCCTGCTTAATGCATCCGCCACTTTATTAGACTTACCACTTTTATGCTTTATTACAAAAGTGAAATTTTGCAGAAATTCCACCCACTTGGCGTGCTTCTGATTTAGCTTTGGCTGATTATTAATAAACTGCAAAGCATGGTTGTCTGAATATAAGATGAACTCCTTCGACAACAAGTAATGCCTCCACTTTTTCAATGCCTGCACAATAGCGTAAAATTCTTTGTCATAGGAAGAATATTTTTTCTTTGCATCATTTAACTTCTCACTGAAATATGCTATTGGCCTTTGCTCTTGGCTTAGCACCGCACCAACTGCTTCTCCACTTGCATCAGTTTCCACTTGAAAGACTTTCTCGAAATTGGGCAATGCTAGAATAGGTTTTTCTGTTATCTTCTTTTTCAGCAAATTAAAACTCCTATCAGCTGCTTCTATCCATCGAAATGGCTGATTGACCTCCTTGATTATTTCAAGGATTGGTGCACAAACTTGACTAAATCCCTTTATAAATTTTTGATAGAAACTAGCAAGTCCATGGAAACTTCTTACCTCGAATACACTCCTGGGAGTAGGCCAGTTTCTGATTGCTTGTACCTTCTCTAGATCCATTTTTAATCCTTCTCTGGAAATCACAAATCCCAAATATACCAACTCCTCTTTCATGAAACTACATTTCTTCAGATTGATTAGTAGTTTCTCTTTCTGCAGAGTTTTCAAAACTAACTTCAAGTGTTCCAAATGCTCTTCTTTACTTTTACTGAAAACCAGAATGTCATCCAAGTAAACAACAACAAATTTACCTGTATACTCCTTCAAGACCTCGTTCATTAATATCATGAATGTGCTGGGCGCATTAGTGAGCCCAAAAGGCATCACTAACCACTCATAGAGTCCATTATTTTTTTTGAACGCTGTCTTCCATTCATCACCTTCCCGAATTCTGATCTGATGATATCCGCTTTTTAAATCTATCTTTGTAAAATACCTGGATCCACTTAAACAGTCCATTAAATCATCCATCCTGGGTAAAGGAAATCTGTACCTCACTGTTATCTTGTTGAAAGCTCTGGAATCAGTGCACATGCGCCACTCTCCTCCCTTCTTCGGACTAAGCACTGTTGGCACAGCACACGGGCTCAAACTTTCTCGAATCAGTTCCTTGTCCATCAGCTCTTGAACCTGTCTTGCAACTTCTACGTTTTCCTGAGGAGTTAATCTATATGCAGCTTTATTAGGTAGACTTGCTCCTGGTATTAAGTCGATATGGTGACTTATACTTCTAATCGGTGGTAATTCATTCGGAACTTCATCCATAATGATATCCATGTAACTATTTAACACAGATTGAATTTCTTCAGGAAAATCATTTAAATTTGTGGAGGTTAAAATTACCTTTGGCCTTCCCACGATAGTGAAATGCATCTCTTCGCTTTTATCCACCTCTTGTAGCAATTCTTTGCCACTTATCAGCGTAATATTATTTTCAGGCAGCTCTTTATCAGCATCATTCTTTACTGGCAGCAACGTATGTTTAACTCCATCCTTTTCTATGGTGTATGTCTTTCTTCTTCCATCATGAATCGCCTTTCAGTCAAATTTCCATGGTCTCCCCAATAACACATGACATACATCCATGGGAATTATGTCACATAAAATCACATCTCTGTATGTGCCAATCTGCATTTCCACATTACACTGTTCTGTCACGATGACTTGATGACCTTTTTGAAGCCAAGATACTTTGTAAGGTGCAGGATGCGCTTTTCTTGTTAACCCAAGATTTTCCACCATCTCTGTAGACACAAGATTGTCAGTACTCTCGCTATCAATTATAACCTTACAGCACTTACCCTTTGATTTGCATGTAGTCCTGAACAAATTCTTTCTTTGCGCAGGTTCTCCAATCTCCTTTTCTGATCTCAGCAAAGTTCTTCTAAGCAGCAATGATTCACCTTCCTCCAGTGGTTCTTCCTTCTCTACAAGTCGAGGTGGTTCTGGCTCCGCCTCAGCCACATTTTCACCCCTCTGGCTTGCTGATTTGTTATGAGGACAGTCCCGCGACATATGTCCCCATTCTCCACAGGTATAACACCTAACATCTCTTCCTCGCCCTCTTCCTCTAGGCGTGAATCTCCCTCTACTAGATTCACCCATCAGTGGTGATCTGCTGCTTGAACTTCCTGCTTCAAACTGATGCTGTGTTCCTCTGGATCTGGCTGATCCTCTTCCTCTTGCTGAGCTCTTTCCTCTGTTTCTTTGACTCTGTTTCCACAGTATTTTCTCCTCTGCTTTCAAACTTGCTTGATAGGCATCCTCAACAGTTTTCAAACATAACATGCTAATCTCATCTTGGATCTCATACCTTAGCCCATTAACATATCTGGCTACTTTCTCCAAATCATCTTCTACATGCCCTATTCTGATGCTTAACTTGTAAAATTCTTCAGTATATTATTTAACAGACATTCCTTTCTGCTTCAAATTTTGCATCTGCTTAAAAAGATTCAAATGATAGTCTTTAGGAAAAAACTTGGCTTTCAATTTGCTTACCATTTTATCCCACTGCTTGATCTTAGATTTCCCCTTTCTCGTTCTTGATGTATGTAACTCGTCCCACCAAATGGCTGCGTGACCTTTCAATCTAGTGACTGCAAATTTTACCCTTTTACTTTCTTCAATCTCTTCATAATTGAAGTACTGATCTATGGATCTGATCCAATCCATGAGCTCCTCGGCATTCAGACTCCCTTCATACATAGGAATCTCTACTTTGGGTTTGCTTCCAACCTTCGCCAGCATCTTCATGAATTTAACATTTTCATTCTCTTCTTCTGCTTCCACATCTTCCTCAGATTCTTCTGAAGAACTTTCAGCGCCCTCATCAGGTGCTCTTCTCTGGGCTGTTTCCATTGTTTCCATTCATTCACGCAGTCTTCGCACTTCTTCTATCAGGACTGCATTTTCTTCTGGTCTCCCTCGACCAATTCCTCGACCAACTCCTCTCCTTGGCGGCATCTTTGCTGCAAACACCTGTCTCTTTTTGCTCCGATACCAAAATTGACGCAGCAACATCGTTAGAATTAAAATTAAATTCAAATCGGACCCTATTAACCCCACAATCTTTCCTTGTTTCTTTCGGAACCGATCTCTTAATGAAATTGCAAATCTGATCCAACCCTTTTCTATATTTTAATAACCAAAACCTTTTTAATAGCATTTGAATGCTCTATAAAATGGTTTCTATGCAATAAAAGTGCACTTATCGCGATCCGCGATTACAACAATTATATGACGTTTTACAATGTTCCGATGCGATAAAATCGTAATCGGCAATCGCAACAATTAAATGCTGAAAAACAATATTTTGCAGCTCCGATCCGATTAATCGAAAATCAGTAATCGGAAACTCAAATGGCTCTCCCTTTCCTCTACTCCAAAGTTTCGATCCGATCGAAATCGGAATCGAAAATCACAATTGCACCACCTCCCTTACTAACTCTTCAGAATTCCGATGCGATTCAAATCAGAATCGGAAATCGCAGATTTAATATTGTTCGATTTACACAACGCCGATTCAGACTTTCGGACCCGATTTACTTCACAACTGGAATACAATATATTTCAATTCTGCTCACAGAGCTTTGTAGTCTTTTAAATTGTTTTACTGTGTTAAAAAAAAACTTTTCCTTCTATCCTAATTTTAACACGACCCAATTTCAATCGATCACAGATGTATTTATTATTTAAAACGAAATCATGCCCAGACTATCATGAATTCACTCCATGCGCTACACAAAAGACACACGAATTTTATTCATACTGTAAAAAAAAAACCAGAGTTCACTCTTGGCTAGTTTCACAAAGAGAAAACCTTTGTTACAAAGAAATACAATCCTCTCCACAAATCTGAGCTTTCGCTCCACTCGAAAACCACACTCTATCCACTCTCTTTCTACGAAGAAATCTCTTTGTTTATTACAATTTTCTCTCATTAACTCCTTCTAATAATAGTTAACAGGAATCTCCCATTTTCCAAAAATATCTTAACAAAACAATCTCTTATCTCTTCACTCTTGTTACACCTATTTAACAAATCTTATCACTAAATCTCAAATAAAACAGTCGCATTTATTTCAATAACAACAAACTATTAATAAATCGACTTCCTTAGTAAACTAAAATTGACCAAATAGTAAATGAAATTCACTCTGTCAAGCCACAACATGTGAACAGATTTTTCACATTGCTGGCTAGTTCCGATGCTCCTGCATCAGGCCCGGAACAGGGTGAAATTCTGGGTGAAGAGATCAATTGTTGGGTATGTGTTATATTCTTTCCACGACTAGCCCCACGCATTGTACGTTGCGCCGGGCGCAGCAAGGGGGTCACAAGGGGGGAGGCAGCCCCCACTGTTGGGGTCTGGGGTAGCACCCCGACAATAATTTGTTTGGTGTGCGGACCCACTCATAGGCGAACCCACCCATGTTTTGTGCATGATTTTTCACATGGTTTTGGGGTACGATGGTTTTCGGCCCCTGGTATTTTGTAGATCCGGTCAAGGGAACTACGGTTATGTTCTAATCTAGGGTTAATGGATTGGGTTTTATGTATGCTTCGGCATGTATATATATATGTGTTGTAACACTAAAAGAAATATAATGAAAAATCAAGCTCGTCATCCCAATTTGGGATCCAGGGGAAAATCTCTGTGTTTATTTGTTTTATTTTTTATGCTCTCGCTATTGTTTATTTTTTGTTATAAGATTCGTGTCTAGATAATTTCTGTTTAGGGTTAAAACCTACATTTGGTATCGGAAATTTTTTGGCTTCAAGGGGACGCCTTTGCTGCTAAGGGTTTTTTGCTCGAGCCTGAGGTAGACCCTGTTCAGTGGGAGATCTGCGGGATTGATTCTTGCAGTGAAAGAAGATGGCGAGCGGCAGAAAGATAGAGATCAAGAAATTTAATGGTCAATGTTTTGAGTTATGGAAGCTCAAGATGGAGGATCTGCTAGTGGATAAATATCAGTGGATCATGGTAGATCCGGGTACTAAACCAACGGCAATGTTAGATGAAGACTGGAAGAAATTGGATCGGAAGGCTAAGAGCACAATACAGTTGTGTGTCTCAGAGTCAGTATTGTTGAATGTATCTAGGGAAGCTACGACGAAGAATTTGTGGGAAAAACTTGGGACTTTGTACCAATCTAAGTCTCTGGTGAATAAGTTGTTCCTGTGGAAAAATTTGTATAACCTGAGGACGAAGGATGGAGACACGGTGACAGAGCATCTGAACACCTTCAATACCGTGGTAAGTCAGGTGTCATCTATTTATATTAGCATATCAGATGTAGGTAAGTGCATCAGTTTTTTGTGTTCTCTACCAGATTCGTGGGACAATCTGGTTATTGCAATAGGTAGCAACACAACTACCTTGAATTTTGATGACATTGTCTCAGCCTTGTTGTCGGAGGAAATGAGACAGAGAAATATGGAGAGCCAGAATGGAGATTCCTTATCTGTATGAGGAAGGTCCCAAAACAAAAACAAGAATAAGGTTTTGAGTGGGAGATCCAAATCTAGAGGGAGATCTAAATCTCCTGGAAAGTTTGTAAAGGTATGCTGGAAATGTGGAAAGGAAGGGCACTATAAAAAGGACTGCAGATCTAAAGCTCCTGAGAAAGGAAAGGGATCTGATAATGCTCCTTCTACAGAGGTAAAAACCACCTTGGATGAAGGTGGGGATGTGTATTTGGCTTCTTCTTCAAATACACATGTAGATCATGAGTCATGGTTGATTGACTCAGGTGCATCCTTTCACTTCACTCCCCATCGGGAGTGGTTCTGCGAGTATGAGAAATATGATGGTGGTGATGTCTTCCTAGGGGATGATAGGAAGGCCAAAATCTTCGGACGTGGAAAGGTCAAGCTGAAGCTGCAAGGTGGAAATATTAGAACACTTCCTGGTGTTCTGCATATTCCTGCATTGGCCAGAAATCTGATTTCTGTAAGCAAGATGGATGATGTAGGTGTAAAAACAGTTTTCGAGAAAGATGCATGCAAGATGGTTCGGGGAGCACTGGTATTAATGCGGGGAGTTCGGAATAGAACTCTGTACGAGCTACAAGATAGCACTGCTATTGATGGGTGTAATAGTTCTATGGTTCCTGAAAGTGGAGCGGAAAGCCTAGCTGTTTCTGGAGAAAAGAACATGCTATGGCATCAAAGGCTTGGACATATTGGAGAGAAGGGCCTTCGGATACTACATAAAAATGGTATGGTAGAAGGTATGTCTAATTTCTCTCTAGATTTCTATTTATGTGAACATTGTGTATATGGGAAGCAGAGTTGGGTGAGTTTTCGTTATGGTGCTAAGAGGGCGAACAAGATATTAGAACTTGTGCACAGTGATGTGTTTAGACCTGTGTCAGTTCCATCACTGGGAAAGTCTGTGTACTATGTTTCATTCATAGATGAATTCTCAAGGAATACATGGATATATTTCTTGAGGAAGAAATATGAATTCTTTGACATATTTAAAGAATTTAAGGCTCTGGTGAAAAACTAGATAGAGAAGAAGATAAAGGCGCCGAGGACAGATAATGGTGGGGAGTTCTGCAAAAAGGAATTTGAAGAGTTCTGTAAGAAGTGTGGTATAGCATGGTAGAAGAATACTCCATACACACCTCAGAAAAATGGAGTTGCAGAAAGAATGAACATAATTCTAATGGAAAAGGCAAGAAGCATGCTCAGTGGTACAGGGTTAGGACAAGAATTTTGGGTAGAGGCAGTGGAGACTGCATGTTACTTAGTTAACAAATCACCTTCATCAGTGTTGGAGGATAAGACTCCACATGAGGTATGGACTGGTAAGAAACCCTATCTTTCACATCTAAGGGTATTTGGATGTGATGCATATGTACATGCTCCAAAGGAGAGAAGGACCAAGTTGGATAATAAATCTGAAAGGTGCATATTTATTGGGTATAAGGATGGTTTGAAGGGTTGCAAGATTTGGAACCCAGAAACAAGGAAGGTTGTGTATAGCTGAGATGTGGTGTTTAGAGAGGTGAAAGATGTTGTTACACATGAATTCCTACCAAAGGAACCTGAGAAGATAGAGTTGGAGCTAAAGGAGGATGAATCAGACTCTACAACAGAAGAAGACTCAGAAGAGGAAGAGCCACAAACTCCAGCTATGAGAAGATCAACTCGAGAAAAAAGGAAACGAGAAAGGTATAGTCCATCTGCTTTTTGTTCAGGTTTTTCCTTAACTATAACTGATGATGATCCAAGAACTTTCAGGGAGGCAGTAGATTCAAAGGATGGAAAACTCTGAAAGGAGGCCATGGTTGATGAAATGGCAACCTTACACAAAAATGAGGCATGGGATCTGGTGGAGTTGCTGGCTGGAAGGAAGCCCATCGGGAGCAAACGGGTGTTTAAAAAGAGGATGAATTTAGAAGGAAAGGTGGAGAAATACAAAGCTCTATTGGTAGAAAAAGGTTATTCCCATGTGCTGGGAATTGATTTTGGTGATATTTTTTCTCCTGTTTCCAAAGTTAATTCTATTAGATTACTTTTGTCTATTGATGCTGCATTTGATTTTGAGATAGAACAGATGGATGTGAAGACAAAATTTCTTCACAGGGATCTAGAAAAGGAGATCTACATGAAGAAACCTAAAGGCTTTATGGTGAAGGGTAAGAAAGAACTGGTGTGCAGGTTGAAGAATTATTTGTATGGGTTAAAACAGTCACCAAGGATGTGGTATTAGAAATTTGATACCTATATACACAGACTTGGCATCACCAGAAGAAAGGAGGATCACTGTGTTTATTTTAAATTAATTGGTGATGGTGTTATTTATTTGGTCTTGTATGTAGATGATATATTGTTAATTGGAAATGACAAAGAAATTATCCAAGATTTGAAGGCCCAGATGTTCTCCAAATTAAACATGAAAGATCTTGGTGCTGCAAGCTATATTTTGGGCATGGGAATTAAGAGAGATCGGGAAAAGAGGAAGCTCTGGTTAACCCAGAGGAAGTATGCCGATACTATATTACAGAGGTTCAATATGCAAGATAGTAAATCGGTGAATGTTCCTATTCCTGTAGGTGTAAAGCTATCTGCTGAAAAGTGTCCCAAGACACAAGAAGAAGAGGAGTTAATGTCCTGTGTTCCATATGCAAGTGCAGTGGGTAGCCTGATGTATGCAATGGTTTGTACTAGACCATACATTGCAAATGCAGTGGGAGTATTGAGCAGGTTTATGTCAAACCCAGGGAAGGAGCATTCGACAACAATGAAGCAAGCTTTCAGATATTTACATGGAACTAGTGATTATGGCTTGTGCTACCAGGGAAGACCAGGATTGGAAATAATGTTGGACATTCGTGGTTTTGTTGATGCAGACTCAGCTGGAGATCTGTACCAAATAAGATCTACAAGTGAGTAATTGTTTAGCCTATTTGGAGGTGCAGTCAGTTGGATGAGTAAAAGATAGTCTATAGTGGCTCTTTCAACTACAGAGGCAGAATACATAGCAGCCACTCATGCAATCAAGGAAGCAGTTTGGTTGCAAAGATTGTGTTCAAGTATGGGGTTGGTACAGCAAGCTATAACGATAGACTGTGATAGCCAAAGTGCAATTTTCTTGGCTAAGAACCCTGCTTACCATTCAAAGACAAAGCACATTGATGTTCAATATCACTTTGTTAGAGATACGGTTGAGGCTAAAAGGGTGTTGCTGGTAAAGGTGGACACTTTGAAGAATGTTGCAGATGCATTGATGAAGTCTGTGAGCACTCATAAGTTCTCTTGGTCTAGAGAAACAATGGGTGTTGAAGAATTGGCCCAATGACTAAGCTCTCCTATGGCCCCCTATGGAAAGAAAACAACAAGTGGGAGAATGTTGGCTATGGGTTATATTCTTTCCACTGTTGGGGTCCGGGGTAGTGCCTCGGAGAATTTTTTTTGTTGTGCGGACCCACTCATAGGCGAACCAACCCATGTTTTGTGCATGATTTTGCACATGGTTTTGGGGTACGATGGTTTTCGGTCCCTGGTATTTTGTAGATCCGGTCAAGGGAACAATGGCTATGTTGTAATCCAAGGTTAATGGATTGGGGTTTATGTATGCTTCAACATGTATATATATGTGTTGTAACACTAAAAGGAATATAATGAAAAATCAAGCTGGTCGTCCCAATTTGGGATTCAGGGGAAAATCTCTATGTTTATCTTTTTTTTGTTTTATGCTCTCGCTATTGTTTATTTTCTGTTCTACGATTCGTGTGTAGATAATTTCTGTTCAGGGTTAAAACCTACATCAATGAGGAATATCTCATGAAATATTGGAATAGTTCATAACAATCTGAAGATATTTTGGCAAGAGAAGAAGACGAGGCTATGAAGCCTTGCATTTTTAAATCTCACAGTTTATGTATGTTTGCAAGATTTGTGAAAGATTGTGGACAGTCCGGTGAAACTGTCACAGAGAAGAATTAAACTCTTGAGGTGAAGTGTGATGTAGAATGAATTTTAGAGGAGAAAGGTACTGATTTTTTGCAGCAGTAAGAAATCATAAATGAATTCTTATTTGGGGTAAGACAATCATGGAGCAGGAGCATAAAGGAAATGTCGAAGAGATATTCCAAGGAGGTAAACAAATGTATTTTTTTAATGAAATTGTTGATGGAGTTTTTCAGTGTGATGAAACAAAAAATAGGATAAATTAGGAAGATTCACAGAAGCATAATGAAGCTAGGAATGAAGGTTGTGATGAAGTGTTGGAAATATTTCACATGGAAATCGAATTCTTGGAACGATGGCTTAAGGAACATGAGGGTAAATAAAGCTTGCAAAACTTGATACAGAAGAGATTACAATTACTGTGCATGATAGAGATGAAATGTCTTTAAAATTTATAGAGTTGAATGAATGTTATAAATTTTCAGATAATAATGTAACTATAGGTACAGAAAACGAGATTAACAGATGTAATGTTCCTAATTAGCCCAAGCTAATAGGAACATTTCATTGTATTTTAATTTTATTTATTGATGAATAAAATGTAAAGGAGGACATGAAAAACCCCTTAAATCAAAGAATAAATACATGCCCAATGTGAAATGGGATAAATATGGGCTTTTTTAATAAAATCCACTTGTGTGTGAAATAGTTTTAAGCTAATTGACTGGGTCAACAGGACCAAATCTACAACGATGTCTAGGTTCAATGTATCTCCTAAAGGGACAACACAGTTCTAGAAGGAGGACCTCATGTGAAAGGGGTTAAGCAATTCAAGGTGGTTTAGGTTTTCACGCATCCTCATATTATAAAATGAAGGAGAAGGCTCAAGGAAAATTTTGTTGATGATATTTCAATTTTGAGATTGCTTGAGAAGCTCAAACTCTCTTGGCTGTTTAGCTAGAGAGAAAGGAATTTCTTGTTTAGGAATTCCTCTTCTTCCTTGAGGGTCTCTTGGAGGAGATTATGCTGCATTGAGCCACTATCCAACATCTTGGCCAAGATTCACCTTACATTACACCGCTGCTCATGTTGAGGGTTGAGATGTCTTGTGAGCTGCAGCAAGTGGAAACAGATCTATTCAGATCGGAAGAGTTATATTGCATCTTTTCAGTGGTGAAGTCATCTAAATCACTGGCAAGAGTGCAATAGCTGTTTTGTGGCTTCATATTATTATCTTGGCATTAGGCCAAAGTGTGCTCCACTTCTTCAATGCAGTCCCTTGAGGAAACTGCATCCTTTTGTAGGCAGAGTTGGAGTGTGGTTTTTGCATCAGTTTGGACGAGAGATCTCTGGTGAAAGGGCTCCTTTCCTTCACTAAGGTGATCCGTGGATTGGCCAACCAATACATGGCCTATTTCAGATCTGATCTGTTGTGCATCATACTCTTCAGAAATTTATGAATATTACCACAGATCTATGGTGTATATCTCAGATCTATTCATTGTTATTCATCTTCCGCTGATATCCCAAAGGGGAATGTATTAAAAAGGTATTTTTCATAAATATCCCATTATGATCTGTGATTTTCTATTTATATCTATTGTAGATATAAAATATAATGAAACACTGCTTCAAATTCCTGAATATTACGTTGTCTGGTTTATTGGGTATTTCCTTGTAGCATTTTGTTGGGTTTTGAGGCCTTTCTTCATGTACAAATCTGTGTTTCCTAATATAAAGCCATTGAATCATATTATAAACTTTTTATACTGATTTTCCATCATTATTTCAGTTAAAACCTTCTGAAAATCACGTTGTAGAAGCTTCATCACTTTCTGCATCATTTAAGCCTTGGGAAATCATGGTTTTTAAGCCTAGTTTGGGAAGGAGGAACTGTTTAACATATCTATAATTATTTTTTTGAGCTTAAATTTAGATAATAGGTCCCTCATGACATAATATAAAATAAACCCCTACCATTTCCCTTAATTTTACACATATTTCTGAATACACTCATTTTAGGGCCAAAATCATCACTTTTCCCCACTTTTCTGTCTATAAAATGTTGTATAAGGTTTCTGCTGCATATTTAAATAAATTTTAAGCATTTTGAAATCTTTATCAGACATTTTTCTATATCTCCACATTGGTAATAACTCATATTATTCCCAATTTTTAGTTGTTCCTGAAAAATGGATATTATAGTGGTATGAGAGCAAGATCTTTGGCTCAGCATGTGGCTTCAAGCCAAAGTGATGAATCCACGAAGGAGGAATATTTAAATCTCTATAAAAAAATTCTACATATGGCCAGATAGCCTTTTGATCTCATCCTTTTTTCAAAGGTGACATGTACAGTAAATGCTCTTGCAGTCAATCTCCTGAATAGAATTTTGATATTCCTGAAAAGGGAACTTTACAGCGGTATCAGAGAAGATAAGAGAAGAAATAGAGATCATAATGATGAAGAATATTGTTTTTACCTCATCATATTCTAGATCCATGAAGAGCCTCTTGCAGGAGGGAAGACAGACAAAGGAGGAAGAAGAAGAAAATGAAACTCCTAGAGGGTTTCAAGGAGAAGAAAGTTGCAATGAGACCTGTAGAAGGTTTCAAGAAGGAGAGGAAGACGCATGCACTTCCTACCCTCACAAAAAAGATACATTGTACAGAAAAAACAAGAGCATGGCTGCACCACTTGGAAGAATGATAGAAGAGGAGATCTCCCTACTCCTTTTCCAAACCATGAAGGGTATTGAAGAATATCTCAAGGAGATTCAAAGGGTGGAGACTTGTACCACCGTTGGCACAACCCTGGAAGAGCAGCCTTCAGTAATGGAGGCAGACTACATAGTTGCAGAAGAAGCTCTTGGTTCTACATCCCACCAAGGTGTGATTAAAAATTCATCTGTTGTCATTTCAACACATTGTATGAAGACATCTACTTCTCTGTATGTTGTTTATTTAGAGCAACAAAGTTGCACTGCGCTGTGCAAGAGCAGTAAGGAAGAAAGGAGGAACCATTCCTCATGGGGGCATTCAAATTGCGTCTTCATTCATGGAGCAATGGAGGAAGAAATGATGAGTGGTAGACATCTTGAAGTGAGAAACCTTTTCTCCTTTCCAGATGCCTCTTTCTCAATGAGCACTCCCCAGCTCAAAGAGAAATTTCTACCTGTAGAAGATCCAGAACCTCAATGCTTTTGGAAGAACATAGCTGAGAGGTATTTTATTGAAGATCTCAAAGGGGTTGCATTTCAAAAACCCTTGAAATGCAGAAGGTGTGAAACCATGAAAACACAAAGAGGAGATGGGGAAGAGGGCCAACCTCATTCCTATCCATTGCAGAAGGTTGAAACACCTAGGAAGATGATTGGATTGTGCAGAGGAAGCATGGAGGGTCTTCTCCACTCATGTATTCAGTCATCTCTCATTGAGGAGGTATCATTAAGTGAATATTATGGAACCATCCATGGGCAACATGTGTCATCACTATCAAAGGATGAGATCCTGAAAATTGCAGAAGGAAAATAGGAGGACAAGCTTCACATGGTAAGAAACATTTGTCCATATTTATTTCAACACAATAATGCAAAAATAAGGAAAGGTGATCCATTCAAGAAAATAAAAGACACATCAGTCCATACATCCTTCCATGATCTATGCCTTGATGTCTCCTTGCTTGAAGGAATTCCACCAAGGAGTTCCCATGATGAGCAGGAGAGCAAAGTGTTCCCTCAAACTTGTGCATCAATGTCATCTCTTTCTAAGAGGGAAGCCAACACAACATTGGAGACGTTGGGTAAGAAGCATGCTTATGTAAATCACCTCTTATTTCATGATTTCATGTATTCTCTTACTTTACATTTGCAGGTCATAACTCCCAAAAGGAGTGTTTTACCTTACAAGCTTCATGGCCAACTATGGGCCAAGATTATTTTCGAAGATGGCCAGTCCCTTGATGGGCTAAGGGAGGTATTACAACATGATGGGTGCTTTCCTAAGGCACCAAATATACATTTCACTTTCAGCCATGGTGAAATCATGAGGGAAGCAAGTAAGTGGCATGCAAACTACTTACCACATCTAGATCTGAAGCAGGGAGGAGATCCCCTGCACAGGTTCCTATTGGGTGAGTTTGGGAACCACCCAAGGTTTTTGAATTTCTTTCCTTATGACTTTTATTTCAAGAAAATAATGCATAAGAAGAAGGCATGTTTTTTTTGGTTAATGAGAAGAGAGTATGGACACTCCATGCTGAATTCCATGTCCATACATCTACTTGCATCCATGATGTATGTACATGTATTTCTATTTAGAATGAATCTGATAATCATGTATGTACTTTGGGTTGGGAGAAGATGTAACCTTCGCATGGGATGGCATAAGGGAGCATGTTTATATCATGATGTTAATGATGCTCCAATATTTATTGTAAACATGAGAGGAGGAAAGGTACAATGGGTGAATGAATCCATTGGGAATGCAATCTCCCAAAATCATTTGTATTTCAAGGAGAGGATAGAACCTTATATGGTTGTTGTATTACATATTGTTTTTTCTTATGCAAAAGGTCATGTATTGGGCTTATGTCATGAGAAGGGATCTCTTAGAAGGGAGAATTTGGAGCATGAAATGTGTTTTTTGAATCATATTCAGCCAACACCTAGTATCCTCCACTATTTTCAAGCTTTGAAGAAGCTTATTACAGAAAAAGGTGGTGGGGTGGCCACTTATTATGCTATGATTTGAAGCAGAATGGGAAGGGAGACTTTCCACATGACACCTTTGGCATGGAAGGGGTCAAAAAGGAAGAGACAAATCAGCTCACTCTTTCTTCTTTTGAGGAAGAGAATAGATCCATGCATCACTCCATTCATGGGAGGAGGATTGTTGGTGAAAAACATGATGATGTTACATATGTTTTATATTCTGATTTCATCTACTCTTACCCCATTTTTTTGTAGGCCATGACTCAAAGGAGGAGTTTTATATCATGTGAGCCTCTTGGCCAATATTGGACCCCAAAATTTTTTGAATTGGGCCACTCCCTTGAGAAGAAAAGGGTGATTTTGCAAGATGATGGGTGCTTCCCCAAAGCACGAAACATATATCACACTTTCAGCAATGGTGACATTGTGTGGGCAGCAAGTAAGTGGTGGGAAAACCACTTACTATATCTGCATTTGATGCAAGTAGGGGATTCCTTGCATTGGTTCCACATGTGGGACTATGACCCACCTCCATATGTGCAATTTTCAATTTTCAAGCACATTATTTTGATTCCCTATCTTGATAATGTACTTATAATTTTATGGGATGTATGGAGAAAGGAGGAAGGATGGCATGTGCCTCATGGGATGGCTACTCTCCATGTACTTTATTTTTTCTTGTTTCAGGGAGAGCATGGGGGCAATCCATGTTTGTTTCATATGACTTATTGTATCCTTATGGGATGAGCTATTTGCATCTCATGAGAACCTTGAAGGAGCAAGACATGGATGGATTGGTGAGTACTTGGCTTATGGAGGAAGATTATCTTATGTTGGTGTCACCAAGGAGGAGATTTTTCAACACACACCTTGTAGTTGCTTGAGGACAAGCAACAATTTTGGAAGGGAGGATTGTAATGTTCCTAATTAGACCAAGCTAATAGGAACATTTCATTTTGTCTTAATTTTATTTATTGAAGAATAAAATGTAAAGGAGGACACAAAAAACCCCTTAAATAAAAGAATAAATACATGCCCAATGTGAAAAGGTATAAATCTGGGCCTTTGTAATAAAATCCACTTGTGTGTGAAACAGGTTTGAGCTAATTAAATGGGTCAACAGGACCAAATCTATAGTGTTGTCTAGGTTCAATGTATCTCCTAAAGGGACAATGTAGTTCTAGAAGAAGGACCTCATGTGAGAAGGGTTAAGTGATTCAAGGTGGTTTAGGGTTTTGCACATCCTCATATTATAAAAGGAAGGAGAAGGCTCAAGGAAAAGGTTGTTGATGATATTTCAATTTTGAGATTTCTTGAGCAACTCAAACTCTCTTGGCTTTTTAGCTAGAAAGAAAGGAATTTCCTATTTAGGAATTCCTCTTCTTCCTTGAGGGTCTCTTGGAGGAGATTGTGTTGCATTGAGCCACTATCCGGCATCTTGGCCAAGCTTCACCTTACATTACATCACTTCTCATGTTGAGGGTTGAGCTGTCTTGTGATCTGCAGCAAGTTGAATCAGATCTATTCAGATCTGAAGAATTCTATTGTATATTTTCAGTGGTGAAGTCATTTAAATCATTGGAATGAGTGCAATAGTTGTTTTGGGGCTTCATATTCTTATCTTGGAATCAGGACAAATTTTACCCTACTTCTTCATCACAGTCCCTTGAGGAAATTGTGTCCTTTTGCAGGGAGAGTTGCAGTGTGGGTTTTGCATCAGTTTGGAGGAGAGATATCCAGTGAAAGGGCTCCTTTCCTTCACTGAGGTGATTCGTGGAATGGCCAACAAATCCATGTCCTATTTCAGATCTGATCTACTATGCATCATATTCTTCAGAAATTTCTGAATATTACTGTAGGTCTATGGTGTAGATCTCAGATCTATTCATTGTTATTCATCATCTGCTAAGATCCCCAAGGGGAATGTATTAAAAAGCTCTTTTGCATAAAGATCCCATTCTGATCTATGATTTTCTATTCAGATATGTTGTAGATCTAAAATATAATCAAAAACTTCTTCATCTTCTTGAATATTACGATGTATGTTTTATTGGGCATTTCCTTGTAGCATTTTGCTGGGTTTTGAGGCCTTTCTTCACGTATAAATCTGTGTTTCCTAATATAAAGCCATTGAATCATATTATGAACTTCTCATATGGATTTTACATCATTATTTCAGTTACACCATTCATAAAATTACGTTGTAGAAGCTTCAACACTTTCTACATCATTTAAGCCTTGGGAAATTGGGGTTTTTAAGCCTAGTTTGGGAAGGAGGAACTGTTTAAACTATATAGAATTATTTGTTTGAGTTGAAATATGGAGAATAGGTCCTGCATGACCTAATATAAAATAAAATCCCGCCATTTCAATTAATTTTACGCAGATTTCTGAATACACTGATTTTAGGGCCAAAATCATCACTTTTCCCCACCTTTCGGTGCATAAAACACTGTATAAGGTTTCTGCTTCATATTTAACTGAATTTTAAGAGTTTTAAAATCTGTATTATACATTTGTTTTTATATCCACATTTTTAATAGCTCATATTATTTCCAATCTATAGCTATTCCTGAAAAAGGGATATTACAACAAATATGATGTTCAAATAAGAGAAATTGAGCAGAAATTATTTGGAGTTGAGAGGAAAGATAAAAATAAGCAAGGAATTCATTTCCTTAGTGACAAAAAGGAAGCATAAGTATTGATCGAGTAGGATAAAGATGAAAGAAGACAACAGTTCAAAACAGGATCTACTGAAATCCAGGAAGCTGATGATGGGAGATTGGTACTTGAAGCATGGAAAGAGACCGAAAGGCCTTATATTTTTAAAACTAAAAGTTTGTTGGTGAATGTAGTTACAACACTGAATGAGAAATTTGTTGCTATAAAAGCAATCAAAGACTATAGTTGTAATCAAGAAGGAGTTCTTGATTATTCCTCATTGCATAAAATTGAGTATTCAGCTCAGTTGGAGATGAAAGAATTCGAAAAAGAGGAATTAATCCAAGGAATTGGTGAGTAAATTGTTGGAGAAGCTTATGGAATCAAATTGACCGAGTGAGTGATGAGTTACCAAATCGAGTTGATACTTTGAAGGACCAACGATAGAACAGAGTTTGGAATCCTGGAGGGAGCAAGTCATCGGGACTTGTGGTTGACATATTATTACAGAAAAGTGACAGACCTCATAGACAGGATTCTATGGAAACTTCTCTACATGGGGAGTCTGATGCAGGAGCATCAGAGCTAAATTTTCATTATTCATTTATGTAATTTATGGGGTGAGGTGTTTTAATTATCTTATTAATTATTTTGCTAATTTTAATAAATTAAGAGAGAAAATATGAATGTGAAGATTATTGTAAATATTCCTTTAATAAATTAAGGATATGAATGGAGTTGAATTAGGTAGATAATTTAGGGATTAGGAATTCCATAAATGGGACATATTTGAGTCCAAAAGAAGATAAATCTAATTTAGATTTTAGTTGAGATTTGTGTGGAGGAATTTATGGAGTGGAATAAATTCATATTTATGTATAAATAGGAAGGTTGTGTGAGGATGAAAAACAAGTGAGGAAGTGAGAAATACAGAGAGAGTGAGGAATGGGTTGAGATTTTTTTGTAAAGGGCCGAGAGCCAAAAGGCCATCCACTGTAATAGTTGGCCAACGAATTCCTTGTATTATTGTATATCAACATTTTTTTTGTTGTATAGCTCTATTTTCCTTTATGTATATTTTGAGCTGCATCAAGTGTGTTTTTTTTTTAGGAATTAGATGAGATTTTTACTAAAGAAGGATGCACACGAGTTTTTATATGCTAGGATTTGTTTAACCTAGTATCCTGGCATCACTTTCCATTTCCTTAATAGACATGGTTTTGTGGGTTTATTTCCATTAATTGTTTATGCTTGTTTCTCATGATCCCTTTAGTTGTGGGTTGAGATATTAGTTCCTAGAAGCCTTAGTTCAAAAAATTCTTCAGAAGCTCATTGGAAAACTGTGGGTTGGGTTACTAGTTTTGAAAGCCTTGGTTGTAAAAATTCTCTAGAAGTCCTATGTGGGTTGAGTTACTAGTCCTAGAAGCATTGGTTGGACAAACACTCTGGAAGACTTATAACAGTTGGGTTGAGTTACTATTCCAGAAGCTCTAGTTGGAACAAACACTCTGGAGCCCTAGAATAGCTTGGATAGAGACTAATCAATGATGGTTGTGATGTCTAAATATGAGACGGAATCATTGGTTTAGGTTTGAGGTGGTTTTCCCTATGGAAGCCTTGGACTGATTGATATTGATGTGTTTGAATAGATTCCACATTCATGCTTGGAATATGGCACGGGGGTGATTAGATGAAGTGAGACTTGGTTGAGCTAATATATGGTCAGGTTGAATGTGTAATTCTGATCTCTCCTTGATTTTTACATTCAGTAATGAAGAACTCATTCCTCTGGTATTTGATATTCAAATGTACTATTTTATGTATGGATTTGTTTGTTGTCATATCCATTTAACTTCTATCGTTATTGTGTTGTTTATAAGAATGTATTCGATCAATGATGATTTATGGCTCTATCCATTTTTTTACTTATAAATTAATACAAAATTTTTATATGGTCAAATAAATTGTATCATTTCTTAGGATGTAAGGGAGAAATTATTCTTAGTAATTCCCATATAATAAGAGACCCCTGTGTTTAAATATGTTGTTTACACATGTAGATACAATGTTTGTGAAATGTTTGACAAAATTCCTGTCATGAATAAGAGGGGTATAGATGAGTTCCTCATGACGTGATTTATTATGTACCTTTGTTTTAATGTTATTTATTATCCCCTAAATTTTCATGGAGTTCTAGGCAGTGACACAGCTCTGGGGTTTAAAAGGTGGCACAAATCCTAGAGTTGCGGGCATAGAACAGTGTATTTAGGGCCCTAGCCGCATGCTTTTTGTGTTGTGCATGTGGCTATAGGATCCCATCCGCTACCTTTCCATTCCATGCATGCCACTAGGACTCAAAATGGTCAAAAAGTAAGTCTCCCTGAGGATTCAAGGGTCTGGAATGTTGGGTTACCTTTTCGTCAGTTCCACTTCTTCATGGTCATCTTGAAGGTTGAATCTTGTATTAGTAGCCTTTCATCAAATGTTTACCCTAGTTGGCTGATTACTTAAGTAGATTTGAAAATATGGTGTCACAAATTAATATCAAAGCATGGTTCAACCCTTATACTAGATGGGCAATGTGTTTCTCATACCTATGCTGTATGATTTTGTGCATTTGTGTTGTGTTTTCCATGGTGGCGGTGGTGTCACCATGGGAGGGTTGATGGTGATTTTTTCAACATGTGGTCATCTATGCATGAATGATTATGTGTTTTGCATCTTTGTGTATTGTGCATGGACAATATCTTGCATGTTGTTACATGTTGTATATGGATTTCTTGTGCATTCTAGGTCACATATTGGTAATTCTTGTGTAGTTTCTATGTATGAATTTTTATGTGATGTTATATGTTGAACATGCATTGGTCATTCACACTTGGTTACATATCACTTATGCTTGTGTATGGTCCATTCTTGTGATGGTGTGTGGTCAAGTTACATTGGTATGGATATGTATTACGTCATGTTGTGTATTTGGTATGGTTACACATCTATTACTAGGCTCCAAATAGTATGATGTTTATGCACTAGTATACCATTTTTTATGAGTTTATATGTTGTTATGACTATGTATATATAACTATTTCATTTATTTATTTATCTTTTGGGATGTATCATCCCCAAATTACACTAATGTACATTGGTTTATTTATGAATTTGTTTAGATGACATATTGTACACTGTAGGAAGCAATAAAAGATGAATAGCAAAATAGTAGAGTACATATATTCTCCCTATGAGACATACGAGCAGCATGGTGTTGGAAATTCATATGATTTGGAAGATAAACTGAGAATTCTAAAAGAAGAAATAACAAGTTGCAAGGAAAAAAATGATATACTTTTATAGGCACGGGAAAAGCAAGCAAAGGTTAATTCAACCATCCTTCAAAGTTTGTAAGAGTTGAAGAAATAGGGGCCACTTAGGATCAACTATGGGAAGGAGGATGGGACCAATGTAACATATGGTAGTTGGTCTCTCAGTGGTTACATTTCATATAGGGATGACATTTTTAAAGATTTGGACACTTCCGATAGGAGAGGTGACAGACATTGTTATCATTCTAGTACTTATTCTGACAAGCATCATGATCATCATAATTATAATCATTATAGGAGGAGTGATAGCGGCTGTTTTTAAAAAGATTTTAAAAAGGGAAAACAACCTACATTTGAAGGAGAGATGAATAAACCATAGGACGCATAGGCATAGTTACTTTTCATGAAGAAAATTTTCAAATTGCATGATTTCACGGAAAATATGAAACCTAGGATAGCCACATTAAGCCTCAGAGGTATAGGATACATTTGGTGGAAATATTTTAAGAAAGTCAGAGATATTTCTAAGAAGGAGTTTACTTGGAGTGAGTTCGAAGGGATATTCTACAAGAAGTATATATCAACGAGATACTACGATGGTAGGGAATAGGATTTTTTTGAGCTAAATATGAGCTCCATGACAGATGAGGAGCATAATAGAAAGCTCTTGGAGTTATTGATATGTGCCTTAGCGCAAGGAGGAGAAGCCCAAGTTTTAGATATTTATTAGTGGGATGTTGATTTCATTTAAAGATAGGATTGAGTTCGATGAGCCTATATCATTGGATGAGACTATTTGGAAACTAAAACATTGTCATGAACAATCAAGCATAGATTAGAAACCAAGCGATATTAAATAACTAATGATAAGAATAAAGGAAAATGGGACAAGAAGAGAGAAATGTGTCAAGATAAAGGTAAAAATGAGAATGTTTCCCCACGAAAGAAGTTTAATACATCTTCTAAAGGACAAGTATTTCGATCTGAGGAGTAGAATAAGGATGATAATTGGAATCCTATAAAGTGTTGGACGTGTGGCAAAGATAAGTGTAGGAGAGATTTTCCAGAACATTAGGGCTATAGGCCACATATATATAGTACGTAGGAGGCACAGAGAATGGGAGATGTTGGCCATAACATTACTTATGTTCATGTAGTTGCGCAAAACATGCAGCTAGATCATTAGGCTTCTATCATTCAGATGGATGGTAAGATTTGTTATCAAGTTGTTTCTATTTTTATTGACCCTGGATCGAATTATATTTATATTAATCTTGACTTTGTGGATAAGTGTGGTTTGAGTAAGGAAATGCATGCTAAATCTTGGTTGGTGTAGGTGGCCATGGGTACAAAAAAAGGAGTTCACCATTGAGAAAGAGCTTGTGCATTTGAGTTAAATGGTATGAATACAACAAAAAACTTGAACATATTTCCATTTGATTCATACAATATGCTATTGGGTATGGATTGGTTATACATTCACAATACCAAGGTAGATTTATATGAAAAATATATTGAATTATTGGTTGACAATGGTGAACCAAGAGTCTTGCAAGGAAAGAAGAAAGACACATCAGTTAGGAAGGTGAAAGCCAGACACACCAAGCATAGTCATAGGAAAGGTTGTGTGCTATTTTTAGTTCATATCTCTAGTGACAAAGGTAAGTAATCTGAGGATGCAGATGTGTTGAACAAGTATCATGTTTTACAATAGTTCCAGGATGTGTTTCTAGAAAATATTTGAGATTTTCCATTGCATGGTGAAGTATACTTTTTTATTGAGTTGATGCCAGGAGTAGCTCCATCATCAAAGGAACCTTACTTAATGAGCACACCTAATTTGTTAGAATTAAATTTGCAGCTCAAGGGGATGCGTGACAAGGGGTAAATTAGGCCAAGAGTATCTCCATGGTTTACACCAGTGTTGTTCATAAAAAAAAAGATGGAACTCTTTGATTATGCATTGACTATAAGTAGTTTAAAAAAGTAACCATCAAGAACACATACCCATTATAGAGGATTGATGATTTTTTCGATCAGCTGAAGGGAGAAGCAGTGTTAACTAAGATTGACTTGATATTGGGCTATCAGTGAGTATGCATCAAAGAGCAAGAAATATACAAGTCCACATTCATAACCAGGTACAAGCATTTTGTGTTAATTATAGTTCCATTCGGTTTGACTAATTCCCCAACTACATTTATGTTTTTTATGAGCAATGTGTTGCATCCTTATTTGGACAAGTTTGTGATTTTTTTTATTGATGACATATTGGTGTATTATAAAAATGAGGAAGAACATGTCAAGCATTTGGCAACAATATTAATATTGTTTAGAGAGCAGCAATTGTATGTTAAGATAAAAAAATGAAATTTCTTCGAGACTAGATACACGACTTAGGGCATGTTGTCTCCAAGGAGGGCATTGCAGTAGATCCTAAAAAGATAAGGGACATCATGAAGTGGGTAGATCTTGAGAGTGTATATGATGTGAGATCATTCATGGGATTGGTAGGTTATTATAGGAGGTTCTTTAGGAACTTCTCTATGATTTCCTATCTGATTAAATAATTATAGAGGAATGGTAGGAATTTTTATTAGACAAAGGAGTGTGAGGTTATTTTTTAGTAGCTTAAGCATTTGTTCACACATGATCCAATGTTAAATATTACAAAGACGTACAAGTATTTTTTAGTGTGTACATATGCTTGTAAGAGAGGACTTAGTCGAATACTTATGCAGGATGGATAGGTGATGTGCTATGAGTTACGAAAACTAAATGACCACAAGAAGAATAACCCGGCACATGATCTTCAGCTAACATTGATTATACTTGCAATGAAGATGTAGATGCACTATCTTCTTGGTAGGATGTTTTTACTGATAAGTGATCACATCAGGTTGAGGTACTTGTTTGAATAGCGCATTCTAGATGCTAGGCAGTCTAGATAGTTGGAAACAATTAGTGATTTTGACTTTGATATCAGGTACATCAAGGGAAAGTAAAACATCGTCACATATGCTCTTAGAAGGAAGGTACAGGTAAATTGCATAGTAGATATGAGCTCATATGGGACAGACTTACATAATAATATCTTGTATGTAGGTCAACTGGATCACAAGTATATGGACATTGTGGATATGTTGTAGCAGAGTACAGGTGCAAGTGTTGTTACATGTACAGGTCTTGGCATAGGTACAAGTGGTAGTATAGGTACAGGTGGATGTATAGGTGTAGTTACATGTACGTGTAGTGGTATAGGTACAAATACTGGTATAGCTGCAGAGGTACAGGATTTGGACTACCGTCTCACAAAAAATGGATTGGTTAGATTTAGAGACAAGATAGATGTACCTCATGACAGTGAGCTCAATAAATTTATCTTGAGGGAGTTTAATGCGAAACCATATTTGGGTCACCCGGGCTTGCAGAATACATTTAGTGTAGTCAATAGATTCTACTATTGGCCAGATATGAAGAGGGATGTGGCAGATTTTGTAGCCAGATGTTTGGATTGTCATATGGTTAAGGAAAAGTGTAAATATCTAGTTGGACTACTACAACCAGTTATGATTCCATAGTGGAAATGGGAGGTCATCTTGATGGACTTCATCATAGGTTTTATGACGATAGTTAGATAACATGATTTCATCATGGTTCTGGTGGACATGTTGAGAATGGTTGGAAATTTGATTCTAGTGAAGACTACATACTCACCTAGTGATGTAGAATAAGTTTCTATAATATACATAGTCATATTGCATCATGTTCTGAAGAATATTGTATCCAATAGAGATGAAAAGTTCACTTCCAAGTTTTCTAAGGAGTTGTTTGTAAGCTTGGGCACTGAGTTGGCCTTCAGCACAGCTTATCATCTGCAGATATATGGATAGACTCAGAGGGTCAACGAGATATTAGAGGATATATTGAGGTTGTATGTGATGGATCAACAATGTAAGTGGGAAGAATATCTTGCACTGGTACAGTTTAGCTACAAAAACGGGTATCGAGAGACTTTGAGGATGATTCCATTTGAGCCTTTGTATTGTTGGAGTTTCAACACTCCTATTATTTGGAGTGATCTAGTTGACATGGTGTTGATTGGACCATATATGTTAGCATAAATGGAATAGGAAATTTAGGTGATGAAGAAGAACTTGAAAGAAGTGTCAGATAAGTAGAAGAGATACACAGACCGGAACAGGTTCTTCAAGGAATTTTAGGTTGGGGATCAGGCTTACTTGCATATCAAGCCTAAGAAGATCTCCTTGTAGATTGGATCATGTGACAAGTTGGCAACAAGGTTTTGTGGACCCTTCAAGATCATTGAGAGGATAGAACCAATGGTCTATCAACTTGCACTTCCTTTCATAGTGAAATTCCATGATGTTTTTCATATATCATTTCTTAATAAATTTCTTAAATATTTTATTGACTGGATTGTATTATAGGTGGAGGTAGAAGGAAAGTTCTAGCCAGAACGAGAGTGCATTTTGTAGAAAATAATTTGCATGCTCCAAAGTCGAGCAATCGAGCATGTTAAAGTGAAATGGAAGAAAGTTTGGCATAACGAAGGTACATGGGAAATAAAATATTAGATGTATGCTATGTATCCTTCCTTTTTTTTCAGTTGAGGCAAAGCACTGTTTGTGTGATGCTGGTTTTTGTCTAGCATTTGTTTTGGGCGATGTTTTGGTATATGTTTTAATGTCATGGTTGGATGTATGTAAATATGTATATAGATGTAAATATTTCCATGAGATATGTTATAAATATCCAATAAGAAGTATGGTGTCATTCCATTATAATTTTTATGTTCTTATGATGTCATGTTGGTTTTCTTTTCTGCAGGGTGATCATAGTAAATACTGCCTCAAGATATGTTATAAAGCTCCATGGGTAGTATGATTTATTTTTAGTGATGTTGTTCAAGTATATGCGTTATTTAACACTAATGATGGTGTCCCTCGAGGGGGAGGGTTCTGTAAAAACCCTGGTAAAAATTCCATTTAATAAAATTCAAATAATAACCGTGGTTGATGGGACATTTATTCCAAGTTGAATGTTGGGAAACAAATCCTTGTGCGGGTGCTCAGATGGTTTATTATGGCTAAGGATATTGGAAAAGGATATGTCTAAAAGCATTAAAGAGGGAAAAAGTATTTTTGGCACATTTATTTATGAAAATAATGGAAATTATGAGAAAAGGGAGGTAAAATTTCAAAAGTTGCATGTGAGGAGGAAAATGAAGGAAAAATAATTGAAAAAGAAGAAAATAGAGACCTCATATATAAAAATTCTTTTGAGCATCATTTGGTATCTTTTGTGAGGAATTATTTGTAGATCTCTCTCTCTCTCTCTCTCTCTCTCTCTCTCTCATACCCTTGGATACTTAGCGCTTTCTTAGAGTACTCTTGGATAGTGTGGCTACTTGTTGATTTGGAGAAAGGAGGAAAAATAAGATAAGGAAAGCACAGAATGACATCAGGATCAATAGTTACAATGTGATTTCATTGCAGGTACTAAGTTTCATGTATTTTTCCTCACTAGTTTTGGCATGCATGGTGTAAGCACATGGATTTTCCTAGCCTTTCCATTTCCTAGATAGCCATGGTATTGTGGAATTATTTAAATTTATTGTTTCTAGTACTCTATCATTATTCCTTTATATGTGGGTTGAGTTATTAGTTCATATAAGCCTTGGTTCGAAAAATGCTCTCAAAGTTCGGCGAACAACTATGGGTTGAGTTACTAGTCCTAAAAACCGTTATTGGATAAATTTTCTGGAAGCCCAAGATGGGTTGTTACTAGTATTGGAATCCCTTGTTGGAAAAATGCTCTGGAAGCCTGTAATAGTTGGGGTTGAGTTACTAGTCCTGGAAATACTCATTAGAGCTAACATTCTAGAGCCCTGGAACAACTTGGATAGTGACCAATCTAATATGGTTGTGATGTTTGACCATGAGGTGAAATCACTAGTTGAGTTTTGATATGGTTTATCCTCTAGAAGCCCTAGATTGATTGTGATTTATGTGTTTGATGATATCCCACATTCATGCTTAGAATATAGCATGCAGGTGATTCGTTGAAGTGAGACTCGGTGAAGCCATTCTATGGTCGGGCCTAAACATGGAAGTCCAATTTCTAGTTCATTTTTACATTCAGTAATGAAGAGCTCATTCATATGATATTTAGTGTGAAAATTTACTATTTTATGTATGGATTTTATTGTTGTTATATCCATTGTATTTATATCATTATTGTGTTGGTTATAACATGTATTCAATCAGCAATGATTTGTGGATCCTCCCATGTTTTTACCTCTAAATGAATACACAATGTATATATGGTCAAATAGATTATATTGCAGCCTCTGATGTAGGGTAGAAATTATTCTTAGTGATTCTAAGATAAGTAAGAGATCCCTATGTTTAATTTTTTTGTTTACACCTGTAGATGCAATGTTTGTGACACATTTGACGAAATTCCTATCATGGCTAGGAGGGGTCCAGATGAGTTAATGATGATGTGACTGCTTATGTGAATTTTTTTAATGTTATTTATAATCCACTAAAGGTTCATGAAGTTTTGTGCACTGACCTGGGCTCTGGGGCTACAAACATGGCACAAATCTCGGAGTTTCATGCACATAACTATGACTTTGGGGTTGTCGCAACATGCTTGTTGTGTTGTTATTGCAACTATGGGCTTTGAGCCACTAAATTTCCTTGGCATGCCTATGGCTAAGACGTCAAATGGTCAAAACATTAGTCTTCCTCAGGGATCAGGAGTATGGAAGGCTGGGTTACCTTATTTGGATGTTTTTGATGTTATGTAAGTTGCGTTTGTTATGCTTGCGTGAGTTCCACTTCCTCAAGGTCATCTAGAAGGTTGAATCTCGTATTAGTACCCTCTCGTCACATGTTTGCCTCGGTTGGATGGTTACTTGGGTATACGTAGGAAGAGATAATTACACCACATCTAATCAGTCCTCTCCCATGTAGCTTCATTGGGCCCAAAGTGCTTCTACTATAATTTAACCTCCTCGATTCCTCGTTTCTGGAGCATGTCTTGTTTTTTCTACAATATGCACTAATTTTCCAGTTGGAATTCTCCTTTTGGTTCCACTTGCAATAAAGAATAACTAATTACATGATCAACATCGTTTACATATATTTTAAGCAATGAAACATGGAAAAAATAATGTAATTTCATTGTCTGAGGCAATGCAAGTGTGTAGGAAACTGGTCCAATCCTCTGAATGATCTCAAAAGGCCTGCAATATTGTAGTGCCAACTTGGCACATCATTAAATCCTTAAGGAGCTCTTCTGGGGTTTGATGCAAAAATACATATTCTCCTCAACCTAAAACTCCTTAAATTCCTTGTGCTATTATGTATAAATATTCTGCATGCCATGTGTTGCCTTTATATTTTTCTTTATAACATGCATTTATTTTTCCATTTCTAACACCATGTCTCATCTAATAAGTATATTTTCACTTGATCACTCCAACTGATGGGTGTATTACAAATCCGCCCATACAATGCCACAAACAATCTCATCCTCAGTGTGTCTTGATAACCATTATTGTAATAAAACTCAACCAATGAAATTTACTCATCCCATCTCCTCTCATAGCGCATGACATACATCCTCAACTGATCCTCTATAATATTGTTGACCCTATTTTTATTTCCATCTATATGTGGATGATAAGTTCTACTTAATGCTAACTCTCTACCCATACTTGCAAATAACTCCTTCCAAAGCTTGAAAGTGAACTTGGAATCCATGTCTGGCATAATCTTCTTTGAAACACCATGCCGTTTCATGATATCCCTAATGAAGACCTATTCCACCTCACTATATGAATAAGTAATCATCACTCAAATGAAGTATGCTACCTTGCTAAACCTGTCAACCAAAACCATGAAAGAATCATTTTTCCTCGATGTTATCGAAGGACCTATAATTAAATCCATGGAAATGACCTCCTATTTCCATTACGGAATTAGAGTAGGTTGAAGTAATCCACTTGAATTATTATATTATGGTTTAACATGGTAACAATACAAACATCTAGCAGAAAACTCTACCACTACCTTTTTCATATTCGACCAATAGTTGAAAATTTTCACTGCTATCAATGTTTTCTAATATCCTAGGTGACCTAAATATGGCTTGACATGAAACTCCCTCATGATAAAACTCTTAAGCTCATTTTCATCTGGCACATAAATCCGATCTGTGAATCTTAACAAGACATCTGTTTTAAGATCATAGTCCACATCTTGATCACTTATAACCTATTGTAACATGTTCATAAGCCCCTTGTACCTATAATATCATTTTCCTACTTGTAATATAGATCTTGTAAATATTTCCCATATGAGATCACTCCTCCAACATGGTTCAACTACACTTTTTTGCTAAGATCATCTGTCACCCTGATCTCGTTTCGAATTATGTATCTTATCTAGAAATCAAACTTAATAAGGGTAGCCAACCATCTACCTTGCATGGAAGTTATATTTAGTTAGTCAAACAAATATCTCAACCCCTTATAATCTCTCATTAATACAAAACTCCTACCAGCAAGATAATACTTCCACATCTTCAAGGCATAAATAATAGTTTCCAACTAGATATCCTTAGTCACATATTTTTTCTCATGTTCATTCAGTTTCCTAGACTCATAGCATACCACCTATCCCTCCTGCATAAGGATTCCACCAAGTCCTCTCTTGTAAGCATCAGTACATACAACGTACTATTTATCACTCTATAATATTTAACATTGGGAAAATTTTCAACAACAACTTCAATTGTTTAACATTGGTTTCACATTCCTCTATCCATTCAAACTTATACCCTTTCTCCACAATTATGTAATAGGATATGAAATCCGTGAGAAGTTCCTGATGAAAGTCCTGTAGTAACCTGCCGATCCCATAAATCATTTGAATTCATCCATATTTCAAGGATCATCCCACTCCATAATTTCCCCTATCGTTTCTAGATCTCTTGTTATCCCCTCCTTGGAGACAACATGTCCCATGTAATGTACCTCTGTCTAGAAGAAACTTCACTTTATAAGCTTGTATTATAATGGATTCTTTATTATTAATCTCAACACTACTACTAAATTCTCAACATGTTCTTCCTCATTCTTAGAATATATCATAATGTCATTAATGAATATAATGAAAACCTTCTCTAGGTAAGGACACAATACACTATTCATCAAATACATAAAATTAGCTAGGGAATTAGTCAAACTGAATGAAACTAAACCAAGATCATAATTCCCATACCTATTCGTGGATGAATTCGTGTATATGTCCTCTATTTTCATGCATAACTGATGGTATCCTGATATCAAATCAACCTTTGAGAACAATGTTGCTCCCTTAAAATGGTAAAACAAGTTTTCAATCCTTAGCAATAGGTACATGTTCTTCATCGTCCCCTTTTTCAAATTCCTCTAATCAATTCTCAACCTGATATTACCATACTTCTTCTTCATCAAAAATAATATCACACCCCAAGTCGATACACTTGGCCTAATGTATCCCTTATCCAACATTTCCTTCAACTAAAAATTCAACTCTAATAGCTCTGGATTCCTCATCCTATAAGGAGCATTTGATGTTGGTGCTGCTCCTGGTACAGAATAAATAGAAAATTCCACTTCCCTATGAGGAGGAAACTATATAATCTATGTTGGGAACACATCATGAAAACCTAAAAGACTGGAAACCTTTTGAATATTTTTGCATCTTTGATAATCTTACCCTTGTCACTGGAATTATGAACTAAAAAAATCACACACCCCTTTTGGCAATTTCACTTAGCCTTCATACCTATGACCATTCTAACTAATGTAGGTTTCTTCTTCCCCTGCAATATTCTCTTCTCCCATTATCATCTAGGAACTCAATAGTTTTGTCATAACAATATACTTTGGCCCTGTGAGGATACAACCAATCCATACCCAAAAGCATGTTATAAAACCCAATGGTACTACATTCAAATGTGTTGTTGTAGGCATACCATTCAACTAAAATTCACAAGATCTTATTCAATTATGAATTATCTTCTCAGTACCTGTAGCCAACTGCACCAACCAAGACTATGCATTCACTTATTTTCCCAAGCCACACATATTGACAAGGTCGGGATCAACATAGATATAATTATATCTAGGATCAATCAAAATAGAAGCAAATCAACCATAAATATTACATTTCACATAATTAGTGGATCTTTGATGATCTTCCTACATATTTTCCAAATTTGTATAAATCCAAGGAAAAATATCACCAACATCCCCTACTGTGTGTGCCTCCTAATAACAATAGATATGAGGCATGCCACCATGTTACAATGAAAAATACTTCTTGCAATGATATTTTTCACATATCCAACAATAACGGTCCCCTACTACACCTCTATTATCCAACACTCCAGGTTGTGAACCATGTCCCTTATCAAATGAATTGAACTTATAGTAAGGAACAATATTTTCTTTCTCACCTACATTCTAACTTCTTTCTTCTTTGGTTTCCACATCCCTTTAAATTTATTCTTTCCCTTCACGTCATGCTTAGGCTCATTTTTTTGCTTTAACTTACCATAACAATTCTTTAACTTCCATATGGCCTCCTCCAATGATCTAGGCTCATCAAACCCAAATTTGTCTCTATATGTTTATGGTAATCCACTAATGAATCTCTTAAACTTAGCATTCTCATCCCTTAGGTAAGGTACATACCTCAAAAACTCCAGGAACCTACTAGTATATTCATCATCTGTCATAGAACCCATCTGCGCCTAATAAAACTTCTTAGCTTTATCATCATAGTACCTCTATTATAGTCACGTCTTCTTGAAGAGACTTGTTACGTGGATTAATCACTCTTGCAGACAAGAGATATCTCTCTAGTATTCAACAAATGGCTAGAAACAAACATCCATTTGGAAACATTTTTCTCTAGACTAATTGAATTTTAGAATTATTATAAGAAAGTAAATACGACATGCCCCTACCTTAAAATCCAATGTTCGATGCAGTATTTTATCTAGGCACTCCAAAGAGGTTTCTTCAATAAGTAGAACTTGCAATCAAAGACAAGACAAAAGAATCAAAGCATTTGCAACATATAATAATCAAGAAAAGCTAATCGAACTTAGTGATCAAGGAGTCTAAGTATTGATGTTATTCAATAAGCACAAGTAAAAATCAATGACAAAACGAGATCCATATGTATTATCTTGAATGAAAATAGTAATCTTACAACCGGATGCCTTGATGTCATACATATTTCTCCTGGGGTCCTGAAAAATTGTTCCTCCTTTAGTTTGACAAGCCTTCCTCTCTGAATACCATCATAAACTTATGGACACAAGGGTGTGATCATTCTTATGCCAACAAAAATTTATTAGTGAAGAAAGTATGCACTCTTGGGAATTTCTTTAGCAATTCATTACAATATTTTAGCTACCCTTCAACCTGAAACTTGAGCTCAATTTATAGGGAAATGGAGGTAGTTTCAGTTTCTGTTAAGATGGGGATGGATTCCTCTCATGAAGGGATTTGAATTCTATGGACCAAGGGATGAGCACCATAAGTGGAGGGATCAAGCTCGAACTGATCACGCCTCTAGAAACTTCTAGTTGTGAGAATATTCGACCAACTAGGCTTCTAGAATTTAATTCCTCTTTTATTCGACTTTTTATGGGGGTCTGCAGGTTTTAGTGGCAGAACATGTGAGGGTTGTCGCAATTTAGAGACCAAGTATCCACGAACTCATAGGAAAAGGCTAGAGAAAGTGTGGAGGTAGACTTTTAAGTGTTCTAAAGAGATTTTCTTCAATTCTAAGACTTGGTTTAGGAAAATTAGGGTTTTTGACCTCTAAAGGAGCACAATATAGGTAGTGATAGATCTATATGGACAGTTAAATATCATGGTGACAAAATAACATGTAAAAACCTTCTCGAAATCATCCCAAATAACTTTTGCTTATTGGATGCCCTTTAAATTCTTCACATATTCCCACTAGATATCCTATTTCCCTTTAAGAGTAAAGGTGATTACATTGGCTTTCATTTTCTCTAGGTAGCTATGCAATCTAAGAAAAATTTATTCATCCCAAGCAATGATGCCTCTACAAAATTTTACTTATTTATCTCTCCATCAAATGTAGGAGTCTTCACTTTCTTTAAATCCTTAGGAAAATACTTCATCTTATTATAAGGATGATGGCAGTAATGAATGTGATGATGTCTCCTGGATGAGAGACTCGAATGTTGCCTATATATACTAATCCTCATTTAAGGTGTATCCAATGATATTCCACCTTTAACTGTGTCCCCTCAATACAACCTATATCCAAATTGAGACCTGCTAGCATAGGCTTCATTAGTCTTCTCTTCCTCCTCTTGAATTATCCTCAATTGTCCTTGTTTCTACAACTCTGGCAAGCTTTGAAGAATAATTGCATTGACCTCTACCTATTTATCCTAAGCCCTTCCAAGTATTTCCTAAGCCTCAACCAACTTGTCATTTAATGATTTATAGCTTATGATCTATGTTGTCAAACTCATAAATATATCTGGTATATTAGGAGAATACTCATCTCCTTTCTATCCGACTGATCTGTAATGAGAGTTAGACGAACTGTAGTCTACCATTTCACTCGTAATATTTTATTCTCTTCTTTTTGCAAGTGTACCATGTCACATAAACCAAATACATACCAAATAGAGCGCAACTCACTCTGATACCACCCTGATACCACCTCCTCCCACATTTACGCGCTTTCATAAGCCTACCTAGGTTAAAAATGAATTAAGGGTGATTATGATAAGAATCCACCTCCTATATGACCTTAATAAAATGGATTCAAAAAATTATGACCTTACTAACTTCCCTTAGGTGTTACAGGACCTCCAATAGAAACCCAACTCTTCGAGGTTTCAAACCCCTGAGATAACTCTCTTTTTCATTAACCTAGAGCCTCATTCGCTCCCTTACTAAGGCATGTAAGGGACTATAACCCTATAGTTTCTCCCATGGGCCTATATACTACCAAATGTGGAATTTTCTAGTCAGTTTTATTCCATCAACCCCAAATTTTGAGCGACTTTTTCAGGGGTAGGACACAAGAATCTACCCAAAACTCAATGAAGCTTATAGAAATTATAAATCACATAAAAACAAGACTTATAAACTAATACTTGAACCAGTACTTTACCCGACCTCTCCCAACTAGGATGGACATTTCTTCAAACACATGATGAGCATGCAACCTACAATTCATGAACACATATCTGAACATAAGGATCTAAAAACTTATATGAGGTTTAACAAGAAGGATCAATTCCATCTCACTTGTCTTAACACCAAATAGGTCATGCATTCATTATTCATTTAGTTTTGAGTAAAAATATCATGAGAGCCATGAGTAATATCTATCATAAAACCATGCTTATAATTAACATACAAACAAATAAATAAAAATTATAGAAAAAACATCAAACCCACATCATAAGAAGTACATTTTCTCATCAAAATCAAGATAAACATAGCTCTTCTTAAACATATGAAAATTCCAACTAGGTGTGGGACTTCCACGTACCACCTGACCTTATATTAGGCTGAACAAAATATTTCTTCGAGCCAATAACCCTCATGCCATATTCCAAGCGTGAATGTGGGATCTAATGGGATGAGAAAATCCAAAAATAACCAAGGTGATCCAAAGGTTATACCACCTCCACCCTCATCATACCATGATCTCACCTAAACCAGTCTTGAGATCATAAAACCAAATCAAGCTTGGATGCCTCATAAATTCTTCACCATCCCTTAAGGAATTTTCCTATCTCCAACCACATGTTTAGGGCTTCCCATAGATAGCCATCTCCACCCCCAACCCTTGGGATTTTCCTAATACCACCTCACCACGATCCAAAACCTTTTAGAAATCAAAATCTCAAACCGAGAAGAATCCCATCACACCATGGTTATCTGGAAATGGAAAGGCAAGGATAAAATACATTGTTAGAACTTGAAAAAATCCATGCCAATGACAACAAAAGATTCATATACCAATATGCAGATACCATGCATATCAAAACAAACTAGGAAATCATACATGCAACCTATTACCTACAAGTATTACAATTGAAGCTTCTTGATCGAAATATCTCTTTCTTTATTTTTGTTGTCCTTGTAATTCCTTTTCTTGATTTATTTGCTTCTCCTCTTAATTTTCTTCTTCTCTATGAGACTAATTCAAAAACTAAACTAAAAAAAATCTACAAACTAATGCTCTGATGTATTTTTATCATTCTTGCCTCTAATTTCTTCATTTTCCATTATTTTCCTCCTCACGTGGAACCTCTGACCTTTCACCTCCCTTTTCTCTTAATTTCCTTTATTTTCATAAATAAAAGGCAAAAAATACATTTTTTCCTTTTCAAAATATTTGACATTTCCTTTTCCAATTTCCCCTTAGCCATAAATACAACAAGTGATGCTTAGTAGGATATTTTTCCCAACATTCATCTGGGAATAAGTGTTTCTCAAACTTAATCTTATTTTTCCTTTATTAAACTTTTATTACATGAACCTTTTACCTAGGGATGTTACAATCTCCTTCATGGTGATTTGTATTTTTTCGATCCCACTATTTCTAAGTATTCTTCATTTTTAGTTTGCATCCATATGGTTTATTTATTTATTTTTCAATGTGGTAGAATTTTCATTAACCCATTCCCTTCTCTATACAGGTATAATGAGAAAAAAATAATCTATTTCCAACACTTTCTGAAAAGAGTTTTCACTCTTTAGGTAAATCCTCTCTATTCTCAAAACCATCAAGCACCATCACATTTATAACCTTCTTTCTGGTCAACCCATGCCCCTTGGTTTGAATCTTATCAACCTGGCATGCCATAGGGAATGAATAGTCATTGTTATGATCTATCTTAAATAATTAGTTGTGGTAATTTATTATTTATTATAGGAATGCAGGTTATAGTGCATATTTCATGTATCATTAAGGGTTTTTATTTTCTCAAATATTGTAATTCAATATCCATTATGGAATTTTTTTGATAGATTATTCACATATTTGTATTGTAGCTAACTTGTATGGGTTTGCAAATACATTCCTTCTTAGCTATATAATTTGTTCCCAATCAATGTCTTATTTCCTTTTATCATGGTAATAATTTCTATCAAGAAAATTATTGTTCTCCTTTTTTACTAGCAGTTATTTGTGACCCTGTCGTACGTATCCTAAGTCTTTGGAGTCATGTAACCATTTTCTTTTCACATTGGATTTCTACATCACCCTTAATATAATCCAACTTCCTTCTTTGTAATTCAAACCCAATAGTTCTTTATGGATCATTTATAAATAAACTCCTTTGTAATAGTTTTCGTTGCTTACTAGAGGAAATGATGATGGAGTTAGTTCTTTGTATTAGACACACAAAGAAATGCCCTAGTTTTCACCCTAAGAGGATTTTCATTTATTAAGGAAGCATGCCATTATGGTTTTATATATAAAGTAAGGGTTGAGATCTTGTACTCATGTTTCATTTATCTAAATCAATAGGTCCATATTTACCTCCTTTTCTTTAAAATTTTGTAGGTTGTAATCAATATTATATGCTCAATTTAGGATATATTAGGGATTGATCATTTCCTAATGATATGGATTATATTCTCTCTTTCTCTACTTCATAAAATATAAATTGTACCTTTTTTCTTTAATGACATACAATATTTGCATGCATTAATGTAGTCTATTGTAATAGTTAACTTCAATATTTATCATTCAGTATCTAATCTTCAATTTTTATTCTTCAATTATTACCTATTTTTTGGGTTTTTTCCCTTTATCTTAAATATTAGAGGTTGGATATTTCCCACCTCTTACTTATTAAAAAGAAAAATCCTATCATATTTTATTAGATGTATAGGTAATACCTTAATTCCTTGTTGCTTCAAGCTAATGCATGATAATTTTCTTCACATATTCATACAAGGTTCCCTTACACACTTCTTCCATTATAATAAACACTTTAGGTGAGGGTAAAATAACTTGATATTGGAAGGACTAAGTCTGTTAACCCATAACATAGATGTCTAAAATGTTATAGACTTATCTTCATAATAAATCATATATAAAGTTGTTATATCATACACTATTTTCATATATATTTACACATCCATAGTATACTCCTAAAACAATGTTAGAAAATATAACTTAAACACATCATAATTTAATCTAAGGCTATTTCTTTAATGTCATTGTATAGTATTTATATTAAATTAAAGGATATAAAGCTCCATGTATCATGCCTACTTAGATGCTTACTTACAATAATAAGCACTCATGACAAAATGCTAACAATCACCTTTTAATGTAGATGTTAGGGACAATTCCTTAATTTCAAGAAATAGTTTCTAGCTAGACTCACAAACAAAACTAAAGTGCTTAGTTTTCTTAATAAGTGTTTCTATTCCATGTTTCCTTACCTATACATAATTTTTAATTCCAAGTTTGGTTCCATAATAAATAATCTTATCTTATGTTCTGATTTGTTCTACATGTTTAATTCTGGATTAGCCCACAACTCCCATGTGTGTATTATATTGTATCTTTTCTCATCCTCTCAATGTGAGGATGGAATTCCATAGTCTATGTTTCCTTAATATTTTCTGGTAAATATATACAAAGATTCCATATGAAATGGGGTAGACAAATATACCTCCCATACCAATCATCTTGTAAACATTCATGCATGAAACAATAACAAACAATAATAGGTGTAATTCAATAAGCATATAAGACAAAATTATCTAATTCCAATAGATCGCTCTAGAATTTTTTTGGCGAGAGCACATTCCTGCCAACCAACAAGTTGCCACTAATAACTACCACCAAGCTAAGACTTCTTTCGTCTAAGAATAACAATCCCTCGTATATTCCTTAGTGTTATTTTTATAATTTATTCCCATAATATTTTTCCTTAGCAACTTATAGCTTTTAGGGTCAGCATCCATTTAATTACATATTATTTTCCTTTTAAATAAGGAAAATACTTTATTTTTTTCCTTTAAGACATACCTTCCTCTCCCGCTTTTATTTTATCTTTATTTTCGCCCAGCGAGCATTTATTTATAGATAGTTTTTCACTTTCAATGAATCGTATAGATCAATATTGAAAGAACAAAACATATATTTTTTATTAACATGAATGATCGATGGTTGCAATGGTCAAAGGATCCAGCTTAAATAGTGTCAAGAATCGATTACATGAGGGGGCATGATCTTTGATTGTGCCCCTTGGTTTAGAAAATTAAATTAAATATATTTTTACATAAAATTGCCTTATTCTCTAAGGAATGTTTTCTCCTCAAATGATAGGCAACGATGGATATTTCTTAGAGAATGTTTCAGCCTCCCACGAGGCTTCTTCTTCTTGTAGGTTCTTCCACATAATGAGGTATTCTTTGATTACTAGTGATCACATCTTCTCTTCCATGATGATGATGACTCCTTCTCATTTTAAAATTATCTTCCCTTCATCATCGAATGTTTCAAGTGGTGTCTACCATTTTTAGTCAAGATATATGGAATATGTTGTGAATGAGACTTTTATCACAAAGGCTTAAGTTGTATGCAACTTGGCTGATCTTTCTGGTCTGGTATGGTTCATAGAAAATTGGTGCCAATTTGTTTTTTCCTTTTAATTCTAAGGACAATTTCTTGCGAGACTAAAATTTAATAAATACCCATTTACTGCCTTCAAATTCTCGATTTGCTTGTTTTTTATCAAAATGTTGCTTTATACGATTTCTTGCAATATTTAAAATCTCCTTTAGTGCTTTGAAGAAATTTTTTTTTTTCTTCAAACTGATCTTTAACTGTTGGAATTTTTGTCTCAATAATTACAAGGTCATTCCATTTAGGAGGTTTATAATCATACAAATCCTTAAATGGATTCATTTTCATTGAATTGTGGTAAGTGGAGTGTACTTATGCAACTTAACTCGAAATTTTGTTTTTTTATAATATAGCAATAGTATAATGATTTTTTTACTTAATTATATAAATAACTAATATATATGACTATAAAATATATAAATTATATATATATATATATATATATATATATATATATATATATATATATATATATATATATATATATATATATAATCAATTAATTATAATTATATAACCATACTAACCACAAACCACGAGATATGAATGAACATGAACGCAGAAACAACAAAGCGGACCAACAAAGCGGACCAACGTTTGGTTGTTGGTAATGACTGATGGTATATGGCTGAATAATCAAGGTGTTGGTTTAGCGGGAGTGGAAGTAGGGAAATGAAGTCTAGGAATGGGTACAACTGGAAGACAGGGCATTGGAAAATTGGTGGGCTAAGGACATGGTGTGACCGGTTTTTATCAACAAAGAATGATAAAAGCAGTTATTATAGGGTATATCGGAGCACAGTGGCTAGATCAAGGTGCATGTCAAGACCTATGGATAGTGCATGAGGGAAGAAGTTGCCTGGGAAATAAGGGAACAATCAAGGAGCAACAAATGGAATAAATCAGCACTGAAACATGCATGTGAGAAATATTGCATCGAGGTGGTGGGCAACGATTGATTGATGACCGAGTAGGTAGATGAAGCTCACTCCTAAATAGATGGAGCATATAGATCAGTATTGATAGAAAAACAGATATATTTTTTATTAACATGAATGATTGATGATTATAATGGTCAAAGGCCTTAGCTTAAATACATTCTAGGAGCCATTACATGATGGGGCATGAAATTTTAATATGCTTCTTAGTTTAGAAAATTAAATTAAATATTTTTTTATATTATATTAACATTGTATAATTTTTCTCTCTCATTATGCTATTCTTGAAATGATAGTTTTCTCCTAATATTTTTAGGAGATGATTTAGGAAGCTCCACCATCTACATTTGACAAATTAACAAATTTCTATAATAACAATAAGTATATATTACTCATGTTATATTTCCCATACATTTAAAAAATACAAATTATTCATTCATAATATAAATTTTAATTACATGATAAGCCGATTCAAATCCCAACCTCCACAACCTTTAAGGTCAAACAATAATCATAATAGTCTAAAAAATAGTCATGTCTTTAAAAGAAAATCGTCGGGGTATGAGACTTGTGGAAAATTTATCCCGTGTAGTAACTCTAAAATATCTCAAATTTATTTATCTTTTATAGAGTGTGCTTCATTATATTGATCATAATCCTTTGCTATGATAATGTTAAGTGGCTTATTTCTTGGTTTAATTAGTTTATCTCGGATGACTATGGTCATTCCAGGTCTAGTCTTGGTTACTCGAGAAGATTATTGTATGTGGTGGTTGGAGCCCGTGCATCTTCTCCCATATTTGTGTTTATTTGTTGTTTTACTTTCTTACTTGAGTCACTTTATTAGAAATTATGGTATTTTGTGTTTGAACTCTTGTGTTTCCTTACATTTTTTTGTGTTTTTGCCGTATCTAGTTTGATCTCCATAACACAAACTCCATGAAACATCACCAAATGAGGTATCAAAGAGGAGGGTTTTGGGAGGGGTAAGACCGTCAATGCCATAATCAAACTCAACAACATGCCCATGACGCTATTGAGGTTTTTTCAATTGATCATCCCTAATTATATCATAGTTATAGATAGACACACACTTTATGATTTAGATTTAATGGAGTTTGGGAAAATTATTTCGAACTCTTGAAATAAGAGGGACCGAAAAAAGTAGTACCTTCAAGCTCTATTTATGTAATAGAAGACTGAAACCCTGGTTCGAAGGATCCTGATGGAAAGATAAGGTAGTTGGTATAATGTCTTTTGAAGCATTGCAAACGTGAAAGGATAACAAATAAATATGAGGTTAGAAATGGAAAGGATTGGAGTTGTCCTAAGCTCAATTTTAGCACTATCCTAGGCATAGCCACCTCAACTACCCGACCCCCGCACCCCTCCCCCTAACCCCAATGATCTAGTGCAAGTGATAGGACGCTAGTTGCTTCTTTAGACTCATAGTTTTCAGAAGTTTGTTCTTAATATGTTATCGTATTAATTCTCTATATATACTCTACTTATGCCGTAAATGTGACATTTTCTATAGTTTTGCACTTATTATTCTATATGCAGATGGCGAAAATAATTTATTTCCTAATGGGAAATTTTAGACCATCTTCTCTAAAGACCGGTAGATGATAGTGGTTCATTGAAATATGTACTGAATTTCTTGTCACTGTTAAACTAATAGCGGTCAACAAACAAATGGCTATAATTTTTCCTTGGCATGGACTAGTGATGTATAATTAACATTAAAAAAATTAAAAAGTTTATAAATATATATATATATATATATAATTTATATAAATGTAGATAATATTATTGAGAACCAACATATATTCATAATAATTTAGGATTTATTAAACATTGAGATTATTGACATTTTTCAAGGTGAAAAATATTTCCACAAGTTTTTCACTCAAAATGAGGCTTGCATCTTCACAGATTTGATCCCTCTAGACACTTGGTAGATCTAAATTTAAGATGGATATATATTGGTTAGATATAAGACCAAATAAAAATCAAAATAGATGTTGTGTGCACCCATGGTTGCGGTAACCCATAGTAAACCATGGTATTCTCCCATAGTATTAGACTTAAGGTATTGTAATGAAATCTATGTTTACTCAACAGGATAACTAATAAAAGTTAAAAAGTAATAAAAATAATAGATCAGTGAATCTAGGCTTGGATAGTTTCCGTGAAAAGTTGAAGAATGAAAATTCACTGCACAAATACTTAAAAATAATGCTTGAATATTAAAACCATATCCACACATTGTGGCATAAAATGTGCGAGTCAATTATCCAAATGGCATTATATGGTCCAAACCTACAATAATATCTTCAGGTTATGGTAGAATGAAATGTTTGGAACGTATTTATTTATTTAATAATATTAAAAAATAATATTTAGTTTACAAAATTAAACATTATAAGTTGCATTGGTCAATAAGCAAATTAATTGCTAGATTTTTCCACTGGTAGGGCCAAATAATAACGATTTTTATTTCAAAACATATAATTAATAAATATATAATTTAACTACTAAGTCTACTAAGACATATATATTCCACCCCACATGGTCTTAAACATTAGGCCTACTCAAGCTATATTAATATCATCAATGATATCCATATCACATTAATGAAATTATAGAACATTTAACTATGTGTATCATCAAGGTTTTAATAAAATTAAAAATAATAATATTATTAGGAATTAACATATGGATATTAATTTCGGATATATAAAGTATTTGGATAAATCAAATTTCTAGTGGTTCAAACTATATATTTAAAATAAGGCTTGCACTTTGATAGAGTTGATCCCTCTAGGCTCTTGGTAGATCATTAATGAATGTATGTTATGTGTTTGACTAAATCGAAATAAAAATTGTCCACACCCCTAGTTTTGGTAATACGTGATATTTTCCTCTAATATTAGGCCCATAGTATTATAATGAAATCAATTTTTATAAGATCACTAAAACAAAAGAGCTAGTGAAATGTAATATTTTTTCATTTATCTCATGTCCAATATTTATTATAAAAGTAATCTACTAAAGCCACAAATTCAGCTAGAAAATAGTGGAAATCTAGCATGATTTTTGAAAATTTGGCTTCAAAATAATGAAAATTCGATATGATTTCTGCTAAGATTTCCCATAAAATTTGGGGAATCTCAGTTACATATATCAAACTTTAAGATTTTGGATTCATAAGTTTTTTTTTATGGTGCTGAATCCACTTTTTACCATTAAAAAAAAAAAATTGATTCAAACACATTTATGATCCGATTTTCAAGTTAAAGTTATTTTCAAGTTAAAGTTAAAAATAACTTTTCGATGCTGTCTCAATAGACAATGCCTTTATTATAAACCGTTTTTAAATGCAGCAAGCTCACATCCAATAATAACATTAAAAGAAGGGGGAAGATAGGGTTAGAGCCTATCTTGATGGGCAATAGGTAAATGTTGCATTAACATGATTGCAATAATATATAAATGTTATAGCGTTGCCTCCTTTCAGTTGTTCATCTTGTTACTGGTAAGGCGTGTTGCGTTTCCGTTTTTCATTTCCCTTGTCATACTGGTAAGGCGTGTTGCGTTTCTGTTTTCCACCTCCCTTTTCGAATCGAATTACATAACTAGTCATTTGAATCCGACTTGTACAGTCCTTCGATCTGGAAGATCAAAGAGAAAGAAGCCCAGATCAGCGAAGTAGGAGCAGGAGCCGGAGCGAGGATGGTGGTAGAAGACTAAATCTCTCCTCCTCGCACCAGGATAATGATGTCAGGGAGAGGGAAAGAAGCCCAGATCAGCGAAGCAGGAGCAGGATGGGGATCGAGGGTGGTGGCAGAAGGCCAAATCCGTCCTCCTTACAGTCTGATAATAGGGTAAGAGAAAGAGGAAGAGGCCCCGATCGGCGAAGTATGAGGATGATCAGAGGAGGGGATGGTGGTAGAAGGCAAAATCGCTCCTCTTCAAACCTTCATAATAGAGTAAACAGTACAGAGGAGCATGTGTTTTACCATGACATCGAAGTAATACCTAGTCGCCCACGAAATATTATAATAGTAGAAGCACTGCTTCTTGGTCCAGAGAATCAACCGGCTACAGAAGAAACAATCAATGGTACGGCAACGTCAGGCCAGCAATCTCGTGTTAACCAGATGCAGTTATGGAGCTCTTTGGAGGACGATATGGAGAGAAGTGATCCTCATCTCGCTACAGAAGAATCCCCAGATCGTTCCCCCGCTCAGGTTGATCCTCAACATAGAGAACAAATTTTACGTTGTGTTCGGGATTGTCTATCTGCTTATCTGGATAGAATAAACGAATTCCATGGAGAAAAGCTGGATAGAATAAACGAATTCCACTGTGTTCGCATATTGCCCAGCATAAGGATTTCTGAGAATCATACAAATAGTGATAATAGCATTACTTCATCCTGTCCAATTTGCCATGTCGATTTTGAAATAGGGACAAAGGTAACTCCACTGAAGTGCAGCCACCACTACCATCCCGACTGCATTGAAAGATGGCTGCGTACTGGAGATACTTGTCCAGTCTGTCGATTAAAAGTTCAATTTCTGTTAAGGGTTCAGATTCGTCAAGCTTAGCAGTATGCATTGAAATCAATATTGGTTGAAATTCAGGTCAGTGTTTTTTTTTTTTTTTATTAATTGTATAATTTCTTTTGTTTCTTGATCATTTAGGAATGAAGAAAAACATAAAGCCTTGTAATGTGGGTTTATTTGTACTGTGAAGGGATTATAACATCTACATGGTCATGAATTTGATTTCTTATTTGGGTTTATTATAACATATTATAAGGAGTTCATTTATTTAGAAGATCAATTTTAATTAGTTCAAAGAAAACCGTTAATAAAGTTAAGATAAACTCTCATGAGTTTCATAGTGATAGAGGTAGTCAGGGAAAATCCTAAATATTATGGGTGGAAAGGATTTGCCATCTCTATGAGAATATAAACATTGAGGATGTTAACCACTTTCTCTTACAGTGCCTTGCTTACACTCACATTAGATCTAAGTTTCATAATCTTTGTTGCAATAACTTCTTAACCTTTTAACATGTCAATATTATAGTGAGCTAGAGACTCTTCTCTCCAAACTCTTTGAGCATAAGAATACAATTTAAAAAAAACTAAATAATTAGTTTCTTTAGATCTTACATAAAGTATAGTCTCGCCAAGTTAACCATCATCATTAAAGTATTGAATTCATTGTTCATTATTAATTATTTATTTAGTTTTTACTTTAAAATAAATTTTACTTAATATTATATATAAATAAATGAAATAGGCTTATGTTTAATTATATTTTAAAACCTGTTATTTTTTTTTCTAAGTAACACTAAATTTATTAATATATAACATAAAATTACAAAATTGTCGTTGTCTCAGCTGAGGGAGCCTGAGCACAGGGCCTGACTGCCATGAAAAACTAGAGTTTGGACTGCCCATAGAGGGAAAACCAGTCCCTGCAAATTAAGAGTAGCTGCCCTCATAGGGGAAACCGACTTTACATCCAAATTGTTTAACAAAAATACAAAAAATATAGCTGGCCACTCTGCAAGCAGAGGGAGAAGAGACAAGAAAACTAGAATTAACTTAAAGACACTATGCATGGAGAAAAAAAACCTCTGGGGCATATTCGAACTACTGTTCATTGGTTGGGGAGGGCGGTTCTTCAACAATTCTGCATCCAAACTCGTCGCTCCACCCGCCTTCATCAGCCGAGGGGAGAACTTTTCCTTTGTCCTCGCCTTCCATAGTTTGCACCTGCATTGAAATGTCTGGAACAATATTTAACTGGGCAAAGGTGTCCTTGGAATTTTCAGCAGAGGCGGGGCTAGGTGTAGTGGGGCATGAAAAGCGACAGAGGAACCGAGAATTGCAGGCAGAGGTGGCGGCAGGCGGGAGGACTCTTCGCAAACTGTGACCGTGAAATGCGATTTGAGGACCGGTCTTTCAAACTTGCAATTGAATGTGAACTCCGTGCGCTGAGAAGATTGGCGAAGGGAGGGAGAGGAAGGCGGGTGGGGAACAGAGGGAACGGGAGAGGGGCGGACCTGAGGCGCAGAGGAGAAGACAAAGGGAGGCGGAGGACGCACAGAAGGATAAGCGGCATCAGGGCAACGAGGCCTACCCCTGCGACTTCTAGTTTCTAGAATGTGATTGCAGGGGATATCTTCAGAAGAAGAGTCAGAAGTGGGAGAAGACTGGGAGCGATAAACACGACCACGACTGGAGCCACGGCGACATCGCATAGGATGGCGTAGTCGAGGCACGGAGAAGGGGAGATATTGATGAAACGAACAAAGGAGAAGAGATAGCGGAGAGCCGGGAGAACTGCATAGTGAATTCGAGTAGCAGAACTGACTATGCGAATGGTGAAATTCCAGGACTGTCTCTAGACAACACAGAAGCTCGCACCGTCTACTTTTCTGTGTTCGAGCACTAGGCTCAGCGCAGGCGGGCGGACAAGAACCACGGTGAATTGTAATGGTGGAGCAGACTAGGCAAGCACCATACAGAAGGTCACAATCCATAACAGGAGTCGAAGAAAACCAAATGGAATGCGCAGTGCATCGACGATTCGAGAGAGCATAATTAAGACTGCGTGGGGTGGTGAATTGAATGCCACCGTTAATGCGAGTGTGGGAGGCGAGGTGGCCAGCCCAAAGTGATGGCCTCAGGAGGCGACCAGGGACGAGCATCCCATCATGAGCTGGAGCCATCCGCATCCGGATATTTTAAAACCTGTTATTGTTTTATAAGTGTGAGGTGTTATTATAATCTTGCCACAATATAATTTAATATTTTTAGCTTGTGCAAATTTTTAGATTTATTATGGAGTTTTGATTTTATTAAATCAATTGTTAGTTGAGTTACCTAATATAATAATTTGGTAAATAGTAAGCATCAATGTCAAAACTTTCAATGACCAAATCAAAATATATTAATTATTAAGTTCTCAAAACAATATTAAATCGGCATTGCTCCTCCAAATATTCTTGAAATAAAGATTCTTCCCCTCCTCCATCACATAAACCAAATATTAGTTAATTTTTTTTTGTTAGTTACATATATTTATATTTTTAGAAACTTGCATGATATATTAGTTGTTGTTATAGGTATTTTACAAGGGAAACAAGACCAATAAAATAAGAAATACTTTTGGCACATTCTACTATTTGAACTTTGCTATAAAATTGTCATATTCTTGCACACACATTCCTACTATCATTAATAGAAGTTTTCATAACTAAGTTTGCAACTTTGCTAATTTTTTGGATGTATAAAAAAAATAAAAATGAAAAATGGGGTCTCTGAATGGTGAATCCATTGGAATAATGTTTAGATTATTTTCATCTTCATGTGCAGTAGTAAATTCAAATTAAGTGTAATTTTTTCTATGGAGAAACTTTTCCATTAATCTTTTTAGTTTATGTTTGTCGTTTATCCATGGAAAACATAATTTGTTGGTGATTCATTCAACGCTCGACAAGGAGTTTATCATTAGAATTTTTAGTTTCTAGTAAATGTTTGTATGTTGATAGTCTATTTGTATTTAGTGTTTTGAGTTTTTTTTTTATGTTGGTGTTTAGGACCCATCCACACATTTCAAATTCCACATTTGCATCAATGATGAATCTAAATACCAATTGTGACTCAGATTCTTCCGAATGAATTTCATCTCTAATGGAAGGTGGACTAGAGCGCTTATGCTCACTCTACCACATGAATTTAGTGTCTGGTGACAAGTGGAATGGAGTTTGCATAGATCGTCATAAATCATTCCATAGGATGTTTGGCGCTGAAGCTAGAGGGAATAGAGTGCCTTCTCCCTCTCCTATGTGCATTAAGATTATTCGTCTTAAACATGGTAATAGATGACAAATAGGTCATGGGGAATCAAGAAATATGGTATCTCATAGCTAATGGAATGAGAATACCGAAGAGGGGAATGTGAAATGCTATAATTTGGAGAGTGAGGAATAAAAGAGTGAATAAAATCACAATTGGAGAATCATAAGTTGACATCTAAGATGAAGCTATTTTTTTAGCATGGAGAAATTAGTTTTAAAACATTAACCAAGTAATATTAGAGGGGAAATAAAAGAAGCATAAAACAAAGAAAGAGTTGAGATGAGCTAAATAGAAACATTGATATAGGGAAATCGTTCCACCCTAATAAAAAAGGCCAAAACCACATGAAAAGGAGAATGAAAAGAGTTTGAAAATGTTTGAAAAGCCATTGAAAACAAGCCACCACAATTACTTTCAACAATTGGACCTCATTTCCTAAGTGTTTTTTTGAATTTAAATCCCACAATTAATTCAAGCGATGAGTGGAATTGCAGAAGAGGAGCTCAATGATCAGAAGATCAATATTTATATAAAAGTTGAAAGTGATAGAAATGTTTTATACCTAAATGAACAGATAGAGTTTGTCACTGGGATTCCAATGCAATTTGTTTTGTCAAAATACAAGTTTTTATGAGGGATTTATGGCCTATTGTTCATTTGCCCAAACATGCAAAAATTATGTAGATGAGTGATAGACTGATCACTTGGTGGTCCAGTCAGCACCTCAGGCATATCTAGGGAATATTCTCTAGTTTCAGCCAGTGGCACTATGACAAGTGTCATCTTAATATTTTCCAAGGTTTTTATGTGAAGCTTGAATTCTTCCTCCATTTCCTAAGGTTTCAATTTTTATATTATGTCTCATTATTTTTACTTTGGAGGATTTATGCGCCAATGGGGAAGGGCCACGTCGCATGCCACACACCCCCCCATGGCATGGCAGGTTGGAACCGTGTTAGTTAGGTGCATTTTATTTTATTACAAGGTTGGAGCATGTGTGTGCACACACGCACACATACACACACACACACACACACAAATATATATATATATATATATATATATATATATATATATATATATTTGTGTGTGTGTGTGTGTGTATGTGTTATAACCTAAGGTTGAAACTATGCTATGGTGGCAAAGACATTATATATCACATCTATCAAACCTAAGGTCAAACCATATTATATGGGAAGATGTTATTTAACTTTGGTGGAGCTTCTAACTAACTGGTCGAGGTTAACTAAGGATGGAAGAGATTCTATTATAGCTAGTGGACAGTTATTTAAATGACTGATAAAATTAAATTATAGATGAAGCCTGATACAATGGCACAAAACAAAATTAAGGCCTAGTTTGTGGGTCTTAATAGATATATTATGTCGCTCTTAATTTAGGTTTGCAGGCGGGATCAACAGGGGTCTGGATGGGGCCAACCCCCTCCCATGTGTCCAAATTTTGAAACCAACGGCTAACACCAGCAAGTCTGGAAGAGATTATTTAAATGATAATCCATGTTATTAATTGATAAATCGTGGGTAAGCCACGTTAAAAATGTATTAACGCTAAACGAGATTTATCACTAATGCTCTTATCTTAACCATTAATCCACACTTATCATCTAGTTAAGCACAGTTTAGACTAGAGGATAACTTGGAGGAGCATGCCAAATGTAACAGAAGTGCTAAATTTGGTAATGTTAAGGAGGGGAATTCTAGAATTAGAGGAGGAATTGTATGAGATTTTGTTTTTTCCATAATTGAGAAAATTTTCAACCAAAATGAGCTTAGGAAGAGTCATTCTTGGTATATTTTTATGTTTTGTAGCCATTGAAGCAGGTTGTAGAGGCAACAGGAGACTATAATCAACAATTATATGTAATTGAAGCTAATAAAAAGGCCCACACTATGAATCTTGACCAAGGAGACGTAGCCCAGGAGGGCTGAACTCCTTCTTCAAAAACTTGTGCTGATGGATTTTTTTATGGTTTTTTCTACATTTTTATGTTGTTGTTCAATTGATACTTCTGGTTTTTATTTTTCATTAATTTCAACATAAAACATAAGATAATTTGTTGTTTTGACACACACCTGGACCAAGAAAACTAAAGCACCATAAGAAAACAAGAAGAAAATAAATTATAATTCTGAAATTGTAATTAGAACAACAAAACTAACATACAAGTTCAGATCAAGTGGTATCAGAGAATCAGGTTTCTTAAGGTTATTTGTTTTCTTTGCTATTTTTTGTCCAAATGAGTTTTACCTATTGTAATTTTGTGATGCTTACAAGGTTAAGATTGCAGAGAGGAGAAGTGAAACTATTGGTTGCTTGTCCTAAAGTTAGGACAAGAAGAGGGAGAGGCACAAGGCACCATATCCACCTGAACTTTCACTCCTAGTTGCACCTGAAGCACCTCAAGTGTTATCTTTGTTTTAGATTGAGGAGGTCCAGATTGCCCCAGAAACTGAATTTAAATATGAAGCCATCATGTCATGTATTGGAGGCAATGAAGGACAATCATAAAAGGAGGATGTCAATAAAGACTTCAATGACATGGAGAGGATGGTCAATATTATGTTTGATGCATTCACTGTTGGAATGGTAGGAGGAGGTTCTAAGTTCCCAAGTGGAGAAGGAACTTCAAATGATAAGAAGGATGAAGAGAGGAGTTCAAAGGGCAGTGGAGGAAAGCCACCTCTATCTCCACCATCTTCATCATCCTCATCATAACCATCAACTTCATCTTCCATTTCCACCATAAAAACCACTCATACCCATACTCATTCCAATACCCCAAGAAGGAAAAATCCATTACTCAAATTGGACATTAATTTTAAACTACCCATGTACAATGGCGAGGTAAATGTAGGGAGGCTTGAAAATTGGATACGTCAACTGGAGGTGTACTATAGAATTTAGAACCTTCAAGAAGATGACATAAAAAAACACTTGGCTTCATTGAGGCTAGAAGGAGCAATAGTAGTTTGGTGGGAAGCAAAGACTAAAGATGAAATGTGAATCCATAGTAATATATTCTTCACTTGGGTTGATTTTATTTCTTCCATTAAAAGATAGTTTTATCCTTTAGCTTACATGAAAAAAACTATTATGAGTTGGCAAAATTTTAGACAGCTCAAGGGTCAAACAGTTCAAGATTATACCTAGGAATTTAGAAAGAGGGCTTTGTTTTCAGGAGTAAATTTGAATTCCCAAGATAGACCCTTGAAATACATTGGGGGTTTACATTCCTATTTGAAACATACTATCCTTATGTTTAACCCAAGAAATTTAGATGATGTTTGTGTACAAGCCACACACTTCGAGGCAAGGGGAGAACAAGGCATAGAGGAGAAGGAGGAAAGTGAGTGCAAAGGGAAAGAAATTTTTATGGAAGAGGAAAAATAAATAGTTCTGTAAAAAAAGAAAAGGAAAAAATCACATGCTAAAATTTTTCAAAGACTAGCCATGATGAATACCACTGTTGGCAACTTCATCAAGAATTGAAACAAAAAAGAGTGAAATCCAAAGAGAAGGGAAATTTTTTTGCTATAGCTAAACAAGACTTAGGGTCAGATTCAGAAGATTAGACAAAAATTACAACCATGGGCTTGAAAGGTAAACATGTTGCAAGCACTAGTTCTTCAAATTGTTCAAATGATACTTGTGATGAAAATACAAGGATATAAATTTTCAATATTAGAGTCGTCTCTAAACATACCAAGATTGATACACATTTTGATAGTGGGTCACAAGCTAACTTGACTTTTGAAGATTTTAATAAGCAGTTAGTCCTTGAAACTATTAGACATCCGGGACCATATCCTTTTGGTTGGATATGCAAGAATGAAAACTTGCAGGTTACAAGGAAGTGCTTACTAAGATTCGCCATTAACTCAAACTTTCTTGATGAAGTTGAGCTTGATGTGGTGCCTCTTGAAATATCTGGTATTTTATTTGGAAGTCCTCATATATACAATAGGAATATTTTTCTTCATCTCCATGAGAAAAAGTATCACTTTTTTAATGATTGTATTGAGTACATAATTAGAGCACATAAGAAGAAGACATGTTTGTCTCTTATGCATGCAAGTGAAATGAAGAGGATAGTGAATGAAAGTCATAACTTGACATTGTCTATTATTAAAAAAAGAGATGTAGTGAACCACACTTTTGATAAGGATGCCTATGATTTTAGTGATTTGTTTCAGGATGTTAACGGGTTTCCTTTTCAAGAAGGTAAAAAACGTTTGCAACAGTCAGCATTGGTGTTAAGCAGTGTCGGAAACAAGATGTCAACGCAAGAGGGTGAAGAGGTCAAAGATAAGGTGACAAATTAGCTTGGAAAAGATGACATGGGTTCCAAAAATGTTAGTTTATGGTTTCCAAAAGATACATGGAAATGGAAAAGAAACATGGTCAAGATTCGACGCAAGTACAAGGAAAAATAAGCTAAAAGTCACCATAGTGACAATGTGCAAGGTGAGAAAGTTTCTAAGTTTTCTTTGATTGTTGACAAAGGTAGGAACAAGATGGTTTCTGCAAAAATGTATTGTTGTTCTAAAAATTCAAATATACTGCATCATGACAGTGTCAATGACGAGAAGAGAAGGTCGCAAGATCAAGGAAAAAGTTTCATTTTGTGAAAAGCTCCAAATGATGAAATTGGGAAAATTTCAGTGGATAGAGACTGGAAGGGTGAGGGAACAGTCTCCTCATCCACATAATAAAAAATCAAGAGATATTTTGGGGTCCAAAAGGCTTGTAGTGGGGGGAAGTTATCAGGAGATCATTATTTAGCTAAAAAACGACAATGCTCAGAAATGCTTCAGACCTAAATGACCAGATAGATTTTGTCACCGTGATTCCAATGCAACTCATTTCGTAAAAGTCTGAGTTCATATGAGGAAGTTATGGTATGCTGTTCATTTTCCCAAATAGGTAAAAACTATGCAGATTAGTGACAGAATGATGAATTTGTAGTCCAGTCAACACCTCAGGCATATCTAGGGAATAATCTCCAGTTTCAACTAGTGACACTGTGACAAGTGTCATCTTCAGATTCGTCAAGGTTGCTATGTGAACTTTTAATTCTTCCTCCATTTCTTAAGGTTTCAATTTTTATATTATGGATCTTTACTTTTATTTGCAGGATTTATTTGCCAATGGGGAAGGGTTATGTGGTGTGCCTCATACACCCCCATTGCATGATAGGTTGGAACCATATGGGCGCATTTGATTTTATCACAAGTTTGGAGTGCACACACATATATATATTGAAAAAAATTGTTATAACCTAAGGTCGAAACTATGCTATGGTGGCAGAGACATATTATATATTGCATATATCAAACTGAAAGTCAAACCATACGATATTGGCGGCTGTTATTTAACTTTGGTGCAGCTTCTAACTAACTGGTGGAGGCTAACTAATGATGGTGGAGAATCTATTCTAGCTAGTGGAAAACTATTTAAATGAATACCAAGCTTCAATTATAGCGGAGGCTCGATATAATGGATTGGAACAAAATTATTGTGCGGGGATCAGGGTCGAATCCATGACCTCCCCTGCACTATACCAAATCCTTACCATCTCGCCTAACTTGTGGGTCTTAACCCATATACGATGCGGCTCCTAATTTAAGATTGCAGGTGCGAAGAACGGGGGTCCGAAGGGGGCTAATCCCCCCCCATGTGTCCAAAGTTTGAAACCAACGGCTAACAAATAAAATTCTGTTGGAGATTATTTAAATGAAAAGGCATGTTATTAATTAATAAACCATGGCTAAGACACGTTAAAAATGTATTAGCACTAAATTCTCTTTATCACTAATGCACTTATCTTAACCATTAATCCGAACTTATCAACTAGTTAAGCAGAGTTTAGACTGGCGGATAACTTGGAGAAGCGCGCCAAATACAGCGGCAGTGCCCAATTTAGTAATCTTAATTGGAAGAATTCTAGAATTAGAGGAGAAATTGTAGGGAAATTTGTTTTTTCATAACTGAGGCAATTTTTTATAAAAATGAGCTAAAAAAAAGTCATTCTCGGTAGGTTTTGATGTTTTGGAGCCATTGGAGTAGGTTGCAGAGGAAACACAAGACTGTAAATAATCATTTTTCACAATTGAATCTAATACAAAGGCCCACACTATGAAGCTGGACTAGGGAGACATAGCCCAGGAGGGGTGAACTCCTTTGACAAAACTTGTGTATTGAGCTCTATTATTCTTTCATGTTGTGTTTTTATATGTTTTTTTTAGCATTACATTTCTATGCCTTTGTGTTCATGAAAAGCACTAAATTTCACAAATTTTAATGAATTTTCAATCACATGCTCATGGACAAACTCTTGTTTGATAAGAAAACCAAAGCACTTTCATTTTAAATATGAAACTGATATTAGCACAAGATTAACTTACAATCAATTTCACATCACCCAATCCAAAAAAAATCCATGAATGAAACTCATGCAAAAAGAGAAAATATAATAATATCACAAATCTTTCCTAGTTGCTAAAATGAACTTTGATAAAATTGATTTCCGAAATTCCAAGTGGAGTATTAACATATGTATTTCGGAAGGTGTATCCTTCAATTGTATTATTCCTATGATATGCCATGAAGGAGGTGTAATCTCATCACAATATTCCTATATTATTAATAGTTCTCCACCACAACTCATTATGCTTTGTATCCACCTACTTTTGCATTCGTATGGTCCAGACAATGGCATTATTATTAAATGATGAATATGGGATATGTGTTTTCAAATAAAAAATACAATATAACAATATAACAAATACAATATAACAAACACACTTATTCAAATATAACAAATGGTTCAAGATACCGGGCTTCCGAATTCCCAAATGATTGAAAATAAATAGTGATGCCATGGCATTCAAAAGGGGAAGGGCTACATTACCCCAACATTTTTACATGAGTGTAGGTATATATTTAAGTAGTGAATCCAACATGTATTTTGAGTGATTAGAGGGTAGTCCATAGATATTTCATGATTTCATGGGATCCATGTGAGTGTCAATAACCTACTATTGTAATTTTTATTAGTAACATAATATGTGTGGACCCTGGATAGGCCATATGGCAATTTTTTGGAGGCGGGCCCACATCTATATGATCTACTCAATGGAGATTTCATGAATCCAAGTGATGTAGGGAAAAATGGTCACATGTTTGGGTTATTATCTAAGGCATAATAACATGAGTTTCTACCTTATTGAAATCATAATATATTCACGGATGTCTATCTGAAAGTACGTACAGAGGCAAAGAGGATTAACATGAGGGGTAAAATATTAGTGATATGGGTTTGCACATATCAATGATAATTCGTGTCAATGTCTTTGTGATTATGAATAGTAAACCTATATTGGTCTATGAAACTATAGAATGATTGGTTGCATAGATCTGTGTGAATAAGCAGTAGACACCAACTAGTAAATATTTAAAATATATTTTAATAAATTGTAATGGAGTTAAACTTTGGAATGATGGGTAACATTATAAATAACTATTCAAAATCACCTCCAAATGTAGTTACATCACACAACCATCACCTTGGTATATTCCCTATGTTTTCGCAACTAAATTAACTTACTTGAGTGTGGATAAGATAATATCAATTTTTGGGTCACACCGATTGATCCAAACCCCTACAAAAACTAGGAAGAATCAAGGTGTTTAGAGAATCTTAGGTCTACGTCTTGCTCCATTCATAGGTTTCTTCTCACTAGTATATTTTCAAAATATAGATATTAAATGAGTTTAAATTATTTATAAATGAAACTTCTATTTTCCAAACGTAAATGAATAAGGTTGTTTATTTCAATGACTAACCCAAAAGTCGTAGCTTAAGCTAAAAAAAAATTTATGACCTCTGGATGGAGTTAAATAGTGTGCATACTTAGGAATTATCTTAAGGGGTATTTGAGTTGATATGATGGCCCAACACATTAAAATTAGTGTGTGTTGACTTCAAACTTCTTAAAGATAATAACTGACTTTCTAATTTCCCTATGTCACTTATGAGTATAAGGGAAAGAGCATACTCTTTAAAAGAATAATCTAAAATATTAAGTTTGTAGTGTTTGAATAGAGTATGTGTAATATGTGTATACTAATCACACTACCACATGAATATATCATAGAATATTTAAGTACTAATTAAATTATTTCATAATATATCTTTACATGAAAGAGAATATGTGTGCATGTATAGGTTTTTCCTTACTTCCTACATAAGCTCTGTGAAATTTTAATATAATCAAACAAGGGATATGAATATAGTTCAATATCCTTTCTAATTTACCAAGATCACTAATTGTGCAATGTGAAGAGATTACTAAGAAAATGGGCTTATTTACTAATCCTAAACTTATAAAAAAACTAGATTCTATAAAATGAAAAATGTGTAGGACATTATGTGGCAAGAAAGGAACATTTTCTCCTTGAATTGGTTTACCTAATTAATTTTTAATGTGCCACTCACTATGGGTAGGATATTATAGGATACTCCCATTGAAAATAGAAAATAGAGAAAATTGTGGAAAACTATGAAGTAGAAAATTCATGTGAGGTTTGGAATTATTGTTGCAATAATTATACAAACTAGAAATGGAGAGTTGGAAAGAACCAAAATATTGTTTCTTACATATTAATGTGTACTCTTTAGATAATGGCACAAATTAGAATTTTTTCTACAACAAACAAAATGAATTCGTCTAGGTGTTGTTAGAGACTCTTGGTTCACATGGAATGAAATTGAGAAGTTGTTAGAGCCTTTATAGAAAACATCTAAAGATAGACAAATAAATAAATAAATGGATTCATCAATCTATATTGTGGAATTGTTTGAGTGTTTAGTCAAAATTTGACTTATTGTGTAGGAAGTTGCAAGATACACAAATTTATATTAGTGGTTAGTGATAATTATAAAAAATAAATAACACATGCTCAACAAAAAAACATGAATGAATTATTATGCAAACAAAGAAATAGATAAAAGAAATAATTTCAAATTTGAATAAATATATGTTTTGTTGATGGAAGTAACGATGGTATGCAATTTGAGAGACACCCGAGGAAGATGTTGAGTTATAAGATCCCTTTATGATCCTCAAAAGTAATGCCCATTCCTCTCCCTATTGTTGGTTATGTATCACCTAATTAATAAGTATGAAAACAATTGCAATGGTGAAGGAATGAAAATGATTAGTGTGCATGAAATCTATTTCAAAAGTTTGAATGATCTCCAACAAGATTTTGGTAGAATAAGTATGCATTTCTTCTCTCTTTGAGATTGTTATTCGTTAGTAGTATTTATAGGATTTCCCTCTTGCTCCTTATGTATTTTATGTATTTTTCATTTAGTTGAGGTTTATTTTATTATGTGTTCCTTATTCTTAAGGATAATATTATAGAGGCCTTTAAGTGTCAACTGATCATAGTCAAGTGTGGTGTGCCCCAAACCCACCCTATTTGAACCTTGCAATCTCCTTCTATTAGGATCTTAATGATTTCCAACATTTTTTTTTGAAAGAGAGTATTTGTACATATATCCACTTTTTTTGAAAGGAATAGTGACACAAAATACATAAATCTTGAATGATGACTTTGCCTATATCAGAAAAGGGCCATTTTATAAATTTTGAACAAGTATTTGTGATTTTTTGAATAATTTCCATAGGGAACCACCATATTATGAGCTAATGAATTATTTTGGTGACCACATATACAATGATAAAGTTTTAGGTTAAAACACCCCTAGCATGCTATATTATCACCAAAACATTAATTACCTAGTTCAAATTAATGTTATTATTGAAGTACACAATTGAATAATGGCTCCCACATATTCAAACACATTTTTTCATCATTATTGAATTAACATGGGATAATTAATCACTTCCAGGTAATTTATTTTCACTATATTCACCCATTTTCATTAAAGTAACTTAGAAAACAACCTTTTCTTAAATTATTTTCACTTAATTATATTCATTAACCCGTTTTACAATATTCATATTAAATTTAGGTATGAAAGTATGGTTAAATCACATTTTATTATTCTAAGGATATCAAGGATAAACATTATTTCCCTATACTCGAGAGCTTTTTCTCATTTCACTACCTTTAATTGATCCAGCTTGTGAATAACAATGTACTACCAAAATTAATTCAACCTTCACCATTATTGCGTTCAACTATAGAGGAGAGAGATAAATACCAAGGAGGAGATCAAAAGAGAGACATTTCTCTCCAACATCATCCCGTAAGTGATATTTTATTAAGTATTTTTTGGGTAACAAAAATACATTCATTATTTTTTTATTAATTTTTCTAATATTTTATTTTTAAGTCATTGATAGATGGTGCAAGGATGAATGAATTGTGTAAAATTTAGGTTTTATACTTAATCTCACATATCTATAAAAAATACTGGAGACATAATTGTTTAACCCTTTGTACATGAGCTATACAATAATGTTGAAAATCCCAATCAGTATTATCTTACTTACCAAGTTCAAACCCAAGGTACAACAATTTGGAAAAAATTTAAAATTTGAGGCTAATATTCTCCAAATTATTAAATATAATATGACCATGAATCAAAGTATGATGAAACAAATCAGAATCACTGTAAAATAAAATTTACAAAAGGGGGTCAATTTTTTTTCTTTGTCCTCATATAAGCATACCTCCCTCAATGAATACCATCATTATAAGATCCATCTATATTTCATCTCTCCTACTTAAAGAAATAATTTGGATCTGATTTTCACGTTAAAACTAGTCTTCTTAAATTAGATGTAGAATTTTCTAGTTAGATTTATCAAGAGGCAATCCTTGAAAAACAATGGAATCATCTCCACCAACAAGTTATCATGGAAGTTTTAATACAATGGAAGAATATATAGCCATAGGATGCAAAATGGGAGCCATTAACCATTCTGCAACAAGGTATCCATCATCTCCATTCTTTAGGTTAAGGATTTTTATAAGGGGGAGTACATGTTAGGGTGCTAGCTTCCCTAACTCCTTATGTAGATACATTACTATTTATTTCTATGTCCATAGGAAATCATATTTATGTTGCACTTTTGTTGCTTTTCATGTCAAATGCAATGTCATTGAAATAAAAATCCAACAACATGGGTTATTGTTGAATGTGCATAGCATGTTGTCATGTTTTTAGTTTGTTTATCATATATTTGAAGGAATTTACACTTTAGCTCCACAATCCAAATGAGAATTAAAATTGTATGGTTTAATGATCTATTTTGAGACCTCTACAATGGTATATGGTATTTCCTCTAAATCCATAGAAATGAAGATAAATTAAAACTTTAGAGAATAATTTAAATTTAGAAATTAAAGTATTATTTAGGCATCCTAAGAATATCCAAGCATCTGGGCCCTCTGCCACAAGAGAGACTAGATTAATAGTTGGATACCATATTTCTATATTTCTTCTGTCTCCAATAAATTGAATCTACTTAACTTGGTAGTATAAATGGAATGAGCTATGGAGACTCATTGTAGTGACATGGCTAAGCTGATTACTTTGTACCCTTTTTTGGAAATTTTACGTGGTCAATTGAACACGTGGCAAATGATATGTGGTAGCGAAACGAGGTCTATGAAAGATGTGTGAATTTGATCAATTTGGATATGATCAATACTATGAAGTTTGTACATTTGATATGAAAGGATGTGGTCTAAAAGCCATAGCAGAGGCATAAAATGTGTCCTACAATAGACTACTGTTTGTATGTAAAAAACAAAGGAGAAATATATAAGGATTGTAAAAAAAAAATACATGAATAAATGAAATAAGGAGTGACGTAAAAAGCATAGGAGTAGAATAAAATAGCGCTGAAGATATATCGAAAGGATTCAATAAATAATTTTAGGCAGTTAGTACCTCCATTTGGTTGGTGCAAGTGAATCAATGTAACAATAGGTTTGTGGCTATGATATCATTTAATAATAAAGGTAAAAATATGTGTGTGTGGGGAATTTTTTTATTTTTTTTATTGATGTGATTAATATTATATTTATGCATTGAAGTGTTTTTAATTTTTTAATATTGGCCGCTATATTCGTTCGCTCCCCCTCTCAATATAATTATTTTCCCAAAAATTACTACCAAAGTGGGTTCCTCCAGGAATATTTAATTATTAGAAAGTATATCACAAATAAAAATGTCTAGTTAGAAGGGATCTTCTTCAAGCAATGATTAGCTCTTGGATAGATCAAAATATTCCTTTTGGAAAATAAGAATGAGTACCAACATTGCGTCACTAGGTATAGATGTCTAGATGAATGTTGGGAATGTTTATTATTTTCATGCAAATCCTCTGATTGATACAAATGGAAAATTATTTTTACCAAATAATATAGTGGAAAAAAAAAATCATATTAAGTGTACTCTCAGAAATATAATTTCTCAATTGATGCAATGCAAATTAGCCAAAGAAATTTGGGACAAGATTCAAATAAGTTGAGAAGGAGATGCCAAAGTAAATAAGGCCAAGTTGCAATATTATAGATACTAGTTTGAAAGTAAGAAAATGGATGAAGGTGAGAATGTTGTAGCATTATTTATTTGAGTATATGGTAAAGTTAATACTATCATAGTTCTTCATGAGATAGTTAATGAGTTTAAAGTTTCTACAAAATACTGAGATCCCTTCCCTCAAGGTTTAATCTAAATTTTTTATATATTGTGGAATTATTAGATCTTGAAAATATGAATTTGGATACTCTTCATGGAACAATCACTAGATATTAAATGAGAGTTGAAAGGAGACATTGGGATAAACAGAAGAAGCACTTAAAGTGTCTAAAGAAGAAAACAATAAAAACTCCCTTGAAGACACTAGTCATGAATACGACAAAGACGAAGCTCAATTTATAAAAAAGATAAAAAGTAGAACTAGAAGCTTCAAAGTTAAGCTTCCATTCAAGTGTTTTGAATGTATTATAAGTAGTCAATATGAATTTAATTTTACTTATAAAAAAACAAATGATAATGACGATAAAGAAAAAATTAAATCTCATAATCATAGAAGATGATATATTAAAAAAAAGGAGATTATATACTCTAAAGAATATAATAGTTGTGAAAGTGATTAATGCATGTTGTAAATCTCCCTCCTACCAATCTAGAATCTCCAGGTTTAATGGGAGGTGTTATTTTTAATTAATCCAACCTCCATGTTATGATTATGAATGTGGGATTATAAAATTACTTCTCACCCAATGTTTGCAAAACTCAATTTTGATAACACCATTTTGTTCAACTTATCAAATTATTTACGATGATATAATATTTTCCTCAATACAAACTATAAATGAAAATTTATTCCCATTTGAAATTTGGACCCTGTAACCCTTTCCACATCAACATGATCTACCACATGATAGCCATGTGGCTCTACCACCCTATATTAAGTCCAAAATGGCACCCACCATGTCATGGGGCCATAACAGTTATACATCATTGTAGCATTGTTCCAACATCCAAGAGTGTTTGTCTCTGAAACACTCGCATAGTAGCTAATATTTTTATGTTATATAATAAGTATGCTCTTTGTCTTCCTACCATTGTCCCCTCTACTATATTTTTCAATGCACACCACAATTATGAAATGCAGTAAAAAAAATCTCTAGGGGTTCGAGGTCCATGGTGATGGTTCACACAACCACATCAACTTCCACTTTACTTCCATGCAACATTTCACAGGCTAAGTGGCTCCACAAAAACATTACCACGTGTAGTTTAGGTGTCATGTCAACCTTGACATCACACTAATGTCAAAGTGATATCATCCAGCCATGTGGAATCCTTTGGTGGTACAAATTATCACTGAAGAGTTATCCCCTTTGTCATCCAAAGAGGCCATTTCTTCTTCCCACTAGTGTGATATGTCACTAGCTATACCATGTCACATGTCCACACCATATGGAATCTTACATGGCATATACCACTTTGACCTATGAAAACAGTCCCACTAGACTTAATCCTTTAGGAAAATCAATGTTATCTCATTTGTGGATGGGGATGTCATTCTATCTCTCCCTATGTTGATAGAGTCATAATTCCCATGTCTAAACAAAGTCATTGTCACACATCTACTGCATGAAAAAAAAACTTGTAGTAATTGAAAAGAACATTTCCCATCCCACACCTTTTGTTGATTGTGCCAACTCCCACTAGGATTTCATGGATAACCTAATTCAACATTACATGGAATTTCACATGAGGTAATGGAATTTTTCCAGTCTTGGACTCTTCATCAATCTGCAACTTGTATAAAAAAGGATCAATATTCCCATCCCATTAACGGAATTTTTTCCCCATGGACGTATAAATTATTGTCAAGAAATGTCAATGTTTCTCTATCATTTCCAAATCAAATCTCATTTGTATGTTCATCATCACTTGTTCAGATTATTCTTGAGGATGTATAATATTTGTCATGCAATGTCAAGGTTTTCCTATCCTTTCTAAATTATAACTTGTTTACACCTTTACCATGGCTTGCTTGGCCCCATATGGAGACCCACCACATAGAAAAGATCAAGCTTAAAGTCCTGAGGATTTTGACAATTAAACTGAGCCTTGTGCTAGTTCACATGTTGAAATCATTAAATCATTACAGAGATAACAACCCAATCCAATGAAAATCGCTCATGGAATTGCACATAGACTCAATACATGCAATGTATCCACCAAAGAGACTTGGAATCACACAATATAACAATCCTAATGATAGTTGAGACTTCATTGTACATTGGATACAAGAACATCCCATTAGCCACATAATGCATTCACATAAACACCACTATAGCCACTAATATAATATGAAACACACAACATCAACCAAAGGATTTTTCCAGTGTATAAAATGACATATATCCATGATATTCACAACATGGAAAATAATATAAATCACACATGGTGAAATTCAACTGAGCTCATCACATACTCATGCATTTATGAAATTAACCCTGCACTCAGTAAAGTGTTAGAAGTCAAAGGGACCTACAATCCCTTTTATCTGTGAGAACAATCACATATTCATCTCATTAAAATAACTAGGATTAGTGTATTCCTACATAATAATTCTAATAGAACTATTTATATGACCCATAACATAATTATTTTTAAATAAAGTGCAATTTTAACTTCAAATCTATCGACACTAGTACATTTGGCTGAAATTCCGACACTTTAGTTCTGACACTTTTGTCGTAATGTTGGAAATTTCCCCAATTTCTATCAAATTTTCAAATCCCGCCACAAATCGTCGCTATACCAACGTTTAGGGATATCATTTCTTTTGCGATGTTTATGTTTGTCATCGCAATTGTGAATTTTTAAACACTTCGTCAGTCTTACGATGTTTATGGGATGAAACGTCAGAATTGCGACGTTGACTACACATTTTTCGGTCTTGCAACACTTGGGAGAAACCGTCGGAAAAGCGACGTTTTTCATATAGACATCGGTCTTGCGACATTGTGAAGCCAAAAGTCACAAGACTGACGTTTATATGAGAAACGTCGCTTTTCCGAGGATGGCTCTCAAACGTCGCAAGACTGACATTTATTTGAGAAACATCGCTTGTCGGACGATTTCTCCCAAGCGTCGCAAGACCGAAATAAAAAGTGTAATTTTATTTCACCTCAACCGATCATTAACTTCAACTTTATGTGTTCATGTTGATAGTATATCATAAGCTTCATAATTTTTTTGTTTTTTTATAATGAAGGAAATATGAAAATGATATTAAGAAGAATCTTAGTTTTGTAGATATTTCGTATGTTTATAAAATTGATCAAAATATATTATTATTGACGCTGTTTTGTAACATTGATAAATTGACCGATTTATTAACCATATATTTATATGAAAGATACTTATTTTCGATATTAACATGATGAGAATAAAGTTGAAATACCAAACTGCATATTTTTCTATGAAAGACACAAAAATTTCAAGTCGTGCCTTCTGATCAGATCGCCCGACCGGGCGTGTTCGGGTCATTCTGTTACGTTCGAGGGTGCCCGTATCAGTTTTGCTAAGTTGTGACCGCCCGGGTGCCTTGTGCATGTTCGGGTGGCCCGTTTTCTATTTTCTCCCATGTGGCATAGTTCGGTCAGGCGCGTTGTGTCACGCCATGTGAGGTCACCTGACCGGACATGTTCGGGCTGGGCCATTTCATTCAAGGGCACATGTATCATTTTTTCTAAGTTTTGATCACCTGAGTGCCTTATGCACATTCGAGCGACCCATTTTCCGTTTGCTCCCTTGTGGCATCATTCGGTCGGGTGCGTCGTGTCGCGCTGTGTGAGGTCGCCTGAACAGGCACGTTTAGGTCGGACCGTTTCATTGGAGGGTGCCTGTATTAGTTTTGGTAAGTTGTGACTGCCTGGGTGCCTTGTGCATGTTCAGGTGGCCCATTTCCATTTGCTCCCATGTGGCATTATTTAGTAGGTCGCACCATGTCATGCCATGTGAGGTCACCTGACCAGGCACGTTCAGGTCGGTCCATTTTATTCGAGGGTGCCGGTATCAGTTTTGCTAAGTTATGACAACCCAGGTGAATTCTGCACGTTCGGGCAACCCATTTTCCATTTTCTCCCATGTGGCATCATTTGGTCTTGCTTTCCATGTCACGCCTTCTGATTAGGTCACCCGACGAGGCACATTCGGGTCAGGTCGTTTCATTGGAGGGTGCTCGTATCAGTTTGTCTAAGTTGTGACCACCTGGGTGCCTTGTGCAAGTTTGAGTGGCCCATTTTTTGTTTTCTCCCTTGTGGCATCATTCAGTTGGGCACGTCGTGTCGCGCCATGTGATGTCATCCGACCAGGCATGTTCGGGTTGGGTCGTTTCGTTCGAGGGCGCCTGTATTGTTTTCGTTAAGTTGTGACCGCCTGGGTGCCTTGTGCACATTCGGGCAGCTTTTTTTCCATTCACTCCCTTGTGCCATCTTTTGGTTGGGCACTGTGTCGTGTCGTGTGAGGGCACCCGACCAAGCGCGTTCAGGTTGCGTTGTTTCTTTCGAGGGTGCCCATATCAGTTTTACTAAGTTGTCACCGCCCCAGTGCCTTGTGCATGTTCGGGCGACCTATTTTCCATTTTCTTCCATGTCGCATCATTTAGCCGGGCATGCCTATCGCGCCATGTGAGGTCCCTCGACCGGGGGTGTTTGGGTCAGTCCATTTCATTTGAGGGCACTCGTATCAGTTTTTCTAAGTTGAGACCACCCGGGTGCATTGTGCACATTCAGGCAGCCCATTTTCTGTTTGCTCCCATGTGGCATCGTTCTTTCATGCGCGCTGTGTCGCGCCTTGTGATCAGGTCACCCGACCGGGCGCGTTCGGGTCAAACGATTTCGTTCGAGGGCGCTCGTATCAGTTTTACTAAGTTGTGACTGCCTGGGTGCCTTGTGCACATTCGGGTAGCCCGTTTTCCATTTTCTTCTTTGTGGCATCATTCAGTCCAGCGTGTCGTGTGACACAGTGTGAGGACGCCTGACCAAGGGCGTTTGGGTTGTGTCGTTTCGTTCGAGGGCGCCCATATCAATTTTGCTAAGTTGTGACTGCCCGAGTGCCTTATGCACATTCGAGCGGCCCATTTTCCATTTTCTCCCATGTGGCATCATTCGGTTGCGCGCGCCATGTCACATTGTGTGAGGTCACCAGAATGGGCTCGTTCGGGTCAACTCGTTTCATTCTAGGGCACCCATATCTTTTTTGCTAAGCTGTGACAACCCAGGTGCATTGTGCACATTCAGGCAGCCCATTTTCCATTTGCTCCCATGTGGCATCATTCGATCGGGTGCGCCCTGTCATGCCTTGTGATCAGGTCACCCGAACGGGCGTGTTCGGGTCAGGCCGTTTCATTCTTGGGTGCCCGTATCAGTTTTTCTAAGTTGTGACCACTCGGATGCCTTGTGCACATTCGGGAAGCCTGTTTTCCATTTTCTCCCATGTGGCATCATTCGGACGGGCGCACCGTGTGAGGTCGCCCGACCGGGCTTGTTCAGGTCAGGCCATTTCGTTCGAGGGTACCCGTATTAGTTTTTCTAAGTTGTGTCGCCTGGGTGCCTTATGCACATTCGAGCGGCCCATTTCCCATTTTCTCCCTTGTGGCATCGTTCGGTTGGGCGCGCCATGTCTGGGCACGTGAGGTCGCCCTATCGGGCATGTTTGGGTCAGACCGTTTCGTTCGAGGGCGCCCATATCAGTTTTGCTAAGTTGTGACCACCTGGGTGGATTGTGCACATTCGGGCAACCCATTTTCCATTTGCTCCCATATGGCATCATTTGGTCGGGTGCACCGTGTCATGCCTTATGATCAGGTTGCCTGACCGGGCATGTTTGGGTTAGGTCGTTTCGTTCGAGGGTGCCCGTATCAGTTTTGCTAAGATGTGACTTCCCAAGTGCCTTGTGCACATTCTAGCGACCTATTTTCCATTTTCTCCCTTGTGGCATCGTTCGGTCAGGTGCGCCATGTCACACTGTGTGAGATCATCCGACCGGGCGCATTTGGGTTGGGCCATTTCATTCGAGGGCACCCATATCAGTTTTGTTAAGTTACGATTGCCCAGGTGCCTTGTGCACATTCGCGCGGCCCATTTGCCATTTTCTCCCTTGTGGCATCGTTCGGTCAGGCTCTCCATGTCACACCGTGTGAGGGTGCCCGACCAAGCATGTTCAAGTTGCGTTGTTTCTTTCGAGGGTGCCCATATCAGTTTTGCTAAGTTGTGACTGCCCGGGTGCCTTGTGCACGTTCAAGAAGCCTATTTTCCATTTTCTTCCATGTCGCATCATTCAGCCGGGCATGCCTTTCACGCCATGTGAGGTCGCCCAACCAGGCGTTTTCGGGTCATCTCGTTTCATTTGAGGGCGCCTGTATCACTTTTACTAAGTTGTGACCACCTGGGTGCATTGTGCACATTCAGGCAGCCCGTTTTTCATTTTCTCCCATGTGGCATCGTTCGGTTGGGTGTGTCGTGTCACGCCTTGTGATCAGGTCGCCTGACTGGGCATGTTTGGGTCGGGCCATTTCGTTCGAGGCTGCCCATATCTGTTTTGCTAAGTTGTGACCACCGGGGTGCATTGTGCACATTCGGGTGGCCAATTTTCCATTTGCGCCCATGTGGCATCGTTCGGTCGGGCGCGTCGTGTCACGCCTTATGATCAGATTGCCCAACCGGGCACGTTCGGGTCGTGCCATTTTGTTCGAGGGAACCCATATTAGTTTTAATAAGTTGTGATCACCCAGGTGCCTTGTTCACATTCAAGCAGCCCGTTTGCCATTTTCTCCCTTGTGGTATTGTTCAGTCGGGCGCGTCGTGTTGCACCATGCAAGGTCGCCCAACCAGGCGCATTCAGATCAAGTCGTTTTGTTCGAGGGCACCCGTATCAGTTCTTCTAAGTTGTGACTGCCCAGGTGCCTTGTGCACGTTCGAGCGGCCCGTTTGTCATTTTCTCCCTTGTGGCATCATTGCGTCGGGTGTGCCGTGCCACGGTGTCGAAGGTCGCCCAACCGGGCGTGTTTGGGTCTGGCCATTTCGTTCAAGGGCACCCGTATCATTTTTTCTAAGTTGTGACAGCCCAGGTGTCTTGTGCACATAATTCGGGCGGCTCATTTTCTGTTTGCTCCGTTGTGGCATCATTCGGTTGGGCATGCCTAAACCCATTTAACCCCTAAACCATAAACCTCTAAACGCTTAACCACTAACCTTTCAACTCTTAAACCCTAACCCATTTAACCCCCTAAACCCTTAAACCCCTAACCCATTTAACCCCATAAACCCTAAACCTCTAAACCCTTAACCTCTAACCCCTTAAACCCTATTTCCTAACCAGCCTAACCCATTTAACCACCTAAAACACTAACCCATTTAACCCCCTACCCTAACCCTTAACCACAAAAATTCTTAACTACTAAATCCCCTAACCGCCTAAACCTCTAAACCCCTATAACCCATTTAAACCTGTAACCCCTTAACCCCTAACTCCTAGCTAAAATCCTTAACTGTTAAATCCCTTGAGCCCCTAAACCTCTAAATGTGTGCCTAACCCATTTAACCCCCTAAACCCTAATCCTCTAACCCTTAACCCCTAACCCCTTAAACACTAATTCCCAACTCCCAACCCATTTAACCCCCTAAACCCTAGACACGTTAACTCATAACGACCCCTAACCCCTAAAATCCTTAACTACTAAATCCACTAGCCCCCTAAACCTCTAAAACCCTAACCCATTTAACCCCCTAAACCCAAAACATCTAACCCCTAAACCCCTTAACCCCTTTATCTGCTAGGGGTTGGTTGCCTTGATATTAATGATGGTGTATTCATACTCCTTTTGAATAACCAGTAAAGGGTCAAGGAAATTGACCAATATGTTGTCAAATTTTATCTTATCCATATCTAGGGTAAGCTGCTTTTTCGCTAAATCCACTTCTTTTGATCTCAATTTTTCCAAATGCTTCCTTCTCTCATATGATACATGAGCCTTTGCCTTTCTCTTCGCTTCTAATTCCATAATAGTGTCATAGTGATGCCAGCCAAATTCTTTGCAAAGCCTTCCTAGCAGATAATACTTGTGACCTAGCTAAAGCCTCAACACTTTCAGAGCATCTGGAATGACCATTATCTTCCCCTAACCACTAAGCCCATAATCCCTAATCCCTTAACCACTAAATCATTATTCACATAACCCCTAATTGCACCTAAATCCCCTAACCCCTAACCACCCAATCCCTAATCCCTTAACCACTAACCCATAATCAATATTCCCTTAACCCCTAAGTTCGCGTAAATCCGCCCTAACCCCTAACCCCCAAATCCCTAACCATTTGATGGATTTAGGACTTGCACTATTCTCAGGATTTTTCCATTTCCCTGGAGTCATCTCCTAGAACACATTTGACAAAGATCAAAGCCCCTTATAATACTTGAGATATTTTATAAATATCTTTACCACACCTAAGATGGAATAACACTTCTTCCTTGAGTTAAATAAGTGTTGGGCACAACATGATCTATCTTTCTGAAGCCCTAGGATCCTCCCCACAGTCACCAAACAAGCCCTTAAAGGGTTGTGGCACACATCAAGAGGCCTCCTACCTTGCCACGTTGCACTCTAGCTTCCCTCTATTAAAACATATTATCAAATACTAATCATGTTATTCTATGCTGAAACATTTTTTATATAGGTAAACAAGAGAATTCTCCACAAATATATTTGAGTCCACCTAACTTTAATGATGATGATATATTGGAACTGCATCGTAAACTAGCACATGCTGCAAAATTATTGGAAAAGGTGAAATTATCGAGTGGCATCCCATTATGTTGCATCTAATTGAACAATTTCAACGACTCCTCACAAATACCATTGTGAGCATATTATTCATCACAGAGAAGACCTTAACATGCTAATACTTCCACATAGCTGACATTTCTATATTCGACCCCTGAGCAATATAGCTGACATTTCTATATCAAACCTCCTAGCATCAAATTGTCTAAATATGGATAATTCACTAGTGTTAACCATATTCCAAAATAAAGGGTAACACGGGCTCCAAATAATTAGATATGTTCTCAATATGCAAGGATATTTACTGATCATGTTACATGAATAAGAAACCTTGCATATTGAGCGTGTTACATTAATAAAAAACTCTTATGATTCTTGATCATGGTTGCAAATGCAATATTTAAAATACAATATAATTTAATAGTGTAAAGTTTAAAACTCCTTTTAATAAAGCATGATGATTTAGTAGGGTATAAGGATTACTATATGCAAAAATTAGTCCATTATTTACTCATATAATTTTAATTTCTTCTAAAAAAGATATTTTTTCTTTCTGATTGTAAATATTTTTAAACAATCAAAATAAACAAACATTTAATTATTTAGAAATTATTTTAATTATTTAAAAAATATTATAATGATTAAAATATATATATTTTTAAATTAATTTGAGTGGCCTTAAAAAAAAACACACCTGTTTCATTTCAAAATGTCAAAAATTTTCAAATATGAAATTTTTTAATTTCCCTCGTTAATTTCCCTCTGGTTGCATGGTTCGTCCAAGGAATGAGGGAGGATGCGGCCATATTGTCGCTGGTTTTGAGGAAGGATGTAGACACACTATTGTAAGTTTGGAGGAAGGATTCGGGAGATTTATGCCCTGAGCCATGCTCATGGATCTGGAGCCTAGTACCATTGACAGTGTGAGGATATTTGCATTGCTCTCAACTCCACAACTCCAAAAGAGGTACTATTATTCTTCAATACAACAAGAATTTTGCAGGTTGGCATTTTAGCTTTTTTTCAAGATCTTTTCTCATGGGTTTGCTTGTAATTTGTTCTATTGGGACTACCTTTGGTGGTACATTCAGAGCATTAATAAAATGAAAATATCTGGACTTTTGGAGTCTATAACCATTTTGGTTATCAGGGTCTTTGAAGGCTTTTCTGTATGCAACCCATTACCAACCCGATCTGATGAAACGAATGCGCAGTGGCCTCTATGGGAGCTTATAAGCCTGATCCAGGTGTATTTTCCTTGGATCTTCCTCTCCAGGGAAAAAATACCCAACTGCAATCTCGATCCATTTTCCCAGACAGTGTATTTTATCTCTTAGGTATGAACAGAACCAACATCATAGGCCATCATTATTGTACTGTATTTTATCGTACTATAAATACCATGAAAACGTAGTCCCATTCCCTTCTATTCTGTCCATCTCCTAATTCCCTTCCCTACACACAAATTTATTTTCTCCTTTCCTCATATATTGAATCCAAAATTCCACAGAGCAATGTGTCTCCAGATCGATCCCCACAACAGATATTGTAGCTCCAACTAGATGTACTACATCAAGTGAAAACCAGTAGATTTTCCCTAAGACGAATACCTAGATCTCTCCACTTAGGTCTCCTTCACCACAATGGCCCAATAGCCCTCCTCGAATGCATACTTGGGGGAAACCCTCACATTCCTCCAACTATGGCGAGCGTGAAGTCACTCTCCTTGGTTTAAAATCCTCTTTCTCACCAAATTAAATCCATTTTCCTGTCTGATTACATGGTTATCTTGTCCATTGGACACATCATTATGACCTCCGATCTCCCCAAATGCCACAAGCCCGAGCTAGTGAAGCAAGCCAGAGACTCGGCAGCCATGTTGGCCTTTGCCACCATATTTTCTCATTTCTTCTTCTTCATCTGAATTAGCCTCCCACAATGACCAAAACTACATCTCTACTCTACACAAGCTCCTCACTTTGAATCTTGCCCATGCCCCTGTTGTTAAAATCTGGCAAGACGATACTACCACACTGCTCTATTCCTCTGGGACTACTGGAATGAGAAAAGTGGTCATTTCCACCGACAGAAATCTGATTGCTATTTTTTTCATTGTGTTGAAGCACTTGGGATTCAGTCCTGAGAATAGTACTCAGAATCAAACTGATTTGTTCTTGGGTATGGTGCCCATATTTCATATATATGGGCTTGTAGCTTTTTCTTATGTGTTTCTTGGATCTAGATCGACCATTTTTGTGTTGTCTAAGTTTGATCTCATGGAGATTTTTCGGTTGATTGAGAACTATAGAATCACCTATTTTCCTCTTGGGCCTCCCATCCTATGGGCTACGAAAAAATTTGATATTGCGAAGAAATATGATTTGATTTCTTTACACACTGTTATATGTAGTGTAGCTCCCGTGAGCAAGGAGTCTATTTCTAGGTTCCCTGAAGTCAGAATAAGACAAGTAAAGTTTTTTTCTTCTTTTTTTCCATGTTGGTCTACTGCTATAGAAATACAAAAACTAGAACACTAAGTTTTCTTTATTTTACAGAATTTAAGTTTTTTAAAGATATGGAAACTGACTAGATAATCACTCTCTCCAACCACTCAGAGGGTATAGAAAGTTGATATACCTGTCTTAATTAGGTAGGTTAATTGTGCCTCATTCATTTTTAGCCTAGTGCAGTGGTCTTCCTATAAGGGAAAATGAGGGCTAACACGAACCTTCTCTCTTTACCTTTAAACACAGGATTGACCTTTCAATACCTATACAAGAGAGATTTTACCTATAGAGTATTTCGGAATTGAACTAATAAGCAATTACCTTTCCTTCAAGTTAGATATAACAAAGTCAAGATTGAAACCCATGGACCTTTATCATGTTTTTACAAAAAATAATCTGCATTCAAGAATCACTTACCTGAAGGAAAATTTGAAACCCCAATTGTGGTCAAAAAGCCTTTAAGGGAGATCTTTCTCAGGAAAAACATAGGTGGTTTATGAAGTATTTTGCAGACCTTTCTCAAGAATTTTGTCCAATTTCTAAGGTAAGTGTTTGCATCAATTTGCAGTTGCCTTAGGCCACCTAAAACATCCTTTATTTTCATAATATTGCAATTAAGCCACTACAAGTATCTACAGTAGGCTGACAATGCTTCTCCATCATTTTGCCAAGAAGCTTAAATGCAAGAACACTATTTATTTCGAGTGGCATTCCATCCAGGTCATGAATTTCATCCAAGTTATCAGGATCTGAACTACCTACTGCATCCTCATCAGGAATCAAGTGTTCTTTTTGTATCTTGTTTTCTTGAACTATACCATTCATAAGCTCACAATAAGTTCGATAATTAGGTTGGCATCCTAGATTCAGGAGAGTAAGATGAGGTTATAAAAGAGCTCGAAACTTCATGCTGTTGACTATAATCCTTCAAAGGTAAAGATCTGCCTCAAAATATTCTTATAATTCTAAATTCCAACTAACATAAATCTCCCTAAAATTATACAAAAGTGCTCTGTCACCTTTGAAGCTATCTTATATGGATGTTTAAATTTGCAAATTTATATTTTCCTTGTATTGGCCTTAAAAACTCACCAATTTTTCGCGCAAAATTATAATTATGTTTCTCTGGCCCATGACCATTCCAAAATACACCAGTTTGAATAACATCGATTCCTCCATCTTTGTACTTTACCATGAAATCTAGACACATCTCTGAGATGATTTGGAGGTAATATATGGATCCAAAAATTAAGAACGGACACTGTCCATTGATGAGAAAAGCTCTCCTTGCCTAATGCATCATTGCTTATTTGTTATTTAAGCTTCCATGGTATTACTTTAATCTATTCCACCTTATATGGATAATGGTGACAAGATATTCTATAGATATTTCAAACTGATTCCTTCTAGAGTTGGTCATCTCACCATTACATAAACCTTGCCTTGCACTGCTCCTTAGGTTCTGTAGATATTAATGACAAAAATCTGCCTTTTGGGCTAAAGTAGAGGGCAAAGTGTTCATCATAATACTGGTGCAGTATTCACCTAATTTTTTTTACACATAATGCCAATCTTTGAGCGTCCTCGAGAGACATCAACTTTATCCTCCCAATGTTCTACAGGTTGGAACTAGTTCTATTTTGTCTGAAGTATTGTCGAGGACTAAACCCGAGATAAGCTTGTGTAAAGGTTTTGCATTGAGAGAGGAAGAAACTGAGTACTATTTATTTGAACAAATGTAGAATTTCCAATGGGAGGGCCCTCATTTTGCAATTTACAATTTTTTGAAAGTCGCTCTCGTGTGAAGAAATCATTGTCTATTTTAAAATGTAGGCTAAATTCGTAGTGATGAAAACCCGCCTTTATGGGATTTAGTATAACTCCATCACCGAGTCATCTTGTTCAAAATGAGGGAGTGTATCATCTAAGATCAGGTTCTAAAATTAGATAATGATGTTTTTTACTGGAATGAACCCTCTGATCAAGGCCTAAGTAAACAATCTCTGTAGAAAATATGGTTTCTCCATGCCAACAGCTTATCTGTTTGCTCGCTTTATTTATATGAAAGTGACTTCCCATGAGCATTTTAAAACAAACCACCTTTATTGTAAATCACCAAGGCAATTCTAGTTTGCTTGTGTTGTTGCAATCTATGTCATTTGAAGTAAAGTTTCATTATTTTTTACACAGACTCTTGATTCTCTTTTTTCAAACATGAAGGACCAAAGGATGAGGGCACAACAGGCTCAGACAGGTGGGAGACAAACAAACTATCCCATTAAACAAAGAAACTTTGGAGGTCGGCAAAGGAACTTTTTTGGTTACCAAAGAAATTTCACGGGACGCCAGAGATCAAACTAATCTAGAAGTTTCATGATGCATCAACTGCCTGTACTAATTACATCCTTTTCAAATGAAGTAGATACTGAGTTGGTTGCAAGGTGCTCCCGATTCATGGTGTAGCATAAGCTAGCAAAAGATAAGAAGGTGATGTGTTAAGTAGCACAAAATGATAGCTGCGAAGTTGCAGGCCTTCCAAGATTAAGCACATGGTATTTTGAGATTTTGGTTGTTCACAAGTCCATTTGTTTTCCAGGTATTTTCTAGATACATATTTTTTGAAAAAACTGTTCTTCAGTGAAGAAATATATTTGGTCAAAATCTTGTGTCAGTTTTTGTATTGTGGAGCTGGTTAGTAAAGCATTCATTACGGGAAACTTAAACTTGCACCAGCAAATTGTTGGTGATTTATATAATATCACTGTTTAACGTTGTACAAAGGATCAATACAAAACTGTAGGTTGAAATTCAAACTATCAAATGTGTTATGGTTTGTTGACATTAGGGTCTATATACTCATTATATACTTTGGTAAAGGCTTCAGCAATTGAATTCATGACATTCCTTTAGGAAAACACAGGTTCAAATTATTTATGTGTTGACTTTTCCGTTTAAGAGTGATTTTAAAACCAGTGCAAAATTCAAATCCATGGTTGATGCGAGACTACTAGGGGTATGTTTTAAGAATATTTGGTTACGGTTGTGCATATCACATTTCTTGCTTTGATTTCTTGTTATTACTTCATTTGACAAAGGTGCCCATTGATTTCTAATGGGATGATGGATCAATTACTAGTCTTCTATATATTATAAATGACATCTGTTATGTATAACTGAGAAATTTACTGTCTAGTTTAAAGAGGATATTTTGCATTGATAAATGATATCTTTTTTTCACGAGGGGGGGGGAGACATTAAACAAAATATGTATGCCATATGGACATTTTAAACAAAATTCTTCTCTTTGCATTACCCACGCCAAAGGCTTTGTCAATGTGGAGGTTATTGAGAAATGTAGCTCGAGCAGGAACTCCTGGCACAGGTTTAGTGTGAACGTGTGGGAAGTGGATTGAGACATTTCATTGGTGACCACATTGGAAAGGTGGTCACTAATTCCATCTTGCGATTTCACTTGAAAAATAAAAATAAAAATGATTGTCTAATGTTTTGAATTTAGCTTAGTCTTAATAGTCTAAGTGAAATGTTCCAGAAGTTCTAGAACATTAGTGACTTAAAATCATAGATTGGGATTTAATATTAGCCATACATCTCAAGAATGATATAGGTGGCAAGCTAGGATTTAGGATATTAGTTATCTTCTCTCAAAGAAAAAGAGGACAATATAGGAAAATTCAATCTCATAGGAGAAAAGAACAATAGAACTAGAGGAAGGAAGAGTGCATTCAAGGAGAAGAAGAGAATATTGCTAAAGAGACTACTTACCAGCATGCCCTACAAGCCATACCACTATTTTAGACATATTTTCTTCATGCACAGGCCATGCACCTTCAGATCTGGTCATACACTATCTTGCTGGAGAGTGCTTTAGTGTTGAGAGGAGAGGGAAAGAGATTTTATGTCCAAAGGTAGCAGAGACATAGTAGGTCATACTGTTGTATCTATACCCTCCTTTACACAGGTTGTACACTATTGTTTGAGATTATTTTATTGACCGCATATCTGTTGGTTCAAGTAGGCTGTAGAGGCCATCTTGTAAGCTTTGATGAAATGATAAAAAGCTGATTAATAGGAAAAATCCCTATGTATGTATTTTATTTCATCCGTTGTTCATCTCTCAGCTGTTGTGTGATTGATTCAATGTTCAAAAATTTGATTTATACCTTTAAATAAATTATGTTTTGAGTTATTTAATGAGATAACATTAGGACAAAAATCACCTAGGTTTGAAAAATTTACAAAGGCTGTCATTGGAGTGCAAGTCACTTAGTTTATGTGAATTGCTCAACCCTCATTCCAGTACTAACATTGCCAGCAGTTTCAGTGTCATGTCCTATTTGATGTATTTGGTTTATAGTTGTTATAAATTATGTATTTAATGTTACAAGATATCTCTACAATGGTTGATCACTGTGTTGGGATTTTGCTTCACATTAGTAATCATTTTCTTCTCCTTTACATATTGCTTGGACTTGGTCATAAATAGTCTTAACCCTATTAAGGAAAGCTAATTGTATGGGAAAATTGCCATATACTCTTTCCTTTTCCACAAGATCGCTAAAGGAAATGACAAGAAAACTAAATATAAGGTAAAATACAATCACAAAATAAAGAGAAAAAATTCTCTATAATTTTTTGAAAAAATCCATGACTGTTTCCAAAAGAAAACTCAAAGATTCAGTCACTACTAGATAAACAATTCAAAGAAAGCAAAAAATATATCTCTGTATTCCAAAAGTATTGCATGCCATCATATACCAGAAAAACTTTAAAATATTGTCATACTAATGAAATATGAAGTCATACATTTCATTTACTTGTGTATTTTCAATTTTGCAGTATATTAATTCATTTTTGCTAAATATTTTTAACTTTTCGTCGCTCTTGCAATGCTTCCTAAGCATCGGTCTTCCGACGCTTTCAACCTATGAAATTTTTTTCCTTTCATTTCTCTTGCGATGCTTCTTAAGCATCGTTCTTCCAACTCTTTCAACCTATGAAAATTTTTGCCTTTCGTCGATATTGTGACTCTTCATAAGCGTCGGTCTTCTGACACTTTCAACTTACGAAAATTTTTGTTGTTCGTCGGTATTGCGACACTTCAACAAAGCGTAGGTATTGCGACACTTCTGAAAAGCGTCGGTATTATGATAGTTATGCAGAGCATCAGTATTGCGACATTTCGAAAAAGCATCGGTATTGCGACACTTCACTAGCATCGGTATTGCGACACTTTGCAAGCGTTAGTATTGCAACACTTCGCAAGCGTCAGAAAAAGTGTCACTCTTCTGACACTTTATCGAAGTGTCAGAATTGCAACGTAATGGCTAACCACATTTTTTCTGGCCTCAAACTGTTGCTCTTGCGATGATTATGTGTCAGAATAGCGACGAAGTCACCGTCGGAAATCGGGCCAAATTTACTAGTGATATATCAAGCACTGAGAGGGATCAAATATCTGAAGGTGAAAACCTATTTTTTCTGTGAAAAATTTGAGGAAAGGTTTGTACCTCAATATATTTGATCCCTCTCAGCACTTGATAGATCAAGGTTTAAGATGGATCTAGGAATATTTTAGTCATGATGTTCATACAAAATTTGTTGAACAAATAATTATTATTATCATTTTAAATATGTTAAATATGTCTAATATTAATTTGGTCAATTTAATTTTAAATTTTCTTAGTTACCTTAGTTTGTTGAGATGGGAGAGAGTCTTAGTAATTTGAATGGTGAAAAATGATGAAATAAAATTTTGAGTGCAAAGTGACATTGTAACAATTTTAAATGATAGAAAATGTGAATAATAAGAATATAGTCTATTACAAACAATCTTCATTGTGATTAATCTGAAACTATTTTCTTCTATTGTTCTTATTGTCACACCTATTAGTTTTTCCATTTCTCATATCGATCATATGAAAAGGGTAGTTCAAATCATAGACGATTCAAATATTTAACTCGAGCTATTGTAATAAAAATCATATCTTGTATCTGTTGTTCTCCAACACTAATAGTAGTTTTCTCCAAAGTCAATCATTGTGATTTATGGAGTGTTAAACCCCAAATAATTTTCAATGGTAGTTATTTTCTATTACCACATTTGAATGCAAGATGATTAACAATGTTGAATGATAAAAAATGAGAATAATAAAAATGTAGCCAATTAGAAATAGTTTACGGTTTCACGAAGAAAACATTTAGGGTAAGTGAACATTTTATTTAGGATGAAAATTTGACTATTGTATTTATGGTTGAGAGGGAAGGTTGACAAGTCAATGCATTTCATCAACAATTTTTATGTTCTTACAATAAAATCAATGCACACTATTAATCTAATTGCCTTGAAATTAGTGTACATCATACATCTAGTTACATGAAATCATAAATCAGAATCTACATTGAAATCAATACATCTAGTGAAAACAATCAAATAGGATTAGAAATCAGCTTATATATTGAAATGAATCCATATAGTGCAAGAAATCAAATAGTACTAGAGATCAATATCTACACTAAATCAAATGAATCAATTGCAAGAAATAAAATAGGAGTAGAGATTAAAATATACATTGAATCAATGCATCTAGTGCATGCTATCAAATTGGATTAGAAATCAACATCTACGTGGGAATAAATGCATCTATTGCAGGAAAATGAATAGGATTATAAATCAACAACTACATTGAAATCAATACATTTATTTAGTGAAAACCAAAATATTCATGACTTTCTAGATCTAACTTCTATGTATGTATTTTCTTATGTGTGTCTCTTTATTATTCCCTCTCGCTCCACCTTCTATTCCATGTCCATCTCCCTCGCTCTCTCTCCACCTTCAATTTTGTGTCTATCTCCTTCTCTCTTCTGTCTTCCTCTCCCTCCCTTTCTCTATATTTCTCTTCTTCCCTTTGCCCCCTACCATTTATATCTATATGTCCCTCCATCTCTCCTTATTTTTCTCTCTATCTCAGCCTCCTAAACACATGTCATGCTATCTCTCTTTCTCTCTCTCTCCCTCCCTCCATCCCTTTGTCTCTCTCTTATTCCCTCTCTCCCCCATCCATATATATTTGTATCTCCCTATGTATCTCCTTTATCTCTTTTATCAACCCACAAACGTACACACTCTCTCTCCATATCTATCTATCTATATATCTATCTCTGCCTCTTCCTCTCCCTCTCTATCTCTTCTCTTCCCCTTATATCTCTCTTTCTTACTCTTATATTTCCATATCTATTTGTATTCTTCCATCCCTCACTTTCTCTCTCTCTTCTTTCATCTCTATCCCATCGATTTATATATCTATCTCCCATTGTCTACCCTTCTTTGTCTCTCTATCTCACCCCTTGAACATACACACTCTCTCCCTATATATCCCTCTCCCTATCTCTCTCTTCCCCTTATCTGTCTCTCTTCCACTTCTCTCTCCATATCTATCTCTCTTCCTCCATCCATCTCTTTGCATTTATCTTCTTCCCTATCACCCCCTGCCATCTATATCTATATCTCTCGGTATCTCTCCTTATCACCCCCAAAACATACACACTCTCCATCCATATATATATATATATATATATATATATATATATATATATATATATATATATATATCACTCCTTCTCTCTCCCTCTATCTCTTCCCATTATCTCTCTCTTTACATTCTCTCCCTCTCTCTCTCTTGCCTCTATCTCTCCTCTCTCCCTAATTGTCTCTCCATCTCTCATCCCCTATAACTCCATATATCTCTCCCTCTCCTTCCCTCCCAAAAGTCCTCTCTCTCTTCCTACCTCTCTGCCCCTTTCTCTCCCACCTCCCTCTGTCTCTCACCCATCACTCTCTCTCTCTCTCCACCATCCAAATTTGTCAATATCTTCCTCCCTTTCTCCTTGTCTTTTTCCCCCACTCGCCAAACCCTCCATACCTATGTCTTCCTCTCTCTCTCATCCCATTCTTTCCCTACCTCTATCCTCTCCTTTTCTCTCTCACCCCTCCTCTCCTCTCTCCCTCATTTCCTCTTCATCTCTCACTTGTAACTCTCTCTCTTTCTCCACCTCTATCTCTCAAGGTATTTTTTCTTCGCTCCCTCTCTTCCCCCCTCTAGATCCATCCCTCTCCCCCTGCCTCTTTTCTTCTCCCCCCACACGCCCCCCCCCCCCCCCATCCTGTATCTCCTTATGTCTCCCACATCTCTCTCTCTCTGTGCCCAACTCTATCCCCCCCGCCCCTCTCTCTCAAATATGATCCCATTGTATTTGTTACACCAATTTTTGGTCATTTAACATGTTACTATTAGATAGAAAAAAGTACACCATGTAAGACCAATATTACCCTAGTAAAATTGCTTTCACTATGAAAAACAACTTAGTAATCCATACTTTATTAAGATGTTTATGGTCTACACAGGAAACCCCATGAGGAATAACTGAATAAATCCTTATTTGTTTGATTTTCCTCAAGGGATAATTAATTAAACATCGGTTTAATTATTATTCTTGCTCATATTTAACCCAAAATAGGAAAATTAATCAGATAAATCACTATTTATCTTATTATGTTGTAGTAATAATTATTTGAAACATTATTTAAGTAATATTAATTGTTAAATTTGACTAAATCATTTATAAATAATTGAATAAATAATTATTTATTTAATTATTACTCAACCACATTCTTAGAATAATAAATAAATCATTTATTTACTTATTATTTACAAATAAATAGATTTGAAAAAGTTCAAATTCTTTTTCCCTCCAACAAAGATAATAAAATATTCCATAAAAGTTGGATCTATATTTGGTTAATAATATTTTAACTATGCAACAATATCTAGACTATCTCAATATTTTTTTATAAATAGAAGGGTTTTTCCATTCATTCAATACCTTTTGATTCCAAAAGATCAGTCTCGATCTATACTTTTGATCTCACTTTGATCCTCCATCATTGTCATAGTTTTCTATCTTTTTAGTTGCGAGCTCCCTTTGAGTTCCATTTTTTTCTGGGTTTTCTACACCATAAAGAGAGAGAGATCTTAGATATGAAGTGCTAAGGACATACAAGAACCCATACCATTGAGGGGGACTAGTAACATCTTTCTATGTTCCCTTCCCAGGTGTCATAAATACAAAATTATTTAAAAATATTCTTGTATTGTCTATTGGATGCATGGAGAAACTCTTAATTTTATTTCCTTTTTAGTGTCTTTAACTGCATAGATTTGTATTTTGTAGCATTTATTCTAATCAACTAACTGCAGATCTAATGAAATTGACAACCATCTTTGATGTTAGGTTTGCTTGTTATACACAGCGAAAGTAAGCTTTTTTCGTATGCTTGTGATTAGAATTCACAATAACAACTGGAGACTCCACAAGGGTTTATAATTACGACCATTGTCATTTCTCAAATCTCTGCATGGCCAACTGCTTCAATGCCTAGGTTTTTCCTTCTTCTTGTTATTTTCATTTCTTGATGTTGTTTTTAACCTTTAAAACCCTAAAATAGTAAAATACTAATATCCGTGTGTTTTTGGGCCTCTTTCATAGGTGACAGGTATTAGCCACAGCTAAGACGGCGCCCTTTTCTAAAACCTGCTCCCGAGACAGCCAAAAGTGTAGCTTGCATTTTTTGGGCCAAAACCTGCAACCTCAAACTTCATGGCATAGAAAATAGCCTGAAACCTGCGACCTCTGCTTAAAATAAGTCAGATCTGTGATGTGTACTTTTTGTGGGATTTTTCTTCTGATTTGTTTGGGTTTATTTGGGCTACTTTTCAGGGTTTTATGACCTGCCTCTCCACCTATTTTGGACCTGTACTTTCCTTGTCTTACTCGTTGAAGTAGGAACCAAGCCCCTTAGGGCTTAAGTATGTTTCCACCTTTTAGGAGGAGTTTAGTTGAATTAGGTCTTCCAAGACTTAGGTCTGTTCAACCATTTTTCATATCTGAACATGTACTTTCAGATCCTTCTCATATCAATTATTCATACATACAAAACACCTCTTTTTAGTTTTTTAGGTCCTCCTCTAGTGTCCCCTTCATTTCCATTCAGGTTGTAGCGTTTCGCCACCTCACTTGCAGCACATTTCTGTCAAGGCATAAAGGGTATCTTTTGAACACCTATTTATCTCACAATAATTATCAATTCGGGACCGACTTTTTATTTCAAGAGTGTACTGAGTCTGAGGCAGAAATTTATCGAAGAGTAATGCCTTGCAATATGTAGTACAATGTTCGAAATACAAGAGTAAATGGATGCTTGTGAAGGAACCTAATTACAAATGGAAATGCTCTAAGAATTAAATCAAACTGCAAAACATCGATCAGGGATACAGTAGCAATAACTCTTTCCCCTAGAAATCGATGCAAGATAACCAATTCTGGGGACTTGGGAGCAATAACCTCTGTCCTCTACAGTTGGTGATCTTAAAACAATTGAAATGAAATCAAACTCAATCTTCGTGCTGATGAAAGTAACTAAAAGGAACTGTAAAGACTTAAAAAGGAACAAAAACTTGTAACTCCTATGCATACAAAGCAACTGTAACCAAACTGCTAAAGCTATGAATCAGAAATAAGCAGTAACTAGAAATGGAACAACAAGATGATTTGAAAAACAATTGCAAACTTCACTAATCTCAATAATTTAATCTATCACCGGCCACTACTGCAAATCAATCAATCACAAAGAATAATAACTTAGAGTCAAATACAGAACAGCAAGGCTTTCGTAATGATAGCAGAATAAATGAACAACAAAGTAGATAGCAATGTAATTCATTAATGGATCTGTATTCAAAGAAATTAATTAACTCTGTAATCGAAATAAGCAGTAAACACACTTCATACAACAGAAAATAAAGAAATACAAATACAAAAATTGGCTCGCTCCACCAGGGTCGGGCCCTCAACCGTCGGTGAAAGCGCCACTGGGCTACTGCAGAGCTTGAGAAATAGAACGAGAACGCCTCTTTGTATTAATAAAACATGAATATATTTTGCATAAATTGCTCTTTTCTCACAAGAGTCAAGGAATTATAATGTTACAAAGGAAATTCAATAATCATCCATTGTTCTCCATCCTCTCCCAATACACAATACATGCTCTCCTTTTATAATCAGAAGGAGGAGAATTTAAATAGCAAATATAATCTCCCATAACAATATTGGATTGCTCCCAATAACTTGATCAACCAAAAAATACATTTCCAACAATATTTCAACAAGAGCAAGGCGAATTTGGCTTTGTAGCTGAGATTTGGAGGACGGTTGCAACAACAAATCTAAGAAAATGGTGCTCAAAGAACCCTGCGTTTCTCTCAATATAGACCAAATTTTGGCAAACCATTCTTTCCAATGGTTAGTTGGGCCTGTTCTCGACAAAACCCATGTTCCAAATTTTCCAGATTCTTCTTCATTTGCCCAGAATCGCAACTGCAAAACTGTCACTTCTTATTCCATCAAATTTCTGAGTTGGAATATTTTATGATGATTTGGAAATCAAATCTTCAATCTAAAAAATATCTTGGAGGCTAAAATTGTGAGTGATATTACAAAATATATTAATAAACCATCATTGATAAAATTATGCATAATAATCATTAATTTAGGAAAAATAAAGGAGAAGAAATAATATTCATCCATAAGAGCATAAATCGTTATAAAATGGATTTATATGATAAATTATAATAAATGATATGATAAATAAGAGTAAAAATGGATGAAATAAGTGCTAGAAAGTGGTCATATTCACTACCCAACATACCCCCAAACTGAATATATTTCATGTCATCATGCAACCCAGAACTGAATATATTGCATGTTCTCATGCAACCCAAAGAAAAAACCCATGTGTTAACCAAGCAAAGAAAATTGTTCATCCCAACTCATGAAATAGATGGAAAAAATGAATTTTTCCTCAAATAATGAATATTCAATTTTAGCAATAGAGTCATAACAATTTTTACAGTTGACATTCAACTATATGTATATGAAGTTGCAGAAAAATGTGACATAAGTAACAACAAACTTCATCAACCATTTTCTCAAAAATCAGATCGTTTTGATGTACGGATCATGAGATATAAAAAAATGGTTGTAGGTACTAGTGCATAAATTTTGAAGTTTTATGAACTAATTTAGCGTGAAATTATCTGGATTTGTGTATTTTAATGATACCTCTTTGTTAACTAGAAAGCACAATAATTCAGTTCATAGTTTTAAAGATATATGCAAATCAATTTCTACACTATATACAAATGAAATTGTATGCCTTAAATGAGAAAGAAAGTGGAAAACATCCATCATGTGTAGCAATTCCCCCCCGAACTGAAGAATTAGCATGTACTCATGCGATGCTAGAAAACAAAGAGAGGTGGTTGCTATAATCTATTGAAATCGATGCTTGGTGTAAAACATGGAATAATGGAGGTGTTGAGAATGAATAAGAATATCCATGGATGATAAAGAATATTACGGACATGGTCACAAGAAAGAAATGAAATAAATCAACACTCCCCCAATCTGAAAAATGAGACTTGTCTAAAAAAATGGGAAGTGGTAAAGATATGGAATGAATGATGATAAATAATGCTCAATGGATTTTCATGAAATTCTCCTAAATTCATAATAAATCAGAAAATTATGCTATTTTACCTCAAATGTTACCTCCAAAAAAATGTGGAAGGACATGTAGGGACTGGCCTTTGTTGAAGCTGATGTAGGTTGAGTGGATACTGAAAGTGATGCAAAAGGTGGAAGCCATGCAAGCACATCATGTCTAAAGAATTGTGCGCGTTCACGAGCCTTCGCCGTTAATTGCAATAGTGTGATTGTGCTGCGAATAGAATTTCCCCCCATACTTGTTGTTCTCCTGTAATCAAATCACAATTCTGTATGCAATTTTCTTGAATCCACAGTTTTAGTTTGGAATGGCAACAGATAAGATGTATGCAAAAAGTTCAAGCATAATTTTTTTTATTTTTTTTTTGGTAAGAAATGCAGTATCAATATTGTGGCAAATCAGCAAAATAGAAGAGCAGCGTATTGCACAGCGATTGTACAGCATGGAAAGACATACATACTTATGATATGATCAGCAAATTATCGCATTACTGAATTCTATGCATGTGATAAATCGTAAATAGATATAGAAGCGTTTTGTAATGATTCAAGGATAAGGAGAAGGGACAGCTGAAGATAAACATAAGTACAAATGAATTTATTACCCACTTAAACTAATGTGATCGATTTATGATGGTTTTCATGTATAATAGGTTCGAAATCAAAGGTTAAGGATTCATACTTTCATCTGATATTTAAATAGAGATATAGGAAAAAGGGTTTAATATTACTATTGATGTGTATAAATGTGACTCCAATACCATCAGCAGAGCTCTGTCGCCCACAGGTGTCCATAACCTTAACAGAGTTGCTCTCTCACCCTTGGAACCATTGTCCTTTATTTATGCTGAGGAAGTGCTTGTGAATTGTCATAACGGAGGCCATTATGCTGGCTTGGTGACCAGATAAATCACAATGCCATTCACTGGGAAGAAGTGAAAAGTGGGCAGGACGGCTCGTGATGAGACCTCCTGTTCCAAGGACTGCTTAATTTTTCAATTGTCCATTGGACCATATCCCTGGTTTGGTGGCCATGATGGGAATGCCACTTCACTTGCTTCCTTATGAACATGGTAGGCCGGCTCTTGATGAGACCCCCTATCCTCCATTTGCCAAATTATAAAATTATTAATGAAATATGTAAATATTTTTCTTTTCATATAGCACTTTCCTATTTATTCATAAAGGATGGCTCAACACTCCTTAAGAGTAGGGATGGTGGAAGAAGTTTGAACAACTCAATAGAAAAGAATATGCCCTTGTTCCTACTCCATAAGTAAAAATCAAAGAAAGTTATAAAATATGGGAAAGAACCAACATGATAAATATAATCAATCATATAAATTTAGTGGTAGTAAAACAACAAGATCATGTTATTGATTATGTCCCTTTTTCCTTTGTCTTATTATTACTAAACAATTTTCTTAAAAATGATGATTTCTTTTGATTTGCTGATTACAGTAAGCTTTAATTTGTATGATTGTGTATCCTTTCATAAATTGTATGTTTTTCTTTCAAAAAGTTATGAAAAATTCAAAAAATTATTCACAAACAAGAAAAATGCACTCAAAAAGTGTTGTTCCTTTGGAAAGGAACAACAAAAAATTCTGCGAAAATGTTGTTCCTTTGGAAAGGAACAACAAGAATAATCTGCGAAAATGTTGTTCTTTCGGAAAGGAACAGCAGGAACAGCAAGAATAATCTGTGAATATGTTGTTCCTTTGGAAAGGAACAGCAAGAACAGTCAGCGAAAATGTTGTTCCTTTGGAAAGGAACAACAAGAATAGTCGGTGTTGTTCCTTTTGAAAGGAACAACAAAAACGAGCAGTGTTGTTCCTTTTGAAAGGAACAGCAAAAAATGAGCGGTGATGTTCCTTTTGAAGGGAATAGCAAAATAATGCAAAAAAATAATGTTCTTTTTGAAAAGAAAAAAAAAACTAATTAGCGAAAATGTTGCTCCTTTTGGAAGGAACAACAAAAATAAACACATAAACACACTACTTCTTAAGAGGAACGACTGTTGTTCCTTAAGAGGAACAACAACTGTTCTTTAAGAGGAACAATAAACAAATATAAACACCCAAAAAGGAAAAAAGAAAAGAAAAAATGACAAAGCTAATATGCAATCCATTGCCAAGAAAATCCAATCAAATAGAAAGGAAATTTTATGTACATGTTTCAAGAAAAAGTAAATTTTTTACAGAATTGGTGCTACTGAAGAATTTCATTCTGAAATTGAAACTTGCATGGCGGGGTCCCTATTATTTAGTTGCAAATGGAATAGAAACTAAAATTTAGAGTAATCAACACCTGAAACACAAAAACATAAAATAAATCAGCAAAGAAACAACACTTTATTAAGTTACAACAGTTATGATGTTATTTCCAAGAGAATATCAAATCGATTAATGGAAAAAAAAATGATCTTTTGAAAAAATGTTTTGGCAGCAGTAACATGAATCTTGAAATGGGAACCAATTCTTCATTTCTTTTTGTTATGAATCTGTTAGGTAATGAACTAGATGAAATGCCCTTGTTTCACTAAAATTTCTCTCAATAATCGCTCGTTCATTAATTGACCTTTTTTGTTCTGCCAGGACCTGCAAAAAAAACGAGTGTCTACCTGCAATAAAACATTAAATTATGGAGAAAGAGAGGTGCGTGGGCTCCTCTAATCCAATAATTATGCAAAAAAACTAACAATTAGTTACTCTATAGAACAATTCCACAGAAAAATAAAAGAAATTATATTTGCTCCCTGCGGGAGAGCAGTGGTCGACAATACTAACCAACAATCTTTTAATCATACCTTCTTTGTTTTTTGTCCGATTTGAGTGATTCCAAATCCAAATGAGAAATAATTCAAATTTTTATCTCCAATAGAAAAAAATTTTAAAAATTCAATGCTATGATATATCAAATTTGTTTAGAAAATCCTGCATAATAGAGTCATTTTCGATTTTCCAGCTCAGTCCAACAGTTGGTATTTCAAGCATAAATTTTTCGTTTGATGGAAGATTGAACCGATTCAAATTGGAGATTAAATTATATTCATTTATTGATCTCCAGTAGAAACAGGTTTTGAATACAAGAAGAATTGATGGGTTAAATACGTTAAGGAACAGCCGAGAAAACAAAGTTTCAAAAATGTTGATTTATGATAGGCAATCAGTATTTTGGTCATAAATTCCTCATAAGATATCAAAATTCAGTGATTCAAATCTATTTTTAAACTAAATTCATAGAGGAATCTCTCGTAGAAATAGGTTTTAAAAATATAGTCATATAGGCCTCCAAAAACTAACTGTCCCAACTCTATTCTTGAGCTGCCTATTAGACACCCTGTCAATGTTTTGGTTCTAAATTTTTCGTTTCAAATAAAAATTGAGTGATTCCAATTGAGTTTCAAAGTATAAATTAAGGGATACTTAGGATAGAAATAGGTTTTAAAAATATTCAATTTTGATCCCCCAAAACATGACTATCCCAACTGTGTTTTCAGAAATTTCATCAAACCCGCAAGCCAAAAAAATGATATTCAAACAATTTTTTCCATATTGATGACAAAAATGAATATGAGCATTTGTAGAATTTTTATTTGCAATATAATTCATCTACATACAAATATAAATTAGAATATTTATCATCAATGTTGATTTCACAACGTGTTGCAACAAAAAAAACAACTATTTTTACAAAAATAAATAAATAAATGTGTTTGTTTTATTTTATTTTCTCCACTATCCTACTCTTATTTGGAGAATGAATAAGATTACGTATAAGAGTATTTCCAGTGGAGCCATTTCTGAAATAAGGACTCTAGTATATACATACCCAAATTTGAAAAATGTATGTTAATAAAAATTATGTTATGAGAAGCCAACTTCCCTTGAAAAAATGGTTCCAAAAATTGTTGAAGTATGGAGTGATGTTGGAAAAAAACGATGGAGTGAAACCAATATTCAATATATCCTTTACTTCCTTGATTTTCCATATCCATCGTATCATGAATTTCTTAAGGTTTTAAAATGGTTTGTTGGTGCAAACTAGAAGAAACCTCATTTTCTTTCAAAACTTCTACAATTTTTGGATTTGGTACAAGCTGAATCTCAGTGTAAGTTTTGACCAATAGTGCATGTGAGATAGAATGGGTGGGAAGGGTGGGTGAATTTTGCAGTTCAACACTGTACACACGTTGTACTGGTTTATTATGGTGAGGCTGTGGAATGAGTTGAGCAGGAGATTGTGTAGGGAATGGAGCCTCTTGATGATGTAGTTGATTGTGTTGAGTGGATGATTTTGATAGGGAAGCAAGATGATGTGGAAAAGCTGGAATATGTGTTTGTGCTACAAGATGAGGGAGAGTAGTCATGCAATCATAAGGTGAACCATGCCAATTTTGTAGACAAGATTGGTGGTGGTTATATTGAGATTGGCATGGCTGCCCTAACATATGAGTATTCCATAATGAATTATGCAAGTAAGATAATGAAGAGGAAGTGTTTTGAACCATACATGTAGGCCATGATTTCCATGGTTTTGACCTTGTTGCAGCTTCCCCATCTCTTTGATATGCTACCTCCAAATTAGATAAGGAAGATTGAGTACTTATGTGATGCTCCTTTTGTTAATGAGGGAAAAACACTTCATCAAATTCTTGATTTCTCTGAACCTGCAAAACATTCAATTGTGAATTTAGAGAGCTAATAAAATCATATTTAAAATTTTCAAATAAAACCTTGATTTCAGCTCTTATGTCTCTTGTTCTTGTAGTAAATTTAGAAAATAAAGAAGAAACTTCTCTAGAATTCTTACCAGCCTTAGAAATTCCTCTTGAATACCTTATGCACAAATCACAAACATCATCATATGATAACTGAAAAACATCACCTTTTCCTATCAGATTTAAGAGTTCTAAAAAATCATCTTTGATTCCTTTAAGAAGGAGTGTTTTCAAGATCTCTTTTTCCAAATGCTTATGCTTTGATTTTTGAAGGTTCTTTCGAAATCGCTCTACATAGTGCTCCAAGCTTTCATCTTCCCTTTGTGTCATACTGAAAATATCTTCATTGGATTTGCAATACTCTTGGTACTTCTTAAAGAATATGTTCTTCATATCCTCCCATGTTTTGATGCAGTTCCCACCAAGGCTCATGAACCATCAGAGAGCTGCTCCTTTTAGAGTAAGAGGAAACACTTTCAATCTTTGATCATTAGTACAATAATCATATCCTCTACAAAGTATTTCAAAATCAAATAAGAATGTATCTGGATCTTCATTTGTCAAGCCATGAAAATTTGGTAGAGACAATGGGGGAATTATGTGCATTTGTGTCACTCCTCCTAGATCTTTGATAGGGAATTGGAAAGTTGCAATGTGAGCCATTTATTAGCATAATAGAAGATGTTATTTAGGTGTTTCTTTGAGGATCCTCCTTAAAATGTTCCTTTCAATTGGTTAGTGAAATGGATGGTTCTTACATCACCAGTCGAGTGGAATTAAAAAAATAAAAAATAAAAAATAAATTCTACCTCTAAAACTAAAAAAAAACACAAGCATTCATTCATACCTTAAGCTTTCACTCAATTCTGATGTGAAGCGGGCCAGTGAACAAGTGTGTTTCTTGCTCGGTGTGCAGGTTCTTACCTTCCGTATTTAATACCCAATTCTTGCCAAGCAGAGAAAATTAAATATGCATCACTCTTTCTAAATGGCATACACTCTCCCCGGTAACGGTGCCAAAATGTAGAGGCATAAAAGGTATCTTTTGAACACCTATTTATCTCACATTAATTATCAATCCAGGAGTGACTTTTTATTTCAAGAGTGTACTCAGTCTGAGGCAGCAATTTATCCAAGAGTAATGCCTTGCAATATGTAGTACAATGTTTGAAATACAAGAGTAAATGGATGCTTGTAAAGGAACCTAATTACAAATGGAAATTCTCTGAGAATTAAATCAAACTACAAAACATCGATCAGGGATACAGTAGCAATAACTCTTTCCCTTAGAAATCAATGCAAGATAACCAATTCTGGGGACTTGGGAGCAATAACCTCTGTCCTCTACAGTTGGTGATCTTAAAACAGTCAAAATGAAAGCAAACTCAATCTTCGTGCTAATGAAAGTAACTGAAAGGAACTGTAAAGACTTAAAAAGGAACAATAACTTGTAACTCCTACGCATACACAACAACTGTAACCAAACTACTAAAGCTATGAATCATAAATAAGCAGTAACTAGAAATGGAACAGAAAGATGATTTGAACAACAATTGCAAACTTCACTAATCTCAATACTTTAATCCAATAGTACAAATAAATCAATCACAAAGAATAATAACTTAGAGTCCAATACAAAACAGCAAGGATTTTGTAATGATAGCAGAATAAATGAAGAACAAAGTAGATAACAATGTAATTTGTTAATGGATCTGTATTCAAAGCAATCAATTAACTTTGTAATCGAAATAATCAATCAATACACTTCACACAACAGAAAATAAAGAAATAAAAATACAAACAGTGGCTCGCTCCACCAGGGCCGGGCCCTCAACCGTCGGTGAAAGTGCCACTGGGCTACTGCAGAGCTTGAGAAATAGAACGAGAACGCCTCTTTGTATTAATAAAACATGAATAGCATTTAGATCAATTACTCTTTTCTCACAAGAGTCAAGGAATTATAATGTTACAAAGGAAATTCAATAATCATCCATTGTTCTCCATCCTCTCCCAATACACAATACATGCTCTCCTTTTATAATTAGAATGAGGAGAAATTAGATAGAAAATATAATCTCCTATAAAAATATTGGATTGCTCCCAGCAACTTGATCAACCAGAAAATACATTTCCAACAATATTTCAACAAGAGCAAGGCGAATTTGGCTTTCCAGCTCAGATTTAGAGGACGGCCGCAACAACAAATCTAAGAAAATCATGCTCAAAGAACCATGTGTTTCTCTCAATATAGGCCGAAATTGGGCAAACCATTCTTCAATAAATTTAATTGGGCCCGTTCTGGACAAAACCCATGTTCCAGATTTTCCAGATTATTCCTCATTTGCCCAACATCTCAACCGCAAAATTGTAACTTCTTATTGCAGCGAATTTATGAGTTGCAATATTTTATGATGACTTGGAAATCAAATCTTCAATGTGGAAAATATCTTGGAGGCTAAAATGGTGAGTGATATTACAAAATATATTAATAAACCATCATTGATAAAATTATGCATAATAATCATCAATTTATTAAAAATAAAGGAGAAGAAATAATATTCATCCATAAGAGCATACATCATTATAAAATGGATTTATATGATAAATTATAATAAATGATATGATAAATAAGAGTAAAAATGGATGAAATAAGTGTTGGAAAGTGGTCGTATTCACGACCCAACAGTTTCACTCTGGTTTTTTGTTGTTTTCTACACCTATTGCCAACAAATCTAACCTTTATATCCCTTTCCCTCCCGACTTTATGTACATTGGCCATTTTGTGTGTTTTCTCTAGATTTTCCTACCAATAGACTAGTTGCTGGGAAACCCTCCTCCTTGGGTTTAAATTTCTTCATCTTTAGTTGTTTTTATTCTATCATATTTAGTTTACTTTACTATTATTTTCAGATCTATTTACAGTTATAAAACATATTTTTTTCTTTTTTCTCTACACACCTCTGGGTTTAATTAAAATTAGCACACTTATCACATACATGCACACCTTGAGTGAAGAGCGCCTGGTTTACATCACCATGCCAAGACAATAACATTGTAATCAATTGATCTTGCACCTCCCTGCCCTTATTTTGACATTTTAAGCATTTCATCTTGCACCTCCTTGCCCTTGTTTGTCTCTCTTCCTTCTGTGATCCGTGTATGTTTTCCATCATTTCCTCCCCAAGGCGTTTATCCTGGAGATTTCTTGGCCTTCATCCTCAATTTCCCATAGGAATACTTACACCTCCATGTAGGGTTCGAGTTCATCCTCCACAGATTCCACATTCTAACTCTCCTTCTAGTTCATCGTGTTCCCCTTCTCGTTCTATCCCCGGCTCTCCTGCTTTCACCATCACCATGTCTAGTTTAGGACCTAATGCTACTGATAGCCCTGACCCTAATGCTGGGAATACTACTAGTGGGACCCCATAACAAACTATCCCAGCTACTCCCTTGTTCCCTTATATGGTAGGCCTTAGTCTCCCTGATTTTAACCAATTGATTAATGACCCCATACACCATGATCCTAGTTGGCCTTGTATGCCAACCAAGCTCCCTTCATACATCCCCAAGTTTGAAGTTCTTGTTGGAGAGGATCCTACCAACCATGTTTGTTCTTTCGACATGTGGTGTTCATCTAACTCCATCACTGATGACTCTGCATGTCTTCGGTTGTTCCATCTTATGCTTACTGGAGAAGCTTCTAAGTGGTATATCGACCAAGCCTCCGCCTCTCATTCTACTTTGGTTACTCTTGCCCAAGATTTTCTGTCTTACTTCCAACTTCCCCTTTTCCATGACATCGGTACCAAACTCTTGAATTTTTTTTGTCAATCATCTGTGACCCGCCTATCTATCATGTCCAGGAATGGTGGAGAAGAAGAGCCTATGTTGAGCCCCTACCTTCGAATATCATTTCTACATGGACTGGTTTCTCAGATCCCTTTTGACTACTATTGGCAACGATGTCGTATCTCATTTCCCTCAAAATGAAGAAGCTGCCCTCTAGATTGTGTTGAAATATGACATGATCTACATGTAGTCTAGTTTTGTTTATATCATCTTACCTAATCTCCCAAGACCTAGTGGTGCAAATGCAATGGGGGAATCCCATGTTGTTGATGGTATCATTGGAGCCCTTTCTCATCTGTACACTCATCATCCCATGGGTTATGGTTTCTCTCAGGGAAGGGCCAGCTCCTCCAACACTTTTCCCCCTCCCAGTAGCATGTATCTAGGATACGACATACCTCCTCCTTTTTCCCAACTTGTTTACCAAAATTTTTCCCAACCTCCTTATTATTTATATCTATAGCCTTGTGCTCTAGCTCCTCCAACAATAGCACCTCAGCCTCCCTTGCCTTCTCAAACCCCACAATAGTAGCCATCACCTCCCCCAAGGTTAAGTGTGTGTGCAGCAGGGTGCGAGTAATCCTCCTACATCCAAAAAGAAGATGAAAGGAAACCAAAACCAATATACTATAGGTAATCCAGGACCCAATCCCTAAGGTAGTGCACCTAACACAACAATCCTACAATATGGCATTCAACCTAAGTAGGGTAGGCCTCTTCACACGAACAAACCTTGTTCTTGTTGCGGTGTCTATGGTCACTACACACATGATTGTCCTATTATAACTTAGATACGTCAGAGATGGGAATCTCAAGTAGCATATTGAGGACAACAAGCCTCCCCTTTGAGTCCTCCCAATGCTGCACCTATCCAATCGGCTGTGTTTACCAATATTTTACCCCAAAAAGTATTCATGGCTACCCACCCTCTTGAAATTTAGGTGGCCATTCAACCTCCTCCCTCTGGTACCTCCGATTACCAGATTATCATGATGAACTTTGACCAAGCCATTACTATTGACCTCAACCTTCAGACTCGGTCCCGTCAGTACAATAAGACCCTTGCTACGTCTGCCCCCAAGCCCCCTTCTTCAAGTCCCACAGAGCCTCTTTCGACACCCAATAATCCTTTAGTGATCCCTTAGCCTAAGGCAGAGGTTCATAACAAGATCCCCTAGGGACCATTATGCCGAAACACTACTTGTGGTAAAGCTGCCCATTCGTATAGTATATTAGATGAATTGGCGCAATCCCCTGCTACCATGAGAACACTGGAAGTCCTCTAGTCGCGCCCTTCATGATGAAAATCTATACTAACTAACATGGGAAATGTGGATCCTTCAGATGATCATTTGATTTTCTTCAATGTTCACTGGTTATAACATCCCCCCCTTCTTTCTTTTGTCGCCATCCAAATCCCTGTCAAGATCCAGTATGCCAATGTATCCCATTGTATCATTAATAGGGGGGCATCCACCTATGTGATGTCCACTTTGGTCTGGAAGAAAATCAGATCTCTTGAGTTGTACCCTTCCCCTATCACCCTCTGAGCATGGGATGACCACTCTTCCTAGCCCCTTGGCATGTTCCGCAATTATCCTATTACTCTTGCAGGCAAGACTATTTCTGTTGATGTATAAGTTATTGATGCCCCCTTATACTACAACATTCTATTGGGTTGTAGCTACACTTATGCGATGTATGTTCTCCAATCCACGATTCATCGTAAGATATGCTCTCCTCATAACGGAAATATTTTCACCATCGACCAGTTGACATATTATGAACCGAAGTCTCATACCTCCCCTGAGTCCATCATCTCTTCAGTGGCAAATAAACAAGCAGTTGAACCCCCGACTAGTGTCTCACCCAAAGTATACAAAGACTCCTCTTTTCTTGGTTCATTCAATGGTCTCCCTCCTCTTATCTCTGATCCCAGCTTGTCAAATGTTTGCATGATGAAATCATCACGGTCTGACCTCAAATGGACTGGTTCGACTATTCAGCAACCCCGCCCTCCACAACCTACTTCTAGCACCTTGAATCAGCCTTCAAGAACTCCTCCTAAAGGCACCTCATCTACATTTGGTATCCATGAGCCTATCTACCATCTTGGAATAGTTCCTCCTAGTCTTAACCATCTTAGAGTTTTCCCACCCGGACATTACCCTTCCAGTCATATACCACTTCTAGCACCCACTCCTGGAGTGTTTTCGATACATGTTATGGCTACCTTGTCTCTTCCTAACATAACCCTGGGGATGCTATGATGGTACATTGATCCCCCAGCCACTATCCCTCCTAGTTAGCCAAAACCTTATACTTCTTTGACCTTGGTACGACCAGTCGCCATGACCCCTCCCTTTACCTCCGTGCTTAGCCACCTCAACGGGAACATATTCCTATTGTGAAAGTTTTAGATGAGGGGGGAAAAGCTCACAAGAAGGCACCTAAGGATAATGCTTCCCAAACAACCCCAGCTCCTCCTTACCCTCTAAAGCGTACCACCTGGTGTGATTTGTGTGATGTTGTAAGTCATGCTACCCATACTTGTCCTGAATTTCCTTGTCTTAAGGCCATGGTCAATGAAGAATTTCCAAAGTCTGATATCCCAGAGGTCTACGTCACTATACCCAATTCAGTCCTGAAACTCAATTCTTTGTGCACAGATCATCCTTGTGCTTTTTTTTATTTTCATGGCCACTATACCCACCTCCGTCCCTGCCTCGATGAATATTATGCCTCTTTAGAAGCAGTCCGTCAATTCGAGGTGAAGCGCAATGAGTTCACCTCTCCCTTGTTTGCGAGTTTTGATTAAACAGAACCAGAGGTCCCACCTTCTCCTATTGACATTCCCCCTCCCAATGTTGATATGACAGAGCATTTGACCACCATTTTCTACCTATCATCATCTATGAGACCCAGAGTAGAAGACCCCTCCAGGACTTACCTTCTTTTTTTTCGCCTGAGCTCCCTTGAGTGATCACCTTGGGCTCAACATCGGCAGATCCCTTGTCTACTTACTCTTTTGCCACCCCCCATGATGATTTGCATGTGAACCTTTCTTCTCATGATGATGAGTCAGGTAGCTCTACCTAGTCACCCCATCTTCCATTCCAATGAAGACATTATGAAGGCACTGACCACCCCTAACTTTCTGTGGGATGATATGCACCATCACGCATACTTCCTCCCACAACATTATCATGACCAATATGTTGTGGAAACAAAATAATTCATTCTCTATGATGTCAATTAGTTTCAAAATACCATCCCTATACTCGATGCTTTCGAAGAAGGAAATATTGCCAATATCTCTCCTACCATTAAAGATAACATTTCTGACAAACTAGGGGTAGAAGAAAACATTACCTTAGGCACCCAATGCACCCCAGAAGAAATTGAGGCTTACACCAAGTTATTCAAGCAATTCTATGATGTTTTTGCCTGGTCCTATTCAGAAATTCCCGGACTTGATCTAGCCATTTTCAAACACCATATCAATACATGGCCCGATGCCAATGCTACCTGTTAAAAGTTGAGACCCATTAATCCTTCCAGACGAGAAGCTATCAAATTTGAAATCGATAAGCTCAAGTAGGTTGGTTTTATCTATCCCATTGAATACACCACTTGGGTGTCCAATCTGGTTCTCGTTCTCAAGAAAAAAGTCACCGTCTATGTTTGCAATGAGTTTCTCGACCTGAACAAAGCTTGTCTGAAAGAAAACTTCCCCACACCATTCATTGACCAAATCATTGATGAGTGTGCGGGGCATGAGGATATATCCTTCATGTATGGTTTCTCTATATATAATCAGATTGTTATCGGTCATGCTGATCAACTTAAGACTTCATTCATTAGTCCATGGGGAACCTTCACTTATAGGGTCATGTTGTTTGGCCTTAAGAATGCCGAAGCCACTTTTCAGTCGGCCATGTCATATTGATTCCATGACCTGGCTCATATTATCCTTGCTTATTTAGATTACCTTACTGCACGTTCTAAACATCAGGTGCAACACCTTCATGATTTGCGTACCGTCTTCCTTTGATGTTGCAAGTATAATATCCACCTCAACCCATTGAAGTGTGTCTTTTGTATTCCTACTGGATGTATTTTAGGCTTCATTGTGTCTAAATATGGCATAACACTTGATCCCTTGAAAGTTCAAGTGATCCTTAAGCTTCATATTCCTTGTACATTACGCCAGTTACAAAGCCTCCAAGGAAAAGCTAATTTTTTTCATCGGTTCGTACCTGACTATGCCACCACTACGCATGGGTTCCTTAGACTCCTTAGACCTAACATTCCATTCATTTGGGATGACTATGATCAAGAGTATTTTGATGCCCTGAAACATGCTCTCACCTCTACTCCCTTGATTCATCCCCCTGACTTTGATAGGGATCTCATCCTGTACATCTCAGCCTCCACCCATTCGGTCGCTAGGGTCCTTATTCAGGAAGATGACAATGGTATATAGCATGCTATATATTATGTCAGTAAGAACCTTGCAGGACCCCCGTGTCGTACTCACATGAAGAGAAATTAGCATTGGCTGTCATGTTCTCGATCTGAAAACTTCATCATTATATCCCCATGCGTTCCGCCAAAGTCAGAAGTAACTCCAACCCTATGGCCTTCCTATTGATTTGTCAGATCATCAATAGGAATTATGCCCATTGGATCATTATCCTCTACGAATTCAATATTCAATTTTTGACACCAAAGACTAAGAAAGGTTTATCCCTCACTGAACTCATTTTGCAATTACCTACCAGTACGCGGGATCCTCCAATTAATGATGATTTCCTGATGAACATTTTTTTTCCATTAATACAGATGATCCTTGATATGGTGACATCCTCACTCATTTGTGAACCCAAAATCTTTCCCTCCATATTCATCATGATGCTCTAAAACGTATCTAACACCAAGCCCCTTGCTACCTTCTCATTGCTGATGACCTTTATCGTCGTAGTGTAGATATTTTCCTCCGTTGTTGTCTCATGCACGCTAAAGCCGATCAAGTCCTCAATGCCTGCCATGGCGGCGCTTATGGTGGCCACCTCTCCAGTCTCACTACTACCCATAAAATCATGCGCGGTGGGTACTTTTTGACTTATCTCATCAGTGTTTGCATTGAAGCAATCAAACATTGTTCCAATTGCCAACATTTGGCCCCAAAGGTGCGAGACCCTTCAACTCCCCTACATCCTATCATCTCCACTAGTCCCTTCTGTAAGTGGGCCATAGAATTTATGGATTGTCTACCTCCATATGCCGGTAACCAAAAGTATATCATCGTGGTGGTTGACTATTTCACAAAATCGTTTGAGGCCATGCCAACGTTCAACAGCATGGCAGCTACCGTGGCCTTCTTTTTCTTTAACAATATTATCTCTTGAGTCAGAGTTCTCAAACAATTGGTCTTTGACCATTGCCAACATTTTGAAGATGAGATATGGCTTCAGCTATCCTCTCTTTTGGGACTTGAGCACCAATATTCATTCTCCTATTACCCGCAAGGTAATGGCCAAGTTGAAGCGGTCAGTAAAATCCTTAAAACCATGCTTCAATGGATAGTGAATAAGAAAAAAAAGAAACTAGCACCTTATTCTCTTCCCTGCTTTGTGGGCATATATAATTTATCTTAAAACTTCCACCAAGTTTACTCCTTTCCACCTTGTTTTTCATGAGGAGGTAGTCCTACCAATCGAGTGTGAAATCCCTTCCCTTCATCTAGCCGTAGAAATTCTCCCTGACACCAAACCTTTAGAACAATGACTTATCATGTGTGAGTGCACTTCCGAAGATTGTAGCATTGCATTGCAAACCACCACAATGGCTAAGAAACACACCAATGCTCAATATGACCGAAAATTCCACCCTCGTAATTTTCATGAAGGTGATCTTTTTCTAGTGTATGACCAGGGTCATGTTATCCTCGGTCATGGGAAGTTTGACTCATTATGGCTAGGCCCTTACATAATAAACAAGGATTTGGGAAAAGGGGCATACCTCCTAGAGGATTTCAAAGTCCTTCCCCTTCCTAATGCTCTTCATGCACTCTATCCTAAGAATTATTACCCTTAAAATTTCCCTCCTAAAATGCACATTCTATTTCTTTTATGTAGCAAGATTTTGATTTTTTTGATTTGATACTTCACCTGGAAACATTTTTTCTAAGAAGGGTCACTTAACCACTCCTAAAAATAGAATTTATTCACTTGCAACACTTTTATTTGGGGTACCATTTTTCCTTAATAATTTTCCATGCTCATGTACTCATGTTTTTATGGTCACCACTGGGCCTATTCTATGTGGAAGCAACATTGAGTCGCCCTTGTTAGAGCATCCAAGTTGAATCATCATCACATTCATGGATTCTATCCCGCAGTCCTTTGTATCCTACTATATTCCTCCATACTTCATTGCTTTTCTCCTCTCTCGTGTCACACATTTTGGCATTCAATCATACTGTCTCCTATCTCCTCCGGTGTCGAGTTAGTAGTTGCCAGGTCATCCATGGCCTTTGTTCTCTTACAAGGCAATTTGTCATCCCGCTACTCAGTACCCCCCATTCTTCCATTATCCCTAGTGTCAGTATATCAGTCGCTCTACTATTTTCTCCTGTGCCTTAGTTGAGGATAACTTATTGCCTCACCTATGGCAGACCTCCTTCTGTCGACATTAGCTTATTCATTCCTGAATACAGGTTTAGAGGACGATGTACATTGGTTCCCGCTTCCACTCTTTTTCAGTGCCTCGGATCAGGCAAATGGACTCTTCATTTCCCTTTGACTTGACTATTTCTCATCTCCTTATGGCATGATCGAGATCTATATACTTAATGGTTCAGTGATGCAAAATATTGTACCGGTGATTCCCAGGTGTGTGTGAGATGTTTTAGACCTAATGAGGGGGTGGCCCTTCAGGTAGCCCCCAACATACCCAGATGACTTCTCTACTATAGCCTTGGATTCAAATTGATTCATTTGATGTTTTTGGCCTAAGCCGCTTGTAGCGCATCTTTAGTTTGCATGTATCATTCACATTTTCAAAACCCTTTCCTGTTTTACAGGGCCTCCTTGGTTGTATTTGTATATCATGTACTCAGATATTATTGTATAAGTCTTGGTTGTTGTCCCAGGCACAATATGTTTGTGGGATCCATTATCAGGATTTTATCTTGCCCATGTTTATGCCTCCATGTACTATATAGTTCGGTCCCTTGTTTACTAGACACATTATTCTTTGTACTTTGTTATCTCGGTGGGCATAGGTATGCCTCGCCTGCCTCATGTAGAACAGGTACTCACTCATAAAAGAGACTTGTCGCACCTATAATTTTCACCTCCTCAGGGTCTTGTACTATAGCACTTTAGTCAACCTTATATTTCTCTCTCTCTGACTCCCCCTTTAGTGTCTGGTGATTGAGTTCTTACAATGTACTTCAGTCATATAATTAGCTCCTAATGCTTGCACGCTGGCAGGTCAATCTATCCCACCAATTTCTGGTTATCTAACCTGTTACTATTATATGGATCGAAGTAGATCATGTAAGACCAATTTTACCCTAGTAAAATTTATTTCACTCTGAAAAATAACTTAGTAATCCATACCCCCGGATGCGGGTGTTTAAATTGGGACAGGAGGTGGCAGATCGACTGTGTGGCACATGGACTAGCCACATGGCCATGCATGGGGCCTGTCATGCAGCCCTTAAATTCTCTAGTTTCTCACCTCATGTAAAAATTACAGCCTCTGCCCTTCGCCTTAATGACCGTCTGGTCCACAGCCCTGAGCACTACTTCATGGTGCCACTCCCTCCTTCGTTGTCATTCTCTTCCTACTCCCTTTACCTCTTAGTCTTCTCTACTCCGAGTTCCCCTTCACCCTCTGAGATGCACTGTTACCTTCATCATTTGTTGGATTCGACGCCTCATCACTCTTGCCATCCTAAAGTCTTGCCACCTCTGCATGTCAACCTAATGCTCACTCGACCTCAACACCTTTATAAGCCAGCCTCCCTCACGCTCACTCCCGCTCAAGCATGCCACGGAGGCATAGAATGTGATGCCCTCGTGGTCAAGGCAGGGGCCAGTTCTCATGCCCACCCATCTCAATTCACTCAGATAGTCTCTCCCTACCTCCTGAAGAAAATTCATCTCATTTCCATTATGATTTCTCCATGGACAGACCTTGAGTTACAACCACCATCACTATCAGCTTTCAGGAGATGCCTTTGACATCTGCTGGGTCAAGTTCTAGAAAATGTCCCAGGAAATCTACAATATCTCTAGCACCCCATCAGCACTCTCGGAAATTTGAAGCTCTGTTGGTCAAACCAGGAGTGTACTCCTCAAGAAGCGAAGGCAGTGGAAGTGGCAGTCAAGAACACTCGGTGGATAAGAAGAGGAAAGGAAGTGACAACCTTGTGCACATCACTACCATGCCCGAACCCAATGTACAACACTCGAAGAAAGACATGGATTCCTCTGATGATTACAGGTGTCTTATCATTGAAGAGCCTCTGCCACAACCTCATGACACATAGCGTGACACGGAGCCACAACAATGAGAGGTTTCTTCTCTGTTTTGTTTAGTTTCTCAGATATGATGTATTTCCTGAACAATTTTGCAAATTTTTGGTCTTTTCTGGTTAATGTTGGTTTCACTACTAAGGACAGCGATTTTTGTTCCAGTTTCCCCATTTGGGACGATCATATTTTTATCTTTTTGAACTCTACTCTCTCTGGATTTGGCTAGCATAGAAATTCTGGAGGCCAGCTTAGACTTGTATACTATGTTCAAATTAATAGAGTAGTCATATTTAGAAAAAAAAACTTAGTAATCCATACTTTATTAAGTTGTTTATGGTATAAACAGGAAACCCCATGAGGAATAATTGAATAAATCCTTATTTCTTTGATTTTCCTCAATTGATAATTAATTAAACAATAGTTTCGTTAATATTCCTGGTCGTATTAACCCAAAACAGGAAAATTAATTAGATAAATCACTATTTATCTTATTATTTTCTAGGAATAATTATTGGTAAAATTATAAATAATATTCCTTATTAAATTTGACTAAATAATTGAATAATTAATTATTTATTTAATTATTACTCAAACACATTCTTAAAATAAGAAATAAATCAGTTATTTATTTATTATTTACAAATAAAGGGATTTCACAAAATTCAAATAAATTTTCCCTCCAACAAAAATAATAAAATATTCCATAAAATTTGGATCTACATTTGGTTAATAATATTTTAATTATGCACTAATATCTAGAATAACTCAATATTTTGTTATAAATAGAAGGGTTTTTCAATTCATTCACTACCTTTTGCTGCCTAAAGATCACTCTGGATCTATACTTTTGCTCTGACTTTGATCCTCCATCATTGTCATATTTTTCTATCTTTTTGCTTGCGAGCTCCCTTTGAGGTCCATTTTTGTCTGGGTTTCCTACACCATCAAGAGAGAGATATCTTAGATCTGAAGTGCGGAGGACATAGAATAACCCATCCCACTAAGGGGGACTGGTAACATCTTTCTATGTTTCCTTCTCAGGTGTCATAAATACAAAATTATTTAAAAATATTCTTGTCTTATCTATTCGATGCATAGAGCAACTCTTGCTTTTATTTTATGTTTAATCTCTTTAACTGCATAGATCTAGATCTTGTAGAATTTATTTTAATCAACTAACTATAGATCTAAGGAAATTGAAAACCATCTTTAATGTTAGGGTTGTTTGTTATGCAAAACTAAAGAGAGCTTTTCTCCTACGTTTGAGATTATAATTCATACTAACGATATTGTATTTAGGAAATTAAATAGATTAAAAAAACATAATTAGCTGTAAAATATTGAACCTATATTTTGAATCAATCATGTCAAAGAAAATAAAATAATAAAAACTTAAAAGAATCATGCACTGTCTTTTCTCTATCGTTGTTAGTCGCTTTGCATTCTCTCTTCTATTGGATATTTATATTATATAAACTTCAAATTTTTATATACAAAAGTATTATCATTTTTTAGTTCATTAAAAGCTTGATTTAATTTCTAGGAGAATACTTTTAGTAGTGAGGATGGAGGATTTATATATATATATAAATTAATTATAACATTTTTTCTTTTAGATTTGATTAAATGATGTCATAAAATTAAATTAGAACAAAATATCTATAAAATATTTTGATTGTGAAATAAGTGATGGATTTTGGGCATGTGGTATTAATAAGACATGGTATTGGCCCATGGTATTGTAGCAAAATAATTAAAATCTTACATCCATAGCATAATAATCAAAAGCCTAGATGACCCACGGTATTGATAAACCATGGTATTATGATTTTGTTTCATCTAAAAAATGTTCGTAACAAAATTAAAATACAACTTAAATTTTGTTATTTTTAGAATTTGGCTTAAACCTTTTTACTGCACTAAGAAGGACTAAATAGAGAAGGGAATATTGTGTTATTATTATTATTATTATTATTATTACTATTACGTTGGCATCATATACAAAAGTATTATCATTTTTTAGTTGATTAAAAGCTGGATTTAATTTCTAGGAGAATATTTTTAGTAGTAAGGATGGAGGATTTAGATATATATAAAAAGTAATTTTAACTTTTCTTGTTTTAGATTTGATTAAAAGATATCATAAAATTAAATTATAACAAAATATCTACAAAATATTTTTATTTTGAAATAAGTGATGGTTTTTGGGCATGTGGTATTAATAAGACATGGTATTGGCCCATGGTAATGTAGTAGAATAATTAAAATCTTACACCCATAACATAATAATCAAAAGCCTATATTACCCACGATATTGATAAACCATGGTATTATGAATTTTTTTCCTCTAAAAAAATGTTAGTTATTTTATTAATCAAAACAAAATAAAAATACAACTCAAATTTTATATTTTTAGAATTTGGCTAAAACATTTTTGCTGCACTAAGAAGGACTAAATAGAAAAGTGAAGATTGTGTTATTATTATTATTTTTATTATTATTATTACATAAGCGTCATTAAAATTTTTGACATACAACATTTCTTAGATTACATCTGACGCCTACACAACTACCATATACTATAGATATCTATCATATATTGTAGAGTGCCTCTCAGCCAAATGATAATAGAGAAGGAGAAGTTAGGATAAAGAAAAGAGACACTTAAAGTAGATAAAGAATAAAACAATAAAAAATACCTTGAAGACTCTATTCATGAATCACAGAAAGTGGGAGATTTACTTATAAAACAAACTAAGAAGGAGAACTAGAAGCTTCAAAGGTAAGCTTCCTTTCAAGTATTTTGAATGTAGTAGAATATGTTACTATGCATTTAAGTGTCCTTATAAAAAAACAAATGATAGTGACGATAAATAAAAAATTAAATCTCATAAGCATAGAAGATGATATCTATATATATATAAAGAAATTATGTACTCTAAAGAAGATAGCAATTGTGAAAGTGATTAATGCATATTGTAAATATCCCTCCTAAGCCCTTAGAATCTCCAAGTTGATTTGGAGGTGTTAATTTTAACTAGGCCAACCTCCAATAGTATTATTATGAATATGATGATATTAGATTAATTCTCACCCAAAGTGTGAAAAACTCACTTTGGATAAAACCATTGTGTTCAACTTATCAAAAAAAATTTGATGATATAATCTTGTCCTCAATACAGCCTCTAGATGTAAATTTATGCCCATTTGAAGTTTGGGCCACGTAACCATTACCACATCAGCAGTATCTACCACATGATAGCCACGTGGCTCTAACATCCTATATTTATTCCAACATGGCACCCACAACATCATGGAGCCACAACACTTCTGCTTCATTGCATCATTTTTCCAAAATCTAAGAGTGTTTCTCTCCCAAACACTCACATTGCAATAGACATTTTTATGTTAGGTAAAAAGGATACTCTTTATCTCACCATTCCTTTCTCCTCTATGATATTCATTAACCCACACATCGATTATGTAATGCACTAAACAAATTCTCCAAGGATCTGAGTTCCACGACGACGATTCGCTTAACCAAATCAACCTCCACTTTAGTTCCATTTGGAATTTCACAAACCAAGTGGCTCCAGAAAAAAACTACCACATATATTTTAGCTGCCACATCAATGTAACCTCCATGTCACCCATTCTCATGTCACCCTGATGACATCACACTAATTTCAAAGTGATATCATCTAGCCATGTCTCATCCTTTGGTAGTGCCACTTGTCACCAAAAAGTTAGCTCCTTTACCATCCAAAGAGGCCTTTTATTCTTCTATATATCACATTATTATCGTTCCATGTTAGTAGCTATACCATGTCACATGTACACGCCATATGGAATTATACATTAAATATACCACTTTAACCTATGACATGTGTCCCACCAATCTCAATTCTTCAATAAATAAATGTTATCCCATTTGTGGATGGGGAAGGTATTATTTCTCTCGCTCTATTGAAAACCATTGTCACAATTTTTTTGCATGAAAAAAAAATACTTGTGGAAAATCACTACAACGTTTCCCATTGCACACCCTTTGTTGATTGTGCCAACTCCCACTAGGATTTCATCGATACCCTAAGGAAACATTACATGAAATTCCACATCAGGTAATGGGAGTTTTCTAATCCTTTGTTCTTCGTTATTTTGCAGCTCCTATCAATAATCATCAATATTCCCATCTAGTTGCGGCACATTTCTTTTCCCACAGATGTATAAATCATTATCAAGGAATGCCAATATTTTCCTATCCTTTCCATGCCAAAAATAATTTACATGTTCACCATGGAATCTTCGGCTTTTTCATGAGGACGTATAAATTTTTTTCATGGAACGTCACGGTGTCCCTATCATTTCTAACTTATAACTTGTTTGCGCTAGATTTAGACCCATTACTTAACAAATATCAAGCTTAAAGTCTTGAGGATTCTAATAAATGAATAAATCCTTTCACAAGTTCACATGTTTTGCAAATTATTAAACCATTATAGAAATAACAACCCAATTAAATGAAAATCACTCAAGCAATTGAACATAGCCTTAATACATGTAATGTATCCACCAAGAAAGCTTGCACTCAGGTAATATGGTAAGCCCATAGTTGGGAATTTTGTGTACATTGGATATAAGAGCATCCCATTAATCACATAATGCGTTCACATATACACCATTATAACCAGTAATACAATATGACACACACAACATTAAACAAATGCTTTCATGAGTCCAAAAATGACATATATACATGATATTCATGACATGACAGAATATATAAATCACACATGATGGGATTCAATTGAACTCATCTCGTACTCATGCATGATATGCAATTTACCTTGCACTCAATAAATTTTTAGAAGTAAAATGGATCTACAAACCCTTTTATCCACGAGAACAATCACATATTCATCTCATTAAAATAACCATTATTACTGCATTCCTCCATAATAGTGTTAATAAAATCATTTTTATGACCCATAACATCATCATTTTTGAATAAAGTGAAATAAGTATATACAGAGAATACAAGTAAACAACTTATATTATTATATTTGAGTTACTAATATCTCAGGGAGGGAATTCAAGTCTCCACTCAATTGTAGTTTCTTTACATCGTCATATTTCTTGCTAGTCACTACCCCTAAAGTTTATTCAAAATTTAAATATTTAACTGCTTTGGGTTACTCTCACCTATAACAAATCAACAGATGGTAAGAATAAGAGTCTAGTTTATGGGTGATTTAACATTTGTATCAATTTGCAATGTTGTTTCTCTTTGCAGTAGAAATGAACCACATGAATTTATCCAAGGATTAGTGACTTGTAACTCATTTATAAGAGAATGAATACACTATCTCAAAGGGCTATCAAGTGGCTTTTCTAATATATAATTGAAGGAGTAAAAATTAAACAATCGAGGTGGTTTATCATATTACATAGTAAGTAGATAAGTGGTTTATTAGCCCAAATTCTAAAAGTTAATGGGTTTTCAAACCTTTCACCTAGTATCTAGGTGTCTCATTTGTCAAGCGATTTATGAGCCCTAGCTAGTGCCTATTGGTTTATCGACCCTATGGATAGCATATGGTATTTCACCTCCACTAAAAAATTTTCCTCCAATCGATTCACAAGAACACACACTAGTTTCATAAAAACACATGGAATATTAAATCAAATGTAGAACACATTCTAGAAATTTTTTATTTCGCTCCACTAGATCCTTTCCACTCCCAAATACATGCTATACATTTTATTTCATTATGCATTCACTATTCCATATTTTTTCTTTTCTTGTCAATAAGCTCTCTCTTGGTTGATAGCACTAGATGGCCCATATACACTACATTATCTCTCCACACCTTTTTTTCATCAAGATTTTCTTCTCATACTTTTCCATGTGCATTGACGATGCATTGGCTTTCATGAGAACCGATATTGTGTGGTTGGTACTTCACTTAGGAAGTTCATTAATCAATTCAATGCTTACACCAGTAATTCCATAAATCCATCAGTGAGATAGTTGGTCAAATAAGTACAGTGGCATGAGTTTACAATAAAATCCTTTTCCTTATAGCTTTGAATCCTTTTTCATATTCCCTAGCGAGTTAATGTTTTACATTTTTAATATATCTACATGAATTACAATTCATAACAATATTATAAGGGGGATATTGAAAAGGGTTTTAAAAAACCCCACCCCATTAGAGGAATGTTGTTTTTGTTTTTTTATACCCAGAAACAAAACTTACAATGAGATTTGTATACACAACTCTATTTTACATTTATATTTACATTTTTTTACTAAACAAGAAAAACTAGGTACGATACCCCCATATGATCATTCATTTCCAAGGTAGCTTAATATAGTCCAAAGTTATTCGAAAACACATTTTCTTGCTCAATTTCTCTATTCTAGAGTGTCGTCTATCTTAAAACCATAATGAATAGTGGCTCTGGCTAGAACCCTCCCTCGAATTCCACCTATATCACATACCAATAAAAACCATAAATAACATAATGTACAAAATATTAAGAAATGAATATACTGAAAACATCATATTCCTTTAGTATGGGTGGCAAGGCCAATCTCTAGCCCATTTTCCCAACCCTTTTAATTATTTTAAATTGCACAAAAAATCTAAGTGCTAGCATTACATAAGACCCAATTGTTAGAGACATTTTTGTGGCCTAATTAGGAGGTAAAAAAATTTCCCCACTTGGAACTCCCTATGTATTCTTTGTTGATCCACATATATTTCTTTCGTATATTGAGCCATTTTTAAATGTGTTCTAATAGAAACTATTTCCTATTCCATTTCCTTCAGAATATTAGGCACAACAAGTACCATTTTCATTATATCATTCCAATTGATGGGTGTGTTAAATCTACTACCATATAGAGCCTTAATGCGACTCATTTTCAATGATTCTTACTAACCATTTTTGTAGGAAAACTATGCCGAAGGATTAAATTCTTCCCACCTCATAAGTTGATGCAAAACATACATTTTGATCATGTCTTCTAGAACCCTATTAACTCTTTCAATCTACCCATATGTTTGAGGATGGTACATTGTACTAAAAGCTAATTTTGTCCCAAAAGTTGCAAACAACTATTTCGAAAACTTTGAGATAAATTTTGCATCATGATCCTTGACGAAATTCTTCCATATACCATGAAATATAAATATGTCCTTCATAAAATTTGGAGCAATATCAATTTCCTTGTATGTTGATTTAATAGCTACAACAAGAGCTACCTTGATCAACTTATCTATCACCATCATTATGGAATTATGTTGCCTATATTTCCTTGGCATCCCATTCATGATGTCCATTCAAATGACTTCCCACTTCCACTTAAGAATGGGGATTGGTTGTAGTAATTTTTCTAGGTTCCGACATTCCAACTTTACAAGTTATTAATCCAAGCATCTAATAATATTTTTGGCCACATCATTTTTTGTACTTGGCCAATAATATAATTTTTTCATGGTTCTTATCATATTTTGATAACCAGGATGGAAATATGGTCTTCATGATATTCATCTAAGTTGAGCTTCTCCAAGTCACCCATACATGGTACATACCAACTTCCTTTGAAATTTAACAATCCATCCTGCATGAGGGAGTAGTTCTTGGTTAATGTCCCCTCTACATCTTGATACAAACATTATTTTTTTGTTGGTAATTATTATCCTACTAGATATACTCTTTAATATTTTCATTATTATAAATTCCACAAGTTCTGATAGCTTTGACTTGAGTTACTTGCAACCTCCTACTAAGTACATCTGCAAATTTGTTATAATTTCCTTTGATATATTTGATTTCAAAATAAAATTAAGTAATAAATTTTATACATATTTCCTATCTTGAATTCATCTTGGGCTAATTAAATAGGTTCCTCATCCCTCCATAATCTGACATGAAGGTAAATTTTCTTCGAAGGAGGTAATGGCTCCACATTTTCAATGCATGCACTGCAGCTACAAAATCCAAGTCATGAGTGACATATTTTTTCTCATGCTCGTTTATATTTATTCATTCATAACATACACCCTATCCTACTTGCACTATAAATCCAACAAACCCGGCCTTGCAGGAATTTGTACAGACTAAAAATTCCTTTTCTCAGTATCCTATTTTCAATAATTATGCATGTGTTAGCAGGTATTTTGAGTACTCAAAGTTGGTTGCACATTCTTCTATCCATTTGAATTTAGCTTCTTTTATTTTCAATTTTTTTATTGGATGTGAAATGTTTAAGAAGTTTTCAATGAACCTTTGGTATTGTGTAGCTAATCCCATCAAGGATCTAAATTTTGCCATCTTATGAGGAGTAAGCCACCCGATGGATTTGATCTTCTCTAGTTCTACTTCCAATCCTTCCTTGGAAACAATATGCCCCAAATACTAAACCTATGTCTTGAAAAATTCACATTTGTTTAGTTTAGCATAGATTTATTTCTCTGTTAGAGATTAAAACACTATTGCAATTTTTTTTTTATGTTCCTCGGTTTTTAAAGAAACCAAGATGTCACCGATAAAATAAAACACAAACTTGTCCAAACATGGATTGGTAACATTATTCATTAAACACATAGATGTTTATGGGGCATTTCTGAGCCCAAATACCACAATCATAAGTTCATAGTACCCATGCATAGTTCTAAATGTCATTTTGTAAATATATTAATATTTGATTTATACCTAATGGTGCCCATACATCAAGTCTATCTTTAATAATATGGATGCCCATCTCAACTAATCAAATTGGTTTCCAATACTTGGTATATGGTACTTTTATTTTATTATGGCCTTATTGAGACACCTATAGTCAGTGTACAACCTCAATGTGCCATCCTCCTTCATTACGAATAATACATATGCTCCACAGGGTGTTATGCTAGGTATAATGTCACCATAGTTCAAAATTTACTTTAATTATAATTTGATTTGTACAATATTTAATGTTCTCATCAAGTATGGAGTCTTTGATACCAATACCAATCCTAGAAGTTATTTTATTGAAAATTCAGTTTCCCTCCTTGGCATTAATCCTAGGTTCTCTTCTAACACATCACTTAATTATTTTATTATTTGGCGTTCTTCATTTTCGTTTCCCTCCACCTCTGATTTGTTGGTCACTTGGAAAATGTACAATTCACATCCCTTCCTCGTACATCTCTTTAATTGTAGCACACTGAGTTTTCGACATGTTTAACTCTTGTATTAGTCCCCATGGAAAAAATGGTCCAACCATGACCTACCATGGGAATTTATCTACAACACACAATTTTATTCAACTCATGGGCTTCTCTAACTGAAATTAGAGCTAGGGTTAATTAAAATTTAAAAAAATACTAATTGAACATACCTTCGATTTTTATCAATGATCAAAATACCTGCTTTCCAATTCTCCATAGATGCATCGTACACTTAAATCCACGTCATTTTTTTCCTTCGATTCCTGCACCTTGTATAATCTTGGGTAGTCCCTTTGTATTTGAGAGAAATCCCTCTATGTTTGGTCTTCCCCACATTTCCAACACTTTATGGGTTTTCTTCTGGAACCCTCTATTTCCTCTCGTATAGCCTTGAAGAGATGGTATTGATTAGCAATAGTTGGTTTCTAGCGAGACTTGCCTCTCACCAGAGTGGTGAAACTCACATTTCTAAAAATATGGTGTCTTGTAGTTTTATACATTTTCCTTTAAATTTTAGCTTTACTTTTGATTTTCAATCAACCCTAAATGTAGAATTGTGCTTGGATTTCTCGTAGCAATACCTCATTTTCGTGATGATATTCTCCAGATTTTGTGGTTCATGAAACTCTATCATGTAAATGAATGGTTATGGAAACCCACTGAGAGACCTATAAATATTTACCTTCTGATCCTTTAGGTAAGGCACATAGCTCAATAGGTCCACGATTCTGGTTGTATAATCATAAAATATGAATTTCCCATGTTCGTGCTCGTAAAATTATTTAGTATTTTTGTCATAGTATCGTTAATATTGGCACCTTCAAGAAAATATCTCTCAAATATACTCTAGGAGAACTCTAATTTAATATTCTTGATGTTCGTCAAGTCCTCCCACTAGATCTCAGCACTTCCTTTTAGGCTGAAAGTGGCTACTCTCATATTCAATTTTTCATAGTAATCATGCACCCTCAAATATTTCTTCATTCCTATTATCCATGCCTTTACTTATTTATCCTTAGTCACCTCTCCATTGAATGTACCATTCCTTTCCTAATATGTATGAGATATTAGTTAAAATGTACTTGAGGGTCTGTAAATTATAAGTGTTAAAATTTGAGTTTTTGTGAGCTTTTATTTCAATTTTTAAACACATAAAGCATGAAAGTAAACTCGAAAATATGAAGAAACAACATACAAATACACCATAAAAATAACCACAACACACAAATTATGAAGGAGTTCACCTTTCCTAGGCTACATCTTTGTTAGTTCCATATATTACTAGTGTAGTCCCCCATTATTGTTATACCCTTTTATTCCCCATATTGTTATTTAATTTTTGCCCCATAAAACCCCAATATTGTTATTGTTGTGCCCTTACATTATTATTGTTAGGAAAGATAGGATTATATTGTGACTCCATGGAATCCTATATATAGAAAAGAGATATTTTCATTTGAATCATCCAAGAATTGTTCATTTATATAATGTGAAGGAGGTTTCCCCCTCGAAGTGGTTAATTTCTAAGGTGTTGATCCCTCTTTTCATCTATTTTTGGAGTTGGTTTCATAACAATATCCTTGGTACAACTTCGAATGGCTTTGCCCTCTTTAATTGTGCTCAAAATTATGATTACATACATTTATAGTGTTCAAATGGTTTCAAAACCTATCGCATCAGCTTCATAATACCCAAAAATTCTTGTCTAACCTCTTTCTGAGCTAAAATTGGTCAAAAAATGAAGTTATGAGCCTCCCTAGTTTTTGTGCTAACCGCACCACAAATTCCCCAAAACCCATATCGGTCCTACAATTTTCCCTAATTTTAGCTAACCTAGTGACATTTTCGCACAATTTCAGGCGAAATTGTGAGACACCTAGTTTTCCCAATAATTGCATAAATCCGCATTTTAAACCATAATGTATTGGTGTATTAAAAATATTTTTTAATATAAAAAAATCGATTGTTATCCTGACTGTCGGCAGTCAGTGTGGCGGTGTCACATGAGCCGTCATGTTGGAAGTTAGGGTGGGCCGGCTAGGGCCTAGCCCCTGGTTCAATGTCGGTAGTCATATGGTATTCCAATCTGGGGGGGCCAAGGCTTAGCCATGAACTGTTACCCCCGAACTCCATCGAACTAAAATTCAAACACAACTTTTCACCCTTATGGCAATGATAAATACATTGGCACACTGAATTTTGAAATATTTTGTTGGATGGAGGTGTGTTTTTCGACCACCACATAGTCTGCTCGTCCCTTAACAATATGTTTGGTGCCTTGCCATGCTTCCATGTGGTGGCCACCAGTTGGGCCACGTTGCAACATGTGGTTGGCCATCATCCCAAATAATAAGAATATGCCACCCAACACCGACACATTGGATAAATGGAATGACCTGATTGGTAAGCCTTTCCCAGTCAACCATGCTCAGTTAGTTATACGGACTACTCACCTGACAGCCTACACATTTTTACCAAATTTTTACATGTTTTGGAAAATAAAAAAAACACGTTTCTAGGGGAATACAGTGTCAATTTTACTTGAAAGAAGTTGTGATGGATTTAGAATGACGAGATGTACGAGGTAATTTAGGTTCCACACCATTCCGATAACTTTCATTTTTTAGCATAATTTTAAGCACCTGATCAATCCTCCCCACTAAAAGATTTTTGGAACCCAAAATATTACTTTCAGTTGTTCAAAAGATAAGGGTACAGTTCTCTCACCTTTCCAATCTAGATCCATTTGGCCTTACTTGGATTTTTTCCTTTGAGCCCCACACCAAGGTACTCCACATTCCCTCGTTTTGAAGAACTTTCTCTTCTATCAAGAATGGTGTCTTGGTGTAGTTCATCAAGGTATTAAGGTGAGAACACCTTAATGGAAGGAATCTGAAAACAGATGGCTCATAAAACCTTAAGTTCTCAACATTAAAAACAACATAAATTTTCATCTATGAAGGAAAATCCAACCTGAAGGCATTGTCATCAATATTTTCTAAAATTATGAATGAACCATATTAAATTGGTTTCACTTTCTTACCTTCTCCTTGAAGCATTTATTTGCTAATGTGAAGCCAAAATTCATCACCGACTTGGAATTTATGATCTACACGATGCTTATCGTGTCTTGTTTTATACTAGACTTGGCTCTTTTCCAGTTGTTATTGATTTTCTTGATGCACCAATTGGATTTTTTCAATAAACCTTTTAGCTTTTTATATGTCACTATGACCATCAATAGAAACATCCTTCCCAAAAATGAAATACAAAGGAGATTTAGGCAAGTACCCCAAAAATTCCTCAAATGGCGACATTTCAGTTGAATAGTTCTTGGTCCAACTGTAAGCATGTTGAATATAGTGCAAGTTTTCATCCCACAAATTAGGATGCTTGTTGCAATAACCACGAAGAAGATTTATCACCCTCATGCTTACCACCTCTGTTTGACCACTTGTTTGCAGATGAAATTTTGTACTCTTTTTCAATTTGGTGTGTAAGAATCCCCATAAACTTGACCAAAAATTCCCAGCAAAGTGATAATATTGATTATAAAAAGTTAATGTAGGCAATCCAAAATGAGCCCATACATTATGAAAGAATAACAAAGAAGTTTTTTCAACTATAATTTTCTTTTTAAATGGCATCAAAATACACATTTTTTTGAACCTATCAACAACTACAAAAAGGTAATCATGATTCCTTTTGTACATAGGAAGACATCCAACAAAGTATATAGAAACACTCTTCCATGGACGATAAAGTATTGTAAGTGGTGTGTACAATCCTAACTTTCTATTCCTAGGATTACTGACAGCATATAATGAAGAACATCTAATAAAATGTGACACACTTTCAAGCATATGAGGCCAATAAAAATACCTTTGTAGATGTGCCACCATCTTACTTACATTAAAATGACGAGGAATAAAATAAGTATATGCCTCTCTTATGACGTTGATTCTTTCTCCCTATGGAATACAAAGCTTACCAAGATGGTAGAACAAGTTATCAGACATGTGATAATCCAATCCATCCACTTGGTTCCCTTGACTTAAACTTGCATATACCTCTTGAAAATTACTATCTAAGGAATATTGTTCAACATAGCTATAATGAAAAACATAATAATGCTTAAGAATAGTAGCAACACTAACAATATGCCTAGAAAGCATGTTAGCAAGTTTATTGTAGATACATTTCTTATTCTTTATCACCAAGTGGAATTGTTGAAGAAAACCCATCCATCGAAACTGCCTTGATTGCTGCAACTTTGTTTGTGAGTGTAAGTATTGCAGTGGTTGATGATCCATGTGAATGATTGTTCAGTACCCATAAATCAATGATTCAGATTTTTCACACTTTGCACCAATGCATACAATTCCTTGCCATATGTAGGATAATTAATCAGTGCACCATTAAAATTTCCTAAATGAAAATAGACGGGCTTATCATGTTGCATGAGGCCCACACCCCTGGCATACTCACTAGCATCAAAATGAATCTCAAATGACTGTCTCAAGTCTGAAAGTGAAAGTCTTGGAGTTGAACTGATATTTTATTTCAACGCATCAAATTATTTTTATTTCTTTACCTCCACACTGGAAGACCTGCTTCACACTTGTGAATGAATGCAATGGAGCTACAATAGAAGAGAAGCTAGAAAAAAAATTCCTGCAATATTGGGTTTCTCCCAAAAATCTTCTTACCTCCATAAAATTTTTGGGCTTTGGCCAATTCAAAATGACATCAATATTGGAGGGATCTATTTTCAATTCACCTCCTCCAAAAATAAGACCCAAATACACTATAGAAATTTTACCAAACTCACATTTTGACACACTTAAAAAAAATTGTTCTATCTTCAAGACATCAAGTACCTTTTTCACATGCATGACATGTTATTCATGAGATTTACTGAAAACAAAGATGTCATCTAAGTAGACTATCACAAAATCATCTAGAAATGGCCTCAATACATCATTCACCACACACATAAAGGTAGTTAGAGCATTACAAATACCAAAAGGCATATCTAGCCATTCAGGAAAACCTTGTTTTGTTTTGAATGTTGTCTTCCATATGTCACCTTAAGTAATTATAATTTTATTATAGCCACTCCTTAAGTCCAACTTAATAAAATATTTTTCATATTTCAGTTCATCAAGTAAATCATCTATTCTAGGTAATGGGTAATGGTTCCTTACCATAATTTCATTCAATGCACAGAAGTCCACACACATGTGCCATGTTCCATACTTCTTTGGCATCAAAAAAATAGGTGACTGGCATAGTGAAGTACTTGGTCTGATAATCCCTTTGTCTAAGAACTCTTGAATTTTATTTTCAATTTCTACACTTCCCATCACTAACATCTTTACATGCCAATTTTAGGAAGAGGGCAATTGTTAGTATGAATCTTTTGTTTTAAGTGGGAAAGTAAAAAATACCAATTTTTACTACGTACAATGACTAACAGCCCCAACATCAAATATGCCTAGAAGGGCAAACATATCTCATAGCTAGTTGATATGTATAAGTGTCAAAAACCAGATCTATGCATAAAAAGACATTAAGCAAGAAAAGAAGGTTTTGCTCCATATATCCAATAGACAAGACAAGAAAAAATTTTGAAAGAATTTTGTATTAAGGCACCTTGGAGGAAAACAAGAAGGTGTTTCCACTCCTTGAGCTCTCAATGATGTTCTGGAAGTCTGCCACTAGATTCCAGTATTTCTCTCCTCACAGTAGAAAACCCATACAAAGATAGAACTCAAAGGGAGCTCACACAAAAAATAATGGAAAATATGACAATGATAATGGCTCAAATTCAGACCAAGAGTTTAGATCCAGAGTGATCTAATAGGCAACAAAAGGTGAAGAATGGTAGGAAAAACCCTCCTATTTATAACAAAATATTGGGTCATTCTAGATCTTGGTGCATGATTAAAATAACATTAACCAAATCTAGATCTACCTTTTATGGAATATTTTATTATATTTGTTGGAGGGAAAAAGTATTTGACTTGGGTCAAATCCCTTTATTTGTGAATAATAAATAAATAAATGATTTATTTATAATTTTAAGGAGATGGTTAAAATATAATCAAATAAATAATGATTTATTTAATTATTTATGGTGATTTAGTCATATTTAACAAGGAATATTATTTAAATAAGGTTTAAATAATAATTCCTAGAAAATAATAAGATAAATAAAGATTTATCTAATTAATTTCTTTGTTTTGGGTTAAACATGACCAGGAAAATAAAAAAAATATAGGTTTGTTTAATATTTCCTTTTGGGGTTTCCTATTTAATCCATAAACAACCTAATAAATGTGTTTTATTAAGTTATTTTACATAGTGAAGGCAATTTTACCTAGGGTAAAATTGGTCTTACATGGTGTACTTGGCTCCATCTAATGATAGTAGGTTAGATGACCAAAAAATGGTGTAACAAATTACCCCCCAGCGTGTGAGTGTTAGGAGCAAATCGTATGACCGAAGTATGTTGTAAGAACTCAATCACTAGATATCAAAAGCGAAGTCAGAGAGAGAGATGTAAGGTAGACTAATGTGCTGAAGGACTAGACCTTAAGGAGACGAGACTTACAGGTGCAACAAGTCTCTTTTTATGAGAGGGTACCTGTGCTAAAGGTGGCGGGGGAGGCATACCTATGCCCGCCGGGACAAAGTACAAAAGAATAGAGTGTCCAGTAAACAAGGGACTGAACCATAAAGACCGGCATAAACATGAGCTAGATAGAAATACAATGAGGGATCCCACATACATGTTGTGCCTGGGATAACAGCTAGGACTTATACAAGAATATCTGAGTACATGAGATACAAATACAACCCAAATGCCCCCGGAAAATGGGGAAGGGTTCGCAAAATCTGACTGATACATGCAAATCAAAGAAGCCCTACAAGCGGCTAAGGCTGGCATCATCAAATATATGGAGCTACATCAAAGGCTGTAATGAAGAGGTCATCGGGGCATGTGGGGGGCTACCTGTAGGGCCACCCCCTCATGAGGGTTGAGACATCTCACACACACTCGGGAATCACCAAGAGCTGCTGCTGCATCACTGAACCATCAAGTATACAGATCTTGATCATGCTGAAAGGAGCTGGAGCTGAGAAACAATCATGTCAAAGGGTAATGAGAAAGCCCTTTTCTTGATCCGAGGTACCGAACAAGAGTGGAAGCTGGAACGAAGGTACACCGCCCTCTAGACTGGTCTTCTGGAATGAATGAGCTGATGTCAATAGAAGGAGGTCTGCCATTGGTGAGGCAATGAGAGATCCTCAACTAAAGCATGAGAGAAAATAGTCGAGTGACGGACAGACTAATACCAATGATGATGATGAAATGGAGGGGACTGAGTAGTGAATGGACGACTTCACTTGTTAGAGCATAAAGGGTAGGAATGACATGGCAGCGACTGACACAATATCATGAGGGATAGGGGACAGTGGGACTGAAGGCCATAATGTGCGACACAAGAGAGGGATCAAGCAATGAAGGATGGAGGACTATAGCGGGCTACAAAGGGACTCGGGATAGACTCCATGAATGCAATGATGAATCAACTTGGATGCTCTAAACAAGGGTGACTCGATGGTGCTGCTACACAGAAAAGAGCCCATGGGGGACCTGAAAAACATGAGTACAAGATGATATCTCATGATGAAAATCGACACAAACAAAGACAAGTATGGAGGCAAAGTGGTGCCCCAAGTACAAGTGTTGTAAGTGAGGAAATTCGATTTTAGGTTGAGGTGAAGTGACCCATCTTGGAAAAAATGTGTCTTGGTGAAGTATCAAATCAGAAAAAAATAACAGATACCTATTTGAGGGCTCGGTGAGAGCTTTCCAACGGTGTAAATGGTTTGTCAAACGGAGCTACGATATGGTTGCAGCAGGCGAAAGAAGAAACAAGGGTTCTCTTTTAATAAGGCAGTTTTCCCTCCAAATCCACTCATTTGCTAGTGTTGTTGTGGTGAATGTAGAGAGGAGAGAAGGCTGTAAATCTTGCAGCAAGCGTAGCGGAAAAATCGACCGTTGGAATCGAGATCCGTCAGTTGCAGGTAAGAGGCCTAACCTTACTCTTTCATTTTGATGGATTGAAAGTTTAGATTAGGGCCCAGAATCTCAAAAACAGACCCTCTTTCATCTCTACGGCCGGGTCGCACTTTTTGGGCCAAAAAATGTGACCTGGGATGCAAGTTTTGAGCCAAAAACTGTGACCTGGCCAAGGATTGGGCAGAAAAGTGTGACCTGGAGGATGAAGGGGATTTCAGTGCTGTGTTAGGGTTGAGATTTGGGTTTTTGTGATTGGTTACAATGTTTCCTATCTGTATAATGACAAAGATGATGTTTTTGTGCAGCTATGGCAGATATACGGGTCAGCTGGAGAGAGAGAGACCTGGGCACATTACGGACAGAGATCCAGACAGATCAGGGTGTCCGTCGTGTCTTGGCCAGGTTTGGGGTTCTAAAGTTTTTGGAGAACCCTTTGATGAGAGCTAGGGAGCCCTTGTTAGCCTAGATTATAAGTTATTGGGATCTAGATCATGAGTTCTTTATAGTGCAGGGGCACAGGATCAAATTGACAGTCCAAGACCTGTATTCCCTGACTGGCCTCCCACCACTTGGGATGGTGGGAAATACGCAGCCAGTGTTACCGCGGGGGCAGAACATCATGGAGTTTTTGGAGCGACATTTTTGACCGGGTCTCCAAGTCAAAGGTACTCGGATATCGATTGGGGACTTAGAGAGGTTAGAGACCCGTGCAGTGGCCGCAGTGGTGCTACGGATCCTAGGCAACCAGACGTTCCATCACATCACTGGGGGGCAGATGATGATTGTGGAGAGTGTGTTGAGTGGGACCTACTATGGGTGGGCCCAAATGATGTTGGTGTCGTTAAAACGACAGCTGTCGCTGTGTAAGCGGCAAGTGAACCATGATTGCTCGTATGGGACTTTATTATGTTCCTTCTTTTTTGAGAAGATCCCGACCTTACGACCTCGTATACGGCTCCCAGATGGGGGCCCGAGGGAGCCCAGGATGCGCCGGTGGGGGCACCTACTGTGTAGAGGAGGAGGAGGGGCGGTCGGACGGGTGTTTCGACTTGAGTTATTTTCCCATTGGGATCAGATGTTGTTATACATAAACGACTATCCCTATAGTGGGATGAGTTATTATGGGGATCCGGACCTATCAGTTCTGCCTGGTCGAGTATGGGGACCCGATGGTAAGTGACAAGTAACTATTCTTTTTTGGGCATGTTAAAGTTAACAAATAGTATATGGGCTACTGATTCATGTACTCTTGGTATGAAGATATAGCTCTGGTAAAACCGGCCGGATATATGGGACGATCGGCAGCATCTGGCGCTACAGGTCCGAGTGGGTCGAGAGCAGCGCATAATGAGGATGTGGTCGCCCTTTTGGAGGACATCCGCCGTAGATGCGAGAGGTTGCTGACCAGAGTGTCAGAGCACGGGTGGCAAGACTTAGACAACTAGTACATAGAGCCATGTATTGGTCTACCCTCGGAATGGCGAGGTGTCATGCGGTGCATGGCGATGGCCGGTCAGGGGATACATGATCTACAGGTTGCAGGAGCAGAGCCATTGGCTCGGGATCCGCCAGATAGTGATTAGGTGTGGGGCAGGTGGTGCCCCCTAGTGTGTATGTAGGGACAGATGGTGTTCCCAGTTTTGATTTTTTTGTAACATGTTATGGGCATGTCATATGTATTAGAATAGATGGACTCTAAACACATGTTTTGCGACACATATTATGGATATGCATATTTTTAATGATTATGAATGTTATTGTCTTGTATGAAATGTGTGTGATAAATGCCACTCTAGAACATGGTTTGCAATGTTATCTACATAGTGATTATGTTCTCGAGGTACATGGTTGAAAGTTATGGTTTCAAATTCACGTATCAAGAGTTTCACTCATAAATATCATCTAAACAGCATAGGATTACGCACATGATAGACACCATTTAGTTACATGAAAAGAAGTAGGGAATCTAAATGAACATGCAGATGGATGATGCGATGAAAGAGGGCATCGGCTAAGAGGCCATGCACTGCATCATATTCGGCCTGATTGTTGGTGGCAGTACCAATGCAGACCCCATTTGAGAGAACAAGGACATGTAAGGGGGTGAAAATGGCCCAACCTGCTGAGGCTAGATTCCGAGAGTAGCGACTTGCACCATCGGCGTAACCGATATAGGGTGGGGATGGGAGGTCCTGCGGAATAGTGTTACAAGACCACAAATCGGGGGACTAGGGACAATGAAGGCAGCGTGAGTGTATAGTAGACATCGAGCGGCAACCGCAGGAGGGAGTGTGACAGGCAAGATGGCTATGACACATATACAAACTGGATGGTGGTATATGAGGGCTATAGGAGGGGTGGCTGGGACTCGGGCTGCGGAGGTCAACAGAGATACGGGTGGTGTTATCTCGTGTATGGGTGGAAAGGAGGAGGTCAAGGTTGGAGAAGGTTCCCTAGGAGGCATCCGGACGGGAAAAGAGGGGATGAAGAGTGGAAGGGAACCCACATGACGCGGCCAAGTTACCTAAATCGTCCGTAGAGGAAGACAGGCTTGCATACGGATCGTAATGGGGAACGACAGAAGAACAGGGAAACAAATGGTGAAATGATGTTGAGCCCAGGGTGGTCGCTGAAGGGGGGTCAAGCGAAAAAATAGGGGAGCATTCAAGAGGAATGTGCTCCAAGGGTCTCATAGAGGATGATAGGTAAAGAATGGTGGGAGTAGACTCCATCATCTGGACATCAAGGGGGGGATGTCAATGGAAGCGGGAGGATCCTCAAGCTGACTCGAAGCATATTGTGCAAGTATGGGAGAGGCGGACTGATTTTTTTCAACCTCATACTCGTGGACTACTTCTAAAGAGGCTTGGTAATGCGTCGGGTGAGGACAATGGTGGGAATAGTGGCCATGGATACTGCACAAAGCCTAGGGTTTGCTGGTGAAAATATTTTTTGGGTTCTTGGGTATGGACGAGGACGGGAGAGAGGGGTCAGGGGTCGTAGACTCAGGGAACATGACTTTAACCATGGGTTGAATGTGGGGCGATTCGAGACAATTATGGGTGGCATGACCGACGACATCACACAAGGCACAAGGCTTTGCGGGCGGAGGAGGAGTTGGGGTAGTCGGGGTGACCTTGTCTTTGGATGTCCCCTTGCGAGCTTTGCTTTTCTTTCTTGGAGCTGTCACCACAGGGGTAGGGTCCTAGGGAGGTGCGGGGGGCATGGTGGTAACGGAGGAAGCGAGGGGAACCTGTTGAACTGATGTCAAAGCAAGATAGGGTTTGTGGTGACCAGGTGGGGTAGCGGCTGGCGGGTCAAGGTACCAGACGGGTATGCCCAGGGTCAGGTTAGGTAGAGAGAGGGTGGCCATGACATTGACCGTATAGATGCCGGGATGGGGAGCCAAGAAAGGTATCTGACCAGTGGGATAATGACCAGGAGGGATGGCTCTGAGCTGACTGAGGCCTGGGGGAACCGACCCGGGAGGATAGAGGGGTTCAGGGACACCAGAAGTAGGAGAAGGGCCAGAAGGAGGAGGACCAGCTGGCTGAGATGAATGGCTAGGAGCGGGTTGCGGCAGGCGAGGTTGAGTCTGAGGTTGCTAACTAGCCGAAGCAGGTTGCTTAAGGGCAGCCTGAGATGATTGCATCATGCAAACATTTGATAAGTTGGGATCAGAGATATGAGGAGGAGGGAGACCAGAGAAAGTGCCAAGCAGGGAGGAGTCTTTGTATATGCCGGGAGAGACACTGGTCAAGGAATCGACGGTTTTCTTATTAGCTACAGAAGAGATGGTCATCTCCAGGGAGGTCTGAGACCGGGGCTCATGATAAGTCAACTGGTCAATGGTGACTATATTTCCATTGTGAGGAAAAGACATCTTGCGAAAAATCGCGGATGGGACAGCAGACATGGCATAGGTGTAGCTTTGCCCCAATAGAATGTTGTAGTCTAGAGGGGCGTCAATGACTTTGACGTCAACGCAAACGGTCTTGCCTGCAAGGGTGATAGGAAAATTACGGAAAAGCCCAATGGGCTAGGAGGCGTGGTCGTCCCACGCTCGAAGGGTGATCGTGGAAGGGGCCAACTCAGGAGATCTGAGTTGCTTCCAAACTGAAGTGGACATCACATAGGTGGATGCCCCCTCATCAATTATACACCGAGAAACGTTGGCATTCCGAATTTTGACTGGGATTTGGAAGGCGACGGAAGCAGGAAGAGGAGGATGTTCTGATTGATGGGCGTCGAAAACAATCATTTGGTCATCGGTAGGATCTACAACGCCCATGGCAGATAGCAGAGCCTTCTTTTGGGAAGGGCATGACTGAAGGAGTTCCAATGTGGAAATGGCAGCAGGAGATTGCGCCAAATCATCTACTATGCTATACGAATGAGCAGCTCAGCTAGAAGCAGCATTTCAACGTAATGGTCCTTTAGGAATCTTGGTATGAACCTCTACTTTGGGTGGAGGGATATGTAAGGGACCATTGGATGTCGAAAGAGGCTCTGTAGAACCTGAAGAAGGGGACTCGGGGGAAAAATGAGCGGAAGGCTTGGGGTACTGGCGAGACCGAGTTTGAAGGTGAAGGTCGACGGTTGGGGATGGATCAGAGTTCATCATGAGGATCTGGTAATCAGAGGAACCAGAAGGGGAAGGTTGAGTGGCGACCTGTTCGTCAGGGGGTTGGGCAGCCACGAATCCTTGCTGAGGGAAAGGATCAGTAAACACAGCTGGTTGAGTAGTGGTCACATTAGGGGGAGCATGAGGGGAGGCATGTTGTCCTCGCAATGTGGCTTGAGACTCCCACATCTACCGCATGTGTGGTAAGAGGGTAAAATCGTGGGTGTAATTACTATAAACACCGCAATAGGAACAAGGATTATTGGTGCAAAGAGGCCTGTCTGGCTTGGGCTGAGTGCCCTGTTGCTGGTTAGCAGTGTTAGGGTCAGTACCTTGATGATTGGGTCCACGGGTACCAGGGGAAGATTGATTTGGATTTCCTATCCGCCTTCGTTGAGAAGAAGGGGGATTAGTTGCGCCCTGTTGTGCAAATACTTGCCCTGGAGGGGGTTGTAAGTGCTGTTGCGGGGGTGGAGGAGGCAAGGGAGGTGGAAACGCATATGTTGGAGGAGATGGCACACCAGGCTGCGGATAAGGATAATGGTTAGGTTGGGTAACATTGAGGTAAGCAAGAGGTTGGGCAAAAGGATGAGGCATGCCGTATCCTGGATACATGCTACCTGGAGGGGGAAAAGTGCTAGAGGTGCTGGCCCCTCCCGGAGGGAGACCATAGCCCATATGAGGTTTAGCATATGGATGAGAAAGGGCTCCAACGATACCGTCGGTGGAATGAGATGCCCCCGGGGTGTTAGCGCCACCGGGCCTAGGAAGGTCAGGAAGGACGGTATAAACATAACTAGACTAAGCGTAGATCAGGTCATATTTCAAGGCTACTTGGAGGGCGGCTTCTTCGGTTTGAGGGAAATGGGAGGCAACATATTTGCCAATGGGAGGTAGGAGAGTGCGAAGGAACCAGTCCATATAAACCTGATATTAGAAGGGGGGAGTTCCACATAAGCTCCGTCTACGCCGCCATTCCTGGACATGAGTTGAAAGGCGGGTCGAAGAGGTTTGCTTGAAAGAAGTCAAAAGCTCTGTACTAGTATCGTATCAGAGAGGGAGCTGGAAGTAAGATAAAAAGGCTTGGGAAATGGTCGTGAAGGTGGTATGGGAAGAGGTGGCTTGGTAAACATACCATTTAGAAGCATCGCCGGTAAGCGTGTGTTGGAACAACCGAAGACGGATGGAATCATTGGTAATCGAATTGCAGGAACACCACATGTGGAAAGATTGGAAATGGTTGGTTGGATCTTCTCCAGCAAGGCCTTCAAACTTAGAGATGTCGGAGGGGAGCTTGGTTGGCATAGCAGGCCAACCAACATCGTGGTGGATAGGGTCATTGATCAATTGATTGAAATCGGGGAGGCTGAGGCCTGCCATGTAAGGGAGCAAAGGTGCAGCCGAGGTAGTTCCTGTGGTGGTTCCGCTAGTAGTAGTCCCAACATTAGGACCGAGATTACCGCTAGCGTTAGGCCATGGACCAGACATAGTGAAGGTGACAGGGGGAGAACCAGAAGTAAAAGGAGAACCCAATGAATCAGAAGAGGAGTCGGAGTGCGGACTCGGAGGAGGACTAACTCAACGACGGTGGGAAGGAGTAGGTTTACTGACTGGAAACTGAGGGTGAAGGCTAAGAATTCTTTGGGATGTGTGCCTTGGGGGCGCAATGGTGACAACACAAACATGGCACAAGGGGAAGAAGAATGACCGACAAAGGGAGGGAGGTGCAGAATCAAGTGATTACAATGTCGAAACAAGGGTAGAAAGTTGCAGTGTCAATTGATTTTAAAGTCTTTGCCTGGCGATGTAAACCAGGCTCTTCTTCGCTTAGGGTGAGTGTGTGGTGTGCGTTAATTTTAATTTTTAAACCCTTTTTGTTTTGAGAGAAAGAGAAAAAGTGTGCTACGTAACTGAAAATAATGCTGCAAAAAACAGTATATAATGCTGAAATAACAGAAAATTAACAGCTACTAGTGCATCGATCCAACCCAAGAAGGTGGGTCTCTCAAAACTAATCTAAAAGAGGGAAAAAATCTAGTCAAAACACACTAAAAAGATGCCAATAGATCTAGGGTCGACAGGGACAGGGATCGAAAGGAGAAATCTGCTGAAAGGAGGTGCAGATCACAGCCAAGAGGTATAGGCAAGGTGGCTGGAAAAAAGGAGGAAATCAGCAAAAATCAGAAGGGACAAGGAGGAGGCCCTAAAGGTAGATCCAAAAAAAAAAATTAGGAGGTGTTTTGAAAGGGAGAAGAGCTGATTAAAAGAGATCTGAAAAGGAGGTATTAGATCTGAAAAAGGGGGGGCTGAAACTCTGAAAAAACAGACGCCTGAAATAGTAAAAAATCTTCCACTAAAAGTGGAGGGTATTGAAGCCCTAGGGGGCTATGTTCCCACTTATATGAGCAAAAAAGATCAGAAACAAGTCTAAACGGGCTAAGACAGAGGCTAGAAAACCCTGCAAAAGCTTCAGAAAAACCCATAAAATTTGCAGAAAAATAGCAGAAAAATTGGCAGGTCATAGGTTCTAACCTGTTTTCTGTGCAGATCGTAGATAATGGGCTGAAAGGTGTGACCTGGAGGTCCAGGTCACAGGTTTTGGGCTGAAAAGTGCGACCTGAAGCTCCGTTTGTCCCGGCGGCAGATTTCCGGAAAAGTTGTCGTCTCAGTTGCGGCTGATGTTTGTCACCTGCACAATAGGGCCAGAAACACACGGAAGTTAGAAATTTGAATGTTTTAGGGTTTTATAGGTGAAAAACAACATGAAAATAGGAAAATAAAATCTGAAAAGAAACCCTAGGGTATAAAGTAGCTGGATATGCAGGAATATGAAAAACGACAGTGGTCGTAATTGAAAACCCAGTGGAGTCGCCAATTGTTAGTATGAATCTTTCATCGAAGTGTACGAAAAAAGACCACTTTAGCTACGCATAACTAATATCCCTAACATCAAATATGGTTGCCAATATCTTTAGATCTACAGTTAGTTGACCAAGATAGGTGCTGCAAAAACCAGATCTATGCATAAAAAGACATTAAGGAGTAAAAAGAAGGTTTTGCTCCATATATCCAATAGACAAGACAAGAACAATTTTTGAAAGAATTTTTTGCATTAAGGGCACCTGGGAGGAAAAAAAGAAGGTGTTTCCAATTCTCCTCAATGGGATGGGTTCTTGGAAGTCCTCAGCACTTTAGATCTAGCATTTCTCTCTCCCGTCGGTGTAGAAAACCCAGACAAAGATAGAACTCAAAGGGAGCTCACACAGCAAATAATGGAGAATATGACAATGATAATGGCTCAAAGTCAGACCAAGAGTTTAGATCCAGAGTGATCTAATAGGCAACAAAAGGTGAAGAATGGTAGGAAAAACCCTCCTATTTATGACAAAATATTGGGTCATTCTAGATCTTGGTGCATGATTAAAATAACATTAACCAAATCTAGATCCACCTTTTATGGAATATTTTATTATATTTGTTGGAGGGAAAAAGTATTTGACTTGGGTCAAATCCCTTTATTTGTGAATAATAAATGAATAATTGATGTATTCATCATTTTAAGGAGGTGGTTAAAATATAATCAAATAAATAATGATTTATTTAATTATTTATGGGTGATTTAGTCATATTTAACAAGGAATATTATTTAAATAAGGTTTAAATAATTATTCCTAGAAAATAATAATATAAATAGAGGTTTATCTAATTAATTTCTTTGTTTTGGGTTAAACATGACCAGGAAAATCAAACAAATATAGGTTTGTTTAATATTTCCTTTTGGGGTTTCCTGTTTAGACCATAAACAACCTAATAAATGTGTTTTCTTAAGTTATTTTACATGCTGAAGGAAATTTTACTTAGGGTAAAATCAGTCTTACATGGTGTACTTGGGTCCATCTAATGATAGTAGGTTAGATGACCAAAAAATGGTGTAACAACAATATTGTTGCAATTGTATTTAATGTTGGATTCCTCTCTTGGGAGGCAATCCTTTTGGCTCTTCAAGCATATCATCATATTTTTTAATGACCTCAACCAAATAATATTTTAATCTTGAATCACAATCTTGAAAAGCTTCATTCTCAACATGACTCTTTTGTCTGACAATTAGAAGCACAACATTCTTACTAGAGTTAATGAGTCTCTTCATTTGTCCAACATTTACAAGTGAAATATTTAGTTTATGTCAATGTTCTCTAACAATGTAATCTATACCATATACAAACAAGTGATACTTGTTTTCATGGTGATGGAAAATAGATTTTCTATCATACAAATATCCAGGATTCCCAAAACAATTCCAGAAATATCAAATGGAACTACATCAAGCTCAAATTCATCAAGAAATTTTGTTGTAATTGCAAATTTAAGTATGAATTTCCTCGTAACTTGTAAGTTTTCATTCTTGCATATCCAACCTAAAGGATAAGGTATTGGATGAGGAAATCAAATTTTCTTGTGAACCACTATCGAAGAGTGTATCAAATTTTTTGTGCTTTGAAATAACCTGCATATGGAAGAGTTCAATTCTAGTTTCATCTTGAGTATCATTAGGACAAATTGAAGGTATAGTGCTTGTTATTCCCTTACCTTTCATTCCCATTTTTGTGATATTTGTTTCATCTCCTGAATCAGAGCCTAAGACATTTTGTGTAGTTGTAGTTGTCGTTTTCTTCCCTTTTATGTTAAACTTCTTTGCTTTCAACTCAGGATGAAGCTTCCAACAATGAGCTTCATCATGACCCTCTTCAGAACAATGTTTGCATGTTAGTTTTTCTCCTTCCTTTTTGATGGATGCATTTTTATTTCCTTTCCCTTTGAACTTACTCTTACCCTTGTCTCCACTTCTGAATGACCTCTTTGTACCGTCTTGTGAATTTTTTTCCCTCTTGCTTCAAGATGTGTTGCCTAGACACAAACCTCATATAAACTTGTAGTACTAAACATAAGGAAAGTATTCCCTAAATAACTATGTAAGCCCCCAATATATTTCAACAAAGTATCTTGGTAATTCAAGTACACCTAATATAAAACACATACTTCGAAATTGGTGAGTGTAAATTTGCACACTTTGACCCTTTAGTTGTCTAAAATTCTTCCAGTCCATAATAGCCTTTTGCATATAAGCTAATTGACAAAAGTTTCTTCTAAGTGTAGCAATAAAATCTATTCAAGAGGTTGAGAACTTACCATGATTTTTCATATCCTCTTGTGTTTTTGCTTCCCACCAAATCAAAGTAGCACTTTACAAATTTAATGAAGCCAACTCAATCTTTGTTTCATCATATTTGATGTCTTGTAACCTGCAACAAACTTCAAGTTGGTGAACCAAATTACCAATTATTTTAACGTTCACTTCACCATTTTACATAGGAAGTTTGAATCTGTTATCAAGTTTTAATAAGTCAGTTTTTCCATGCACCCTTAGGGTATGTTGATGTGTTTGAGTAAAAATTGTTGTAGAAGAGGAAGAATATGAAGGTGATGATGGAGGTGAAGATGATGGTGGAGAAGACAGTAGTTTGTCATGATATCCTTTTGAAGGCTTGTCATCATCTCCTCCTTTTCCTCTAGAAGAACCCTCTCCTTTTGAATGCTTGGAAATTTAACCCTATAATCTTGAAGTTCTATATTCATGGAGAACCTTCACCATTTCAGGCATGTTAATGAAATGTTTTCTAAAGAAAAATTCTTCATTTGAAATATTATCAACTCCTCCTTCATGAGACATTCTTGTTGAATCTTCAAATGCAATTTGAGGTAGAATTTGTGGTGGAGATTGTGGTAGATTTTCTCTCCCTGTCCTTGACCTGACTTGAGGACTTGTGACCACAAGTTTTCCTTCTCCTCTCTTGAGCTTCAACCTTTTATGCATCAAAAACACTTTCAAACAATTAAATCCTCATAGTAACAAATAAAACATAAGCTCTAATACCACACTTGATATATATGGGATCTTAGTCAAAATATGCTTGAGGTTTTGTAAATTACAAGTGTTAAAAATTGAGTCTTTGTGAGATTTTTTGTTAATGTTTAAAAACATAAAGCATTAAAATAAAATCTAAAATATGTAGAAACAATAGAGAAATACATCATAAAATTAACCACAAAAATGTAAATGATGAAGGAGTTCACCCCTCTTGTCCAACGTCTCCTTGGTCTAGCTTCCAATGGGTTGACACTCTTTCATTATGCTCAAAATGGTGATTACATACATTTACAGTGGTCAAATGCCTTCAAAACATGTTCCAATAGCTTCAGAATACCCAAAAATTTATGTCTACCCTCTTTCTGATCTGACATTCATATAAAACCGAAGAAGTTATGAGCATCCCTAGTTTTTCTGCAAACCGCTCAACAAATTCCCCAAAATCAATACCGGTCCTACAATTTCACCATGATTGTGGCTAACCGAGCGAAATTTTCACATGATTTCGGGAGAAATTTTTGGACACTTAAATTTCTCAATAACACCATAAATCCACATTTTAAACCATACTATATCGGTGCGTTAAAGTATTTTTTAATATAAAATATTAATAGCTATGCTAACTGTCGATGGTTAGGGTGTCAATGTCACATGGGTCGCTATGTTTGCAGTTAGGTTGGGGTGGATAGGGCCTAACCCTTAGTTCAATGATGGTAGTAATATGGTATGCCAATACAGGGGGTTTGGGGCTTAGCCCTGGCCGCTTGCCCCCGAACTCTGTCGAACTAAAATTCAAATACAACATTTCACCGTTATGGTAATGAGAAATACTTTGGCGCAGTGGAGTTTGGCATTGTTTGTTGGATATAGGTTTGGTCTTCAACCCACGCCTAGTCCACTTGGCCCTTAAAATTAATTTATGTGGCCTCCCATGCTGCCACGTGGTAGCCTCTAGTTGTGCCACGTGGTAGCATGTGGTTGGCCATCATCCAAACCAATAAGAATACGCTACCAAACACCAGCACAAATCAGAAAAATGGCATGACCTAATTGGTCAAACTTGCCCAGTCAACCATACCCAGTTAGCTTTATAGGCTGATAACTGGGTAGCATGTACATTTTTGCCAAAATTTTACCTATTTGTGAAAATGAACAAAAAATCTTTCAGGGCCCATACGGTGTCGGTTTTCCATGAAATGAGTTGCGTTGGATTTAGTACAATGAGATCTACACGGTCATTCAGGTTCCACACCATTCCACCAACTTTAATTTTTTAGCATAATTTTGAGCACCTGATCATTTCCTTAAATTATTTTGGTATGAATTGTATTACTTTAATTTTTTTCTAGTAGTGTCTCTTTGTTGTTGCACTATAGAGTTTCTTACAACTTGTTCTCCTCCTCCTTCAAGTAGCTACTATAGTTTCAATTATCATTGTATCGTCACTTTGATTCCTATGGATTTTCTTGGATCCGCTTCCTTCTACACCATCAGTATTCAATCCACATTTTCGAAGTCCTAATGGAATTTTCCTATATTTATCCCTTCCTAGGTGGAAGGAACTTAGATAATTTTTCCTTTGTATTTAAAAAACTAATAGGCTCCACAGTATAATTGTGTTTAATTCTACTTTTTTTTCTTGAGACGTAACAATCCTTTTTTTTTCAAAATTGAAAATTCTTAGTTCAAATCTTATTCTTCTAAGGGTGTTCATCCAGCAAAGGGTGCCTTCCTCTATCCTCTTTCCAACTAACTCTTCCTCCTTACGATGCTCAAACATATCAATATTGTGTTAAATTTTTCTACTTCTCATCCCTCACTCTCTTTTTGTTATTTAGTATCTTCTCATGTTCTGTCATATGCACATAATTGTATAGCGAACAATGTATGAATCACATTTTTACCCACCGCCTTAGAAAATATATAATAATTATATGGTTATGAGGCTATTTTAAAGACCAATTTCAAGTTATTATGTAATTAAAAATAAAAATTTTACAAACACCACACGTTTAACACAACAAATATTTAATAGAAAAAATCACATTCTATAATAGGCTTCTATATTTTATCCTCCTATGCCCATTCAGTATATGTGTTAAACCTAGGTGCCTTGATACCACTCTGTAATTCTCTCTCTCACCCACTTGAAATTTCTAGGCTAAATGGTAGATGTTACTATTAATTAACCCAACCTCCATGGTCTCATTATGGATATCGAGTTACAAAATTACTTCTCATGCAAAGTGTGTGAAGCTGATTTTGAATAACACCATCACGTTTATCTTGTTGAGATTTTTCCTCTGATATAATTTTTTTGCCAATTCAACCTCTGGATGAAGAGAAATTCCCATTTGAATTTTGTAGTCCACAAACTTTGTCACATCAACAAATATATACCATGTGGTACTCCCACATCATATGTAGTCCAATGTGGTTCCTGCCACATCATGGAACCATGAAACTCCTGTGACATCATGCCACTACTCCAATTTCTAGGAGCATTCCACTCCTAAATAGCCATGACGTGACAATCATTTTTAAGTTAGGTAATTGGGATGGTATTTTTCCTTCAGAATATCTCTCCTATGTCGCATCCGTAAACCCACATCCCACTTATGAAATTAATTTCATAACTTCTGTGAGGGTCATAGCTCCATAGTTACATCTGACTAGCCTTGTGAACTTCTACTTATGTTCCATGTGGTATTTAATAATCTAGGTGACTCCACAAAACCATTCTCATGTGTTCTAGGTGCCACATTATCGTAACCTCCAATTCACAGTTTCCCATGTCACCCTAACGACATCACAATAACATAAATGTGACATCATCCCTCCACATGGAATCCACTAGTGGTTCTATGTGTCACTCGAAATCTTCCCCTTTAGTCACCCAAAAAGGCCATTTATATAGACCATATCACACATTTTCCATGCCATTTAAGTTGTTTTTCCATGTCACATATCCACGCCATCTAGAATATTATGTGGAATCTTCCAACTCAGCCTATGATTTTGTTACCATTGGTCTTGATCCTCTCATAAGATCAAAATTTTCCTATTTTTGGAATGAGAATCCATTTTCCCACCCTCTATTGGAAGTTCCATCATGCCCATGCTTGAAAGAAAATCATTGTCATACCTTTGAGGCATGATGTAGAATCTTAGTGTTAAGTGATGAGAATTTTTCCCATCTCAAGACTTTTGTTAACCATGCCAAATACCACTAGGACTTATGGAAATAATAGTGAAATGTAACCTAAATTTCTATGTCAGGTAACATGAATTTTCTCGTCCTAGACTATCCATCAATATGTATCTCCTGTGAATAATAATCAATATTCTCATCCCATGAAGGCATGTGTTTGTTCCCAAAATCATATAAATATTTTTGAAGTAACATCAAGGTTTTCACATGCTTTCCAAATCAAAACTCCTTTATATGTTTAACAAGGCTTGTGGACCCATTACTTAACAAAACTCAGGATTGAAGTATTGAGGGTTCCGATGACCAATAAAAGCCTTGTTTTAGTTCAAATTCCATTCATATCATTAAACTATTATAGAAATAAAATCCTTTACAACATATATCACTCAAGGCATTACACATAATTGTAAGACATGCAATGTGTCCACCAAAAAAAATTGCACTAAGGAAATACAATGAGCTAAACATTAGCTAATAATTCACTATACATTGCATAAATGAACATCCCATTAATCATACTCTGGTTTTGCAAATATGTTATCAGATCGAGTTATATCACATTCGAAACAAAACATCAACTATAGGCTTTCACCAGTGTATAAATAACATATATCCATGATATTCATGACATAAAAAATAATAGAAATCAGAAATAGTCAAAGTAAGCTCAACTCGACATGTACTGATGCATGCTATATAATTAACCATGCACTAAGGGAAGTGTCAATGGTCACAAGCCTGATATACATTCCCTTTCAACCATGGCAACAACCACATATTCATCCATTATAACAACAAGGAATAACACACTCATCTATAAAAATTTTGATACAACCATTGTTATGACCCATAAAAACATAATTCATAAATTAAGTGCAACACATATAAATATAGAATACAAGTAAGAAACTTATATTATTATCTTTGAATGAATAGTAATTGAGGGAGGGGCTTCAACTGTCCACCTATTTGTAGGTAAGTTGCACAACCACATTTCTTGCAATTGACCACTGCCAAGCCATATTTAGAGTCTGAGGAGTTAATTACTTATAAGTATTCTTACCAAAAACCAATCAACATATCTCAAGAAGAAGAGTCCAGTTTCTAGGTTTTTTACAAGATTCCTCCAATGGAAACACCATAGTGACTCTCAGTATTGTAAAAACCAACTACAAGAATCTATCTAATGCTTAGTGAGTTACAACTCAGTTCTAGGAGAATGAATACACTATCTAGGAGTTTTATCAACAAAATTTTTTAAGCTACTACTACAGGATTCAAGAGTCCATTTTCCAGGTGATTTATCAGCCAAATAAGCATGCACATAAGTGGCTTATAATCCCCAAGGATAAAACTTAATGTTTTATTAATTATTTCTAATAGTACCTAGGTATATCAATCCGTCAATTCGTTTATTCATCCCAACTAGCATCCTAGGGGTCTATTAGCTTGAAGGCGAGCACTGAGTGTTTCAACTACACTGAAATCTCCCTAGTCAACAAAGTCACAGACACACACACTAGACTCAAAAATACATAAGAAATTATAACCTAAATATAAAACACATGCAACAAAAAGACTATTTCTCTCCAACAGATCCACGTCCACTACCAATTCCATTCTCTCTATTCTCTTGCCTTACACATTCATTGTTCTTTTTTTTTGTGTTTTTCTCCCTATCAGTGATACCACATTTACTTGATACCACTATGCATCTTGTATTTACTATTCCATCTATTTCCACACCTTATTTTCTATCGGGCCTTTATTCTCATACTTTTCTATATATGTTTAACACACTCACACTTTATGTGACAACGAAGACTACATGTCACATATTTCACTTAGGAAGCCCATTTTTGAATTGAATGCTTGCTCCAATAGTTCCATCAATCCATAAAGGATATATGTTGTAAATAAATACAATGGCTTGGATTTACAAGAAAATCCACCTCCTTATACTTATGAGTTGGTCTCCACTTCCCTGAACCATTCATTTTCTTACATTTTCACATTATTTACATGAAGGCTATTCGTAGAAATATTTACAACAGGGAGAGAAAAAAGTGTTGTTACATATGTTTGATGAAGAGAGAGGATAAATATAATTGATGGCCATGAATGATCAAAATGATAAAAAATGGATTGAATCTGAATTGGATTTTAAGGGAGAACTCGTAAGTTCTCTAAAAGAGTTAGGAAGACTAAGGAAAAGGATCAATCAATTAGAATAATAGTTGAAAGAATGTAATGATGAAATATGTTATGAAAATTTAATATTTATCCTTAAAATATATATAGAATAAAAAATAATAATAATTGAGATTTTGACAAAGGAGTTGAAAGAAAAAGGAAGGACATTGTAAGAAGTTGGAAGAAGTATTATTCTTTTTAAGAAGAACTTAGAAAAGGTCTCACATCAGCTAAATCAAAATTTTAGTTTAATGAGAGGAATTGAACCATTAGATTACATCCTAAGTTTTCATAGATCCCCATTAATAAATAGGTGTCTTGGTTATTAAGAGAATCTAAAGAAAACCAAGGGATAGTGAAGATTAATTGTAGCATAAAAGGGATGAAGGGAACATTCTAGTTATGTTGATACACTCAATAAAAATTTAAAGGGATAAAAAATATATGAATATTCTTTAGTCAAAATAAGGTTGAGTCATTAATATAAATATAAGAGATATTTAAAGGAATCAAAATAAGGATAACATGGTATCCATGAAAACATGCTAAAAGGCACCAATATAACTATGGATTAGAAAATTAATGACAAGGAAAGTAGGAAAAAATGATTCAACATAGTTATTCCTTCCAATAGAAAATATGCATCTAGGTACCATGGTTTCTTTTTTAGGGAATATTATGCATGTAATAAATTATTTCATAAAGCAATTGATTACAGATCATACGAAAAAAAAGATTGTGGAAGAAAATAATATCTTCAAACTCCAATGAACAACTATCAGAATATCAAATGTAAAGGTAAATATGAAAGTGGCATTAGAAAAAGGAAATTATTTTTTTCCTTTACTGAATTAAATTGAATGTCGCATATGAAACAACTATGGGCACAAGTGATGGTATCTCATAGTAAGTCTAAACATGTCTTAAAACCATGGCAAGGAAGACTATTCCATTAGAAGTCAATGTTTAATATTATCGAAAAATAAAGAAGAGAAGTAGGAATATCATGGTCTTATCCTATATGCCTAAAAACATGAATAAAATTGATATTGATAGTATATGTTCAAGGCACATGATAGGAGGCCAGAGTTAATTCAATAAACTAAAGGTAGAAGGTTAAGGCAGATAGATATTTTGTAAGAATGCATCTACATGAATAACTAGGAAATGCACAATCTACATAAATCATGGAAGAAATAAGGCCCAAAAAATTTTGTATATGGAAGGAATAAAATAGAATCTCATGAGTTTTAATCAAATGTTTGATCAACAGTATGATCTTGTATTCAATTCTAGAAAATGGAAAATTAGAAATGTTAAAACAGGAAAGCTAGTGGCAAAGGCTAACACAACTTCAGATAATGTGTAGACTCTTGATGGAACATAAATATAAATTCTATATTCTAAATATAGGTGATATTTGGTTATGGCATAGAATATTGGGACACATCAATTTTGATAATATGGTAAGGACTACAAAATCATAAGTCATGAAGGAAAATATGAAGGTATCCATACCGCATAACTCCCTCTATAATTCATACCAACATGAAAGAAAAAATAGGGCCTTCTTCAAAACAAAATAATAGTATACATTGAAGCCTATGGAGCTCATCGATAGAGACCTATGTGGACCATGAGGGACTCAAAAATTGAAAGGTGAGAAGTGTTTTATGCCATTCATATATTATTATACAATAATGATAGGATGTGCTTCCTTCATTAGATAAAAATGTGAGTCTTTTGAGAAATTGAAAGCTTTCAAGGATTTAGTTGAAAATGAAATTGATGTAAAAATAAAGTGCCTAAGAATTGATATATGAGGTGAGTTTACTTCAAGTTAATTCAATATATTCTATGTTGGGAAACTAGCTCCAAAAATAGAAGAAAAGAGATATCAACACCTTAGAAATAAGCCACTTCGAGAGGGAAACCTCCAATACATTACATGAATGAATAATTCTTGGATGATACAGATTACAAAACCTCCTTTCTATATATAGGAGTCCATGGGGTCACAATGTAATCCAAGCCGACCTAACAATAATAATTTAAGGGCACAATAATAACAATATGTGGGTTACATGGGTACCATAATAACAATAAGGGTGTTACAATACAACAATAAGGGACTATAATAGTAATATAGGGACCTAACATGCCCCTCTCCTTCAAAAAAGTGTTGTCCTCAACGCTTCAGTATCTTTGGGTGCTTCTGTCTAAAATTTTCATCCTCCCATGTAGCATCTTCAGTGGGTCAGTTCTTCCACTTGATGAGATACTCTAAAATTGATCGATTCTGTAGATATCGAGTTCTTGTTTCCATTTCGCTTCAGGTTCCAATATGATTTTTCCTTCCTCATAAAGTTCTGGAAATATTGTTTGAACTGGAAGATTTTCAACTATAACCTTCTTTAAGCATGAAACATAGAAAAATGGATGCACTTGTGAATAAGTAGGAAGCTCCAATTTGTATGCCATAGTACCAATATTTTGCAACACCTTGTAAGGACCATAGTACTTTGGAAATAGTTTATTATCCTTCTTAGCTTGCTTGAGGGACATTTGTTTCTATGTTTATAGCCATAAAAATACCCAATCTCCTACATCAAAAATTTGCTCGATGTGATGTTGATCTGCCTATTGTTTTACTCGATTTTGTGCCAAATTTAGGTTATCCATTAAGAGTTGGAGAACTTCTTGTTGATGCTCGATGTGATATTCCACTGCATGAACCTTTGAATTTTCTCTTAAATATGATGTGATGGATGGTGGATGATATCCATAAAGTGCCATAAATGGGGTCATTTTTGCTGCAGCATGGAAGGAAGTGTTATACCACCATTTAGCGAGAGGTAACCACTTGACCCATTGTGTTTTTTTATCAGATACAAAACAAAGAAGATATCCTTCCAAACATTTATTTACTATCTGAGTTTGACCATCGAATTAAGAATGATAAGATGAGCTATGAGCTAATTGAGTACCCAAACAAGAAAATAACTCCGTCAAAAAATTTCCAGTGAAAATGGGATCTCTGTCGCTCACAATAACCCTTGGGTTCCCACGTAGCTTTTGAATTGTGTCCATAAATGTAATAGCAACTATACTTGCTTTAAATGGATTAGATAATTCACAAAATTGTGCATACTTCATAAGTCTATCAACTACCACCATGATGACACTCTCTCCTTTGGACTTAGGTAAACCTCTGATAAAATCCATTGAAATCTCCTCCCAACATTGAATTGGAATGGATAAAGGTTGTAGAAGACCCAGGGCCTTAATTGTTTGAAATTTATTCTGTTGGCAAACCAAACATCCTACCACAAACTTTTGAATATTAGATTTAATGCCATCCCAAAAAAATTCTTTCTTCACCCTTTGGTAGTTTTTAAAAAATCCTGAGTGTCCTCCTAAAGGAGAAGTGTGTAATTCCAAAATAATCTTTTGTTTGAGTTGGGAATTCTTACAAAGATATAAGTGATCATTGTACCATAAGGAATCATTTTTCCAACTAAATGTATCAAATCTACTAGGATCTTGCTGCAACTTTTGAATGAGTGTCCTCACTTCTTCGTCCGTCTTCCATTCATCTCTTGCTTCATTTGTCCAATCTGGTTGGCTAATAGAAATGGCACAAAGCAATGCTTCCACCTCTTCATTCTTTCTTAAGAGTGCATCTGCAACAACAATTAGCTTCCATTTTTTGTGGATTATTTCAAATCCATAACCCAACATCTTTGTGACCCATTTTTGTTTCTCTTTTGAAGATAATATTTCTTACAAAAAGTGTTTAATACTATCATGATCAATTTTTACCTTGAAGTGTCTTCCCATTAGCTAAGTTCTCCATTTCTTTAGTGCATGTACTATTGCTAACATTTCCTTCTCGTAAATGGGTTTTTGTAAATACTTTCATTTGATTGGATGAATTTAGAAAGAAATGGGTCTTCCTTCTTGCATTAAAACAACACTAATTCCATCTCCCGAGGCATCACATTCCACAATAAAGGTTTTTGTGAAGTCTGGCGTAGCTAAGACTGGTGCTAGGAACATTGCCTCTTTAAGATGTTTAAAGGCTTTAGTTGCTTTAGGAGTCCATGAAAATGCATCTTTCTTCAATAATGTTGTTAGAGGTGCTTCTATTCTCCCATAATTCGTAATAAACTTGCAATAATACCCTTTTAACCCGAGAAATCCTCGCAACTGATTTATGGTTATGGGGACTTTCCATTCCTTAATGGCTTTAATTTTGTTACGGTCTACCTAAAGACCCTCGTGAGATATAATATGACCCAGATATTCCACCTCTTGTACTCCAAAGGAACATTTGGATGTTTTTTCATATAATTGTTTCTCTTGCAATAGTTTGAGCACCCTGTCAACATGTTGAACATGATCCTTCCAAGACCTACTGTAGATTAGTATATCATCAAAAAATACTAGCAAAAATTTTCTAAGGAAGGGTTTGAAAATGGAATTCATCAACCCTTAAAATGTAGAAGGTGCATTGGTAAGGCCAAAAGGCATGACCAAAAATTCATAATGACCCTGATGAGTTTGAAATGTTGTTTTCAGAATATCTTTAGTCTTCATTCTATTTTGATGATATCCTGAACAAAGGACCAACTTCGTAAAATAAATTTCTCCATGTAATTCATCCAATAATTCATCAATAACAGGAATGGGAAATTTATCTTTAATGGTGAGTTTATTGAGTTCCCTATAATCCGGACACATGCACCATGATCCATCCTTCTTGTGTACCAATACTATAGGAGCAGAGAAAGAACTTTGAATAGGTTGAATTATACCCGCTTCTAACATTTCTGCAATCATACGTTCAATTTCGCTCTTTTGGACATAAGGATATCTATAAGGCTTGATATTTGGAGGAACACTTCCTGGAATCAAATGAATAGCATTATCATGATCATGAATAGGTGGGAGCCCTTTGGGAGTTTCAAATACCTTGGAATGATTGTCCAAGAATTTTTGGAGATCTGCAGAAATAGATGATTTTGATGTTGGAATTTCTAGTGAGCATAATTGTTCAATTACACCTCGTTTTTCTTTCTTTAGAAGCTATTTCATGACATTAGAGCTTATTATATTTCCTGGCTTCCCTGCAATACTCGTAATTTGACTTCCTTTCCTTCTGAAAAAAATTTCAAGAAAATTTCTTGAAAATTAAAAGCTATCGTCCCCAAAGGTTGTAACCATTGTACTCCTAGTACAGCATTAGCACCTCCCATAGGAATGGAAAGAATTGGAATATTCAATACATATGACCCCATGGTTAGCTTGATATTATGGCATTTTCTAGAGCAATTTGTAGTTCCTCCATTTGTAATGATCACTTGACATTGTGGTGCTGGGTATAGCAAAAAATTCAATTCCTTGGCTACCTTACAATGAATAAAATTATGGGTGCTACCTGAATCAATCAACACTATTACCTTTTTCTTCTTGATATGTCCTTATATATTGAGAGTTTGAGGAGTGGTAATTCCTGCCAATGCATTACACAATATGGTCAAACTCATTTCTTCCTCTTCTAGCACTGGTTCCTGGTGTATATCCTCTTCTTGTTCATTTTATTCTTCCTCTTCACAATCTATGTAAAATAATTTCTTCTCAGCACACTTATGACCTTTAGTGTATTTTATATCACAACTGTAGCAAAGCCCTTTTTCTCTCTTTTCTTCTAATTTTTTTGGTGTCAACCTTGTAGGTTGTGAAAATCTAGGAGTAGCAACACTTCCATCTTTATAGAAGTGAGTGGTAGGCTTGCTTGTCGCCATAATTTTACATTCAATTTTTCTTGCCAACCTGAATTCCTTCTATGATGAATCTGTGTCCTCAAAACCCTCAAAATATGAACTTCATGTTGAGCATCTTTAAAGTAAATTAAATAAAGAGATCATGAATTATGTTCTACAATAATATCAGTTACCCTTATATTCAATTTTTGGAAGTCCTCAATGTGCTCCGCCACTAAACCCTTTTGTTTGAGATTTATCAATTGGCTAAAGAAGGTTTTGCTTTTTGTTTCCTCATAATGTTCTATGATTTCCTCCATAAAGATTGACCAACTAAAAATTTTTTTATGGGAGAAAATCCATCGATACGATACAAATGGTTTTTGTTCTAAATGTAAAGTTTCAATGCATACATTTTGTGTGTTTTGCACATTATTGAGATCAAAATATTGCTCCATCTGTAGTATCCATGTTACAGAATCCTTGCCATCAAACTTCCTCATATCCATATTTGGAATATGTTTTTTATTTAATCCAACATTAGAGTTTATGAAATCACGATTAAAATTTATTTTTTTCTCATCATGATTTTCATTTACTATCTTTTCGTCATTAAGAATCATTTCCTGTATCAAATTTGACAAACCTTCCTTAAAACCTTCCATGTCTTCCTTCAAACCTTCAATTTTTTCTTCCATGCCATTCATTTTATCTTCCATACCATTCTTCAAACCATCCATCTTAGCTTCCATGTTTTTCTTCAAAACATCCATTTCATTTTTTGTTGCTCTTTGCAAGAGCCAATTTTGGTGCACTTGCTATTGTAATTTTGATAGATCATGTTGCAATTCTTCATCTTCATGAGTCATAGTAGAGTACTATGAGGGATTAATGGGTGTTGAATTCCTTTTAGGAGGCCTTTTCGAACCCAATACTGATATGTATGCTCAATAGGCCTTTGGAATCACTTAAAATTGATTTTTCAAACAAGACTTATGCAATTTGAAAAACAAATACACACCTTTTTCTTGATTTTGAGGAGCTCTATATTGAAACTGAATTATCTCTATGATTTTGGATCTTCAATATCTGAAATTAGGCCCTGACGTATCACCCTAAATATTCTTTCAATTGCCACAGGTCTGACTTGATTTGGATTCTTCAAGACAAATTTATTTCCAATCTCCCACAATGACCTAATTATGGACTAGTTTAGTAGAGCAAAATTGTACAACTTTCCATGTGTCACTGTTTGCTCCTTTTGCTCTAAAATGTATAGAAAAGAAACTACAATCTGCGTTCTTTTAGTTACTTTCTACAGAATTCCAATCCAATGCTCAGAGACAAAGTTATGAAGATTTTATCATGATCAACTTCTTGAGATGAAATTCAAGAGCTTGAAAAATACCTAATTTCCACAGCTCATATCTCCAAAAGTATTGGGAACTAAGCTCTCAACTTTTGTGAAGATGTTCTTAAGGATTTCATTTTCTCGCTCTAAAAATTTCAGTTTTTGAACCTTCGTGGAAAAAAATTTGTAGCGAAAAGTCTGAGATGACCTTTTTAAGTTAAATTCAGGAGCCTGAAAAAAGACCTAACTTCCACAGATCGTATCTCGGAACATATTGCGAAACAAGCTTTGAAATTTCGTAAAAATGTTCCTCAGGATTGTAGCTTTACACTCTAAACATTTTAGCTTCCAAACCTTCGTAGAAAAATTTTTATAGTTAAAATGCCACAATGACCTACTTTGAGCAGTGAAAACCCTAGAATCCAAAGCTCTGATACCAAATGTTTGGAAAACAGCTCCAAAAATAGAAGAAAAGAGATATCAACACCTTATAAATAAGCCACTTTGAGGGGGCAACCTCCAATACATTACATGAATGAATAATTCTTGGATGATACAAATTATAAAACCTCCTTTCTATATAGAGGATTCCATGGGGCCACAATGTAATCCTAGCCGACCTAACAATAGTAATTTGAGGGCACAATATTAACAATATGTGGGTTACATGGGTACCATAATAGCAATAAGGATGTTACAATACAACAATAATTAAATTGAATTGAGAATAATGACACATGGAAGTATGCTCCATGAACTAAGGATAAAAAGGTTATTATCACAAAGTGGTTCTATAGAAATAAGTTGAAGTAAAATGGAAAAGTAGTAAGAATTGAAGCAGGACTTGTATATAGAGGATACAAACAAGTCAAAGGTGTGGACATTAAAGAAGCATTTGATCTAGTAGGAAATTGAATAATACAAATGTTACTAGCATTTTAAAGCCTTAATGGGTTTAAATGTTATTAGAGATATTTAAAATCAACATTTCTAAATGGGAAACTACAAAATTAAGTATGCATTTAGAAATTGGAAGGATTTCAACTAATCGAACATAAGGATTTTGTGTGCATATTGAAGAAAGCCATATATGGTGTAAAATAGGAATCAAGGGCTTGATATTCTGGATTGGATAAATATATTTATCAACAAAGCTTTAAGAAACGAACAAAAAATAGTAACATTTGCATCAATACTAAAAATAATAACTTGCATAACATTATTATCTATGTGGATGACATAAGTTTTCAAAGTAATGCCAACTCTATGAGAAAACGTTCTGCATCTAAAATGAATAGAAAGTTTGAGATGTCTATGATGGGGGAACTATCCTTGTTTCTTGGTTTGGAGCTCCATCCATTAGTAAAAGTCATATTTGTCTATCAAACCAAGTACCCTCAATACATATTAATGATGTTTTTTATGGAATGTTGTGCACCTGTGAGCATTCCCATGACAACACGATGCAAGCTAAGGATAACAAGTCTTCAAAATCAATTTAGTCCATGTGAAAGTCCATGATTACAATATTATTTAATCAATAGCTTCAAGATCATATATCATGCAAAAAATAGGTCTCACAGGAACATATTAGTCAAGCTAAAAAGAAACCCATGTGAATGAAATAAAAAAGACATTTAGGTCAATATTTGGAACCATATATTATTGATGGTGGTGTCCAAGGGATGCAGATATTATGATTAGATCCTATATAGATAAAAATTGGACTACGAGTGTTGATGATAACAAGAACAACAGTGGGAGTGCCTTCTTTTTAAGCAGTTGTATAGTCTCCTAACTTAGTAAGAAACAAACCTTCATTTCTATATCCATAGCTAAATTTGAATATATCACAATAAGGTCATGATGCATTCACGTTATATGGATGAAGTATAATATCAAGGATATTTAAGAAAATGGTGATTAGCACGAACCCGTTATGTGTGAAAATAGTGTTATCAAATTTTATAAAAGCCTTATATTTCATTATCAAACAAATAACATTCTTATTGGATAACATTTTTTTTAGAATAATTTTTTGATAAAATGTTCATATTGGAATGCATTCCAACAAAAGAGAAAATTTAGAAAATTTTACTAAACTTGTACCTAAGGATATTTTTGAAAATCGTAGACAAAAAATGGGTGTCATTTTGTCCTCATAAGGGGAAATTGTTCACTGATTTCAACAAGGAAGAATGTTGATGAACTGGGGAGTTAAAGGAAAGTGTATGCATCATCTCAAGGGAAACGTATGCCCTTTCTCATTGATGTCAAAGGGGGGGGGGGGGAGGGTGGTGGGATAAGTATACATTAAGAGAATGAGAAAATTCAAAAAGATAGAGACATTAGGAGAATGAGCAGAATTAGTTGGATAAAGGGAGCATAGTCAACAAGAATATAGGGGAAGTCTTTCCCAAGATAATTAATGAATCGAAAATATATGTTGGTGTTTTTGTCAATGCTAAAGGGGAATATTCTTCCACATTTGTTGTCATTGATTTCAATTGCAGTACCATTGGTATCAAAGTATAGTACCATGAGATATTGTTGAATGCGCATAGTATGTTGTCAATATTGTAGTTTAGATTCAAGGAATTCATTCTTTATCTCACTAGTCCAAACGAGAATGAAAATGGGATGTTTGAGTAGCATATTCTATGACCTTTCTAATGGTGTATGTCACTTCTTTTAATTCCATATGAATCAATAGAAAATTAAAATTGAACATAAGAAGTCAAATTTCCATCCTAAAGTAGTACCTAGCCTTGTTGGCATATATGAACATCAAGGCCCTTTTGCACAAGAGTCATTGAATTAACAACTAGATACCCGATTTTCGATTTCTTACTTAGTTAGCCAGTTTACCCGAGTCGAATTGACATTACAAGTGGAACGACACATTGATACTCGTGGTAGTGACATGTATATGGTTATTACATGGAACTAATTTTTGGAAATTTGAAGTGGTCAATCGGATACATGGTAGACAATGCATGAAAAATAATTCGACACGTGGAAAAAATAAAGAATGAATGTGTCAGTGTGATGACATGGCACATGATGTTTCAGGGACATGGAAAAGATGATGTGGAAAGAGAACAACATGGAAATTTTTGATTGGTTCTTGGATTTTCGACATGGTATCTTCTAAATTCTTGGGATATGCACCAAGGAAATTTTTGGCAAAGGTTTCCTATGTATATTTATTTTGGAAATATTGGAAAGTATAAGGCAATTGCAGTAAAATTAGCAGTGGAGAAAAGTGATCCAAGAATATAGGCATCCGGGGGTATATGAAACATGAATATGAGCTTGAAACTTTGATTTAGATTGAATGGTGAAGAAACATTGATCAATGATCCATAGCCAAGGTTTGATGTGGAGAATATATACAACCTCTGGTTCACCTAGGCCTTAATTAGGTTTTTTTCATAAGGAAATATTCAAATTCCTAAATATCTTCAGCTCACAGTTAAATTTGTAGTCCCACACTTGTTTGTATGGAAAAATATTGAAGAAATTGGAGCTTGAGTTAAAAGTAATATAGACAAAAAAATAATATAAGTGTCTAATAAGCTGCTGGCAACAAGTGGACTTGAATCTAGATTTAGTGGAACAATTGATTAAGATAGTTATATCATATCATTTTCATGTAACTAAATTTAAACCCCTAAGAAGAAAAGGATTCATTGGATTAAGTTATATTCGAGTCATCAGATTGCATTTTCAATAGAAGAAATTAATCTAATATTTTAAGTTTTCTTATTGTTTTTCCATGATGAGTTGGTGTTGCCAGGATCTAGTTATGTTGATGTAATATATATAAGCAAGAAACATCTGGTAGTCGTGCGATTCAGTTGATTAAGGAAAAAAATGGTTTTACTATGTGTAATCAATTGTGGTGATTTGGTTTGGAAAAGTGCTAAATAAGTATAAGGAATGAGGTTTATGGAATCTGTGTGAAGTTTAGAGCTCACACCCAAATTGATCTATAGATTTGGAAAAAGAAATGAGGGAACCCCAACCAAAAACCAAAATAATTAATTAAAAATTCATCATGGTAGGAAACTCCCTATCAAATACCATGTAAGAGTACTCTATTAGTACAAATTGTAAAAATAAATAGAATACGTTCGCTATATAACAATGTAGGGGTAAATTATTGATTAAATATAATTATGAAAATTGGGAAGATACAAATCCCTATGTGAAATTACAACTCACTATAACAAACTCATTGAGAAAAAAACATTGGAAAGGACCAAATCTAAATATTTTCCATGTACATTTTGTCCAAATTAACTTAATAGACATATCAACCTAAGGGCAGGTGTGAAGTTGCATTTTTGAATGGCTTAATTATAGGGATACTTGTCCAATCTAGTGATCCTGAATGCCCACATAATTTAAAGGGAATTTTAATATGGTTGGAGTGACCTTAGAATGGTTAACTAAGTAGCATGATCTGTCAAAATTAAAGTATTTTTTATTTTCTTTATATTCATTGGTGATAAAAATAGCTACTAGTATTTTTAGCATCTATTTAGTACTGGAATTCCATGGTTACATTTCATTTAATAGAAAATGACTTTATACCTATGCTTATGATAAGTTAAGGGCAGTTGCTACTTACAGAGTGTTAATTCGACTTTGATGGTGAAGATGAAAAGGGAACACTTGATGTTTAATTCTGACAATCCATTTCAATTCTGAAATATCTATACATGTATTTAACAAAATCTATGATCCAAGTTATTATAGATCTAAAATATTTCAACCATGAGATAAAATGAATATGTAAAACTAAAATGAATTGCAAGAAGCAATATAGAAACAAATTGTACAGATAATTTATTTGCAGTAGTATAAAAGCAATCCACTTTGTATGTTACTATAGGTGTAGAGAGGATGATTTAAAGTTCTAAGTGAGGTGCAATACGCCATTTTCATGCCTTCTTCATTGAATTTCCATTTATAAGTTGTATGCATTTGAATGAGGATAAATATTCTAATTGACACCCTCAAGATGACCGTAGTCCCCATAACAAAAAACATGCACTTGAGAGTATCTACTCAAAAACATTTCAACAATACAAAGATCCTTGATAAAGGAGTGCATAAAATTCTCCTTAATGGTAATTTCTTAAGGGACAGTCTAATGAATTTTGATTGTATCTCCTAGTACCCATGGAATGTGTCATATAAAATACTAATTCTTTGGACTCCCCATAATTATGAAATGACTTCCTTCACTCTGAATTAACTTGCTACTTAGTTCAAAAACACTACATAAAATGTTATCAGACTTTGAATATAATGTTATGTGTTACAATGCACTGTTGAAAAATGTAACTAGATTTGGTCTTCATAAAGACATGTGTAATTTTGATTTCATTTAATTCATGAAAAGAAGAAAAATAAAATTATTATTGCAATGCTCGTCTCATGGGTTTCATGAGCAAGGAATTTTATTTTTAGTTTGACTCCCATTTTGAGTCCTTGGGATTATTCATAAAGTCAAATTGAGTCAATGTTATGTATGAAGGACCCATATTTGGTATATTATATTTGTATATGAGTCAGTGAATATGTCAAGGAGCCCTCAAAGTCAAAGCTCTAGCGTTAACCTCAAGCCGACTTCAAAGTGGAATTAATTTTCTTCTCCAACAGTCACATCGAGTCACCAACATGTAAGGTCAACTAAATACCTTGGGAAGCAACTATAAATAGGATTACTTGGCATAATTTTATAGACATATTTTTCCAAGTCACAGTCTCAAGTGCGAGGGTCATCAAGGGAGATGAGTTACTAGCGAGGAATTTTTTGATGATTTGGTAATATTTTATGGGCCATATTACCTCCACACAGAAAAAATTGTAAACATCTAAATTACAACATTGAAGGATGAGGAAAGGTGAAAGTATATTTCAGTAGTGAAGGTCGAGGAAAGGTGAAATTTTATGGAAGCAATAAAGGCTGAGAAGAGGAAAAGTATATTACTATGAGGTCCTATATTACTAGTGTAGTCCCTTATTCTTGTTAGTGTAATCCCCTTATTGTTATGTTTTTAACCTTGTAACCCAATTATTTTTATTATTGTGCCCTTACATTATTATTGTTAGGTCAACTAGGATTATATTGTGACCCCATTGACTCCTATATATAGAAGGAGGTTTTGTCATTTGTATCATCCAAGAATTGTTCATTTATGTAATGTAAAGGAGGTTTCCCCCTAAAATTGGATAAATTATAAGGCATTGATCTCTCTTTTCTTCTAATTTTTGGAGTTGGTTTCATAAAATTTGGTATCAGAGCTTTGGATTCTAGTGTTTCACTACACCAAACAGGTCATCGTGGAATTTTCATTATAACATTGTCTCTACGGAGGTTCAAAAGCTGAAACTCTTATCACGCGAAGCTAATATTCCAAGGAAATTAATGTAAGGATTTCATAGTTTTGTTCACAATATTTTTGGAGATACGATCTATGGAAGTTATGGATTTTTCAGGCTCTCGAATTTTATCTCAAAGATATTACCATGGGAAAATCGTCATAACTCTCTCTCTGAACATTGGATTAGAATTCTGTAAAAATTGGCCGCAAGTACACAGACTTTAGTTTCTTGTATATCGACTTCAGAGCTGAAGGAGGAAACAATGACACGTGGTATGTTGTACAAGTTCTCTCTACTAACCAGTCCATAATTAGGTCATTGTGGGAGATTAGGCATAACTTTTTCTTGAAGAATCCAAATCAGGTCAGACCTCTGGCATTCAAAACAAGATTGATAAGGAAACTACAGTACCGAATTTTAGATATTGAATATTATAAATTACAGAGATAATTCAGTTTCAATATCGAGCTCCTCAAAAGCAAGAAAAAGGTGTGTATTTTTTTTTGAATTGCATAAGTCTTGCTTGAAAAATAAATTTGAATTGATTCCAAGGGCATATTATAGAGTAGATATCAATATTGGGTTCTAAAATTACCCTAAAAATAATTCAACACCAATTAAGCCTTCATAGGGATCTACTATGACTCATGAAGACAAAGAAGTGCAACATGAAATATCCAAATTACAAGAGAAATTGCACCAAATTTCTCTCTCACAAAGAGAAAGAAAAAATGAAATGAAAGTTTTGAAGAAAGGCATGGAAGCTAAGCTGGATGGTTTGAATAAAGGCATGGAAGTTAATATCTATGGCATGGAATATGGCAAGGAAGCTAAGATGGATGACATGGAAGCTAAGATCGATGAAAAAATGAAATACAACATGGAAAACATGAAGAATTATATAAAATCAGTCATGGAAGGTTTGACAGAGTTGATACAAGAATTGTTTCCTAATGGAAAAAATATAGTAGAGGAAACTCATGATGAGAAAAAAATAAATGTTAATCGTGATTTCATAAACTCTAATTTTCGTTGGAAGAACCACCATATTCCAAATATGGATATGAGGAAGCTTGATGGCAAGGATCCCATAACATCGATACTAAATACAGAGCAATATTTTGATCTCAATAAAGTGCAAAACACACAAATGGTACACATTTAAAATTTATATTTAGAAAAAAATACATTTGTATGGTATCGATGGCTTTGATCGCATTAAAAAATTTTCACTTGGTCAATTTTATGGAGGAAATGATATCACATTATGAGGATAAAAAGAGCATCACCTTCATTGGCCGATTGATAAATCTCAAAGAAAAGGTTTGATTGGTAGAGCACATTGAGGACTTCCAAAAATTGAACATAAGAGTAACTAATATTCCAGAAGAACAAAGGATTTATGTCTTAATAGGTACTTTAAAGGATAACATCAAACATGAGGTCCGAGTTTGGAAACCCGATTCACTGGAGAAGGAATTCAGGTTGGCAATAAAAATTGAATGTAAAATTATGGCGACAAGGAAGACTACCACTCACATCTATAAAGATGGAAGTGTTGCTACTCCTATACTTCCACAACCTACAAGTTTGACACCACAAAAATTGGAAGAAAAAAGAGGAAAAGGGCTTTGCTACAGTTGTGATAGAAAATACACTAAGATATAAGGACATATCAAGAATAAAAAGGTAAGAGAGTTTATTTATTTGGGTAGTACCCATAATTTTATTCATTTTAAGGTAGCCAAGGAATTTAATTGTTTCCTATACCCAAAACCAGAATGTCAAGTGATGGCTGCAAATGAAGGAACTATAAATTTCTCTAGAAAATGCCATAATATCAAGCTAACCATGGGGGAATATGTATTGAATATTACAATTCTTTCCATTCCAATGTGAGGTTTTGATGTTGTACTAGGAGTACAATGGTTGCAATCTTTGGGTATGGTAGCTTTTAATTTTCAAGAACATTTCTTGATGTTTTGTTCAAAAGGAAAGGAAGTCGAATTATGGGGTATCGTATGGAAGATGGGAAATATAATAAGCTCTAATGTCATGACAAATCTTCTGAATAAATAACTATGAGGCATAATTGCACAATTATGATCAGTAGAAGTTCCAACATCAAAATCATATATTTCTCCAGATATCCAAAAAGTCTTGGACAATCATTCCAAGGTGTTTGAAACTCCCAAATGAATCCCACCTATTAGTGATCATGATCATGCTATTAATTTGATTCCAGGAAGTGTGCCTCCAAACATCAGGCCTTAGATATATCCTTATGTCCAAAAGAGTGAAATTGAACGTATGATTCCAGAAATGTTAGAGGTTGGTATAATTCAAAATATTCAAAGTTATTTCTCTGCTCCAGTATTATTGGTGCACAAGAAGGATAGATCATGGTGCATGTCTTCAGATTATAAGGAGCTCAATAATCTCACCCATTCCTGTGATTGATGAATTATTAGATGAATTACATGGAGCAATTTATTTTAGCAAGTTAGATATTCATGCAGGATATCATCAAATTACAATGAAGACTAGATATATTCCTAAAACAACATTTCGAACTCATGACAGTCATTATGAATTTATGGTCATGCCTTTTGGCTTTACCAATGCACCTTCTACATTTCAAGGGTTGATGAATTCAACTTTCAAACCCTTCCTTAGAAAAATTTTGCGAGTATTTTTTGATAGTATACTAATCTACAATAGGTCTTGGAAGGATCATGTTCAACATGTTGATATGGTGCTCAAACTATTGGAGGAGAAACAGTATATGAAAAAACATCAAAATGTTTCTTTACAGTACAAGAGGTGGAATATCTGGGTCATATTGTATCCCATGGGGGTGCTAAGGAATAACCAAACAAAATTAAAGCCATTAAAAAATGGAAAGTCCCCATAACCATAAAGCAATTGCGAGGATTTCTCAGGTTAATAGGGTATTATCGCAATTTTGTTAAGAATTACGGGAGAATATCAACACCTCTAACAACACTATTGAAGAAAGATGCATTCTCATGGATTCTTGAAGCAACTAAGGCCTTTGAACATCTTAAAGAGGTAATGTTCCTAACACCGGTCTTAGCCACGCCAGACTTCACAAAAACCTTTATTGTGGAATGTGATGGCTTAGGAAATGGAATTGGTGTTGTTTTAATGCAAGAAGGAAGACAAATTTCTTTTGAAATTCGTCCAATCAAATGAAAGTATTTACATAAATATATTTATTACAAGGAAATGTTGGCAATACTACATGCGCTAAAGAAATGGTGACTTTACCTAATGGAAAGACACTTCAAGGTAAAAACTGATCATGATAGTCTTAAACACTTTTTGGAACAAATAATAGCTTCAGAAGAGCATCAAAAATGGGTCACAAATATTTTTGGTTATGACTTTGAAATAATCTACAAAAAAGAGAAGCTAATTGTTGTTGTAGATGCACTCTCAAGAAAGGATGAAGAGGAGGAAGCATTGGTTTGTGCCATTTCTATTATCCAACCAGACTGGATAACCAAAGCAAGAGAGGAATGGAACAAGGATGAATAAGTGTGAACTCTTGTTAAAAATTTGCAACAATATCTTAGTACATCTGATACCTTTAGTTGGAAAAATGGTTCCTTATGGTACAAAATCCGCTTATATATTTGTAATAATTCCCAAATAAAATAAAATATTCTTGTCGAATTGCATACTTGTCCTTTAGGAGGACACTCAAGATTTTCAAAAGCTTACCATAGGGTGAAGAAATATTTTTTTTGGGATGACCTTAAATATGATATTCAAAATTTTGTGGCAGAATGTTTCGTTCGCCAGCAAAATAAAATTGAGACAATTAATATCCTGAGTCTTCTATAGCCTTTATCTATTCCAAGTCAGTGTTGGGAGGACATTTCAATGGATTTTATCACAGGTTTACCTAAGTCCGAAGGAAAGAGTGTCATCATGGTGGTAGTTGAAACAATTAAAAAGATACATGGAAACCCAAATATTATTGTAAGTGACAAAGATCCCACTTTTACTGGAAATTTTGGGCCAAGTTATTTTCTTGTTTCGGTACTCAACTAGCTCATAGCTCATCTTATCATCCTCAATCCAATGGTCAAACTGAGATAGTGAATAAATTTTTGGAAGGATATCTTCGTTATTTTGTATCAGATAAGAAAACACGATGGGTCAAGTGGTTACCTCTCGCTAAATGGTGGTATAACACTTCCTTCCATACTACAACAAAAATCACCCTATTTATGGCAATTTATGGCTATCATCCACCGTCCATCACATCATATTTAAGAGAAAATTCTAAGGTTCAAGCAATGGAAGATCACATTGAGCATAAAAAATAAGTTCTCCAACTCTTAAAGGTTAACCTAAATTTGGCACAAAATTGAATGAAACGATAGGCAGATCAACATCATAGTGAGAGAAATTGTTATGTAGGAGACTGGGTATTTTTATGGCTACAACCATACAAACAAATGTCCCTTAAGGAAGTTTTTGGTGTCCAAGTGTGAATAAAAATTGAAACCCTTTCGCACATTAATTAACAATCCAGGTGTGTTGGTTATTTCAATACTAACACGCACAGTATACGCAGGAGAAATAACATAATCCGCTACTGAACACATATTTAATAATTAAAACAAGAAAAGATACTATAACAAAAATTAAAGATAAATCACAGAATTATAAAAGCATTCACAGAAATTACAGAATCATACCAGAACAACAGTTAAAATAACCAACATAAATGCGAATCAACAAATTAAAATAATGCAGCACTTGACCAAAAGAGTGGGCCCAACTCTCTGATCAGGGCTATAGTGAACTCACAACTCATGGATCAAACAACAAAATGATGTGCATTCAACTGAATAAAGTACTTATGTTACAAAATCAGTCTCTTCACACTTCACCCTGATTCATAGCCCTGAGACCCTTCTTATACTAATGTTCAGGAAAACCGTCCTTTCAATATGAATACTAAATATATACAAATATACAATTGTTACAAAATCCAACCAATTTCCCAGAGAAAACTATGAAAGGCCTGGAATAGATCTGGAGTAAGTTGGAATCTATTGTGCTGTTACATCATATGAAGATAATGATGAGAATTCAGAGTTTCTTCGTAACTTGCAGATGTGACCCCTTTACTTGCCGAATCTGTGGAAATAATGGAATTAATACTTGCATAGGTAAAATCTCCATGACTATTATTTCATTAATCAAGAATTCCATATAAGAGAATGAAAATATATTTAACTTTTGTGTTTAGAACAATTAATGATACAAAGAGGTAAAAAGATGGGTGAAAATGGGAGAGAAAAGCATACGGATTTGATACCCAACATCTCCCCCCAACTAGTCCATCTGCATGTCCACATGGAGCTCATTGTCTTCTCAGATCTGGGTTGGACTGACTATGGATGGCATGAATTTGCACGAGGTCATATTCTGTGGCCACCTCTATTCCAGGGGGTTTATATCATTTTTTCAGAACAAAATCCTTCCACCAATATTGGTTGACATTGGATGTAGGAATAGACTGATCTGATGGCAACAAAATGAGGGGGAACTAAAACCTCAGTCCCGTCCACCGGACCCCAAAGGTGTGAATGCATGCTACAAAACGCGGCACTCTTTATAATTCTCGTGCAAAGTCAGGTGCTCCAAAAGGTTCTTGACTTCTTACTGTTGATGATGACAACATCCACCTCTCTTGGCAACTATCCAGAGCTTCATCCTAAAAATTTACTATTTGTCTAATAAATAGGTCAGCACACCATTTATCGGTTGGCATCATATGTTCCTTATGTCCCTCAATTGGTAAAAAGGAAAAATGATTATTATAAATATTTGCTTCTTGGCCATGCTCTCTCCTTATCATCAACAACCTTATAAATTGATTTTCTTCAAACGTATCATGGGCCTTTCTCCATTTAATCTAGTTGATAGTGTTGGAGGTGAAGGCTTTCAAATTAATATCACCCACAAATGGAATGGATTGAAGGCCTGATCATGCTTCGGGAAATAACCATGCATGTAAAGTTCACACATTAAGAGCTGACCTATGATATCATGAATTTTGAAAATAAGGAGGAAATGTATCAGATCCCAAATTTCATAAAAAATTTCCTTATATATACTTTCTAGGAAAAAGAAAATAATTGTTCATGAAGGAATAAGGCATAACTATGAGTGGGAGTTCTACATGCCAATACCTTTTGCGCCAAGGTAAACATATTCTCCTTATCTGGTTGCAGCATTTGCACTTGTTCTTCTAACTCTTTTATCTTACCCTATTATTTTTCTTGCCTCTGTCGTGCTCTATCTAACTGGTCTATATACCCCATAACAATCTCGGGAGCCTGATATCGAACCCTCTTTGTCTCCATCTTATGTTCATTTGCAGCGGATTTCCATTTCTAAATTTCAGCAACCAAGAATAATTTTCAGGTTTCAAATAGATGTTCAATGGGACCAATCTTAGTAGCTACAAAGGAGACCTCAATTTTAGGTTTTATTGCCTTCTATTTATATATTTTACCTTTTTCTTCAACCGAGATACTTGCTTTCTCAGCTTCCGAACTTCATTTTTCAATCACATTGTTTAATTAAACTGAATTTGATACCTTTTCTTGAGAGGTATTCTCTTACTTTCACATTGTTCTATCTATTCTTTCTTGACAATGAATTCATCTCCTGGCCCTACATCCAGTTCAAAAGATGGTGGAATGTTCTTAATGGTATCCACTGGTCTCATTGTTAGGTATTTGTTAATGGTTCCCTTTCTTCAGGAGAATTTTCCTCCTCTTTCTTCCTTACCTCAGTAAATTCTGTCACCTGGTTAGTGCTTTCATCGACCATTCTGTACTCTAGTGTTTCCACAGAATTTCATTTTCCCTTTTGAGCCTCTAAATGCCCTTGCTGAGAATCAGCAATTAATGGACTGATATCGGTCAAATATTTCCCTGACTCAACAAACCTCAGTACGAGTGGGACAAAAATATCCTCCATTAATCGTTGGGATGAGCGAAACCCCCTTTCTCCTCTGGGAATCATGGACTGAAAAGTGTTGGAAATACTGAAAGGGGGGGTGAATCAGTATTCCTTTCAGTTAGAGCATTAGTTAAAATTCAATTATTATCAGTTTTTGTACAATTATAGGAGTAAATAAAAGGAACACAAATGCACACAATATTTTAAGGTGGAAACCCTCTTCGAGACAAAAAACACCTAATGTTTTTCTAATAATTCTTTAATATTCAACTCCAATTGAAAATAAAGCTCCAACTTCCTAGAATCTATAAAATCATTCTTCTCCAGCTCCCACTGGATGCACTCTCCAATGCCCGAGATTATTCAGTAGTCAATTGAACAGATTCCCCAACACCCAATGAGCAACAACTCACCCTAGTACCATCCTACAACACTGAAGTTTTCACAGGCTAGAATCTATGGGTGACTTCATGCACCAGCCTAACACCACCCTACCACCTTATAGAAGAATTAAAGAAGAATGAACTCCCGTACTAGGGAAAATGATCCATTTTACAATGATATAGAATGATGTAGAATAATAAGACACACTAGACCATAACCCCAATTATGACACAACCACCTAATGATGATCCTAGACCTCCCGACACTACCCCTTCAACTCTTGGTAGATAAACACTAGTACAATTTTTACAATAATGTATTTATAATGGCTTAGTACAGTGATACCTTCACAATGATTGTATGCAATGTTGCCCACTTGAAGACTTCATGTCATGAACTTCTTGCTATTTTTCTGCACCCTGATTACTGCTCTTGTCATCCTACTCTCTACTACACCTTGCTTTGCTTTTCTTCCCTAGAAATTTTGGTCCTTTGCAGCCCTTGACAACACATGATATAGATTTTTCTTGCCTTCTAGGAGCTCGATATTTAATCTGGTGAATATTTGTTATTTCAAATCCCCAATATGTGATTTTAATCCTTGTAGTATTCCTTTGAGTCTTCTTTCCAATTCCATAGGTCTGGCCCAATTTTGGTTCTTCAAGGCAGAGTTATGCCCAATCTCTCGCAACGCCCTAATTATAGACTGTTTCAGTAGATCAAACATGTATTGCGTGCCACATGTCAATTTTTATTCATTTAGATCTGAAATTGATATAGAGAAAACTAAATTCCGTGCAATATTTTCCACCTTTTATATAATTCCAATCTGATACTCAAAGAGAGAGTTATGACAATTTTCCCAAGGTCGCTTATTTGAGATCAATTTTAGGGGCCTACAAAAACACTGAATTCCACAAATCATATATCCAAAAATTTTGTGCACCTTGATCTGAAATTTTGACAGGAGATTCCTTTGGATTTCAGGCTTCAACTCATAATAATTTCATCTTCTAAACCTTATTATAAAAAGTGTTAGAGCGAAAATTCCATGATGACCTGTTTCAGATGGCGAAATCCCTACATAAGGAGGATATGAGGATCACAATTTATATAAATGTTTAGGTTGAGAGGGGCTTCAACAAGTGAATGGGGGACAGATTTTAGGATCTTAAAAATTATTAATTGTTTACTTTTCAATGACCCGTGCCACAACCATGTGAGGTTTTAGCCCACTAACTAGGGTTACAAACTTCAAACATGAATATCTGTCAAACCATGAAGAATTAAGTAGTGTGCCATATATCAAAGGAAACATATTGATAAGTAGAAACCATCAAAAGAATTATTGACCAAAAATATGGTAATTTGGTAGGTCAAAATTCCCTTGCAATATAATGGTAGCCCCTGGTGCTTCCTTGGTTGACATCAATGAAAATTGTTGATCAACAATCTCCCCCTTTGGCATTGATGGCAACATGATTACTCCCCCTGTAATCATGACACCTCTTCCTACAACATTCTCTCCCCCTTTGACATCAACGGAAAAGGGTAACACCCCCTGACACACATCCATCATGCGGACCTATACACACTTCTACTCCTCCTTTATATTATGAATAAGGAAAATCTAATGAGAACTTGGGAGAATCCCTAGCTTATGGCGAATATATTCAAATGCTTCACGAGTTAAGGGTGTAGTGAATATATCAGTGATTTATTCTTTTGTACCAACATACTAAAGTTTGATATTATTTTCCGCCAACTTTTCTCTAACAAAATGATATTTGATCGAAATGTGTTTTTTTTTTTAATGCATGACAGGATTCTTGGAGATGTTGATGGCACTGATGTTGTCATAGAATATGGGAATAGGCTCATTGAATTTTACTTGGAGATATTGCAAAGTTTGTGTCATCCACAGGACTTGAGTACAACATGATGCCACTGCAATGTGTTCTGCTTCCACTATAGATAAAGAGATTGAGGTTTTCTTTTTTCTCAACCATGATACAAGACAACCACCTAGATAGAATGTTGCTCCACTAGTACTCTTATGGTCATCAATGCTTCCTACCCAATCTGCATCTATAAAGGCTTGAATAATGATATTGTTACCCTTGGGATACCACAAGCCATATTCTTCTATGCCCTTTAGATATTGAAGAATTATTTTGATGGCAATAATATGTGATTCTTTTCGTGCTGCTTGGAATCTTACTACTTGTCCAACTGCTTGCATAACATCTAGCTAGGAGGTTGTTACATATAGAAGACTACCAATCATATATCTATACAACCTCTGATCCACATCCTTAGATGAGTTGTCTATGCTCAATTTGCAACTTGTTACCATCGGAGTAAGGAAGGGTTTGCAATCTTCCATTTTGAATTTCTTGAGCATTTCCTTGATGTACTTGGCTTGGCATATAAATATTCCTTTCTCTTGTTGAGATATTGAATCCCTAAGAAGTATGTCAGTTCACCAAGTAAATACATCTCGAACTCACTTTGCATATTTGTATAAAATTTCTTACTTAGTCAATCATCATTGCTAGCAAATATTATATCATCCACATATACCTCAACCATTGTTAAATTGTCTTTATCTATTTGTACATAAAGATTGCTATCAAGAGTAACTTTTTTGAACCCTTGTTGATGTAGATATCCATCAAGATGAGCATACCATGCTCTGGGAGCCTGCTTGAGACCATATAGAGCCTTCTTTAACCTGCAAACATAGTCTTCTTTTTCTGATAGTATAAAACCTTCAATTTGTTCGATGTAAACTTCTTCTTCTAATTTGTCATTAAGAACTGTTGACTTCACATCCATTTGGTAGAATTTGATTTTTCTTGAACATGCATAGGCGAGAAACATTTGGATGGCTTCCATTCTAGCAACTGGTGCAAATGTTTTGTCGAAATCAATTCCTTCCACTTCTGCATAGCCTTTGCAAACCAATCTTGCTTTGTTTCTTGTAACATGTCCATATTCATTAAATTTGTTCCTGAACAACCATTTTGTCCCAATGAAATTTTTATCTTTTGGTTGTGGAGCTAATTCCCAGGTGTTATTCTTCTCGATTTGATCCAATTATTCATTCATAGCTGCTACCCAATGTTCATTATGGCTGGCTTCCTCAAACTACTAGGCTCAAAGGTTGTTAGAAAGGAAATGTGAGCTTGTTGTGATAAACTAAGATGTCGACCTTCATTTATGTCACCAATGTTTTTATTTGATGGATGGTTATTTTGAATCCATTCTTTTGTTCTCTTTGGAGGAGCTTCTTATTGTTGTTCTAGTATATCTTGACGATCATTATTTCCTTCTTCCTGCTTGATATTTTCTTCTTTTTCTAGAATTTTCTTTACATCTTTTTCAGCCTCTATCTCAAGTTTCAAAGATTCTAGATCATGATCATTATTTGTTAGAACACCAGCTTCTTCAAATGTAACATTTATGCTCTCGACTATCTATTTTCATCTTATATTATAGCATTTATATTCCTTGCTTTTGCATGAGGAACCGAAAAAGATACCTTCATCAACACGTGATTCAAAATTACCCAAATTTTGATCTTCTCTTTTGATATAACATTTTCTTTCGAAGATTCTGAAATATTTTACATTAGATGGTTTTCCTTTCCATAATTTATATGGGGTCTTGTTGCAATTATTTCCGAGAAGACTTCAGTTGATAATGAAGAATCTCGTATCAATTGCTTGAACCCAGAATTTTTCATCCAATTCCAAGCCCTTCAACATTGTTCTACCCATTTCCTGTACAGTTCTATTCTTTCTTTCAGTAACTCCATTTTGCTAAGGTGTTTGTGTTGTTGAAAATTGTCTTTTTATTCCATCTTCGTTGCAATAATGCTGAAATAATTTGGAAATGAATTCTCCACCATTATTGGATCTTAGACACTTTATTTTCAAATCAGTTTCATTTTTTACCAACTTTTGTAGATATTAAAGAACTCAAATGCTTTAGATTTTTTCTTTAGGAAACTGACAGCTCTCATCCTGGTATAGTCATCTATCATTAACATGAAATATAATTCTACATCTAAGCCTTTTATTCACATAGGACCACATAGATCTATATGTACCAATTCCAATGGATGTGATGCACAGTGTTATTTTGTTTTAAGTTGGACTTTTGTCTGCTTGTCGTGCCAACAGGCCTCACATAGTGTCTTGGAAGGTCTTGAGATTTTCGACATTTCTCGTACTGCTTCCTTTTTACTTATCCTTAAAATATTGTCAAAGTTTATGTGACCCATTCATTTGTGCCATAACCAGCTTTCATCTTCTTTAGCTAGTATACATGATTTAGTTGCTTCATCCAGAACATATATATCTTTTGGAGCTCGACTTGTTGTAGCCACAAAATTACCGTACCTTCCTTTCCCGATTTCACATTTTTTCGAGTTGAATAGCATTGTATTTCCTTGATCACACATTTTTCCAACAATAAGAAGATTATGATTCATGTTTTCAACCAATAAAACATTATTGGCTATAACGTCTTTTCTTTTGAGAGTGATGGTACTTGATCCTATAACACTTGAAGATTCTTCATTTCCAAAGGATACGGTTCCATCCTTATTCTCTTTCAGGGATAAAAATTTCATTCTATCTACATTCATATGCATTGAGAAACTGCTATGAACATACCACACATCTTTGTTGTTTTGAGCCTTGAGAGCGAGAGCACAATTACCAGTGTTCTTCTTCTTCCATGTTCGTTCGTTTTGTGGCTTCAACGATTCTTCTGGAGGATTTTCAAGTCTATAGTCTCTGGCTATGTGTCCAAAGTTATGATATTTGTAAAATTCCATATTATTTCTTAAATGTTCAAATCTATAGATGTTTCGTTGAGCCCTGGGAGGTTCATATTTGAAGGATCTCCTAGAATTGTATTGGTTCCTAGGGTACGTGCAACATTCTACAACTTTATGACCAAATTTTCCACACGAATAACAATAGCCATGAAAAATATGTTGGTACCTAGATGGAAATCTTCGTCGAGGAATCGTCTTCCAAGGATGTTCTTGTGAATATTCTCCAATGAAGTTTACATGCATGTCAAATCTCATAGGTTCATTTTATTTTGTTGTAGAAGGTCCTACTTCTTCTTCTTTGTAACCGAGGCCAGTTATGTCGTTGTAAGATCATTTATTTTTGATGACTTCTTCCAATGCCCTTGAGATGTTGGCATAGTTTTGGACAGTTTTTCCCTTCTTCACTTCCTTACACAACGGGACTATAACTTCAGCTTCTAATGCTTCCCTTTCTTGCTTGCTTTCTTCCAACTTCTTTTGAAGTGACTCTCCAACACATTTGTATTCTTCAACTTCAATTTTGAGACCTTGAACTTGTTCTCCAAGAGTATTGGAATGGATCTTCTCAACCTTGAACTATTTTATAAGCTTGATTGCCTCCTTAGAAAATTTTTCTATCGTCAATCATTCTTCTTCAATTTTTCATACCTCTTGTTTATTTTGGTTGGCCATAAACAATACTTTCTCATTGGCTTCTTCTTTGTTGTCACTGTCTGCATCGGATGATGAGCTATCTTCTTTAGAGAGAAATTTCCTTTTGGATCCTATATTTTTTTCCTTGCTTGTTGAATTTCTTAAATAATTTCTTTCCTTTTGAGTTGCCATCACTTCTATTTGGACATTTTTCTGCGAAATTCCCAACTTCACCACAGCCGAAACATATCAATTGAAGTTTACCTTTGCATTTTGCCTTACCAATTTTTATTTTTCTCATAAAGTAAGCATATTCTTCATCTGAAATACCTTCTTCATCGTCTCCCTTTTCTTCACACTTGTAGGTGCATGTCTTTTCAATTGAAGGTTGTTTTTCCTGATTGGTTTTCTTAGGTGCAACAAATGCAGTTTATAGATATGATGTAAACTATTCTTCATCAAGTCTCATTTCATATGCTATCAAAACTCCATGTAATTCCTTTTTGCTGAGTTTGTCCAGATTTTCACTATATTCGAAGACCGATACCTTTGGGTTGAATCTCCCTGGTAACGTTCTAAGAATATTTTGTATAATAGTCTTCTCGTCAACTAGCTCTCCCAATCCTTCCATAGTGTTGGTTATTTCATCAACGTATTGGAAGTATGCAGCAATTTTTCCATCTTCTTTCATTCTGAGTTGCTAAAAATTTTCTCTATATATTTGAAGCTTTTATTCTTTGACATTTGAATCACCTACATATATATTCTCAATCTTGTCCCATATAGTTTTGGCGGTTTTACAACCAAACACCTTATGATAAGAAGATTCAATAACTCCATTGATAATAATATTATTTGCTTTTTCATCATTTACTAAAATATTCTTACCTTGTCCATCTGTGGTTGGTGTAAATCCATTTTGAATAGTGTCCCATACTTTGTAACCTTGCGCCAAGATATAGACCTCCATTCTTCCTTTCCAGAGTGTATAATTATTTTCATTTAACAGAGGTACACCATTCTTCGTATGCTCCATGATCTCCTTCCAGCCGTTAAAATGCTATTGAAGGAACCAAGCTCTGAAACCAATTGCTGGAAATACTGAGAGGGGGGATGAATAAATATTCCTTTCAATTATAGCATTAGTTAATCTAAAATTATCATTAGTGTTTGTACAATGATAGCATAAAAAAAAAGCAACACAAATGCACAGATTTTTTAAAGTGGAAAACCACTCCGAGACAAAAACCACCTAATTATTTTATAATAATTCTTTAATATTCAACTCCAATTGAAAATAAAGCTTCAAATTCCTAGAATCTATAAAATAATTCTTTTCCAGGTCCCACTGGATGGATGCTCCAATGCCAGAGATTCTTCAGTAGTCAACTGAATGGATGCCCCAACACCCAATGAGCTACAACTCACCCTAGCACCACCTTACCACCCATAATTTTTCACAGGCTTGAACCTATGGGTGACTTCATGCACTAGCCTAGCACCACCCTACCACCCTATAGAGGAATAAAATAAGAATGCACTCCCTTACCAGGGAAAATGGTCCACTTTACAATGATATAGAATGATGTAGAAGAAGAAGACACACTAGGCCATAACCCCAACTATGACACAACCACCTAATGATGACCCTAGACCTCCCAACACTTCCTCTTCAACTCTTCGTAGATAGACACTAGTACAATTTTTACAATAATGTATTTACAATGACTTAGTACAATGATACCTTTACAGTGACTGTATGCAGTGCTACCCACTTGGAGACTTCATGTGCTGAAATTCTTGTTGTTATTATGCACCTTGATTTCTAATCTTATCATTATATCTTCTGCTACACCTTGTTTTTCTTTTCTTCCCTAGAAATTTTGGTACTTCGCAGCCCTTGACAACACATGATCTAGCTTTTTCTTGCCTTCTAAGAGCTCGATATTGAGTCTGGTGTATATCTATTATTCTAGATCCCCAATATGTGATTTTTAGCGTTGTGGTATTCCTCTGAGTCTTATTTCCAATGCCACAGGTCTGGCCCAATTTGGATTCTTCAAGGGAGATTTATGCCCATTCAATCAAAATTCCCTAATTATGGACTATTTCAATAGAGCGAATTTGTATGGCATGTGACACATCATTTTTTCTTGATTCACTTTAAAATTGATACAGATAGAACTAAACTCCATGCAATATCTATCACGTTTTATAGAATTCCAATCCAATACTCAGAGAAAGAGTTATGACGATTTTCCCAAGGTCACAGCTTTGAGATGAATTTCAGGGGCCTCGAAAAACACTGACTTATGCAGATCATATCTCTGAAAATATTATACACCTTGATCGAAAATTTTTACGAGAGCTTCCTTGGGATTTCAACTTCGCGCCATAAAAATTTCATCTTCTGAACCTTCATATAAAACAATTTAGAGCGAAAATTCCACGATGACATGTTTTAGATGGTGAAATCCCTGCACAAGGAGGATATGAGGATCACAATTGATATAAATTCTTTGGTTGAGAGGGGCTTCAACAAATCAATAGGGGAGGAATTTTAGGAGATTACAAATTATTAATTATTGACTTTTCAATGACCCATGCAACAACACTATGGGGTTTTAGCCCACTAACTGGGGTTACAAACTTCAAACATGAATATCTCTCAAACCGTGAAGAATTATGTGGCGTGCCATATATAAACAGAAACATATCGACAAGTAGAAACCATAAAAAGAATTCTTGACCTAGAATATAGTAATTTGGTATGTCAAAATTCCCATGCATTATTGGGGTAGCCCCTATTGCTGCTTGGGTTGACATCGATCACAACCATTGATAAAAAAAAGGAGAATGGGGAATACCTTCACCGCCCTTATTTCTCACTTGGGCCAAATCTCCTTTGTGTATTTCTTCTTTGGTTGGAGTCGACACTGGTTCTTGTGGAACAGTGTTGACTTTGAGGATCATTCCCTCTCTGTCCTCCTATCCTTTGTGCATTGCTTATTTTATTGCGGTCGATGCTGGTTCTTGCGAACTAGTGTTGACCTTGCGGGTCATTTCTTCTCTATCTTCTTGTTCTAAATGAATCAGGGGTGGCTCTTGTGTGACACCCCTACTTGTTTCAATATTCATATCTTCTTGGGTAGGTGATGTTGTTTCTTGTATAACATCATCACTTTCCAACCCTTTATTTGGTGCTCCTCCTTCCTGTTCTTCATTAATGAAATTTGATGATTGTAGGAAAACCTCAACTTCATCCCTTATACCCATGATTCCTTCATCTGTAGGTTCCTCAGGAAAGGATGGTTCTTGTGTGGAATCACCGAATGTATCACCAATTTCTTCCTCCATTTCCATTTCTTCTAGTTCTTCCTGATCTATATCCATTACCATTTCTTTTGTTTCTTCCTGATCTATCTCCATTCCTCTAACTCTTCCTCTTTTGCTAAATCAACCAGAGCTACTAGTTCTTCTTGTCTAGTGGCGATAGCAGCTGCAATCTCTTCCTCCGATGACCCATAGAGTTCTGCCCAAGAAACTTGAAATTGAGCTATTGCATGCATGACCAACAAATGAACCATTCCATGATTAGAGAGGATTGCCAGCACCTGGTATGAACGTCGAGCAGAATTTTCCATGTGCTAAAGTTGTTTTAATAAATAGAAAGGCATGTTTAAGGAATGAACCTGTGCTTGCAACAATTGAATGTGAGCCAAGATTTTAAAATGGTATTTGAACAGAGTTGTAGCTCGTACTTCGCAAGTTATGCATCTCATCACAAATCCTACTACCTCATTCCATGGACACGATACAGATTTGTGGTCATATCCTCTCCCGTATTGAAAGACCCTGCAAAAACATTTCAGAAAACTTCGGGAGGAGAATTCTCCAAGAAAACCACTGTTGTCCTTGTTTTCTTGGCCCACTCAATCCCGTGATGACTTATCCTGTGACATGAATTTCTAATCCTCCGACCCGAGAGAAATTCCCATTAAAATTTAGTGCAAAATCCATCTTTATTTCCTTTTAAAATCCCTGCAATCTATTAAAGTAGATATGCCATCCTACATTTACAAAAGCTTGCCACACAGCTGCATTGCTACAGACCAATATTTTATCTTCGGGTTCATGCCGCACACCCTGTCCACCTATGCTATAGATACTATAAGAGAACTAAGGACACATCAGACCGTTGGAAAGAGTGATGGCTACAAAATTTTGCAAAAACAACATGGTGAAAAATGAGGTGAAGTAATGGTAAATACGACAGGTGATTTCTCGGGAAACAAATAAAATCATGGAAAAGTATGGTAAGTGTGATGGATGAGATAGTAATTATTTCACATGAGTTGGAAAGGGATGATTGGTTGGAAACATGTGCATGTTTCTTATCCCAATACATATTTAATTATTATACAGAATATGGTAAGGATTGTAGGGCGTACCGACAACACGAAGTCGTAATAATGACTTTGGAATAATCATTGGTGTGGATTAATTATGTTGTCATTTAGTTATGATGGTACCCCCTAACTTAAATGTAGTCATCCATGGAATCAATATCTTATTCATGGAATATCTAATTAAATCCATAAGAGTCAAATGGAGGCATACCTGATGGCCTACTTGGAGGAAGTGACAATTAGTAGAATAACAATGTAGTAATGATCCAGATGGAATAACAACACTGAGGAGTGGAATAATCTAGAGTAACAACATTACGAGTAGCAACATCACGAGTAGAAACATCGAAGGAGTAACAACATGTGGAGTAACAAAAACACGAGTGGCATCCAAGGAGTAACAACATCCCGAGTAGAAACTATATATATATATATATATATATATATATATATATATATATATATATATAGAGAGAGAGAGAGAGAGAGAGAGAGTATGTAAAGGAAGATCTATTTGTGTTGATAACCTTCAGACTAGATTTCTCGGAGAGATGTTTAATGAAAGAATCCTCAGAGGCTGGATGATGGTATAGTCTTCGACAATGTCCATTTTCTATAGAAGAAACACGTGTATCATCAATTGTGATTAGCCAGACTGTTTTGTTATCAAATACAGTGTCCACCTCGTAAGGTCCCATCCAGCGAGTGCAAAGATTTCCCTTAAAATCATTCAAAAGGGAGTCATATATTAATGCCCAATATCCCCTATGAAACACCTTGTTTTTTATAAACTTATCATGTCATTTCATCCTCTGCTCTAAATAGCAGTAGTCCTCTAGAAAACCATTGAACGGATTTCATCTAATTCATTAAGATGAGCCAATCAATGTTTCTAGGCATATGAAATATCCAAACCTACTTCAATAGCTATTCTAAGCGTACTGATTTCAAATTATATTGGAAATAATGGGGATTTCCCATAAAAAAACTCGAATGGTGAAAACCTAGTTGTTTTCCACCATGTTGTTCTGTATGCCCAGAGAGATTTAGGCAGCTTTTGAGCCCAGTCCCGATGATGGTTGCCACAATTTTTGTCAAGATATTTTGCAATATATTTGTTGTGCTTTCCACTTGTCCATTCTCCTGGGGGTGGTATGGATATGTGATCATGTGCTTGAACCCATATTTCTACATAAGCCTTGTTATCATGCGTGATGTAAATCATGCTCCTCCATCTGAAACAATCTCCCTTGGAGTAGAGTAACGAGAAAAAATTTCTTCATATAGAAAATTTGAAACCACTTGTTTTGTTTATTTTGCAACAACTTTGGCTTCTTGCCACTTAGTCACATAATCGGTGTAGACCAAAATCTGAACCTTTTGCTAGGAGGGTGGGTTGAAGGGATCAAAAAAATCAATAGATCATTTCTCAAAAGGTTCAAGGGCTACCTATGGTTGCAAAGGAATTTCTTCAAATCAACCAGGATGCACCATGTGCTGGAAACTATCACACCTCCGGACATAATTTTGAGCATCCCGAAAGATAGAAGGCCAGTAATATCCCGTTTGTAGCAGCTTATGTCCTATTATTTTATCTGAAAAATCCCCCCCACAAGGGCCATCATGAGAAACCTTCAAAACTTCATAAATATCATTCTCAAATACACAGTACCAAATCTTCTTATCGACACCTATATGAAATAGGTACCCTACCATGCAGGAATATTGGGCATTGTGATGATGTAATATGCTCAAATGGGAACACTTAGCAATACCTACTGGAATAACACACTTTTCAGAAGCACGTGCACTGAAATAAGTTTTCAGCCCTCGGGTCCCTTATATCTAGAGATCTAGCATCTAAATCCAAAAGGGGAGAAAAAAAAAATAAAACTAGGTGAGGTAAACAGACCTCCCACACCTAGTATAGCTGAAAAACACCCAAGAATGGGGCTACAACAATATGCAACAATACTGCAGGAAAATAATGCATTTTTTGAGAGAAATAGTAGGGGACCAATAAGAGGGATCAAATTTCATATATAAATCAATAAATAAGATCCATAATGAGGCCCTTACAATATACAACAGAATGTAGAAGACAAGAATAGAAGAAATTCCTCAAGAAAGAGTGCTGCATCACATGTATTGACTGAAAAAAGGCCTGACAATGTTATTTTTATTAGCTACAACAACTGTATATTACACTTCAGATTTAGAGAATATCTATGTACAGAATATCAGATCTATTTAATATATTTACACTAGAAAATCTCCTTTACAAGATCCACTTGGGGTTTTGATCAAAACATGCAATACAATGAGTAGATCTGAGATCTAAAGTAGCAGATCTACATTAGTCTTTAGAAATTTCTGAAGATGAATAAAATAGAAGTAGATCAGATCTGTACATAATATGGATCAGAAATCTAATCCATGGATCACCATAGTGAAGGGCAGAACCCCAGCACCAGAGATCTCTCCTCAAAAAGTGTGTCAAAACACCCTGCAACTTCCTTCTAGAAAATAACGTAGTCCCGGAAGGAAAACTACGCTGTAGGTTGAATCACTAGATTGGCCTGATGCCAAGATCTAAAAATGCATCTCGAAATGTTTAGAACTCTCTTGCCAATGGGATAGAAGATTTTCCCAGTGAAAAGAGGCCCTAGAATGGCATAGATCTGACTAGATCTAGCCTCCACTTGCTGCATCTTACATGGACAACCAAACCCTCAACATGATTTTTGTTGTAGTTGGAATATGAGCTTGGCCAAATTCTTGATAGTGGATGAAATCAGTAAGACACTTCCAAGAGCTCCTTAATGTAAGAGGTGGGATTCTCGAAGAGGAAAACCCTAGTGCTAAGTAGCACTATACTCATCTAAACAACAGAGAATGATATATGTCTAAAAAGACAATATATTCAGAAATATACACAAAGAACAAATTTCTTCTGTTGTCCTCCTCTTCCTTTTATAGGATGAAAGTATCATCAAACCCTAAACCATCTTAATGATTTAGCTGCTTTCACATGAGGAGCCGCCAACTAAAACTGGATTGTGCCTCTAGGAGATTCAATGTATCTAGAAAATGTTGTTGATTTGGTCCTGGTTGACTTGGTCAAGTGCTCCAGTCTCTTTCACACCTATGTGTGATTATGTAAATAACCTATATTTTTCCATTTTCACATGTGCCATTGATTTATTTTTCTGATTAGGATTTTTATTGATCCTCCTTTACACTTTTATTCATGAAATATAAAATTGAAACAAAATTGTGTATTCCCATTAGCTTGGGCTAATTGGGAATATTACAGACCTCCCCTTCAAAATGTTTCTTGTCCTCAAGCAACTGATAGGGTGATTTCTACAGCACTTCTCCTTCTCCATTGGTGACACCATCAAAGATCAATCTCTCCTCACAAGCTAGGTGTTCACCAATCCAAGCCTCCATGAATTGATCCTCCAAAGTCATCATGAGATGTACAAGATCCATCCCACAAAGAGTCAAGAACTCAACAGAAAAAAAAATGGTTGGTCCGATACTCTCTCTAAAGCATGTAGAATAAGGTACATAGAGAGTTTCTATCCCATGTGGTACATACAAACTGCCCCTCCTCCCTCCATATAATCCCATGAAAAGTACAACTATATCATTCAAGTATGGAAGCATAATTACATATACACAAATAGAATTTTGAGCATGAGGAGGTGGGTCATAGTCCCTCATATGGTACCAGCGCAGTGCATCTCCTACCTGCATCAGATCAAGGTATGGTAAGTGTTTTCCCCACCACTTAATTGATACACAAATTATCTCACCCTAGCTGAAAATGTGAGATATGCTTGGTGCCTTTGGGAAGCACCCATCATGAAAAAGAATCTCCCTTTGCACAATACGGGAGTGGAAAAATTCAGAAATTGCAGTGACCCAATGTTTGCCATGAGATTTAAATGATACAACACTCCTCTTGTGATTCATGGCCTACAAAAACATGGTTAACGAATGTGTCGAATCAGAAAATGAATCTTGCATTACATGATCAAATTTTTCACCATCAATGTTTCTTCTATACATGGAATTGTGCACAAATTTTTCTCCCTTTTCAAGAGAAGGAAGAAATGACTGAAATGACTCTTACATAGAGTCCTTGGGCTGCCCCAACTACACATAGCTCTTTCGTTCTAGAAAATTCTAATGTAGCTCTCCTCCAAAGCCTTCCCATTCAAAGCATCCCATGATAGTATTGTAGATCTTCATAGAATAGGTAGGGTTGAAACAAAGCTCTTTGAAGGCCCTTTGTAGCATCCTCTCCTTAAGCTTCGAGGTTCTAGGTAATAATATCCTATCATGATGATAGATGACTCCCTCCTACACTATATAGCCCTCTTCATGCAGTTTGTCATCAAGCATCATACAAGTGTGGAGATCTTTGGAATAATCCACCAACAACTACGATTTCCAATATAGATCTACACTCCCCAACAAAGACAGCGTTGATGATGCATTAATAGGAATGCCTATCATGTTGCTGACCTCTTCTTTGACATTTCTTATGCCAAAGGTACAAGTAGGAAGGACATACCTTTGCTTCTTCTCCTCTAACAACGGAGAATCAGAAATGAAGTAGGGTGAGGATGATGAGAGAGTAAAATCTCCCTCCTTCTTGTGCTTTCCCAAGCCTTCTAGCACTGTAGCTATGTCTTCTAATGCTCCCATCCCTCCTGGATCTGATTTTGGAGCATCAAGTAGTGAGATATCTCTCACCAAAATTGAATCAGGTGGCCTCCCAGGTGGTTTGCCACTAGATAAGAGTGTCCCTTGCAGAAATCTCATGAACATGAGAGAAAGGACAGTGAGGTCATTGCTTCCACTGCACAAATCCATCTCTTTTTTTTGTGTGGAAGTTTTATGTGAGGGGTAAGTATGCATGCCTTTGATTATTTGTAGTGCACCACTCTTCTTGTCCACCCATTCCATTTGTAAAGCCTCCCAATTAGTGGTGACTTTCCCTAATGTAATCAGCCATTGAACACCCAAAATGACATTCGTGTGTGGTATGTCAACTACAAAGAATTTATCCACCAAAGTGTAGGATCCCATGGTGACTGAAAGTGATGGAACATAATGAATTCATTGCATTTTTCTATCTCCTGGGACTAAACCATAGAATCCCTCAAAAGTATCAGTGGGTATTTCCCTCCTTTGCACAAGATGAGTATCAATGAAATTGTGGGTATCCCCACTATCAATCAATACAAAAACCCTCTGATTCATGACTTACCCTTGAAATATTAAGGTCAAGTACTTAGGTACTCCCCTCAAGGATGCAAGAGTTCCTCCAATAGGAGAAAATTCTTTGTTCTCATCTCTTGAAGGTGTTGGATCTCCTCCAACATTATCAGCGTTGTGAGCCCTCCTTGGCTCATCATCTTCATATTTTTCAAGATTTGAGAAGACCTCTATATAATGTGATTTACCAATAGAACATCTATGTCCAGGTACCCATGGTTCTTGGAAAGTGAAGCATATATTCCTCCTTCTTAGATCTTTCTAGACTTCATCATCAAGAGGCTTCTTCTGTGAGCTCTCCTTTGAAGGAGAAAATTTCTCTTCGTTTCCTTTAGAAGGAAAAAAGGGCTTATTCTGAAATTTTTCCTTTTCTTTTGGCAAGGCATCTTAAAGTTCTCTAGCCCTCTCAATGGCATCATGCAAGGTAATTGGCTTGGTATATTTAACCAACACATGCCGAGGTTCATCCAAGCCATCGATGAACATGTACACCCTCCTTGATACAGACAGATTAGGAACCATAACAGATAATCTCAGAAATTCAAAGATACAAGACTCTGCATTACCTAACTGCTTCAAATTTGCAAGGATCATAAAAGGTGCTTCTGGATCCTTTATGTCAAACCTTTCCACCAGTATTCTAGTGAACTCAGAATAGGTAGTCACATTGGCATGCCCCAATCTAGGCAACCCATGGAACCACCAATTGTGTGCTTCACCTTCAAAGTGCAGCACTGCAATATTGATAGCTTCCATCTCAGGAACTTTGTTCAAATGAAAGTAGATATCCAATTTTTCTACCCATGCTTTGGTAGAACTAGTGGATGACCCATCAAACTTGGGCAAAAAGAATCTGCCCATAGAGTGATGTCGATCATGATTCTTTGTGAATCCACCATCCATATATTGATGCCTTTGTCTTATTTTGTCCTTGAGGTGACAAAACTCTTGAAAACTCACGTGGTCCTTGAATATATGATTTTGAGACTCATACTCTTCAAAGTAGTCTTCAAGGGATTATTTCTTATGAGGCCCTTCATTCTCCACAACCATAAAAGTAGGCATAGTAGAACGTTGTGAAGCTTACGGCTAGTTCATTGGTCGATCATTCCAGTGGTGAGACATGCCAGAGATTTCTCCAGGATAAAATATCCTAGGAGATTCCTTGATCCTATCCAATATCATCTCTTTGATCTCTCTAGGAAGATCATGCATGGAATTCAGAAGGATTTTTGCAAACTCCTTCCCATATTCATCACTTCCAGTTTCAGGGGCTTTTCCCTTGTCTTTATCATCATTGGTGTAATCGAAATTCTTCTGTCTTCTTCTCAGGTACCTCTTCTCTCTATCAATGAGGTTACCCTCTCCTTATGAAGACATATTTTCTCTTAAATAAATCAAATCACAGGCTGTGCCAAGATGATGCTCTGATACGACTGTAATATCCCCAAATGGGAACACTCAACAATACCTACTGGAATAATGAACTTTTCAGAAGTATGTGCACTAAAATGAGTTTGAGGCCCTTGTACATATTATATATGGAGATCTAGCATCTAAATCCAAAAGGGGAGAAAAGAAAATCAAACTATGTGAGGTAAACAGACCTCCCACACCTAGTATCACTGAAAAACACCCAAGAATGGGGTTGCAGTAATATGCAAAAATACTGCAGGAAAATAACATATTTTTTCAGAGAAATATTAGGGGATAAATAAGAGGGATGAAATTTCATATATACAACAATAAATCAGATCCATAATGAGGCCCTTATAGTATACAATATAATGTAGAAGACAATAATAAAAAAAATTCCTCAACAAAGAGGGCTGCAACACATGTATTGACTGAAAAATGGCTTGAAAATGTTATTTTTATTAGCTACAGTAGATTTATATTACAATCCAGATATAGATCAGATCTGTGTACAAAATATTACATCTATTTCAGATTTGTACACTAGAAAAGCTCCTTTACAAGATCCCCTTGGGGTTTTGATCAAAATATGCAACAGAGTGAGTAGATCTGAGATCTAAAGTAGCAGATATGCAGTATTCTTCAGAAATTTCCGAAGATGAATACAATCGAAGCATATCAGATCTGTATAGAACATGGATCAAAAATCTAATGCACAGATCACCATAGTGAAGGGCAGAACCCGAACACCAGAGATCTCTCCTCAAAAAGTGTGTCAAAACACCCTGAAACTTCCTTCTTGCAAATAACGTAGTCCTGGAAGGAATACTACGCTATAGGTTGAAGAAATGGATTGTACTGATTCCAAGATCTGAAAATGTAGCTCTACAGGTTCCAAACTCTCTTTCTAATCGGATAGAAGACTTTCCTAGTGAAAAGAGGCCCTAGAATGGCCTGGATTTGAGTAGATCTAGCGTCCACTTGTTGCAGCTTACAAGGAAAAGTAAACCCTCAATAGGAGCTGGGTTGTAGTTGGAAGACGATCTTGGAAAAATTCCTAATAGTGGATGAGATCAGCCAGACTCTTCCAAGATATCCTCAATGGAAGAGGTGGGATTCCCGAACAAGAACACGCTAGCGTTAAACAACACTATCCTCTGTTAAACAAAAGAGAATGATATATGTCTAAACAGATAATATATTCAGAAATATACACAATCAACAACCTTCTTATGTTGTCCTCCTCTTCCTTTTATAGGATGAAAGTCTTGTCAATCCCTAAACCATCTCAATGATTTAGTTGCATTCACATGAGAAGCCTCCAACTAAAATTTCGTTGTGCCTGTAGGAGATTCACTATATCTAGAGAGTGATGTTGATTTGGACCTGGTTGACTTGGTCAAGTGCTCCAGTCCCTTTCACACCTAAGTGTGGTTATGTAAATAGCCCAGATTTTTCCATGTTCACATGTAGCGTTGATTTATTTTGTTGATTAGGAGTTTTATTGATCCTCCTTTACACTTTTATTCACAAAACAGAAAATTGAAACAAAATTGTATATTCCCATTAGCTTGGGCTAATTGGGAATATTACAGATGAATAATTTTTCATTATTCCCTGTATGAAAAAGGATGGGGAACCTTCCCTATAGCAATATAGTTATCAATATTTTCATACCACGGAGGGTTAGTAGAAATTTAAAAAATATGTTCATTGGGAAAACTTTATTCTATAGGTGTGCATTCATAATTATTATCCATTCTAGATATAAAATCAACAACTACATTATCTTTTCCTGGTTTGTATACTATTGTGATATCAAATTCTTGAAGCAATAGCAACCATATTGTAAGGCGACGAGGAGTGATATGTTTATTCATCAAATACCTTATTGGTGCATGATAATTATGTAACAAAGTAGGATACACAGTGATGTAGTGTCAGAACTTGTTGATAGCATAGATGATAGCCAGGAATTTTTTCATCCACTGTGTAATTCAACTCAACAGGAGTTAAATTCTTGTTGACATAGTAAACTGCATACGGTGTCTTCTCTACCTCTTGTCCTAATACTCCTCCTACTGTTGTCTAAGGGGCATCAGCATGTATGTGAAATTGTAATGCCCAATCAGGTCCTCGAAGGATCAGAGCTTGAAAAACCAGTCCCTTGATTTTCATGAAAGCTACTTCATCTCGTGTTAGCAATTGAAATAGTGGATGTGCTATTTTAGCAAAATTTTCTATAAAACATCTGTAATAACCATCACAACAGATAAAGCTGCATACTTGTGTGGGTGTCATAGGTACTATTAGTGTTAGTATTTTCACACTTCCACCACGGATCAAAACACATTTTTCATGTGCATATTAGGTGTCCCACTCTAAAGAAAATTTTATTCATTCCATTAGGTCATGATATAAAATTGTTCCACTAGTGGTTTTCCTTGTCAATAAAACTTCACTCTCCCTTAGAGATTCATATTGGCTGACTCATTCTCATGTCTCCTTGAGCGTAACAACACCTATGAAAATGCTCTTTTCACCAGGAAGTCTTTTAAATAAAATCCCATTCATGAAAGCCATGTCTAAAGAAGTCCCATTAGGTCATTAGGTTTTATATTTTTCAAGTTCACTCCTCCATTTCAAATGAGGTCAGAAAATATATGATAGGGAATAAAATAAAAATAAAAAAATCCCTATGTAGAAGATCATCATGATGTAATTATCATATTTTCAAAATTGTAATTTTTTAAGTTTAATGATTTTTATATCAAAATGTCATTTTGATTTAAAATTCAATATGTAATTTATTTATATTTTTCAAAATGTAATTTTATGAATCTCATATGTAATAAATTCATCCCAAGTTGTCAATGCAATCACTTCTAGCCTGAATGGATCATGGAAAGCAAAACTCCATGACACGATCAACATGCAAAATGCCAAGAAGTAAAAAAGTTAAAGAGTATCAATGCTAGGGTCCAAAGGGAAAAGAGAACATAGGGAAAGTGGGTTATTAAAAATAAAATTACAATCCCTAAAGATATAAATGTGTTAAAAATATTCAAACAAACCATTTTCCTCTATTCATCCATCAAGATTCATGAGCATTTGGAGAAAATTTCATTGGTCGTTGCGCATTTTCCCTAGGTGCTGCACATTCGCCTCGATGTTGGGCATTCATCCTAGGTGTTGCGTTTTTGACCGATCATCCGCAGACCAAAAAGCAATGGAGAGGGTTTCATAGATTTCTATCACTCCTTAGAAGCTTAGTTTTTTGCACAGATTTCTTCATAGCTCCTTCAAATAGTAACTTAACCCTATCAAGCTTTCTCACTGAAGTGTCTTATGATTAATGAAAATTTGAAGTGTTTATTTCCATGAAATCGTAGTTTTCATTTCCTTTTTTCATTTTCATTCATCTTTCCTATACTCATGTCCCAAAACACATATCAGTCATAAAATATATGAGATCCTAGGGTTCTCTTAGACCTAGGTTATCATTTACATTATCACTTCCTTCATTTGTCATAGCTTCTCCTTTCAAACCCACATTCCTTTTGTCTCATTCCATTTACCCTAGGGTTTCCAAAGCCTTCAAGTCCATAATGTCTGAAGAAGAAAACATAAATTTCAGTGAGGAGAAAACACCAAAGAAGAAGACATATAAGAAGGGAGGGAAAATAATCATATATGAACCAACAAACACAAAAGAACTCATGGCTTCTCCAATTACTGTGTAATTTTTTAAACATGTTGGTTGCTTTGAATTTTGTGAGAAGGTGCAAAAGGTCCAATATCACTCTATGCTAACAGGGCTATTCATCTCACGTTTTCATGACAGGTAGACCACTCTTGTTGGGGTTACTTTTACCATGTATACTAATGCCATTGCACCTGCTACAAGGATCCCTAATGTGAGAGAGAAATGGTTTAAACAAGGAAACCTTGATCATAGCTACTATGAACCATATCTGAAACCTAGATACAAGGATGACAAAAATACCATTTTCCATTTCTCTCATCTTCTTGACTGATATGTCCCTATGATGAAAATCATCATGAAATACTTCATCGATGAGGGGATTTTTTGTCGACTCTATTCATATCATATACAGCTTCTTATGCATTTCACTAGAGTCAGAATGCTTCACATATCCTATTTCCTCTCCTGTATCATTAACAATATGGCATACATTGCACAAAAGAGGGATTATAATCATCAAATGCAAAGTATATTTCACCATACCCTTATCAAAATGATATTCATGCATCAACTTGAGCAAAAGAACATTCCATGGGACACATTCATAGAAAATGAAATTTTCACTACCCCACCTAGTGAGCATGATTAGAATATCCCCTCATCATCTCATCCTCCCATATCCACTCCTCCATCGCATACTATTCCTCATACATCATCACCAAGTTAGTTTCAATCACCTCATGTTGATCCTTCTTCTTCACCTTTTTATAACCCTTCATCATCATCACATCATGATTCCGAGTCATCAAGTAGTGAGGAGGATATTGAGACAAATAGGGCTAATTTGACTGATGTTGAGCGATTTCCCAAGAATTATCAGAGAACCTACAGGAATTTTTTTGCTTCACTTGAATTGAAATGGGCCATGCCTTATTCATCAACAAAACAGGTGGAAAAAGGCAAGGAAAAAGCTAAAGAGCCAATCATTGATGATGGGGAGGAAAAACATGAAACATAGCATGAATTTTGGCTAATTGACCTAGGTGAGGAAGATGAGGACAAAATCACCATTGCAAAAATTAAAGGCAAAGAAATAAATATTAGTAAACCTCAAGATAATATTGAGAGAGAAAAATATTTGAATGACTTTATTCAACAAGAAAATTAGCAGCTGAAAACTAAGAAAATCATTAATGAGGTAAAGACCATCAAAGCACAAAGAGAGGTAGAAAAGGCTAAGGCCTTTCTTGAGGAGACATTGGAAATATTTGGTGAAACTGATGTTGAGGAGGATCAACCTCCAAGAAAAATACCAAAGACCATAGGGTTGAAGAAAGCTTTAGCTCAGGAAAGCCAGAGAGAAGATGAGTTGGCAGAGTAGCTCACACCAAGTGAGTTGCTTGCTCTAGAGATTAGAAAATATAGGGAATCATGGCTTGATAGAGACAATATTCATTTGTAGAGGTTGCTATATAAGGCCAGCAAGTATAATGACGTGTAGAGGACAAGAATCAAACTTCATACACAGAAAGAGATAATTGCATCAGCCAAGCTCAAAAGAGCCAATGCAAAATTGAAAGTTTGACTAAGAAAGGGGAGAAAGAGAGGTTATATATACTTGATGAGGTGTCTCTTCATGCCTCAAACACTTGATAAGAAAGTACCCTCACAAATTTTGGTAAATTTTGGCACACTTGGCACTTCAGTTCATTTCTTGTTTTTTGAGTCCTTTTGAATGCATAAATTCTACCAAAGGCGCAGCAACCTGGAGGATACGCTCTTTTTTGGGGCCTCCAAATGAAAAATTGCCACCGCCATCATCTTCACAAGGATGAGGACATCAACCCTGAGCTACTATGCCTAGCCTAATATCTTCTTTCCTCGGCCAACTTGGCTGTGATCTATACGGAGAGAGCCCTCTCCTTGCCCAGTAGGGTTGGATACCTGGCTAAGCATGGTTTATGGTTACCTCAGAATTGCCTTATTTAGCCTGAGGTTCAATCAGAGTGATAACAGGTATGAGGAAGTGTAGTATTACCTCTACCTTGGCTGGATCAACTCGAATTCTAGCATCTGAGAGAAAATGTCCCAATATTATTCCTTCTTCCCTCATCATATGGAATTTGACTGTACTCAGAGATACATGGGTCTTCTTGCATCTTTCAAGTACTTTTTCCAGATTCGCCAATCATTCTTCAAATGAGTTCCCATATGGAGTAAAATCGTCCATATAGATTTCAACATTGTTGTTTTAGTGTGTTTGGTGCACGTATGTACTAAATCACACCAAATTAGGGGGTGTGGTTTACCCACTTAATTTATAGGTCACAAGCAGAAAAAAAGAATTGGATTCAAGAAAGTTAGTGGAACAAGCTAGAATCATAAACATACTAGATAGAGAAATAGAATGCATATATAAACTAAAAATAAAACAAATAAACAAAAGCTCTTAATAGAGTCAAACAACTGCAATAATATGAATGGTGGCTCTTCAGCCCCTCTTATTAAGTGATGGTAGGAAATGAAGATGAAACTTTAACCCTGTTACCAAAGCCCCCCTAGGACATGTGTTCTAATCCCCGATGCAAGGATGTTTTTACTTCCAAGATTTCCTCGGTGCAAAGTCTCCCTCTCTCTATTGTGGTGGACGGAACTTGTTCGATGGCCAACAATTGAGTCCCCTTTATCTTAAGCTCTGGATCACACACTGCTGGTATTTCTTGGGAAATTTTGGCTAGCATAACAATGTGGTCTAAAATTATTCATCTCATGGTGGCCTTATATAGGAGAATTCAAATTGTCCTTGCCTCTCTTGGTACATTGTGGATGGTCACGCAAGAGAGTGAGATGATTCCTTTATTTGCCACAAATATTCCATTGTGTGCTCATTTGATGTCTAAGGAGGATTTTGTGGCTACCCTTAGGTGGCTTCAAGTGAGGAATCACTGTCATAGAGTGTGCTTTTTGTTGTCCCAAAAGGTGACTTTCACCACTCCCAGGATTACGCGCATTTCAGGTCATAAGGTGTGCAAAGGAGCTCTTCACGAAGGATTATACCCGCAAAAGCATGTATGACTTGCTCAAATTTGATTTTTCCTCAGACCTTAGAGATTTTTAGATACTTTCTAGATTATCTAATTTCTTTAAGCCCTGTAAATCCTTCTGCTTGACATTAATTAATGTCGTCTTCTGCTTTTACAATTTTCTAGTGTTAACAGTAGCCCGTTAATGTGTGAGGTCTAGGAAGAACTATATAGCTATAATACATCATAGTTTATTTTATGTATATCATACATAGAGAGAGAGAGACCTATGTGAAGCTCGGAATTGGAAATAACCTGCACCAGTTCGAAGAATGACCATGTCCTATGGGACCCCTATAAGAAAATATAATACAATATATATATATATATATATATACAAATTCTCTATGAGGCCGGCATGTCCCATGCTTGTGATGTTGTGGCCAGTTAAAAAAATCTATTTGACAGATACAAGTTTTGTCTGTGTCACTAATACAGTAGTGATCTGGTGGTTGCTGACGATGACTGTTGACGCCCTCTGGGGCATTTTTTCTTTGAAAATAGGTGGAATGTGCTACCCATATGCATAAATATGGTATGGCATATAGCTACGCTTTGTACACATAGGTGCTGGCTGGGAATTTCCCGTGTAGGCATTGCTAAAATAGATGCTTATGAAGGCATGGGTCTTCTATGAATTTGATCAAAGTGCAACGGTTGTAAAGTATGATACCATCTTGACATGAAAGCTTTTTTTGTATTCAAATATCAAGAGGATCGATGACATATATGGGAAATGAGGTCTCCCACAGTGCCACCCGAGGATTCCCTTGTTATGGAGAGGAATGATCCAAGGTACCGCTTCCTTTTTGGAAAATAGCTGTTGAAGTCGACAAAAAGGAAGCCTCAACCGAATGAGGGGTCACTGACCTGAAGGGTTAGGGACCTCGATGTGATGGGCTTAACATAGGCATGTTGGTGAGGGGTGAATAAAAGCTGATGATGGGGATTCAGTGGCCTAAGGTTGGAGTGTGCTAAGAATCTTGGCGGTAGTCATAGTTATTTCAGATGGGGAAATCCCTGGAGTCGGTAGGACTTCCAGGGTGGCTAAAGACTATCGATGAGTGTCATGGTTTCTTATGTGTGGGGGTGTGATACTCCAACCAAGGGTGTTCAGGGACTGCTGCTATGGGAGAAAATATGAATGAGAGGATTGGGGACATAATGCACTATTTTCGGTCTTTGTACACTTATCAAAAGTATTAAATAATGGGGTTTGGTTTTTAAAAAACACAGATATGGGTGCACCAAAACATGACAGGGTTCGCTCAGTGATGTTGTGAGGAAGGTGTTTTGCTGAGGGTGGGGGCCCCATTGCTTGGTCTCATATGTGGGGTTGATGAAGCAGATGAAAAAGTATTGAAGATGGGATTATGTTGGTGGAGTTATGGTGGGCCAAATGCGAGGCATGGTAGTGTTCTTTTTATCTTCTTATACAACCTGGTCATCCAGGAAGGGGGTTTTTATTTTGTATGGTAAAACTTGACCTTATGCATGGTCAATGGATGGGCATGAGATGCTTCCTGGACTAGAGTGGTATGGCCATGGTGTCACTTTTTCTGTGATATATGGTCTACTGTGGGTGACGAGCACCATGTGGGGGGAGGCTCTATCGACCAATTAGGATGTTTATCATGTGTAGGGTGAGGTGATGATAAACACGGTCGGATATGTGGAACTTATGATTAATTTTTGGTGGAGAAATGATGTCAAGATATGCATATTTTTATGGGACTTTATCATGTTGGGGGTAGAATGATACCTACTCTGGAACTTTCAGTGGATGGAGTTGTGCATGGTTTGTGATATTTTCCTGCAAAAAACAACTACCTCAAGTAAAAGCATCTTCTTTATCAAATATTATTGAAATTAATGAGATTTAAAAAGAAGATGAGAGAGGGCATACCTTCCGGTACTGAAATTTTATTTTTTTGGCAATGCGAATGTGTGGCATCGCATCTGGGCATTATGGAGTGATGATTTTAGTGTTTCTTTTGGTCTAGTGATCAGATACTCTAAGCTCTAGTTTTCACTTGGGAGTTCCTACTTGGCTCCTAATTTTAATTTCGGTTGGGGTTTCTTGTAGACTGAGATCGTGGGGAGTGTTGCTGGTTACTGCCCCCTGTCCCAGATCTCCCCTTTTGTTTGTTCCTCGGCTTGTTTTTGCAGCATTTAGAGGATTTTCATAACTCTCCTGGTTGTTTGTTTTCTGCCTAGGAAGGGTTGGACTAGATTTACTGATGCATTATGTTGTGACAGTGACCCATTTTGTGTGGGGAATGGGGGATATCAGTTCCATTGTCCTTGGTTGGTATATTAGTGTCGGGGTGACTTTCATGGTCGCTAGGTTGTGATACGTTTCGAGTAGAATCGCATGAGCATTCAGGGTGTTGATTACTATTGCTTAGGTGTCCTTGGGCCAATTACCCAATCGAAATGTCAGTAGAATTGACATGCATGGTACTACTTCTTCCTAGGTGATCTTGGGAAAAAGAACCAATCAAACCATCTGCAGGATCAATGAGCATGGTACTACTACTTCCTAGGTAATCTTGGGTCAAAGACCCGATAAATCCATCTACAGAATCTACCTACCTGGGTGTTACTATTGCCTAGGAGATCTAAGGTCGAAGACTTGATCAAGCTGTCTGCATAATCTACCTACCTGGTAACTCCCTGAGTATCATGGGTGTTACTGCTGCCTAGGTAATCGTTGGTCAAAGACCCGATCAAGTTGTCTGCATAATCTACCTATCTGGTAACTATTTGAGTAACATGGATGTTACTATTGCCTATGTGATCTTGGGTCGAAGAACCATATCAAACCATCTATAGTAGACGAAGCACCTGGTAACTCCCCGAATACAGAATATTGCTACCTAGGCGACCTTGGGTCAAAGGCTCGATCAAACCATATATAGTAATCAACACGCGTGATAACTCAAGAGGATGAGGCAACCAGGTTCCCCTGTCCTTGGTTGGTGTATGGTGGCTTGGGGGGAACTCTTCTGACAATATTTCTCTCTACGTACTAGCTAGGTCCCATGAGCCAGAGGATAGGGTCCTCCATGGTGATACGCTTGCACCCTATTCCTCAAGTTTTTCTAAGGCGTATGATGACATTGAAAACCCGACTGTGGTGCATTCTGGGTAGAACCATATGTACAACTGGGGTTTTGACTGCTGCTTCCTAGGTAACTTTGGGGAAATGACCTAATGAGACCATCTACAGAGTTTGATGTGCCTGTAAATTCTTGATAATTTTGCAGGCGTGGGGCATTCTACAGGATATTGTAAATGTATCCTAACTGCCTATAAACTAGCTCAAGATGTTGGGATTTGCTGATGGCTTTGTTGAAATCTCTACCGTGAGAGTTTTTAGGAACAAATATAAAAGAACCCAGTTGTCGAGTTTTTCTTTACATAAACTATGATGCCGCCTCCATTCGTGGATATGGTCTGAGATATGGATGGCAGGGGTTTGTCTAAAATGTGTCAGTAATTCCATTATGGAATCGTGGTGAATGCGTAACTAAAAATATGTTAGGAATGTGGTGGTGATGGTGCTAAAGGTTCCATGTGAAGTAGAGGGTTTCTCAACATACCATTTCACAGCTAATCTTTTCAGAGTGCGTTGAAATATCCTCAATCGAATAGGGTCGTCAATGATACTATTCGATGAGCACCACAGGTGGAAGGTCATGACATGATTACATGGGTCTTCCGCTTACTTTCCTTCAAACTTTGGAATATCCGAAGGAAGCTTCGTGGGAATGGGAGGCCATGTATGGTTCTGTGCGATGTGGTCATTCGTCAGCCTTGGTTAAATCGGGTAGATTTAAAGAAGCAGGTGATTAGGATTTTGATGCCTTTGCAATCTGTGAGAACACAAAGTTCTAGTTAGGAAGAGGGTTGGTCTATGATGTACTGTGTAGTGTACTCGACTCACTTCCCAAATGGGTCACACTCCTCTGCCCCCTAGGGGCCGTGGGAGGAGTGGTGTGTGGTGTGGTGTTGGGAGACCAACCAGGGTTCCCAACTAAGGATGCCCCAATAAAGGATGAACAAATAATGGTGGCAGCATTCCGTATTTGACGCATAAATGACAAAAAACTTGGAACCCTCCCATTAATGGGGGGAGGTTCAAAAGATGCCTAGATTGATGAGGTCCCGTTGGGTCCATTCTAGTGTCAACTAGGTTTGGTTTTGAAAAAATTTGAGAGGATAGAGTCTATGATCAAAGCAAAATTCTGGTCACATACATAAAACAAAGAGAAAATAAAATAAATTTTCCATTAAAATTAATTCTATGTGATCAAGCAATTAAAAAGTGGTTTTTGTTTGTTTGCATATGATACTCAGAATACTAGAATACCTATTCATCCTCACACACTAAAATGTAAAGGTCCTTTAGAATATATCTTGTGATTGCTAGCACAATGTCTTGTAAGAGCTAGGAACGCCCCCAGTCAGCCGAAGAAATCCACCAAAGTGAGGGTAGAGGGTCTGGCGCTTGCCTGCACCATCACCTATAGTGAAAGGATGCCCTAGATCTTGCCACTAAGTACCACCATCCTACATGAGTGTTTGAGTCTTGGGCTTCTTGGTAAGTCAGGTAACTGTACCAAGTATCAACCAAGTCATGTAGCCTTGACTGATACCTGCCCACACAACGCCTAAGCCTAACCCCCTATGAAACGAGTCTCTTCCGTGCTCGAGTTTTCTTTTCCATGGGCAGATAGGTGGACTTAGAGCTCCCTAAATATTCAACTTCTATGTTTCAAGATGAAGAAGGATCAAGGTGGCTTATTGGATTCCTACCCCCTTGATCCTAACTTAAACTATAAATTCTTTTGTGGCCCCTCTGGGGAGAATTTAGTGATTTTGGTTAAGTTAGTTTTAGGTGTCTTTTCCTTGCTTAGTGGGTGAATGTGTGTGATCAAAAAGTGGACAAGAACATATTTTCAACGTGTGGATATGCGATGATCCCTTTCAAAATACCCTATTAAACTATGTTGTATTGTTCCTTGCTCAAAAGAAAAATATGTGTGAATATGGGCCACTTTCTATTTTTCCTAGCTAATCTATGTGATCAAATAAAGGGAGATGGCGAGTTGTGAATAGAGAGTGTTCATATGCTTGCCTAGGATCAGCAGAGGGTGCAAAGGCAGCAGATATTACTTGCTCTTCTATTGACAATTCAATCCTAGTCCCGAAATCCTAGTGCAAAAATTGAACTAAAGTAGTAACTTTTACACTAGAAAAAAGAAACTAGCTAAGCATGCGTGGACATGCGCCACTTACTTTGGCTAGTTATTTAGGTGTGTTGGTGCCTAAATTTTCAAAACACAAAATTATTTTGGAATGCAATTTATTTTCCCCTCTACTTAAACTATGTGTGAACTTTGCAAAAATTAACTTGAAATAAAACTGACACTAAGCCTACAAAAAGAAACTAAGAGTGAGCTTTAGCAAGCTATGGGGTATCTCAAGTAGTGCTGGAAAATGTATTATGGGCTTCCAAGCACTTTACAAGTAGGAAAGGATAGAAATGTGGGATAAATTTCTCTTTCTTTCTTTTGCATGCAAAAGGATGAAATAGGCATGATGTCTGAATGCACGCCGTGGGCGTATATATGCGAGGGAAGAGCATGAAAATTCTTGAAAACTTAATTTTTGAAGTTGTTCTACTCTAGTCTATTAGTTGGGATGAAATAGGGATAGCAAAAGAGAAAGGGGGGAATTCAACTCCACTCCACAGCACAGACAAGGGTCTCTACAAAAAAAAGCACAACCACATAAACTTGGTAATAAACATTAATGGAGTGGCCAATCCTATTTTAGTGTGTTTGGTGCACGTATGTATGAAATCACACCAAATTAAGGGGTGTGATTTACCCACTTAAGTTATTGGTCACAGACAGAAAAAAATAAGTGTAGTCAAGAAAGTTAGTGGAACAAGCTAGAATCATAAATATACTATATAGATAAATAACATCCATATATAAACTAGAATTAAACTAAAAATAAAACAAATAAAGAAAAGCTATGAATAGATTCAAACAAATGTAATAATCCGAACTGTGGCTCTTCGGCCCCTGTTATTGAGTGCTGGTAGGAAATGAGGATGAAAATCTAACCCTCTTGCCAAAGGGCCCCAAGAATTTGGGTTCTAAGTCCTAATGCAAGGATGGTTTTACTTCCAAGCTTGCTTTGGTGAAAAGTCTCCCTCTCTACCGTGGTGGACTGAACTGGTTGGATGGCCAAAAATTTATTCCCCTTTATCTTCAGCTCTGGATCATATACTGCTGGTATTTATTGGAAAATTCTAGCCAACATAACAATTTCTTCTCAAATTCTTCATCTCATGATGCCCTTATATATGAGAATTTAAATCCTCCTTCCCTCTCCTCATACATTGTGGATGGTGACCCAAGAGAGGAGGATGATTCCTTTGTGTGCTAAAAATACTCCATTGTGTGCTCAATTGATGTATAAGGAATATTTGGTGGGGGTCCTTAGGCGGATTCAAGTGAGTAATCATTGTCCTCGAGTGTGCTTTTTGTGGTCCCGGAAAGTGACTTTCGCCAATCCTAGGATTGCGCGCATTTCAGGTCATAAGGTGGGAAAAGGCGTTCTTCACGAAGGATTATGCACGCAAAAGCATTTATGACTTGCTCAAATTTGATTTTTCCTTGGAGCTTAGAGATTTTTAAATTCTTTCCATATTCTCTAATGTATTTCAGCCCTGTAAATCCTTTTTCTTGACATTAATTAATGCTAGATCTAAGACTTTTGTGATCCATAATGTAGATAAATATCTTTCGTATTGATCACAATATTAGGATTAGGTCAACGTTTCAAACCATCTAATGTGCTTCATCCTTAGGACAAGGTGAAGAAAGAAATAGATCACATTGAATAAATACTAGGGATGTGTCATTGCCCAAAAAACATTGTTGAAACTAGCTGTTAGAAACTAGCCAATATTTGACTAGTTTGTTAATAGGGTAAAATGTTCATAGTTTTTAAGATTTTAAGGAACATTAACACATAATAATTTAGAATATAATAATTTAATAAAATGATTAAATTCTAGTTATTAGAATAAGCTAAGAAGGGTAAATCTGAAATATTTTAAGATTTTAATTTCAAGAATTTAGGAGATAATATTGCAAGTCAATAAATAATAATATAAAATGAATAATAAAGTAAAAATATTTTTTAATAAAATAAAATAATATAATATAATTTTATTTTATTAAAAATATTTTTACTTTATTATTCATTTTATATTATTATTTATTGACTTGCAATATTATCTCCTAAATTCTTGAAATTAAAATCATAAAATTTTTAAGATTTACCCTTCTTAGCTTATTATAATAACTAGAATTTAATCATTTTGTTAAATTATTAAATTTTAAATTATTGTGGGTTAACGTTCCTTAAAATTTAAAAGCTACTAATATTTTACCCTATTAACAAACTAGTAAAATATCAACTAGTTTCTAACGGCTAGTTTCAACAGCGTTTTCTGGGCAATGACACATCTCTACTATTTATTCAATGTGACCTGTTTCTTTCTTCATCTTGCACTGAGGATGAACCACATTAGATGGTTTGAAACATTGACCTAATCCTAATGATGTGATTAATCCGAAAGATATTTATCTACGTTAATTAATGTTGTCTTCTTCTTGTACGATTTTCCAGTGTTAACAACTATCATCGACTAAATAAAAAAAAATCCCATAATTTCCCTCTAGAAGGTTGCAGGTGCATTACATGGAACAAATGGCAGGGCCCTGTATGCAAAGGTCCCCCATGGGCATGTGAAATTTATTTTTATCTTGGTCTTCTAGGACTATTTGGATCTGATTATACCCGCTAAACTCGTCTAGGAAGGAGAAGAACTTCTTCCCAACGAAGGTGTCCATGACTTGGTCAATGAATGGAAAAGGGAAATGGTTTTTTTTAGTTTCTTTGTTTAGCTCCCTATAGTCTACGCAGTTCCATCATTTACCATTATTTTTGGGAGCGATAAACAATGGAGACACCCATTGGCTATCCGAGATCGGGTAAATAAAACCTACATCTAGTAATTTCTGAAGTTCGTCTTTGACAATTTTCTTTAGAGCAGGATTAATTCTTCTTTGGGGTTTTCTCACATGATGAAAATATTCCTTAATATAAATAGGATGAGTAAATAAAATAGTAGGGATCCCCTTCATGTCAATATAATCCCAGGAGAAAGCTTCCTGGTGGTTCTGAAGGACTTTTAAGAGCTACTTTGTTTGGGATTCTGAGAGATTTGGGTCGATGTTTAGTGTCTTCCCCGGTTCAATTTCAATCAGAATAATATCATCGGATGAATTTATAGGAATTTCTTCAATTTCATCTTCTAGTTCGATATTTTCCTGTGTCTCATAGCTCATGGAAAACTCTAAAATTTGACAAGTTGAATCGGAAACAGAATAGGGATCATTAATAAAAGTGTTAGCGGTATCATCCTCAATTTTTGTTTTCAGTTGAAGGGCCTGCCCAAAGGTAAGGATTGGTCTAAATTTTTCATTTTTTGGTTCAGACTCGTGCATTGGCAGAGGTTTTTTCCTAGCTAATAGTTTCTCTGATGGGCTGTGTTTCGCAGGAGGATAGAGAGTAAGGTTCTTTGTAACCGTCCAATTTGATATGCTCATATGTCCATATCGACACCCAATATAGGAATCTGCAGTTGCGAGCCAAGGTCTTCCTAAGATCGATAGATGACCACCGACCAACAATCATGTATGTAATACAATGAGGTCCACGGGATAGTGCCATGAGTCCACCGAAATACTAACGTCTTCCAACTTCCCTATCGGTTTAATTGTAGACCTATCTACAAATTCCAAGATAGTAGGGGTTGGCTTAATTTTTTCGAGACCTAATGCATTCATTGTTTTAGTGGTAATGATATTTATGACAGCACCCAAATCTACCAGTACATTTGGAATTTCAACGCCGTTGATTTCTACTGTTAAAATTGGGTTCCCTGGTTCCCCATATTTTGTAGGCATAGTTTTTCCTAACATGATGTCAGATAGTCTACCCATCACGTGAATGGTTAACGGATCCCTTGGTTTCTTCTTGGGTTTCTTAGAACAATATTCTTTGAGATATTTTACATATATAGGTACACCCCTCATAGCTTGGACTAGGAGTATTTTAACGAAAATATTTTGTAATTCTCCTAGGAATTCGAACTCTGCTTGAGGGATTTTTTTACTCAGGGTCAAATTTTCAGGATATGGTGGACTAATTGGACGAACCTGGTTAAGAGAAGATTGGGGAGGTGTTTTATTTATCATTTTTTGGTCTAGTTTATCCCCAATTGTTTTTTATTCTAGTTCTATAACTTCACTATCAATATATTATATGATAATAGCTGAAGTTGGAGCATTCACTACCTGCCCAAATCATAAGTTTATCTCATTAAGTCCTACGGTAGAAATGCTATATGATGGAAGGTTAAGAGTGTTATTTTGTTGGACCCCTTTACTATTAGGATTTGGATTGGGTTGGATGGGAAGTTGGGGTCGAAGAGATGGGTTTCCTGGAGGTACATTGGATGGTAACTGAAGTTGTTGTTGTGGCATAGATTGGGGAAACTATCCAGTAGGAGTGGGTCCATGCCATTTCTGAGCCCATGAAGGATTAAAACTAGTATGGGGAACCCATTTCCACTAGGGGGAATATTGATACCGAGACCACATTGGTGAAAAAGGTATAGACTAGAGACACATATTAAAATTATTAAAATATTGAGATGGGTCCTGGGGCATACCTGGATTCATAATTGGTGGTGGAGGTTGCCATGGCTTCTTTAGTCCCATGAAGTACAGTTGATATACCACATTTTATTCACTTACCCCTTGAAAAAATACCTTCAATCCGGGCAAGGATGGGAACGAGCTGGTCGCATGGGTCTGTTCTCAAATTGCACAAGCTTCTACTTTGTTTATTGGGCATTTTTTTAGCGGAAGCTTCTTTTTTCATTGTGGGTAGAATATAGCCATAGTCTTCTCCAACTCCATTTGTTTTTTTTTTGCTTGAAAAGTGTCCATCTAGGCAGATAAAGTACATAGGATATCATTCCTTAGGTTATCTAGTAGGTTTTCAATTTTTGCCTTTGTGACCCCTCCATTAGAAGTTTTTGAAGACTGAATTCCTTGTCCATTTCTCGTAGCTCTTCCTGAACACCGAATTCACATCCCACAAATGGTGTCTATGTCTTCCTTCGAGACGTCCCCCTTTCCTACTATGTTCAAGAGTTGCAGGGAATCTTCCATGAGGGATAAGGATGATCTTCAGGATATATTTGTCCAGGTCACTATGGCCTGATCTCTAAAATATATATTTGAATCATTCCACACAATATTCCATATTATTTTCCTCTTTCTGTGCAAACTTATAAATCTCCACTTTGATGTCACAAGATTTACAGTAATCATGCTATTTCTCCAAAAATACTTCCTTCATTGCATCCCATGAGGAGATAGTCTTTCCCCATAAACCCATGAACCATCACAGGGTTGTCCCTTTTAAAGTAGCAGGAAATATTTTAAATTTCTAAGCGTCGATGATATAATTTTACCCCCGACAGATAATGTCAAATTCGAAGAGGAAAGTATCAACGTCTTCAAAGGAAAGCCCATGAAAATTAGCCACAATCATTAAAGGAATGGGCTTCGTCAGTGCATCACCTATAATTTTTCTAATTGGGAAATCAAAAGAGGAACTTGTAGGTGCCATGAATATCTTCCAATACTCACCCATGATTTCAACTTGTTTTGAAACTGATAATTGGGGTGATTCAACTGCAGGAGGTTTCACAACACTACCTTGGTATCATGGCGATGAAAACTCTTGCAGGAGTTCTTCTTCCCAATTGGAATTTCTCAATTTTTATGATCCCCTGTTTGTTATTTATTCCATATCTGGTGGCAGCTGGGGTATCTCTTCCACTTATACCATATTTATTCCTCCTTCTACTGTTGAAAGAATTTCATTTGGTACCATGGATGGAACTTGCTTCTAGATCGACTGCCCTTCAGACTTCGTCTGAACCCTTACCCTGACAACAACATGAAAATATGCTTCTGATTTCAACTTTGCGATGATTTCTTGGATATATCTGTCCCTTCCTAGATCCCTTCCTTTATATAGGGGTCTTCCTCTGCCCCTGTTATTCAGATATTTCTTCATGCTATTCGTGGGAAGAAATCATTAAAATAACAAAAGCGCTCAGGACCTGAAGAAGGACGGATAGTTTACTCCCCGGGACGAGAGTGTGGGTTCAAAAATAAAATCAAATAAACTAAAAAAATTCAATGTTCAGGACTTGAAGTAGTGTGATCAAATACCCTCCCCAGGACGAGAAATTGGCCCCTAGGAAAAATAATGAAAACACCAAAAAGAAAAACACTATGTTGAGGACTCAGAGCAAGGTAGAAAATTCCCTCCGAAGACAAGAGATTGGTTCTAAAGGAAACAATGAAAAAGAAAAAAAAATAGAACACTATTCTCAGGACATAGAGAAAGGTAATGAATTCGCTCGTTAAGATGAGAGATTGATCCTTGGAACAATTGCAGATCGTGTTCTTTCACCTCATTACCCTCCTTGGCAATGACACCAAAATGTTGGTGTCCAAGTGTGAATAAATATTCAAACCATTTCCCACATTAATTATCAATCCGGTTGCGTTGGTTATTGCAATACTAACGTGCATAGTATATGAAGGAGAAATAACATAATCCGTTATTGAACATGTATTTAATAATTAAAATAAGAAAATCTACTATAACGTCAACCAAAGATGAATCACGGAATTATAAAAGCATTCACTACAATTACAGAATCATACCAGAACAATAGTTAAAGTAACCAACATAAATGTGAATCAAAAAAGGAAAATAGCGCAACACCTAACCAGAAGAGTGGGTCCAACTCTATGATCAACGTTGTGGTGAACTCACAGCTCACAGATTGAACAACAAAATGATGTGCATTTAATTGACTAAAATACTTCTGTTACAAAATCGGTCTCTTCATGCTTAACCCCAATTCACAGCCTTGAGACCGTTTTTATACAAATGTTCTAGAAAACCATCCTTTCAATCTGACAACTAAATATCTACAAATACACAATTGTTACAACAACCAACTATTTTCTGAGAGAAGACCACAAACGACTTGGAATAGATATGCGGTAAGTTGGAATCTGTTGTGATGTTACATCATATCAAGATAATGATGAGAATTCAAAGTTTCTTCGTAACTTGTAGATGTGACCCCTCTACTTGCCGAATACGTGAAAATAACAGAATTAATACTTGCATAGGTAAAATCTCCATGACTATTATTTCATTAATTAAACATTCCATATCAGACAGGGAAAAATGATTTACCGCGTATGTTTAGAACAATTAATGATACAAAGAGGAATAAAGGTGGGTGAAAATAGGAGAGAAAAGTTTATGGATTTGATACCCAACAAAAGCTAAGAAGGATAATAAATTATCACCAAAGTACTATGGTCCTTACAAGGTGTTGCAAAGGATTGGTACTATGGGATACAAGTTGGAGCTTCCTTCTTCTTCGCGAGTGCATCAGTTTTCCATGTTTCATGCTTAAAGAAGGTTATAGGTGAAAAAATTCAAGTTCAAACAATATTACTAGAACTTGATGAGGAAGGAAAAATCATATTGGAACCTGAAGCAGTCATAGAAACAAGAAATTGGCAGCTACAGAATCGATCAATTTCAGAGTATCTCATCAAGTGGAAGAACTTACCCACTGAAGATTCTACATGGGAGGATGAAAATTTTATACAGAAGCATCCAGAGCTATTTAGGAAAAAAAAAAATTAAAGAAGAAGGGCATGATAGGCCTCTATAATACTAGTGTAGTCCTGTATTGTTTTTAGCGTAACCCCTTTATTGTTATTGTTGTACCCCTAGAACCCCAATATTTTTATTATTGTGCCTTCGCATTATTATTGCTATTTCAGCTAGGATTATATTGTTACCCCATGGACTCCTAAATATAGAAAGAGGTTTTGTCATTTTTATCATCCAATAATTGTTCATTTATGTAATGTAAAGGAGGCTTCCCACTCGAAGTGGTTGAATTATAAGACGTTTATCTCTCTTTTCTTCAATTTTTGGAGTTGGTTTCATAAAAATTATAGTAGTGAAGGTAGAAGTCTATTGCAATAGTTACACAGTTCTCCTAGGGAGTTGAAGTGGAATAATGATGAAAATATAAAGCATGCCAAGGTTGGAGAGAAAGTCGAGAAGGAGGTAGGAGCAGAAAGTAGAATTTCATGGAAAAATGAGCTTTCTGTCTTGGTCTTGGAGAGGCCGATAGGTCAAGGGTCATGTTCTTAGTATTTCCTAACTGGAATATCTATAATAAGAATAATTTGTTCAGGTTTTCCTCTCAAAGAGTGAGAGGTTATCTCTTTATGGTTCATTCATTAGTAGTTTTTTTATGAAGAATAACACTAATAACATAAGTAAAAGAAGATCCTAATCTAAAGAAGTAAAGGGAACTCACAAAAAGTTACTAATAGAAGGGAAATCACATAATTAGTATGTCCTAGATTTCTCAACATGGTATCGGAGCTAAGGTGACAAATTCAAGGAAGGGTATCTTATCAAAGGACACTCAAGAATCAAATATAAAGGAATGAATCAAATTGAAGATCATCTTAAAGTAAAAGGAAGAATCATAACCATAGATCAAAGAAGTCTACAAAGAAGTATTGGGATCATCATAAAGAAGGAGAGGTAAAAAACCATACATCTACTCAAGTTAAAGTGTTTTGAATACTATTCATCAAAAGTAAGCTAGATCAAAAGGCAGTATCATCTCACTCTTTGTAAGATAAAGTATCATTCTTGAATAAAAATACCTTCACCAAGGAGATTCTTTCTATCCTCTATATCATCATCAACATAAATGAAGAAGCAATAAGAAGGAGCATCCTATCAAGTAAGAATATTTGTGCCTACATCTAAATTTGTCAAAATATATTTTTGCAAGGAAAGAAACAAATTTTTTGGGACTTCAAACTATCTTGCATGGAAGAAGAGGACATATATGAATCTCATTGAAAATGAGTTTATGGAACATATCAAAGGATCTATCACTAAACCAAGAGAGAAATATTCTCAAACTCTTGCCTAATATATGAAAGGGGAAGTTAGGGCTTGAAGGATTCTCATAAAATCCATCAAGGATCCCCTTATCCCATATGTATGTAAACTTGAAACTTAAAAATAAATATATGACAAATTGGTAGAGTTCTATTACGTAAGCACTTCTGGAGAATGCATCTCGTTAAGGAAAGAAATCTATAAGTTGAAGATGTAAGGGGAATATGGAATAGCCTAATACTTTATGAGGATATCTGAGATCTAGGATCACATACAAGGTTTGGGAGAAGTAATTTCTGATAGTGAAATGGCTACAGTTGTATTAAATGCACTACTAGAGGAGTGGGGTAGATTTACTTAAAGTATTAATGGGAAGAAATAATTTAATCCATTACAGGATTTATGGTCACTATGCAAGATTGAAGAATCTGCACCAAAGGCCAAATATGATGGGGGAAAAGGTGAGAAAAATAGATCTTATGATGCAATGACAAGAAGAAAGGGAAAATTTGGAAAGTCTAGTTCTTGGAAAAAGAAAAGGGACATGTCTAAATTTCAATGCTATGGGTGTTAGGAATATGGATACTACAAGATATATTTTTCTAAGGACAAGAATGACAACAAAAAAGGAAGAGAAGAAGCCCATATCACCATAGAAATAGAGCAATATGAAAAGAAGAATTCCAAGAAAGAGGAAGTAAGAGATCTATATTACTAAGATACTCTTCTTCACCTAAGTTCTTTTCAAGTTCCTAAGTGTTTTGCTATAAGATATGGCTATCTTAATTCACTAAATGGGATGCATCAAGGCATCATAGAAGCATTGAGAGGAAAATATCGAAACACCAACATAGAGAAGCATGAAATATGGTTAGAATATATGGGAGTCAAGGATATAGATCTTTGGAATATCATAGAGAAATTAAGTGGCAAGGTAATCTAGTATTAGGTCCATCATACATCTATCAGAAGGAAAATATGTTGATGGGGATACTTTAGATCCTCAATATTCTCTAATGGAATCGTCATTGAAAGATTCAACAATCATGAGCAAAATAAATTCTTTCATCAATAATTCCAAACTTGTGGAGTTCATGGGATGACGGTATGATGACATTAAAGTGAATAAGGTCAAGGGATTGAAGCCCTTTGAATCAAGGAAGTTATTGCAGGAAGTCTGGATTACCCAAAGGAAAAATAATGTATGTATGCTTACATTTGATATTGTGGAAGTCATCTCATCTGGTTATAGGTAGCATGGTTCAATGCTCTAATTGGAGGGCATAATAAGAAGGAAGGATATCCTCCCTCAAAGGGATATAGGAATGCATGGGTCACATGTTCACTAGATGAAATAAACATAATATGTCACCATATGAAGTATGAGGTGGTTGAATACAATTAAGGAAGTGTAGTTGGAAGCTCCTAGGAATAAAATGTGTGAAAAAAGGAAGGAAGATATCGTGGAATATGCAACCATGTTAAAGGAAATGAAAATCCAAAATATCAAGAATATTTGACTAGGATATCTCCATCGAATATATGAAGACTCTGATGGAATCTAAAAAAGAAAGAGACTATTGACAATATTTAACTTTTGGAGATGTGTCTATATGTATCCAGGATGCTAATGCAAACTATAAGTTTCCATTATGAGAGACAGTCACAAAGGTAATGTTGATTTTAATGTTCATTCCTATATTTTTGAGCAAATGTTTTGATGGGTTTATGCAAGGTTTCCAAGTGAATATATATGGATTTATTAAACCACCGATGCACATGTAGTAGGATGAAATATCCTTAAGTAAACATGTCATGAAGAAAGTAGTGTGGCATTAAGGAAGGCCAAATATGGACTGATGGATCACTTTTTGATGATGACATGACTAACTCATGAATGTAAAGGATAGACGATTTATGCCCTAACAAGAACTCCAAAAATATGAAGACTCCTGAATGATGAAAAGAAGTTGACGACATCATGAGATCAATTATTCAAGCAACTGGTTGTCCCATTATATCCACCTGAGAAGTTGTTGTAGGTCCCTAATTAAGAGGGAGCTTTGAAACAAGTTTCTTACTTGGAAGAAACTTTGAAATTCCTAAGCCAATAGGGATATTAGGTACATTCCTTCTATAATAATGAGTACATTCCTTTATTGGAATAGATATGTCCTCCCTAATTAAGATAGAGAGATATAGACACACTGTTACACCATTTTTTGGTCATCTAACTTATTATCATTAGATGAACCCAAGTACACCATGTAAGACCAATTTTACCCTAAGTAAAATTGTTTTCACTATGTGAAATAACTTAGTAAAACACTTTTATTAAGTTGTTTATGGTCTAAACAGGAAACCGCAAAAGGAAATAATAAACAAATATATATTTGTTTATATTTCTTGGTCATATTTAACCCAAAACAAGGAAATCAGTTAAATAAATCGTTATTTATTTGATTATTTCCTAGGAATAAGTTATTTAAATCCTTATTTCAATAATATTCCTAGTTAAATTTGACTAAATCATTTATAAATAGTTAAATAAATCATCATTTATTTAATTATATTCCCACGATTTCCTTAAAATAATAAATAAATCATTGATTTATTTATTATCTATAAATAAAGGAATTGACCCAAGTCAAAAATCCTTTTCCCTCCAACAAATATAATAAAATATTCCTAAATGGTGGTTCTAGAATTTGATTAATAATATTTTATTCATGCACCAAGTTCTAGATCGCCCTAATATTTTGTTATAAATAGAAGGTTTTTCCCCATTCATTAGTCACCTTTCATTGCATTAGATCACTCTAGATCTATACTCTTGGTCACATTCTCCATTTTTGTCTTGTGAGCTCCCTTTGAGTTCTATGTTTGTCTGGATTTTCTACACCAACAAGAGAGAGAAATTTTAGATCTGAAATGCTGAGGACTTTCAAGAACCCATCTCATTGAGGAGAATCGGAAACACCTTTCTTGTTTTCCTTTCAGGTACCCCCTTTTAATATAAAAATTCTTTCAAATACATTGTTCTTGTCTCGTTTAGGTGTAAATTTTAGCGTCTAAAATGGGTTTCCTAAGGAAATTATAAAATAATAGAAAGATTTAATAAGATTTACGACAATAAATCAAATTCTGTGAGGAAAATGAAAACTACTTTTTCAATTCATATTTTCAACTTTATTCCAGCTTTTCTCAAATTTCCGGCAATTTGTTGTGCGAATTTAATTCCCGCATCCAAGTTATTTCATGTTAAAATAATTTCTACAACCATGAAAAATGAGAAATATGTAAAAGATTGCAGTACAGATAACGCTACGCATTTCATTTTTCATGTAGAAGAGTTCATCAAAAGTATGCAACATGGGTACTCCTTGGATGAGGAATTAAATTCCGCATCCAACGAGTACTCCCGCTCGAAATTTGAGTAAAAATTTTGGGAGATAAGTTTAAAATACGAGTTGAAAAAGTAATTTTATTATTTTATTATTTTTTAATATTTTTACTTTTTTACTCCAAAAATGGTGAATCATCCATTATGGATGACATCATCATCTTGAATCCTATTGGTTGTTATAAATTTTATTTTTGTTGTACATTTTTCTTATGAGGCCCATTTTAGACCTCAAAATTCCCCTAATGGTCCATTGGATGCATGGAGCCATATTTTATTTTTACTACTTAATGTATTTTATGCTTTGATCTGGATTTGTGCAGCATTATTTGGATCAAATAAATACATACTTAAAGATATTGGCAGCCATAGTTGATGTTAGGGCTATTTTTTATGCGTAGCTAAAGTGGTATTTTATGACAAAAGATTCATACTAACAATTGGCGACTCCACATAGGTTTTCTTTTGCAACCACTGTGGTTTTATCTCTTCCTGCATATCCAGCTATTTCAGAGCCTAGGGTTTCTCTTCAGTTTTATCTTTTTCCTATTTTTATGGTGCTTTTCACCTCTAAAACCATGAAACATTAAAATTTTTAACTTCCATGTGTTTCTGGCCCTATTTCACAGGTGACAGACATCAGCCGCAGCTAGGACAACAAGCTTTTCTGAAATCTGTGGCCGAGAGACCCAGATCTGCAGGTTGCACTTATTGGCACAAAAACCGCTAACTGGACTGGAGGGCACACTTTTCTACCCCAAAACTATGACATGGACTAAAAATAGGTCAGAACCTGTGACATGTACTTTTTTCTGCAATTTTCCAACAACTTTTCTGGGTTTTTCTGAAGCTTCTGTCAGGGTTTTCCAACCTCTATCTCTACCCTTTTCGACCTGCTTCTGATCTGTTTCACTCAGCTAAGTGGGAATATTTCCCCTTAGGGCTTTAGTACCCTCCACTTTTTGTGGGCTAGTTTTAGTTATTACAGGCGTCTGAATTTTCAGTGTTTTAGCCTTCTTCTTTTCAAATCTGACACCTCATTTTCAGATCCCTCTAGTTCAGCTCTTCTCCCTTTCAAATCACCTCATTTAGTTTTGTTTGGGCTCATCTCTAGGGTCACCTCCATGTCCATTCTACCTTTAGCTGATTCTCTTCTTTGTAGCAACAACCTTGCCTCTGCCTCTTTGTTGTTCTCTGCACCTCTTTTCAGCAGATTTCTCCTTTAGCTCCCTGTCCCTCCCAACTTTAGATCTATTGGCCTCTTTTTAGCGTGTTTTGATTCAATTTTCCCTCTTCTAGACTAGTTTTGAGAGACCCACCTTCTTGGGTTAGATTGATGCATTGTTAGCTGTTAATTTTCTTTTATTTCAGTCTTATTTAGTGTTCTCTGCAAATCTATTTTCAGTTACGTAGCACACTTTTTCTTTTACTCTCAAAACATTTGGGTTTAGAAATTAAAGTTAACACATGCCACACACTGACCCTAAGTGAAGAAGAGCCTGGTTAACACCACTTGGAAAAGAATTTAAAATAAATTGACACTGCACCTCTCTGCCCTTATTTTGACATTGACCTCAATTGATTTTGCACCTCTCTGCCCTTGTCAGTTTTTCTTCTTCTCGTCATCATTGCGCCTCCAAGGTGTTTATCCCAGAGACTTATTGGCATTCACTCTTAGTTTCCGGTCAGTTGACTTCCTCCTGGCCATCATCATCGAGTTAGTCCTCCCCCGAGTTCGCACTCCGACTCTTCTTCTGATTGTTCGGTTCTCCCCTACTCCTGGTTCTCCCCCTGTTACCTTTACCATGTCTAGTTCAGGTCCTAGCACTAGCGGCAACCCTAGTTCTACTACTAGGTCTTTTTCCAGTGGAACCACTACGGGAACTACCTCGACTATCCCTTTGCTCCCTTGTATGGCCGGTCTCAGTCTCCCCGACTTCAATCAGCTGATCAATGATCCTATCTGCCACGATGTAAGTTGGCCTACTATGCCAGCCAAGCTCCCCTCCAACATTCCCAAGTTCGAAGGCCTTGCTAGTGAAGATCCCTCCAACCATATCCAATCTTTCCACATGTGCTGTTCATTCAATTCCATTACTGATGATTCCATCCATCTTCGATTGTTCCAATGCACGCTTACCGACGAAGCTTCCAAATGGTTTGTTGATTAGGCCACCTCTTCCCATACCACCTTTGCGTCCATTGCCCAAGCCCTTTTATCTTATTTCCAGCTCCCTCTCTGATACGACAATGGTACAGAACTCTTGACTTCTTTCCATCAATCCTCTTCAACCTGCCTTTCTGCTCATGTCTAGGAATGGCGGAGAAGATGGAGCTTATGTCGAGCCCCCACCTTTGATGATCGGGTTTATATGGATTGGTTCCTTTGTTCTCTCTTACCTCCCATCAGCAAATATGTTGCCTCCCAATTTCCCCAAACTGAAGAAGCCGACCTCCAAATAGCCTTGAAATATGACCTTATCTATGCTCAATCTGGTTATGTTTATACTGTATTTCCTGACCTCCCCAAAACTGGTGGCCCTAACACCCCAGGGGCATCTCACTCTGCCAACGATATCGTTGGAGCTCTTTCACATACCTCTGCTCAACCTCTTATGGGCTATGGTTTCCCTCCAGGAGGGGCCAGTACCTCTAGCACTTTTCCCCCTCCAGGTAGCATGTATCCAGGATACGACATGCCTCCTCCTTTTTACCACACTCCTGCTTACCTTAATTTTTCCCATCCTAACCATTATCCTTACCCACAGCCTGGTGTCCCAGCTCCTCCAGCATTTGGACCTCTCAATCCCTTGCCTTCTCCACCCCCGTAGCCACACTTACTACCCCCTACAGGGCAAGTATTTGCGCAATAGGGCAGGACTAATTATCTTCCTTCTCAAAGAAAGAGGAAAGGAAATCAATCTGCCTCTAGTAATCATGGATCCAATCCTTCAAGTATTCATTCTAACACTTCCAACCAGCCACAGGGTTCTCAACCCAAGCTGGACAGGCCACTTCGCACTAATAAGCCCTATTTGTTTTGTAGTGTTTATGGTCATTACATGCATGATTGTCCCATAATACCATAGATGCGGTAGATGTGGGAGTCTCAGGCCACCGTGCGGGGACAAAATTCCACCCCTACTGTCCCTCCCAATATGCCTACTTCTCAACCCGCTGTGTTTACCGATCCTTTTCCTCAACAATGATTTGTGGCTATGCAACCACCTCATGCCCTGGTAACCACTCAACCTTCCCCCTCTGGTTCCTCCGATTACCAGATCCTCATGATGGCCTCTAACCAACCTCTCACCATCGACCTTAACCTTCAAAATCGGTCTCGTCAGTACTCCATGCCTCCCGCTCCATCTGTCACTGAGTCCCCATCTTCAGGACCTACAAAGCCTCTATCAACACCTAATTTTCCCTTGCAAATCCCTTCTCCCAAAGCTGAGGTTCATACCAAGATTCATAAGGGCCCATTATGCCGAAATGATGCCTCTGGTCGAGCTACCCATTCATATATCATAGTAGATGATCTGGCACAATCTCCTGCTGCCATTTCAACACTGGAACTCCTCCAGTCATGCCCTTCTCAAAAGAATTCTCTACTATCTTCCATGGGTGCTATAGATCCTGTTGATGACCAATTGATTATTTTCGATCCTCGTCAGTCAGACCATCCCCCTTCCTGCTTCTGTTGCTTTCCAAATCCCAGTCAAAATCTGAAATGCCAACATCGCTCAGTGTATTATTGATGAGGGGGCATCTACCTATGTGATGTATGCTTCAGTTTGGAAAAAACTAGGATCTCCTGAGCTGCCCCCTTCCACAATCACTATTCGTGCATTAGATGGCCATGCCTCCCAGCCCATTGGCCTATTCCATAACTATCCTATCACCATTACGGGCAAGACTGCTTGTGTCGACGTTGAAGTTATCGATGCCCCTCTTGACTATAACATTCTTTTGGGGCGTAGTTACACCTATGCCATGTCTGCCGTCCCATCCGCTATCCACCACAAGATGTTTTTCCCTCATAATGTAAATATTGTCACCATCGACCAGTTGACATATCATGAACCAAACTCTCAGACTTCCCCTAAGTCCACCATCTCTGTTGTCACCAATAAGCAAACTATTGATTCTTTGACCAATGTTTCCCCTAGCGGATACAAAGAATCCTCCTTACTTGGCACCTTCCTGGGTCCTCCCCCTCCTCCTATCTCTGATCCCCGCTTAGCGAATGTTTGCATGATGCAATCGTCTCAGGCTGGCCTTCCGCAGCCTGCTTCAGCTAGTCAGCAACCTCTATCTCGCTCACCGCAAGCTGCTCCTAGGCCTTTGCCTCAGCTGACTGAACCTCTTCCACCTGGACCTTCCCATCCACCTAGCACTCAGGAACCTCCCTACCCTCCTGAGTCGGTTCACCCAAGTCTCCACCATATGGGAGTTGTCCCTCCTAGCCATTAACCCACCAGTCAGATACCTTTCCTTGCTCCTCCTCCCAGAGTCTATCCGGTCCTCATCATGGCCACCCTGTCCTTCCCTAATTTTACCTTACGAATACTTGTATGGTATCTTATTCCTCTAGTCGAGACCTCACCCAGACACCCCAAACCATACCTGGCTGTGACACCGGTTCAACTGATTCCCTGCACTTCTTCCACTGCTACAGTACCCCTAGCCCCGCCACAAGACCATCCTCACGCTGTGATAGATACGAGGAAGAAAAGAAAAGCTCACAAAGGGGCATCCAAAGATAAGGCCACCACACTCGACCCTACCCCTCCTCCACCCGCCAAGCCTTGTGCCTTGTGTGATGGTGTCGATCATCCCACCCATACTTGTCCTGAGTTTCTCTGTATCCAACCCATGGTTAAGGTCATGTTCCCTGAATCTACGATCCCTGAAACTTCTGTTTCTTCCTCGTCCGTAGCCAAGAACCCAAAGACTCTTTGCACCAACAAACCCTATGCTCTATGTGGTTTCCATGGCCATTATTCTCACCATTTTTCTCACCTCACACATTACCGAGCCTCTTTAGAGGTCATTCCCGAATACGAGGTTTAAAAAAATCAATCTACCTCTCCCATCCTTGCTCAGTATGCGTCAGGCTTACTCGAGGATCCCTCTGTGACCATTGACATTCCTCCCTCTAATGTTGAAATTTTGAAACCTACTGCCCCCCTCCTATTCCTATCATCATTTGCACGACCCTCAGAGTACATTCCCTCTGAATCCACTCCATCTATTTTTCTTGATTCCCCTTCAGCAACATTCTCAGGCTATACATGCTTTGACCATATTTTTACTTGGTTTTCTGTCATCCTCTGTGATGATCCGTATGTGCGCCTTTCTTCCCATGCTAAATATTTAGGTAGCTTTGCAGTGTCATCTCGTTTCCTCAACCTTTCCCTTTCCTCCCATAACTAGGATGATACCATCTGTATCTATGATGTCCTTAGCAGCATGAGCTCCCATAATTCTCATTCATCACCATCTAGTCGATCTATGAGTCATAGCCATCCTACCCCGACTACTCCCTCCCATAGTTGTCGTTTGATTTCTACCCTATACTCACACTGCCATCATTATTCTCCTTCCTCCCATTTCTTGTCTTGTGACACTATTCCGCCGGAACTCTCGTCCACACATTATATTGGCTATGCCGATGGGGCAAGTCCCTATTCCCGGAATCTTGCCTCGGCCGCATGGGCCGTATTTACCCCCTTGCATACCCTCATTCTTTCGAATGGGGTCTAAATTGGTAATGCCACCAATAATCAGGCCAAATATGATGCAGTATGTGGTCTCTTAGCCGATGCCCTCTCTCATTGCATCCTCCATCTGCACATTCATTTAGATTCCCTGCTTCTTGTCTTACAACTCAATGGTGTCTATCGTGTGCATAACCCTATCCTGTTTAGAAAATATTTACGAGTGAAAATTTTGATATGTGACTTTAGATGCATTACTTTCAACCATGTACCTAGAAGTCAAAATCACTACATAGATAGAATTGCAAATCATGTTCTAGACTGGCATTTATCACACACAAGACAATAATATTTCAAATAATCAACACCATGCATATACATAATATATATCATATAACATGTTTTTAGAGTCCATCTACTTTGAAACATATGACATGCCCATAGCATGTTACAAAAAACAAAACTCCAAAACTGGGGGGCACCACTTGCCTCCTACATACACACTGGTGGGCACCACCTACCCTACATCTAATCACTCTCTGGAGGGTCCCGAGCCAATGGCTCCACTCCCGTAGCTTGTATATCACGCACACCCTGACCAGCTATTTCCATGTGCCGCATGATACCTCACCATTCCGAGGGTAGCCTAATGCATAGCTCTATGTACTGGTCATATAAGTCCTACCAACCCCGCTGCGACACACCGGTCAGCAACCCCTCACATCTACGATGAATTTCCTCCAAAAGAGTGGCCATATCCTCATTCTGTACCATTCTCAATCCACTAGCACCTGTAGTACCACCTACTGCAGGTCGTCCCATATATCCGGCCAGTTTCACCGGAGCTATATTTGTATACCAAGAAATATTAGGATCAGTACCATAAATACTATTCACAAAATTTAACATGTACATAATAGATTAGTTGCTTGTCACTTACCATGAGGCCCCCATACTCACCTCGACGGAAGTGGCAAGTTCGGATCTCCCCAATAACTCATCCCACTATAGGGATAGTCATCTATGTACAATGGCATCTGATCCCAATGGGTAAATAAATTTGGTCAGAACACTCTTCCGACCGCCCCTCCCCCTCCTATGCACAGTAGTTGCCCCTACTGACGCATCCTGGGTTCTCTCTGATCCCCATTAGGTAGCTGTACACGAGGTCGTAAGGTTGGGATATTCTCAAAAAAGAAGGAGCACAATACAATCCAATAAGCACAATCATGGTTCACTTGCCGCTTACAAAGTGACAACTGTCATTTCAACAACACCAACATCATTTGGGCCCACCCACAGTAGGTCCCACTCAACACACTCTCTACAATTATCATATGCCCTCCAGTGATGTGATGGAGTGCCTGGCTGCCCAAGATCCGCAACACTGCTGCCACCACTGACCGGCTCTACAACCTCTCTAGATCAGCAATCGATATTTGATTCCATTTGACTCGGATACCTGGGTGACAATGTCGCTCTACGAACTCCATGATGTTACACCCCTGAGGTAACACTGGTTGTGTATTTTCCACCATCCCTAATGGTGGGAGACTAGTCAGGAAATACAGATCCTGGACTATCAGCTCAATCCTGTGCCCTTGCACTATAAAAACCTCATGATCTGGATCCCAATAACTAACAATCCAGGCCAACAAGGGCTTTCCAGACCTCATTAGAGGGTTCTCCACAAATTTTAGAACCCCACACCTGGCCAATGCATGACGGAAACCCTGATCCACTTGGATTTTTATCCGTAATGTACCTAGGTCTCTCTTTCTCTACTTGATCTATATATCTACCATATCTGCACAAAACCATCATCTTTGTCAGTCTACAGATAGGTAAAATTGCATTCCAATACAAAAAAATTGAATCTCAGCCCACAACAACACTGAAACCACCTCCATCTGATAGGTCGTACTTTTTGGCTGAATCTTGGGATAGGTCGCACTTTTCAGGCCCAAACTTGCATCCTAGGTCGCAGTTTTTGCCCCAAAAAGTGCGACCCGTCTGTAATGATGAGGTGGGGGCTGTTACTCAGATTTGGGATCCTAATATGAACTTTTAATCGATCAAAAACAAAGTGTAGGATTAGGCCTCTTACCTGCAACTGACGGATCTCAATTCCAATGGTCGGTTTATCTGCTACAATCACCGCAATATTTAGGGCCTTCTCTCCTCTCAACATTCACCATAGCTACACAAGCAAATGAATCGATTTGGAGGGAAAAAGCCTTATTAGAAGAAAAACCCCTGCTTTTTCTTTTGTCTGTTGCGACCAAACCATAGCTCTGTTTGACACACCGTCTGCACCGTTGGAAAGCTCTCACCGAGCACACAAATGGGTATCTGTCAGTTTTTCATGTTTTGATACTTCATCAGGACACATTTTGTCCATGAACGGTCTATTCACCTCTCCCCCAAATCGAATTTCTTCACTTACAACACTTGTATTTGGGGCACCACTTTGCCTCCTTACTTGTCTTTGTTCGTGTTGATTTTCTTCATGAGATACCCTATCATACTCATGTTTTTATGGTCCCCAATTGGACCTTTACTGTGTGGTAGCACCATCGATTCGCCCTTGTTTAGAGCATTCGAGTTGAGTCATCATGAGTCATGGAGTCTATCTCAAGTCCCTCTGTATCCCGCTATAGTCCTCCATCCTCCATTGCTTGGTCCCTCTCTCGCGTTGCACATTATGGCCTTCAGTACCATTGTCCCTTATTCCTCATGATATTGTGTCAGTTGCTGCCAAGCTATTGATGCCCTGTATGCTCTAACAAGGGAAGTCGTCCATCTGCTACTTAGTATCCCTCATTTCATCATCATCACTTTTGTCTATCTATTTGTCGCTCTACTATTTTATCTCATGCTTTAGTTCGGGATCCCTTATAGCCTCACCTATGGTGGATCTCCTTCTGTCGACATCAGCTCATTTACTCTAGAAGCCAGGTCTAGAGGGCGGTGTACCTTAGTTCAAGCTCCTTTCAGCATGATCACGATCCGTATACTTGATGGTCCAGTGACGCAGCAGCAGCTATTGGTGATTCCCGGGTGTGTGTGAGATGTCTCAACCCTCATGAGTGGGTGGCCCTGTAGGTAGGCCCCCACATGCCCGGATGACTTCTTCATTTCAGGCTTTGATGCAGCTCCTTACATTTGATGATGTTGGCCTCAGCCGCTTGGAGTGCCTTTTCGCTTTGCATGTATCAGTCAGATTTTGCGAGCCCTTCCCCATGTATAGGGGGCATTTGGGTTGTATTTTTATCTCATATACTAAAATATTATTGTATATGTCCTGGTTGTTATTCCTGGCACATCATGTATGTGGGATTCATCATTCTATTTTTTTGGCTCGTATTTATGCTAACATGTACTTTATAGTTCGGTTCCTTGTTTACTGGACATACTATTCTTGTGTACTTTGCCTCGGCGGGCATAGGTATTCCTCCCTCGCTGCCTTTAGCATAGGTACCACTTCATCAACTACAGACTTGTTGCACCTGTAAGTCTCGTCTCCTCAGGGTCTAGTCCTTTAGCACATTAAACTATTTTACATTTCTCTCTCTGACTTCCCTCTTGATGTCTTGTGATTGAGTTATTACAACATACTTCAGCCATATGATTTTATCCTAACATTCGTACATTGGGGGGGCAATCTGTTACACCATTTTTTGGTCATCTAACTTATTATCATTAAATGAACCCAAGTACACTATGTAAGACCAATTTTACCCTAAGTAAAGTTTCTTTCACTATGTGAAATAACTTAGTAAGACACCTTTATTAAGTTTTTTATGGTCAAAACAAGAAACCCCAAAAGGAAATAATAAACAAATATATATTTTTTTATATTTCTTGCTCATATTTAACCTAAAACAAGGAAATCAATTAAATAAATCCTTATTTAAATAATATTCCTAGTTAAATTTGACTAAATCATTTATAAATAATTAAATAAATCATTATTTATTTAATTATATTCCCACCATTTCCTTAAAATAATAAATAATAATTGATTTATTTATTATTTATCAATAAAGGAATTGACCCAAGTCAAAAATCCTTTTCCTTCCAACAAATATAATAAAATGTTCCTAAAGGGTGGTTCTAGAATTTGATTAATAATATTTTATTCATGCACCAAGTTCTAGATTGTCCTAATATTTTGTTATAAATAGAAGGGTTTTCCCCATTCATTAGTCACCTTTCATTGAATTAGATCACTCTAGATCTATACTTGGTCACATTCTCTATTTTTGCCTTGTGAGCTCCCTTTGAGTTCTATGCTTGTCTGGGTTTTCTACACCAACAAGAGAGAGAAATTTTGGATCTGAAATGCTGAGGACTTTCAAGAACCCATCCCATTGAGGAGAATCAGAAACACCTTTCTTGTTTTCCTCTCAGATGCCCCCTTTTTAATATAAAAAATTCTTTCAAATACATTGTTCTTGTCTTGTCCATTGGATGCGTGGAGCCATATTTTATTTTTACTTCTTAATGTCTTTTATGCTTAGATTTGGATTTGTGCAACATTATTTGGATCAACTAATTGCAGACTTAAAGATATTTGAAGCCATAATTGATGTTAGGACTATTTTTTATGCGTAGCTAAAGTGGTCTTTTACGACGAAAGATTCATACTAACACACATCATTCTTGTCTTCACGTGGGAAGAAATAATGAAGGATTGGGTAAAAATATGGCATTCGATTCTCTTTGAGGATGTATTAGGGAATCCAAGATAATAGTATTAATTGAGTACCGATATTCTTTGAAAACTAGGAATCAAAGATAAGAACGGTCTTGGTGGAACACACCCTGAGAATCCGAGTGGGGTATGTTTTGAGAGAAACAATGACGGGGGTGTCTATACATCATTGGTCTTAGTAGCATTGTGCTTAGATATCGTGGGGAGATAGAGATTTTAATCAAGGCCTTGTTATGTGAAAATGTGGGTTGATATGATATTATACATATGGGTTACCAATATGACTCTTCCTATGAGAAATTCTTCATATTGAGAATGACCAAGTACCATTATGATACCTCCCTAGTTAAGAGGGAGTGTTGAAAAATGTTACTAGGTTCGGTCTTCATAAAGACATGTGTAATTTTGATTTGATGTATTTGATGAAAATAAGAAAAAAATACTATTATAATGCTTCTCTCGCTGGTCTCATAAGCAAGCAATTTTAGTTTTAGTTTGACTCCCATTGTGAGTCCTTACAATTAGTCATAAAACCAAGTTGATTCAATTTCATGTATGAAGGATGCTTATTGCGCATATTATATTTGTATATGAGTCAATGAATATGTCAAGTAGACCTCCAAGACCATGCAAAAGAATTAACCTTAAGTCGTCTTCAAAATGGAATAATTGTCTCCTCCAACAATCACGTTCGCTCGCCTACATGTCAAGTTGGCTAATTACCTTTGCAAACAACTATAAATAGGAGTGCTTGACATCATTTCAAGGGCATATTTTCACAGATCACGGTCTGAAGTGCGAGGGTCATCAAGGGGGCCAAGTTACCAGTGAGGAAGGAAGAAGTAGAAGTGAGGAAGTTTGTGGTGATTTGGGATTGTTCTGTGGGCCATATTACCTCTACATAGACGAAATTGCAGGCCTATACATTATAGCAGTGAAGGACGAGGAAAGGTGAAAGTATATTGCAACACTAAAGGTCGAGGAAAGGTGGAATTATATGGAATAATTAAAGGATGAGAAGAGGAAAAGAATATTACAATGGTGAAGGCCGAAGTCTACTATAGTAGTGGCGCAGTTCTCCTAGGAAGCTGAAGTGGAATAATTTTGAAAGTCTAAAGAAAGCCAATTTTGAAGAAGAAGTTGAGAAGGAGGAGGAAGCAAAAAGTGGAATATCGTGGAAAAATGAAATTTGTGTTTTAGTCTTGGAGATTCATATAGATCAAGGGTCTTGGTCTTGGTATTCATTAATTGGAATCTCTATAATTAGAATAATTTGTATGAGTTTTCCTCTCAAAGCGTGAGATGTTTTGGCCATGGCTAATAGCCTATATTTTGTGTCTCTTGTATATTTATGGTTTATGAATTGGTAGTTTTTTGACGAAGAAGAACATTAACAACCTAACTAAAATAAGATTTTAATATAAATAAGGAAAGAGCACTCACAAGTAGTTACTAATAGAAGAGAAATGACATAATTACTATGCCCTATATTTCTCAACACACACACCATACATAACTAAATTTTGTGATATGCTCAGAGAAATGTCATTGTTAATCAAACAATATAATTGCTTTCTAGGATCTTAGAGAGGACGAACTACTTTTTTGTACAAACAACTCATGGAGCATTGCAACAAGGTTAAATTCTATACCTCTAATGAAAAATAAATTTTGCATTATAGTCCTTAAAATAAATTGGTCCAGACACATGGAAGGTGGCATTGGCCATAAAGTTTAACAATAGAAATTTTCAATATTTTTGATCCACTACATAAGGGATAGACTCAACTTGTTTCATTACTTAAATATAATTCTATCTCTTAAAGACTTAAGTATACCAAATCACCCTACAGAATGTAAAGGAGAAAGAGAGTGGATATTGAGCACTTACAAATAATTTTATCATCCATACTTATTTCCCTGTATTTTGAACATTGAAATCAATGTCTATTATAATCAATGGAGGAGAAAACTTGAGTTGCACCAAGAAAAAAGAGAATCTTACATGGAAGGAAGTATTTATTTATAGCTTTTCATGAATTGGAATTTTGGAAACTCTTAAATTGTAATATTCCCTTTTATTGATATGGTAAAAATGGATGGGATTTAACGATGGTATTTACCATGTTATTTTCCCATGGGATCTTTCCATTGTATTTTACTTCATTTTTTGAGGGAAAATAATAAAATAAGATTTCTAGATAATTAATAAAGCCTATGAAAGGGGATAGAATCTAGGCCTCTGGATCATCAAAAGTTTTTCTATCTTATTGTGTGTTTGTTGATAACTTGGCATGGACATTTCTAGCTTGATCTCAGGACAGAAACCCATGGTATCATTTGTGTGGTCGATCCATCCAGGATCCACAAGTGGGCTTAAGTTTATTAAATTATTCATTGTTGAGTAGCCGTACATGCTATTGGTAGGGGATTTAGTATGACTTGTATGAGAATTTATCATTCTTTTCAATTATTGATATAAATAAACTGTTTCATTTTCAAATCCCTTTGCGTTCTTGTTCCCATTGAAAGTTTATTTTAAATAGAACGCTCAAATCTACTAGATCTAATGAAATTTTTTTCGTTCGGGATATTACAGTGGTATCAAAGCTATGCATCCTGCTAGCCTAAGGGTTTTGTTAACAAATCGTATTTTTATTTGTAGGATTGAAAGCTCTTGTCATAGATTTAGTGTATTTTTTCCACCCTACCTGACATTTTTCCATCTTCAGTGGTACTCGTTCTCACCCTAGGCTGCATCTAATTCCCGATTAATTATTTTTAGAGATGATTTAGCTAAGGTGAAAGGTTTCAAGATTTGATCTGGGATTTCTTATAGAGAATGCGATCATTAGGATACCAAGATATAAGTCTCTCAGTAGAGATCGAGGTCACGGGTTAAAATATTGTTGTTGCATTCAGTGTTGGGGTCATTCATTGATGTACTGTCTAAGGTTTTGGGTTTACTCATGCATCGTGCAGAGTAAAATCCTAAGGGCTTGAAGGCCATAAAGCCACACATACCATGATTCAAAGCTGAGGTTTCAAGCCAATATGTTATAACTACTATAATAGATAACATATGGTCGTGGGCCATTCATTCCTTGGAAATCAATGCCAACATGCCATTACAATGCCAAAGAATTGTTGGGGGTCTATATTGTGGCTAAAGGATGACATATCGATCCTGTGGGTTAAGAAAAGAACCATTTCATTTAAACAATGGTATAGGATATGCCAAGCAGTTGTATTAAGTGAATTTTGGTCGTAATCCTTAATACACAATGACATACATACCACAGACCTAATCAACATTTCTTTGGGTCCACGTACCACCACATACCAGTGCAGGATGATCGCAGGAGAACTAGAATGACATATAAGGGCCATGAAGGAATTCACCAAAGCCAAGATGCCTCATGTTTGACCTAGAAGAAGTCTCTAAGATAGTGGAGGCCCTCGTATCATTTGCAACACGGTCAAAGCCGAAAGGCATCTAGTAAAGTCACGTAGGAGAGCTAAATAATTGATAACTTATTATCTTTCTCCTACAAACCTCATACTTATTATCAGTTCTGCAAAGGATCAACCACACATATGCGTAGGTATGTAGGTGTGGAAAGGAATTAGTTATGGTAAAATACAGAGCCTTAAATTCTTCAAAGTTGGAAAGTCAGAGAGGAGAAACACAAAACAATTTACACACAAACCATATGAGTTGTTTCTCTTCTATTAATGTTCAATATCTCTCAATCACAATGAATACAATGAACCCGACGGAGGGTATTTATGATAAATCTCTTTACATACAAATACTTACCAAACACATCTATCGCATAAATCAACTTTCTCAATGCTCACTTAACTGAATTTCTAACTCACTCACCAAATTTATCTATCACACAACTCAACGCTCACTTAATTGATTTTCTAACTCTTCATTTGAGAGTAATTACCTTACTTTAACACTCCCCCTTAATTATGAATGTATGACTCAACATAACTCAAACATGACTTAAATATGCCTTCTAGGCTTACAATAAAAAAATTAATCAAATATCACTCAAACATGCTTGCTGGTCTATGTCTCAGCTAGGCTTACAATGACTCAAAACTTTTGCAATTTTTGATTTTCTTTTTCTCTGCTTCCAAATTCTATATCCTCGAAATTGCTACATCCTTTGTTCAGCGTTCTTGTTGTATGATTTCTTCACTTGTTGCTGTTGCAATTTTTCTTTGAATTCTCTCGAACTTGTGTTGAAAAAAAATATGATCTTGTATTCTACACCTTCTTCTTCAAATATTTGTACAAACATGGCCTGCTGCCACAACATTACATCTTCAAATTGTCTTCTTTTCTCTGCTGCTTGCACTTTATATTCCTGACTTTCTTTCTTCCATATTTCTTGATAGCATAATCTTATCTCTTCTTGACTCCATTGTAGAAAAATGCGTTTAATTCATTCTTCCTTGTTTTCAGAACCTTCCATATCATTCTCTTCACATTCATCATCAAGTACTGTTGCTTTCTTCCTATAATCTACACTCGTGAAATCATTATTCACCATTTCATTCAATTATTTTATTCCAATTTCTGCTTTAATACTCACATCTATTTGTTCAATTGGCTTTTGAATCCATTCTTCAATGAACTTCAAATCTGCATCAAATTTATTAACAACCTTGTTTTCATATTCTACTCCCATGCTATTTTGAGTACCTTCATATTAAAAAACAATGTTAAAAACATCTTTACTATGCTCTTCAGTGAGAGCTTCTTCTTCTTCCTCTTCCTTCTCTGCCTTCTTTTCAATTGTTTTACAAAATTTTGTTGTTGCAAACATGTTGTCTTCCACTTGGCCTCCAAACACAAGTGGGTTTCTCTAACCAAATAATAACATATCAGTGTGTTGTTTTTGTTGCATCATGTGCAATGAATCATCACCAGTTAATGGTTTTTCATCAAATCTAACTTCAAGAATTCCAATTGTTAGATCTACCAAACAACTTTGTGCTCTATTGGTAGCTTTATCTAAGCCAAACTCAATTTCTGCTTGCTCACACACTGCTTCATGACCAGTTTCAACTGCTTTATATCTTGATTCTACAAAGGAAGCTTCAACCTTCAATGATTCATCAAACATGACGTTTAAAATATTACCATAATCAATCCTTGTTTCAAAAAGTACACCACACATAACATAAAAATAATGTTTATACACACTATGGTGGGTTATCTAAGCATGCATGTGCTCACTATCAATTTCAGCTTTACCAAACTCACCAACTCCCGCTGCATTCACTAATGCATGTTTCACTTTGTAGTCATCATCCACATGTGTTTCATCACAGTGGGATTCACCATCTTCTGCACCATCCACGTTACGGTGGATTGATTAAAAATTGATATGCTCAAGCTCTGTTTCACATACAAAGGCTTTAGCTTCTCTCTTTGCAAACCGTGTTGCATCTTCTTCATCCATATGCTTGCTGGCATGGTGGGGTTCATCATCATCTGCACCATCCATGTTACACTGGAGTGCTTGAGAATTGATATGCTCTTGCTCTGTTTTACATACAAAGGCTTCAACGTTTCTCTTTGCAATCTCTGTTGCATCTTCTTCAACCATATGCATGCTTGCATAATGGGTTTCTCAAACCTCTTTTGTCCTCACAAAGCCTTGCTCATCTACTCTATGATTTGTGTCTGACATCTTTGCATGTGCCATATCCTACTGCTGCATGTTAGTCCTCTTTGCACCAAATTCTGCTTCTAGAATCTTCCATTATTCCTTGGAAGTTGTAGCTTTTGCTACCTTGCACATAGTCGTTTCATCCATTACATGTTGAATGAAACCCAAAGCTAGGGAATATTTGTCTTCTGCTACACATATTAGTTCCTCGGCTATGACCTGAACCTCTTTAAACATAGAAACAATGTTTTCCTCTTCTTTTTTATCCCTTTTCTTAGTCTTCTCCAGTCGGGCTTTGCGACCCATGACTGTCATCATAGCTACTTGCATGCTTGCATGAGGCTATCTTCCATATTGCCCCTCGAGAAAAATATAAATTTTAATATGCACCACCATAAGACACAATCTTCTCCCAGAAACCTATCATGCTTAACAGAAACACCAAAAATTGTAAACTCACAAACTTTTACAAAGACCTAAATTCTCTTTCCAACAAAAAAATTCTTTTTACCATATAAATTTCGCAAAATTTTCAAATCTCTTAAATATCTTAAACCCTTTAAAAAACACTTTAAGAAATCTTCACTTTCCCAAAATAATCTTTAAAAAAAAATATATTAAAAAAATTATTTTCAAAATCCCCTTTCGAAAATATTTAATATAAATCTTTATTTAATAAACCTTCCACCACACTTTTTTTATAAAAAAACATTAATAAACTCCATTCCTTTTTAAGCTTAAGGAATCCCTTATAATTTCATGCTTTATGAAATACCTTTTAAAGAAATCAAACCTTTTAAAAAGGTTGATATGAATACCATAAGTTGTCACACATTTTCCTAATACTTAACTTGAAAGTTCGGCTATGCGTTAGTAACGCGGCCGTTATTCACATCTAGTGTGTTCTAACGCGGATCTTAATAGTAATGTGTAGCGTTAGTGTTGTAATGTTGTAATGCTCTTAACATGGCTGTTGTTGCTGCTCACCAGCGTTATAACGCTCTGTATACGAGTAAAGAGGGTGGGTTACCACTAAAGGGTGTGTTATAACTCAAATTAAGAGAAAAATATTTCTCTTTTCTCACTCATGGATTGCTGCTAATCCATTCCATATTTTGGATCTTTTTACTCACAGATTTCTGTTACTCTGTCTTCTCTCATGAACCTTTCAATTAGAACGTTGATACCAACATGTTGGAAAAACAAAGAGAAGAAACACAAAACAATTTACACACAAATCATATGAGTTGTTGTTCTTCTATTAATCTTCAATCTCTCTCAATCACAATGAATATAATGAACTCTGCAAAAAGTATTTATGCTAAATCTCTTGACATGCACATATTTAACAAACTCATCTATCACATAATTAAACTTGCTCAAAGCTCACTTAATTGACTCTCTAACTCACTCACCAAATTTATCTATCACACAACTCAATGCTCACTAATTATCTAACTCTTCATGGAAGAGTGATTACCCTACTTTAACGGTCTATATTGTGGCTCAAGGACAACATATCGATCTTGTGGGTTAAGCTAAGAACCATTGCATTCACAAAATGGTATAGGATATGCCAAGAAGTTGTATTAAGTGAAGTGACTAACCTTAACGCACAAGCATCATACAAACCGCAGACCTAATCAACATTTCTCTAGGCCCACTAACACTGCATCCCAGTCAAGGATGATCGCGGGAGAACTAGAGTGACATACAAGGTCCATGAAGGAATTCACCAAGGCCACGAAGCCTCACGTTTGAACTGGACGAAGTCTCTAAGGCCGTGGAGGGCGTTGTATCATTTGCAGCAGGGTCCGAGCCGAAAGGAATCTGTAGAATTCACGTTGGAGAGTTGAATAAGTGATTTATTATCTTTTCCCTATGCACCTCATACTTATTATAAGTTTTTCAGATTATCAGCCACACATCCACTTAGGTATGTAGGTGTGGAAACGAATCAGTTATGGGAAAATACAGGGCCTTAAATTCTTACTAAGTTGATGTCACAGCTGTGGAATATTCGTCAATCGACATTAGCCATGTTCCAATTGCAGAAGCAGAGGTCGAATAAGCCAAATTAAGGAATGTTGAATTTTATCTTGTTAGAGATCATTCTTCCTCAGATAGAGGACATTTTATTTTTGTTCCAGAAGGGCGAGTTTTGAAATTTATAATAGAGGTCGAGATGGCCAAGGAGGTCAAGATTCATTGGGACACCAATTTTCGTAGGGTCGAATGCTCATAAGGGACCGAGGCCGAGTTATATTAATGATTTATGCTAATTGGGAAGAGGTTGAGTTGAGGTTTTTCCTATAAACCATTCAATCATCCCACTAAATTACAGGCCAACATTATTGTGTCAAATATTAAGGCCAAATTCTTTGGGAGATTCATTATTTATTCAAGTTTATTCATTGTTATTTTAAGGGATCAAATTAGTAAGCTACCAGCACTTGGGAACAGATGTAACTTCAACTATTAGAGGAGGATGATATTAATATTTCATAGGCTTTGGCACATTATCTCTCATTGCAAAAAAGGTAGAATTTAGAGAAATTTTTAGAACCTTGGACTTTGTTTGGGCTGTGATATTTTCCTCTTATTTCCATCTCCAAGCATCGAACCGAAGACAACAAATTTGGAGAATATTTTCCTAAGATTAAAATAAAAGATGTAGCAAATTTATCCATGAGGAAAAAATTATTCTGAGGGCAGCAAATGAATTCTAATCAATCGAGGAGGTCAAGATTCATTGTGACACAAATTTTCGGCGGGTCGAATGCTCATAAGATACTGACGCCAAGTTATATTAATTCTTGGTACAAATGGGGAAGAGGTCAAGTTGAGGTTCTGCTTCTAAACCATTTGGTTAACCCACTAAATTACAATCCATCATTCTTCTGTCAAATATTAAGGCCGAATTCTTTATGAGATTCATCATTTACTGAAGTTTACTCATTGTTATTTCAAGGGATCAAATTAGTAAGTTCGGATAACTTAGGAACATAAAAACTTCAACTATAAGAGGAGGACGAGATTAGTTTTTTCAAATGTGTTGCCACATTATCTCTCATGACAAACAAGAAGGTAGAATTCAGAGAAACTTTTAGAAGGCTGGACTTTGCTTCCGCTCTGATGTTTTCCTATTATTTTCATCTCCCAGCATCAGACCATAGAAAACAAATTTGGAACATATTTCTCAAAGATTAAAATAAAATTTGTAGCATATTTATCCAGGAGATTGAATTAATTCTAAGAGCAACAAATGAATTGTAACCAATCGAACAATATATTGATTTACTCTCCATTAATGTATTGCTAATAAAATCACATTTCGATGAAAAAAATAAAATAAAAAAAAAGAGATATTTATTTTTTTCTCCATAAGGATGTGAGTACACGAGTTTGAGGAGGTTTGGAATATAGTATTATATTGCTAACATTTTTAATAATAAGCACGCATTGACTCAGCAAGTGTTTATAAGTAGAATTGTGATTTTTTATACTAAGTATTAGTAGTAATCTCTCATATAGCATGCACACTAATATTTTCTTGAGGTACCATGAAAAAGGGAGAGAGAAGAAAGACTAAGTACTGAGATCCATTGATGCAAACCATAATATTATCATTTTTCTTTTGGAATTGCCATAAGAATCAACATAGTAATACATCAATTGATTCTCGGAGCTATAATAATTCTGTGGATAAAAAATGGCAACTACTTACATCTCATAAGAAAGCATGTAAAAAAAAGTCTTTCTCTCTGAAGGTCTATGTTATCCTTCAATAATCAAAGGATATCTAAAAGGAAGATGTAAAAGACAAGTGTCTCTCTGCACTTGCATTTGAATTACAATAAATAAATTCAATCATACACCTTTATAAGTTGGAGGAACTGGACACGTGTTTTTCCAAGGTGGGGAAGCAAGAATGGAAGAAACTTAGTCGGGATATCAAGCTATCCATGCTTGCGCTAATACAACTCAAACTTTCAGAGCGTCCTTGTGAATAATTCAGTCTCACAGCTACCTCTTGTCTCAGTAGGATCATAGCTTTAACATCACTTCTACTGCCTTACAATAATGATATCATGAGGGAGATATTGCAGGTGATAGTAGAATACCTTCAAGGGTTGAACAACGTAATGATTCCTAACTTTATGAAGTGGCATAGAATATTAGAACTCGTGGAAGTGTTCAACTTTAACGCATTCATGGTTAAAATGGGATGTGAGGACTTAATATTTCTAGTGTTCCAAAACTTTTACACGAGCATTACATCAACTCGTCCAGATTGTGTTGAAACAAGCGTGTAAAATATTATGTCATTGTTTTTAGAAGGACATGTCTACATCTGAGAGATACTAAGATCCAAATTTTTGATCATTTGGAGAAAGGAACTAGTTGTATCATCAGCCGGCTATGATCTAGTAAAAAATTTGGTCATGCAAAGCATAAAATTTCTTAGAAGAGTGTTGACTAGGAAGGAACTGAAGAGGATTGACGAAGGAAGAAAGAATAAAGGAAATAAAACATATATCAAGAATGAACTAAGAAGGAGAGGACTATGCTTCATCTTCAAGGGAACTTGGCTACTTAACCGTTCATGTCCACGTGAAAGGAAGGAGGAAAAAAGGACAAAAAAAATGATATTCGTTCAGATAACGAGGATTTGTCTAAAGGATCCAAGAAGTTAAGTACAAACGGTGAGCATAAATACAATGCTATTTAGAGAGACTTGCAGGACAAGCCGATGATAATCGGTCAACTTGACAAAGTACATGGGGAAAGGAAGGAGGCAATTATTCCTAACAATGTGGTAGATTCTTGTAGAATTGAGTCCATATATCTCTAAGAGGAAATCAATGAAGTGCAAGAAAAATTAAGTGTAAATAAAATTCCACCATTGCCTCCATGTTTGACAACTAGAGAGGATGGACTACGAATTGTTCCCACATGTAGAGAATTCCAGGAAGAAGACATTCAAGGATACATAAGTGAGGAGTCAGTAATAGTAAACTGGCATGATGTGCAAGATCATAAGAGGAAACATGACAAGTATAGTATGCAAGATAAGCTATTTCTAGAGAATTGGTCAAAATTTCAAGTTGGAGCTATGATAATTGAGTATCGGTGTAGCTAGATACAGAGGAATTCATTAGGGCACCAGAATTTCCATTTATGGAATTTTGGGAAAATATCATGCATTTCAAGGAAGATCTTATGATGCTGAGCAGAGATATGGACACTTTGAGACCTTGTCTTAGAGGAGAATAGGAAAATTGAGTTTTTCATAGGGTATGTGTTGAATTAGTGACCAAGTTTTCTAGTGTTGAGGAACGACTCAAGTCCCTCACAAGGAAGCAAAAGTAGTAGAGTTGGGAGTTCCGCAACAACCCTCTACAGGAGTACATAGACAAGGCTTGCAACAATACCAACCCACATTTATACATTTGGGAGAGAAGGGTAGAGTTCTCCAAATGGATCATATTGGGTGACAGAGTGGAGAAACATGATTTTAGAATGAGGTAACATCAACATAGTATACTTATTCCATATGCAGACATTCATGCATTAGATACTTCCCATGGGATGGACTAGTGAGAGGCTACGAGTTGGAACTCTATTGACGGGATGATTCCTAGGATAATAGCCATAGCCAAGGGCATATTAGAACTTGGGCCCTTACACATGAGAAGTGATGGATGGGTGAAATGGTATCATAACCCACAGGCCCCAAAACTTAGGTGGCACTGGGATCCAAGTGAACCTATTGAGGGTAGGATTGGTAAGATGATTTTTTGGGATGTTGGTATGGAACTATCAATTCAACATAATTTATCATGGAGGCATCTAATAACACAATAGTTTCTATGGGATCCTCGTATGAATATAGATATGGTTTTTTTGTGGATAAAAGTGAATTGCTTGAGAGCATGAAATCTTTGGGTGGGAGGATTTTTGATATTCCCTTTCCTTCGTATGGTAAAAGTGGATGGCATTTACCCATGGTATTTACCACCACATTTTCCCATGGGATCTTTCCATGGTATTTTCCTTCATTTTGCGAGGGAAAATAATAAAATAATATTTATAGAGAGTCCATCAAGCTTATTAAAAGGTGATCTATATAAGATCTTCATGTCAATTTGTTTCACGGTTTGTAAATTGCAAGTGTTAAAATTGAGTTTTTGAGAGATTTTATGTTAATTTTTAAACACATAAAGCATGAAAATAAACTCTGAAATATATAGAAACAAATGACAATTACACCATAAAAACAACCAAAACACCATAAATGATTAATGAGTTCACCAGTCTTGGGCTACGTCTCCTTGGTCTAGCTTCCAATGGCGTGGACCTCTTTCATTATGTTAAAAATGGTGATTACACACATTTATAGTGCTAAAATGGCTTCAAAACCTATTCCATCAACTTTAGAATACCCAAAAATGCTTGTTAAGCCTCTTTCTGATCCGAAATTGGTCACAAAATGAAGCAGTTATGAGCCTTTATATTTTTCCTACTAACTGCACCACAATTTACCCAAAGTCTATAATGGTCTTACAATTTCGCTCTGTTTTCAGCTGAGTGAAAATTTCACGTAATTTTGGGCAAAATTGTCGGAGCAAAAATTTTCCCAATAATCCCATAAATCTGAAATTTGAACTTTACTCTTTTACACCGAATAATTTTTTTTAATTAAAAAATTCGGAGGAAACCATCGGTGGTCAAAGTGTTTTTCAGATGGGCGGTGACTGCGACAGTTTGGGTGGCGGTTTATCCTCCATGCCCTCAGGTTTTTGGTGGCATGGCCATTTGGCGTTAAAAATGGGAAAGCCCGGGCTAAGCCATGGCCCCTTACCCCAAACCCCAATGTGCATAAACTTTATAATATGTGTTTTAGCATATGTTTTAACAAATACTTTGGTTTTTGGAATGGTGAAGGCTTGGCGTTTTTGCGATGAGGTTTGATGCTTGAATCCTATGTAGTCTAGTTTGGACTCAGACCAATTTTGGTGGCCCTCGTGATGCCACATGCTAGCCTCCGATTGGGCCACGTGGCAGCATGTGGTGGGCCACCTTCCCAACCAATAACATTCCGCCACCCAACACCACCCAGACTCAGACATGTGGTGCGCCAAGATTGGTCCACCATGAACAGTCACTGTTAGACTACTCAAACATACCCAATTAGCTGTACGGACTGCTGACTGGGAAACCTGCACATTTTTGCCAAAATTTACCTGTTTGGGAGAATGAGTGGAATGTGTTTTTGGGATCATACCGTGTCAATTTTTCGTGAAACGAGTTGTGTCGAATTCGTAATGATGAGATATATGTGGTCATTCAATTTACACACCATTCCAACAACTTTCATTTTTTAGCATAATTTTGAGCACTTGATCACACCTCCACACTGGAACCTTTTGGACCCCAAAAATTATGTCATTACTGAAAATTTGGATGAGCGTACAACCCCCTCACCCTTCTAGTCTCGATCGAATAGAATATTCCTAAATTCAAAAAATTTAAATTTTCATGAAAATTGATTTTTTTCCCTGATTTTGAAGACCTTGTCTTGTTGTTGTAGATACCATCTTGCTATAATTTCCTAGAATTTGCAAAGCATAAAATTTTCCTTGAAGAAACAAACATTTTCCCTCCTCGGTCATCAATCAAACGAAACATAAAAAGCTGAGAATTCTTCTCACCTTGAACATTGTCGACATGACAATGTTTAACTTGCCTTGCCTTGTGCTTGGCTCGACTCTTGACCGAATGTGATCTTCATCGCCATGCAACATCCAATTTTGAAGGAAGCACTTCTTGAATCGTACAAGAATAAATTTTGAACGTAATGCCCTCATTTTCAAATTACTTTGGCGCTTTCTCTTTGATGTTTGCACTCTCTTGCACCGACATCTTGTTCACATCACTGTTGAACAATGATGCATGATTCTACAATGTTACCACATATTTTTGACCTCTTTTTAAAGGCAACATGTTAGAATCATGAAACATCTTATCAAAGCCATTAGCAACTTCAATTAAATCATAATTTTCATTTGATGCATCACCTTGGAAGGCCACATTCAAAACATCTTGATGCCTGAACATTAACAAAGAAATTTTTTGACTAGCATTCACAATTCTCTTCATTTTCCGAGCATGCATAAGAGACAAAATTTCCTTCTTACTATGCACTCTGTCATCACTAGAAAATTGTACAAGAAAAGATGAAATTATTAAATGTCAGGAATAAATATTTACAGGGATCAGACACATTAGAGGATCTGAAAATTTTTAAAAATCCCTGAGGTCCATAATAAAAATCAAGTTGCACACCAAGTAATTAGGAAAAATATGCCTTTGCATGCATTTTTCTTGGATAAGCGCGCCTTTGCGCGGATTTCCCTCTAAAATCTGTGTGGTCCTGGGAGTGGTGGAAGTCACTTTTCGGGACCACAAGGTACACTCTAAGAAAATTATACCACACTTGAGGACACCCAAGGATAGACACCTAATCCTCCTTGGGACTTGAAGGGAACACACAAAGGAAACGAGTGGCACATAATGGAATCAACCTCCTCTCTTGGGTGACCATCCATCGATGTAGTAGGAGAGGGAAGGCGAATTTGAATTCATCTATAAAAGGCCACCAAGAGATGAAAAAAGGGAGAGAACATTGTTATGCTCGCCAAAATTTCTTTGAAGAAATCCAGCAGTGTGCAATCCATAGCAGAAGTAGAGAGGGGATTCAATTTTTTTCCATCAAACAACTTCAATCCTTTTGAAGAGAGAGAGAGACCTTGCACAAAGCATCTAGATGGTGCATCGGGTATTAGAACTCCATAGTTCTAAGGGCCCCTTGGAAAGTGTGTAAACGTAGTATCTTTCTTCCTAACAACAAGAAATAAGAGGGGACATTGATGCCACCATTAGTATTATTTTTGTGTTTGAATCTTTATGACCTTTCATGTTTATGTTTAGTTTAGTCTTGTTTTCTCTCTACATATGCATACTATATCATTATTTAGTGTGTTTAATGTTTTATATCATGTTTGCTAACCTACTAACCCTTTTTTATATTTACCTATGACTAAATCTTAGAGGAAACAACCACTCCTCTTAAGAAATTGTGGATTGGTACACTTGTAGACCAAAACAAAAACAATAGGATTGGTGACTCTACTAGCTTTACTTTTTCAGTTAATGTGGTTGTGCTTGTTGCAGGGAAATTTTCTCTACTTTGGAGTGTTGCTTGGACAACTCCCCTTCTTTTCTTCTCTGCTCATTCACCCTTAGTCAAATTCTGAAGTCCAGAACCTCCGGAAAATTTTTTGCAGAAAATTTGCATGCATTTCACTCAGACAAATGTGCCCTATCACACATGTTCAACATTGACCTCAGTGAAAAATTTCGCGATGTATGAGAAATTTGCTTGCGGAAACCAGAGGTAGAAAGTATCTGTTATGTTCCTCAATTTACCATTTTTAAAGTGACTAGAAGCCCACAAAAAAACTTCCATCACTATGTGAGGTGTCCCATGACTATTTAAAACTCATTGTTGGCTACGTTTGAGTATTTCTAGTTGCTAGTTTTAAAATTTCAAAGTTTATCTTTACAAAATAACCACATAGTTTAAGTAGGGAGGAATTTACTTGCAATCTGAAATAACTTATTTTTATGAAAATATAAACCAAAAACACATAGATAATTAGCTAGAGTAAGTGGCCCTAGTCCACATATCCTTAGCTAGTTTTCATTTTTTCTAGTTTAAAGTCGTTAATTTTAGTTTAATTTTTGGCACTAGGATTTGGCACTAGGAATTAACTATATTAAGAGAAGAAAATAATCTCTACTACCTTTTCACCTTTTGGTGATGCTGACAAGCATATGAAAGCTCTCTTCTGATAATTTTCCATCTCCCTTTTTGTTGATCACTTAGATTAACTAGGCAAAATTTTAAGCAGCCCACTATCCACACATGATTTGGTTATAGCAAGGAACAATAAAAAATAGATCAATAGGGGACATGCAAAGGATCACCGCATATGCATATATTAAAACTGTGTGATTTTTCACTTCTTTCTCAAACACTTCCACACCATAAGTGATGTAAATACTTCTTAAAGCTAAACTAACTGAACTCACTAACTTTCCCCACGAGGGCCACAAAAAAAAAATTATAGTTCAAGTTAGGACCATGGGGGTAGGCATCCAATAAGAGACTATGGTCAGTTTACATCTTGAGACATAAAATTTGACTGATTAGGGAGCTTTAAAATCCATGTATCCACACACGAAAAAGAAAGACCAAGTGCCAAAGAGACCCGATTCAGAGGGGCTTAATCTTAGGCCTAGTGTGTGCAGTATTATTTGTGGCTACCTGACCCATATAATTCTCGGTACTGGTATCTAATTTACCAAGAAGCTGAAGACTCGAACACTCATGTGGGACGACGGTAATTAGTGGCCAAACCTAGGGCATCCTTCCTTATAGCTGATGGTGCAGGCAATGCTAGATCCTCTATCCATTACCTTGATCGATTCTTCTGTTGCTAGAAGGGGTCACCAGTTCTTTCGGGATGTTAGCCCCAATACCAATCAAAATATATCTTCGCTTGGCCATGTTACATTTGAAAGCATGATGATGTTTAAGGTCCCTAGGATTTTGAGTATCATGCGCAAAAAACAACCAAAACCTCTTTTTTGATTTATTGATCACATAGAAATAATTTAAAGGAAAATTAACTTTTGTTTTCGCTTTGTTTTATGTATGTAGTCAAATTTTTTGCTTTCATACTTCACCTTTCATAGAACAGAAGATTATTTACAAACCATACATAGTCGACACCATAACGGACCCAACGGGACCTCGTCAACCTAGACATATTTTGGATCTCCCCCCATTACTGGGACCTGTTTGAGGTCTTTCGCCATTTAGGCATGAAAGAAAGAACACTTCCCCCCTTATTTGTTCATAATTTATCGAGGAATCCTTAGTTGGGAAACCTCTCAAGCCACCCAATGCCACACCCGTGGAAACCCTCACAGGGTCACCACATACTACTCCTCCCACAACCCCTAGGGGGCAACAGGAGAGCTACCCATTTAGGAAAAAAAGTGAACACATAGTAGGGTATGTCACATAAAAACCCCATATCTAACAAGAACACTATGTTTCCAGAGTACAATGCAATGGCTCTCAACCCACAGTCCCGGTTTTTAGCATCGTTGAACTTACTCAATCTAACCATGTTAATGAATGACCCTATTGCACATAACCAAACATGGCCACCAATGCCCAGGAAGCTCCCTTCAGACATTCTAAATTTCCAAGGGAAGCAAGCGGAAGACCGAGGAAATAACATAATTACTTTCCACCTATGGTGTTCGTAAAAAAATATCATTGATGCTACTATTCGACTGAGGCTATTTCAATGCACCCTAACCAGACCAACTATGAAGAGCAACCTTCTGCTACACATGGAACCTTTAGCGCACTTGATACTGCATTCCCAACATATTTTCAGTTACCAATCCACCATGATTCCGGGATGGAATTACTAACATACTTTAGACAAACACCAGTCGTCCATATCTCAGACCATCTCCACGAATGGTAGATGCATTGTAGTTTGTGCAAAGATAAAATCGACGATCGAGTTCTGCTAGACCTCTTCCTGAAAACTCTCACTGCAGAGATTTCGAAAGATGTAGCAGCCCAAATACCTACACTCGAAGAGAATTCCATTAGTAAATCCCAACAGCTCGAGCTGATTTACATGCAGTCAAGATACATTTACAACATCCAACGTAATGCCCCATGCCTGCAAACTTATAAAGAATTTCCAAGTGCATCCAAATCTATAGACGGTTTGATTGGGTCACTGACCCAAAATCACGTAGGCAACAATAGTCAATACCCTAGTTACATGTATGATTCTAAGCAGAACATCCCGTAATCCGGCTACAAGAGACAACATACACCTTTGAAAAATATAACCAATAGGTAGCATTAGTACCCATGATACTTAGGGAGTTACGAGGTAACTCAATACCAAAGACGGTTTGATAGAGTCTTTGGCCCAAGATCACCTAGGCAACAATAGTACCCATGATACTTAGGGAGTTACCAGGTAGGTCAATATTGTAGATGGTTTGATTAGGTCTTTGGCCCAAGATCACCTAGGTAGCTGTAGTACCCATGATGCTCATGGAGTTACCAAGTAGGTTGATCCTGTAGACGGTTTGACCTGGTCTTTGGCCCAAGATCGCTTATGCAGTAGCAGTACCATGTACACCAATACTGCAGATGACTTTATTAGATCTTTGGCCCAAGATCACCTAGGCAGCAGTAGTACCATGTGCGTCGATACTGGAGATGGTTTAGTCTAGTCTTTGGCCCAAGATCGCCTAGGTAGCATTAGTACCATGCACGTCAATATTGCATATGTTTTGATTGGGTATTTGGCCCAAGGACACCTAGGTAGTAGTAATCAGTACCATGGATGCTCATACAATTATACTTAGAACGTATCACAACCTGTCTATTATGAAAGATGCCCCCATGCTCATATACCAACAAAGGACAAGGGAACCAATATCCCCCATTCCCCACACAGAATAGACCACTGCCACCGTGTAATGCACCAGTTAATCTACGACAGCCTTCCCATGCTCATCAACAACCATACAATGAGGAGAGTTATGAAAATCCTCCAAATTTTGCAAAAATAAGTTGAGGAACAAACAAAAGGGAGATCCTAGATAGGGGGTAGTAACCAAAAACACCCCCCAGGATCTCAACCTAGGGGTAACCCCAATCGAAATCAAAATCAGGAGCGAAGTAACAACTCCCAATGGAAAACTGGAGCTCAGAGTATCTGATGACAGAATCGAAAGAAACATAGTGATAAAAAAATCATAACACCTAAAGGAGGCTCCACACATTCGCCCCTCCAAAAAAGAAAACTTTCAGTGCCGACAAGTATTCCCTCTCTCATCTTCTTTTCAGTCAGCACACGTTTTTCAATAATATTTGAATGAAGGATATGCTTTCACTTGGGGTATTTTGTTTAAGGTATTATGACAACTATCCATCGCTCCATCCACTGAAAGTACCAGAGTATATATCATTCTACCCTCAGCATGATAGAGTCCTAGAAAAACTCTACATATCCTAACATCATTTCTACATAAGAAATTAACCTTAGCTTCCAAGCACTCGACCATGTTTATCATTTCCCCACCTTGCACATGATAAACATCCTTGTTGATCATTAGATCCTCCCCTCCATGGCACTCGTCACTAAAATTAGACCATATATAAAAACAATTCATGATGCCATGGCCATACCACTTCAGTCCAGAAAGCACTTAATGCCCATTTACCCACCATGCATCAAGTCAAGTTTTACCATATCAAAATAAAACCCCTTTCCTAGACTACCAAGTTTTGCAAGCAGATCGAAAAGGAACCACCGTGCCTCGCATTTGGCCGACCATACCTCCATCAACATAGCCCATCTACAATATTTTCCATCAACTTCATCACCCCCGCACAAGAGACAAACCAATGGGGCCCCCACCCTTAGCAAAAACACCCTCCTCAGATCATCAACGAGTGAGCACTTTCACGTTTAGGGACAACCATCTTTGTGTTTTGTACAATCCAATCCCATTGTCTAATTCTTTTGGTAAGTGTACAAAGAACAAAAATAGTGATCAAATTCCCCCACTCATCCATCCATTTTTCTGCCATGGTAGCATTCCGTACTCACCCTTGGTCAGAGTATCACATATTTCATGCATAAGCCACCATGACATTCATAACCAACATATACCCACCCCGGATGTCGTACCGACTCTAGGGGTTTCCTCATCAGAAATAGTTATGACTACCACCAAGCTGTTTTTTTATACTCTGAACTTGGGCCACTAAATCCCCATCATCAATTTTTAGTCACCCCTCACCATCATGCCTATGTTAAACCTATCATATCTGAGACCCTGGTCCCTTGCATCAGTGATTCTCTTGTTCACTTGAGCCTTCCTCTTTTTCGACTTCAACCCCCATTCTCCAAAAAGGAAGTGCTACCTTCGATGCCCCCTCACCATAATAGGGGTATCCACGGGTGGCACTGTGGGAATCATCATTTCCCATAGATGTCATCAATCCTCCTGAAATGCGAGTACAACACAAGATTTCATGTCAAGATGCTATTGTACTTTACAACCATTGCACTTTGCTCAAATTCATCGAAGACACGCACCATTATAAGCATATTTTTCAGCAATGATTACACAGGAAGGTCCCAGTCATACACCCATGCATACAATGATAATTTATATGCCATACCAATATTAGACATGCGGGAACCACATTCCACCTATTGTCAAAGAAAAAACTCCCATAAGGGCATCGAAAATTGTCATCCTCAACCAAATTAGCAGATCATACCATACTAGTGACACAGACAAAACCTTTATCTGTCAGATACATTTGTTTAGCTAGCTAAAGCATCATGAGCATGGGACATGCCTGCCTTGTAGAAAAATTGTATTTATTATATCATAATATTTCTTGTAGGGTTCCTACAAGACGTGGTCACTCTTTGTCCCATTGTAAGGAGTTTCCAATTTTTTTCTATAATCAGATCTCTCTCTCTCTCTCCACATAGTACACATAAAAGAAGCTATAATGTATTTTGGCTATATAGTTCTTCCTATACCTCACACATTAGGGAGAAAATGTTATCACTGGAAAATAAAACAAGAAAATATGAAATTATTAAATGTCAGGAAAAAGGATTTACAGGGTTGAGACACATTAGAAGATCTAAAAAATTTTAAAAATCCCTAAGGTCTAGAAGAAAAATCAAATTGCGGAACAAGTAATCAGGGAAAATGCGCCTTTGTGTTCATTTTCCTTTGATAAGAACGCCTTTGCGCGACTTTCCCTCAAAAATTCGCACGGTCCTGGAAGTGGCGAAAGTCACTTTCTGGGAGAAGAAGGCACACTCCAGGAAAATGATCCCACACTAGAGGCCACCCAAGGAAAGTCGTCTAAGCCTCCTAGGGACCTCAAGGGAGCACACAAAGGAATCAAGTTGCACACATTGGAATCAACCCCCTCTCTTCGGTCACCATCCATCAACATACCAAGAGTGGGGAGGAGAATTTTAATTCATCTATAAAAGGCCACAAAGAGATGAACAAAGGGATGGTACATTGTTACGCTGGAAAAAATTACTTTGAAGCAATCTAGCAGTGTGCAATCCTGAGAAAAAGTAGAGAGGGGACTCGGTTTTTGGCCATGCAAGAACTCCAATCCTTTGGAGTACAGAGAGAGACCTTACAACAAGCATCTAGAAGGTAAAAATGTCCTTTCATCTAGTCTTAGAACTCCATAGTTCTAAGGGCCCCTTGGAAAGTGCGTAAACGTAGTATCTTTCTTCCATTAGGGGAATTTTGATTTCTAAAATTGGCCTCCTAAGAAAAATGTACAACAAAAATAAACTTTACAATAACCAATAGGATTCAGGATGATGATGTCAACCATGGGGGAAGATTCACCATTTTTTAAGTAAAAGGGTAAAAGGATTAAAAAATAATAAAACAATAAAACAAATTTTTCCACTCGTATTTTCAACATATCTCGCAAATTTTTTACTTAAATTTCGAGCGGGAGTAGTCGTTGGATGCAAAATTTAATTCCTCATCTAAGGATCACCCATGTTGTATACTTTCGATGGACCTTGATACAAAAAAAATGAGAAATACATAAAAAAAACATGATTGTAATTTCGTTTTTCATGTATTTCTCATTTTTCGTGTAGTACGACCCATTGAAAGTATGCAACATGGGTAGTCATTAGATGAGGAATTAAATTTTTCATCCAATGTGTTATCACCAAAATAGGACCTGATAGGCTGCCAGTTATGTTACCTTAGTGTAGGTATTTCAAACCATACTTTTAGTTGAGGCTTAGCCTCCTCAACCTGAGAGGGCTCTCTCACTTAGTTTAAGATTTTGAATTAAGGATTAGATGGCTAACTCTAGGAATAAATTGTGTAAAAGTGTATGACTAGTTGAAATAATTATCAAAAAACATCTATTGGGATATGGAGTCTAGGTATTTTCCCATAAAACATCAACATTAGCTCATCATGGAAGTCAGGGCATTTCAGAGTTTTTAGGTGTATCAGCAAAACAGAAATAGAGTGAACAAAACACAGTTTACCAAAATATGCAGGAAGTTAGACAATTTTCCAATGAATCATAAGTAAAGTATGTTTATACCACTACAAATAGATAGATAGAAAAAGCCATAGGAAGATCACACAATAAAAACTCTTTCTGAATCCTGAGTAGTAAGCCAATATTTGTATTATGATAAATACAAATAGTTTGCTACAGTAACATAGTCTGCTTGTTCATGAAAATTGCCAACCTTGAGGAATTCAACGTCATCTCTCTTATAGAGTTATTACAACATTGGATTCTATGATCCATCTTCAAAGGAATTTGAATTCTATCTTAGATTGACACCTATTTACTCTAAAACTGACTATTAATTATATGTGACAGTTAACTATCTGTTCTAGAGTCCTAATAAAATTAGGAGTAAAACTCCTTCTTATGACTGAAACAACCTTATCTAAAAATTAAATATCATGTTTGACAGCTGGTCCTCCTAATCTTTGACCTTGATGATGTCCATAACCTTCTTGTCATATTCTGTTATCTTATCCCTTCTCTGTCTTGAAAACTAGGAACATGTTTCCTGCAATATAGCTGTAACCTTCATTTATGCTCCTTGAATCCTTTTGCTGACAAAATGGCCCTCTTTAGACAAGTGATATGTGTTATCACTTCCATAGAAACATGTCATTCCACCTGTGCAAAATTAAGTTCTTGAAAGAGTGTGAGGAGATCTGATGTGTCTACGCTAGGAAAATATCAGCTGTTTTCATAGCGCAGTAGCTATGCCTTTGTAAAATATCTCTCAACATCTAATCTCCTTTGCTTTAATAGCTAGAACTTCATTTCTGACCGATTTCCATCTTATTACATCATCAAAACTTCAAAAACCTAGTGTTTACCTCTTGGAACCTTATCAAAATGTTTAAAACTGCACCTACAACAGTTTTGTAGTGTGCTACAAAACTGCTGTGTATGTCACCTACAGCAGTTTCATAGCGCACTACAAAACTGTTGTGTATCTCCATATTACACATTTTCTTCATCATATTTAAACCTTGAGAATATCTATAGTCTTTAATGATGAATTTGATGCTAATTGACCTTGAAATCAATATTATTCAACTTAGCCATGGTTTCCAAAAGTGATGAACTTCCCAAAAAAAAATTATATTCGGGATTTGTCACTTACTATCTTACTTCTGCTGTGGCTAACCTTCTTCAGAGTTATCCAATTGGATTTAAAGACCCTCAATGTGCCTCTTAAACCTCCTATTAGTAGCCCTTAAATTTACATTTATCCTTCTCACAAACTTGGCCTCTTTAATTGCAAGCAAAGTCCAAGTGAAAAACTGAGCTTGACTGCTAATTGTTTCAGGATTTGAAACTCTTTCAAGTTCCCATAGAGATTTAATCTGTCAAATTTTATCTTCTCCACCACATGTTTTATTTCATTCTTCTCAAGCCTAGCAAGTTGAAGATTATCTAGCCTTAGTTTTTCTTTCATTCCTTCATAACTGCTTTTCTCTCTTTGAGTATCGGAAACTTTGTTTCTGTCATCCTCAAGCATAGGTGATGAAAGGTCTATGGGTTCCTCATAATCATTTGAGACTTCTCCAGCTTTTTCTAATTCCACATCCAATCCTTGCAACTTTTTTGAATTCCTAGTTAGATGCCTTCTAGGCATGAACACAAACTCTACAATTTCATCATTAAATCCAGTTTTTTGGAAGACTAGATCTTCTTAGATTTCCCTTCATCCAAATTTAATCTACCTGCACTAAAGGAGATTCCTCAATATTAATAGCTTGTAAAATATCATTCAAGCTACCCTTTAAACCTGGATCTTCTTCTGAAACCACTAGTTTTCATTTTTCTCTTGCTATTCGACTTGTAGTCAACCTTTTCTAGGCTCATTTACTGGTTGACTGTTCCTGCACTGCTAAGTTACCTTTGGTTATCCTCCTTTGTGTAGGTTGAGGGGTTTCTTGAAAAATTACTTGTGTTTTAATCTCTAGCCCTTTCACTTTTTTTCTAGGATTTAACTTGAAAAATCTCTTTGATCTTGTTTCTGCAGGGTCAGTGGTTTCAGATGGTGATTTTTCTTTGGCCCTAGGGATAACACCTGTTTCATATGTTTCCACCCCAAATCCACACAGAAAAATAAATGTTGATCATTCTCTATTCACCATCTAAAGCTCATGCAAAACTATTAATTTGACAATACCATGATGGAATAATGAAGTTTCACATGCCGTAGTTTTCATCTGCACCTTATCTACCATCTTGGCAAAACTACAAAATAGAAAGAAAGGTAAATATAGAGAAATTATTCCGGTGAAATGCAATAAGAGTTTGAAATGGTAAGAATACACCTTATGGTATCTTCCTTCGCAAGTGAAGTACCTTTGAATGTTGGAGAGTAGGTTATCATATGTATCCTTGACATAACCTCTTGGCACTGCTTTGGTGAAATCTGTGTCCACAAACTCTGGCTTCAAAAATATATTACAAGGTTCCATTTCAAACCTGAAGTTCTTGAACCACCTTTCTTCCCCTCTTGGAATCTCTATCACTAAAGGTATAACTTCAGGAGAAATTGGTAAGTTTAAACATCCAAATTTTGTATTTGAACCTATGAAATTGATGGCAAATTATTTTTTGACTTGATTATGACCTCCCTGTAGCTTTTCCCAGAATCTCCATCATCCTACTTTCTTGAAAGCTTCTTCAACTGATTTATCCTTAGTGAGAGCCTCTATGCCTTCAGGTTCCATTCTCAAACAGTGGCCTGATCTGTGGTTTCTTTTTTCTTCTGTTATATTTAACTCAGAATCCTTGTTGCTTCAGAAAACCTATAATAAACTAGCTCGCTTGATTTAAGAGAAAATTAGCCACTTGATTAAGGGTTCGACCTCACTTGATAACTGGTTCAAAAACTCTAGTTTATGCTTACCATGAGCTTGTTATTCAAAGAAAAACATGCAACAAGTATTTTTTCATGAGAAAATATAACCAATGACAACCATCCCTTTTCAAATTTTAAAATGATGGATGATAAATGACCCCTAACGAATCTCATGATGGTTGTGAATGGTTGCATGCAGGAGAAAGGATTCGTGGAATGACACCTACTCATGAAAATTTAATGGAATTTTATGGATTTTACTGTTGGATAGGATTGGTTACGAATCCCTAATTTCGTAGCGCATGCAATGTATTTTCAGTGTTTTGTGCTACGAAAAGACCAGGGTTTTCGTAGCGCAAAATTAGTTTTAACACTGTCTGCGCTACTAAAACGTGGTTTCATGGCTTATTCAAAAAAAAATTCAAAGTGACTAAACAGATGCTTTCCAAAACATGACATGGGACCTTTAAAGTGTGAAACAAAATTGTTGGACCTTATTTGATGATGGAGATGAGACTCTAACCTTATGATCTAGACTCCTAAAACATAAACATTACTTAGCCCCTATTCTAAGACCATGACTTAGGAACAAACATAAACTGTCCAATTTTGGAAAAGCTTTTTATAGTGATAATAGTGGCTCCACTTGGGATAGTGTGCCCTTGTGGTACATCAAGAAACCGCAACTCCAATGATATCCATTTTTTATCAAAACATAAATTTATATTGACAAGAATCTTCTTAAAATTGTTTGGACCTTCGCTTCAGGCTTAAGATGTCTATTTCAGCTTGTCATTATTAGCAATAAAACTTAAAAATATGGAATATATACAATGTCATGAGTGACTGATAAAAATTCAACAATCATACTGCTTTAGGAACCTGCCATTAATAGGCCATCCAGCATATGATCCTGCATCAATTTCCTGCAATATGTAAGTGTTTTTCCCATGAAAACCAAAAATCTTGAAAGGAACCTTCCATAAATTCTCAAACTTACCGTGCTTTCCCTTTTCTTCAATTTTGGCCTCCCATTTAAGAACTTTATCTTGTAGCTGGAAACTATCTTCTTTGATATTCTTATGAAATGCTTTCTTGATTCTGTTTTGAACCTGCTAATGGCTGTCATAGACTTCATTTCTCTTTTCCTATAAGGCTATCAGTGGGTTGAATCTCCTCAGAATGGCATTTGTTTCCTCTTCAAATCCTTGAATTAACTTCATGATTGGTACCCCAAGTGATGTTGGAAAAACAACATCAGCACCATAGACAAGTTCATATGCCCAAGTCCCAATTGACCTCTTTGTACAAATCCTATCCGCCCATAAGGCATACTTCAGCTTTAAGTGCCAAGATTTTTTTTTTTTCCCGCAATATCTTTTTGATAATCCTTACAATGCTCTTACTTCATGATTCAACAAGGCCGTTCCCTTACAGATAGTATGCAGTAGAATGTCCAAGAGTGATGTGGTATTGATGGAAGAAATTTATCATTTTTTTGGATTTAAATGCTTGAGAATTATCTGTTATAATCTTTATGGGACAGCCAAATCTAGACAATATATTATTCTCTAGAAAAGAAATAATTACAGAATCATTAGCTTGCCTTGTTGGTATCGCCTCTATCCATTTCGCGAAGTAGTCCGTTGCTGTGAGAATCCAGCGAGGCTACCCTAATGATGGTGGATGTATCTCTCCAATAAATTCTAACCCCCAGTACTAAAAAGGGGCTTCCACATATATAGGAACCAAAGGTAGAGGTACAAGTTTTCTTCTTCCTTCGAAAATCTGACATTCGTGACATGCAACGATTCTTTTATAAATGTCTTTAAACATTGTTGGCCAAAAATATCTCGCCCTGAGAATATTATTGGCTATAGCCTTTCAATAATGGTGTCCTTCGCAATCACCTTTATGAAATTCTTCAATGATTTTATCAGCCTCTTCTTCAGTTAAACAATTCAGTAAAATTCCTCCTGTATCTTTCCAAAACAGATTTCTATCATATACAAAATATCTTAAAGGTTTCAACTTTACAAACCTTTCTTTGGACTTTGTTAGATCATCGGGAGCTTTGTGATGTTGTAGAACAAAAACCACATCTTTATACCACTCAGAAATGATGTATGTCTCTTCAATTTCAACCATTTCCTCTTCATCATCAGAAATTTCTGATATTTCTGCATTCAAATTTATGTCAAGACATTCCAAATTTAACTAAGTCATTAGTTTTTCCAAGCCTTTTCCCTTAACCAACTTAGTTTCTTTGATATCTATATCATATTCTAGCAATTAGGCGATCCATTTTCCCCTCTTACCATCAGGATCTGCCTAAGTTAGAATGTATTTTACCACAACAGAATATAAATTATGAAATCTTTTATAGATTTCACCAAAGCATAGGCTTGTTTTTATAGAATATTATACTTCAACTCAAAATTTTCTAATGTATTACTAAAGAAATATATAGGCTGCTCAGTACCTTACTTTCCTTTTTGTAGAAAAAATCTAGCAATTGTGTTTTCAGAAGCAAATGTAAAAACCATAAATTCTTTGGAAAAATTTGGGCTGATGAGTACCGGTGCTTGTGTGAGTTCCTGCTTAATTTGATCAAAATATCTTCTAGCTTCAGCTGTCCATTTGATATCAACTCCTTTCTTTAACATCCTTTTAATATCTTTGACAATCTCAGCAAAGTTAGGAATGAAGATTCTAACAAAATTCACTTTTCCAAGAAATGATTGAATCTCTTTCCTACTTCTTGGAAAATATACTTTTTGAATTGCATTGAATCTATTAGGATCAATTCTAATTCCATCTTTAGAAATGATGTGACCAAGTAATTTGCTTAAATTTAAAGAAAAAATGATTTTAGTAGGATTAAATGAAATATCATTAACCTTATACATTTCAATAGAACCCTTTCTAAGAGGTTCAAATGATATTCTTCTTTCTTTGAAAATATTGTTATATCATCAAGATAAACAACCACTGATCTATCCTTTTCTTCAGAAAAAGAAATATCCATTTCTCTTTGGAAAGTGGCTCCCACATTCATGAGACCAAAAGGCATCTTGGCATACATGATTGTACCCCATGGTGTTGTGAAAGTTGTTTTCTCCTAATCATACGAATGTACAAGAATCTGGTTGTAACCTAAAAAACCATCAAGCATTGACATTATTTGAGAAACAACAATATTTGCAGAATTTTATCCATCTTGCGAAGAGTATAGTTGTCCTTTAATGATGCTTTACTCAAATTTCCGAAGTCAATACAAATTCTAATTTCTCCATTCTTCTTTCTAACCGGTACCAAATTTGCAAGCCAATTGGAGAATCTGATTGGGACAATGATTTTCGCATCAAAGAGTTTCTTGATCTCCCTTTCAATCAATGGCATGAGATGGGAGTTCATTCTCCTCAACTTATGTTTGAATGGTTTCTCATTGTCTTTAATAGGAATAGTATGCTGAATAATGGAAGGATCATATTTCTTTAAATCAACATAACTCCAAGAAAAAACATCCATAAACCTCCTCATCATCTCAATATATTTGAATTTCATATCAGCTACAAGAAACTTTGAAATTTTTATCATTTTAGGAAAAGCTAATGTACCAAGATTACAGCTCTCTACTTCATCTCCATCAGCTTGTAATTTTGGTGCTTTAAAAACATCATTATGATCAAAAATCTTCTCAAGAGGAATAAGACCTTCTGGTATTGCATTATTCTTCAATTGCAAAACTTCAGAATTTCCTTTAGACTCAACAAACATATTTTTCTGATCTACATGTGTATTCTCAAATTCTTCTTTCAGCTCAATAAAATTTTGTACCCGCGGATCATCTTCAAAAACTTGCCAGTTTGTGATATTGTCTGGTATGGTTGTTTTGTGATGAACTTAAATCTCATATTTTTCAGTTGAATGCATAGGAATGATAAAGAGACTTGCAGAGACAGTAAGAGAATCAACAATGGAATTTTGATCTCTAGATTTGACTATGAAGGAAAAAGATTGAAAATTCTCCAACATGTCTAAAACCAAATTTTTGTAAGCCCTCATTCTTACATCCTTTGTTTGACAAACACCTTCCACTTGTCTAGTAACCAATTCTGAATCTCCAAAAAAATAATATTTTGGGACTTCATTTTTTTAAGAATATCTAGACCAAAAATCAAAGACTCATATTCAACCATGTTGCTTGTGAAATAAAAATTCAGTTTGTAAGAGTAGAACTTACTCTCATCAGTTGGACTTGTAATCCAAATCCCTGCTCCTACCCCCTCTCTCCTGGCAGATGCACCAAAATGTTATCACCAAAATAAGACCTGATAGGTTGCTGGTCAGGCTACCTCAGTGTAACTATTTCAAACCAAAATTTTAGTTGAGGCTTAGCCTCCTCAACCTGAGAGGGCTCTCTCATTTGGGTAAATTTTTTGAATTAAGGATTAGATGGCTAACTCTAGGAATAAATTTTGTAAAAGTGTATGAATGTTTGAAATAATGATCAACAAACATCTATTGGGCTATGGAGTCTAGGTATTTTCCCATAAAACATCAACATCAGTTCATCATGGAAGTCTGGGCATTTCAAATTTTGTAGGTGTATTAGTAAAACAAAAAGAGAGTGAGAAAAACACAGTTTACAAACATATGTAGGAAGTTAGAGCATTTTCCAATGAATTCTAGGTAACATATGTTTATACCACTGCAAATAGATAGATATAGAAAACCATAGGAATATCACACAATAAAAACTCTTTCTGAATCCTGAGTAGTGAGCCAATATTTGTATTATGATAAAAACACATAGTTTGCTACAATAATATAGTCTGCTTGTTCATGAAAATTTTCGACCTTGCGAAATTCAACCTCATCTCTCTTATAGATTTATTACAACATTAGATTCTATGATCCATCTTCAAAGGAATTCGAATTCTATTTTATATTGACACCTATTTACTCTAAAACTTACTATTACTTATATGTGGCAGTTAACTATCTGTTCTAGAGTCCTAATACAATTAGGAGTAAAACTCCTTCTTACGACTGAAACAACCTTATCTGAAAATTAAATATTATGTTTGATAGCTGCTCCTCCCAATCTTCGACCTTTCTGATGTCCATAACCTTGTTGTAATATTATGTTATCTTATCCCTTATCTGTCCTGAAAAATAGGAACATTTTTCCTGCAATATAGTTGTAACCTTCATTTATGCTCCTTGAATCCTTTTGCTGACAAAATGGCCCTCTTTAGACAAGCGTGTTTTTGCGTGAGAAAATATAAACAAGGACAACCATCCTTTTCAAATTTTAAAATGATGGATGATAAATGACCCCTAACGAATCTCATGATGGTTTTGACTGGTTGCGTGTGGGAGAAAGGATTCGTGGACTGACACCCACTCATGAAAATTTGACAGAATTTGATGGATTTGACAGTTGGACAAGATTTGATACGAATCCTCGATTTCGTACCGCGTGCAATGTATTTTCATGGTTTTGCGCTATGAAAAGACTAGCGTTTTTGTAGCGCAAAAGAATTTTTTAACATTGTCTATGCTACGAAAACGTGGTTTCGTGGCTTATTCGAAAAAAAATTTCAAAGTGACTAAATAGATGATTTCTGAAACAGGACATTGGACCTTTAAGGTGTGAAACAAAGTTTTTGGACCATATTTGATGATGGAGATGAGATTCTAACCTCATGATTTAGACTCTTAAAACATAAAAGTGACTTAAACCCTATTCTAAGACCATGACTTAGGAAAAAACATAAACTGTCCAAGTTTGGAAAAAAAATTTATAGTGATAGCACAACGAGCACTCCCACTCGAAATTTGAGTAAACACTTTTGGAGATAAGTTGAAAATATGAGTTGAAAAATATGTTTTTCTTTTTTCCCTCTAAAATTTGATGATGTAATCAAACTCTATTCTATTATTTCCACTATTATTTTATAATTTTCTTAGGAGGCCCATTTTAGACCTCAAAATTCCCCTGATTGTAACAAAAAGTAATAAGAGGGGACATTGATGCCACAGTTAGTATTATTGTTGTGTTTCACTCTTTATGAGCTTTCGTGTTTAAGTTTAGTTTAGTCATGTTTTCTCTATACATATGCCTACTATATCATTATTTAGTGTGTTTAATGTTTTATAGCATGGTCACTAACCTGCTAACCCATTTTTTTATCTGTCTGTGACCAGAGCTTAGAGGAAACAACCACTCCTATTAAGCAATTGTGGATTTGTACAATTGTGCACCAAAACCACTACCACACACTCTAACAATATACCGAATCCCATTCTCGAACAAGTGATACTTATTTTCATGGCGATGAAATATTTCTCTCCTATCATAAAGATATGGGATACCCAAAACAATACCATAAATATCAAGTGGAACAACATCAAGTTCAAATTCATCAAGAAAGTTTGCAATGATTGAAAATATAAGTATGCACTTCCTCATAATCTACAAATATACATTCTTACATATCCAACCTAAAGGGTAAGGTCTTGGATGAGGGATGGTTTCTAAATTAAACTTCTGGACTAACTCTTTTGAAATAAGGTTTTTTTGTGAACCACTATGAAATAGGGTGTCAATATTGGTATGCCTTGAAATGACTCTAACATGGAGAAGATAAATTCTTGTTTCATCATCTTGAGTACTAATTTGATAACTTGAAGAACTAGTATCTGATTCAAGAGCATCCAGAAATAGCCAACAATGTGATTGTATGTTCACATGTTGTGGCTAACATGAGGTGGATAAACATTGGTCACTAATATTTTACTTCGTTTTAAATGAGAGAAGTTAGTATGTTTGGGTTTGCTAAATTAATTAGGAATAAAATAGAAATTTGTTTCTCACTGTGAGGAGATTGAGCCAAGTAGGATAAGAGCTTAGAATACGGTAGCATTTATTTCTTAGGAGTGGTTCAATAGAAATCTATTTAGAGGCGAGAAGGACCACTTCAGATATACATACATATATATATATATATATATATATATATATATATATATATATATATATATATATATATATATATATGAGATAGGTGTGAGAGATAGATCAGAGTGTGGAAAAGACTGAGATAAGTGTGAAATAGGCGTGCAAGAGGAGAGAGCAGAGAGATCATAAACAACTGTAATAACTAGTCGATCAAGGGCTTGGTTCTGTATGTTCATTCATTATTAATTTCCAAGTGTTTTGTAATTAATCGGGCTTTCTGTTTGAAACTATTAGTTAAAATTTTTTTGAATCATATATATATATATATATATATATAGATATAGTTATACATTCAGAGGATAATTAGATTGCACGTGTGACGAGGGCCATAGATCTAAACTTGATCAATGGGAGAGATCTCATCATAGTTGAGAAACATCGTACATCGCAGAGTACAAATTTTACCATTAAAGAGTTTCGTAATCTAAATTGTTTAACCTCTGATGTGAAGTGAGGAGGTAGAGAGATAACGAGGATTTTTGGATCAAGGACAAAACCAATGGTGTAGATCGTAGTGTAGGGGAAGTGACTTCACAATTCGCAAGATCTAGAAGTTAAGAGTTAATGTGTTGCAAAGTAAAACAATTTTTTTGTGATGCAAAAGAGTGGAGGACACATGTTGGCTCAGTGCAACTTTGCAGTTCACAAGGATTTTAAAAATAAAAATAAGGTTTAAGTGTTAAAATTAAACTGCAAATTATGGGACTTGCGATCACCGATGATTGGTGAGGCTTATCATGGGACCCTCCGGTAAGAAATTACATGAATATGCATTGTTTTGGGTAATAGAGTTGTAAGGAGTGTAAAATATATAGTTTCTGCATGTATTCTGATATTTGTGCAGCTAGGTTTGCATCATGTGGTATCACAGGAGACTTAAGTTTTGTTCTTGAAAGTTGGAGAAAAGATGCCACCCAAGAGAGGAGGAATAGGACAGGGAAGACTTGTAGCTAATGCAATTTTTCTGGATGAGGTTTGAAATCTTCATATGATAATGGAAGTGAATTAAATAGCTCATAGGAGAGCACTTGAGGAAGCGGGTGTCAGTGCTGTAGAAGAATATTCTTCTACTGAAGGAGAAACAAAAGATGAAGCAACTAAAATGCTAAAAATGTTGGTTAAGGAAACTGGAAGACCAAAAGTGGATCCACCTTTGTATGATGGAAATATCAATGTGGAAGAGTTAATGGACTAGATTATTTCATTGGAAAAGTACTTTGAATTTGAAGAAGTTGAATACAAAAGGAAAGTGAAGTTTGCAGCTACCAGACTAAGTGGTCATGCAGCTATCTAGTGGGAGGAATTATAGGTATCCAAATAGAGAAAAGGAAAGCCCAAAATCAATTGATGGGATAAAATGGTAAGAAAATTAAAAAGTAAGTTCATGCCCAAGGATTATTAGTTAAATCTTTTTAAGCAATTACAGAATTTGAAACAAAAAGGGATGGCAGTGAAAGAATATACATAGGATATTTATAAGTTGAATATCATAGTTGGACATGTAGAGGTTGATGTTGAGAAAGTAGCCAGGTATATAAATGGCTTGAGGTATGATATCTTGGATGAAATCAGTCTATTAAATCTGAAGATAATTGAAGATGCTTACCAAGAAGCCATTAAATCAGAAGAGAAGATACAGAGGAAGAAAAGTGAGAGGAATCAAGGAAAGAGTTTAGCAATAGGAAGAGGAACATTCAAACCGAAATTTCAACATTCCAAAAATGAAGTAGGAGGTTTGAGTACAGGATCACCACAGATAGGAGACTTTGGTCGAGGAAGGTTTGTACCCAGAGTTAGAGGTTGATGAAGATATATTCGGTGATTTACATGTGGTGAATGGGGACATGGGTCATGGGACTGTCCTCATAATAAGTCAACAACCTAGAGAAATGTGAATGTTTCTAAAACAAAGGAAGAAATTTCTTAGATTACAAGTAAAGAGGAACCTCTCGAAGTAGGAGAATCCCTATTATTGAAGAAGGTATTTCTTAAAGTAAAAGAAGAAGTAGGAGAGCCAGCTCAAAGGAAGAATCTATTCAATACTATATGCAAGTCCAAGGGAAAATGTTGCAAGGTGGTAATTGACAGTGGAATCACTGATAACCTTGTTTCTACAGAGATGGTGGAAAATTTAGGAATGGTAAAAATATTAAACCCTACTCCTTATAAGGTATCATGACTACAAAAAGGACATCATATTATTGTGATAGAACAATGTAAGGTAGAGATCCAAATTGGTACTTACAAGGATGTTATATTATGTGATTTAATGCCGATGGATGTATGCCACATATTGCTGGGAGGACCTTGGTAGTTTGATTGGGAAACCATACATGATCACAAAAGAAACACATATACTCTGAAGAAGGATGGAAACAAACACACGCTATTGCCATTGAAGGATGAAGATGACAAAGAAGCACCTGGAAACAATGTTATGCTGATGAGTGGGAAAGAACTATTGCAAGAAGTCGAGAAGGACAAGGAGATGCATTTTGCTATTGTATCAAGATCCAAGGTAATTCTAACTTCCACAAATTTAGAATATTTATCTGAATAAATCCGAAATTTGTTGAATGATTTTGTTGATATTATTTTGGATGAGTTGCCAATTCATAGCCACCAATCAGGAGTATTAGTCATCACATTGATCTAATACTTGGAGCAAGTTTTCCAAATAAAGCAGCATACAGAATAACTCCTCAAGAAAATGCAGAAGTTGGAAAACAAGTGCAGGAGTTGATGGATACGGGGTTGATAAGAGAGAGCCTTAGAACATGTGTTGTACCAACAATACTCAGTCCAAAGTAAGGTGGTGAATGGCGCATATGCACAAATTCCGGAGCCATAAAAAAAATTGCCATCAGGTATCGTTTTCCTTTACCATGCATAGATGATTTAATGGATTGCTTGAGTGGATCGAAATATTTTCCTAAGATAGATTTGAAGAGTGGTTATCATCATATAAGGATTAAGGAAGGGAATGAGTGGAAGATTTCCTTAAAAATAGACAATGGTTTGTATGAATGGTTAGTGATGCCTTTTGGGCTCACTAATGCACCCAACACATTCATGACATTAAAGAATGATGTCTTGAAGGAATATGCAGGCAAGTTTGTAATTGTTTATCTTTATGATAGTCTAATTTTCAGTCCAAGTAAAGAATAGCATCTGGAGTAGCTTAAATTGGCTCTAAAAACTTTGCAGAAAGAGAAACTGTTAATAAATTTGAAGAAATGCAGTTATATGAAGGAAGAGCTAGTCTGTTTGGGATTTGTAGTTTCTAAAGAAGGCTTGAAAATGGATTTAGAAAAGGTCCAATCAATTTTGAATTGGCCAACTCCAAGAAAAATATTTGAGGTAAGAAGCTTTCACGGCCTTGCAAGTTTCTATAGAAAATTTACCAGAAGCTTTAGTTAGATTTGTACACCCATTATTGAACTAATCAAGGAAACTAATCAGCCATTCAAGTTAACAAAAGTAGCAAACTGAAAATTTAAGTTGCTGAGGAAGAAAATTAGAGAAAAACCAGTTTTAGCTTTGCCATATTTTGAAAAAGTTTTTCAAGTTGAAACTGATGCTAGTGGAGTTGCAATTGGAGTAGTTTTATGTCAAGAACAGAGGCCAATAGCATACTTCAGTGAGAAACTAAATGAAGCTAGCAAGAAATACTCATCTTATGACAAAGAGTTTTATGCTATTGTGCAAGCCTTGAAAAAATGGATAAATTGTTTGTTGCCAAAGGAGTTTGAATTATATTCTGATAACCATGTGTTACAGCTTATAAAAATCTAGCCAAAATTGAACCAGAAACATGCAAAATGGGTAGAATTTTTATAGAGTTTTACTTTTGTGATTAAGCATATAAAAAATAAGTTGAACAAAGTTGTTGATGCTTTGAGAAGAGTGAATTTAATAATGAAATAATTCAAAATTGGTGTTGTAGGATTTGAATAAATGGTTGACAGGTATAAATAAGGTGCATAATTTAAGAAAATTTATGCAGCTGTGCAAAATCCAGCAGTTCATAATAGAAGCCAATGGTTGTATTATCTTATCCAAGGAGGTTTGTTATTAAAAAGTAATAAAATATGTACTCCCAAATGTTCTATGAGGGAAAACATAATTAAGGAGAAACAAAATGGAGGCTTTTCTAGACACTCTAGACAAGAAAAGACTTTTTCTCAGGTAAATGCATTTTACTACTCGACAAAGATGCAAACTGATGTTAAAATATTTGTTAAGAAATGTAGGATTTGTCAGCATGCTAAGGCGAGAAGTCAAAATAAATGATTGTATCAACCATTACCAATACCAAACCGACCATGGGATGCAGTTAGTATGGATTTTGTTTTGGGTTTGCCAAAAACTCAAAGAGGAAATGATTGCATTTATTTTGTGGTGGATGGGTTTTCTAAAATGGCTCATTTCATTGCATGCAAGAAAACTAGTGATGCAACACATATTACTAATCTATTTTTTTTTAGAAGTTGTAAGGTTACATGGATTACCTATAAATATTGTGTCTGACAGGGATACCAAGTTTGTTGGGCATTTCTGGAGAACTCTATCGAAGAAACTAGGTACCAACCTTTCTTTCAATTCATCTTATCACCCTCAAATGGATGGACACACCAAGGTAGTGAATAGAAGCTTGGGAAATATATTGAGGAGCTTAGTGTATAGAAATCATAAGTAGTGGGATTTAGCACTTGATCGGGCTAAGTTTTCTTATAATGATACTCCCAATCGAAGTACTAGGATGAGTCCATTCCATACTATTTTTGGGATGAATCCAAGAGGTGTGTATGAGCTTAGAAATTTTGGAAAACAAGAGATAAGGAGTGCAAAGGTTGAAGAGTTTGCAGAACAGATGCAAAAACTATAGGAATATGTCAAAGATAGATTGTAGGAAAGCAGTGGAAAATACAAACAAAGAATTGATATGAAAAGGAAAGAAAAATAATTCCTAGTGGGTGATCTAGTCATGGTGTACCTAAGAAAATAAAGGTTTCCTGTTAGGACTTGCAACAAATGAAAGATGAAAAAGATAGGATTGTGAAGAATTGTGAGAAAAATTTCAACCAATGCTTATGAGATTGAATTTCCAAAATGGGTTGGAATATCACCTACCTTCAATGTTACATATTTGTATTCATACTAGGAAACATAGTTAGAGCTACAATATGAACCTGCAGAAGATGAAGTTCAAACTTTAAATTTGGAAGAACAAATGCCAAAGACAGTTAAGAAATAGGTGGAAGCCATTTTGGAGTAAAGAGAAACAAAGAAGACTAGAGGACAAACTTACTATCAGTATCTAGTCAAATGGAAAGGACACCCTGTGGAAAATGCGAGTTGGATGACAACAGAAGAGTTACAAAAGTTTAGTACAGAACCTAAAGCATTGATGGATCAATCTTTTCTTCATCGGTAGTTTGATGTAGGAGCATCCAGACTTAGCCAGCAATGTGATTGTATGTTCCTATTTTGTGGCTAACATGAGATGCATAAACATTGGTCATTAGTTTTTTACTTAGTTTTAAATGAGAGAAGTTAGTCTATTTGGGTTTGCAAAATTAATTAGGAATAAAATAGAATTTTTTTTCTCCCTGTGAGGAGCTTGAGCCAAGTAGGCTAAGAGATTAATAATAGGGTAGCATTTGTTTGTTAGGAGTGGTTAAAAATAAATCTATTTAGAGGAGAGAAGGACCACTTTAGATAGATATATATGTATGATATAGGTGTGAGAGAGAGAGAAGAGTGTGGAAAAGAGTGAGATAAGTGTGAAATAGGTGTATGAGAGGAGAGAACAGAGAGAGAATAAAAAATTGTAATAACTAGCCTATGAAGGGCTTGGCTCTATAAGTTCATTCATTATTAATTTCCAAGTGTTTTGTAATTGATCAGGATTTCTCTTCGAAACTATTGGTTTAAATTTTTTTTGAATCATATATATATTAGTTATACAGTCAGAGGATAATCAGATTGCAGGTGTGACGAGGGTCGTAGATATGAACCTGATCAACTGGAGAGATCTCATCGTAGTTGAGAAACATCACGCATCACACATAACAGAGTTTATCGTTAAAGAGTTTTGCAAGTTAAACTGTTTAACCTGCAATGCGAAGTGAGGAGGTGGAGAGATAAAGAGGATCATCAAATCAAGGACCAAACCAACGATGGAGATCATAGCGCACGAGAAGTGACTTCACAATTCGCAAGATTTATAAGTTAAGAGTTAAGGCATCACAAAGTAAACTAATTTTTTTGCGATGCGAAAAAGGGGAGGACAAATGTTGGTTGAATGCAATTTCATAGTTTGCAAGGAATAAGGTTTAAGTGTTATAGTTAAACCACAAATTGTCCCACTTTTGATTGTCAGTGATTGATCATGCTTATCGCAGGACCTGTTGTCACTCAAGAAAAGTGAAACATTATTTACATGGTCATAAAGTTCATTTGTCACAAGTTCGTATAGGACAATTTACATTTTTTCATCTTTATCCTATCCTAAGGTTCAAACCCACCTCCATATAGGTCACATCATTTCCCAAAAATCATTGTTTTCTTTCATATTTCATTCCAAAGCACTTAAATTTGAAAAAGGACACTTTAGCCATTTTTTTCTTTTCTTCGTAGCATTTTACACTGTAAAATAACAGCTTTTGCTATCAAACTGCCTAACAATTTCATAGTGAAACTATCAGAAAATGAACTAGCCATGCTACGAAAAATAGTTTTTCTATCTGTCTTTTCAAATCGGGTGCAAGGTGTCAGTTCATGAATAGAGGAGATAGGGTGGATGTCATTCGAGTCAGTTAGGGTTATTTCAAAGGTACAAGGTCATACCTGAGGTCATCATTACCATTTTTGGCATGCATGAGTCATGATTATGGCATCAGTTGTCATCAAAACCATAAAATATTACCCAATTAAGTGTTTTTGTCATTCTTTTATTTGTCCTTGGATGTTATTGACTTTCTGGAGAGTTGCTTCATCGAGCCAAGCTGGTTGCTGAAAATTTCAAAAGTTGCAGGTGTCACTAATCAAGCGAGGCTGAGAAGATATAAATTCACCATGGCTGAAAGAAAGAAGAGTAAAAAAAGTGGTCAGTGCCTCAGGTATGAGCCCATGGACATGAATTTGTTAAATTAAGACCCAAATACCTTGGAAGTGTTTATAAGAACAGGGTGTTTGCAATTTTTCCGAATATTGCAAAGGTGCCATTTGTAGGTTTCAAAGGATTTTGCCAAAAGTTTTACTGGATCAGCTACAAAGGTGGGAATGTCAATTCTCATAGTAACACCAGACAGTATCTCAGCAGCAAAAGGAATCCCTAGAGGAGGGGAACAATGGTTTAAGGGAATCACGTTCACCATGTAGGACTACAAATAATTCATCAAGCCAAAGCATGGTGAAATTAATATTGAAGAAATTCCCATTGTCCAAGCTGAAGAAATAGATGAGGGAGGAAGGAAGCTTAAGAAAGGAAAAATAGCTAAGAAGTTAGAATTTGTAGGTGATGATGTTTTTTTCATGTTTAAAGCTAGAAAAACAATGAAAAGACATGCAAGAAAGGTCTTATAAAGAATCAAAGATGCTCGGAAAGTCAATGAAACTACTCAGCCACCACCAAGCATCATAGACCTCTATTCACCTGCAGAAGAAGAATTAGTCATTAAACAAAAGAAGGGAAAAGAGAAAATCACTGAAAAGTCAGAAGTTGAAGCCCTTAAGTAGTAGTTGAAAGATGCAATTGAAGAGATATGAGTCTTGAGGAAAGAGGCAAAGAAACATAGAGCTGAAAGAGTGTAGTTTGAACAAATGGGGAAGAGTTGGGAGGATCGAGTCACAAGTTTCTCAAAGACCTTGGAAACCACAGAAAAACTGATCAAGTGAACTCATCCGCTAAGAAGAGAGGTAAAGCACATCAAAAAGGTAAACCTGCACTTGCAATACAAGATTAGGACACTGAAGGACCATGTCAAATACCTTCAAGAACAATTAGATATGATTCATGAAGAGCTGAAAAAGAAAGGTTTAAAGATGATTGTGGTTGAGTAGCCCATAGCTCAACTGATCGTAAATGAGGAGGAAACACTATAGGATCCATACGATCAGATTTAATATGCTCTATAGGGTTCATTACATTCAGAAAATCAAGATTTTTCACCTAGAAGTCACTTTATGAAGACTGTTATGAAATAGGAAAATTCAGTGTTTTTACACAGTTTCGTAGCATTTCCGATGTTTAAAGCTAGGAAAATGCTACGAAAAATCCTGTAGAAGCCTTTTTGCATCTAAAGTAACCTTTTGTTGTTTTTAAGGAGGGATATTCATGGTGGTGGTGTTCCATGACTTCACTGACATCATGGAATAACAAAGGAGCAAGGTTATTAGGTGCAAAAGCCACTTTTTCAATGCTACTAAAACTCACTACGAAACTGTCCTATTTTCGTAGCAAGAAATTGTTAAAGGTTTTGGAGCATCAAATGGAAGTTTTGGACAACTGGACTCTTCCAACATGTCAAGGGAGCTTATCATCAAATGCTAATGACTCGAAGGGCGTGCTATGAAGACAAATCATCAACCAAAGTAGATTTGAAGATAAGGGTCATGCATTCCTAAAAGGTAGGGTTATGATCCACATGTCTAGAAGGGTCCTAAATATGTAAAGTGATAATGAGCTTTATCATGTGTCTTTAGAGCATGTGGTGATTATTTTTTAACTGTCATGTAACTGTTTCGCAAGATAAGGTAGAGTTATCTAATAAATCGGAGTTAGAGTCTTATTAGGAGATGTTTTCTTTAAGGTGTAGCTGTCAGCTTTCTATTAGAAGTCATGTATTTCAATTATGTGATGATTCATAGGAGAATTCGATTGTCTAGCCACCAAGCATGATCCATATTTATGCAGGAACACAATAGAATACAAAAATAACCATAAACATAGAAATATAGCGGAAATAAGGCTTCATTTTGTTAATATCAAATCGCAGAAATATGCTTATAAACATGATGGAAATAAAATAGCTAGGGTGCTAGTAGTGAATCTGTAAGAAGAGATGTGGTGGCTATAGACCTCTGAACTCTGTTATAATGAGGCTTGAGGGCCTATTTGTTATGGAGAAATAATGGAGAACTCTAAATGTCCAAAAACCTAACCCTAGGAGATGAAGCGCCAAAAATATGGGCCCCGTTTGGGTAAATTGGTGTTTCAACTTCCAAAGGATGTAACTTTAGCATACTATCTCTCTTTGGGGCTTCAAAATGGCTTTATAAGTTCAGGACCCAAAAAAATACTAAAAATAGTAATTTGTTAAAAAAACTGAAAGAGACAATGGTGGGGCCCCAAGTGGAATAGGTGGGTGGCCACCAATATCCACCTGGATCATTCCTCCCCCCTTAGGAAGCAATGGTCTCCATTGCGTTGAGTTCCTCCATGAGATGAGGAAACTTCTGTTGAACCTGGTCCTTGGTGAACTACTTGCCTTGGTGCAGGAGTTAGCCAGATTTGACAACCCAATACAGTTGGATCTTCTATTGGCAAGTATTCTTGATTTGAATGTCCATGATACAGTCTGTGGTGGCCTGTTCCATGCTGTCTGGGTTTAACTCTTTTGGTGTGAGTTCTTCTACAATGTCAGAGGTGTCCAATAGAGGTGGGAAGTAGGGACGAAGGTAGTCTACATTGAATACTGGTTGCAGACAAAGGAATGGTGGAATACTAAGCTCAAAGGAATTGTTCCCTACAACCTTGGTGATGGTGTACGACCCATATCGGAGTGGGTGAATCTTGTGGTGGGGTCGAGTGAGGCGCTCCTTCTCCAAATGTGGCCACACTTTTTCATCCACCTAGAAGTTGTGTGGCACCTGATGTTGATCATGTCATTGCTTGTAAATAGCATTTTCTTTGTCCAATATGTCATGAACCTATTAGAAGATGTACTGAATGCACTCGATGAAGTTGTTTGCTTTATCAGCTTCAGACTTGACATGAGCCGAATCGACTTGAGTAGCTGCAAATGGCATGGCTATGTCAATGGGACATAGTGGATGGAATCCCAAGCCCACCTGAAAGGGGTTGTGGTCGGTTGAGCTGTGGAGAGCCTAGTTATAACTGTGTTGTACATAGGGAAGGCTCTCATCCCATGTGCGTAGATGCTTTGAATTGTACATGTAGAGAATGTGTACAATAATCTTGTTGATGACCTCCATTTGGCCATCACGTTGGGGATGGAAAGATGTGGACTTCGTGAGCTTGGTGTCCAAAATTAACCAGAGGCTGGACCAAAATGTGCTCAGGGACCTATTGTCCTGATCTGATATGATAGACTGTTGGTTCCCAAAGTGCACCCACACTCATTCAAAGAAGAGTTTAGCAGTGGCTTCTGCTGTGATAGTCTTCTTGTAGGCTGCCATAATGGCCATCTTTGAGAATCTGTCGACGACCACGAAAACACAGTTATTCCCATGCTTAGTAGAAGGAAGGCCTGACATGTAATCCATGGAGATGGATTCCCAAGGTCGACTAGGGGTAGGTATCAGAGTATAGAGTCCTTGCTTCTTGATGATAAGTTTTGAAATGGCGTAAGCAGTGCAAGATCTAATGTAGTTCCTGACATCCTCTCAAAGGTTCGACCAATAGAAATATTTTTCCAATACTGCCACTATTTTCTCGACCCCAAAATTACCAGCGAATTGACTGTAGTGCACTTCCCGTATTGTGTTGGCACACTCGCTTGAAGGAACACAAAGGTGTCCCAAGTGACATAATAGTGCATCTTGGAGGTGAAAATTTGGAACTTGCATACCCCCTAAGAGTGCCTGGTATGTGTAGTTGAATTCTGGATCGCTCTTGTAGAGATGTGGCCAATCAAAAGTCTCATGCCCACAAGAGTTGGGAATGGTGGTTATGACCACGACCGGTGGTTGGCTGAGGCAGTCTACAACATTATTGGTGCTACCCTTCTTGTACCTGATGTTCAAATGAAATTGTTGCAGATATGTGGACCACTTCTGATGGCTATCATTTTGCAAATTCCCTTATGTCTGTATGAACTGCAGGGGTCGATGGTCTGTGTGGATGATTGTCTCCTTCCCCAAATATAATGCTTCCATTGTCGACAAGCTTACACAATGGAATACATTTCTTTTTCATAAGTGGGATACTTTTGAACTGTGTCGGACAATATCTCACTGTGATATGCCACTGGATGCCCTTTTTGAGTAAGAACTGCCCCAATAACATAGTCAGAGGCATTTATCTCAATCTCAAATGATTTTTGCAAGTTTGGTAATGTGAGAACTGGGGCAAAACAAAGGCAATGTTTCAATTCTACGAATGACTTCTGTTGAGATTCCGAACAACAGAATTTTTCTTTCAATCCTCCCTTGGTGACTTGACTCAAGGTCCAAGCAATATGAGAGAATCCCAACACGAACCTACCGTAGAAATTAGTAAGACCCAGAAAGCTGCGAAGCTCTGTTAGGGTGGTTGGGGCTGGCCAATCCCGAATGACTTGGATCTTGGGTGGATCCACATGCACCCCCCTTTCATCAATAATGTATCTGAGATATTGAACCTGGGTCATGCCAAAAGTGAACTTCTCTGAATTGGCACACAACTATTGTTGCCGCAGTTTTTGGAGGACTTCTTGGATGTGGTGGAGGTGCTCTTCCCAAGTCTGGCTGAAGATCAGAATGTCATCCAATTATACCACTACAAATGAGTTGGTGAATGGATGCAAGATGTCATCCATCAACCTAATGAAGGTTGCAGGAGCATTTTTCAATGCGAAAGGCATGATGCATGATTCGAAAAGGCCCTCCCTGGCTTTGAAGGCAATCTTCCACACATCAGAGGGTTCGATTGGTACCTGGTGATACCCAGAGTTCAAGTTGATCTTACTGAAATATTTTTCCCCATTGATTTGGTCTAGAAGGTCATCAATGCTTGGGATTAGGTACCTATTCAAGACAGTGATCTTGTTTAGCGCTCGATAATCAATAAAGAGTCTCTAAATCCCATCCTTCTTCTGTACCAACACGATCGAGCTCCCACATGGTAATGAAATTGGTCGGATGTGACCTTTTTGCAGCAGATCCTGAATCTGCCTCTTGATTTCATCATTCTCTAGAATAGAGCACCTATAGATTGGTCCATTCGGTAGCGCCAGACCTGGGATCAGGCCAATGGTGTGCTTGACCTGATAGTATAGAGGCACCCCTGTGAGTGAGGTGAAGATGTCCCCGTACTCCTCCACAACCTTGTCCATTTTTTGTTGTCGTGTAGAGGAGCCATGTATAGAGGTTGTGGCCATAGTATTCTTCTTTCCCTGGGGGCGGATCATCAGGAAAAAAAATTCCTAGTTTGGGAAATGAGCTTACTGCATTGTTTTGTAGTAACCAAAGTGATAGTGGGAGGCGGTGGTACCTCTGGTATCCTGTACAATTTATTTCCCAAAGTAACAATAACAGCACGAGGTCGGGACTCATACATAGCATGTCGCTTCCATAAGTATGGTTGGCCTAATAATACATCAAAAACATCAATAGGAGCAATTTTTACACAACACCTCATCTGTGAAGGGCTTGATGCTATAAGTAAAGCAACACTACTAGCTGATGCGGAGATCCTGTCCTTGGTGAAGCCACCCGATGGTGTATGGTTGTGGGTGCGTTGTGGTCGGCAAGCCCAACCGCTTCATGACATCTACTGAAATAAGGTTCTTTTGGCTCACATTTTCGAAAATGAATCATAGCGGGGAACCCTTTACCCAAATCTAGGAGTGAAAGAGATGCTCCGCCTCCTTTGGATCTTCTGGTTACTCCTTCTGGATCTTCATAATGGAAACAGTGGCATTAGGCTTTGCATCAATAATTTTCTTCCCCTTTTCATTCACCTTGTTAGGTTCTGATTCATAGTCGGAGCATGCATCTGATTCAGAAGCCCTCATCTCAGCCATTAGCGACTGCTTGGCCCGACACTCAGTTGTGTTATGAGTGGAGCTCTTATGGAACTCCCACCACTTTCTCGTGTCCTTCTTTGGCTTCACGGTATTTTTATTTTGTTTTGTCTTTGGTAGGTTGTCTTGGGCTACCATGCCTTGGATTTGTCCTTTGTTTTGAAACTTGGGAGCACCTTTCCCTTGCTTTTGATTCGCAGACCCAAAGTCTCGCTTCTTCTATTTGAATTTCTGTTCAATCTTGGTAGCATACAAGTATGCCGTACCAAGCGAGGATATGTTTAGGAACTCCATTTCCTCCTGAATGTATCTATGCAGACAACCGCGATACTTTAGCACCAAATTTTTCTCTGAATCTTTGATACCCAACTTTGTGCTCAGGGTATGGAACAAATTCATTAGCTCATGAACATCTTGATCCCTTTATTGCGTCAGCATGGTCCATTGTATGTACTTGTCCTCATAGCTCCCCATGGGATAATATTGTTCGTTTATGGCATCTCGGAAAAAATTCAAAGTGGGTACGACTGAGAACAGAGAGGTTTTTGTCTCATTGTTTTTCTCACAGTAGATTTCCCACCACTCCTTGACATGGGGGGTAGCTTTGAGGAGTGCAAAAATAATCCTCTCTCAGTCAGAAAATTCATGAACAGAGAAATACCCTTCTAATAGATTCAACCATCTATCTACAGCATATACCTCTATTTTACCCTCAAATATTGGAACGTCAAATTTTACTTGTACCTTAAAGGGAGTCGCGCCTCCAGAGTGGCTACTAGATGCAGATGCACTGCTGGTGGGTAGTCATTGAAGGATCTGGGAAAATTTATCCATCATCGCGTTCCTTTGTTTTTCGAGGGCCTGTTGGAGCAATATTTTGATAGGATCTCCTGCTTCCTCATCTTTATTTTCGTCCCCTATGGGCATCTTTCGGGGTTTGCGAGGCTGATATTGCAAAGGTTCCACCATATCGAGCCCTAACTCCTTATACCTTGACCTCGTTGGGGACATGCAAAGAAGGATCAAGAAAAATCAGACCTCTCTGATACCACTGATATGGATTTATGCAGGAACACAATAGAAGATAGAAATAACCATAAACATATAAATACAACAGAAATAAGGCTTCATTTCATTAATACAAAATCATAGAAATATTCTTACAAACATGATGGAAATAAAATAGCTAGGGTGCTGGTAGCGAATCTCTGAGAAGAGATGTGGCAGCTACAGACCTATGAACTCTGTTACAATGAGGCTTGAGGGCCTATTTATTATGGAGAAATAGTGGAGAACTCTAAACGTCCAAAAACCTAACCCTAGGAAATGAAGTGCCAAAACTATGGGCCCTGTTTCGGTAAATTGGTGTTTTAACTTCCCGAGGACGTAACTTTCGCATACTATCTCCATTTGGGGCTTCAAAATAGCTTCAGAAGTTCAAGACCTGAAAAACTGCTAAAAATAGTAACATGAAAAAAACTGAAAGAGACAATGGTGGGGCCCCAAGTGGAATAGATGGGTGGCCACCAATATGCACCTGGATCAAGGTAGATCATCCTTATTTCAAAGAACGCCTATTTAAAGACAAAGCATTGAAGTAGTGAAGGGCTAGATATTTTTTGCACTAATCTAGTTCTTTTATGTATTTGACTCATATCAGTAATACAGAGCGACTTTCTTCTTGACAGACCTAAGATTCTCATGAGGTTTTTAATTTCTTTTTGATCTATATATTTATTTTTTACCACATGCAGTAGATTTCATCTCTATTACTTAAAATTCATAGTTTTATGCTCTGACTTCCTTTAGTGATGAAATGACTATGTTATCCTATGTTTTATGTGTGAATTTCCTATGTTAAAGACCTCTATCTGATTTAGCTTCCATGTCAAGAGACTTTTCCACTGAAACTACTGATTTTTTACTCCATAAGCCCAATGGTAGAAAGCCTGCATTCTTTTCAACCTACAAACATAAAAAACAAGCTACATTTCCCATAGAGTTAGCCATCTAGTATATCATTACTCAATATCATAAATCCCCCTTGAGAGAGCCCTCTCAAACTGAAGAGGCTAAGATTCAGTTAGAAGTGGTTTGAAACAGTTACACTGAGTTGTTTTATAAGCAACCAATCAAGTAAAATTTTTTGATAATAGGACCCTCCGGTAAGAAATTCCGTGTATATGCATTGTTTTGGGTAATAGATTTGTGTGGAGTGTAAACTATATAGTTTCCACACGTATTCTGATATTTGTACAGCTATGTCTGCATCAGTATCTAAAATTTCCTTACCTATTAAACCCATTGTGATGATCTTTATTTCATCTCCGGAATCAGAACCTAAATCATGTGTTATAGTTGTAGTTGTCTTCTCCTTCTCCTTATTTTTAATATTGTTGGGTCTCATATCTGCATTATGTTTCCAACAATGATCTTCATAATTTCCATATTTGGAACAATGTTTGCATGTAAGTTTATCTTTCTCCATCTTGATGGAAGCATTCTTATTACCTTTACCCTTGAACTTACCCTTTCATCTCTCTTCAAACTCAAGGGTATCCTCACTTGTCTCCTCTGAAACATGTTTCCCTCTTGCCTCTAAATGTGTGGCATGTACACAGACTTCATCTAAATTTGAATGATTAAACACGAGAATAGTATGTATTAGGTAACTATGAAAACCTCCAATTTACTTTAGCAAATTTTCTTGAGATGTCAAGTCTACACCCAAAATTAGTTCTCTTCTGGTAAATTCTCGAGTATAGATTTGCACACTTTGTTTTTACCTTCCCTAAAGTTTTTCTTGTCCATTATAGTATTTTGCATGTATTATAATGGATAAAATTGCCTCCTTATGGGAGAAAAAAAAGCATTCCAATATTTTAAGACCTTACCTTGTTTCTTCATGTCCTCTTGAGTTTTTTCTTCCCACTAAATAAGGGCTACACTTTCCAATCTTAGTGAAGCAAGCTGAATCTTGGTGTCATCATCCTTGATTCTTTGTATCCTACAATATACTTCAAGCTGATTTACCCAATTTTCTAATCTTTCAGCATCTACTTATCCATCATACATAGGCAAATCAAACGTAATGTCAAGAATTTAAAAATTGAGTTTTAGCATGACATGGGAGATTGTGGAGGTGTTTGTGAAGGGCTTGTTGTGGAAGAAGATGATGGTGAAGATGGTGGTGAGGATGGTAGTGAGGATAATGGTGCTATGAAAAGTGGTTTGTCACCATTCCCATTACCTTTTGGAGGCTTGTCTCCATATCCTTCTTCTGCTTTTGAATACTTGTCTCCCTTTGGAATATTGCAGCTCTCACCTTGCATCTTTGGGCTTCTCTCCTCATAGAGAACTTTCACCATTATTGTCATAGCAAAGAATGTTTTCCTAAAGTATTCTTGATCCTCTAACATATTTTTGGGCTCTCATTCATGTGAAATACTTTCTGAAGCTTTAACTACAATTTGTGGAAGAATTAGTGGCGAAGATTGTGGCAAACTTGCTCTCCTTTTCCTTGACCTAACTTGAGGATTTGCAAGAACAATATTTCCTTCTCCTCTCTTGAGCTTCAACATTGTAAGAATCACATACACTTACACAAAATTAAGCTCTCACAGTAGTAAAGAAACCAAAGCTCTAAAACCAAACTTGATTTTTATGAGAACTTAATGTAAATGTGCTTGATGGTTTGTAAATTGCAAGTGTTAAAATTGACTTTTTGAGAGATTTTATGTTAAATTTTAAACACGTAAAGTATGAAAATAAACTCTAAAATATACAGAAACACTGGACAATTACGCCATAAAAACAACGACAACATAACAAATGATGAAGGTGTTCACCCCTCCTCGGCTACGTCTTCTTGGTCCATCTACCAATGGCTTGTCCCTCTTTCATTACGCTCGAAATGGTGATTACATGCATCTAAAATGCTCAAATGGCTTCAAAGTGTGTTCCATCAGCTTTAGAATACCCAAAAATGTTTGTCTAGCCTCTTTATGATCCAAAATTTGTCAAAAAATGAAGAAGTTTTGAGCCTCCGTAGTTTTCATCCAAACTGCTCCACAATTTCCACAAAATCCAGACTGGTCCTACAATTTTGACATGTTTTTGGCTAACTAGGCAAAAATTTCACACAATTTTGTGTCGAAATTGTCAGAGCATTAATTTTCCCAATAATGCCACAAATCGAAAATTTAAACACTATGGTTTGACACCAAATAAAATTTTTTAATTAAAAAATTCGGCGGAAACTGCTGGTGGTTAAAGTGGTTGTCACTTGAGTGTTGACCGCGATGGTTTCGGTGGTGGCTTATATTTCATGCGCCTAGTTTTTTGGTGGTATGGTCGTATGGTGTGAAAAATGGGGAGGAGGGGGGGCAGGGCTAAGCCCTAGCCCCTTACCCCAAACCCAATGCGCATAAACTTTATAATGTGTTTTTAACAAATAAAGCGATGGCTCGAACAGTGAAGGCTTGGCATTGTTGTGGTGAGGTCTGATGATCAAATATTGTGCTGTGAAGTTTGAACTCAAACCAATTTTGGTGGGCCCCATGATGCCACATGGTAGCCTCTGGTTGGGCCACGTTGTAGCATGTGGTTGGAAACCTTCCTAACCAATAAGATTCTTCCACCCAGCACGACCAAACTCAAAGAAGTGGCATGCCATGATTGTTCCAACATGCATAGTCACCCTTTCACCATTCAGCCATGTCCATTTAGCTGTATGGACTGCTAACTGGGAAACATGCACATTTTTGTCAAAATTCACCTATTTTGGAAAATTAACAGAACACATTTTTGGGAGCATATGGTTTCAGTTTTATGTGAAACAAGTTGCGTCAAATTCAGAATGACGAGATCTACGCAGTCGTTTAGGTTTCACATGATTCAGACAACTTTATTTTTTTAGCATAATTTTAAGTGCTTGATCAAAGGAGATAGAAGCTAGGCCTTTGGATCATCTGAAGTTTCTCTATCTTCTTATTTTTTTGTTGAGAACTTGGTGTGACAAGTTCTAGCTTGATCCCGAGACAAAAATCTCACGGTGTTAGTTTATGTGTTGGATCCATCTAGGATTCACAAATGGGCTTAAGTGTCATAGATTAGTCATTATTGAGCAACTTCACATATCATTGGTAGGTGATTCAGTATGAATTCTATGAGAATATATATTTATTTTCAGTTATTAAAATAAATAAGACTCTGTATTTTGACATCCCTTTGTGTTCTTATTCATGCTGGAAGTTTATTTTAATTAGAACACTCAAATGTACAAGATATATTGAAAATTTTGCACTTTGAATCTTACACAAACATTTATAATTGAAAAATGTATCATTACTATATATGTTGAATTTTTTTATAACATATGAGTTATAATCAAGTTTCAATTTAATCTAGGTAAATATTGAATATACATGAGTAATTTCACCTATGTGTTTGTGGGATCCACGATCATTTTAAATTTAAATAATACAGAACTTCCCAAAATTGTTATCAATACTTATTTGAATTTTTCTAATTATAACTTAGGAAAACTTCCAAGCAATGATTTTAAGATAATATTAGCATCCAGTGTTGTAGGGTCCTCTTACAGACTGATCATTAATAATGTATATAGTAATTTGATGATAAATGTTAGTTTTATGTAAATTTCCCTGTGCAGTTCAAAATTTAATGGACTGAAATGTAACCCAAAAATCAAAAATTGAATGCTTTAGTTTTATTTCATATGAAAGGTCTAAATTAATCCTAGAACAGAAGAAAATAATAAATAGATAAAGAGAGAAATTAATACAGAAAATCCTGTTAAGAAAAGAACCAAAGAGAGTTTCAGGGAGAGGGAACAAGAAGTTACTTGCAATGAAAAACTGGCCAGAGGAAGTTAAATACTCCTAAAAGAGTCCAACGACCTCTTACATTGTCAGAATATAGGCATTCATATTGGTCTTGTACTCACCGTGGGCTGCTGCAAAAAAAATATAGACAACATCAAGTGAGTGACCTAGAATAACACCCATCATCACTAAGAACCTGTCTGTACAATTAAAGCCACCCTGAACTCTTTGCAAGGAAATCCAGCTAGAATTCCAGTTTTCTCTAGCAAGGCACACCAATTTTATTCCATATATACATACTTTACTTCATAATATAGTCCCAACCTAAAATTATGTCTCACTTTGGCGCAACTTATTTGTAATTTCATGGTATCTTTAAGAATTTTAATTTAACATTTTTCCAACAAATTTAAGAGTAGTTCCATTTTATAAATGATTTTAAGAAAAAAAAATCCATTATGTGTTATGTTCAGAGGTTCTGATTTTTCACAGAGAAAATTTTTATTTTAAATGAAAAAAGCAGAGCATGCTTTATGTTCGAGTTAATCTTGTAACGTAGGGTATTCCAGTTTAAGGGATCTTTAAATAATAAATGTGTGGATTGTAAAATAAAAATAGTCTAAATCGATAAAATCATAAATTAAATAGGCCAAATAACCTGGCCATCACCCATTGAATTAAGCAAGACATAAGAATAAACAATATTGAAGAAAGAGGAGAATTCATTTAAAAAAAAAACTAGTCTCTGCTCCTTCTTAACCACCTCAAAATCCCTCGTTTCACCTCTTTTTTTGTAGACTGTTCAACTCTATTTTCTACCAAAGTAAGATACCTTTTCTAATTGGTTTTCTATCACAATTTTTTTTTGGAAATATAATCCCAACTACTATGTTGTTCCAACAACGACAACAACAGAAAGTATTTTAATTTTCTGACAGTTAATTTTTCGTGCAGGGAAGGAAAACAAGTAGGCTCAGCCATCTTTGCGCCTTGAACCATCATTTCAATTTCTAGTTTTTGCACTCTACACACTCGCAAATTTTCTCACTATAGCAGCCTTCCATTTATGTTTAATCATGGTGCATCCCACACAACATGACCATGATTCGTTTGAATCAACAGCAACCCCTGTACCTCTCCCATATTTTTTTTAACCAACCATAGTCTTATCTCTCTGCCAGAATGGCACAATTCATGGGCCCCACAAGATCCACAACATACCTCGCTCAACCAATAAAATCATTATTGCAACTTTTGGTGCTTACTTCAACCTTCACCCAAACTCATGTGATAAACTCTAGCTCACCTCGCCATGTCATCATCCGCTCAACCAATGAAATTGCATCGCAACAAATTAAGGTTGACTCAACCGACTCTTTGTTTGATGCGATAAAACATTGTGACCAAACTCCCGTTCAATTTTCGCACCGATTTGTGGTGATGTCACGATTCACATTTTTCCATGCGATAAACTCATCGAATCACTCCAACATATGCTTTGTAATGTTTTTTTTGTTTGGTAAAAGTCCACGACAAAGTATGTTAACATAGCTCATTTCAATAAAGTTTTATATAGTTTTTAACACCACAGGATTTTAATTTTAGTGCTTTGTTTTAAATGTTTTAGGTTTGGGGCTATGGATATATATTCTGTGCTTTGCAAAATATACAAAAAAAAAGGCGGAACAATGCAAAATCATGTATATGAGAAAAACAGTTCAATGTAATAAGAGAATTCAAAAATCAATAGAACAACAATTTTTTCTTTCGCTCCACTGAATTTTTATTGTGTATCCATTTTTCTCTGTTTGAGAATTAAATTATAAATCTTTCTGTGTTAAGAGAAGGGATTTTTTTTAAATTTTTCTATGTTAGTAATTATAAAAAATTCCAACATGGTATCAAAGCTAGTCTAGGCTCTCAGTATTTGCTGATGAAACTGTAGGAAAAGAAGAATAATACCGTTGAAGCTTTTTTTCAGCAAGTCAAGTATTTATTAAAAAAACAGAGTTATTGTTTGTTTTAAGAATACAGCCCAAAGAAATATAAAAGAGAAGTCTTATGAGTTTTTAGAGACAGAGGTTATCTCTCGAGGAGTGAGAAAGTTTAGCTTAAATACATAGTCAAGTTTTTTCTACAAAGCTAACAATGGAAGGAGCCAACACAATCATGAGTATGCGAAATACTCAACTCCCACAATTCAATGGGAAGAACTATGACTATTGGGAAATCACAATGAGACCCCTGTTTGCATCTCAAGATTTATGGGAGCTGATTGAAGATGGATTTGAAGAACCATGAGATGAACAAGAATTTAATGCCTTGAAACAAGTGGAGAAAGATTTGTTGAAGAGTAATAGAAAGAAGGACTCAAAATCCCTCTTCTATCTCTTTCAAGTAGTGCATGAAAGCATATTTCAAAGGATTACAACTGCCAAGAAGTCCAAGGATGCATGGGATACCCTCCACACAACCTATCAAGGTATGGAGAAGGTAAAGACAACAAAGCTTCAATTGATGAGAAGAGATTTTGAAGTCATTTGCATGAAAGATTCTGATACAATAGACTCATTCTTTACACAGTTGATTGGGTTGGTTACAAAAATAAGGTCTCACAAAGAGATATTCGAAGAAATAAGAATAGAGGAGAAAATATTGAGGAGTCTACCCTCAAGATTTGACGTGATAGTAACAACCATTAAAGAGACAAAGAATATCTCGATGTTTATTGCTGATGAGCTTCATGCATCACTGATGACACATGAAGAGAGATTGAACAAAATAACAAACTCATTTTTGGAGCATGCCTTCAAGACCCAAATGTCCCTTGGAAGAGGCAGGGGTCGAGGTAGATCAGACTACCAAGGAAGAGGTAGAGGGAGAAGCCAAAGTAAAGGAGGAAGAAGTAGCCCAGCAAATACAAATGGAAGGGGCAACAACCAAAATCAGAACCAAAGCCAAGGCAGAAGCCAACAAGGTGGAAAAAATCAAGCACATGGTCAAAGATATGATAAATCAAAAGTCAAATGTCATTACTATAAGAAGTATGGGCATTAAGCCAACGAATTTACGAATAAACAGAATGACATGGGTAATCATTAGGGGAATTTTGAGGTCTAAAATGGGCCTCCTAAGAAAAATGTACAACCAAAATAAACTTTATAACAAACAATAGGATTCAAGATGAAAAAGTCAACTATCGGGGACGATTCACCATTTTTTCAGTAAAAGGGTAAAAATATTAAAAAGTAATAAAAATATTTTTTCAACTTATCTCCCAAAATTTTTACTCAAATTTCGACCGGGAATGCTCATTGAATAAAAAATTTAATTCCTCATCCAAGGAGTACCCATTTTTCATAATTTTGATGGACCCTACTACATGAAAAGTGATAAATACATGAAAAAACGTGATTGCAATCAAATTTTTAATGTATTTCTCATTTTTCATGTAGCAGGGTCCATCGAAACTATGCAACATGAGTACTCCTTGGATGAGAAATTAAATTTTTCATCCAACGAGTACTCCCACTCGAAATTTGAGTAAAAACTTTGGGAGATAAGTTGAAAATATGAGTTGAAAAAGTAGTTTTTTTCTTTTTTCCCTCTAAAATTTAATGATGTCATCAAATATTATTTGATTATTTCCACTATTATTTTACAATTTCCAGGAGGTCCATTTTAAACCTCAAAATTTCCCTAATGAGACCCAGTGCTAAATTTACTAAGGAAACTCAGAGTCAAGAATATTTTTTTTTAGCATGTAATATTGCTGAAGAGAAGAATGAAGATATATGGTTTTTAGATTTAGGATGTAGTAACCATGTGACTAGAAACATGGGAATGTTTTCTATGTTGCATGAAAATGTGAAGTCTCAAGTAACATTGGGGATATATAGTAAAGTCTCTGTCATGGGTAAAGGTAAAGTAAGTGCTTTAACAAAGAAAGGATAAAAGAAGAGCATATCCGATGTATTTATGTACCAAGTATGAAATGTAATTTGTTAAGTATTGGATAGCTCATTCAAAAGGGCTACAATGTATTTTTTGAAGATGAGTATGTACCATCATGGATAAACCACAAAGCAAGAAATGTATTGCACAAGTAAAGATGACCAATAATAGAATTTTTCCTCTCGAAATGAGAGAAGATTTGAAGAAAGGAGTTGCAATCACAGCTATAACTCAAGAGATATTCCAAAAGGAAGAAACATATGAAAACTGGTTGTGGCATTTGATATTTGGACATCTCAACTTTGGAGGTCATAATTTGTTACACGGAAAGGGAATGGTAAAGGGATTACCATTGATTGGGAAACCGAACAACCTTTGTCAAGGCTGCATGTTGGAAAAAAAACACGGAGAAAGCTTTCCATCAGGAAAGAGAATAAGGGAAAAAGCACCATTAGAAAATTTCCATTCAGATTTGTGTGGATCAATTCAGACACCATCATTAGTAGGCAACTAGTATATGCTTAATTTTATTGATGATTACACAAGAAATACATGGGTATACTTTTGAAAATTGAAGAGTGAAGTTTTTGAGAAGTTCTGCCACTTTAAATCTATTATTCAGAATCAAAGTGGGCAACATATTAAAGTTTTAAGGAATGATAGAGGAGGAAAATATATCTCCAAATATTTCATTCATTTTTGTAGGGAAAATGGGATAACTAACAACTTACAACCAGATATACACCTTGGAAAAATGGTGTTGCTGAAAGGAAAAATAGAACCATCATGGACATGGTAAGAAGTATGCTGAAGGTAAAAAAATTTCCAAATGAATATTGGGCTGAAGCTATATATTGTGCAGCATATGTTCTAAATAGATGGCCAACAAAGAGTGTTATGAGTAGAGTTATGGAAGAAGCATGGAGTGGGATAAAAAAAAATTTCACCCACATGAGAGTATTCGGTTGTGTGTCTTATGCACACATTCTGGATCAGCTGAGAAAGAAGTTGGACATCAAGAGGGAGAAGTGTATATTTTTTTGATACAGTGATAAATCAAAGGCATATGTGCTATATAAACCATCCACCAAGAAGTTTATTATAAGCAGATATGTGCAGTTCATTGAAGAAGAAGCTTGGGATGGAAGCATTGAAAAAACAGTGAATATGAAGACTTGTGTGTCTCAAGAAGAAGATGAGGAAGAAATGGCTAAACGAAATCCCTCATTGAGAGTACCTACTCCACCAACACAAGGATAGCAAGGGACACTAGAAGCCAGTATGAGAACACCCTTGCGAAGTGATGAAAGTGCTTCTCCAAGCACAACACAAGGAGCAGATTTGAGTGCTTCTACAAGCACAAGTTCAACGAGTGAAAGAAGAACAAGATTCAGAAGTTTGAATGAAAGTTATGAGCAAGAGGAAAACAATGAAGGTGTAAATTCTTTATTTTCTTTGTATTGTAATGTAGAATATTCTATTCATTTTGAAGAAGGAGTAAAATATAAGAAATGGATAGATGCTATGTATGAAGAAATAAATGTAATAACAAAAAGCAACACATGGGAATTAGTTGATATTCCTAAAGGCAAGGAAGCGATTGGAGTAAAATGGGTCTACAAGACCAAAAGCAATGTTCAACAAAGGATTGAAAGGAACAAGGCTAGACTTGTTTTCAAAGGCTACAAGAAAAAACAAGGAAGAGATTATGAAGAAACATTTTCACCGGCTACAAGAATGGAAACAGTAAGAGTAGTGTTTTCTATTGCAACACAACACAAGTGGAAAATTGATCAAATGGATGTGAAATCAGCATTCCTAAATGGAGTATTGATGGAAGAGGTTTATGTTGAACAACCTATAGGATATGAGAAAGAACAGCAAGAGCACAAGGTATGAAAATTCAAGAAGGCTCTTTATGGGCTAAAAAAGGCACCAAGAGCATGGTACAATAGGATAGATTCCTATCTACTGGACAATGTGTTTGAGAAATGTGAAGGAGAACCCACATTGTACATCAAGGAAAAATATGGTAATAAGCTCATTGTTTTTTAATATGTTTTTGATGTGATATTCACAGGTAATTATGCTTACCTTATTGAAAATTTTAAAACAATCATGAAAGAAGAATTTGAAATGACTGAGATCAAATTGCTAAAATACTTCTTAGGAATAGAAGTAGAGAAAACTAAAAATAAAATTTTTATTTCCCAACAAATTATGTGAAGGAAGTTTTGGAAAGATTTAACATGCAGGATTGCAAGGTAGAAATTACTCCTACGGTGATAGGATTGAAGTTGAGCAAAGAAGACAACAGCGATGATTTTGATCCAAGTTTGTATAAGAGCATATATCGTAGGCTTATGTATTTGACTGCAACTTGGTTGGATATTATGCATGCTGTAAGTTTAATTTCCATATTTATGGAGAGGCCAAAGGAGACACATTAGCAAGAAGGAAAAATAATTCTAAGGTATGTGAAAGGAACAAAGGGGTATGGTATTTTATACACCTCCTCTAAACATTTTCAGTTAATTGGATATACTGATAGTGATTGGGCTGGAAGTATAGATGAAAAAAAATGTACTTGTGGTTATGTTTTTCATTTGGGATCAGGAGCCATTTCATGGGCTTCCAAGAAACAACCTATTGTGGCTTTATCTACAACAAAGTGAGAGTATGTGGCAGCTACAACAACAGCATGTCAAGAAATATGGATGAGAAGAATGCTAAGAGATTTATGCCATCAACAAGTAAAAGGCGGAACAATTTATTGTGATAATAGCTGAGCAATAGCATTATTAAAGAACTCATTGTTTCACAAAAGGACAAAGCACATAGATGCTAAATATCATTTTATCAGAAAATTGGTGAACAATGGAGAAGATGGTTTTCAACACTATAGAACAGTGGAACAATTTGTAGATATTTTTACAAAACTTTGGGGCAGAAACGTTTTAATTTTCTCATAAAATGTCTGAAAATGCATGAAAACAACAGTTGTGATTAAGGGGGAGTGTTGGAAATATAATCCCAACTACTACGTTGTTCCAACAGTGACAACATAAAATAATCTTTTAATTTTCTGACAGTTGATTTTTCATGCACGGAAAGACAACGAGCAAGCTCAGTTGTCTTTGCACCTTTAACCATCATTTCAATTTCTAGTTTTTTCACTCTGCACAATCACAATTTTTCGCACTATCCGTAGCCTTCCATTTCTATTTAGCCATGGGGCATCCCACGCAACATGACCATGAATTTTCTGACTCAACCACAACCCCTGTACTGCTCCCGTAGTTTTTTTGACCAACCATATTATTATCTCTCGGCCAGAATGCCACGTTTCATGGGCCCCACAAAATCCACAACATACCTCGCTCAACCAATAGAATCCTTATTGCATGTTTTGGTGCTTACGTTAACCTTCACCCAAAATCATGCGATAAACTTTGGCCCGCCTCGCCATGTCATTGTCCACTCAACCAATGAAATTGCATCACAAAAAATTGACATTGACTCAGTTGACTCTTTGTTCGATGCGATAAAACATTACGACCAAACTCCCATTCAATTTTCGCATCGATTTGTGATGATGTCATGGTTCACATTTTTCCATAAGATAAACTCATCGCATCACTCCAACATATGCTTTTTAATGTTTGTTTTGATTGCTAAAATTCTATGGAAAAATATGTTAACATAGCTTATTCCATAATATTTTATATAGTTTTTAAAACCATAGGATTTAAATTTTAGTTTTGTGCTTTAAATTTTTTAAGTTTGGGGCTTGCATTACACAATAAAAAAAAAAAAGGGATAACAATGCAGAATCACGCACACACACACACACACACACACACACACACACATATATATGAGAACAACAGTTCAATGTAATGAGAGAGTTCAAAAAATAATAGAATAGAAAATTTTGCTTTCGCCCCACTGAATTTTTTTTGTGTATCCATTTTTCTCTATCTGAGAATAAAATTATAAATCTCTCTGTGTTAAGAGAAGGGAATTTTTAAATTTTTGTGTTTGTTAGGAATTAGTAGAAATGCCAACAAAAAGGGCTATTCTATTCTTTTTTTCTACCACAAATAGAGCCTAGTTCCACTCTGTTTTTTTTAACCAAAGTAAGAACTACTCTTTGTACATATGCACAGAAACTAAAAAAATGCATGGAAAACAAAATATTCACAGAGTTTCATACATTCCCAACAATATAATGGAAAAAATATGACAGTAAAAAAAAATTTAAACATGCGTCACTTCATGCTGAAAGGAAATTTGTGACAGATTTTTTTTAGTATGCAAAGAGTGGTTGGATTATCGAGATTTAGAAAATACTTGGGATTATTTCTATGAATATTTTTTAATGGAAATTACTTGCATAATTTTAATGGAAATTACTTACATTCATAATGCTCAAACTGTCTCTTATATGTACAAAAAATTAATTTCTGAATGGTTTGGTGAAGATTTTTGCATATTTTTTTTAAGACTTTGGTTTTTCAAAACATTATCTCCATCATTGATCAACTTTCTGATGAAATGGTACCTTGCCTCAATATGTTTACCTCTTTTGTGAAACACCCAGTTTTTGAATAAATCAATTTCAATGTTGTTGTCATAATAGACTATTGTTGTTGTTTCCTCTTGATTACTACTGAATTCTTTCAACATTATTAAGACTGAGTTCTTGAATAAATAAATTTTAAAGTTGTAGTCACAATAGATTTTTGTTGCTTCTTCTTTTTCACCACTAAAGTCTTTCAACATTCTTCTCATCTAAATTTTTTGACCAGTTTTAGCTATGGAAAGAGAGACAATTGGTTGTTTTTTGAAAATTCATGAAATGACTCTCCAACCCAAATGAAAAAAATAGTCTGATGTGCTCTTTATATCATTTACACTTCATACCCAGTTAATGTTTGTGTACCCAAAAAACCTAAATTCATTTGTTTTAGTATACAATTTCGTTAACATAAGTTTGAATACTTTTAGCTACTAAGGAATGCGACTCTTTTGGAATATCCATAAATCTACATATCAAACTCACTGCATCCATTAGATCATATTTAGTTGTAGTCCATGATTTTGTATGGTGTTGGATCTACATCAAACTTCCAACCATGAGTTTGTACGGTGTTGTATCTACATTCTTTCTACAATATTCTTTACTCAATTTAAAACCCATGGTTTTTGGTTGTTTTTCATTTTAATCATTTTCAAGATGTCTATTGAATACTTTAATTGAGAAATAAAAATGGAATTTTCTTTCACTACTATTGCTAGCCCTATAAGGAAAAAATTCAACAGTTAAACATCATTTAATCCTACATGGTTTCAGCCTTAAAGGAAATGGTGACAATATTTTTGTTGGTATGCAAAGAATGACAAGGTTACAAAGATTTCGTGAAGTGGTTGGTATTATTTCCAATGAATATTAACTTTAATATAGTATTAAAAAGACATTTATGAAAAATTATTCACAACCTCTATAAGATGAATAAACTCTATATGATCTAATAAATTCATGGATGAGATTTGAATGCTAATCTTTAAGTTGATGCTTGACTCAGAAAAGGGAACAAAATTCCCTCGTCGAGGAATTCTGAGCCTTAAAACATTCTCCATCTGAAAATATATTGTTCATTTTAATTTTTGCAAATTGCATTAGAAGTTTTATGGTTAAACAATATGAAAATACATAAAGGATTTATGTTAGTAACTCAAAGTATGGTCATAGGTAAAGAATATACAATGCTTCATCAATTTATTTTCATGGTAAACCACAATTGTTAAACAAGTGATATAGTGTCTCTAAGAAGAAAAAACACTCCCAGATCAAGGTGCTCGAAGGTCGATGCCACCGGCGACATCGTAAGACAAGTGGTGGTATCGTACCATGCACATTAACTATGATAGCCAAACCTTCCATCAAACGAATGTGGAGGTATGTGGAGGATATGGGGATGATAACACAATTATTAAGACAACATGTGTTGTCAGAAGCATGGGGAAAAAGGTAATACATGGGTGGTTTCAAAAGACATAGTTTGGCTTGCCAAACAACATTTCCCTTTGGTAAAAATGGTGAATTGCAGTGGTGGGTGGAGACTGGAGCTTCCATAGTTCACAGGATTTTTGCTCTAGTTCATGGGTATGTTCTTCTCCATTTAAAACTCATGTTATTTGTCATCAATAATGATATGCAGCAGGATAGTGTAGTGTCTACATGTATACCAATTCTCTTAACCATTTGCTCTGTCACCATACCACCAGAGGCTATTAAGCCTTGTTTCGCGACCCTTGTAAAGATGGGAAGGTTAATAAAATTTCATTATTTTCTATGAAGATCCATTAATGTCTCTTAAAGAGTTGTCAAGTTGGTTCTGTAGCTTTTTTTGTTAAATTTGGGATCTAGAAGTGGCAGAAAGGGGAACCAATCTTCTATGTGGGCTTCTAAATCGAGGCAAAGGAATTTCTGTAAATTTTTTTATGACGATCTTCATAGCAATAGGTAGGGTATTATGCTTCTAATTGGTCATTTACATGCTTTCTAGTCTTGCCTTATTATGAATTCTTGTAACTCTAGGAGGCAGGGTATTCTGAAGAAAATCTATCTAGGTTTTATAGTGCTATTCTATCATGGTTTTAAATTGCAACTCTGTCGTTCTTATAGTCTCGGTTCTCGTTTTCACTTTCGCTCCTGTAATTTAGAAAGATAGGGTACTCTGCTGCAAATTAGTGAGCTACATGTTCAATGTTTTGGTTTTAACTGTAATTCTGGTAATTACGAGAATCCAAAAGGTTTAGGGAGGGTAGTTAAAGCTATGCTAGTGAGTCATTACTGCATCTGTCTATATGTCCAATTTAAATTTTGTGGTGGAAAAATTTTCGGACTTCGACATAATTTCAGTCAAGAGGAGCAACACGAGCTTCGACAAGATGTTGGTCAGGAGATAGGAAGATTAACTGTTATACCCTTGCTTTTCCATCATACAGGATCATATATTGCTAATACAAATTTAGTTCAGAAAATTACACAGTACAGAACAATGGTTAAGAGGCAGACGAGACAGAGAGTGGCTCAAAATAAAGATAAAGGGAAACAGAAGATGATTAAACCTGAAGCAAAGAGCAGAAAGTGAGGTAAGAAGACAAAGAAATGGTTTTTAATGAATGTCTCGATAGTACACTCCCTTGGGAATCTGCCTCAAGTCAGGAAGGTAATTCATGGTTGGGAAAGAGAAACTCAAATTAATGAGGAAGACAATGAAGCAGAAGCGAAAATTCTGGACTTTATCACTGATCCTGGCAACACTAGAGGTCATATTTCACTATTCAATCAAATATTCCATACATACTGAATCATGAAGTGTGTTCCGGCTAAGGCTATTCAAAGTCTTTATGCAAGAAACGAGACTCAAGAACCAAAAATGATGGAATTTCTTCAGGATATTTATGTTCAACTCCAACATATAAAGGCGAATCAGTATCAAGCGAGGGACCGTATTGGACGAATTGAAGACCGTATTAGATGAATTGAAAAACAGATTCAACAACTACAGCAAGCGGACATGCCTGGTTCCACGACGAAGGACCCAGAATCAATCGATTCCTCAGATGGATAGTATTCTAGTTTAATCTCATGTTCTTTTGTGAATAATTTTTTTTTTCAGAGAGTGCTTTAGTGTTAAGTTGCTACTTTGTAAATTTCTTAAATAGTGAACTAGCCAATGCGGCGAGTACAAGAATGAAACATTTCCAATTTTGGTTGGCTTTAATGCATTAAGGTGGCCAAAATACCTGGTTTCCTTCGGGCAGGTTGAGGTCACCAACTCACTATCTAATGTAACATGATTTTTGATGATAAATATAAAATAGCAAGGTACTACCAAATTGACAGAAAAAAAAAAAAAAAACAACACGATGCAAGTTCATATGCTAAAATTATAGCTCCATGGAAAAAAATGCACATGCCATAGTTGTTGCAAGGCTTAGGCAAAGGACTTGGAAATCCTCCTACTTCCCATAAACACTTTTTGAAGTAGTGAACAATTTTAATATATTTTGGAAATGCATCTCCTTCTCCTTGATGTTTACATTTTATGACATCGAATTGACGGAAAATTAACCCAACATGCCACTGCTGCACAACTCCCTACTATGAGCATTGCTAATAAACTTTTCTTTGCACTCTCTCGAAAAACTTGGGGAAGACATTCTCTGCTATATTCATATGTTCACAAGTACACACCACGAGCCAGAGCATCACTAGACAATTTTTTTTTGTTTAGGTCATAACTTATCATGTGTATTTCCACATCACATCTTAACAGCAATTTGCGAACTTTAAATAATGAAACTCTCATAAAATTAAAATTTAACAACATTTTTTATATTTTTACAAATAAAAGTAAATATCATTTTATTTTCATTTCGCAATCTACACAAGTTGACAAATTATACTCATAGTCATATTTGAAATAATAGGGAAGAATTTATATACATTTTCTGTAAATAAATAATTGTTGACCGCAAACTTTAAATAATCAGGCTGTCATAAAATTAAAATTTAACAACATTATTATATTTTTACACGTAAAAGTAAATATCGTTTTATTTTCATTGCACAATCCACACAAGTTGACAAATTATACTCATTGTCATATTCGAAATATTAGGGAAGAATTTATATACATTTTGTGTAAATAAAGAATTGTTGACCTCGTTTTAATAGTTGTATTTGTGCAGCAATCTGTAACCATATCCACGTATGGGGCTTCAATCTCCTAATTCATTTCTCAGTCATCAAGATTAAGAGCCCATCCGAACTCCTCATCATATACACATGAGATTATGGGATCTTTTCACCCCAAAATTTTTGAAGCAAAAGATGAATCACTACCTTCTCCATAAATAGATTTATTCATGTCCATACATGCAAAAACAGTTCATTACACAAAGTGCTTTCTATTTGACCTAAAAAATATTGTTTCTCATGGAAAGCGATTTTGGTTTACTCCAAACCATCAAAAACTAAATTATGGGAGAGTACTTGCCTCATCATGAGACAGACCAACATTTAATTAAAGTACATAAAACTTCAAATTTTTATTTTACGATAACCTATCCTTGTATAAAAATAGAATCAAAGATAATTTTCTTTTTCTTCATCAAAGAACACTACGAAGAAGCATTTTAATATTTTTGGAGTGCAAACCTACTCTTTTTGAATTTATTGCAAGACATACCACTTTAGTTTTACCTTGCTTGTGCTTCTCTACTCTTTCGTCATTTTGTTCTAACTCAATCACATTCCCTTTTCCCACACTTTTAATCTGACCTTACTTATCCTTGCGTATTTACTCTTACTCTTACTCTTACTCTTTTTGGGCTCTTTTGTTAATGCCCAAGATGTTATTTTTTTTTTTTTTTCTTGAGTTGAAAAGATATTTTCTACCTTTCTTTTGTTAAATCATGCTTGTCAAATTTTTCTTCTGTGCATAGGCTTCTTTATCCTTGTCAAGATTATTTTACCATCCTATTTTTTTTCCATCATTCTTTTAGCTTAGTTGTACTTTCCTCTATCATCATTTTTTTGTCATGGAATTTTAATCTTCTTCTTTCTTTTTCATATTTTTTCATCTTACTTGTAAATACACATTATCATTGTCGAATTTTAACTATTTTACTAGGATACTACCTTGTTCTTGGTTGAGGTCATCATCATGATATTTTTCAAGTCCTAATATTATTTTTACATTGTACTCAATGGATTTTTAAAATAATGTTAAATGTTTGAATGACCAATTCCATTATATACTGATTGGTGACAATAGCTAGTGAAAATGGCAACTCAATTATTTCAAAACTCACACCAATGTAGTTTCATTGTATTATTGATTTAAAAAAAAAAACTTTATTCTAACTTTCATTTTTATGCTGTAAATACTAGACATTTACACCTTTTAATTTGGTCTTCATTCAACTTACAAAACACTACAAATTTGACTAGAAATAGAAAAATCACTGTATATGACATAATATAAAAAATTGACTTGATGTTGAATTTCACTAATGCTATACCAAGGCACCATTATATAACCATGATATTTCAACTCATACATGGAATTTACCTTGAATTTATTTTATATGTATATTACTAATTATTTTATGTAAATTTTTAATCTATATCAAATATACTTAAAATTGTTAAGCACAAAGGAATGTAGAAACTAATTGTAGATTCAATACTACGCATGTAATGTTGTAAAGAATAAGAATCAAATCTACTCTACTCATTTGTGTAAAGAAATTAATGATTGAGAACATATATCAAAAACATGTGATGTGAATCAATATAAATACATGAGGATTTATTTAGGGGAAAGCTATTGCTCAAAGCCCCTCCCTATGTTTATTGCATTAGTTAGAAAATAGAGAAGAAATGCAATGCTTGTTCAAGACTCAGAGGCCTTTGCAAAGAATAATCTCTCTTACTACGTCATAAACTTACTCTGGCTGTGAATTAGCAAATATTCCTACGTGCCAAACTCTTATTTCCTTACAATGTTTCCTTAGGAATTAGCCCCTATTAATTAGGAAATTCCCTCATCTGGATTGTGCAATTCCTTTAGGTCCTTCCTCTAACTATATGGACCATTTTTACACTTTGGAATATGCTACAGCTAATGGAAAACTTCCTTGAAATATCCATCTCTAATGGGTTACTCAATTTCTCTTCATGTATGAGCTAATTTAGGCTAATTGCACTACAAGGAAAAGACCCTCTAGTGGAGGTCATAAAGGAGGTTTTTAGTGTTATAAAATTGGCCAAAATTGTCAAAAAAACATTTTCCACAATATCCTTTTTCGGTAACAGAGGTTTTGGCAGAGCTTCTAACGAAATTTCAACACAACTAAAAAAACTGGGCAGCAGGAGGTTATTACGGATGATTTTTTCATCGGTGCGTTACTCAGGTGTCAATGCATCAGTGCGTGTCATCTAGACAGTCGGCCTAGGATAGTCGAAGGTGTATGCAGTAGGTTGTAAAGGTCTAAAACCGCATTGGGTGCACTCTAGGTGACACAACGCACCGGGTCGTTCTAATGGGTATTGGGATTTGTGTGGTTCCCATATGTCGTATCAACACACCAATTCGTAGTATTTTAGAAATACATCGGTGCGTAGTATCACACAAACAAAATGATTGTTCTAATTCATACTCGTATTTGTGTGGCACCCATAGGTCATACAAACACACCGGTGAGTAGTCTCACATAAAGCACATTGGTGCACAATATCGCACAAACACACAAATTTTTCTAATCGTATTGGTATTTGTGCGGTGTCCATAGTTCGTACAAATGCATTGGTGAGTAGTCTCACATAAACACATCAGTGCACAGTATTGCACAAACACACCGAGAGTTATAATTGGTATTTGTATTTGTGCGGTGCCCATGGATCGTAGAAACGCACTAGTGCATTGTATCATACAAATGCACTGATGTAGAGTAGCTGACATAGAGCAGTGTTCATTTTGTAATTTTTAGAAACATCAACCTGTGATAGTGTAATTATTGTGGTTTTTTAAAATTCATTATTCATCAAAATTTGACACATATCTTATCACAATATTCATATTAATTAAATTTTTATCAATGCATTTGAATGTGATGTTTGGATTAATTTGTTATATCATATCATAATTATTTTGATCTTTTAAAATTCATTATTCATCAAAAGGCGACACATATCTTATAACAATATTCATGTCAATTAAATTTTATTAGTGCATTTGAATGTGATATTTGGATTAATTTTTATATCATATTGTTAGATTTCACATCTCTTCATTATAATATTTAATCATCCATAAATTTAATCAGTGGTGTTAGATTTCACAGTGGCAATGGAGAACACAATATAATAACTTAAAACATATTTTATTATATATATGAATAATACAATCTTTTTCATACAAAATGGGACAGTTATTGGTATCCCTTTGTCTTTCAATTGAGACACTATGTCCATTACGTTAAACAAAATGGTTTATTTCACAAACAAATATTTAAAAAAATACAACACCTTGCTCTGATATCCAAACATAATGATCATCATTCTTCACTTGAACTGTTGTCATTGCTTGAGCTACTTCCATTGCCTGGGTTATTTTGAGGAGTTTTTTCTTCACGGTGTTGATTTTTTTCTTCTTCTTCACCTTCCATCTACAAACATAAAAATAAATTGTAACGAGTGTATATACATTGGTGATAATAATGAAAACTTCAATATTAAATAATATACATCAATGTAAATAAAAAAGAAATGACGTACCATAGAAAAAATTGACTCATGAACTATACACATTCTTTCAAAACCTAATTTCATGCCATCTTTCAAGATTTCATCTGTTGGTGCCATTCCATACTTTGTTTTTTGCAACTTTTATACCCCATAAGAAATCATTTATTTAATATAAAATATTTTTTTGTTCTATTAATTATAGACTGAGCTAAGTAAAACAAGATCGATAGATGCTTACAAATTCCACAATTAATTTCTGATATGCCAACATATACTCACAACTCATTTTTAACCCAATGGCAATCAATTCATTTGATGGTTCTTCTTTGTATGTTAGCACCTGTTGAAGAAATTCAATGATGATTATTCTAAAAAAACTTAAAATATACAAAAATGAAATCTAGTTAAGTTGTTATAAGGAAGTAACAATTACTCACAAATTTAGATATCAACCCTTTCCTTCCTTTTTGTCCAGCTCTATGTGTTGAATGGGTTCCATTTTATTTTCTTTTCTACAAGAAAATACTTGAAAATTAATATTTAATGCTAATTTTTTTATTTATTGTACCTAATGATTGAAAAATTCAATGATTACATATTACATTTGAAGCACGTTGTTGTTGAGATGGCTCCTCCTGTGATGCAATTTTGTCCAATTATTTGACCATCTCCTCGTATACCTTTTTGGACATTCCTACTGGCATATTTTTGATATCATCTCGTTAATATTTTGAGATTTTCATATTCTTCCTGAAAATGTAACATGACAATAAACTATTTAATTTTTATATTGATATATGAAAAGTAAATATAACAAAGGTGATATTTATAAATGATATTTATAAATAATTCTAGAAAAACATTTAAAGGAATATTACTTTTTCATTCCTTCTCATTTTTTTTGTGCGTTTTTGCTATTAAAAGTCTAACATGTCTCATTGACCAATTCTATGGAAACTCTTCCTGTAGTTTAGATAAAATTTGGTTCTTGGAATCATTGGATTTTTTTTTGTATTGTAAGCGGAAGGAACATCTATACATTCATTCCACTAGATACCTCAAACTTTTGTAAAAGTTTTCTCCCCCTTTCGTTAACGTATAGCACCACTCCAGATGAGCTAAGGAGAAATTCATTTTCATTTGCATGTTCTATTTTTTTTTCTTTTCTTAGAACACCATTCCTTTTCTGAGTTGTTCATCCCCGTAGAACATTAAACATATGTGAATTAATAGATTGTTTGAAACATGTTATCTAATAATTTTAAGTATATTATTAATGAAAATATAAAAAGAAACTCATATTGGATTGATAGTATTTTTTTCATTCCCCTGATTCATCCTTTCGCAATTTTTCCATCAAGCTTTTATGTTCTTTTAGTCCTAGATAAAAAATAATCTTATCAAGCTTTTTCATTTTGTGGAACTTACATATAGTTAAAAAATAATATTTTTTGTAAATAATTTACAAAGAACTTTTCATTTTTTTTTTTTCTTGATGTGTTGTCAGTATTTTTGTTACTTGATCTCTTGTCAGCCATTTATTTATCAATATGGAACATGTACCATATCATTCATTAGTATTTTTTATAGATAAATCATGAACTTTCTAGGTAGAAATAAAATCAGTAAATTGGTGCACTTTTCATGTTGTACGCACCGATATCGGTGGGTTGTGTTCTTATAAACGCACCACCAAAATAGTATAAAAAAATGTGATCTATGTCAACAACGAGCACTCATGTGTTATATGTTAACCACCGCACTTATTAACACTAAAAAGATAATAAAAAATTGTATGCTATCATGGAGGGGCCGGTGCAGCCTATTCTTATAAATGGCCCGCGCAAACAGGGGGACTACCGTACTGTACTCTCTTTTGACAAGGAGACCCAGTGCATTATATGTTACATGGTGCACCAATTAACAAAACATAAAAATAAAAAAAATTCTCCAAATAGTACGTGCGCAGTGTGCTATAATGAAATAGTCCATCGGTTCCCTATTTTACATATGGTTCACGGATTAAGATTTTTTTTTTTTGAAATTTTTATCAAATAGTACATGCATGGTATGCTCTGATAAGAAATTGCATCGGTTCACTAGGTTACACAAGACGCACCAATTAAATTTTATTTTTATTTTTTTAAATTCACGTGAGGGACAATATGGATTGGGATCCAAATATGTACGTCATCCCATGGGTTAGATTTCATAGGCGTATATATATAGAAATAAAAACTCTATAAATCTAAAATTAAAATCCTTAATTATAAAATCATAGAAATAGGAAGAAGCATGGGCAAAAACAAAGAGAATGAAGGGTTGGTAAAATGTATTTTTTGTTTTTTTTGTTTTTCTAAAAATGCACAAAAGATTTAATTTTTTTACCTACTGCATAGAAAATAATCTAGAAAATAAAATAAAAAACAATAAAATTTAATCATGAGATCGTTTGAAATTCTATGCTACAGGGTTCGAATCACTAGAGGTTTCTGGCTTTCCATCACCGGTGCATCAATTAATAACACCGCACTGGTGTGTCAGTTAATAACATGCCACTGGTTCCTAGTAACTAAAATGCACTAGTACAGTTATCTATACATAAGCACCAATAACAATAAGTCCATTTTTAAGGCACTGAAATTACTTTTAGGTGTGTGTACTAAAATTTATTGTTGATTTTTCTCAAATGCAGGTAGAAACTATCATAATTATATGGAATGGACAATTATTCAAAAACTAGCTCGTTCCATAATATGTTTCAAATTCCATCTTGGATTTCTCCCTATATATCTTGAGATGTAAAATTTATTTCAAATTTTATTTATATTTTCACTACCTAATTGAATTCATGTTTTTTTTATCCATGTCAATCAACTTAATAAAATTTATAATGTATAGAAATTTATAGTTTCATGCAGATTCAGAATTGAGTTCAAATGCATAAAATATTCAAACAACTCCAAAACGTCAGATGCTCTTATCAAGAGCATCATACTGCAAGGCGCATTTGGTGGATGAAAATCGACAATCGCTTCACCCTGCCAATTGTAGCAACATTACAACTTTTAGCCACAATCCCGGGAAAATAATGGTAATAATAATTTTTTAGTATATTGATGTACTTATTTAAATGTTGTTAGATGCATTCTAAAACGATGATCAACTAGGGGATGATGCTCATATCACTGACACCTTTTTTGAAATTGTTAAATTTGCTTCCAGCACCCTTCTCTTTGGACTTGGTAGTCAGTCAAAGTCTACCTAGTTTGGGACAATGATGTTACTGTATAACTTGAAAGCAAAGGTTGGCTTGTTGAATGCATTTTTCTCGGAAATTTTGAGGTAAGTTACCATAAAGTCCCCCCGTTATATAAATTTGAGAAATATAATCACACAATGAACATTACAAATGGCCAATTTTATGAACGTTAATAATTATATCTGCCTTAATTTATATTTAATATGTTCCATGATCACCAAATACAGCTTATTCAAAGATAAGGTACTTCTGAGTGATAATGTCTTACTCGATAGCTATGAAGATGCAAATAAATTGTTGGGTGTTGAGTACATATCATATCATTCATGTCTGAATGATTGTATTCTATATAGAGGAGAATACACAGACAAGCAGATACATCTAAAATGTGGGAATTATAGGTAGGATAAATAAAAAAATAAGGGTAAATCACGTGGTCCTCCTATTAAGATATGGAAGCACATGCCTACAATCCCAAGGACTCAAAGGATATTTCGTTGCAAATAATTAGCTATGTTGCAGGGATGGCATGCATCACACAAAAGTGAGTTGGGATTTATGATTCAATAACCATGAGGCATATAGAGCATACATGGCCCAAAAAATTCAAGGATGAAGTACAAATTCTATGATTCAACATAGCCATGGATGGCATCAACCCATATTCCCTCCAGAAAACCAAATATTTTGTTTGGCCTTTAGTAGTGATCAATAACAATATCCCCCCATGGTTGTCTATGAAGAATGAACATCTTATGTTAGCTCTCATAGTCGTTGGTAGAAGACAAGTGAAGAATATGGATGTCTACTTACAAACACTGGTATATGAATTGAAGTAATTATGGGATGGGATAAATGTATACGATGTATTAAGGCCCATCATAGCATAGAAGAGTTTTACATTGTATGACATATATTCTTACACGACACATCATTATCTAGGCTTAGGGGTTTCCTCTGGTAAATTAGATATTTATTGATTTGTTTATATACGTAAAAATATTATTTCACACATTAGTCATTTAATTCATTGTAATTGTTCTGATCTTCATGATATTCTTTAACGTGCAATGCATATAATTTGTATACAATAATCTCTTAGGTCTTGTAACAAAAGGGTATTTTGGATGTAAATGTTGTGGACCTTCTCTGAAAGCTAGATTGTCCAACAACCTATGAAATCCAATGTATGACTGCTCCACGGTATTCCTCCAGAATAGCACCCTTACAGATGAGCAACATCCGCTTTCAATGTTAAACATGCGAGAACCCAAAGACCTCCAATAACGATACCATTTGAACAGCTTAGAGCATATGAGAGAGAGAAGGAGAAGGATTTCTTAGAAATGTTCGATTCAAATGGGGAGCCTATGTTTGATGATCCAGAATTCTTCAGCACCTATGTTGAGAAATTTCCGATTGGGATGAAAAGGAAATCTATATTTTATAACCTCCCATTATGGGGAAATATTAAGATTAGCCACTTATTATATCCCATGCATATATTTAAAAATGTTTCATCTTCTTTATGGAGGCACATATCATCGAAATAAAGTGACACATTGGATGTTAGGAAAGATATTAATACAAAAGCTAAAAAGAAACATTGGCCAAGATGATTAGAAATTACAGGAATAGAGGTAGGCGTTGGTCCCTATAATTCATGGTATTTCAAATAAGGTGATGTCCCATGGATTTTAAAAAAATATGATCTTTCTTTGGAAAAGGAAGTTATAATTGGTGTGAGAGTGCCATCTTCATACAGGTCTTCACTATGACACTACTTCATCATGGATGACCATTTGTCGAGGTTGAAATCGCACGACCATTTGAATCTTCTAAGAGTACGTATAATTTCAAAATCATGGTTTTATTATTTGTTATATTATAAATTTTATCCCATGCATGGATCATAAAACATAACTAATTTTGTATATTATTGAAATTTTTTATAACTTTCAGTGTCATTATCCTTTTCTCGTGCATGGGTGTGTGAAACATAAATTCCCTCAAGACCTAGGATGTGCCATATCTAAATTATCAACATTTTTACATTGGATCGCATCAAAGGATATTCATGTGGCTAGCATTCCACGTTGGCGTCAAGAAATATTTGAGATTGTTTGTCTGTTTGAGAAGGAACTGCTAATGAGTTTCATGGGCTTATAGGTTCATCTTCTAATCCACCAAGTAGATGAGGTTTAATTATTTGGGGTGGTTTCTTATTTTTGGATGTTCTTCTGACAGAGGTACATGAAGAAATTGAAAGGTTTTGTTTGAGAAAGGGAAAAACCTAAGGGGTCTATGGGAGAGGGGTACATATCATATGAGTATTTATATTATGCCAATGATTACATCAAGTAGATCAAAAATAGACCAGGTGCGGTGATTTGGGACGATGAAAGGGATGAAGACAAAAGATAAGGGGAGTTTCTCCAAACGAATGGAAAAAAAAGCGCTTGATAAAGACTAAGCGACTTATAATTTTTCAAATTTACACAAAGTAAATATTTATGTTGAACTTTGATATAATGTATATTTTGATCCCTATGAACTATATAATGTCAGTTTTATTTCATCAACGAATGTAGAAATTGAAGCAATCAATAAATTCATTCTTTACAATTCTGAAGCGACACAACCATGGATCACATTATACGAACAAAAGAGGATGAAATGGGATAGTGATAGGAAAGAATTCAGATAGTTGAATGGTATAAGTGCGCCTTGTCCCGATAATTTAAAAGACAATATTCGAAAAATATGCCCCAATAGTTGGGTTGCTGACCAAGTCAGAGAGAAATACGGTGCAATCGGTCATTACCAGCGTGCTGAAGAGGATGCACTAAACATACGGAATGGGTGCACCAACTCAGTAATAATATATTAAATTTATATGTACATTTGAAACTTAATAATTCACCTTTAAAATGTAATTACATCTATATTTCATATTTTAACTATTGGGTTATTATAAGACACATGACACTATGATTTTGAACTTTTTTATAGGTGAATTTGTTCTCGTATATGTGGGCATATGGACACCATTTTCACACAGAAAATGTCGATGATGGACACATGACAGAAGGCTATGGAGTAGAAGTTGAGCTCGATCAATCTATTCGATCTAGCCACCGTGGTCAAAACCTAGTATGAGGGACATTAGGTTACGTCAGAAAGATACAAGAGATCATAGAAGTAGATTTCTCTTCTTTCCAATGTGTTAATTTTTGGTGCAAATAGTGGGACACCTTTGATTGGAATATGTAAAGGAATATCACGATAGTAGGTTGATATGTATCAACTCTAGAAATATGTGGGATGAAGCTAAGAAGCCTTATGTTTTCCCCAAACACTACAACTAGGACATTTTTTACCAAGATGTGTTGGATAGGGATCGGTTGTTCATATTAATACATGACCTTAGATACAAACATATTTTGAGAACAATAGTGTTACCATGCCATGTGAGCTGGAAGATGATGAGGGTGATCATGAGAACTGAGAGTGATATGGTACATGTGTTATTTCATCAATATTTATACTTTTTAAGGTGGTTTTTTATAAATAAGAGGACTTAATTACCGTATAACTTATAAGAATATTTTTTTTCGAAATAATATAATATTTATTTTGAATTAATTGGTAATTTGCATTGTGTTAATGTTAAAATCAATATAGCCCACGTGGTGCAGAACAGTCCAAGTGATGGGGTGCATCGTTAAGGCACTCCGTTCAGAAGGGGTCACCGTGTTCAAACGGGGTGGCATGGGAGGAGAAAAATGGAAAATTAGATTAGTCCTGAACAAGAAAAAAAAAAAAATTAAAAATGTTAAAATCAATATTTCACTTGATAATTTGCAATTATGTTGATCTAAAAAACAATGGCATACTGTATAAAGTTGTTTTTTTTTTGTGTATGTTAGATCATAGTAAAATAATGATAATTCTAAAGTACATGAATTTATTTGCATTATTTTATAAACTTTATTATGTTACAAAAATTGATATTATTCTAGATTTATTATTTTACAACTATTTAAAATCTGAAAAATTTAATAAATTTAATAAAATCATTTCACATTAATACAATTAAAATTTTCACATTAATATATTTAAATTTTTACAAATATTTTACATACAATTACAATTAAAATTTTATAATTTTAGATACAATTACAATTACAATTATTTCATAGTAATACAATCAATATTTTACAAATATTTTACATACAATTAGAATTACAAGTACAATTACAATTTTACAACTTCATGTACAATTACAATTACAATTAAAATTACAATTACAATTACAATTACAATTTTAGAATTTTACATACAATTGCAATTACAATTTTAGAATTTTACACAAAATTACAGTTGCAATTAAAATTTTACAATTAGAATTACAATTACAACCACAATTTTACAATTTCACATAGAATTACAATTAAAATTAAAATTACAATATTTACAATTATAAATTTAGAATTTTACATATAATTACAATCTTTCATATTAATACAATTAAAATTTTACAAATATTTTACATTCAATTACAATTTAAATTACAATTACAATTACAATTTTAGAATTTTACATACAGTTAGAATTAGAATTACAATTTTACAATTTTGCATATATACAATTACAAATAAAAATTACAATTACAATAATTTCACAATAAATTAAATATTACAATTCCAATTAAAATTTTACAAATATTTTTCATACAATTACAACTAAATACAATTACAATTTTACAATTTTACATACAATTAAAATTAAAAGTTCAATTACAATCACGCCATAATATTTAATAAATATCATGATTTAATATTAAATTGATAAACACCACGATCATGATAACCATCATACAAACATCATATTCGATTAAAAAACACATTCAAATTCACTAACATCGTCTAATCATCGTGATCATGATCATCTAACAAAGCATAATTAGCATTGTATAATGTCATCACAACCCAAACATCAAATATACATCTCATGTCAAATAACTGCTATCACATACACATCTACCTGCAAGCTTCACATTAAATAAACATATCTAACATGACCTAACAATATACACATCATGATGATCACCAACATGTAAATTAAGTACAACTGCAACATGAACATAAAATACATTGACTATATATATATATATATATATATATAATGTCAAAAATATACAAGAGTAATATAAATGCCAAATATCAGCTGGTGGTACATGATCAACAATAGTACTAGTCGAGGCCTACTCATTCAATGGTGCAGCGTTGACATGCTCAGATAGATGATGATCATCACAGGCCTGCTGATCAGGATCAACTATCGGCTACTCATGAAGACTCGACATGGTCAATGGTCCAGCCTGCTCCTGATCATGAGTACTGCTAGATGTTGTAGGTTGCTGATTCGACGTGGATGGTCCAGCTTGCTCTCCATCATGGCTATTGGTTGATGATACAGGCTGCTCATCTGTGGCACGAGGTGAACAATGATCACTCCCCTGATCGTGATCATCATGTTAGGTCCCTATATTACTAGTGTAGTCCCTTATTGTTAATAGTTTAACCCCCTTATTCTTATTATTGTACCCTTGTAACCCCCATTTTGTTATTATTGCGCCCTTAAATTATTATTGTTAGGTCGGCTAGGATTACATTGTGGCCCACTAGGATTACATTATGGCCACATGGACTCCTATATATAGAAAGGAGGTTTTGTAAATTGAATCATTCAAGAATTGTTCATTCATGTAATGTATTGGAGGTTTCCCCATCTAAGTGGCTTATTTCTAAGGCATTGATATCTCTTTTCTTCTATTTTTGGAGCTGGTTACACAACATTTGGTATCAGAGCTTTGGATTCTAGGGTTTCGTTGCTCTAAACAGGTCATTGTGGTATTTTCGCTATAACTTGTTTTATACAAAGTTTTAGAAGCTAAAATTTTTAGGGTGCAAAGCTGAAATCTTGAGGAACATCTTCAAAAAATTTCAGATCTTGGTTCGCAATATTGTTGGAGATATGATCTATGGAAGTTAGGTATTTTTTCAGGTTCTTAAATAGGTCATTGTGGCATGTGCAATATAATTTTTTTTCTACGAAGTTTCAGAAGCTTAAATATTTAGGGTGCGAAGCTAAAATCCTAAGGAAAATCGTCAAAACATTTTAGAGCTTGGTTCGCAATATTTTCGGAGATATGATCTGTGGAAGGTAGTGCTTTTTCGGGCTCTTGAATTTCATCTCAAAGAGGTGATCTTGGGAAAATATTCATATCTCTCTCTCTGGGCATCGGATTGGAGTGTCGTAAAAAGTGGTCACACGTACACGAATTTTAGTTTCTTGGCTAGCAATTTCATAGCTGAAGGATGAAACAGTGACACATGGCAAGTTGTACAAGTTTGTTCTACTAAACCAGTCCATAATTAGGTCATTGTGGATGTTTGGACACAACTTTGTCTTGGAGAATCCAAATCAGGTCAGGCCTATGGCATTCGAAAGATAATTCAGAGGGCTACGTCAGTACCAAAATTCAAATATTGAAGTGCTTCAATCATAGAGATAATCCAATTTCAATATCGAGCTCGTCAAAAGCAAGAAAAAGGTGTGTATTTTTTTTCCCGAATTGCATAAGTCTTGATTGAAGAATCAATTTGAATTGATTCCAAGGGCATATTGTAGACTAGATATCAGTATTGGTTTCTAAAAGATGCCCATAAAAATAATTCAACACCCATTAAGCCTTCAGAAGGCTTTACTATGACTCATGAAGATGAATAATTGCAACATGATCTATCAAATTTACAAGAGCAAGTGCAACAAATTTCACTCTGGCAAAGAGCAACAAAAAATGAAATTGAAGTTTTGAAGAAAGGCATGGAAAAAAAGATGGATGCTTTGAAGAAAGGCGTGGAAGCTAAGATGGATGACATGGAATCTGGCATGGAAGCTAAGATGGATGACATGAAAGACAACATGGAAAACATGAAGAATGATCTAAAAGTAGACATAGAAGGTTTGACAAAGTTGATACAAGAAATGTTTCCTAATGGTGAAAAGATAGTAGAAGAACCTCATGATGAGAACAAAATAAATGTTAATCATGATTTCATGAACTCTAATGTTGGAGGGAAGAAACACCATATTCCAAAAATGGATATGAGGAAGTTTGATGGAAAGGATCCTGTAACATGGATACTACAAATGGAGCAATATTTTGATCTCCATAACGTGAAAAACACACAAAAGGTATGTATTGCAACTTTACATTTAGAACAAAATACATTTGTATGGTATTGATGGTTGTGCTCCCGTAAAAAAATTGTCACTTGGTCAAATTTTACAGAGGAAATGATAGCACATTATGAGGATACAAAGAGCAACACCTTCTTTAGCCAATTGATAAATCTCAAACGAAAGGGTTTAATGGGGCAGCACGTTGAGGACTTCCAAAATTGAATATAAGGGTAACTGATATTCCGGAGGAACACATGATCGATCTCTTCATAGGCACTTTAAAAGATAACATCCAACACGAAGTTCATGTTTTTGAACTGGATTCATTGGAGAAGGCATTCAGGTTGGCAAGAAAAGTTGAATGTAAAATTATGGTGACAAGGAAGCCTACCACTCAATTCTATAAAGAAGGAAGTGTTGCTACACCTAGATTTCCACAACCTACAAGGTTGACACAACAAAAATTGAAAGAAAAAAGAGAAAAAGGGCTTTGCTACAGTGGTGATAGAAAATACGCTAAAGGTCATAAGTGTGATGAGAAGAAATTATTTTACCTAGATTGTGAAGAGGAAGATGAAAATGAACAAGAAGATGATATACACCAGGAACTAGCCCTAGAAGAGGAAGAAATGAATCTGACCATATTGTGTAATGCACTGGCAGGAATTACCACTCCTCAAACTCTCAAGATAGAATGAAATATCAAGAAGAAAAGGGTAATAGTGTTGATTGATTTAGGAAGCACGCATAATTTTATTCATTGTAAGGTAGCCAAGGAATTAAATTGTTTCCTATACCCAACACCAGAATGTCAAGTGATGGTTGCAAATGGAAGAACTATAAATTTCTCTGGAAAATGCCATAATATCAAGCTAACGATGGGGGAATATGTATTGACTAGTCCAATGATTTACATTCCTATGGGAGGTGCTGATGTTGTACTAGGAGTACAATGGTTACAATCTTTGGGGACGATAGCTTTTAATTTTCCATAAATTTTCTTGAAATTTTTTTGAGAAGGAAAGGAAGTCAAATTACGAGGTATTGCGAGGAAGCCAGGAAAGATAATAAGCTCTAATGTCATGACAAAGCTTCTAAAGAAATAACAACGAGGCGTAATTGCACAATTATGGTCACTAGAAGTTCCAACATCAAAATCATCTATTTCTGCAGATCTCCAACAAGTCTTGGATAATCATTTCAAGGTGTTTGAAACTCCCAAAGGACTCCCACCTATTCGTGATCATGATTATGCTATTCATTTGATTCCAGGAAGTGTTCCTCCAAACACCAGACCATATATATATCCTTAAGTCCAAAAGAGCGAAATTGAACGTACGATTGCAGAAATGTTAGAGGCGGGTATAATTCAACCTAGTCAAAGTTCTTTCTCTGCTTCTATAGTATTGGTACACAAGAAGGATGGATCATGGAGAATGTGTCTGGATTATAGGGAGCTCAATAAGTTCACCGTTAAAGATAAATTTCCCATTCCTGTGATTGATGAATTATTGGATGAATTAAATGGAGCAATTTATTTTACCAAGTTGGATCTTCATTCAGGATATCATCAAATTAGAATGAAGACTGAAGATATTCCAAAAACAACATTTCGAACTCATGAGAGTCATTATGAATTTTTGGTCATGCCTTTTGGCCTTACCAATCCACCTTCTACATTTCAAGGGTTGATGAATTCCATTTTCAAACCCTTCCTTAGAAAATTTGTGCTAGTATTTTTTGATGATATACTAATCTATAGCAAGTCTTGGAAGGATCATGTTGAACATGTTGAAAGGGTGCTCAAACTATTGCAGGAGAAACAATTATATGCAAAAAAATCCAAATGTTTCTTTGGAGTACAAGAGGTGGAATATTTGGGTCATATTGTATCTCACGAGGGTGTTAAAGTAGACCCTAACAAAATTAAAGCCATTAAGGAACGGAAAGTCCCCACAACCATAAAGCAGTTGCGAGGATTTCTCGGGTTAACACGGTATTATCACAAGTTTGTTAAGAATTATGGTAGAATAGCAGCACCTATAACAACATTATTGAAGAAAGATGCATTTTGATGGACTAATGAAGCAACTAAGGCCTTTAAACATCTTAAAGAGGCAATGTGCCTAGCACCGGTATTAGCTACGCCAAACTTCACAAAAACCTTTATTGTGGAATGTGATGCCTCAGGAAATGGAATTGGTGTTGTTTTAATGCAGGAAGGAAGACCCATTGCTTTTGAAAATCGTCCAATCAAAGGAAAGTATTTACAGAAACCTATTTATGAGAAGGAAATGTTAGCAATACTGCATGCACTAAAGAAATGGCGAACTTACCTAATGGGAAGACACTTCAAGGTAAAAAACGATCATGATAGTCTTAAACACTTTTTGGAACAAAGAATATCGTCAGAAGAGCAGCAAAAATGGGTCACAAAGATGTTGGGTTATGACTTTGAAATAATCTACAAAAAAGGAAAGCTTAATGTTGTTGCAGATGCACTCTCAAGAAAGAATGAAGAGGTCGAAGCATTGCTTTGTGCCATTTCTATTATCCAACCAGATTGGATAATTGAAGCAAGAGATGAATGGAAGAAGGACAAAGATGTATGGACACTCATTCAAAAGTTGCAGCAAGATCCTAGTACATCTGATACATTTAGTCGGAAAAATGATTCCTTATGGTACAAAGATCGCTTATATCTTTGTAAGAATTCCCAACTAAAACAAAAGATTCTTCTGGAATTGCACACTTCTCCTTTAGGAGGACACTCAGGATTTTTAAAAACTTACCACAGGGTGAAGAAAGATTTTTTTGGGATGGCCTTAAATCTGATATTCAAAATTTTGTGGCGGAATGTTTGGTTTTCCAGCAGAATAAAGTGGAGACAATTAAGACCCCGAGACTTCTACAACCTTTATCCATTTCAAGTCAACGTTGGGAGGAGATTTCAATGGATTTTATCACAGGTTTACCTAAGTCCGAAGGAAAGAGTGTCATCATGGTGGTAGTTGATAGACATACCAAGTATGCACACTTTTGTGCATTATCTCATCCATTTAAAGCAAGTACAGTTGCTACTACATTTATGGACAAAATTCAAAAGCTACATGGAAGCCCAAGGGTTATTGTGAGCGATAGAGATCCCATTTTTACTGGAAATTTTTGGACGGAGTTATTTTCTTGTTTGGGTACTCAATTAGCTCATAGCTCATCTTATCATCCTAAATCTGATGGTCAAACTGAGATAGTAAATAAATGTTTGGAAGGATATCTTCGTTGTTTTGTATCTGATAAACAAACACAATGGGTCAAGTGGTTACCTCTCACCGAATGGTGGTATAACACTTCCTTCCATACTGCAGCAAAAATGACCCCATTTATGGCACTTTATGGATATCATCCACCATCCATCACATCATATTTAAGGGAAAATTCAAAGGTTCAAGCAGTGGAAGATCACATCGAGCATCAGCAAGAAGTTCTCCAACTCTTAAAGGATAACCTGAATTTGGCACAAAATCGAATGAAACAACAAGCAGATCAACATCGCAGCGAGAGAAGTTTGATGTAGGAGATTGGGTATTTTTACGGCTACAACCATACAAACAAATGTCCCTCAAGCAAGCTAAGAAGGATAATAAATTATCACCAAAGTACTATGGTCCTTACAAGGTGTTGCAAAAGATTGGTTCTATGGCATACAAATTGGAGCTTCCCGCTTCTTCGCGAGTACATCCAGTTTTCCATGTTTCATGCTTAAAGAAGGTTATAGGTGAAAATCTTCCAGTTCAAACAATATTTCCAGAACTTGATGAGGAAGGAAAAATCATATTGGAACCTGAAGCGGTCATGGAAACAAGAACTCGACAGCTGCGGAATCGATCAATTTCAGAGTATCTCATCAAGTGGAAGAACTTACCCACTGAAGATTCTACATGGGAGGATGAGAATTTTATACAGAAGCACCCAGAGCTACTCAAGCGTTGAGGACAACACTTTTTTGAAAGAGAGGGGCATGTTAGGTCCCTATATTACTAGTATAGTCCCTTATTGTTGTTAGTGTAACCCCCTTATTGTTATTATTGTACCCTTGTAACCACCATTTTGTTATTATTGTGCCCTTAAATTATTATTGTTAGGTCGGCTAGGATTACATTGTGGCCCACTAGGATTACATTATGGCCACATGGACTCCTATATATAGAAAGGAGGTTTTGTAAGTTGAATCATCCAAGAATTGTTTAGTCATGTAATGTATTGGAGGTTTCCCCCTCGAAGTGGCTTATTTCTAAGGTGTTGATATCTCTTTTCTTCTATTTTTGGAGTTGGTTACACAACACATCATCTGATGTGTCATTTCTTGATTTTTTATGTACTTCATCTCAACCATGCATATGTCGAAGGGCCCTCCTCAATTGCATAACTAAGCTTGTAGCACCTACGAAATGCTGCATTAGGGTGAACATGTCATGCAGTATGCCTCTCCACATCTGTACCATCCTAGCATCAGCCTGTATCTCTCTCTTAGTGGTAGTCTAGACTCCCACCTCCATAAAAAGTGCACATATTTGATCGCCCAACTCCGTCCTCAATATAATCTCAGGCCTACGCCTAGCAAAAGGTGGTACAGGTGCAGCATGAGGACCAGGTTTGTCTGCACCGGCGTGATTCTTAGCATCTACCATATCCTTACCCTCATCACGATCTACACCTAGATCATTTCGTGGCGGTGACATCTCATCGCCATAAAATGACTCAATGTCTGCAAAATATATATAAGTACACAACAATAATTAGAAAATTTCATTACAAATTTTAATAAAAACAGGTTAAAGAACATGTTAGAATAAATATAAATAAAAGAGTAATATTACCTCTATCATCTAGTAGCTCATCATCTATGGAGAGGATGTTGGCACATCCTCACCAATCCAAACTAGCATATAGATAGGGGACTAGAACAAAGGGATGTTCATCAAAATTGGATAGTAAGTCCCATGCATCATGCCATATCTTCACGGAAAATTCCAACTCGCCCCTCTTGGGGATCATCTATCCCTACATCTACATCCGTATATGCAGCATTGGCCTACAAGGCTACCGAAAAAAAGTAGGCCTTGTTCCTGGAAACCTCTCAAAAAATTAAAAAAATGTCTCTAAAGGAAAAGGGAAGTTCACCCTCCCTTGTGCCTGAGCATGACATCTAGCTAAATTTGTACAGAAATACCGCAAAAAATGGCATACCACATCATAAGTCATGGATCCTGTAATAAAGAATCAACATAAATAGAAGCAGAAAACTAATGCATTCCCTATCGCTGGTATGGTGTGTAATGGTAGAAATTAGTAGTGAGAGGCAGTTCACCTCCTCTCCACCAAATGAAGCAATACGTAACTAACCTCTGGAGACCTAAAATAAAGGAGACAATATATCCATGCTAACTTATCTCTCAGAGTACACCAGTTGACTCCCTGATACATAGCCAATGGGGACCTCTTGGAAGGAGGGAAAATCCTCCCCTCTCCTCGATAGGCTAGTAATGAAATAGATTTCCTCCTCAGTGGGTGCATACCACTGGTTAGGACCAACCCGAAAAACCTGTAGGTGGGAATTCCACCTGCGAATAATATGTCGCAAAAACACGCCATGGCCCTTTAGGGATGTAGGCTCCTCATAGAACTTGAGGAGGCCTATATGCCTTAGGAGCCCCTGGGTGGCTGTTGTAATAGGGCTAGGGTAGGTATCTCTCTCACTCTCTCGTGCCTCCCACAGGCGAACCATGTTATAATTGTCTGCTTGTTGTTTTTGATGTTCCCTCTCTTCTCTCCTTTCATGTCGCTAGATGATTGACATATTAAATAAAAAAAATTTATTAAATGATACATCTGTTTAGGAATATACATATATAATTTTTTTTGAAAAAAAAAATTCAATGCGCCACAAAAAGCAGACATGCACCAATAATGGTGCATATTTTTTTGTCCCGCACCAGAGGTGGTGCTCCTGAAAATTTTCAGCGCACTAGAGATAGTGCACCTATAAAGTTTTAACACACCACCCTACTAGCATTGTTACAAGGTCAACAATGTGGAGCTATAATAGACAACACCATTGAATATTTACTAGTGTCGGGAGGGTTGTGTGCTAACCAAACTATACGCCCTAGGGGGTATAGTTTAGGAAGCACACCACCCTCCTGACATCACTACATAGTCAACGGTGTGGTCGATTACATGACCACACCATTGACTATGTCAAGTTGGGAGGGGGGGGGGGGTGTTGGTACACCAACAAAATTACTCGCCCCAGGGTGGATATTTCCATCAATGCACCGCGTTCCTGAAATTTAACATGGTCAATGGTGTAGCCAGGTAACGAACCCCATCACACTTTTTTTAATTTTAAAAAATAATGGTGCACCATTTCAACACCACCTCAGAACTAGTGCAAATACTGTTTGCATCGGTCGCAGTGTGGCCTGTAACTTTAAAGGTAGCATCGCGAACTGGTTCCAGCTGAATGGCCTGAGCACATCGTGGGGTATTTTTTTTTTGTAAATAAGGTGAATTTTAAGATATTTTGAAAGCTAATCCACTAAAAGGTTTAATTATGGAAAAAAAAGGAAAATACCTATAGGTTTGGCCATCGAGGAGGCATATTGGCTATAGAAATTGAAAAACTAAATTTTCCCACTATTTTGCAAAATTGGAAATGGAGATGGTGGGCAATGGATAGCAACAGTGCGTGTAATTGGAGCATTGATGACAGGGTGCCTAAAACAGGGTAAATTTCACCGATGCTTGAGAGCTATGGAGCATTGAAAAGTGAAAAATGTAGATTTTTGGCGGTAATTGTTTTTCTATTTAACCTTGTTCCAGTGTGCGGGTTTTATAGGCACAGCGGTGCAGTTTAGTAAAACCGCATCGGGATGTTTTAGTTTTGGCATGGGGTTTTAGGATGCACCGGTGCAGAATATTTGTAAAGCCTCAGTGCACTACAGTAATGAGACACGCCGAGAGGGTTTGTACCAAGTGCATGGTGTCCCGGTGTGCCAATGTTTTTTGCGCATCGGTGCTTTCTCTAGTTGAATGCACTAGTGCGGTTTAGGATGATAAATGCACCAAAAGAAAAACATCCACAAAAACCTCCACATGCCAACCTCTATTAACCTCCGCTACAAACGAATGTTTGTGTTATTTTTATAAGGGGTTCCTAAAAAACATTTATTACAGGGTATTTTCCTTGTATTTTTTATTAGTTATCTGGATGATCACTGAGTGTGGTTGAAGTTACACTGCACAACTTGACCTTCCACTACTTCCTCCAACAATTAGAACTAGTTTAACTCACCATAACTCAATTTAGCTAAATTAAATTATTACAACTTAAATTAAACTCAACCTAGACTCCTAAAATTTAAGAATCACTCTACATAACTCAAGTTAAGATCACAACTAGAATGAACTAAGCTAAATGTGTCATGACAACTCAGTTAAGCCATTCAAGTTTTCTTGTGATGTGGAATTTCTATTTTTTCCTAATCTCGTTCAGGGGATAATTAAATTAAAAATTTCTTGTTTCATTTTCAACACCCCCTCTAGAAAAAAGGATTATCACATACACCAATATTTCTTCTATGGAACTTGAATTTTCCTCTTGACAAATCCTTTGTCAAAATATCTGCATCGTGTTCCTCTGTAGGAATGTTTTCCAACAACGTGATCGACCTCTACGCAGAATCTCATAGATACTCATATCGTATGTCCATATGCTTGGATTGATCATGAAAAATTCAATCCATAGAGACTTTGATAAAACTTTGATTGCCACAGTAAATCACAGTGGGATCCATCTTTTCACCAAACAACCAAATAGGCAATTTCCTAATTGAGATAGCTTCAAAATTTTTTTGATTGGATTCCATGTACTTTGATTTTGTTTAGTTGAGTGCCACTACTCTCTACATCATGTTGTACTAAGACAATGTTGTTGACCCAATATTCAAAACTCCTACTGAAGTTCTATTCCAATATGATTGACTACCCACCCAATCTACATCTGTGAAGCCTTGAAGCTTCACTCCCTCTATTTTTATGTACCAAATACCATACTGAGTAGGGCCTCTAAGGTATCTCAATACATGTTTTACCACCTTCCAATACTATTTGGTTGGCTTAACGATTGCTTCAATAAGTTGGTTAATTGCATAACACATGTCTAGTCACGTGTTCACCAAATGCACGAGTGAACCTTCAAGCTTCCTATAAATAGTGGCCTCCACTTCGTCACCTGAACTAGCATCCTCCTTCCTCCAACTGCCTGCTATAGGATTTTCCATGGGTTTGCTACTCTCTAGGAAAAACTTCTTTAATATCTCATTGGCATACATTCCTTGATCATAGACAAACAATTCCCCATATCCTTGACATATTTCTGAGTTGAGGAAATAATGCATGAGCCCCATGTCTTTCATCTTGAATTGTTTTGCAGTATTTTATCAAATTATCATCACCAGTTAGAATCAAATCATAGAAATATAATGATATAATCAACAATTTACATTCAAAAACAATATACTAAAGGTTTTCATCTGCTTCACTTTGGGTGAAGCCCATCCTGGTCAAATAGTTGTCAATCCTAGTGTACGAAGCATGGGGTGTTTGTTTCAATCCATACAACACTCACTTGAGTCTGCACACGTGCAACTCTCTTTCGAAGGTCTCAAATTATTATGGTTGTTTTATATACACCTCCTCCTCAATAAATCCATTGAGGAATATTGTACTCACATCCATTTGATGGATCTTCCATCCCATCACCATTGAAAGTGCTAGAATTGATCTGATAGAAGAGTACCTTGCTACAGGAGAAAAGGTATCCTCATAATCAATTCCATCCACCTGAGAGAACCCCTTGGCCACAAATATAGCGTTATGTTTCTCCATGCTTCCGTATGCTTCTTTTTTCACCTTGTAGATCCACCTTGAACCTACCATTGACTTGTTCTCGGATCTTGGGACCACTTCCCAAGCATTGTTTCTGACTGTGAAATCATATTACTCTACCATGGAATCAACCCATATTGGTTTTTTCACTTCTTCCTCGAATGAGGATGGTTCTATCTCAACTAGCTCACTAATCAGAGCCATGTTCTTAGTGTACTGATCTTGTGACCACCCTTGATCATATTGTGATGTGTGTACTCCCACATTATCTCTATCATCATGCAATAATCTACCAGCTTCTCTTGTGTGCTCCCTTCCTTATCTATATGTCTCTGCATGAGTCGGCGCCTCCACTCTCTACTCCTTTTCATGTCACTACTCAACAATATCCTGAGGTTATTCCTTTGGATCAAAAATATCATCATCTAAATGCAACTGAAGCTCGCTCTCAAGGGAACACTTAATTGCCTTATCTTCATAAAAAATTACATATCTATGTACAAATGTGATCTTGAGAGATGGAAGGTACACCTGATAATTCTGAGGTGTATCAGTGTGCCCCACAAATATGCCCAGTTATGATGTAGGCTCTAAATGTTTCCTCAATTCCTTGGAAACATGAGAGTAAACTCATGAACCAAAGATCCTAAAGTGTGCCACATTTGGTTTCTTCCTTGGAAAAATATTCTTCTAGTGTACTCATCACGAGAATCTGATGAGGACTCTTTTTCTGCACATATGCCATTGTGTTGCATGATTCGGCCCACAAGTGTAGATATAGGCTCTGATCATGCAACATCGCTTATGCAACTCCCACAATATGTCTACTCTTCCTCTCAATCATCCCATTATGTTGTGGGTTATGGGGTGTTATTAACTCACATCAAATGCCTTCCTTTCCACATAAGTTTTTCAACCAATTTGACACATACTATCCACCATTATTTCTCTTCAGAGTCTTCACTTCACTACCAGTTTCTTTTTCAACAATTTCTTTAAATTCAACAAAATTGGAGAATGTATATTCTTTCTTCCTCAATTAAATCTAACACTTACGTGAGAAATCCTCTAAAAATATAACATAATACATATTATTTTCCATGAAGTTTATCAAGAAAGGTCCACACACTTATGAGTATATCCTTTCAAGGATTTCTTGCACCCTACTGTCTCGATCATGAAATGTGGCTTTGGTGTACTTCACCAATGCACACCCTTTGCCTGTATCTCAATGATCTTGTGAACCCTTAGGAAGTGCTACAGAAATTCGGTGCCTGATCTTAAAATCTCCATGGTGTAAATAGCCAAGTCTCTTATGCCATAATTACCCAATGCCTCATCTCCATACCTTCTCTACTTTCATTTTCAATGTTGAGAAATCTCCTACATCCAATTTTTGGAGGTTCTTAACTCCAAATTTGATCCACTTCACTTATCCCATATTGATGTGTATAAGAAAATCCTTTCCTTTTCTAAATATCACATTTTAGCCAAAACATTCCAACATAGAAATTGAAATGATATTATTCTTCAGACCGAGAACATACATGACATATTTTAATTTGAGAGGGAATCCAGACTGATTAGGTGCTCAAAATTATGCTTAAAAATAAAAGTTGTCGAAATGGTGTGGAAACTGAACACTTACGTAGATCTCATCATTCTTAATCCAATGCAACTTGTTTTCTGGAAAACCAACATTGTACGCTCTTGGGAACATGTTTAGTCCACTTTTACAAAATGGTATATTTTGGCAAAAAGATACAGGTTTCCCAGTGAGTAGTTCATATAGCTTACTAATATAGTTGACTGGTAAAAAGGGTGATTGTACAATGGGCCTATATTAGCTCACCACTTATCCTCTCCTGATTGGTTGTTGGTTGGCATGGTTATATTAGTTGGAAATATGGCCAACCACATGCTTCCATGTGGCCCAATTAGAGGCTGCCACATGGCAACGTGGGAGACAACTAAAATTGTTTTGACGTCAAACTGCAGTACACCGAGGTAGAACACCAGACCTAACCACCAATAAAACAATGATTTCACCACCAAACCACCAATATTACTATCTAATACATTGGGAAAAAATAGTATTTGAATTATGTTTATGTCAGAGGTTGGGGTAAAGGGTCGGGGCTTACTGCCCGTGTATTGCATACCATATGACCACTCGCTGGAACTAGGGGCGTAGCATGGAGTTTAACCGTCGCCCCAAACTTCCCCTATCACCGCATCATTTGACCACCACCAAAGCCGTTTGTTGTGATGATCAATGGAAATTCGTCGACATAATTGTAGCAGCCCAAACTAGCATATGTGAGTTCTATGACTCTAATTGCCGGTAGTTAGTTAACCACCCAACCTATTTTATATTAAAAAATTCTCAAATGCATCAATATAACATGTTTGACTTTTTAGACTTAAGGCATCATTGGGAAAATTAAGGTTTCGACAATTTCACCCGGAATTCTGGGAAATTTTCCACGAGTTAGCCAAATTAAGGGCGAAATTGTAGGACCAGTTCAGATTTTGGGGAAATTTTTGAGCGGTCAGTAGGAAAGCTAGGGAGGCTCATAAATTCTTTAGTTTTTAACCAATTTGGGATCAGAAAGGGCCTAGATAGGCATATCTGGGCATTCTAGGGCTAACATAACAAGTTTTGAAGCCATTTGGGCATTGTAAATGTATGTAATCACTTTTTTTAGTATAATGAAAGAGGGCCAAGCCATTGGAAGCTGGACCAAGGAGATGTAGCCGAAGAGGGTTGAACTCCTTCATCAAATTTTGTTTTGTGGTTATTATTATGGTGCATTTTTCTGTTGTTTCTTTATATTTCAAATTTTATTTACATGCTTTATGTGTTTCAAAATTAAGATAAAAGATCTTAAAAACTCATTTTAAACACTTGTAATTTGCAAACCCTTAAGCACAATTTGATTATTTTCTCATACAAATCAAGATTGGTATCAGAGCTTTTGTTTTATTTTTTGGTGTGAGTGTTTAATTATTTTTAATTGTATGTCATTATTACATGGCTGAAGCTTAAGAGAGGAGAAGGAAAGCTTGTAGTTGAAGTCCTCAACTTAGGTCAAGGACCAGGAGAGGAATTTTTCCTCAAGATCCACCACAAATCCTTCCTCAAATTGCAGTTGAAGTTTTAGAAAGCATGTCTCATGAAGGAGGAACTGATAAAATCTAAGAATATGAAAATACTTTCAGAAAAACATTCTTTGAAATGACTGAAATGGGCAAGATTCTCTATTAAGAGAGGAATTCAAGATTGCAGAGTGAAATTTCCATGCCTTTAAAAGGAGAGGGTTATTCTAGAGGAAAAGGAGGAGATGATGACAAGCCTTCAAAGGGAAATGGTGACAAACTGCCCTCTTCTCCACCATCATCTTAACGTCCATCCTCACTCTCATCTTCTTCCTCTTCCACAACTACTGTTACTCAAACACCTCCACATACCCCAACGGTGCATGGTAAAACTCCCTTTTTAAAAATTGATATAAAATTCGAACTACATACGTATAATGGCGAAATGAATGCTAAAAGACTTGAAAACTAGGTTCGTCAACTTGAATTTTATTGCAGGATCCAAAAGATCAAATGTGATGAAATAAATATTCAGTTGGATTCATTGAGGTTGGAATGTGCTATTTTGATTTTTTGGGAAGCCACAACACAAGAGGATATTAAAAAGTATGGTAAGGTCTCCACCTCTTGGATATATTTTAATGTTGCACATAGAAGACAATTTTATACATTAGCTTATATGAAACAGGATATTATGGATTGGAAATTTTTTAGATAACTAAAGGGTCAAAGCATGCCAAGCTACACACAAGAATTTATGAGAAGACGCTTGATATTAGGTGTAGATTTTAATTCACAAGAAAGATTATTGAAATATATTGGGGGTTTACATATTTATTTATGGCATACTATCCTTATGTTTAATCCTACAAGTTTATATGAAGTTTGAGTCCAGGAAACTCATATTCAAAGAAGAGGGAAAATCATTCGACAGGAGGGTAGCAAGAAACCATTCACAAGTGGAGACAATAGTAAGAACTCTTAGAAAATTTTATATTACATAGCAATGAAACACATAAAATATGCGGAAAACACAAGCACACATAACACATAAAACTAGAGAGATACAGATATACATGGTTCACCTATTTTGGGCTATGACCACCTCGAACAACCAGCCCTTCATTTCTATTATCTAGAAAAATGAAGAGACACAACCTACATCAGATCTATTTTAATATCCTTTGTTCTCTCTCACAGTATTCCTATCCGTTTCTCGCTCTGAGAATACACATACAATACACAGCCGCAATAAAATAGCCTCATACAAGTGAGGGGTTTCCTTCTAGGGAAAAAATCCCTAAACTAAACTTATCCTGCAATTAATTTATTCTATCCCGCCCAATGAAACTAGAATTTGCCAATTAAAATCACCAGCACTTGTCGTGTTCTGACATCCGTTTCTTTAGATTCTTAGGGCACCGCCCCTGAGACCTTCTGCCAAGGCCCCATAAACAAATTATGCAAGACCCCCCAAGTAGCATACAATTACGAGCCACATTGTTTCCCCATTAAGCTATAGGGTTTCAATGCCGTGATTAAAAATAAACAAGATAATCAAGCTCCACACCCAACAATCTCCCACTTGGAGATTGATTGTAGCAACTCCACCACTGCTTCATTTTCTGGAAAATGACTCCACTTTGGACCTGGTTATTTCTCATATTCATCATCATACTTGAAGACCAATTGCAACTAAGCATATTCTCAGTTTATCCCTCATTAAAAATTTTGTTAGCATATCTACAGGTTTCTAGCTAGTATGTATCCTTTCCAGCTTCAACTATCCATCTTCCAACACTGACCATATGAAATGGTACTTGAGTTGTATGTGTTTAGTCCTTGAATGAAATGTTGATTTCTTTGCAAGATAAATGGCACTTTGGCTATCACTGTATAATGTGCCCATGTCATGCTTCTTACCCAAATCATCCATAAACCTTTGTAACCAAATCATTTCCTTTCTAGCCTCTATAGCAACAACATACGCTGCTTCTGTTGTTGAAAGCGCAACAACACTTTGAATTTTTGAAACCCAACTGATAGTTGTTCCACCTAGAGTAAATACATATCCTATAGTGCTCCTCCTTTTATATTTGTCATCTACCATATCTGCATCAACATATCCCTGTAGAGCAATTTTTGAATCACCAAAGCATAATTCTTGATTTTTGGTATTTCTCAAATATCTAAGAATCCATTTCACTACCATCCAATGTTCTTTTCCTGGATTTTTCATGTACCTTCTTACAACTCCCACTACATGTGCAATATCAGGGCTTGTGCAGACCATTGCATACATTAAGCTTACAATTACTGATGCATATGGAACTTTAGACATATATTCCATTTCTTCTTGGGTCTTAGGGCATATCTCCTTACTAAGTTTGAAATTTCTAGCAAAAGGTGTACTAAATGGTTTTACATTCTGCATATTAAATCTTTTCAACACCTTTTGTATGCACTCATTCTGAGACAGTGTTAATTTGTGATTTTTCCTGTCTCTAGTATTTCTCATAACAAGGATTTGTTTTATAGCTCCCAAATCCTTCATTGCAAAGGAATTTGCTAGTTTTCTTTTGAGCACATTTATTTCCTACATGTTAGACCCTGCAACAAGCATGTCATCTACATACAATAACAATATAATATAGCTGCCATCATTTTGATTTTTCATATAAACACAATGACCAAAGTGACATCTAGTATAACCTTGTTCAGAAATAAACCTGTCAAATTTTAGATGCCACTGCCTTGGAGCCCATTTTGAGCCATAAAAGCTCTTATTTAACCTACACACTAATTTTTCTTTTCCTTTGATCTCATATCTTTCTAGTTGCTCCATATAGATCTCTTCCTCCAAATATCCATGGAGAAATGTTGTCTTTACATCTAATTGTTAAAGATGTAAATCTTCCGCTTCTACAAGAATTAAAATAGTTCTGATTAAAGTGATCTTAACAACAAGAGAAAATATTTCATCAAAATAAATACCTTTCTTTTGTGCAAACCCCTTCACCAGAAGTCTAGTTTTGCACGTTTTTCTTCCTCCATCTTCTTCCTTCAGCCTATAAACCCATTTATTCTGCAATGTAGTTTTACCTGTAGGAAACCTGACTAAGTCCCAAGTCTGGTTATGCATTAAGGACTCCATCTCTTCTTTCATGGCTAGCTCCCACTTCTTCCTGGTTTCAACCTACATTTCTTCTTCACAACATTCGGGTTCACCAGAATCAGTCAACAATAAATAATATAATGAAGGAGAGTATCATTCAGGGGGTCTACTTATCTTGGTATATCTTCTGACACGAATTTTAGGTGTTTGAGGTGCCTTTTATTGTTGTGGTGGTTGTTTTTTTTGTGGCCGTTGATTATTATTATTTTCAAGCACCTTTACTTTTTCCGCGATCTCATCAAGAACTGTGTATTCTTTGTTTTCTTTTTCTTATTTCTTTTCCTGCAATTGATTCTTATAGAAGACCTTTTCATTGAATATTACATATCTAATCCTAATGATTTTGTGATTCTCATAATCATATAAGCGATAAACAAAATTATTAACACCATATCCAATAAAGGTACATTTCTTTGATTTCGCCCAAGCTTTGTTTTGTTTTCTTTATTAATATGGACAAAGGCCTCACAACCAAAAGGCTTTCAAAAATAGTAGTTTACCTTTTTACCTGTCCATGCTTCCTCTAGAATACCACCATCCAAGGAACTTGAAGGCCCTTTGTTTATTAGATAAATAATAGTATCTAGAGCATCTGCCCGAAATTGTAAAGGAAATCCTGCATGCAATCTCATGCACCTTGCACGCTCCATGATTTTCATGTTCATACTTTCTGACACACCATTCCCTTGTAGTGTTCTTGGAACTGTCTTCCCTCTGCAAATTCCATGCTCTGAACAATACATATCAAACTCTTTGCTACAATATTCACCTCCATTATCTAATCTGAGACACTTCAACTTCTTTCCTATCTCAACCTCAACCAAATCTTTCCATTTCTTGAAAGTATAAAATACATCGGATTTATTCTGAATACAATAAATCCAAGTTTTTATAGTTGCATCATCAATAAATATAATTCTATTTTCCATAAATATAATTCTCACAGAAATCCAAATCAATACTCGTCAAACCTAGCAACAAATTTCTTGAGTGAATAATCTTTATCCCCTTCTCACTCATGTGTCCAAGCCTATGATGCCATAATGTTGCATCTACTCCTTTGGAAGTTAAAGAATTAACAGAGCTAGAAATACCATTTCATAAATACAATGTACCAGCCTTTTCGCCTTTTGCTATTACCAGGGCTCCTTTGGTGACCTTCCAAGTTTTATTTGTGAAAGTTGTCACACAACCTTCACCGCCTCACCACCACGTTGAAGTCATATTTTTCTTCAAATCTAGAACATGCCTTACCTCCTTTAATAACCATTGGCTTCAATTCTTCCGTTTTGCAAACCTTACCCATTCCAATAATTTTATAGGGTTTATCATCACCCAAACGGACTTTTCCAAAATCTCCTTGAACATAGTCATGAAAATATTTCTTATCGAGTGTGGCATGGAATGAGGCCCCTGAATCTACCACCCAAGAATCATTAACATTTTCGAAAGAAATAATCAAAGAATCTTGTAACATATCACCTGTTACATTTTCTTCATGACTTTTTTCTTGCTGTGTGTCTCCTTCCTTTCCCTTCCGAGATCTACAATCTTTCTCTAGGTGTCCTTTCTTTCTACATTTCCAAAACACTATTTCTAATCTGGACTTAGATCTGCCTTTCCTTCATTTACTATGATATCCTGAGCTCTTTCCTCTTTCCATTTTTCTTCCCTGGAACTCTGCACTCAAAGAATTACCTTATGTCTCACCGGAGTTTTTCTGTTGCATTTCCTCACTAATGATAGCACCGATAACATCATCAAAATTTAAAGTACTAGATCTAGAGATAGAGTTAGTAATGGTCGTAACTAAACCATTCCAACTTTCCGGCAATGAGCACAGAAATAAAAGAGCCCTAACTTCATCATAAAATTTAACTGACTAGTAACTGTATTAAAATCATTTAAATGGACTGCAACATATCCACCTTCCGACATATTCATATCAAATAAATGTTTCATAAGAAATACCTTCTTTGAGGCTAAGGGTTTTTCATATAGTTTCACCAATGCATTAATCAAACCCTATGTTGTTGTTTCCTTTGAAATATTGAAGGCTATCGATGCCGTGAAGCACAACCGTATTGTTTCAAGTGCCTTTCTATCGAGAATCTCCCATTCTTCATCTGTCATAGTCCTCGTCTTCTTTGTTTTTCCACTTAATGGTAGGTACATATATTTCTGATACATATAATCTTCCATATGCATTTTCCACAGCGGGAAGTTTTGGCCGTTAAATTTCTCAACTCTAAACTTACCACCTTCCGCCATTGCTCCCACTTGAACTAGGAACCCTTCTTTCCTGCGAGTTTATCTGCCAAATAGACCTTTGGCTCTGATACCAATTGTTAAAAAATTATATATTATAGAGCAACTAAACACATAAAATATGCGGAAAACATAAGCACACAAAACACATAAAACCAGAGAGACAAAGATATACGTGGTTCACCCAATTTGGGCTATCTCCACCCCAAACAGCTAGTCCTTCCTTTCTATTATCCAGCAAAATGAAGAGACACAACCTAGAACAGATCCGTTGTAATATCCTCTATTCTCTATCACATTCTCCCTATCTGTTTCTCACTATGAGAATACACAGGCGTAATACAATACCCTCATACAAGCGAGGGGTTGCCTTCTAGGGAAAAAGGCCCGAAAATAAACATAACTTCTACCATCAGATCATCTACCTAATGAATGGCCCAGATTGACTAGAAATCACTATAATTTTACAAGGAAAGTTTTCATCTGTTTTTAGCTTTAGGGACCCCTACCAGTGGGGGGTTCCATAAACTATAGCCACACCCCCCGTGGGCCCCTCAAGAAGCGTACAATTATCAGCGACATTGCCTCCCCATTAAGGTACAAGGGTACAACACTTTGATACAAAATAAACGAGATAATCAGACTCCACACACAACAAGAACAAGTTCAAAACGAAGGGAAACAAGAATTCATCTGTCAAAAAGGAAGGAGAAAAACCAACATGCAATTTTTTTTCCAAAGAGGTTCATGAAGAAGGTCATTGTTGGAAGCTTCATCTTTAGATGAAACCAAAGAAGTTTAACAAAAAGGGTAAGAAACAGACCGCTGAAACTAGACAACACGACTTAGGCTCCGATTCAAGAGATGAAACAAAGATCAAAATAATGGGAATGAAATGTAAGGACATAGCAAGAACTAGCTCTTCAAGTTTTCCTAAGGATACTCAAGATGAGAAAACTAGAAATGAACTTTTCCATATTCAGGTTATTTCAAAGCACACCAAAATTGATTCACTTTTTTATAGTGGTTCACAATAAAATTTGATTTCTGAATACTTAGTCAAGAAACTAAACTTAGAGCTCATTATTCATCCAAGACCTTATCCTTTAGGTTGGATATGAAAGAATTAAAACCTACAAGTTATGAGGAAATACATCTTTAAATTTATAGTTACAACAAACGTTGTTGATGAAGTTGAAGTTGATGTAGTACCACTTGATATTTCTAGAACTTTGTTGGGAAGCCCATATTTGTATGATAGAAAATCTATTTTCCATCCCCACTCGAATAAGTATCACTTGCTCAAAAATGGCATAGAGTACATTGTTAGAGCACGTCGACATAAACTAAATCTTTTACATGTAAATGTCGAACAAATGAAGCGACTCATTAACTCTAGCAAGAATTTTGTGCTTATAATGATCAAGCAAAAGAATGATATTGAAAATAAAGCTTTTCAAGGTTGTGATTCAAGTTTAAAATATGATTTGGTTGAGCTTGTTAACCAATATGATGAGATATTTTAGGAGCCAAAAGGATTTCCTCCCAAGAGGGGAATCCAACATGAAATACAACTACTGAAAGATTATCCTATTCCTAAAATTAGCATGTACATGATGTCAGTGATGTCAGTGTAGAAATTAAAAGAAAATTCATGATTGTTTGGAAAAAGGGACCATTATACCTAGTACTTCGCCATGCAGGTCACCTATTTTTTTGGTGCCAAAGAAGGATGGAACATGGCACATGTGTGTGGAGTTTCATGCATTAAACAAAATTACAGTAAAGATCCATTACCCACTTTATAGAATTGATGATTTACTTGATCAATTGAAAGATGAAAATTATTTTACTAAGTTTGAATTAAGGAGTGGCTATCATCAAATTAGAATTCCTAAAGGTGAAATATGGAAGAAAAAATTGAAAACAAAGCAAGGTTTGTTTGAATGGATCATTATCTCTTTTGGTCTTTGCAATTCTCCGACTACCTTTATGTGTGTGATGAATGATGTATTGATGCCATTTGTAGACGAGTTTGTAATAGTAGACTTTTATGACATCTTGATTTTTAGTAAATATTTTGAGGAACATGCCATGCTTGTAAAAAATATTACTTGATGTCTTAATGGAAGAACAATTGTTTTTAAATATTTCAAAGTGTGAGTTTCGAAAAACTTCTTTAGAGTATTTGGTTCACATTGTTGGAGGAGGTGATTTGAAAATAGATCCCTGCAAGGTTGGTGTCCTTTTGAATTAGCCAAAGTCCAAAATAGTTAGTTAGGTAAGAAGCTTTTTGGGAGAAACCCAATATTGGAGGAATTTTATTGCTAAATTATTTTCTATTGCAACTCCATTACATGCATTGACAAGTGTGAAGTAGGTCTTTTAGTGGGGAGGTAAATAACAAAAGACATTTGATGCATTGAAAGAAAAGATCAATTCAACACAAGTACTTTCACTTCCAGACTTGAGACAGTCACTTGAGATTCAAAATGATGCTAGTGATAATGCCATGGGTGAGGTTCTCATGTAGCATGGTAATCCTATCATTTTTTATTCGAAAATTTTTAATGGTACAATGATTAAATATCCTACATATGACAAGGCGTTGTATGCATTTCTACAAAGCGTGAAAAATTGGAAAAAATACTTGATGGGTAAAAAAATAATCATTCACATTGATCATCAACCATTGCAATAATTGTAATGACAAAAAAGGTTGTAGCAATCAAGGCACTTCCGATGGATGGGTTTTATTCAATAATGCCACTTGGTGATAATGTATAAGAAAGGTATCTACAATAAATTTTCTGACATGCTTTATAGGCCTATTGTTAGTGCTACTACTATTCTTGACCATAATTATGTTTTCCATGAGAGCTATGTTGAACAATAACATTTAGAGAGTGATTTTAAAGATGCATATGCAACTTTATGTCAAGGGAACGAAGTAGAGGAATTAGATTATCACATGCATGATAACTTGTTATACCATCTTGGTAATATTTGTATTCCATGGGGATAAAGAGTAAACATTATAAGAGAGGCTAATACTTCTGTTATTTTTGGGCATTTCCATGTAAGTAAGATGGTGGAACATATAAAAAGGTATTGTTATTGGGCTTGTATGCTTGAAAGTGTTACGTGTTTTATTAGAGGTTGTTAATTATAATCTATCAGTAAGCCTATCAATAGAATGTTAGGATTGTAAACTACACCTCTGGTACCTTCTCGTCCATGGGAGAGTGATTCTATGGAATCTTTTATAGGTCTTTCTATGTCAAACATTAATCATGATTATCATTTTGTAGTTGTGGATAGGTTCAGGAAAATGTGCATTTTGATGCTATGTAAAAATAAAATTACAGCTGAACAAACTGCTCCATTATTCTTTCAGAATCTATGGGTGCATTTTGGATTTCCAACAGCCATTGTTAGTGATCGAGATTCCTAATTTGTTGGGAACTTTTGGTCAATCTTGTGGGCATTCATGGGCACCAAATTGAAAAATAATATTGAATTTCATCTGCAAACATATGGTGACACAGAGGTGGTGAACAGGAGAGGGATACATCTTCTTCGTGGTTATTGCAACAAGAATCATACGTTGTGGAATGAAAACTTGCACTACATTCAACATGCTTACAATGAGGCTGTTGTGGATCATATTCGTATCCTTTTATTTTTCAAAGTTTTGAAAAAATAAAAATATAAAATCTGGGAAAATATGTTAAAGTATCGAAGTCTTATACTTTAGCATGAAAAAATATTTATGTTCATCAAAGTATAAGTTTAAACATTTAAACTTTATGATTGTGGGTCTGTATTAAAAGTTGAATAGTGATTGGTTTAAATGGTGGAAAGCATCGATCATTAAAATCTTTATTGAAAAGCCAACCCGCGGGCACAATTAGCATGACAGTTACCATGAGGAGTGCCTCCGTAGTTGACCCAGTTGACTATGGAGACAACAGAGACCAACGACAGAGATTGAATGTGGGGGCACTAGTGAAATTTTTCCTACGTTTCTCGAGAGCCCCCGCAGTGATGTAAGACGCTGAGTTGGTCACAACTATCTTCCACGTCAATCAAAGTTAATGGCTTGCTAGAGCGTCTTGTCAGCATTTAATTCAAAACCAACTCCACCTATTTAAAGAACTTTTTGTCTATTTTTCAAATTTACTTATGAATTGTTATGTTGCACCCTATTTTAGCTTTCTACCACCTGCAAATTTTGACCACCCTGTAAACTATTTTCCACGTATGCTTTTAACCATGGTTAAAAGGTCATCCCTATCAGGTTTAACTAGCCATATCCCTCTCATGGATACTGAGAGGGATATTCAAGATACCCTCTGTTCAGTAATTCACATCCTCTTTTACCAGCAAGTTATCTTGAATGCTAATGCCTCCCCTATGTATTCTACCATGATCAAGTATGGAGTCTTGTCTGCATGCATTCCTAAAGCCCACCTTTTCCCTGAATTCATCTATTGATTGGTATTTTCTATGTATCCAGGGCAGTGTTTTGTCATGAATTCCCAAGGAGAGAATGTTTTGCAGGTGTCTACCCTATTAATCCGCTAAGCCCTATGTTATCCTAAGTCGGAGTCATCCGTTCAAATTTTTTATGATTCACTGGTTCAATATTATGCTAATATTGCAGGACAAGAATTCAATCAGTTCATGTTTCATTTGAAGCCTGACATGAAGCAGCTTCAGCCAGATTGCAAGAAGTTTGATATGGGGGTTTTCAATGCTGAGACTCGTCCAGTACTGAGTCATATTTCAAAAATTATGGTTAAGGATGATGATAATGCAATGAATAAGTCAGTTCTAGGAATTGTTTCCATGATGATGAAGCCGGGAATGGTGCTGGATATTCCATCATATTGGTAGGAAGTAGTCAACTCACAGCTGAAAAGCCTCTCATTAACAGGTTCCTTTAAATTTCCCTCATTAGTTGTATATTTGTTCTTATACCAGAATGTGGAAGAATTCATGCATTTAATTCTAAATATTATGAATGTAAATAAAAGAAGGCAATCAGTGATATTCTCGACAGATTTAGTGAGAAGGGAGAAAAATGAGGCTACGTTGTTTTATTTTTCTAGTTATTACATGCCAAAAGCATACAAAATATTGAATGGAAGTCCTTCTCCCTATTTCCTACTTAAATCTCAGGAGTTTTTTCATTTAGGAAATAATTGTAAGTATGGAGACTGGTTTGCTTTTTAGGAATATTCTAAAATAAGGCTATATGGAGCAAGTGTTGAGCCTTATAGACTCCCAATTTTTTTTCCAATGAGGCTTTTTGTTTTAGAGTTCATTAGACAGAGTCTAAATGTTGATCAGGTTCATTTTGTGCCTATGAAGAAAGGTCACATATACAAATTACCCATGGTTGTAGGCCCTTTCATAGTAAATATGAGATAGGCATTTGATGAAGTGACAAAAATGTTAGATGACATGCAGATGTTATTAGGAGAAAGTTGGGCTTATGACCCATACAGTGTTATTTCAAATATATGGATTGAGAATGGATATACTTCTTTCATTCATGAAATTAGGACAGAACAAGAGAAGACAACATGTAAAGATGTGAATAACTCAGTAGATTCTAACATTCAAAATCCTATTATAGCATAGAAGCAGCTAAAAGAACCAAGGAAATGGTGATTGATCTAGATGATGAGGAGAAGGGAGCCATGAAGAGAACAAAAATTACTGAAGAGCCTACATATATTTCTCCTCATTTTTATTTACATTTGGGATAAGAAAAAAATTCTCCTGCCTCACCCAGGAATAATGAAGATTCTCATGAATAGGTGCCCTTGATTAAGAAAATGTTTTCACAATTGAAGAAAGAAACCAGAGGATGAAATACAACATGGAGGCCAAAGCTGAACATCAAGTCACTACTGAAGAAAAAGGATTGTTAACCGTAATGGATTTTAAAAAAGATCAGTTTAGAATTTCCCTATCACATCCTACAGATATGTCAATTGGTTCTTCCATCAATTTCAACACTATTAATGTGACTGTCGATGTAAATAAAATTCCTCTAGTAGATAAAATGAACTTGCATACGCAAACAGGTCAATTGATTGTAAATGAACTCACAAAGACTAATACAACGGAAATAAAGACAGAGAATATGTTGGGTAAAGTAATTAAAAATTTTAAGTTAGAAAAGGCTAACTCAAGAGCCTTAAAAGTTTAAAATGAAGAATTAAAGAATATTATTATAAAAATTGGAGTAGACCCTAGTGATAAGACTGTTGTGCAGAAATTCATGCAAAGTGTTGAGGTAGAGATATCTACGTTAAGGAAGAAATTAAAGTTACCTACTAGTGAAAATTCAATGGCTACATAAGTTGTAGAGGTAGAGAAGGAAAAGGAGAAATTGTTGCAACAACTCATGCAGAAGGATGAAGAACTATCCAAAGTAAAGCAGACTGCAATTTCATTACAAAATCATATTGATAATCATAACTATACTTTTGTTTTTCCTACAGGTGATAAGGACCCTCAAAAAAAAATTATTCAATTAAATACTGAGTTGCAGATGGCTAAAAGAGATAGAAATAAGGCTCAAACAGATTTGGAGACTGCAACAAAATTGATGAAGGTCATAGAAAATAAAGCAGATAAATACAAAATGGATTTTTGAAATGCTGGAGCTGAAATTAAGAATCTCAAAGAAAGAATGAAAGGTAATATTTCACTGATACAAGCTAAAGATATCATTTGGACTGATATCATTTTAGAAATGAAATCCAATAGGTGCTTCCTGATGATAATTGCAAAAGAGAAAATCCTTACTGTAGAGTGTGAAGAACCAATTATGTCTGATAAGCAAAAAGGGATTAATAGAGCCATTTCGGCTAGAATATTTATTGATTTTATTAATTCCAAATCATATCAGGAGTTAGAGGAGAATGATATGAAGGAAAAAATGTTATATGAAATGGAAATTAATAAATTGATTATCAGGAATGATCTCAGAAAGGCTGCAGAAAAGGAACTAATGGAAATCAAAGAAGCAATAAGTCAATTTGATAAATATTTTGTTAAAATGATAAGAGTAGGCTTGCCATCATGTTGGGGAGCTGAAGGAAATATTTTTCCATGGAGCTCTTATGATAATTTACTGGTGATGACAAAAATAAATATTGATAACAGACATGAAAAGACTTAGGTGCTTAAAGGAGAGACAATGGTCAACTTCTTGTAGAGAAATTTTGAACTCTTGTGGATGGTAAAAAATATTTTCTCTGAAAGGCCTTCTTATGATCAAATTACTGAATTCAGATTGGAATATCACAATCTAACAAATTCATCCAGGACGAAGGTAGCAATATGGAAAAAGTGCAGGGCCTGGAAAATTGACCTGCCAAAAGGATCAGCAGCAAAGAAAGACAAATCAATTGACCAAGGAAAAGAAGCCAAAACATAAGCAATTCCTATAGATTAAGATATTTATTTTATGTTATTTTATGAATACAATGTAATTGTAATAAGACACTTTCAAGGAATGTAATAGACAACCTTTGAAGTCTTGAAGTAGTTTTGGTAGTTAGGATTTGATAGACAACATTTACTGTATTTAATGTAATTTTCAAGACAAAGGAAGGTTCCGAGTTTTGGGACCTCCAAACAAATATTTTTGTACTCAAAGATTCAAATATTAATGAAATAGTAAGCAAGTTTCTGGAATTTTGTTTATGTTGAAATGTATTCAAGTTTTCATTATGTATTTCCATCTATGAATAAAACAAGGTTATGAGCAGCGGGTCTATCTTTACTTCTATGTACAAGAGTTAAAAAAACCTTTCTTTCACATATTTGTTCTAGGGTTTGCAATGATATCTTTTGTATATAACAACATATCAGTTTGGACTTCTTCTTAAATTTTGTTCTAGTCACTTCATTCAAAATCAATAGATGGTAAAATTGTGAAGCATTCATAATATTTGATACTTAGGGGTTTGATTATAAATAATTGAGGGTTAATAAAATAGAGATATAAATCTTCGTGACATAATCATAAAATTTCTTAAGCACTAATTCCTTATCACAACTAAGGGATTGTATCTTAAGGTATAATAGAGGCCAAGCACTCTTCAACTCAAACATCACCACTTGAGGCATGTTTGGGATACTTGCCTAAATATCTTTTGGACATCATTTTTGGAAAGGATGTTGTTATTGATGGTCATAATGACATAGATAAAGGTAAGAGGTTCATTGAAAAAATCCAATTGGTGCATCAAGCAGTCCAAGAACAGTTGGAAAAGAGCCAAGTCAAGTACAAGACAAGGCACAATAAGTATCACGTAGATTAGAAATTCCAAGTTAGTGATGAATTTTTGCTTCACATTAGCAAAGAATGTCTTTAAGGAGAAGGTAAAAAATTGAAACCAATCCAATATGGTGCATTCCAAATTTTAGAAAACATTGGTGACAATGCCATCAGGTTGGATTTTCCTTCATATATGTAAATGTAAGATCTTGTTAATGTTCAAAACTTAAGGTTAAATGAGCCTACTTTAATTGATGATCAAGGAGAACATTCTCAAATTCCTTCCGTTGAGGATGTTTTCCTAAATACCATGATGAACTACATAAAGGCACCATTCTTAACAGAAGAACAAGGTATTCAAAATGAGGGAATGTGGAGTACCTTCATGTGGGGCTCAAAGGCAGAAATCGAAGAAATTCTAAATGGATCAAGATTGGAAATGTGAGGGAAATGTACCCTAATCTGTTGAACAACTGAAAGTGATATTTTTGGGTCCAAATGCTTTCATTGGGAAGGAGTGATCAAGTGCTGAAAATCATGCTAAAAAATTAAGGTTGTAGAATGGCGTGGAACCTAAACGACCATGTATATATCGTCATTATGAATTAGACGCGATTGGTTTTGTAGAAAACTGACATCACATGCTCCCATAAACACGTCCTATATTCTTTTCCAACTAGGAAAATTTTGAAAGAAATATGCAGGTTGCCTAGTTAACAGTCCATACAGTTGATTGGGCATAGTTGACTGATCAAAAGGGTGACTCTAGAGTGGGACAATTTTAGCTCACCACTTGTCCTCTACTAATTGGTTGATGGTTGGAATTTTTTTTATTGGTTGGAAATGTGGCCAACCACATGATGCCATATGGGACAACAAATGGCCACCATGTGGTAGTATGGGAGGCCACTAAAATTTTCTTGAGGTCAAACTATAGTCCACTGGGGTCGAACACCAAACCTCACTACCAAAAACACAATGAATTTACAGCTAAACCAGAAATGCTACTTGTTAATACATTGGGTGAAAATAGTATTTGAATTTTGTATATGTTAGAGGTTGGGGTAAGGGGTAAGGGCTTAGCCCCGACACCCCCCCTATTGAATACCACATGAACACTCACCAGAATGAATGGCATGACAAAGAGGTTAGCCACTGCCCAAAACTTCCACCACGACTGCATAATGTGACCACCAACAAAAAACTTTGTTGTGGCCGTCGATGGAAAGTCATCGACGTAACTGAATCCACCCAAACCAACCTATGTCAGTGCTAAGTCTCTAACCATTGGTGGTTAGTTAACCGTGCCAACCTATTTATATTAAGAAATTGTTAAATGTGCCAATATAATATGTTTTCCTTTTTGGACTTCAGGCATCATTGAGAAAATTAAGTTTCCAACAATTTCACCCAGAATTCTGGGAAATTATCACCCAATTAGCCATATTAAGGGCGAAATTATAGGCCTAGTCCAGATTTCTGAGAATTGTGGAGCGGTTAGTAGGAAAACTAGCGAGACTCATAAACTCACTAGTTGTTGACAAATTTCGAATCGTAAAGAGGCTAGACAAGCAGTTTTAAGCATTTTTGAGCTGATGGAATATGTTTTGAAGCCATTTGATTACTGTGAGTGTATGTAATCACTATTTTGACCATAATGAAAGGGTTCCAAGCCATTGGAAGATGGACCAAGGAGAAATAACCTAGTAGTGGTGAAAGCCTTCATCATCGGCTATTTTTTTGTTATTATTATGTTATATTTGTCTATTGTTTTTGTATATTTTAGAGTTTATTTGCTTGCTTTATGTGTTTAAAATTTAACATAAAATCTCTCAAAAACTCATTTTAGGCACTTGTAACTTGCAAACCCTCAAGAAAAATTTGATTAAAATCTTATACAGATCACAGAATCCCTTTGAAATTTAGTGTACTGATATGAGTCGTGCTATACCTTCCATCATATCCTATCTCGATGTGAATATGGAGGTCCTTATCCTCCAAGTCATTGAAGAAATATTTGTTTCCCGTTATATGGAATGAAGCTCCAATATCCAGATATCAGACACTACCCATCACAAAAATCATCATGCAAGTAATGAGGGTGAAATCCAACTTGAATTGCAAAGTTATAACTTCACCTTCCATTCGTCATGGTGGCTTCTTGTCAAACTTCTTGGGTTGACACTTCGTATCATAGTGTACCAGCTCATGAAAATGAAAGCATTTAATTTTCAACAAGACATTCCTATTTCCCTCCTAACCATATTATTTTTTGGATTAGGATATCTTCCCTTTCCCTTTATTTTCCTTTCCATCCAAGGCATAATTATCCTCATCCTCAACCTTCGATGAAGTCTTGTCTTTGTTGCTCCTCCTTATTTCTTCCTACACTAGATCATACCATAACAACTCCCAACTAGGTAGTTTCTCTCTACCATTTATGTAATCTTGATAACTCTTCCAGCTCTTGGGAAGACCCAACAGAGCTAGAGATACCAAATATTATTTTTGAATAGTAACACTAACCCCGCTAAGATCATCGTGACACTGTGTAAATTGCTTAGGTACTACCAAATTGATTCATTCTTTTGCATCTTGATACTCCAAATATTTTCCTTCAGGGCCAACTTCCCGTGGTCACTATTATTGTCAAAAACATTTGTCAATGTTTTCCACAATGAGAACACAGTTTATTTCCCATGGATATTCAAGACAATATGATCTCTAAATCCCTCCAATATGATTCTCATCACTTTAGACACATCCTTCTTCCATTGAGAAAAATCATATGCATCAGATATTGGGGGTTTTCCTACATCTGTCTTGATGTATTCAAGTATACCATTATCATCCAATACAACTTGTATGCATATCTTCCATTCCACAAAATTTTTGGTTCCTTATAAAGAATTATCGAGCTTCAGTCCACTGGAAGTCATCTTCTAAGCCTTGGAGAAAACCTGCACTATTTATCTTGATATTTGAATATCCTGAAAAGAAAACTTTAAATTATATTCTCTGTTGTGAATCTAGCTCTCATACCATGTAGAAATTAAATGTAGATTCAATACTTCTCATGTAATGTTCTAAAACATAAGAATCAAATACACTTTAATCATCTATGGAGAGAAATTGACGATGGAGAATATATATCAAAAAAATGTGACAGGAATCAATAAACATACAAGAGGATTTATCTAGAGGAAAGAAATTTCTCAAAAACCTTTCTGCTATGTATTGCATTAGTCAAAAAATAAAGAATAAATACATTTCTTTCTCAAGCCTGAGTAACCTCTGCACAAGTGTAAGCTATCTCACTACCTCACGGACTCACTATGGCCAACACTTAGCCAATTTTTGTGCCTTCCAAGAACCTATTTCCTTGTGTTGTTTCCTTGGGAATTATCCCCTATTAATTAGGAAATTCCCTCATCTAGGTTGCACAATTACTTTAGGTCCTCTGACTGCATGCACCATATATACATATTGGAATATGCTAGAACTGATAGTACACTCCCTTGAAATCTCCGTCTCAACTGGGTAAATCTAATTCTCTGCATGCATGAGGTAATTTTTGTTAATTGATTGGTTATCTGGATGATCACTTGATGTGATTGAATTCACACTAAAAAAAATGACCTTCTACTTGTTCCTCCAACATTTAGAACTAGTTTAACTGACCATAACTCAATTTAACTGAATTAAATTGTTACAATTAAAATTAAAATCAACCTAGGATCCTGAAATTTAGGAATCACCTTACACAACGCAAGTTAAGCCCACAACTCGAATTAAATAAACTAAATAAGTGATAAAAACTCAGTTAACTCATTTAAGTTGTCTTGTGAGGTGGATTTTCCATTTTCTCCTAATTTAATTCAATTGAAAATTAAATTAGGAATTTATTATTTCATTTTAAGCAAGGTAATGATACCAAACATATTTATATGAACCATTGATTTGCATTATTATAAAAAATTATATACATGTATATAATGTGTGTGATCCTTGGTTTTCATATACCAAGTGGTCCCTTGAAATATAATGAATTTTAACATTCCACATTGTAACCTTCAGCGAATTAGGTGTTTAACATCCCCCCCCCCTAATCCTAATGGGTTTAAAGATTTGCAGAAGACAACTCTAATACAAAAATAAAACAATGTGTGACAATAATAGGTTGAATGTGCTCTATGATATGATGGTATAAGGATGGTGAAATCCAGGTCTCAATATAATTTGGTTTAAGGATGACAACCAACATTAGAATGCTTAGTGTAGTTCCTGAAACCCTTCCAAATTTTATTAGAAGATGCAGTATCCAACTAGAGGAAGTTATCCCTATTATTTTTTAAAAACGGAAACCATTAGGGTCTCAACCTAGAATGCTTAGTGTAGTTCCTAGAATAGTTCCAAATATATTAAGAAGTTTTTGGTCTTTTTCTAATGAAGTGTCCCTAATACATTGAAGATGGAAATCATCAATCTAAAAAATAGAGGTCTCAACTTGTGGAAAAAGGGATAATCTTATCCTAAAAAGGGAGATCTCAACTTGTAGTGGTTTAATGAAGGCCAACAATCAAAGGCAATCTCATGGGTTTCTTTTTCTCTCACTACACCTTTGAGTCTAGGTATGGTTGTCTTTAGCTGAGGGCTTAGGCAGGAGGTTCGAGTTGAGGCTCAAATTCTCTTGATTTATCTTTGAAGCTTGTATATGACCATCAATTCCCCCCATGCCAAATAAAACATTAGAAGATAAAAAATATCAACCGCAAGACCTTTAATACTTGAGAATACATTCTTTTGTATAAAAAAAATATCATCATGGTTGTTGAAGCCCATTTCAAAGAGGTAATCCATCCAAGATCAATATTTCTTCTTGTAGGATGATTGTTTCTTAAGAATATATTTGAATGATAAGATTTTTATGATAATTCTTTCATGGGTGAAGATGAGAACAATGATCCCTCATATGGAAAACTCCGTCACAATGTTGGCATTTGACAATCTGTAGTGAATGTGGAAGATGAACAAGATCTAGAAGAGGTAAAAATGAACCGTCATGTAGAAACCAAACACTATCAAACTTGATGGTCTTTGAATAGCTTGGAGTGTGAAGAGAAACATACTTGTCATATCCAAGACTAGTTCTATTTATGTTTTTGATAATATTTACCCAAGGTCTAATAATGGCATTGGAAAATGTGGGTTGGTCATTAACATTTTCATGAAAATTTGTTCATGATGTGGGCACTAAATGTGAATCAACCTCTAATTTACTGACTTGATCACCTGATGACTATTCAAAATATTTTCCTGAAGATGGATCCCCGTTGGGATTTGAAACTTTGACCATTGTTTCTAAACACTCTGGATAGTATGGAGATTTCTGCAATAAACAATAACCACAAAATATTGAAAACCATAATGATAGAGGTTTTAGGAAGAGTATTTCTTGTAATTTTGTTGAGAGAGAGAGAGAGAGAGAAAATTCTCTGCTGGTTTGAGCCGTGATATGATGATACCCCAATAATAATTCTTATAATTCATGGGCAGAGTAGAGTGAACATGTTTTTTGGATGGTAGCAGTGCTAACCGATAGAGAAATGACACAAAAGAAGTGGCTTAGACTTCAGGAAGGTAGGAATACCATTTTAATCACAAAGGAAATGACAAATAAATGAATTTTTTAATTGCATTATTATTCAAAATGTATATCTTTAGTTTTCATATAACAAGTATTCTTTTTGGACTCTAATGAATTTTCACATTCCACACCATAATTTTTAATGGATTAGGTTTCCAACAATAATAAAATTTCTTAACTATGTATAGATGTATTAACCAACGTAATTTGACAAGATTTATCTGTCATATGTTTACAATAGATTTCCATATAAAATGGATACTGTTTAGGATGTAGAATATGGGAATCAATGTTACAATTATATAACCATAAACTCCATGATTCTAGGGATTGTAATTTTTGTATGCAAATTTCTTCGTTGGTGCAAGAAATAGTGAATGGAATTGCACAAATATAGTCACATTTGTTACTCAATTAATTTCATTGTTCCTTTCATTTATATTAGTTGGAAAATTTTCATGGGTGTGCTGATTACTTTGTCACATTGAGGTTGCATTTTAGATAAAATTAGGCATTATAATTTACATTTTTTGTTATCAATAATAATTGACCCAAATACAAGTGGTAGAGAAAAAAATAATATTTCCCAATATTGATAAGAATGGTTCTCAATACAATACCTATAAGATAATTTTGGTAAAATATCAATATGGATATGCAAGAACATAGATATGTATGCATTAGCATATGGTGAAATGTAAAAAAAAAAATCTGTGTCAACATTTTTTTAAGCTTGATACTAAAATGTCGACTTTGATGTAAAGTTCTAAAATAAAGTTTTTATTTGTCTTGAAATTTTTTTAACCATTATCATCCCCATATGAATCATTCCAAACTGTTTGTTATATATTTTTTAGACAACTAATCCTCATGTTTGTTTGTGATAGGGTAATTGGTGCCAAGTGCCAAGTGTTAGTGCATTCCAAGTGCCAAATCATCCTTTGTTACTTCTCATAAAATTTCCAATAATTTATCTCAAATAGCTTTAATATTAAACCATTATAAATCATACCAAGGAATATTAATGAATGCTAGACATGCTAATACTTTCCAAGCGCCAACACCTGCCAAGTGCCAATGTGTGTAAGGCGGTTATACACATGGTAGGAAGTGGGAGGGCATGTCAAAGAGTGATAAGGTGTGACAACGTGTGCTAATGCATGTTGAGGAGTGTTATGGAGTACTAGGGAAACACAAGGTATCACTAGGTAAAAATGCATGGAAGTGAATGAATATAAGGGTGTGTGAGGGAGTATCAATGAGTGCTAGCTAGTAGGCTTGCAAGGAGGGAGTGACCAGGTATCTTAAGCACTAGTAAGGAATTCTAGGGAATATAAGGGCATGTCAAGAAGTTTCGGAGTAAGCTAGGGAATTCCACTATGTTAACATGTGCCAAATAGTGACAAGACATGCGATATGCTAAGGCATGCTAGGATATGTCAAGTACTAGGGTATGCATTGAGCATTATAATTGTTTCTTTCGACACCTCTTATCCATATACTTTATTTATTTTCTTCCACCATAGTCAATCAAAGGACATCAAATCACAAGGTTTATACCATGGTAGATATATACGAGTCTTGGTTTTCATAAATTATTAATGTTCTTTATTATTAGTTTAATGTTTGGTTTAGCTACCAAAATGAGATGATTCTGCAGCTAATGTCTGATTCTGCAGCCAAGTTCATTGTTTTATAGCTTTCCAAGTGCCAGCTGGATGGAGAAATATATTGAAAGCTAGCGATCAATGTACTCAGTGATTTCCCCCTATCTTCATGATCCAAATTGGTATGAAAAGCTTCCAGTTTCAAGGTCAAGGATAAAGTCAACTCTGTTAGCTATAACAGAGGAGCGAAGAACGATATATACACCTAAATATTTTTCTTTGTTAATAGAAAATCATGAGTGACTTCTATTATGATATATTTTATAGTTAAATTTAGTATTTTTTGAGCAAGGCTAGTCTTAAAGCTCTAGACATTTAATGATGTGGGATTTATAAAAAGACATTGCAACAACCAAAATCACAGTGAAATTTTATGCAAGAGTGAGACTTTGTTTTCATTTAAGGAATCATTACATTTCAATGCGTTGTTGAATTTTTTATTGGCTCTCGTGACCACCTTCTTGTGGAAGGCCCCCTCAAGCAGTAAGGTTTTTTTTTATTTTAAGTAGAGTTATTTTATCATTTCGTAAGTTCATTGTTGGATGCATCCTCTAGAAAGTCCTATTTCCTTTATTTATTAGATAGAAAGAAGTTTAGTCATTTCATTAATAATTTTCTCTTATTGATTCAGGAGCACATGAATTGAATTAGCAGTGAGAGTTTGAATTGAGAAGGAGATTGTAATTTTTAAAAACATAGAATTAGTTGGCAAGTTTTAAGCATGAGTGTTGCAAAGTTTTATTTGAAAGCATGACTGCTTTATAAATTTGAGAAAGTGTGAACAAAGTTTTGTCTTTCATGAAATATTGTGTTATATTGATAGATGAGTTTATTTTCTTAGAAATCAGATCTCATTCCATGCATATTTTAGTTAGGTTGTAGAGTGTGTGAGTATGAGTTTTCATGAATTAAATTTCATTTTGCAAGTGTGGAATTGATTTATAATTTTTTATTGGTTGTGTGGATTTCATAATTAGATACAAGATTGTGATAATGTTTCTTAGAATTAATCTCAGTAAATAATCCAATCTTGTACACTAATAATTTAATTCAATTTAGATAACAAATATTCCTACCACATATAATGCCATTACACTTCGTTAGTTTATTGGCCCTAGTCGATAATTTATGTAATCAATTTAAGACAATTAAATTGACAAACAATATGCCAATATGTGTCAAGGAGTAGCAAGGGAACAAAAATAATAACCAAGATAAAATGCAACGAAATGAACACACAAGAGTATTAATAAGTCAAGACTTTATCTTTTTCAAAAGGGGCATGCTAGGAACACTAATAATAGGTTTCAATACATGCCAAGTTCCAATGTGTGCCTAGTGCTCATGTATGTTCAAAGTGTTCCAGGGCATGATAGGGACTACAAGGCATGTCAGCACATGCTATGAGAGTGTTACGCTATGGTAGGGTTTGCCAACATGTACTTAGGTGTTATAGTAATAGTAAGATGTTCTAGGTACAAATATGTTGTAATACATGCAAGGTTCCAATGAATGTTATTGTGTTCCAAAGCATGCGAAAATATGCTAGGAGTGTTGACGAGTGCTATATATCTCTCATTAATAGAATTGAAAAAGCTTGATTTTGTATTAAATAATGTAGATTCCATACACACTAGTGGAACTTTATCTAAAGGGAAATTATTACATAATAAAATTAATAGAGATGAATCATGTATTGAATCACTGGAAAACTATATTCTCATTATTTGAGGTAAATGATACACACTAATTACTTCTTAACAAATTGACTCACTCTACCCACTATATGGCCTTGAACACATAATGAAAAATACTCCACAACAATGGACTTAAATCATTATCTTTTGACAAAAAATATAATAACATGCACATAGCATCATCAAAAACTCATTGCAATGATCAATGATGACGAACATTTTTGGACCGTCACCAAAAGTAACCAAAAATAGCATTGGTGAGGGTCAATAAAATATCATCACTAGAAGTATCACCAAAGAGAGAATTAGTGAGGAGCCTTTGAGAACCCTCACCAAAAGTGTCACTAAAAATGGCTTTGGTGACAAACCTTAAAGGACCGTCACTATATGTTCTTACAACAAGGAATTTTTAAGGACCGTCACCATATGTGACATTGGTGACAGAACTTAAAGGTCAGTCATAGGCATGACCCTCACCAATGTCTTTTTTTATTATAGTGGTCTCTTTTCAGAGATAAGCTACCATCGCCCAAGCTAGCTTATTTCCATTATATATATAAGCGTATTTCAATTCTTTGATATTAATGAAATGAAGTGTTATATTTGCTCCATGTTTGTACTTATGGTTATATCTATATTATGTTGTGTTCTTGTTTAAGTTTGGATCATTTAGTGCACAATTAGATGTGATAGTGGATTGATGTTTTCAAATTTGTGCATCCTTGATCCCATTCCTCACGTAAATTCTTTGCAACACATTTTCTATACATCATTTTGGAGTTGAGCTTTGGTTGGTTGAGTATGATAGTGACCAATAGAAGGTTGCATTGAGGGGGTGTGCTTTATATTTATTAGTGAGAATATTCCTTCATTGTATCAATTTTAATGGCACTAATTTGGGCAGATATACTTTAAGCATAATATTGATTCTAATCTTCATATATGAGATCATAGATGTAGGGAATTGTGGCAGGGGTGTTGGTAGTGATGGAGAACTTGGTATAGCTCCATGTTTGAGATTCTCACATTTATTTTGTGAGAGATGTTGATTCATTTAATAGATAGCCATCGTTTTTAGTTGTTGGTTGTACTATGAAACATTCATATTTTGGTGTGAGTATTTGATGTTATGGTTAAGTAGGATTTTTTTTTCAACTACTATGATATTAGTATTGAGATTTGATGCATGCCTTGTGGCCACAATTTTTCTAGAGCGGAGAGCATGTATTGGTGGTGATTTTTATTGATTTGATGATGGTATATTGTTTCTAGATATTGTATTGCATAGTTGAATCAATTTGACAAGATAATATTGGATCTAGTATGAAAATAGATGAAATGATGTCTGTATAGAGTAGAGGAGGAATGAATGAATGGGTGTGAAAAATTGATTCAAAAGTTTGAATAGAGGAGACAGACACTCAAACCAATGGTACTTGGATATTCCTACCATATTTGGGTGAGTATCATTGATAATGGTGGCCTTTAGTGGATGGTTAAATGTAGATATGTGTGAGAACATAGTCTTCCAAGATGAACAAAAGAATCGTGTCTCTTGGGTGATGGGAGTTAGTTGATTGTATATGAGGTCAAGTCTCCTAGCTGATGGGAGTAAAAAATATATGTAAAAGATACATTTTTCTTAAAATAATATTCATAGCATCACAACATCAATAAGGGTGTTTTTTCCATGTGAAGGGTTTTCCACTAGATACCTTGTGTATCTTGTGTGATGGTTTTATGGTTTTATTTGATGCTTTTGTTTCTCTCATCTTTATTTGATTTTTCTTCTTACATTGTTGTATTCATGTCATGATATAATATGTTGCTAGTTAAATGCATGATTCAGTAAGTGAAGTTTTAATTAGTAAAACTGTTAAGATGATCACACTACTAATTCACCCCATCCATCTTAGTAGTTCTCAAAGGTTTATGAAAATTTGTATTAGAGTGGGTCTCCCAATTGCGACTCGATCATTCGAGAGTAGATCTAGGGTTTTTTGGTGGAAATTTGAAATTAAAAGTTTATTTATCTATTTATTTACTTTATAATTTATAATTATTAATTATTAATTATTAATTATTATTTTTTATTTTTTATTTTTTATTTATTTTTATCATTTTATTTTTTTATTTCTTATTTTCTATCTATTTTTTTTTCTTTTATTGTATAATGGTCATCCTCACAGCTGAAAATTACAAGGTATAGCACAAAAGTGTTAAATCTCAATTATTGTCTAATGGATATAATATTTGGAGATTAGTATGTGAAGGTTGTGGCAAGTATCCAATTGTAGATGACGTTTTGCAACATGATGTGCAAGCTAGAGTCATAATGTAGAAGAATCTTCATGATGATGATTTGAAGAGACTAGTAGGTTTGAAATATGCTAAGGAAATGTGGGAAAATCTAGAATCGATATCTGAAGATGGTACCAACGACAATATGGAGAATGAAAAGATGAGAAAAAATAAGAAGAAGAAGAAGAAGGGATTTCAAAAACAAGAAGCTCAACCACAAGAGTCTCATTCTTCTAATGCATATGTTTCACCATATCGTGAGAAGAAATCGGAAAATATTAAACCCAAAGTTATAAAAATTAATGATTTTCTATTAAGTTATAATTTTAATGATTCATATTTTGATCATGTTGAATTTCCTAGTAAATATGAGAATGCCATTAAGGTTTTTAGAGCCGAGGTTTCTAGACTAACAACTACATGAAAGGATCAAGAAAAATTATTGCAGATATGTGATAATAAGGAGTACAAAGTCAAGGAATAGACTTTTAGATTAAAATTTAAGTTGGAAGAATCATAGAGAGTAAAGGAAGGAAATATCAAGCAATACAAATGAAATGAAGATTAGTGTGAGATTAGAATCTGAAATAGTTTCTTTGAGAAAGTAGTTGAATATGGATAAGAGAATTGTATCCTTGGATAGTTTACTTGAGATCCAAAGATCTCCATTGGATAAATATGGTATTGGATTTCAAAAGGGTGAGCCTAGTGTACATGCATGTAAAAAAAACAAAGAGAACGCAAGAAACTAGTAGAAAACAATACCTAGTAAGAGTGAGAATCAAGGAAACAAAAAGAAAAACCAGAAGGAGATCAGCTAGCAAAACCAACAGCAATAGAAAATAAAACCTTAAGGAGAACCTACTTTTAGAATATCTTTTTATCCAAGAAAATATCATAGAAACTATATTATATTTCAAAGGTAACAAATTCCTTTTGTTCCTTTGACGCATTAGGTACAATGCTAAAAATTTCACAACTAAGGACATGCTGCAACTAACTGCAGCACTAGAACGTATAGATCCAATGAACATAGATTGCAATCATATAAGTCGACAAGGGTATTTGTCAACATGTATAATCGTGGGTTTTATGGCTATTTTTATTCAGGTAACCTATTTTTCCATAAGGTGTTTGAGTGTATACCTTAATAATGGATTTGATCCTCTTTCTTCTTATCTTGGCCACAGTCATAAATTTTTCCATAAGGCAAGATATTATTTTCTTCCCCGTTATTCTTGGAAAAATTGGTCAAAGAAAAAAAAATATAGAGGATACACCAGAAAACCAGTGAAGGAAGAAAAGAAGCAACCAAACACTGTGTGGAGGAAGAAGGAGCAACATCTCTTCAAGTAGTGAAGAGCATCCCATCCTGTTGTCCATGATTATTTCTTTCTTACTTATTAGAGGATTTTAAAGTTTATGAGAGGTGTATAACCTCAAGGGGAGCATATGATAGTTATAGTATCAGTTATAATGAGTTCATTTTAGCCTCATACACATTCAGGTCCATAGAGTCAACTTGTATATTGAAGGTATATTGAGCTCAGGGGGATTTTTGCATGGTATGATATTTGCAAGTGATATTTAGCATATTATTCATTGTTTTACTCAATTATTTGTACGTTATTTACACATGTTTTCAGAGTGAAATTAATACATGTTTCAATCATATATATGTTTCACTGACAAGTTGGTTCAGAACATGGTAAGCCATGCATACAAGGATTTAATTGGCACGGGATGTATAGAGATGACACGAGAAATGGACCATCCATGTATGAGATATTATATGATGATTTTTACAGCCATGTATTTATTATTGGTTAAACATTTTATCTCGTTTTATGGTCCGGTAATTAGTAAATTGAGTCATCATGGGGATAGGCTTATTATGGAGGAGTCTTATGGAGTCATTTTTGTAGCCACGTGTATGGGCTAACGATGTTGTATCCATTATGATATGTCATGTATTTTGGTAATTGGTCCATGGGAGATTATCATAGCATCCATGTATTCATTCATACATTCATGTAAAATCCTAATGAAGCCATGTAATTATGTTGCATTTGTGGCAGTGGAAACGGTTACTTGCAAGTTGGAGATGATATTGGAAATGTCATATATTTAGGGGGAGAATTATTCATTCATATTCACTTAAGCCATATAGTGTTGGAATTATGATCCTCTTGGATGTGTCATGATGTGTCTCATGTTATGCTATGACAGTTGGGGTTCTTGGCCTCATTTTATGTTGAGGTATTTTTGGTAATCGATGCTATGTCATTTATATGGAGAGTTTGAGTTGATTATTATGCACATATTGTTACATATTTTCATTATATGATGCATATTGATGCTTCTATGGTTTCCTCATGTGGGAATATTTTTTCTGCTACTAGAGGTTGTTGGTTGGTATTCTACCGTAGATTATGATTGGTCTGTTTTTTATTGATGCTAATGGTATCAGAGGCATGGATGCTTATTTATATTGATTATTTTCTAGCCATGTAGAGATTATTTTCTCCGGTTATTACGTTTTAGTTCTTGTTTCCTATTTATATGGAGTTTTCACTTTTCCATTGATGTCAAAGGGGGACTGATACAGGATATTGGTTTGGATTTGTGTGTGGTATCCATGAATGCCAAAGGGAGAGATTTTTAGAATTATGGTGTGAATGGATCTATCTAGTTGATGTTGGCATTGGTTCATTATGGAAACTAGCTCATGTTGGAATTCATAGTAACCCTATCTAGACTAGTTGATGTTTTATGTATTTCTTGTTGTATGGTTGCAGCTAGTTGAATTAGAATTGATCATGTTATGTTTGAATTAATGTAAAACTTATCATGTCACCCATGATGGTTAGATTATTCCATTGGTGTGGTTCATGGTTCCTCATGTGCTAGTGGTGTTCATGGAGGTGTTTCCTTGTGTTGCATTTTGTTTCATTTTTATGCATTAATTGGAGGCATTGGAGATGCTACTACATGTTGATGATGAAAATCTACATGTGATAGAGATGATGGCTCAGGTGTCATTCATCTTGTTGAGTTGGCATACTAGGTATTAATATAGGTTTTTATGCTTATATTCATGGAAATGACTTGTGGTAGTGATGGTTTGGCCTCATGATGATGATGATGATGATAGAAAGATGCTTTAGTAGAGTACACATGTGTTGTGGCTTGTTCATATATTTGTTGGACAGTGGAAGACTTGTTGGCACTCTTTCCAACCTTGTTTATTTCCCCTTTAGTTCAACTTAGCTGCAACACTTTTGAGACTTGTTTTATCCAGTTGTAGAGGTGTTACTCAACTTATCATAGGTTTGGAGGTGATTTTAGATGTCGGAGAAGTTGATCCAATAACTGGAAGAGGTTAGGAGTCAAGGGTCCATTTTTTTTCCTTATGATTTGCCCAAATCAAACTCATGTGTGGTAATGCATGTGACCGAAGGGCTCTAGTTAGTTACAGACATGCCTATGCATGTGAATGAAGGGATCTAGTTGAAATAAAATAGTTTTGTTCCGGCTAACAAATTTTCATTAAAAGTCCTCCACACTCCTCGTGGAAATCAGATTAAAATTGCCATGGAAATTCCTAAAGGCTTCTAGATTAGGTTGTAAAGGTTAGAAATTGTTTGAAAGGGTCCTTGAATGACGTGAACACATTTAGTGCAAAAATAATCTTTATAATGGATTGATTTTGTCAAATTTGTGCACCCTTGATCCCATGCATAAGGTGAATTTCTCCCAACACATTTTATATACATCATTTTGGAGTTGGGTTTTGGTTAGTTGAGTATGATTGTGAGTGAGAGAAGGATACATTAAGGGATTGTGCTTTGAACCTATTAGTGAGAAATATTACTTTAGTGTCTGAGCTCTAATGGAAAATTTTTTAGAAAATATAGTTGCTGAATCATAATATTGATTGCGATCTTCATATTTGGTATCATAGATTTATAAAATTTTTGGAGGGGTGTTGGTAGTGATGGAGAGATTTATATAGATCCATATTTGATATTCTCGCATTTATTTTTTCAGGAGCTTCTGATGCATTTTTGACATATACAATGTGTTTTGTGTTGTTGTTTCTATTATGCAGCATTCATATTTTGGTGTGAGGGTTTGATGTTATGGCTGACTATAAGTTTTATTTTAGCTACTCATGGGAGTAGCATTCATATTTGATGCATGCATTGTGGCCACTATTTTCCAGAGTGGATAGCATATATTTGTGGTGTCTTTTTTAGCTTGATGATTTTTTCTTGCTGCTAGATATCGTATTGCAGAGCAGAATCAAGTTGAGAATATTGTCTGAGATCTCGTAATAAAATATATTAAATTAGGTTTGCATAGAGTAGAGGAGTGGTGACTTAATGGGTGTGGAGAAGTAATTTGAAAGCTTCATTGAAAGGGACAATTTCTTAATAAAATGGTATTTGGATTGTCCAATTGGATTTAGGTGAAGATCGTTGATCATGTTGGCCTTAAGTGGATGGTAGTCCATAGATCTGTGTGATAACATAGTATTCCATACCAATTAGTAGAATCAAGTATCCTGGACGATGGGAGTTAGTTGATTGTATATGAGGTTGAGTCTCCTTCCTGATGGAAGTTAGAAATATATGTAAAAACACATTTTTTTAATAGAATATTCAAAGAAACACAACAACAACAACAGTGTTTTTCTGCTCGGTAAAGGGTCTCCACCATGTAGCTTGTGTCTCTTACGTGATGGATTTATGGTTGTGTTTCATGTTTTTATTGTTCTCATGGTCGTTTGATTTAATTGCTTACATTTTTATATTCATGTGATGATAGAATATATTGTTGGTTATATGCATGATTCAATAAATGAAATTCTAACTGGTAAATTTGTTAAGAAGACCACACTGTTTATTCAGACCACGCCCCCTCCTTAGTAGCGCTCAAAGGTTTCCAAAAAGAAGAGTAGATTATCATAGATATATATCGAAACATGAGTAAAAATAATAAGGATGAAAAATACCCTAACCAGGAGTAATGTTGTATTTTTATCCCAAATAGAACCAAATATTTTTGTTCAAGAAAGTAAGGATGAACACTACATAAATGGAATGGAAGAGGAGATGAATCGAATTGAAAAGAATGGAACATGGGAACTCGTACCTCATACAAGGGATACAAATATCATAGGTTCCAAGTGGGTATTCAAGAAACAAAATTAATGAAGATGGACAAGTTATCAGAAAGAGGATAAGATTGGTGTGCAAGGGGTATTGTCAAATTGAAGGAACTGAATTTGAAGCGACTTTTTCTCAAATTTAAAAACTATAATCTATAAGTATTTTTTTAGCTTTTCATTTTTCAAATGGCTTTGATGTATGCCAAATGAATGTGAATTTAGTCTTTCTAAATAGAGATTTGAAAGAAGAAGTATACATGGAACAACCAGGACGATTTGACTAGTTACAAAATAAAGACTTCACATGCGAATTGAGGAATGCCTTATATGGATTCAAACAAGCTCCAAGAGCTTGGTATCATAGACCATATCAATGTCTTAGAAAACAAGGGTTCGAGAGATGATTTTCAATAAGCAACCTTTAAATGAATATAGACAAATACAATATACTAAGCACACTAGTATATGTTGATGATCTTATTTTTGGAAGCAATAATGATGAAATGCATCACAAATTTTCTTAAGATATGTCAAAATAATTTGAAATGTGGATTATTAGAGAGCTATATTACTTTATTTGACTTCAAATAACTCAATGGAAATTATAATGTCCATATCACAATCAAAGTATCTTAGGTATATGCTTAAGTAGTTTCAGATGGAAGAATGTGCTACCATAAGCACAAATTTTATTGCAGATTGTAAGTTGAGCAAAGGAATGAATTTACTTTAGTGTATTAAATTATCTAGAGATTAGTTATTGGAGGATTTTTATGTATGAAATATTCATGACCAAACAACACATAATTAGTAAAGAGTCTAGTCAAATCCTAAAGAATGTCACATGATATCTATGAAAATAATACTTGTATAATTATAAGGAAATATTCATTTTGGAATGTGGTATTATAAAATAAAAAATATTATCCTGAAAAACATAAGAGTCTAGTCAACTCCTAAATAATGTCACATGATATCTATGAAAATAATACTTGTATAATTATAAGGAAATCTTCACTTTGCAATTTGGTATTATAAAATAAAAAATATTATCCTGAAAAACATATATTGATGTAGAATAATGAAAAATAATTGATGATTGAAATAACACAAATGGAAATGCATTCTTCTTAGGAGACTATCTTCTATCTTGGTATATAGTTGGCCAACATATTTTTTCCTATCTTCTTAGGAGACCAAAGAATATGTTGCAAAGTGTTAACTTGGACTTGATTCTATGCTTATATTTGAAAAAAAAATTCCTTTTGTGGTTATAAATAATCGAACTCAAGTGGGCAGTCCTAACCATGCAACTAGGACGTTCTTGTGACAGTCGCTGGCCTTATCCTATGACAGACCTCGACCCTATCCTATGGAATACTTTGGTCATATCACGTGACATATCTTGGCCTTTTTTAAGATACTTAGACCTTCGGAAACACGACCTTATTAAATTTTCATAACTTAGCCCCCTATGGCTTAATTTCATCCTATAACTAGAAGCAGACCTAGCCCCCTATTATGGATAATGTTTTTGGCCCTGAATTTGGAGAAGACACTGGAATTCTATTAAATATAATTTCAAGCTATCTTGAAGATATTTTTTAAATCAAGTTTGATCCTCAAAGTGTGCTTTGTGAAAACCTTTGAAATCACTTTTGAAGATAATTTTTAAAGTAGACTTTGATCCAGATGTTGAAGTAATATTTAAAAAAATTTGGAGCGGACTCTGGTGGATACTTTGGAGAATCCTTGAAGTTGTTTTTGAAGAAAATTGGGTGAAAATTTGAGAATAATTGAAGGAATTTAGTTATCGTAATTGAATACATCATTGAAGGTGACTTTAAAACTTTCTTGTGCATAATTGGATACATTTTGGAGAAAATATTTTGTAGTAGGCATGAAGTCACATTTCAAGAATTCTTTCAAGACATTTGGGGTAGCTTATAGATTTTATCTTAAAGATATTTTAAATAATTACCTTGGTAAAGTTTTGAGGTTTTATAGAGACTCGAACCTAAGAGTATTAGTGTCTTAATATAGACCAAGAAAGTGTTTGGATTTTTCTTGGAGGATAGGTATCCTCAGTAAATGTTGGAGCTTGGTAAGAGTCAAATTATTTGTAATGGTTGGAGCTATAAATTGAGGATTTGTGTCCTCTTGATTTGAAATATATTTATATAAGTTATATCTTGTTTTTTTTCTTGTTTAATGGAACATCTTTCACTTCATATTTTAAAGAATCTTAACTAGCATAATATAAAAATTATAGAAAATATTGATTGACCACCCCACCCCCCCAATATTTCCAATAAATCATTGAAATATAAAATAAAACACAATAGGATTTTTTATTTTCATAGGTTCTAGATTCAACATACTAATTTTAAAGCTAGAATTAAAAAAAAATTTGGGGGATTTACAAGCCATTGAAGTATATTTAATGTAAATTATACATTAAAAAATGAAGCATATTATGTGGAATCTCAAACATTGGAATAAATCCAAATTCCAAAATATGCTTGAGGACAGATGAAAGAGGGAGAAAACATGGAGGCCATGCAATAGGAAGAAATCATACATGGCATATATGATGCTATATTTGAGAAATAATGCCTTACCATCACCAACCTTGAGGAGACAAAAATATAGGTGGAAATACTATGGAAACTAAAATAAATAATTTTTTGGCTCGGAGAAGGGGAAATGTACCCAAATTTCTTTGATAAATCAATGTTGTAGCATCATCACCATAACTAGACAACTTCTGTAAAAACAAAATATGTGACAATATGCGTGATTTCCAATGTATCTCTTATGAGATAATCCACTACTACAATAGTATAGTAATAGAACCCCATGGGAATATGTCCAAGGGAATTTTCCAAGTTACATAACACGTATGTTACCTAGTCATTGTAAGCATAATGGAGCTTTTATTTGGGAAATCACTCTAGAGAAAGTAGAGGTGATCGTCAAAGGAATTCCATGTAATAAAGGCCATGCCTCTACCAACTTCATCATAGAATTCTCTTAGAACTATTTTCCTATTGTGATCCAAGAGGTATGGCTTGTTGTGGAGAAATCCAAGAGACCTTGATCCATTATTAAACCTCATAATACTAACTTTGTCACATTAGTCCAAAATAAGAAAACATGAACAAGCCAATTTGATACAAACCCATTCCTATTTTCAATGGTATCTATAAGATTATAACACCTATTATTTCCAATAGAGTTAATCATCTTCTTCACAAGATAATATCACCTAACAAAAAAAGTTTCATAAAATTTCTCCAAATTCTTGATTGCATAAAGGTAGCACATGACGTCATTCACTCAGAAGGTATAACATAAAGTGGGAATGCTACTCAAGGTTTACCTCTCAATAGAGAATCTTAGCTAGAAATACTTGTTCCACATCATCCATACTTTTGGATTTTTCTTCATTTACAACTATTGTCGATATCTCCCACTTATCCCAAATCAAAACCACCATTTGCATCTGGTAGGGAAACACTCTTTCTCATTTACTATTCATTTTGGTTATGAAGGGACTGGAGTGATCATTGAAAGCAATACTAACCATGAATTCACTCCAAGTTTTTTTCCTTTTTTCAGAACACCTACTTCTTTCTCACGTACAATTTATGAATGAAACTATGGGAATGGACATTTCATCCATATTAGAATCTCATGAGCTCCTACAAGTCATGGAGATGTTCTCACTTACCTTAGGTATAAAATTCAGTAAATCTAAGCCCTTTTTTTATTCAAAAATCTAACAAATGTGAAATGACATATAACCAGTATTATGGGGCTCCAAAAGGTAGGCTTCCATATAAATATATTTTTACCCTACCGAATGAAAGCTTATTTAGATGCAGTGAATGGGAGGACATAATAATGAAATTCAAGAACAATTTTCCAAGATGGGCCTATGATAAATAATTTATAATTTTTTGTATTATTAAAAGTCATCCTTAAATCCCTACCCATTTTCTTATGCTTAGTTCTAATTGGACCATATTGGATCCCTTGGAAGCTTAAGAATGTTCAACATCAATTTATTTGAGTATAGTCCAATCTAGAGTGAAAATGGGCCATGATAGCTTGGGAAAATCTTTACAAACAAAAAATTAAAGGACTTGGACTTCATGACCCCTCAACCACAAAAATAATAATATGAACCAAATTTTAGTTAAAATAGAATGAAGAAGGATTTTATCTCTAGAAATGTATTTGTAATCATATATATGCTCCCCATGCAACATCACAACATTTCATCCATCTAATCACATTAGAAATTTGATCATCTATATGTTCTTACCTAAAAGAGGCATGCAATTAATGTAGCAATACTATATTCAGGAACTCAAGAATGGAAAATTTACCATGTTCTAGGAGGACTCCTAGAAGAAACTCCCAAACTCAATTCATACTAGTAGGTTAATGGTATGAAAGAACATATGATAACTCAACGCTATTCAAAATTTGTTGTTTATTGGTATAACATTGCATCTTCATCGTAATGCCATCAATCATTATTATTCTCCTAGAATTTTATGATGTAAATGTATGTGCACATTGCATTGATATTAGGCGAGTGAAACAAATCGATTTTGTAGACATACATCCCTATTTATCTTATATATTTTGGTTAAGTGGCCGAAGGGTCAATAGTAAATATTATGTAAAATAATTTAAATATTTTCATCAATATAACATAAAATAGGCTTTCTATAGATCCCACTTAATGGTAAAAGGTATGGGGGAATATTCAACTCCATGGTGATAGGAAACAAGTGGTTGGATGGTGGGTGTTGGTGGTGAGGACACTTGGGGGCCATGCCGCTTTACAATGTTCAACATGCAAAAAAGAGGCCATGTAGTTATAAGTACTATATGTCTATCTAGAGGAATATTTATTATTTTCAACCTTTATCACCATGATTAATTTAATTTTAATTATTAATTAGAGGAAGATGATGGATCTATTTTTAGCGATGATAAACCAACTAGTGAGCCCTGAGCTTAGGTTTTTATACTAAGTGTGAGTTGTTTTAGTTTATGGGTTGGAGGGTCCCTAAATATCCATTGATTAATATGGGATTTTTAGTAATGAAAAGTTGAGATGTTATTGGTTGGACATAAATCACTAGCCAGGTGCAGGTTCAAGGAAGTAGATGTTGCAGTTAGAGCCATGACGATTGGGTTGGAACATCGGTATTTAATATAATTTTATTTCTAGTTTTCCATTTCATATGGGTTTCTAGAGATATAATGGTGGTGAAAAATGGTTTAAATATATGAACCACGTGATCTATGGCAAGGAAATATGTGGAGATCCCATAGCTGGTCGTTTTACTTTATCCCAATAAGTATTACATTTTTTGTGCCATGTTGTCTACATAATTTTATGTTGAAATCCTAGCTTGGATGTTTTTATACAAATTTTTATAATTCTTATAATTATATTATGACTTTCAATTTTATACCTTGTTTATTCTATATGTTATTTGCTTATGCATGTTCATGCATTTTGTGTTTAATACTAATCTACCATAAACCTTAATTGGGGTTTCTGTTAATATGCTTCAATGTCATCAAATAAATCTTACTTTTAATGTGCAAATTTATAATCATGGTTTACATGTGTTAAAATTGGAATTGTAAACTTTTTGCAATTGTATTCATTAAAGTCGAGTACTATCAAGAAAATAAATGACTATGATAAATTTAAGGTATTTTTCACTTCCACAAATGAAATGCATACTTTTAAGTTTTGAGGTTTTGGTAGAATTTCCTAGAAAGAGGCTATGGGTGTGATAAAGTGGTATCATACCTTAATATAAAACATTAGGCTTGACTGGGCCACAATTAAAGGTGAAAAAACTAATTTTTTTATTCTTCACCAACTATTTGACAAAACCGATAATGATTGTTCACCAATTGTTCAATGAAAGTCACAGTGGTGGAATTCAGTTAAAATTCACTTGGAAGAGAAGATAGAGACATAGGAAGGATCCCGAACATAAAGATTACTACGATTGGAGCAAAATTTTATACGATATTTTTTTTTTTCCAATTAAACCTAGAAAGCTAAAATTTTCATGTAGGACAACCCATTTCTGTATGTTAGGGAGAAATGTAACTATTTGTGTGTGTGTGTGTATGTGTATGTGTATATATATATATATATATATATATATATATATATATATATATATATATATATATATATATATATAGCATAATACTCTCGGCGAGGTTTCACATAGAAATTTTATAAAATAGAAATATAAAACCAATATATATATATATATATATATATATATATATATATATTGGTTTTATATTTCTATTTTATAAAATTTCTATGTGAAACCTTGCCGAGAGAATTATGCACCCTATAAGTCATGATCAAGAGCTCATTTTTGTAGATGTTCTAGAAAAATTCATGCGCATTCGCTCAAGCAATCATCCATTGGCCTTTGAGGTGAAGTCAAGTTATAGGTTCTGAAGGTGGTAGAGAGGTGAAAAAATCAGTGTGCAAGTCAAGGCTATGGTGGTAGGTCACATGACCATGAACCATGTCACTGAGAGGTGGGTTGGAGGAGAAGACGAGTAGCACAGTGTGGTGGAGTTGGAACATTGACACTAGTGATTACAGCAAGGTGCAAAGGAGAAATGTTTCAAGATGGGTGGAACTACGATAGAGTGACACCGACCCCTTCCTACTATTTTTGTTTGGGGGTACCACACCACTTTCTGTTGATATTTTTTTTGAACATCAACCATAAGATGAAGTGACAAAAACCAAGAGAAAAAACCATGAAATATGTACATCCCCCTTCCCCCCATATTGGTTATGTTACGAATCTGTAATTAGAAATATTGGCAAAGTCCAATCACAGAAAAAAAATTATTTCAACCACTTTGGGATTCTAGGATCTAGCCCTCCCGAATCCGGAGAGGGATCTCCCCAATAAGTGCAGAGATGGATTTGTCTTTGAAGTCTTGGGTAATGATGTTAGGCTAGTTATGAAGGCTGAGGGTTTGTTTTGTTTTTTGGATGGTTGAGCATGAAAATTATTTGAGTGGAAAGTTATAAATGCAAAAATTTTCAAAGGTGAGAAGTTGCAAGCAATCACAACAAGATTTGGCCACCAAGATAGATAATTGCAGGTTTAGGTCCATTAGGCTATGGAGTCATAATAGGGTTTAATTGAAACAACAAGGGGTAAGAGTGGTCCACGGGGCAAATTATCTATGTCTAAGGATCTCTTTAAAGTTTGATTTTATGGGATGAAGTGTTACAGAAAAGAAGGGGATTTAAACAAATGAAGAACAAAGAGCAGCCTAAGATCAGGCAAGTACTTATAAACTAGCCTAATTTTGACATACACTTAAGAAAGACACAAAAGTAATCTAAGATCAGGTAAGTACTTCTAAACTAACCTTCTTTTGATGCACTTTCAATAGAAAAACATTTTAAAACAAAGGGAAACTCGAAGGCAACTGTTGGAGAAGAAACTAGCGGGCCGGGCTCACCACAAATCCTCTCCTAGCTCTGATTTACTTGGTAACTTTCAAGACAAACACAAAGATAACAAAGAATGGCCTAAGACCTAGTAAGTGTTTTAACACTAGCCAGCTTTCAACACCTTCCAAGGGAAACATTCAGACCGTCTTTAGGGATAAAACTAGGACCAAGGCACACCATATCTTCCTTAGTTCATCTCTACCTAACATATACTGAAAATAACATTTAAGAATAACAATTAGCTAAGGCAATAGGACGAGGGAACGCCAACATTCCTATGCTTAGAACTGAATTAAATCATTCCTAAATAACACGAATTGGAAGAGAACATGTAGATAAATATTTTCAGCCAGAGAACGGTATTGATATATAGTAGGTCCTAAATCTATGCATGTTGTTCTTTATAAGAGAAGATGAACACAGTGAAAATAGAAATAAAATAAAAAATTACAGTAAGAAATAACATCACCGTAGACATAGACCAGGATGCCATAAATCAGCTTGTATTGATGCTCCAAACCAGTTACAGCATTAAGTCCAATGCTCTAGCTTAACATACATCTACACTTCCTAGAATAACTTATCTATCACAAGAAGAGCTTCAAGAGCCAGTCAGCACTATTTACAAGTAGAACTCTCAAGGTCAATTATATTTCAAAGTTTAGCAACCAACCCTTTTCTTATCTTCTCCAGTACCTTTTATAGAAGAATGAGGAGGTGAGATCTGATAAAATATCTCCAAAGATAATTAATACAGTCTTAATGGATTCTCCACCTTTGAGGTGCTCGATGAAGAAGTTTATAGGTGTTTTGTCTGTATTAGTTTTTTTCATTTAATATTAAGCTGAGTGGGAGCTCTTATTGACTTTTGAGGCTCTATGTTATGTTAAAGTAACTCTGCTGATATTTGTTCATTAATTTTATTTGCAGAATTAACTCTCTAGCTACATTGAGGCAAATATTTGATCTTGATCAATAAGTTCGGCCTCTATTTGAATGCTTTGAGGCACAGGTGGCACTGTGGAAGCTGGGAGGAATCAATTTTCCTCTGATGTGGCGGTGGAGGCTTTCTGTTTGATAAAACACTTATTATTTTCTTTTAATTATGTCTTAATTGGGAGGATTAGGCTTTTCATAATCAATCCTAGCAGTAATCCCCACAAATCTCTCTTCAATATCCTGTTCTGGTGCATTCCGTCTTCGACATTGATACTCTTTGTTTGTGATTTATTCACTGTGTCTTGTGGATGTGTAGTGCTGTGTAGGGTTCATGAGGCATCAATGCCTTTGAAGATGATCCCAAGACCTGTGGGTTATGGGCCCACATACACAATCTACGGGTTTTAATTAAATTGACACGCCATACCTTAGTTTATCCTCCGAGCTCCTTTGAGTGCGATCACCGTTCGATGAGCCAGCCTCAGATCAGATGGCATACGTCAATATCGCACTGAGCCCACCATCGACATTTAATGCATGATGAGGGAGCGATGAGGAGGTATTGTCTCGTCAACGTGGTGGCTTTTCACAACATTGCTTGCTATTGAGTGGTTTCCTTCCCGTACCAAAAGCGGTGCGATCAAAACTGCTTCCGACTTTTGAACAGTGAGTGACCTTATGTTAGACTAGGGTTAATACCTTGCTTCCTATTCACTTTGGTCCATCAAAATATAGGTTCGAACCTCGGAACTGTGGCTCCATTAACTCATTCCCTGCCTTTAGCTTTCTCTTTAATATAATGCAAAAACATTTTAATCACCCTTTATCAAATAACATACCCCGAACTTCAAAACTCCTGATAAAAATAAGATGCATAAACCATTTCAGGTGAAAAAAGGTGCCCACTGATTTCAGGGTCTTTGTGACCCAAAATTTTTATCAAATCCACCCTATAAAATGTATCGGGTCCATTTTGGGGCCTGCTGATGTCAGCTCAAGTGTGACCCAAAATTTTTAACAAATCTGCCCTATAACAATTTCTGGTCTAGATTTCTTGACTATGCGAGCAACCAAAAAAGACCTGCTCCAATCAGTTGTTGTCGCGTGGGTGCTGATGTGTATGCCTACTAGGCATTGGGGACAATTGGTTCTGTGGGACTGCTCACTGTTGTTGTGGCCATGGGAACCAGGATGATATATGAAAACACAAAATTTCAATATAATACAAAGTTTTAATGCTTTGGGGGTGGGATATATATTTAGGATATGGTTTGGCGCCCGAATGCGGGGCCATGGTCTATATGAAATGCAATATGATCGAGGGATATAATACACAAGGCTACTAAGCATCAGAGTTTTTGTTTAACGCAGACGACAACGCTCAGTGATTTTCTCCAATGTGATAAGTGCTTGGGACCTTAGCACTTGGTTCTAGTGCTGGGGCACATGGAGGGGAAGTGGTTTTAAGACTTAGCCCAAGGGGCTTAAGACTTTATACAAAAATGTGTATTTTTTATGATTTTTTATGGTTTTCCAAGGGTTTTGGGGGTTTCGGTATAGTTTAAAAATGAGTTTAAAACTATGTAAAATGATTTTTATGAATGGAAGAAGGGGAATCATGAAAAATAGAGGATTTTATGGAGGAAAAGGGGAGAAAAATGGAAGTTTGTTTTTGAATTGAGGAAAGGGAAAAAAAACTAATTTTGCAGTAGTTTCTTCTCATGAAATCAGCAGAATTCCAGAGTGTAAAATGGTCACAGTAGGGAAGATTTGGATAGAGGCATGAGGCCTTCAAGAGTCTTCAAGAGATAACATTTTTTTGCAATAAAATGTGTTCCTTGAAGGCTCCAAAAAATGATTTAGCCACCTTTTGGTATAAAATATTTCATAGGTGGCTAACAGTGGCTCCACTTGGGGATGGTGCCTTCTTGAAAGCATCAAGAACTTCAGACTTGCATTCTCTGGGAGGTTGATCAGTGCCTCATCCATTGGGTTGCCTTTCTTTCCTTGAATGATCTTCTTTTGCTCTGAAAACATATTAGCAGCCATAAAAACAATGGATCTTTCATCAACTAGCTTTCTACCTACCCAATCCTATAGATCAAAAAAAAATTCTTCTTTAGAGTGCACTTGGATTGGCAAACTCTTTTACAACATTTTATTCTTTTGAAAACAGGAAATCTAATCTATTACTGCTCCTTATTTCTCCATGGACTCATATTAAAAATTTGAGCCTAAATGATTCTCTACCTAATCTACTACCTATTGGGATTAAACTGTCCAACAGATTTTATTCACTAAATCCTACAACAAAAATTTAAAAGCATACAAGTCAGGATTGAACAGTATAACTTGTCGCTGATCTATGGCATAAAAAACAAGCTGCACATAGATCTTATTTTGTAGAAAATTAAAACAAAATGGAAGGCTTAGGATCTGAAATTTTAAAGCATTTCCATCATCCTTTTTACAGCTCTATTTTGACTTTCATTTGAACTGTCTTTCCTTTGTCAACTGGTTCAGATTTTGAGCTAATTGGAACCAGATTTACATATTTTTTGACTCGGAATTTGAAACAGATTTGAATCATTCTCTTTGGAATCTTAGGTTCAGAGTTTGAGCATGTTTGAACCTTTAATTTCTATCCTAAACTATCTACTAATAAGCCAAGATTAAACAGTTTGGAAAATCGAATTCACTATCCTATCAGCATAAAATTTAAAACTAATTAGTCAAGATTAGGTTGTTTGAATAACTAGAAGTGTGTTCTTTAGGAGTGGCATTTGAGCTTGCACACTTTCAGATTTGTTTCTCTTTTTGGTATGGGGTTGTACCTTTCTTGTTTTTACAATCTACCCTCTTTTATTTCTTTCTTTCATTTTGTATTTTTGTGTTTTTTATTTTTCTTCGGAGACAAAATCAACAACTATCTAACTGCTCAAAACTGAGCTATATTGACATTCCTATCTAACCTATTCTAACTTAAAGTATTTACATCTTCATATGATACAAAAGTGCCAATGTAACCAGTTAAGTAGTGTCATAAAGAAAAAGAAACTCTGGATGCTTGTTAGAGGTATATATAGTACATTTTGAAGATTAATCTTCAAAATCAAGACTATCATAGGAGGTGATAGCTTTTGATGTCTCTAGCTCTTGAAAAGGATCCATGCTTGATAATTTGAGCTAGTTGGGAATTCCACACACTCTTCCATAGGATCAACAAAGAAAATATGAATATTCTCTTCTTTTTGGCCCTCCATGTCTGGTAGATTGTCTGCTTCCAAGGCTTTAGATTTGAGGAGTATGTCTTCACTATGTTCCTTGGAAGTATCATCATCCTTGACCTGCACAATAGCAAATAGTGAAATATATTTTTTCTCTAAATCTATGCTTACTTCTGATATAAATTCAGGTCCTTTGGATGACAAATTGACATTAGTGAAAAGTGAAGTTTCTTCTTGGAAAGACGGTATATCCACAGTAGGATAGTCTTCTATTTGTTTTTCTCTTTCATCTTCCTCATCATCTGAACTAGAGGATTCATCATATTTGGCAGTTTTTTCCTCTTGTAACCCTAGTATTATTGGATTTAGTGGTTTTAAATATGTGAAGAGGTTATTGTATTCTTCATTACTCTTCTCTTCACCCTTTGAGTTGAAAGACTGTTGATTCCTAATTATGTGAAAGCCATTTATGATAGATCAAAATAGATGTTTTTGGCTTTCAAGATGATGATGGTGAAAATCATAACACCAATCAAATGCTAGTTTCCCTGCATGATTAGTTTCTGCTTGGAAAAAATCATCATTAGACTGATTAAAGTTTGAAAATTTATCAGAATAAAACTTTTCATCAGTCAAACATATTGGGATATCAGTTTGCTTTTCTTCTAGCTTATCTACAAGTTTATTTCTTGTATCAAGACAACAAGATGGAGTAGGTAGATGAGAAGAAGCGTTTGGTTCAAATGAAGGTTTGGATGCTAGATGTCTATTCAATACTAGATCAATCTCTTTTTCTGTCAAGAGAGAAGGAGTTTCCTTTTTTCTTAGAACAGAGGTACAACAGTCCTCTTTATCTTGTGTTGGCTAATTTTGAGGCTTGATGTCTTCTTGACCCTCTTCTAGCGGAACTTCACTTGTGTCACTAAAATTTTTTTCATTTAGGTCATGAAGTTCTCTTATCAGCATGGTACAAGACATAGGCAGGCAATAAATATTTTCTTGACAACCTTATTCATTGCTTTCTTTGTAAGTTTTCTCATCATATTTCATAAAGTGTTGATAATAATACATGTCTTGGTCAGAGTCTTGGTCTTCAGGTGATTGGGCTTGTGTTTGATTAATGGAAAGCCTGGCTTGCTCTAGATCATCAACATTCATATTAGCCATCAACCTATCGATTCTCTTCCCAAGCATGTACATCATCTTTTCCATCATGATTAGAAATTTTTCTTGATTATTTTCTTCATTTTCATCATACATGTCTTCTAGTGGCAGAGGTTTTGTTTTCTTAGATAAAATAATTTGTTCTTCTTGATAACCAATATTCATATTGGCTATAAACCAATACACTCCTTTTCCAAGCATGTACATTAATTTTTCCATCATGAGCATATGTTTGTCTTCTAGATCTATATCCAAATCCATGTTTGTAAATTAGAAAAGAGATCATTGTGTCTGGTCAACCAGTTCAGAGTCTTCTACCAGTGGAGTTATTTGGTCTTTTGAAAGTTTCATAATGTGGAGTCGCCAGGTGGGAAATTTTTAGCTCGTAAGGAGATACAAAAATTTATGGTTCCACCACCATATGACTCTTGTAGAGCTACAAGATTTTCAGGAACTGAATTAGCTCTCAAGGTTGATCTGAAACCAGTTGAAAATTTAATCTTAGGAGACTTCCTAAGGATAATTTCTAGGTAATCAACTATCTCAGGTGGGTTTGGGCCAGGGTAGGCTCTAGTATGAATCTTTCTAGGAGCCACTATTTTGTGTTTTTTAGACTCGAGAAAACAAGAAAAGTTCAACCTGATATGAAAATATTTAAAAGGTCAACTAATCTGTTTACAAAAAGTTTAATCCTACAGTCCTCTAACTGAGTTTGAATGATATTAAAATGATAAGGGTTCTTCCCACTGGAGTCTTAAGGTCTGTTCAGGATTGTGGAGTCGCCAACTAGAAGTTTTTAGCTCCTTTTCAGAGGTAAAAGGTTTTACGGTCCACTACAATCTTTATTGGATACCAATCTGAAATACTTTTGGGTTTTATGAGTTATTTTTCAGTCCTATTGGTTGTTAAGAGTGTCCTAAATTTGTTTCAAAACTTCGCTACAGTTATGAGACAAAGACAGTCTAATCTTATGGCTAAGCTAGCTGATTTTTCAAGGTTAGATAAAGTCTTATGAGAATCCTAGGGTTTGCCTAGTTTGTCACTAATTCAAACAATTTGTTATCATGATTACCATGTGTTTGGTAGTGCCCGAGAAGGCTTCTTTTAACTCACGATGTTTGTATGAAATTTTAAGGGGAAGTAGAGATTACAAATAGGTTCGTTCCCCAGTAGAGTCGCCAAAAATGTTAGGAATCTATAATTAGCAAGATTAGCAAATTCCAATCACAGAAACAACATTATTTGAACCACTTTGGGATTCTAGGATGTAGCCCTCCTGAATCCGAAGAGGGATCTCTTCAATAAGTGCAAAGATGGATTTGTCTTTGAATTCTTGGGTAATGATGTTAGGCTACTTATGAAGGTTGAGGGTTTGTTTTGTTTTTTGGATGGTTGGGCATGAAAATTATTTGAGTGGAAAGTGTTGAGCCTCAAAATTGTGCTTTCCTTCACCTCATTTTACCTCATTTTCCCTTTTCCATTGCTATCTTAGACCCAATTGATCAATGAATATAGTTAAAATTACTTCTAGAATGATTTACATGACTAACTTGCTAAATTTTGTGATTTTTGCCATTGTAAAGCATTTTGACCAGAACTAGCTGCAGAATGCAGACATTCCGTAGCTAACCGGCGATTCTGCAGCTGCCTTCACGTTTGAGTATGTTCCAAGTGGCCTCTTGAGAAAAATCGCATATGGGCATGATCCACGTCATGTCTACATGGTTCATTGCTCATCATGGAGGAATAAACGAATTCTGGGTATGGTTTTGAACGTGGAAACACATTTAGGAAGGAAGAATTCTATTAGGACTGTCTCAGTCCAGATGTATTTTCCTCTTCACGCAGCCACTTCAAAGAGTCCTAACGTGATTCCAATAAGGAAAGACAATTTTCCTGAATTTTTGCAAGTATTGTTATGTGCATTTTCTTTATAAATGCTTGGGAGACCGAGAGCTATGTTAGAGATTTTATGTTGGATTTTATGCTAGATTTTGTTTAAACTCTGTGCTACATTTCTGAAGATGCAGAGTGTTATGTTCAAGTTCTTTCATCTTTAATTAAGCAGATAAAGTTGTTTTGAAGGCGTTGATTTAATTTGGAGTTGAATTCCGTTAGGTGGTAGAGGGTCCCTGCCTCTTGCACAGATTTTATTTGCGTAAATTAGATAAGTACTCTAGCTGCCTTTACGTTTTTAGAGTTGAATTCGTAGTTGTTTTAATTAACTATTGTAGTCATATTCATTCTAACTCTTCCACAAGAAGAAGCTCTTCCAAAAGATTATAATGGTGAATGGAGAATGGTTATAGTATTGTAGGATTTGAAGTTGAATTCATAATTGTTTTAATTAGCTGTTGTAGTTATACTCATTCTAACTCTTCCAGAAGAAGAAGCTATTCCAACAGATTATAATGATGAATGGGAAATGGCTATAGTACTATAGGATTTAGTTGTAGTTTTCATTGTTCATCATCACAGTTACACTTGTTCTAATCACTCTTCCACAAGAAGAAACTCTTCCAACAAATTCTTAAGAGTCCAAGATATGACCGTGATAATGAATGATTTAGTTGTGTGTTTGTACTAAGTATCATCTCTGTTCTTGCTCTTAAACGCTTGCCCAAGACATCATAATGACGAGTAGGATATGGATATGATATATTAGTTTTTCATTTGCTTTCAGTCCTTTATATTTGCATTTGCATCCAATTACACAGTCAGAATTGTTCTAGCTCTTCCAAAAGAAGGAATTCTTCCAAAATATCACTAATGATGGACAAACAGATTGTGTAACTTCATAGAATAATGCATGATAGCATAGTTAGGATACTCCGGAGTTTCATTGCACTTAATTCATGATTCAGTTATTTTATTTTGGGTTTGATAATGACTTGTAGTTTAACACTGTTTTAGGCTAGTGACATCTTAGGTTTGGTTGTAGTTCAACTCATTGCATTTGCACTCCACATTCAGTTGTCATTCACTGCACATTAGATTACTTCAGTTGTTAAGATTAACAAAACAGCCTTCATTATTTACAAACCTCTTCTTGTTCTAAAATCCATAATTGATCTATAACCATATGAACAGAAGACAACATCATTTTAAGGCCTGAAGTACCTCTGCAATTTCCTTATCATTTCATAAACAAAGCCCTCCCTCAAAAGACTACTTTGAAAAGAAATCAATAACTCTTGAGTAAGGTCTTGTGACATTCAATTAAATTGCAGAATAGAGTTAGGAAATAGTCCTAGAATAGAAGATCTTAGGATGGTATCAATGTTTTTCCTCCAAATCTGTTTCAAATCTTTAACCAAGGACAAAATGTTGCATCATTGTAAGATTAGTGTTTAACTGTTTAGTTAGAGGATTTGCATATTTAGTGATCATTTCTCAAGTTTAGTTTGTGTTTTGAATCATTTGTCTGAAAGTCATTATCAAGCTTTGCTTTTATTTAGTCATAGTTTAGATTCTGCTTCAGTGTTTCCAATTGCATTTGCCATTCCATACATTAGGCTTAACTCTGTTTTTGACCACCAACTCCTTTCCATTAGTTTTCTAGACATTTCCATTGTGAACATAAAAATCACCAAAAGACCAAAAACATCATAAATCATCACAAAAGACCAAAAACATCACAAAACACTACACACAACACATTAGGAAACAAGCACCTAGGTACATACGGTACACTTCACTTCAGCAGTTTACAAATCCTGGTTGAAAATTAAATGAGCTCAGTTTAGGAGACTAGATTGAGACCAAACAGAAAGTTCTAAATGCAAAGAGTTTCAAAGGTGAGAAGTTGCAAGCAATCAGAACAAGCTTTGGCCAGAAAGATAGATAACTGCAGGTTTAGGTCCATTGGGCTATGGAGTCATAATAGGGTTTAATTGAAATAGCAAGGGGAAAGAGTGGTCCATAGGTCAAGTTATCCATGTCTAAGGATCTCTTTAAAGTTTTATTTTATGGGATGAAGTGTTACAAAAAATAAGGGGATTTAAACAAATGAAGAACAAAGAGCAGCCTAAGATTAGGCAAGTACTTCTAAACTAGCTTGCTTTTGACATACACTTAAGAAAGACACAAAATTAATCTAAGATCAGGTAAGTACTTCTAAACTAACATGATTTTGATGCTCTTTCAATAGAAAAACATTTAAAAAAAAAGGTAAACTCAAAGGCAACTGTTGGAGAAGAAACTAGCGGGCTGAGCTCACCACAAATCCTCTCCTAGCTCTGGTTTACTTGGTAACTTTCAAGACAAACACAAAGATAACAAAAAATGGTCTAAGATATAGTAAGTGTTTTAACACTAGCTAGCTTTCAACACATTCCAAGGGAAACATTCAGACTGTCTTCGGGGATAAAACTAGGACCAGGGCACACCATATCTTCCTTAGTTCATACTTAACATATACTTAAAATAACATTTAAGAATAAAAATTAGCTAAGGCAATAGGATGAGGGAACGCCATCATTCCTATGCTTAGAACTGAATTAAATCATGCCTAAATAACACGAATTGGAAGAGAACATGTAGATAAATATTTTCAGTCAAAGAAGGGTATTGATATAGAGTAGGTCCTAACTTTATGCATGCTGTTATTTATAAGAGAAGATGAACACAGTGAAAACAAAAATAAAATAAAAATTTACAATAAGAAATAACATCACCATCGACATAGACCCGGATCCCATAAATCAGCTTGTATTGATGCTCCAAACCAGTTATAGCTTTAAGTCTAATGCTCTAGCTTAACAATCATCTAACTTCCCAGACTAACTTATCTATCACAAGCAGAGTTTCAAGAGCCAGTGAACACTATTTACAAGTAGAAGTCTCAAGCTCAATTATATTTCAAAGTTCAGCAACCAACCTTTTCTCATCTTCTCCAGTAGTGTTTATAGAAGAATGACGAGGTGAGATTTGATAAAATATCTCCAAAGATAATTAATACAGTCTTAATGGCTTCTCCGCCTTTGCGGGGCTCGATGAAGAAGTTTACAGGTGTTCTGTCTGTATTAATGTTTTTCTTTTAAGATTAAGTTTAGTGGGACCTCTTATTGACTTTTGAGGCTCTGTGTTACGTTAAAGTAACTCTGCTGATATTTTTTCATCAATTTTATTTGCAGAATTAACTCTCTGGCTGCGCTGAGGAAAATATTTGATCTTGATCAATAAATTCGGCCTCTTTTTGAATGCTTTGAGGCACAGGTGGCACTGTAGAAGCTGGGAGGAATCAATTTTCCTCTGATGTGGTGGTGGAGGCTTTCTGTCTAATAAAACACTTATTATTTTCTTTTAATTGTGTCTTAATTGGGAGGATTAGGCTTTTGATAATCAATATTAGCCGTAATCCCCACAGATTTGTCTTCAATCTCCTATTCTGGTGCGTTCCATCTTCAAAACTGATACTCTTTGTTTGTGATTTATTCACTGTGTCTTATGGATGTGTGGTGTTGTGCAGGGCTCATGAGGCATCAATGCCTTTGAAGCTTATCTCGGGACCAGTGGGTTATGGGCCAACATACACAATCGACGAGTTTTAATTAAATTGACACGCCATACCTTAGCTTATCCCCTGAGCTCCTTCGAGTGCGATCACTATTCAATGAGCCAGCTTCAAATCGGACGGCATATGTCAATATTGCGCTGAGCCCATAGTCGAAATTAAATGCACGATTAGCGAGCGATGAGGCGGTATTGTCCCGTCAACATGGTGGCTTTTCACAAGATCGCTTGCTATTGAGTGGTTTCCTTTCCGTACCAAAAGCGATGTGATCAAAACTGCTTCTAGCTTTTGAAGAGTGAGTGACCGTAGGTTAGACTGGGGTTAATACCCTCCTTCCTATTCAATTTAGTCCATTAAACTCCAGGTTCGAACCTCGGAACTGTGGCTCCATTAACTCATTCCCCGCCTTCGGCTTTCTCTTTAATATAATGGAAAAACATTTTAATCACCCTTTATCAAATAACATACCCCGGACTTCAAAACTCCCGATAAAACAAAGCTGCATAAACCATTTCAAGTGACAAAAGGTGCCCGCTGATGTCAGGGTCTTTGTGACCCGAAATTTTTATCAAATCCACCCTATAAAACGTATTGGGTCCATTTTGGGGCCTGCTGACATCATCTCAAGTGTGACTTGAAATTTTTAACAAATCCAGCCTATAACAATTTCGGGTCTAGATTTCTCGACTATGCGAGCAACCAAAGAAGACCCGCTCCAAATAGTTGCTTCCGCATGGGTGCTGATGTGTATTCTGACTAGGCGTTGGGGACCACCGATTCTGTGGGACTGCTGACTACTGTCGTGGGCATGAGGACAAGGATGATATATGAAAACCCAAAATTTCAATATAATACAAAATTTTAATGCTTCAGGGGCGAGATATATATTTATGATATGGTTTGGCGCTTGACAGTGGGGTCATGGTCTATATGAAATGCAATATGATCGGGGGATATAATACATAGGGCTAATCGACATCGAAGTTTTTGTTTAACACAGACAACAATGCTCCATGATTTGCTTCAATGCGATAAGCGCTTGGGACCTTCGCACTTGGTTATAGCACTGGGGCACATGGAGGGGAAGTGGTTTTAAGACTTAGCCCAAGGGGCTTAAACCTTTATACAAAAATATGTATTTTTTATGATTTTTTCTAGTTTTCCAAGGGTTTTGGGTGCTTCGGTATAGTTTTAAAATGAGTTTTAAACTATGTAAAATGATTTTTATGAATGGAAGAAGGGGAATCATGAAAAATAGAGGAATTTTATGGAGGAAAAGGGGAGAAAAATGGAGGTTATTTTTTCAAGTGAGGAAAGGGAAAAAAAAGCTGATTTTGCAGCAGTTTCTTCTCATGAAATCAGCAGAATTCTAGAGTGCAAAATGGGCACAGTAGGGAAGATTTGGACAGAGGCATGAGGCCTTCAAGAGTCTTCAAGAGATAAAAAAATTTTTAAATAAAATTTGTTCCTTGAAGGCTCCAAAAAATGATTTAGCCACCTTTTGGTATAAAAAATTTCATAGGTGGCTAACAGGTTACATCATAGGACCCTCCCCCCCAAACCCCCACTAGTAAAGTGCAACGTTGATTGCATCTTTGAATGAGGTTCATTGAATTAAAATTGATGTGTATTGTTTTTTTTTGTGTATTCATTCACATACGTTTGTGGAATACACATTTTTTATATATGGTTTTTTTGTATTGTAGGAGGTATGTGTGTGTAGATTGGTTTTTTTTAAATTTCAATATATTATACATTGTAGATGAATTCATTGTTATGTATATGTACTTTCTTGTGTTTGTGTCTGTGTATTTTCCAGAGTATAGGTATATAGGTCATGAGTGCATGAGTGTGGTGACGAATGGCAGTATGTAGAGGACTTGATGCTGCTATATTTTATTTTATAGATATATAATAATAAAATTGTTTATTTTTTAGAATGTGTGATAGGACCCCTTGGGGATGTATTTGTGATAGGCCACATGGGAGTTTAGAGATACTGGACCCATGTGATGGGCTTGGAATTGGAAAATTTATTATTGGTCAGATTCTTAAAGGATTGAGTTGGCACCCAATGAGAACAAAGAGGAAAAGGTAATATATATTAAGTTAATATTGGCTCTTTAAAGCATAATTAAACTATGTAACAACTAATAAGGAAGGAATGAGTGAAGAATAACCTCTAGGGGTGTATATTTGTACCCAAAAGTAAAATTTTTATTAATAAGCAGTCATAAGGAAGGGGATTCCAATCGGAATACATATGGAATTATATAGATTGGATTTCAAGGTAGCAAAGTTCTAGAAATAAAGGATAAAGTACAAAAGTCTTGAAAGGAATAAATTGAGCTCAATTAAAATTTCTAAAAGGTATAACTTTATACCCAAGCACTAGAGTTTTGCAAATAAGTAGTGTACAGAAAGTTGCTAGTGATAAAAACACACTGGTGATAACAAAAGTTTTATTGCAACACAAGTTTTAAATGATTTCTTTGAAAAAGTGTGCATTTTTGGAATAAAATGAGAAGCATGAGAATTGTAGAAACAAGAGATTACCTGGTGATTAAAAATCCATAAGAGGCAGTGTCACTAGATCCAATCATAGTTATATTTACTTCAAATTGGTAGATAATTTTAATTTAGAGAACACCAAGCACTGGAAATCATGGTTGGTTCAATTATATGGAAGATTAATGACGAAAGCTACAATCTAGTGAGAGGATGTTGTATTGATTTAAATGGAATGTTGTGCTGATATAAAATATCAACATAGGTAGATTTAGGGAGTCCCTAGATTTATATATGTTATAGAGATATCCACCCTAAAATTAAGAAAGAATTAAAAAAAAGGTTCTCATGTTCTTGAAGTTCATTTAGAGGAAGCCGATAACGGTAAAAAAACCAATTTGGAGAATTATAAAGTACTAAAAGAATATTATAAAATATTTGTTGAAATTGCGAGAATACCTCTGAGGAGGGATATATATTTTTTCAACTAATTTGGTGCTTGGAGTTGCGTTTGTTTCTAAAAAAAATGATAGCATGAGTAATTCAAGGCATAGAGAATTTTCGATGTAGCTGGAAGATATTTTAAACAATGGGTACATATAACCCACATTATCACCCTATGGTGCTCTAGTCATATTTATGAATAAAATGAATGGAACATTGTGTTTATGTGTGGATTTTATATAGTTTAATTAAACAACTATCAAGAACAAATATCCATTGAGGAATATGTTAGAAAGATAAATTGTCAAGTTCATTATGGACATTATTTGTTCATGGTGATGCATTTTGAATTAACCAATGCACCGTTTTCATGTGTTTAACGAATGGAATCTTCTGATAATATTTAGATAATTTTGTTATTTCTTTCTCTAGATTATATATTGGTGTATTCTAAATTAGAAGAGAGGTGGGAGAAACAAATAAGGTTATTGTTATAGGTTCTTTGAGAACACCAACTGTACGCTAAGATCAATATATGCTCTCTCTATCATAAGTATATTGATTATTTAGGCCACATTATCTTAACAAATGTGATAGTTATATATCTATAAATATTAAGGACATCAAGGAATGAATCAAACCAAATATTTTTATTGATGTCGGGGCTTTTACGGATCTAGATGATTATTATAGATGATTCATTGAAGAATTTTCTAGGATTTCCCTCCTCATAAATTCATTTGCATGGGAAAGGTGTTAAATTTGAATGGACCTTTTCATTTGAAGGTTATGTTAATAATAATTCTCATATTGAATATTTTGGATCCAAATGAGTATTTTAGGTATGTATTAATGCATGTCGAGAAGGTTTGGGAGGAGTGCTTATGAAAAATGAACATGTTGCATCTTATGATTCAAGGAAGTTGACGGAACATGCGAAAAGATATGTTACACATGATTTGGAATTAGAGGTTGTTAGTCATGGTCTTAAGATCTTCAGTCATCATCTTACGGGTGGAATATTTATATTGTAGAGATATCGCTATGTTTTTCACACTCGTTTGAACCACTAAATCTGAGTGCTCGACAAAAATTGTCACTTGAATTATTAGTTGAATATGATTACAAGATTAAACACATTAAGGAAAAGTAGAACAAAGAAGTGTATGATATTGACTAAACAATGCATGTTATATGTGCTTCAAAAATAAGTAAATGTAAATAGGATATAATATTTATAGTTAGAGAAGCTATAAATTATGATCAATAATATTTAGCCATCAAGAATATATTACATTAAGAGGAAAATCAACCAAAATATTTGGATTTTGGCCTTCCAGAAGATGAAAATATTTTGTATAAGGTTTGTATATATATGAAAAATGGGCAGGAGGTGAGAGAGTTGATTCTTAAGGCGATGCATAGGTTGCATTATGCAATATGGTTGACATATCACAACAATATTACAATAGTAAAGAACTATTATTTTTCCTCGAATAAAAAAGGGTGTAGAAGATTACATAGTTAGATGTTTGGAATGTCAAAGTGTTAAGGTTTACCACAATCATTCAAAAGGGTTTTTTCAACCCATATACATTCCTGAGTGGAAGTGGGATGTCATTTCAATGGAATTTATTACTAAATTTCCCAAGATTTTAAAAGAGCATCATGTGATTATGGTAGTTGTAAAATCTTACCAAAGTTGCTCATTTATCCTAGTAAAATAAATGCATAAATTAGCTAACATAGCTAATATCTTTATGAGAGATCTTTCTAGGATGCTTGGTATTCCTAGGGTGATTATTTCAGATTGAGATAAGAAGTTGACATCTAATTTTTGGATGGAATTATTTAAAGGGTAGGCTACTAGTTTTAATTTTAGAACCATGTATCACCCAGATTCAAATGGATATACTGAGTGGGTTAAGCAGGTGACTAAATATATGTTGTTAATGCATGTCATGTATAAACCATAAAAATGGGAGGAATACTTAAATTTTGTAGTATTTTGTGTATAATAGTGCATATAAATCTTCATTAAAAATGAGTATGTTTAAATATTTGTATGGTAGGAAATGTCATACTTCTATTAATTGGAGCAATCGGGTAGACATAGTCATAGATGGCTTGGAACTACTCAAAGAAATGGAAGAGAAGGTTGTGAAAAATAAGAAAAGTATTAAATTTTACAAATATAGTTAGATAAGTTATGTGGATAGGCATAGAGTTAATAGAGAATATAAAGTTAGAGATCATATGTTTTTTTATTATTACCATAAGATAGCTCATTAACGCTAGGTAGTTGTGAAAAAATATCATCACATTGTTATGGACCATTTGAGATCCTAGAGAGGATCAATTTTGTTTCATATAGACTTAATTTTCCTACATCGATTACTGTCCATGATTTATTTCATGTATCTTTCATTAAAAAAGTGTATTCCTACCACTAATCTCCCAATTTATTGGCATATGATCCATGTGGGTCTAGAGGGTGATTTCTAGGTGCAACCCACACAAATTTTGGATAGGATTGTGAAAGTGATCCAGTACATATCCATTGGCATGGTAAAGGTAAAATGGACCAAGTTTGGTCCTGATGAGGCCATATGGGAGTAGGAAGAGGTAACAAGGGAAGATTACCCTCATTGTTTTCATTGGTGTGCTATGTGTGTGTGTGTGTGAGTGCGCACGCATGCGCGCATCTGATGTATGTTTCAATAATAAGTATATCCAAAGTAAATATAATATCTAAATTTATACATGCTATGAATTTGGATCAACAATATTTAGCCATCAAGAATAACTTATATCAAGAGGAAAAAGAAACAAAATATATATATTGCAGGTTTCGAGAAGATGAAGTTCTTTTGTATATGGGTCATATATATGTATCAATTGTGTAGGAGGTAAACAAGTTGATTCTAAAGGAGATGAATATGATTCCTTACCAAGACACTTGATATATCACAATACTATTATAATACTAAAGAACCATTTTTTTTTCTAGAAAAAAGAAGGGTGTAGCAAATTACATAGTTGGATGTTTGGAATGTTAGAGAGTTAAGGTTGAGAACAAGCCCCTAATATAGTTGTTGTATTCCATACCCATTCTTGAGAGGAAGTGGGATGTCATATCAATGGAATTTATTTCTAGATTTCCTGAGATAGTAAAAGGGTATGATGTGATTATGATAGTTGTTAAAAACTTACCAAATTTTTCCATTTTATACTGGTAAAATCAATGCATAAAGTTTCTAAAATAACAGATAATTTTATGAAATAACTTGTGAGGGTGGATAGTGTTCCTAGTGCGGTTATTTTAGATAGAGATCAAAAATTCATATGTAATTTTTGGATGGGATTATTTAAAGGGTTGGGTACTAATTTTAATTTGAGTACTATGTATCACCCAGATTTGAACGGAAAATTGAGTGTGTTAAGTGGGTGATTGAAGATATATTATGAATGCATGTCATGGATAAAAAATTCAAGTTGGGGGTGGGGGGGGGGGTGTTAATTACATTTTTTTTTTTGCATATAATAATGGATATCAAGCTTCATTAAGAATGAGTATGTTCGAAGCATTGTATGGAAGGATATGTCATAGTTCTACAAGTTCGAGCAATCTAGTGGATAGAGTCATGATTTCCCTAGAATTGCTCAAACAAGTGGAAGAGAATGTTGTGAAAATTAAGAAAAATATCAAATATGCTAAATATTGGTAGAAAATTTATCTTTATAGGAATAGGTTTCATAAAGAATATAAAGTTAGATATCATGTGGTTTTTTTTTTTTTTATCGTGGAAAAGGTCATTAAAGCTAGGAAATCGTGCCAAATTAGCACTACATTATTATGGACCATGTGAGATCCTAGAGAGGATCAATTTTGTTGCATATATAGAGTTGATTTTCCTACATCCACACGTTTTCATTATGTTTCTCATGTATCTATGATTAAAAACGTATTAACCTCTACTAATCACCCAATTGATTGGCATATGGTCCAAATGGATCCAATAGGTGATTTCCAGGTGCAAACCACATATATTTTGAATATGGTGGTCAAAGTGACCCAAACAGATCTGTTGGGATGGTAATGGTAAAATTAACCCAATTATGTCTTGATAGGTCACATGGTAGTAGGAGAAATTAATGAGGGAAGAGTACACTCATCAATTTGACTTATTTTCTATACATACATATATATGTGTTGCACTAATGACAATTCATCAAATAAGGTGGGAAGGAATCTAACACCCCTACTAGTTTATGATGTAAATATATGTACCTTGATATTACGCTGGTGAGATTGAGGTGATTTACAGACTTACATTCCTAACTATTTATGTTATATATTTTTGGGCCAAAGTGGATAGGCATACATGTCAGTTTGGTTAAGTGGATGGAGGGACAAAATTGTAAATATGGCATAACTGATGTAAGTATTGTTATTATTATGTTATAAAACTAGCTCCAAAAATAGAAGAAAATAGAGATAAATTCCTTATAAATAAGCCACTTCGAGGGGGAAACCTCCTTCACATTACATAAATGAACAATTCTTGGATGATACAAATGGAAAAGAGCTCCTTTCTATATATAGGAGTCCATGGGGTCACAATATATTAGTAGCTAACCTAACAATAATAATGTAAGGGAACAATAATAACACTATGGGGGTTACAGGGGGGACAATAATAACAATATTTTTTGAGCCAAAGTGGACAAGCATACATGTTGGTTTGGTTAAGTGGATGGAGGGTAAAAGTTGTAAATATGGCATAATTGATGTAAGTATTTTTATTATTATGTTATGAAACCAACTCAAAAAATAGAAGAAAATAGAGATAAACTCCTTATAAATAATCCACTTTGAGGGGGAAACCTCCTTTACATTACATAAATGAAAAATTCTTGGATGATACAAATGAAAAAACCTCCTTTATATATAAATGAGTCCATGGGGTCACAATATAATCATAGCTAACCTAACAATAATAATGTAAAGGAACAATAATAAGAATATGGGGGTTAGAGGGGTACAACAATAACAATAAGGGGGCTACACTAACAACAATAAGGGACTATACTAGTAATATAGGGACCTAACACTCCCCTCTCCTTCAAAAAAGTGTTTTCCTCAATGCTTGAGTAGTGTTGGATGCTTCTGTATAAAATTATCATCCTCCCATCTAGAATATTCAGTGGGTAAGTTATTCCACTTGATGAGATATTCTTAAATTGATCGATTTCGTGCTGTCGAGTTCTTATTTTTGTGACTAATTCAGGTTCCAATATGATTTTTCCTTCCTCATCAAGTTCTGGAAATATTTTTTGAACTTGAAGTTTGTCACCTATAACCCTATTTAAGCATGATACATGGAAAACTAGGTCCACTTGAGAAGAAGCAAGAAGCTCCAATTTGTATGCCATAGTACCAGTCTTTTGTAGCACCTTCTAAGGACCACATTACTTTGGCGATATCCTTGTTAGCTTATTGGAGGGAAATTTGTTTGAATGGTTGTAGCCGTAAAAATACCTAGTCTCCTTCATCAAAATTTCTCTCACTACAATGTTGATGTGCCTGTTGTTTCATTCGATTTTGTACCAAAATTAGGTTATCCTTTAAGAGTTGGAGAACTTGTTTTTGAGGCTCAATGTGATCTTACACTTCTTGAAACTTAGAATTTTGTCTTAAATACAATGTGATGGATGATGAATGATATCAATAAAGTGGCATAAATGGGGTCATTTTTGCTGTAGTATGGAAGGAAGTTTTATACCACCATTCAGCAAGAGGTAACCACTTGACCCATTTTGTTTGTTTATCAGATACAAAACAATAAAGATATCCTTACAAGAAAAAAAATCACTCTCTAAGTTTCCCATCATATTGAGGATGATAAGATGAGTTATGAGCTAGTTTAGTACCCAAACAAGAAAATCATTTTTTCCAGACATTTCGAGTAAAAATGGGATCTCTGTCACTTACAATAATATTTGGATTTCCATGTAGCTTTTCAAAATTTTCCATAAATGCAGTAGCCATTGTACGTGCTTTAAATGGATGAGATAATGTACAAAAATGTGCATACTTGGTAAGTCTACCAACTACCACCATGATGACACTCTTTCCTTCAGACTTGGGTAAAGCTGTGATAAAATCCATTGTAATATCCTCCCAATGTTGACTTGGAATGGATAAATTCTGTAGAAGACCCCGATTCTTAATTGTCTGAACTTTATTTTGCTGGCAAACCAAACATTCCTCCGCCAACTTTTGAATATCCAATTTAAGGCCATCCCAAAAAAATTCTTTCTTGACCCTGTGGTAAGTTTTTAAAAATACTAAGCGTCCTCCTAAGGAAGAAGTGTGAAAGTCCAACATAATATGTTATCTTAGTTTCGAATTATTATAAAGATATAATTGATCTTTGTATTATAATGAATCATTTTTCCAACTGAATGTATCTTGTGTACTAGTACCTTGCAACAATTTTTGAATGAGTGTCCACACTTCTTCGTCCATTTTCCATTCATCCCTTCCTTTGGTTATCCAATCTGGTTGGATAATAGAAATTGCACGAAGAAATGCTTCCACCTCTTTATACTTTCTTGAGAGTGCATCTACAACAACATTTAGGTTCCATTTTTTGTAGATGATTTCAAATTCATAAACCCAACATATTTGTGAGCCATTTTTACTGCTCTTTTGAAGATACTCTTTGTTTCAAAATGTATTTAAACTATCATGATCCATTTTTACCTTGAGGTGTCTTCCCATTAGGTAAGCTCACAATTTCTTTAGTGCATATAGTATTTCCAACATTTCCTTCTCATAAATAGCTTTCTGTAAATACTTTCTTCTCATTGGACGACTTTCAAAAACACTGGGTCTTCCTTCTTGCATTTAAACAACACCAATTCCATTTCCTGAGGCATCAAATTCCACAATAAAGGTTTTTGTGAAGTCTGGTGTACCTAAAACCAGTGCTAGGAACATTGCCTCTTTAAGATGTTCAAATGCCTTAGTTTCTTCAGGACTCCATGAAAAATCATATTTCTTCAATAATGTTGTTAGAGGTGCTACTATTCTCCCATAATTATTAACAAAATTTTGATAATGCCCTGTTAACCTGAGAAATATTTGCAACTTCTTTATGGTTGTGGGTACTTTCCATTCCTTAATGGCTTTAATTTTGTTAGGGTCTACCTTAACACCCTCGTGAGATACAATATGACCCATATATTCCACCTCTTGTACTCCAAAGAAACATTTGAAGGTTTTTTCTTGTAATTGTTTCTCCTCCAATAGTTTGAGCACATTTTCAACATGTTGAACATGATCCTTCCAAGACCTATTGTAGATTAGTATATCATCAAAAAATATTGACACATTTTTTCTAAGGAATCGTTTGAAAATGGAATTCATCAACACTTGAAATTTAGAAGGTGCATTGGTAAGGCCAATAGGCATGACCTAAAATTCATAATCACCCTCATGAGTTTGAAATTTTGTTTTCAGAATGACTTTAGTCTTCATTCTAATTTTATTATATCGTGAACAAATATCCAACTTGGTAAAATAAATTGATCCATGTAATTCATCAAGTAATTCATTAATCACTCGAATGGGAAATTTATCTTTAATAGTGAGCTTATTAAGCTCTATATAGTCCAAACACATGTGCCATGATCCATCCTTCTTATGCACCAATACTGTTGGAGTATAGAAGGAACTTTGACTAGGTTGAATTATACTAGCCTCTAACATTGTTACAATCATATGTTCAATTTTTCTCTTTTGGACATAAGGATATTTGTAAGGCCTGATATTTGGAGGAACACTTCCTGGAATAAAATGAATATTATGATCAACAATAGGTGGGATTCCTTTGGGAGTTTCAAACACCTTGGAATGGTTGTCCAAGACTTTTTGGAGATCTGGAGAGATAGATGATTCTGATGTTGAAATTTCTCGTGAGCATAATTGTGTAATTACGCCTTGTTTTTATTTCTTCAAAATATTTTTCATTGCATTAGAGATTATTATATTTCTCTTCTTCCCTATGATACCCTGTAATTCAAATTCCTTTCCTTCAGAAAAAAATTCAAGAAAAGTTCTTGAAAATTAAAATATATCGTCCCCAAAGGTTGTAACCATTGTACATCTAGTACAACATCATCACCTCCCATTGGAATCGAAATCATTGGACTATTCAATACATATTTCCCCATGGTTAGCTTGATATTATGGAATTTTCCAAAGAAATTTTTAGTTCCTCCATTTGAAACCATCACTTGACACTCTGGTGCTTGGTATAGGAAGAAATTAAATTCATTAGGTACCTTAAAATGAATAAAACTATTGGTACTACCAGAATCAATCAACACTATTACCTTTTTCTTCTTGATATGCCTGTCTATCTTGAGAGTTTGAGGAGTGGTAATTCTTGCCAATACATTGCATGATTTTAGGTCCCTATATTAATAATATAGTTGCTTATTGTTGTTAGTGTAACCCCCATATTATTATTGTTGTACCCCTATAACCCCCATATTGTTATTATTGTGCCCAAAAATTATTATTGTTAGGTCGGCTAGGATTACATTGTGGCCCCATGGACTCCTATATATAGAAAGGAGGTATTTTCATTTGTATCATCCAAGAATTCTTCATTTATGTAATGTATTATAGTTTTCCCCCTCAAAGTGGCTGATTTATATGGCTTTGATCTCTCTTTTCTTCTATTTTTGGAGTTGGTTTCACAACATTTGGTATTAGAGGTTGGATTCTAGGGTTTCGCTGCTCCAAATAGGTCATCATGGAATTTGAGCTATAACATTTTTTATACGAAGGTTCAAAAGCTAAAAGGTTTAGAGTATGAATTTGAAATCTTGAGGAAGAACATCACAAAATTTCAGAGCTTGGTTCACAATATTTTTGGAGATATGATCTATGGAATTTAAGGCTTTTTTAGGCTCTCGAATTTCATCTCAAAGAGGCGATCATGGTAAAATATTCATAAATCTCTATCTTAGCATTGGATTGGAATGTTGTAAAAATTTTCCGTAATTACACAGACTTTAGTTTTTCGTCTATCAATTTCAGAGCCGAAGGAGAAAAAAATGACACATGGTAATTCATACTAGTTCGCTCTACTGAACCAGTCCATAATTAGGTCATTGTGGGAGATTGGACATAAATGTTTCTTGAAAAATCCAAATCAGGTTAGACTTGTGGATTTAGAAAGGGGATTTGTAGGGCTACCTCAGGGTAGAATTTCATATATTGAAGATCTGAATTCACAGAGATAGTTTAGATTCAATATCGAGCTCGTAAAAATCAAGAAAAGGTTGTGTATTTGTTTTCGAATTGCATAATTCTTGTGTAAAAAATCAGTTTGAAGTGATTCCAAGGGCCTATTGAGAATATATTTCAGTATCAGATTTTGAAATGCCTCCTAAAAAGAATTCAACACCGTTTAATCCATGAGAATACTCTAATATGTCTCATTAATATGAAGAAATGCAAGATGATCTATCAAAATTACAAGAGAAAGTGCACCAAATTTTTCTCTCACAAAGAGCAACAAAAAATTAAATGGAAGTTTTGAAGAAAGTCGTGCAAGCGAAGATGGATGGTTTGAAGAAAGGCATGGAAGCTAAGATGAATGGCGTGGAAACTAAGATGGATGATGTGGAAGTTAATATGGAGGACATGGAAGAAAAAATGAAAGACAACATGGAAAACATGAAGAATGATCTAAAAGAAGACATCGAAGGTTTGACAACGTTGATACAAGAAATGATTCCTAATGGTGAAAATATAGTAGAAGAAATTCATGATAAGAAAAAAATAAATGTTAGTCATGATTTCATAAACTCTAATTTTGGATTGAAGAACCACCATATTCCAAATATGGATATGAGGAATTTTTATGGCAAGGATCAAGTAATATGGATACTACAGATGGAGCAATATTTTGATCTCAATAATCTATAAAACACACAAAAGGTACGCATTGCCACTTTACATTTATAACAAAATACATTTGTATGGTATCGATGGCTTTTCTCCCATAAAAACATTGTCACTTGGTCAATTTTTGTAGAAAAAATGATAGCACATTATGAGGATACAAAGAGAAACACCTTCTTTAGCCAATTGATAAATCTCAAACAAAAGGGTTAGGTGGCGAAGGACATTGAGGATTTCCAAAGATTTAATATAAGGGTAACTGATATTCCAGAGGAACACAGGATCAATGTCTTCATAGGGACTTTAAAGGATAAAATCCAACATGAATTTCGTGTTTGGAAACCTGATTCATTGGAGAAGGCATTCAAGTTGGCAAGAAAAATTGAATGTCAAATTATGGTGACAAGGAAGCCTACCACTCACATCTATAAAGATGGAAGTGTTGCTACTCCTAGACTTCCACAACCTACAAGGTTGACATCACAACCATTGGAAGAAAAAGAGCAAAAGGGCTTTGCTACAGTTGTGATAGAAAATACACTAAATATCATAAGTTCACTGAGAAGAAATTATTTTACATTGATTGCGAAGAGGAGGAAGAAAATGAAGAAGAAACTTCAAAAGTAGAGGATATACACCAGGAAGAAACCCTAGAAGAAGAAGAAATGAGTCTTACCATATCATGTAATGCATTGGTAGGAATTACCACTCCTCAAACTCTCAATATAGAAGGACATATCAAGAAGAAAAAGGTAATAGTTTTGATTGATTCGGGTCATACCCATAATTTTATTCATTGTAAGGTAGCCAAGGAATTGATTTTTTTCCTATACCCAGCACCAGAATGTCAAGTGATGGTTGCAACTATAAATTTCTCTAGAAAATGACATAATATCAAGCTAGCCATGGGGGAATATGTATTGACTATTCCAATGCTTTCCGTCCCAATGGAAGTTGCTGATGTTTTACTAGGAGTACAATGGTTACAATCTTTGGGGACAATAGCTTTTAATTTTCAAGAACTTTTCTTGAATTTTTTTCAGGAAGGAAGGGAAATCGAATTATGGGGTGTATTTGGGAAGCCAAGAAAGATAATAAGCTCTAATGTCATGAAAAACCTTCTGAAGAAATAACAACAGGGCGTAATTGCACAATTATGCTCACTAGAAGTTCCAACATCAAAATCATCTATTTCTCCAGATCTCCAAAAATCCTTGGACAATCATTCCAAGGTGTGTGATACTCCCAAAGGGCTCCCACCTATTTGTGATCATGATCATGCTATTCATTTTATTCTAGGAAGTGTTCCTCCAAACATCACGCCTTACAGATATGCTTATGTCCAAAAGAGCGAAATTGAACGTATGATTGCAGAAATGTTAGAGGTTGGTATAATTCAGCCTAGTCAAAGTTATTTCTCTTCTCTAGTAGTATTGGTGCACAATAAAGATAAATATGGACCATGGAGCATGCGTCTGGATTATAGGGAGCTCAATAAGCTCAGTATTAAATATAAATTTCCCATTCACGTGATTGATGAATTATTGGATGAATTAAACGGAGCAATTTATTTCACCAAGTTGGATCTTTGTTCAGGATATCATCAAATTAGAATGAAGACTAAAGATATTTTGAAAAGATAATTCGAACTCACGAGGATCATTATGAATTTTTGGTTATGCCTTTTGGCCTTACCAATGCACCTTCTACATTTTAAGGGTTGATGAATTCCATTTTCAAACCCTTCCTTAGAAAATTTATGCTATTATTATTTTATGATATACTAATCTATAGTGGGTCTTGGAAGGATCATGTTTAACATGTTGATAGGGTGCTCAAACTATTGCAGGAGAAACAATTATATGCAAAAACATCCAAATTTTTCTTTGGAGTACAAGAGGTGGAATATATGGGTCATATTGTATCTCACGAGGGTGTTAAGGTTGACCCTAAAAAAATTAAAGCCATTAAGGAATGGAAAGTCCCCACAACCATAAATCAGTTGTGCAAATTTCTCAGGTTAACAGGGTATTATCACAACTTTTTTAAGAATTATGGGAGAATAGCAGCACCTCTAACAACATTATTGAAGAAAGATGCATTTTCATAGACTCCTGAAGCAACTAAGGCCTTTGAACATCTTAAATATTCATTGTGCATAGCACCAGTCTTAGCTATGTCAGACTTCACAAAAACCTTTATTGTGGAAAGTGATGCCTTAGAAAATGGAATTGTTGTTGTTTTAATTCAAGAAGGAAGACCCATTGCTTTTGAAAGTTGTTCAATCAAAGGAAACTATTTACAAAAGGCTATTTATGAGACAGAAATGTTGGCAATACTACATGCACTAAAGAAATGGAGACCTTACCTAATGGGAAGACACTTCAGGGTAAAAAATGATCATGATAGTCTTAAACACTTTTTGGAACAAATACTATCTTCAGAAGAGCAACAAAAATGGGTTAAAAACATGTTGGGTTATGACTTTGAAATCATCTACAAAAAAGGGACGCTAAATGTTGTTGCAGATGCAATGTCAAGAAAAGATGAAGAGGTGGAAGCATTGCTTTGTGCCATTTCAATTATCCAACTAGATTGGATAACTGAAGCAAGGGATGAATGGAAGAAGGATGAAGAAGTGTGTACTCTCATTCAAAAGTTGCAGCAATATTGCAGTACATCTGATACATTTAGTTGGAAAAATGATTCCTTATGGTTCAAAGATCACTTATATATTTTCAAGAATTCCCAACTAAAACAAAATATTATTTTGGAATTGTACACTTCTCCTTTAGGAGGACACTCAGGATTTGTAAACACTTATGACAAGGTGAAGAAATTTTTTTTTTGGGATGGCCTTAAATCTGATATTCAAAAGTTTGTGGCAGAATTTTTAGTTTTCCAGCAAAATAAAGCTGAGACAATTAAGACCCCAGGTCTTCAACAACCTTTATCCATTCCAAGTCAACGTTGGGAGGAGATTTCAATGGATTTTATCATAGGTTTACCTAAGTCTAAATGAAGGAGTGTCATCATGGTGGTACTTGATACACTTACCAAGTATGCACACTTTTCTGCATTATCTCATCCATTTAAAGTGAGTAGAGTTGCTACTGCATTTATGGAAAGAATTTAAAAGCTACATGGAAGCCCAAAGATTATTGTATGTGATAGAGATCCCATTTTTACAGGAAATTTTTGGATGGAATTATTTTCTTGTTTGGGTACTCAAGTAGCTGATAGCTCATCTTGTCATCCTCAATTCGATGGTCAAACACAGATAGTGAATAAATGTTTGGAAGGATATCTTCGTTGTTTTGTATCTCATAAGAAAGAACAATTTGTCAAGTGGTTACCTCTTGCTGAATGGTGGTATAAAACTTCCTTCCATACTGCAGCAAAAAGGACCCCATTTATGGAACTTTATGGATATCATCCACCATCCATCAAATCTTCTTTAAGGGAAAATTCTAGTGTTCAAGAAGTGAAGTATCACATCAAGCATCAACAAGAGGTTCTCCAACTCTTAAAGGATAACCTAAATTTGGTACAAAATCGAGTGAAACAACAGGCAGATCAACATCGCAGTGAGAGAATTTTTGATGTGGGAGACTGGGTATTTTTATGACTACAACCATACAAACAAATGTCCCTCAAGCAAGCTAAGAAAGACAATAAATTATCGCCAAAGTATTATGGTCCTTACAAGGATTTGCAAAATATTGGTACTATGGCATACAAATTGGAGCTTCCTTCTTCTTCGCGAGTGCATCTAATTTTCCATGTTTCTGGATTAAAAATGGTTTTAGGGGACAAACTTCCAGTTCAAATAATATTGGTAGAACTTGGTGACGAAAGAAAAACCATATTGGAACTTGAACCAGTCACGGAAACAAGAACTCGACAAATATGAAATCGATCAATTTCAGAGTATCTCATCAAAATGAAGAACTTACCCACTGAAGATTCTACATGGGAGGATGAAAATTTTATACAAAGCACCTGGAGCTACTCAGGTGTTGATGAAAACACGTTTTTTAAGGAGAGGATCATGTTTGGTCCCTATATTAGTAGTATAGTCCCTTATTATTGTTAGTGTAACCCCCTTATTTTTATTGGTATACCCCTGTTAGCCCCATATTGTTATTATTATGCCCTTAAATTATTATTGTTAGGTCGGCTAGGATTACACTGTGGCCCCATCGACTCCTATATATAGAAAGGAGGTTTTTCCATTTGTATCATCCAAGAATTGTTCATTTATGTAATGTATTGGAGCTTACCCTGTTAAAGTGCCTGATTTCTAAGGCATTGATCTCTCTTTGCTTCTATTTTTGGAGATGGTTTCACAACACAGGATATGGTTGGACTCATCTATTATTTCTCTAGGGTTGGTTCTTGGTGTATATCCTCTTCTTTTAAGTTTCTAGTTCATTGTCTTCCTCCTCTCCACAATCTATGTAAAATAATTTCTTCTTAGCACACTAAAAGCCCTTTTTCTCTTTTTTCTTCCAATTCTTGTGGTGTCAACCTTATAGGTTGTGGAAGTCTAAGAGTAGCAAAAATTCAATTTTTATAGATGTGAGTGGTAAGATTCCTTGTCAACATAATTTTACATTAAATTTTTCTTTCCAACTTGAACGCATTCTCCATTGGATCAGGTTCCAAAAGGCGAACCTCATGTTGGATGTTATCCTTTAAAGTCCCCTATGAAGATGAAAAACCTGTGTTCCTTTGGAATATTAGCTACCCTTGTATTCAATTTTTGGAAGTCCTGAATGTTCTCCACCACTGAACCCTTTTTTTTTAGATTTATCAATTGGCTAATGATCTTTGTATCCTCATAATGTTCTATCATTTCCTCCATAAAAATTTACCAAGTGACAATTTTTTTATGGCAGCAAAGCGATCGATACCATACAAATGTATTTTGTTCTAAATATAAACTTGCAAGGTGTAAATTTTGTATGTTTTTCACATTATTGACATCAAAATATTTCTCCATAAGTAGTATCCATGTTATGGGATCCTTGCAATCAAAATTCCTCATATCGATCTTTGGAACATGGTGGGTCTTCGATCCAAAATTAGTTAATGAAATCATGATTAAAATTTATTTTCTTCCCATCATGAGTTTCCTATACTATATTATCACCATTAGGAATCATTTCTTGTATCAACTTTGTCAAACCTTCCTTCAAATCTTCCATGTCTTGATCATTCTTCATGTCTTCCATGTTCTCTTTCATTTTTTCTTCCATGTATTCCAAGCCATTCTTCAAGCCATCCATATTATCTTCCACGCATTTCTTCAAACCATCCATCTTAGTTTCCATGCCTTTCGTCAAAACTTCCATTTCATTTTTTGTTTCTATTTGCGAGAGCGAAATTTGGTGCACTTGCTCTTGTAATTTTGATATATCATGTTGCACTTCTTCAACTTTTTGAGTCACAGTAGAGTGTTCTGAGGGCTTAATGGGTGTTTAATTATTTTTATGGAGCATTTTACAACCCAATACTGATATATAGACTTCAATATGCCATTGGAATCACTTCAAACTAATTTTTCAAACAAGACTCATGAAATTTGAAAAAATAATACACACATTTTTCTTGCTTTTGAGGAGCTCGATATTTAAACTGAATTATCTATGTGATTTTGAATTTCAATATCTCAAATTTGGTCTTATAGTATCCCTGTGAATATTCTTTCGAATGCCACAGGTCTGACTTAAGTTGGATTCTTCAATATAAAGTTATGCTCAATCGCCCACAATGACCTAATGGTGGATTGGTTCAGTAGATCAGACCTGTATGGAGTGCCACGTGTCATGTTTTCATCCTTCGGCTCTGAAATTGATACCTAGAAATCTACAGTTCGTGTATCTTCAGCCAAGTTTTTCAAAATTCCAATCTGATTCTCAGAAAGAGAGTTATGACGACTTTCCTAAGGTAACCTCTTTTAGATCAAATTTGGGAGCCTGCAAAAACCCCAACTTCCATAGATCATATCTCAGAAAATATTGCGAACCAAAGTCAGAAATTTTTACACAGAATTACACAGGATTTGTTCAAAATGGGTTTTTTTTTTTAGTGTTTGAACCCTCGTATAAAAATGCTATAGTGAAAATTCCATGATCACCCGTTTGAAGCAGTGAAACGCTAAAATCCAAAGCTCTGATATCATATGTTATGAAACCAGATCCAAATATAGAAGAAATAGGAGATCAATTCCTTATAAATAAGCCACTTAGAGGGGGAAACCTCCTTTACATTACTTAAATGAAGAATTCTTGGCTGATACAAATGAAAAAATCTCATTTCTATATATAGGAGTCCATGGTGTGACAATATAATCCTAGCCGACCTAACAATAACAATGTAAGGGAGTTACAAGGGTTTAAAAACAACAATAAGGGGCCTACAATAACAACAATAAGGGACTACACTAGTTGATTTGGATTTATGCAGGAACGCAATAAAGTATAGAAATAGACATACACACAGAGATGCAGCAGAAATAATGCTTCATTTCATTAATATCAAATAACAGAAATATGCTTACATATATAATTGAAATAAAATAGCTAGGCCATTGGTAGCTTATCTCTGAGAAGAGATGTGGTGGCTACATGCCTATTAACTATGCTACAATGAGGCTTGAGGTCCCATTTATTATTGAGAAACAATGGAAAACTCTAAACATCCAAAAACCTATCCCTAGGAGATTAAGCGCCAAAACTATGGGCCCCAGTTCGGTAAAATGGTGTTTCAACTTCCCGTGGATGTAACCTTGGCATACAATCTTCGTTTGACATGCATCATACCTTGTTAGAAATATATATCCAAGGAGTAAAACTTTTAGTGTGACGAACATTAATCCATGGGCCCATGTTGCTCCCGAGTTTCCCAAAAAATGTCATTTGGGGCCTCAAAACGGCTCTGGAAGTTTAGGACCCAAGAAAATCCTAAAAATAGTAAGTTGTTCTAAAAATAAAAAACTAAAAGAGCTGATGGTGGAATTTCAAATGGAATAGGTGTGCAACCACCAATATCCACCTGGATCATTAGGACCCCAAAACAGCTCCACAAGTGCAGGACCCAAAAACCTGCTAAAAATTCTAAGTTGCGCTCAAAGTGAAAACTGCAAGAATTGATGGTGTGGGTCAAAATGGAATAGTTGGGTGGCCACCAATATCCACTTGGATATTTCCTCCCTCCTCAGGAAGCAATGGTACCCATTACGTTGAGATCCTCCATGAGATGAGGAAAATTTTGTTGAACTGGGTATTAGATTTGTCGAAGATGTCATGGACCTATGGGTAGACATGTTGGATGCATTTAGAAAATTTTGTTTCTTTATTAGCCTCACACAGTTCATGTGTGGATTCTGTTTGTGTAATTGCATGAGGCATGGGAATATTAGGTGGTGGTGCATCGGGAGTCAGATCAGTGGAGTGCTTGTCCTTACAGTGTAGAGGAACCTCTTTGAGTGAGGAGAAAATGTCATCATATTCCTCCATGAATTTTTCCATCTGCTACATCCGTGCAAGGGAGCCCTGTTTTGAGGTAATGGCCAAAATATTTTTCTTTCCCTATCAACAAGTTGTAAGGAAAATAAATTTCCTGATTTGGGAAACAATCTTACTACATTGTTTTGTAGTAGTCAAACAAATGAAAGGAGGCGGTATTACCTCCGGTATCCTATACAAGTTATTTCCCAAAGTAATAATAACAACACGAGGTCTAGACTTGTACACATCATGTCACCTCCACAAGTATGATTAGCCCAATAATACATCAGCTACATCAAGAGGAGAAACATCACACAATACCTCATCCGTGAATGGTTTGATACTGTATGGAAGGCAGCACTGCTGGCGGACACAGAGATCTTTCCCTGGGTGAAGCCACCCGATTGTATACGGTTGCAGGTGTGATATGGTCGGTAGGCCGAGCCACTTCATGAACTCTACTGAAATGAGTTTCTTTTGGCTTCCGCTATCGATAAGGAATTACAGTAGAGAACCCTTCACCCACATCTGTGAATGGAAGAGGCATGCCCCCTCCTGTGGATCCTCAGTATCCTACCTCTAGATCTTGGTGGTGGTAACAATGGAACTTGGATCTAAATCAATGATCTGCTTCCCTTTGTCATTGCCTTTGTTTGGTTCTGACTCAGGATCAAAACATGCATCTGATTCGGGTGCCTTTAGTTCAGCCACCAACAATTTTTTGGCGTGACACTCGTTTGTGTTGTGAGTGGGGCTATTATGAAATTCACACCACTTCCCCATGTCCTTCTTTGGATTTTTGTTGTTTTTCTGAGTCACCTTGCTTTGGCCTTGCCCCTTTTCTATGGTTTGCGGGCACCTTTTGTCGGCTTTAGATTCGCGAATCCAAAGTCTCACTTCTTCTTCTTAAATTATGCTCGATCTTGGCAGCATAGAAATATCCCATGCCAAGTGATGTAATTTTGAGCAACTCCATTTCCTCCTGAATGTGTTTGTGCAGGTAGTTGCGGTACTTGAGCACCAAATGTCTCTCTAAATATTTAATACCCAATTTTGTGCGCAGGGTATGGAACAAATTTGTCAGTTCATGCGCATCTTCATCCCTTTGTTGCCACATCATGGTCCATTAGATGTACTTTTCCTCATAGATCACCACGAGATAATACTATTCCTTGATGTCATCTCAGAACAAATTCCAAGTGGGTGTGGCCGAGAACAGACAGGGTTACCCCTCGTCGTTTTTCTTGCAATACGTTTCCCACCAGTCCTTGATATGGGGGATGGCTGTGAGGAGTGCAAAAATAATCTTTTCTCAGTCGAATAAATCATTGAATAATAAATACCCTGCTAGAAAATTCGAACATATATTGATGGCATCTGCATCTATCTGGCCATCCAATATAGGAATGTCAAAGTTTACCTATACGTTGAAGGGAGTGGCGCCTCCAGAGTGGCTGTTGGATGCAGATGCGCCATAGGTGGGTAGTGGTTGAAGGATCTAGAAAAAGTTATCCATCATCACGTACCTATGTTTTGCAAGGGCCTCCTTGAGCAAGATTTTAATAGGATCTCCTACTCCCTCATATTTATTTTCTTCCGCCATGGGAGGTTGTCGAGTTTTACGAGGCTGATCTTGCAAGGGTTCAACTAGATCGAGCCCGAACTCCTTATACCCTGACTGTGTTGGGGACATACAAATAAAAACAAAGAAAGAGCAGACCACTTTGGTACCATTGACCCATATTTATGCAGGAATGCAATAAAATACAAAAATAGACATAAACACAGAGATGTAGCGGAAATAATGCTTCATTTCATTAATATCAAATAACATAAATACACTTACAAATATAATGGAAATAAAATCGCTAGGGTATTGGTAGCTTATCTCTCAGAAGAGATGCGGAGGCTACATGCCTCTAAGATATGTTAAAATGAGGCTCAAGGGCCTATTTATTATTGAGAAACAATGGAAAACTCTGAATTTCCAAAAACCTAACCCTAGGAGATGAAGCACCAAAACTATGGGCCCCATTTGGGTAAATTGGTGTTTCAACTTTTCGGGGACGTAACTTTGGCATATGATCTTCGTTTGACATGTACCATACCTCGTTATAAAGATCTATCCTAGGAGTACAACTTTTTTTTTGAGCAACATCAGTCCATGGACCCATGTTGCTCCCGATTTTCCCAAAAAATGTCGTTTAGGGCCTCAAAATAGCTCCGGAAGTCGAGGACCGGAAAAATAGCTAAAAATAGTAAGTTCTGTTGAAAATGAAAAATTGAAAGAACTAAGGGTGGCATTTCAAATGGAATAGGTGGGTGGCCACCAATATCCACATGGATCATTAGGGCCCCAAAATGGCTCTGGGAGTTTAAGACCCAAAAACCTTCTTAAAATAGTAAGTTGTGTTGAAAGTGAAAAGCTGCAAGAATTGATGGTGTGGGTCCAAATGGAATAGGTGGGTGGTCACCGATATCCACCTGGGTCACTAGTAATATATGGACCTAACATATTATAATATGAAATAGGGTATCTATACATCCCTCTCAATAGTAAATATTACTTGGGGTTGTGTGACTCAATGGTGGCATGAAACATGTGTTTAGGTGATAGGTGTTGGTGTTGGTCTAGGCTGGAATAGTCATAATGGAGAAACATGGTCTCCTGAATAGCTCAAATATGATAAATTCATGGATGGCCATAAGCCTCCACTTGGGTGGAAGCTCGAGGAAGTAGATCTTGTGTTTGAAGATGTGACTATTGGGATGGCACCTTGATAGTTGATGTATGGTTATTTTTGGTTAACCATTTCCCGTGGACATGTTGGCCCAAGCTGAGGGTGGACCATTATTGAAATATATGAACAAAATATATTGCAAGGCATGATGTGGAGAACCCATAGATAATTCAATTACATTGGAAAGATAAGTCTTGCATTTTATGTTCCATGTCATTTAAATAATTTTATGTTGAAACCCTAGCTTTAGAGTTCTTGTACAAATTTTTATAATGATTATAATTTCATTGAGCATTTTAATTATGTGCCTTGTTTATTGTACATGTTACTTATTGTTCGAATTAGGATTTCCCTTATACCAAAACCTGTAGGCGTTAGTCTTCGCTACAATCGACAGAGTTAGGATCCACGAGAGGTGGTTAGTCCATGTCGCGAAACACACGGGGAGCATTGAACCCAATGTCCAACAATCTCCCCCCAACGCGAGCCAGGTAAGTTTCGAACTCGAGACCTATTGCTTTGAAAACACTTGATGGAATCATGATTTCCCTTAGACCAAAACCCACAGGCGTTAGTCTCTGCTACAATTGCTAGAGTTAGGATGCACGAGAAGTAGTTATTCCATGTCACAAAACACATGGGGAGCGTTGAACCCAATTTCGAACAATTTATATGTGTATCCTTATGTACTATTCACCAAATAATTGTTTGTTCCATTCTCAAATTTAATTATGGTCTATATGTGTTCATATTGACATTGTAAACATTCTACATGTGCATTCATGAAAACCCTATTGTATTTGTAGAAAATATTGAGATAAGGTTATTGTTTTCTTCACTTTCGCAGATTGAATGAATATTTTTAGGTGTGGTGGTTGTGGTAGCGTTACCGAGCAAGAGGATGGGTACATTACAAAGGATAACACCTAATCTCCATAAACATAAGGCGAAGGGAGACCATTTGAAATTTTTTTGGAGAAACATCAAACTAAGAAGAATTCCTATATCCAATCATCTTGATAAACTCAAATGCGTATATATTACAAATGGAACCTTCACTATATATGAGGTTTATCAATTAGAAGTGGGCCATCACTCGCAAAATATAGAAGAGGCATGGGTAAATATTTAGAGGCAATATTATTAGTAAAAAATAGATTTTATTATATTGTTTCTATTTCAAAACAAAACATTAACTTCGGACACCTTATTAACTTTTTGAGATATCAATGACCATCTAGATGCCATCTCTCCATTCAACACTCAGAAACCATCAGAAATCTCTTCAAAAATTATCCCTTTGCTTAAGACATCAAGGCATGCCTTGAGAATAGTCTCTCTTATACCAAGAAAGACCCCCTTAGCATATAAAACTCCATTTCCGACTCGCTTAAAGGTCGTTTTTCAAACCAAATTATAAACCATATATGGATGTTTACACCTAGTTTACACTTTGAGTAATATGAAAAGAGAGAAATCAAAGAACATTTAAAGACTCATCTATGACTAGCAACCCTCTTTTGTTCTCTATCTTCAAAAAAATCAAAGAAACAACCATTTTTGTTGCCTCATCCATTTTTAACTAGAAAGCCCATTTTAGATATCTCATAGGTGATCACAATGGCAATCCACTCTATATTTATTCATGCTCTATAGGTATAAATAACAATAATTTGACATAACTAATGAGCCCTGTCATTTAATTGGAAATGGCGCGGACTCTCAGATTCTCTGAATTATTTATAGAGGGTGATTCAAATCATCATCAACATCCCAAAAAAATATAGATTTCCACTCGTGTTCAAAAAGTACCTAGCAGCTAACATCTAGAAGTTCTCATCTACAAAGCCTTACTTGTACAACCTACATTCTGATTACCATCCCCTCCCATGTTCTATGCATGTGAAAAATGGTGGGAAATCTATTAGGAATACATGGATGTTTGGAATCTCCATTTGTTCACATCCATATTGACACCCTCCTCATATCCTTGTGACCATATAATATCCTATTACATCATCTTCTATTTATTTTTGACTCCTTGTTATTGGGACCCAACCTCCTTACGTGGTTCTCTCTCTTAAGTCCATCGACCATATCTTTCTTCTAAATCATCCCTCTTAGCATATGTGCCTAGTCCCCCGCCATTCCTTGATAGAAATAAAACATCTATAATGGGGCTACATGTTATCAAGACCGAGCCTCTTGAAGATGTAGATGTGTGTATCACATAAATCATGAATCCACCAGTAGATTTTGGGGCCTCAACCTAGGTCCTATCTAGGAGGAGATTGCTTGTATGGAATGGGAAGAGGCATCCCAAGGACAATAGCTTTCAGATACATAAGTTTTGGTAGACTTGGTTAATCAGGTTCTAGATGCGGGGAACGATCGTAGCCAATTTAATCAATACATGTAGAGAATCAATGCATTGGATTACAAAGTCTTATTATTTATAACACATGACTAATACCTTACTCTTTACAATACCTTGAACGTTACCCGTGGGGCATAGATCAACACAAAGGACATATTGAACAACATCTAGCAATTCCCCATCAACAAGAAGCACTCTTGGCCACATTGAAGACCCTATTAAGCTAGTTGCTATTGTATCAATCTCCTAAGCTTAGCTTTGGTATACTTAAAGCTATTTTGTTTTTTTATTGTATAGTTCCCTCTCTAAGCGAATGCTGCTAGTTTGGTAGTATATATGATTTTTATTTAATTTTCGGTAAAGCATGATCTCACATGCCTCTTTATGAAGAATGGAATTTTGGCTATGGTATATTCTCCCAAGTAAAAGTGTGACCTAACATTTTGATAATAGCAATGTAAATCTTGGTTTTAAAGGAAATACAATATTTACCCAACTAAAATTATATATAACCATAAACTTATTTCTTATTTATCATATGTTGAGGCTAAATGTAACATAAAGAAGCATAATTAGGATTTTTTCTACATATGTGAAGATTTTATGATAAGAAATAGAGATGCACCCAAGCAATATTGTGACTAGAGTACTTCATGTGAGGAGATGTGCAGAAATGAGAAAATGAGAAAAATTAGTAACACATTTGACATGAAATTTGTAAATTACATGTATGTGGGTGAAGTGTTGTAAGAGGACACTTATACTCTTGTCATTAAAATCTTGGAGTAAACTTGGGTGATAGAGAAAAAGGGCATACATATTTCCCTAATGAAGTTTAAAAGTTCGAAAGCTGGGGAGGGGAATAAAGTAATGCTCACTTATGAAAAAATTAAAGTTGTTAGTTCCATAGTAGTGGCTTCAAAAACATGGCTTTTATGGCATGTGTTATTAGAGCCCATGGATTATATGTCCTAAAGATTTTAAAATGCTTAAGGATTCTCCATTGTAATGTGTTTCAGTTGAGTAGAGGGCTCATTTGGCTTAGCTGAGATATTGATATATTTGAATACTATTAAATAAAAAAACCTGATTGGCTTTAAGCGATTACATTTAAGATAAAATAATAATAACTTGGTAATTTGACCAATTTTTTCCAATTATATTCTCTAAAATAAATCAGGACTAACATCATTCATATATTTTCTCCCTATGTGCTATTATGTGATTCTCATTTATTTCTCTTAGATTTTCTTATATACTTAACACCAAAGATACAGGTAATCTAATAAAAAATAGAAATAAGGAAGGCTACTACAACCTTTGGGTGCTTATTATAAAATTACGTTCACCGGTTTTTTTAGTCGGTGCTTACTAGAAAGATAAGTTTAACGGTTGTGTCGGTGCTTAATAAATTATTCTCTAAGATAGATCGATGATATAAATGTCATATATGTCTCTCGTTTGATCGTACCTCAAGTTATCACTCGCATACAAGTAAAGGCGTGTTGCGTTTCTGTAGCCGAATCGAATTACATAACTAAATTAATCTTTTGTTATTTGGAATAAAATCCGATCTGTAGAATCTATTCGAGATGGAAGATGAAAGCGAAAGAGCTCGAGATCCGCGAAGTAGGAGCAGGAGCGACGATGATGAAAGAATGCCAAATCCCCCTTCCCCGCACACCAATTCAGAGGAGCATTTCATTAGTAATCATAGGGAAGAGATTCCTAGTGACCTAGAAGATATTGCACGAGTAGGACGATTTCCAGTTGGTCCAGAGGATCAAATGACTACAAAAGAAGCAGTTAATGAGATAGAGACTGGTAATGCTAACCAGATAGAGCTATTGCATCGCAATGTGGAGGATATAGAGAGAACGGTTATCTCTACAGAAGAACTCGGAATAGATAGTCCTCCTATTAATCTTAGGAGAGTGTTTACGACAGAAGGACCCCCATATCATCCAAATCCTTTGGTTAGACAAATTTTACGCCATTTTCTGCCGAATCAACCTCGTTTTCCCAACTTAGTGGAGGAAAGTCCGGCGCTCGAAGAATTAATACGTACCATAACGATTTTGGAGAGTCACATAAGTAATGATAATAATATTGCTTCATCCTGCCCAATTTGCTATATTAATTTTGACCTAGGTGAAGAGGAATCTCAATTGGAGTGCGGCCACATCTACGGTTGCATTTCTCGATGGCTTACGTATGGGAATACCTGTCCATTCTGTCTATCCGAAGTCCGCAGATAATTTTATGGTTGGGTTGACCTTAGATGCTGTAACGCAGGAACAAGTTCTCGACTAAATTACATAATTTTTATTCTTTGATAGTATTGATAGCATATTTTGTATATAATTGATATTGAATTGAAATGGTCACGTTCCATTTAATATAAGTTGAATTTAGGCTTTACTTTAACGATTTCTCAACCTTAACAAATTTCATTACTACGAATGATTTATTTCTATGTTTTATTCTTGGTTGCGTAATACTTTCAAAATGCGATTTTGAAATGGTTGAATTTGAAAGTAATTTTGCACAATGGAAGTGCCTTGTCAGTTTTTTTTAGAGTGTAGGTCAAAAAACCAGTTTAAAATGCTGAATCTATATATAAAACCAAAAAACCAGTTTAAATAACAAAAATCAAAATTTCACCTGATTCCAAAAGAAACTCCAAAAAATCACTCTAAAAACAACTCCCATCAAATATATCCAATTAAAAAAATTAAATATACCAAATAAAGATGTTGTTTTATATAAAATCTTCTTAATTTTTATCCTAAATTTTTTATAACACATGCATTCATACTTATTATAATTAACATGGAGAATTAATATATATTGCTTTAATCATGTGTTTGAAAGGGTTATATATACGGTGGTAAAAAATTTAAAGTTTTGTTGTTTTAGTTGTTTAGATTATAGCAATTTTATTGTGTTTAAATTAGTTTGCTGAGTTTTTGTAATTTTTTAAAATCATATTTTAAAATTTTTTGGATTATATTTTTATTTTTCCATTTCTTAGTGTTTCATGGATCATTTTAATAGAAGAAAAAAGGGAGTATTTTGTAAATCATTATAATTGTAGAAAAAACTCAAAATTTTCTATTTTTTACTTCTCTTATGTTAATGCACTATTGACATCAAGGTTCTCCTATGTCATGAACAACTTCTTCATCTTATTCTCTAATCCTAAAAAAAACATACAAAACGTACATGCATGGACTTAATTCTTCCCTCAGATGCGTCGAATCTCATAACATGAATTGCTTCCTTCATATGATATATTTCCCCAATCTACCATTCATTTTAAATTCATAAGTTCAAATTAGAATTATACCATCATGCACTACAATCATGGAACGAAAAATTCATTTAATTAACATAGTTTGTACATACATCTACTCAAAACCTCTCATTATTGTCTATGCCTTAATTTTACATTTATTTGGCCATCCTTTCTTTCCCTCACACTTTACTCTCTTTTATATTTCCCTTAGGATTACAATAGGTAGAATTTAGAAACATCATTGAATTTTCTAGCTTGTAAAATCACTTCATAAATCACCCTTAATTTACTCCATAAATCACACTTCCTAACAACTAAAGTCACTCAAGCTATCCCACATTCATTCCATAAATCACCCTTAAATCTATCATGTAATGAAACTAAAATTATTTACAAAAATATATTAGAATTATTTCTCCATGTTCAAACTACCTTTTTTATATTTTTATTCCAAGGGTTTGATGGCTTAGAAGATGTAGTACTCTTGGATCAAAATGCCAAGGTACAAAAATTTCATTAGCTCCTAGTTATTTGTCATTAAGTTTGTAATCCTCCAAGTTTTAAAACTTTTTTAAATTTGTCTCTCCTAGTTATTTGTCATTAATTTTGTAATCCTCCAAGTTTTAAAACTTTTTTTATATTTTTCCATTCATGAGTGCATGTTATCATCCTATTGTTGATGTTTCCTTTACCTTTTTAGACTTCCAAATTCTATTTTGGTCTTGTACACTTTCCTTTCTAATGCAGCACTTCTTAATTAGTTGTACTTTGATGCTAGTTGTCCTCTTCGTGTAGTTGTACCTTCTCCTAGACATTATCTTCATCAACGTCCATAAGTTGTCAAATTATTCATATAACTTCGTTCTTGACTACTGATATTTACTTTAATCTCCGACATGTTGATGCATATCTTCCTTTTTCATAACAGCTTCAAGACCCTCACGAAATTTTCGTTTATACACGTGCTTCATGATTTGCGGCTAATGCATTGTAGCTTCCATCTCGTTACTATCTGCGAAGACAATTTATTTTCCTTCCAACTTTAGTTTTACAAACTGAATATGCACTTTCTTTTTACTAATCTCTCCTTAAGGAGCTTCAAATATTCATAAAAATTAGTATAATTACCTTGAATGGAATTTGTAAACTCATCACCCATGTCCTTTGCTAACCATTCCTCTAAGAGCTTTCCTTCTTCCTCGAATTCCAAATATCTTTCTTCTAGAAAAATACCTTCATCATTCCTTACAATCATTGCATTCATATGTTTTTCTTCATTAGTTTCCTCCTTTTTGTTATCTTCTTGAGAAAATTGCGGCGTATGAGACTTTAGTGTCTCATCTTCCTTCTTAGGTGTCTCATAATGTATTTCTTCATTTCTTTATAAGTACACCTTCTTCATCACTTGGAATATAATTTATATTATGAATTTCCTATATCTTTTGGATATTTTTATATGGAATTCCATATTCATCAAAACCTACAACCATAAGAAATTTTTCATATTTAAAATCATAAGTGTGTGTGGCCTCAATTGATGTTTTAGAAATAAATTATTATTTTGTTTTAGAATTCCATAATATTTCATGAGACTTGTAGTAAGTATCTATTTCTCTTCATCATCATATCGAAGGATGTCCCATTGGTTCACTATCACTCTGGTTTGAGAATTTTATCCACAATTCCACTAATGGGAATTTCCTTGATATTTCCATGATGAGGCAATTGTTGATCATTTATACTTGAATAGGTTTCATTCACAAATAATTGGTTAGTTTTAAAATCATGAGATCCTCAAATCTCACCTACAATTGCATACTCATTCAAACCAAGGATAGGTCCTTGTTATAGTTAGAATAAGTGAACTTCTTCTTCCTGTAGTTACACTCTCCTTTTGCTAAAATCCTTTGACATTTGCATTCTTACATTAAGTGATTGGAATATGTCTCTACTTCACATCTAACCAATTCCATTTTACTCTGCCTTGTATAGTCCATCCATATCTATGTTCTTCTCCATTTTTTAGTGATTCTCTCATCACTTCAAGCTGTATTTTCATAGGAGCTATGTCTCTGTCAAGTTTTTTATGACTTGATTTCATATGGTTTCCACAAGAGCGTTTCTTACGACCATCACAAATCATTATCCTCTTTCATCTATGAGATTCCTCTCACTCATTATGAGTCAAATTAAATCCTTTCTAACCATTTGACTACCAAAAGTGGAAATCAAATGCCTAACTAAGGTCCTCCATGGCCTAGTGTTCGTTGATATTTGTACTAATCCCTTACTCTAGATCTCTCTATGGAGCACACCTTACTTTCTTAACTACTGCATTTACCAATCTCACCTCTTTTCAAAACTTAACTTGTCCTCCATTCAAACCATCAACTAGAGCAATTTATTTGGAACAATATTCAAGAAATTCTATTTTCCTTGGTTACAATCTTCTTTCTATCATCATCTCTACCCCTCATACTTGAAATCATCTATTTAATTCACAAATTAACTAAAACATAAATCCCATTTACCTCTTATACAAAACTCATTTGAACATTTACTACTATCATAGTCTTCTCATTCTCTCTTGGCCCTATTCTCATAGTCATTCAATATTATTCTCTATCTTCAAAACATTCTTCTTTCTTATTTTCTTATTAAGCTCAATATTTTCTACTTTCATTGAAGCACTATATTTCCTTTTAAGGAAGGTCAATTTTCTTTTTCCATGGAACTTCAATTCATACAATCATCTATAAAAATTAGAAATCAACACTTGAAATCAATTATATTTATCAGAATATTTATGCCACAAAATCTGAAGAGCGTAGCTCTGCTCTAATTTCCTTTCTTGAAGAGAACACTTGATTTAATAGCACTTAATGTAGTAAAATCTAAATTTTTCATATATATTTCACTTTTATAATTCTAGGATGTCAGTGCACTACATAAATGAAGGTGCCCATACACCTTTCATGACTCCTTGATATCGTTCGTTGATCCTGTAATAAAACAAACACAATATCAAATTATTTTTTTATTGATAGCTACTTCAATATAACTTTATGACTAACGTTTAACTACATAATTCCAATTCATTCAAAATCATATTCCTTCAATGTAAATTGTGTTTTTAGGCTCAATTTTCATCACTCTTCCGATTCTGAGAGTAATTTCCATGAAGCTATGTTTGTACTCAACCTTTGTAACATTGTAATTGCATTACTTGTTATGTCGTAAGTGTGAAGTACATTTACATATAAATTGTGTATGATTATACCTATTCGTGAAAATTTTGGTCTCTAATCCAACAAATATTCACATAGAAGATCGATTCAGACCAAGAAGTAGTAATTATGTTCCATTAAGAGGATATTCAAAACCTTTCTACAAGAACACAAATTTTGTAATTGATTATTACTAGAGAACTCCCATTTATCAAAATTTATGCATTCTCTCCCCATTCCAGGAATTCCATATGGATTACTCAACAATTTCTCACACATTCATTAATTTTACATTCATATTCAACAAAATTATAATGTATTCCATAATCAATACATAGATAGAGACCTTCATAAACCAAATCCTTATAAAATGCTTAATTTAGTACACATATTCTATCGAGAAACATTTATTTCTCTATAAGGATTGATTTAACATTCATTCAACCATATCTTATTTCCTTGTACTTGCTCTCTTTTTCATTTCCCGTATGCTTAAAATAGATATAATTTATAAGCATCACATATTTTTCTATGTCATAAACTTAATCCATAAATGACTCATATATCACTCCATAATTATGATTTTATAACTCCTAAAATCAGTCAAGCTATCCCTAGAATCATTCCATAAATTATCATTAAATCTCTCATTATTTATATGAGATTTAAAGAAACTAAAATTATTTAAAACAAGGAATTATAACTCTTTCTCCATGTCAAAACCCCCTTTTCAAAATTTTCCTTTAAAGAATTGATGGTTTAGAAGCTCTAATGTTGCTTCAGCCATTCCATGGGTGAGTTTTTTAATGCTCACATGGATACTATTATTCGTACTAGTGATCTGCTTAGGCATTTTACAGAGATGAGGGTAGGGAGCATCTAATGTTGTGGCGGGTTGTCTAAATCAATTGTATATGTAGCTTTGCAAAACAAAGGATGTAGAGAAGAGATTTATTTCTCGAAGAAATGATGAGTTCCTTACTCCACACACTCATTCTCCAGCTCCTACCTCCTCTTCCACACATTTTTTATTTGGCACATATCCCCATTCCATACACTTGTTCTTCCACATAGATAGAAATTTCACTTGTTTGGTTGAGTTGTTAATTAAGAAAAAAGGAGGCATGCTTGCTATCGACAAAATCTATTAGTTGAAGAATTCACTACCACACAGGAAATTCACCTCTTTACTAACTCACATATGCTTCAAATGAGAGTCTTCCCAGAATTCATCAAATATCCATGGTGCAGAACGCCCATTTCCCATTTCAGTTCAACTAGAGCCATGGATTTCAATTTAGGGATTGGTATACCTTTTGGAAACAAGCTACAATTATATATTATATCACATTAATGGATAGATGAATCAAATATTAAGTGGTATTGGATGACATGGGAGTGGCTAAAAATTTTCAATCCATGAAACCAAGATGAGAAGGAATATCGGGCATCATCAATCATTTGACAAAAGGACTACAATTGTTGCTTGATGCAAAGATCACCCCACATATTAATGGATTGGATTACTTATTAAATTCCAACATAATTTTGTATATAGGTGAAATCATTGGCATAATGTTCTTGTAAAATTAATTTTGTTAATATTGCACTAGTCCATGTAACATATTGTTTCTGCCTACAAATTATATTATTCGTTGTTCATTACTTTATTACATTTTTCTCCTTGGACATTGCCATGAAGGAACATGATGGATATGAATAGAACCTATTTTATTTACAAATTTATTTAGTTTATTTTTTCTAGTACTGAATAACTAGTTATCTCCATCAAATGTGGAAGTGTGGAAGTGCAGGAAGTTCACACTTCCCATAGCTCCACACTTCTACATTTTATAACAAAAACTTCACCATTAATATATCAATTTTTAAACATATCATTCAATAAATTTCCAACCACGAGGGGTAAATTTGGTGGCACTTAATGTGTTGAGATTCAACAAGATGATGATCCTAGTGAAAATTAACCACCTACACTAGGTGGGGCCCACAGGCTATTTTTAGGTGTATGTATAATTTTAGAATGGATGAGGATATAACGAAAGTCTATTTATATATGTTGAGAATATTATATTTATAGATGATGTTCTATTTTTATATGTATGTGTGAATTCTATTTATAGATCGCATGTTTATTTATAGTTGCATGTCGACTATTATTATCCCTTAATAATAGTTGGACAATAAATATTAATCTATTCTCATGGAGCACTTGAAATCAGTTAACTAAGTGGAAAATTAGTTAGTTGAAGGAATTTTGAGTTCCAGGGTTGGTTGGTGGCACATGCAAGTGGACTTAGTTGTAACTGAGTGATTCGAATTTGTAACCGAGTTGGATGTCTAGTTATGTTAGTTGTAAAGTAGTTTAACTAAGTTAAGTGAGTTAAACTCAGTTGCACTAGTTGTAAATGAAGATACAGTAGTGAGAGATTAGTAAATTAAATAGTAGATTATATTAGAAAATTATATATTACGGAGCAATGCAACATATAAAATATGTGAAAAATACAAGCACACAAAACACATAAAACCGGAGAGACACAGATATACATGGTTCACCCAGTTTGGGCTACATCCACCCCGAACAACCAGTCCTTCCTTTCTATTATCCAGCAAAATGAAGAGACAAAACCTACAACAGATCCGCAGTAATATCCTTTGTTCTCTCTCACAGTCTCCCTCTCTGTTTCTCGCTTTGAGAATACACATATATAATACATAGCCGCAATACAATACCCTCATAAAAGCGAGGGATTTCCTTCTAGGGAAAAAAACCCTAAACTAAACATAACTTCTACCGTAAGATCATTTGCCTAATGAACGGCCCAAATTGACTAGAAATTACTATACTTTTACAAGGCAATTTTACATCTGTTTTTATCTTTGGGGGCGCTTCCCCCAAAACCCCCCGCCAGGGGGGGGATCCATAAAGTCATTTTCACCCCCCCTGGACCCCCCACGACAGTGATTAATTTACGGACGGTGTTGCCACCCCATTTAAGGTACAGGGGTCAAATGTTGTGATACAAAGTAAACAAGATAATCAGGCTCCACACCCAACAATCTCTCACTTGGAGAATGATTGTAGCAACTCCATCGCTGCTTCATTTGCTGGAGAATGACTCCTCTTTGGACCTGGTTGTTTCTCATCTTCATTCTCATCCTTGAAGACCAATTGACACTGAGCACATTCTCAGTTTCTCCCCGGTTACAACTTTTGTTAGCATATCTGTAGGATTCTGGCTAGTGTGTATCTTTTCCAGCTTCAACTCTCCATCTTCCAATACTGACCATATGAAATGGTGCTTGAGATGTATGTGTTTAGTCCTAGAATGAAATGCTAAGTTCTTTGCAAGATGAATGGCACTTTGGCTATCAATGTATAGCGTGCCCATATCATTCTTCTTACCCAATTCATCCATAAACCTTTGTAACCAAATCATTTCTTTACTAGCCTCTGTAGCAACAACATACTTTGCTTCTGTTGTTGAAAGTGCAACAACACTTTGGATTTTTGAAACCCAACTGACAGTTGTTCCTCCTATAGTAAATGCATATCCAGTAGTGCTCCTCTTGTTATCTCTGTCAGCTTCCATATCTACATCAACCTATCCTTGTAGAGAAAAGTTTGAACCACCAAAGCATAATGCTTCATTTGTGGTACCTCTCAAATATCTGAGAATCCATTTTACCGTCATCCAATGTTCTTTACCTGGATTTTTCATGTACCTGCTTACAACTCCCACTGCATGTGCAATATCAGGCCTTGTGCAGACCATTGCATACATTAAGCATCCAACTGCTGATGCATATGGAACTTTAGACATATATTCCATTTCTTCGTGGGTCTTGGGGAACATATCCTAACTAAGTTTGAAATGGCTAGCAAAAGGTGTACTAATTGTTTTTTCATTCTACATATTAAATATTTTCAACACCTTTTCTATGTACTCATTCTGAGACAGTGTTAATTTGCAACTTTTTATGTCTCTAGTTATCCTCATACCAAGGATTTGTTTTGTAGCTCCCAAATCCTTCACTACAAATGAATTTTCCAATTTTTGTTTGAGCACATTTATTTCCTACATGTTAGACCCTACAACAAGCATGTCATCTACATACAATAACAATATAATATAGCTACCATCATTTTTCTTTTTTAGATAAACACAATGATCAAAGTGACATCTAGTATAACCTTGTTCAGACATAAACTTGTCAAATTTTAGATACCACTACCTTGGAGCCTGTTTTAATCCATAGAAGCTCCTCTTTAACATGCACACCATTTTTTCTTTCCCTTTGACCTCATATCCTTTTGGTTGCTGCATGTATATCTCTTCCTCCAAATCTCCATGGAGAAATTTTGTCTTTACATCTAACTGTTCAAGATGTAAATCTTCCGCTGCTACAAGACTTAAGATAGTTCTAATTGAAGTCATGTTAACAATAGGAGAAAATATTTCATCAAAATCAATACCTTTCTTCTCTGCAAACCCCTTCACCACAAGTCTATCTTTGTACCTCTATTTTCCTCCATCTTCTTCCTTCAGCCTGTAAACCCATTAATTCTACAATGTAATTTTACCTACAGGCAACTTGACTAAGTCCGAAGTTTGGTTATGCATTAAGGAATCCATCTCTTCCTCCATGGCTAGCTCCCACTTCTTCCTACTTTCAACCTACATTTCTTCTTCATAACATTCAGGTTCACCAAAATCAGTCAGCAATAAATAATATAATGAAGGAGAGTATCATTCAGGGGGTCTACTTATCCTGGTAGATCTTCTAACACTAGTTTTAGGTGTTTGAGGTGCTTGTTGCTGTTGTGGTGGTTGTTGCTGCTGTGGTTGTTGATTATTATTATTTTCAGGCACCTTTACTTTTTCAGTTATCTCATCAAGAAATGTGTATTCCTTGCTTTGTTTTTTCTGTTCCTTTTCCTGCAACTGATTCTTATACAAGACCTTTTCATTGAATATTACATCTATGCTCCTAATGATTTTGTGATTTTCATAATCATAGAAGCGATAAAAGAAATCATTAACACCATATCCAATAAAGGTACATTTCTTTGATTTTGCCTCAAGCTTTGTTCTATTTTCTTTATTAATATGGACAAAGGCCTCACAACCAAAAGTCTTTAAAAAAGATTAGTTTACCTTTTTACCTGTCCATGCTTCCTCTGGAATACCACCATCCAAGAAACTTGAAGGCCCTCTGTTTATTAGATAAACCACAGTATATACAACATCTGCCCAAAATTGTAAAGGCAATCCTGCATGCAATCTCATGCACCTTGCACACTCCATGATTGTTCTGTTCATCCTTTCTGACACACCATTTTCTTGCGGTGTTCTTGGAACTATCTTCTCTCTATGAATTCCATGCTCTCAATAGTACCTATCAAACTCTTTGTTGCAATATTCACCTCCATTATCTAATCTGAGTCACTTCAACTTCTTTCCTATCTCAATCTCAACCAAAGCTTTCCATTTCTTGAAACTATCAAATACATCAGATTTATTCTAAATACAATAAATTTAGGGTTTTCTAGTTGCATCATTAATAAAATTAACATAATAGCGAGAGCCACTGAGAGATGATACCTGAGCAAGTCCCCATAGATCTATGTGCACAAGCTCTAATTTTTCGCTCTTCTTTTCTTTCCCAACTCTGAGAAATCTGACTCTCTTCTGTTTTCCATAAATGCGATTCTCACAGAAATCCAAATCAACATTCTTAAAACTTGGCAACAAATTTCTTGAGTGAAGAATCTTCATCCCCTTCTCACTCATGTGTCCGAGCCTAAGATGCCATAATTCTACATCTACTCCTTTGGAATTTAAAGCATTAACAGAGTTAGAAATACCATTGCATAAATACAATGTACCAACCTTTTCGCCTTTTGTTATTACCAGGGCTCCTTTGGTGACCTTCCAAGCTTTATCTATGAAAGTTGTCACACAATCTTCACTGCCTAACTATCGTGTTGAAATCGGATTTTTCTTCAGATCTGGAACATGCCTTAACTCCTTTAGTAGCCATTGGTTTCCATTCTGTTTTTTTACAATAACTTTACCCATTCTAACAGTTTTACAGGGTTTACCATCACCCAAACGAACTTGTCCAAAATCTCCTTGAACATATTCATGAAAATATTTCTTATCAGGTGTGGCATGAAATGAAGCCCCTAAATCTACAACCCAAGAATCAGTAAATTTTTTTAAAGAAAGAATCAAATTATCTTGTAACACATCACCTGCCACATTTGCTTTATGATTTTTTTCTTATTGTGCGTCTCCTTATTTTCCCTTCCAAGATCTACAGTCTTTCTTTAGGTGTCCTTTCTTTCCGCATTTCCAGCACACTATCCCTGATCTAGACTTGGATCTGCCTTTCCTTGATTTACTGCAATATCCCGAGCTCTTTCCTCTTTCCATTCTTCTTCCCCTAGAATCTACACTCAAAGCGTTACCCGATGTCTCACCAGAGCTTTTCTGTTGCATTTACTCGCTAATGATAGCACCAACAACATCATCAAACTTTAAAGTACTAGATCCAGAGACAGAATTAACAATGGCCATAACTAAACCATTCCACCTTTCTAGCAATGAGCAGAGAAATAACAGAGCTCTAACTTCATCATCAAAGTTTACCCCTACAGAACTTAACTGACTGGTAACTGTGTTAAAATCATTTAAATGGTCTGCAATAGATCTACCTTCCGACATCTTCATATTAAATAGTTGTTTCATAAGAAATACCTTGTTTGAGGCCAACGGTTTTTCATATAGTTTCGCCAATGTCTGCATCAAACCCTTTGTTTTTGTTTCCTTCGAAATATTGAAGGAGACTGACGCCGCCAGGCACAACCGTATTGTTCCGAGTGCCTTTCTATCGAGAATGTTCCATTCCGCATCTGTCATGGCCACCTGCTTCTTTGTTTTTCTGCTCAATGGTAGGTACAGATATTTTTGATACAAATAATCTTCCATATGCATCTTCCATAGTGGGAAGTTTTGGCCGTTAAATTTCTCGACCCTAAAATTTCCATATTCCACCATTGCTCCCACTCGAACTAGGAACCTTTCTTTCCTGTGAGTTTATCAGCCAAATATAACTTCGGATCTGATACCAATTATTAGAAAATTATATATTATGGAGCAATGTAACACATAGAATATGCGGAAAATACAAGCACACAAAACACATAAAACCAGAGAGACACATATATACATGGTTCACCTAGTTTGGGCTACGTGCATCCCAAACAACTAGTCCTTCCTTTCTATTATCCAGCAAAATGAAGAGAAAAAACCTACAGCAGATCCGCTATAATATCCTCTGTTCTCTCTCATAGTCTCCCTCTCTATTTCTCGCTCCAATAATACACATATACAATACACAGCCGCAATACAATACCCTCATAAAAGCGAGGGGTTGCCTTTTATGGAAAAAAACCCTAAAATAAACATAACTTCTACTGTTAGATCATTTGCCTAATGAACGGCCCAGATTGACTAGAAATTACTATACTTTTAAAAGGAAATTTTACATCTATTTTTAGCTTCGGGGGTGCTGCCCTCAAAACCCCCCACCAGGGAGGGGCTCCATAGAGTCACTGCCACGCCCCCCCCCCCCCCCCATGGACCCCCCACAACAGCGATTAATTTACAGGCAACGTTGCCACCCCATTTAAGGTACAGGGGTCCAATGTTGTGATACAAAGTAAACAAGACAATCAGGCTCCACACCCAACATATTAATTCACATAGAGTGATCTAACATGCAACTAAATATTTACTACTATTAACTACATGCATGTCAAATCTAGTGGAGACCCAGTTGAGAGGTAGGTGAAAGGGACAATTCACTATTATTTGTACTATATTGGATTGCACTCTTGCAAGAAAAACACACATTGGATATGCACACCAGGATTGGGTAGTCAAGGAGGGTATGATTTCATCAAATTGGTATTTTTAGTCAACTTGGATTGCGTAGTGGAGGCAAGCTGTTGTGAGGTAGAAAATTGGCTAAGGCATTTGCCAAATTTCTGCATGACAGTGTGAGATGATTGTATATTATACTAAGAGCTATTGGAGTAGGAGTTTTGTATGAGATTGTTTCATGATCCATGATATATACATAATATATGATAGTGGGGTTTTTAGCTTTAAGCTTTCTAGGAAAAAATCTCTGTTATATGTGAATGATATTTCTTCATGTGTTTGCAATTGGTGATGGTGTTTTAAATTTTTGGAAGAGTTTTTGTAGAAGAGATTTTGTATTTAACAGTGGCATATAATTGCTAGATCAGTAGAATCCTAGAAATACATAATTTTTGTATAATTTCTACATGGTATCAGAGCATAGAAAACTGCAATTTTGAAGCAGGGGTTGAGTTTGTTGGTCGAAATTGTTAGCTCTTGATTTGGACCCCAGGCTAAAAAGGGAAAAACAGGGTAAAAACTAAACCATGCTCAGCCTTGTAGCTAGCCCTACAAGGACAGGAGAGGGCTCTCTCCCTGAAAGGATATCCAATAAAGTGAAATAATGATTGATATTAGGCTAGGTATAATGATGGGAAAAATATTTTAATAAAATGAATGAAATTTCAGGGATGTGTGGGATAAAAGGGGACAATTGAAACTGGGGAATTAAATAAGGACACAAGGTATTTTATGGGGAAAGATAGGCAGGAAAATTTAGAAATTAAGGTTTAAATAAGGATGGACTGGAAAAATAGGTGAGGAGCTTAAAAGGGCACAACAAATGGATCCTTTTCAAACAGAAGAAAAACACAGAGTATGAATTATTTCCCAACTCATAGCATAAAAATGGATTCTACCTTTCTATCTTGAAAGCATTCAAAAGAAAATGTTTATGGATGAGAGGTGAAACCTAACAATTTACATATGAAACAAAGGAGAGAAACAAATGCTAAATCTCATACCACATGGATCCCACAAATTGAAGCTGCATCTCTTATTAATTCCCTGTCAAACTGTACAATGGAGCGCAAAGCATTCTTTCCACACTATTCCCCTAATGTTGAGTTACAGACTGCTTTACAAATGATTTACAATCACATTAACTACACCAGATTTGTGGGAACATAGATCCACAGAAAAAGAGAGTTGTTTTGACAGCTCAAGAACTTAAATCTGAAGATAGAAAGAGAACCAACAATCTACCCTAAAGAAGGAAAAAAAATTACATTTGATTACTTGGGTAGATTCACAATTTCACTATCGAATGATAAAATAGGCAATCAAAACCTATTTTTTCTGCTGTTGTAGACATATTTTTTTTATATAAGCTTCTCGAGCTTTGACTGTTGCTTTCCATATTCCGTTTGAAGAAAATTGACTTTTATTAAATGTTTTGAAATAATTCAAAATGAATTTATTCCTTTGTGAAGGGAAAAAATAATTTTTGAATGGGAAAAAGGGAAGGGAAGGAGGCGGGGTCCAAGTTATAATCGCAATTGGGATAAGAGGGGAGGCAATATATAATAGAACATGGTAATATGTTTTTGTGATGCATTTTAATATGCAAGAGTGATCACAATTGGGGATCGGGGAAAGGGGAAGGCGTATTAGGATGCAACAAAACTTCCAATGCGATTGGCAAGGCCCAATGGGTAATGTCATAAGGAAGCAGGGAAATCCTTTTGAAAATATAATTAAAATGGTTATTCATTATTTACAAAGGGAGGAAGGCTTTTTATATGAAAGGGTGGAGGGATTTTATGGTGGTACCAGGGTATTATTATTGCAATCGGAATAGGGTAAAAGGGGCGGGCGCATCACACAGTACAATACTTCTGATGTGATGGAGATCAACGATGGGGGAAGGCCTTTGAAATAAATGAAATTATAAGATTAACCAAGGTAAAGGTCTTTTGTATCATATATGGGTGGAATATAAAGTGGCAGGATCCAGGGTTTGTCAGCATCAGAGATCGGAGGAAGGTGAAGGGGAAGTTTAACATAAAAGTCTAGTTGGGATGGTCTGACTGGCTATGGGCCATCGGATCGGATGATAATATCGATGGTGGAGAAGTGGTCGGGGGTTTACAATTGGTGAGTTTCCATCAGGGGTGACTTTAATCGGAGGGGAGAGATTCAAGAGGCACCTATTGGGTATGGACCGTTTGATCCAATAGATTGTTCGACGACCAGAATATCATCGGGCGGGACCAATCGGGGGGACTTACAAAAATGCATCAGAGCTTTTGACATTAGCCAATAAGAGTGCACTTGTTAACTTTTGTGATGTGATGGAAAGGGTGGGGTTTTATAATATAACACTTCGAACTTTATTATAAAGTTTCAAAGCATGGAGGGGAAGTGGTTTGGGAATGGTGGGGATTTATATACATAAACTTTACTATAAAGTTTAGGAAAATGGTGGGAAAGTGGTTATGAAATAAATCGAATATGTATTTAAATGATTTATAATGTGATTTTGTAAATCGGAAAGGAATAAAGGGTTTTATAAAAATAAAATATTAAACTTCTATAACATAAACTTTATGGAAAGATGGGAAAAGGGATTATTTGAGGATATAGGGGACTTTTATTTCACTTAAGCATAAATTTCAATCCAGAAGTCAGTTTTGAGAGTGTAATATACCAGTGGAAAGCTCTTTCTAGGCTCTTTCTGCTGGATCCACTTGGAACATGATTTGATGCCGAACATGCTATGGAAAACTTCGTTGAAGGTAGGGTGATGACTTTGTGGAGATAACAACTTCTGAATTGTGACATATTACATATGATGACATAAAATTACATAATAAAAGATAATAAAGGAAAAGTATCATGTTTTCACCTAAAAACATGGTTTTGAGGTGAAAATAACATCAAACTGAATAAAACATTTCTTTGATCTTCTAGGTGTTGTGACTTTGAGCTTATTGACTTCCCCATGACCTTGCTGATATTTATTGACTCTTGACTTATTAACTTGACCATGGTGAGACCCTAGAACCTAATGAGACTCATCCTATGACCTACTGGCATTATTTTGAGAGTGAAACTAACTCATGACTAAGGACCATAGAGAGGAGAATGAACAAGTTTCACATGAGGGAAAATAATGAAGAAATCACTACCATCAATGGATCCATGACCTAGCAGAATGGTGAAATTTATTGGTATGGAACTCCTAATATGAAAATACAAAAGAGAAATTTTGATCACTGATGGAAATGTGACTATACTGACACTAACATTGGCTCCAATGGGGATGGTAGCTCCTTGGAGGTGCCAAGAACATCGTATAATAAGTAGCCTTATCTATTGGGCATGGAGTCAAAAACACTAAAAACTGACACAATGCAGACTGACTCATGACTCAAGACTAGGACTGAAAACTAAAATAAAACCAAACCATACACATATCATTTAATTTTTATAGCCTTCACCTCATGCCCCAAACTTCAATGACTGTGTACTTGAACTCTCATAAAAAATAACATGGTATATACAATGATGATGACATAGATTCTGATCTATTGTCTTCAACAATGGTATTGCTTCAAAAGCATACCATTCACTGCTCTCCCAAGGAAATCTTGGCCATCCATATCTAAAAGCAAGAAGGCATTCTGCCCCCTGTATGCCGAAATCCTGTATGGTCCTTTCCAAAAGTTATCAAACTTACCATGCTTTCCCTTGTCCTCATTTCTGGCATCCCATTTCAACACTACATCATCCAGCTGAAGTTTTTCTTCTTTCGTCTTTCAATCATAGATATTTTTAATATTATCCTGCAACTCAGTAGCATTCTGTGACACTTCATCTCTTGTTTGCTGAAGGTGGATCATCTGATTGATCCTTCGCTGATTGTCATCATATTCGCTGCAAACTTATTGCAATAATGTCATAACTGGGACTGTAAGAGATGTTGGAAAGACAACATCAGTACCATAAACCAATTCAAAAGGTGACGTACCTATGGATTTCTTACTGCTAACTCTGTCTGCCCATAGTGCGTTGATGAGTTTTTGGTGCCAATTTCTTTTGTTTGCCTCCAGCATTTTCTTAATTATATTTATCATCAATTTGTTTGACGATTCTGCTAGGCCATTACCTTTTGGATAATACGTTGTTGAATGGCCCAGCGCGATGTTGTCTTTGTCACATAAATCGACCATCTTCTTGGATCTAAACTCTGCTACGTTGTTTGTCACAATTTTATAAGGGCAGCCGAAAAGAGATAAAATATTCAATTCTAGGAATTGAATAATTACCGTGTCTGTAGCTTGCCTGGCTAGGAAGACCTAATATGTTCCTGGTAAGATCCATCGATTCTGCATTGATGAAGCGGGATGGATTTCTCCTATGAAATCGAGTCCACACTGTTAGAAGGGAGCATTCACTGAAATTGGTTTTAAAGGGAGAGGAAGCAATTTCTTCTTCCCTTAGAAAATTTCACATTCATGACAGTTCATCAATGTTTTATATAAATCAGAAAATAACGTGGGCCAATAATATCCTGCTCTTAATACCTTGTTAACTGTAGTCTTCCAAAACAAACGACCACCACAGTCACCTTTATGGAAATCATGCATTACCTTCTGAGCTTCTTCTTCAACCAAAAAATTGAACATAATGCTGCCTGGATCTTTCCAATACAGAGCACTATTTGAAATACAATATTTAGCAGATTTAAGTTTCAATGATCTACCTTTACTCTTAGAAATTCTTGGAGGAGGTGAAAGATGCTGAAGAACGTGAACAATATCTGAATACCAAGGGGATTGTAGGAAAATATATGAAATTAGAACAAGAAAACCTTCATCTTCCTCCTCTGACATTGTTGTAATGAGGTTTATATCCAAGGCATGCAGATTTAAGTTTATAGCCTTGGCCTTTTATCAACTTCGTGGGCTTGATCTCCAGATCGTACTCGAACATAGTCGCAATCCATTTACCTCTTCAACCTTCTAGATCAGTTTGCATCAATACATCCCTCACTGCTGCGTTAGGGACATATGCTATAGTATGTGAATGCAGAATATAGACCCTAAAATCCTTTAATTCCTTTATAAGAGCCAATTCTTGTTTTTCAATAATATTATATCTTAAAGTAGCATCTCCAACAGTTCTACTGAAAAAGGTAATTGCCTTTTCAACCTGATCTCTCTTTTGCATTAAAACGGTAGCCATAGTATGCTCTGATGCAAATGAAAAAATGATAAAATCTTGAGTATAGTCGAGACTAATCAAAACTTGGGCATTGAACAAAGAAAAATTTACCAAATTGAATGACTTGATATCCTCTTCACTCCATTTAACATTGTTGTCCTTCTTCAACATATTGGTCATTTCTCTTAGATGTTCAGTGAGATTGGGTATAAATCGGTGCAAAAAGTTCATCTTACCATTAAAGGCCTGAACATCCTTCTTGTTTCGTGGAAGATCTATGTGCTGAATTGCCTCTACTATAGATGGATGGATGCGGATACCATCTTTACAGATTATATGCCCCAACAACTTGCCTTCATCCATGGCAAAGAGACACTTCTTGGGATTGAGAGAAACCCCAAACTTTATACATCGCTGAAAAACAACTCTCAAATGGTGCAAATGCTCATCATCTAAACCTGAAAACACTGTCAAATCATCCAAATAAACAACAAGAAAAACATCTTTTTCATTTGCAAAAGAAATGTCCATTGCACACTGGAAAGTAGCTCCAGCGTTCTTCAGTCCGAATGGCATTTTAGCATACTAGAAGTTTCCCTAGGGTGTTGTAAAGGTAGTTTTGTCTTGGTCTTTCTCATGCACCAAGATCTAGTTGCACCCTGAGTAGCCATCAAGTAGTGACATCCTGGATGCTCCAACTACTCTCTGCAGAATATGGTCCATTTTTAGAAGTGGATAATTATCCTTTAAGGATGCCTTATTCAAATTTTGAAAATATATACACAATCTTATCTCTCTTGTCTTCTTACGTACCGGGACCAAATTTGAAATCCAGTCAGAAAATATAATAGGAACAATGATACCAGCTTTGTACAACCTCTTTACCTCTTTTTCAATAGATGGAAGCAACTTCGGATTGATTCTTCTCAGCTTCTGTCTAAATGGCTTCTGATCTAGCTTCATAGGAATAGTATGTTGGATTATGTTCTTATTATACACCTTCAAATCTGAATAATCCCATGCAAACACATCAGAAAATTCAGAAAGAAATTTAACATACTTTTCCTTTACCTCAGGGGATAATGTCTTTGAGAAATTTGCAAACTTGGGCTGGTCAGCTATTCCAAGATTCACATCTTCAACTTCTTTCTCAGTGGGCACCAAGCTTGGTTTCTTTTCCACATCATCCCGATCAAAAAGCTCCTCTAAACGTATAATACCTTTAGGAATTACATTATCTTTCAGCTACAATAAGTCCATCTGATTTGCTTCTAATTCTTGATAATCAACCTCATACTCACCTTCTATTGGAGTATCTTTGAATTTCCCATCACTCTGCAAAAAAGAATTAATCTCATTATCATCCCAAAACACTTGCCAATACCTTAAATTGTTTGGAGAAGTAGGCCTATGTTTGACATAGATCTCAAAATTATTGTTGGAATTCATCGGAATCTTCAAGTTGCTTGCAGTAGTGGCAAGAGAATCAACAATAATGTTCTGCATTCTAGGTATTGTTGTCAAAGTGTACTCAGGGAATGTCTTCAAGATATCTAGGACTTCATTTCTGTATGCCCTCAATCTCAGATTCTTTTCTTGGTATTCTCCTTTCATCTATCTGATTATTAACTCAGAGTCGCCATATACAAAAATCCTCTTTGCATTGAACTTCTTCAAAATTTTGAGACCTGAAATAAAAGCTTCATATTCTGCTTCATTGTTAGAGCAGTCAAAAGCCAAATTATAAGCACATACTCTAAAATTTTTGGGAACCTTTTCAGGCTGGAAAACAGGGCTCCTAATCCATATTCCAATACCAGCTCCATCCTTACCAATAGCTCCATAAAAATACATGCTCCACATGCCTTCTTCTTCTTCTTGTAGATGCTGAAATTTTGTTTCTTTCTCTTCTTTACCTTGGCTGATTTCTGGTTGTTCATTATTTTTTTTCTGTTGGCAGGCAGGAGGCTCAGAAGTGATTGCCGCTTTATCCTTTTCCTTTTTGAGGACTTATCTAAAGCTCTATGAAATATCAGGTATCTCATCCACTTGTACCAACTGAACATTCTCATCATTTAAACCACCATCTGAATACATGAAAAAGGATTCTAAATCTGTGTGAACAAAATTAATAGGATGATTCACTGGCTTTTCTTTGCTAGTGATCATATATTTCATTTTCTTCTCCCTATATAGTTTTCTCAACTGGAAAAACACGGGAATTGTGGCATAGGAGAAGTCAAGTTTCATTGTTCCCTTAAGTTTTGCACCCCAAGTCTTAGATAGGGGCATTCCAAACTGTGGTGGGACATCGGCAACTACTACATCCATCAAAAAACATTTGGCTAGGATTTGATCTAAGGACACTACCAAATCTTTGATAAGACCAATACAATGGACCCTACTTGAGTCAAAGGAATACAAATCATGGTATTTTCTAGTAATATCAAGGCATAACTTCTCCATGATAGCTTTGGGCATCAAATTATGTGAGGCTCTAGAGTCCAACATAGAATTATGCAAGATGAACTCATGCAACCTAAGACTCAAGTAAAAGGGAGGGACTTCACTTTCTTCAGATTGATCTTCTGAGGCTGGACCAAATATGAGTTTAGGGTAGTCATCTTCAACATTAACCATATCAAAAACATAGTCTATTTCCAAGACTCTAGACACCTGACTTTTATAAGTACTATTTTTCACCAACTCAGTCAAAGGCATAGACACTTTCAGTTTAGAAATTTCATTTTCTAAATTAAAAGAAGGAGCTTTTTCTACCTCTTTGATGGGAGGGTATTTCCTCTTTGTTTGCTCTTTTTCTGCGCTCTGCTAATTATTTTCATTTGTTGTGTTAACCGCTGAAGGTGCTTTGCTAGAAGAAGGGTCAGTTGGCTCTTTCCCTTTATTTTGAGCATCATTCTTAATTTGGAACTCTTTTATTTTCTGAATGGGACTAATTGTAACATCTTTCTTCCTCAGGGAATATTGTCTTTGTTGTGCTGACAAGGTGTTCATGAACCCTCTCTGGTAGTCATTGGACTCTTCTTCTAATACTGCATCATTGGCTAATATAAAAATTTTGTCCCTTTGAATGTCTGGAGTCGCCATTGTGTATTCTTCGTCCTCTGTAAGAAAAATGGGACCACCATCAGCTGTGGAGAAATGGTTGGCTTCAATCAAATCATCATCATCCTCATCTATGTTTATTCCTTGCATGTAGTTCTACTGCAATGGAGTTTTGATCTGTTGTTGTGGTGGCGCTTGGCCCTGGGCTCTCTGTTCTCTTTGTTTAATTCTGAATTGTGGCTGCTGCCCTATGAAATTCAGATTTCTTATTTGAGGCTCAGGTCTGTCTGTAATGGTTAATAGATCAACCATCTTTTCAACCGTTCTGATCAAAGTGTCCATTTTTTTGTCTGAAGGGGACGCTTCCTCTTTCACCATGACTCTCTTTTCGGCTCTGTTTCGAGCTCTTTTAGCTAACATATTTGCTTCTACACTTACCGCTATCTTCTGCATGTCTTCAAGTGAGGAAGGATCTCTTTCACGCAGTTGATATGCCATGTCAGCATCAAAACCATATGGAAATTTTAGCAATGATAATCCCATAGGAGGCTTCAGGTTAGCTGGAATAGCATTATATACAGCATTGAATCTTAAAAAATAGTCCTGCACAGTGTCACCCACATTCCTGTTAATATTCTCATATTCAGATAAAATTTGAAGTGGATTTTTCTTTACCTCCCACCGGTCTAAGAACTATGTGTGTAACTCCTGTAAAGTGTGAATAGAGCCAACTGGTAAAGCTCTAAACCACTTTCTAACTTAACCTCCGAAGCTTTGAACAAAAAATCTGGTAGTTACATTCTCTGCCTCTACCTCATGTAAAACACAAAATTCATTCATTTCATCAACATGCTGCTAGGCTGTAATGCTTTGAGTGGCATCAAAAATAGGAATTTTACTTTGATAATCAGCAGGCATATCATTGATAACCTGAGGTAAGACCAGGGGTGCATACCGGGCAGCCATGACTCTAGGTGGATTTACAATAGGATTTGTAGGATTTAAGGGAGGTGTTGATGAAGGAGATGACAGCTGGGAATTGAATGATGGGAATGTTTATGAATTAGGAGTTGGAAATGTTGCTCATGATGATTCTGAAGGCTCAAGGATATTAGTAACAGTAATCGATGACTGAGGAAAATTGAGAATATAATCATCAATTGAGGAATTTTCCCTTTGAACTTCAATATCTACAAGGAACTTAGGATCTAAAAATATGTCCTCAAGTGCAGATTCAGACTTATTTCTAAATAAATAAAGCTCAAAAATCTCATCAAAAGAAATATCTTCTACAAAAACCACTCACTGGGCCAAGTATGGGATCTGAAGATAGGTCTGGGACTTAGTGATCCTTCTTCTATTCTGACAATTCTTGGGATAAGATTTGGATTTTCAAACACAGGGGGAGGATTTGGATCTGGATTAGCCCTTTTTTTATATTCTTGAAGCCTGTGTGTGCAAATTTCTACCGTAAAAAATTTCGTTTCAGCCTAACAGGCTCTAAAAATCATTTTCGAGAACCGAAGAATTTACAAGAAAATTTTTACTGGGGTAATATGAATTTGATGCTCTTATAGTAGAAATGTATCATGACTGAAGAATAGTGGCTCCAGTTATATTCCTTTCCCAAAACACTATAACAATATTTTCTTTGTAATGATATCTCAAACCTTCTCAAGAAAATATATGGTATAAGGGAATGCACTTAAAAAAATATTTAAGCGACTTTATCCAGTCGTAATATCAAAATGATATGACAATAGTGTGATCCTTTAAAAACACCAACCTTTGAACTTTTATACTATAGAGCACACTTATGCTACCAGCATGACATATATTTAATTCGACGAGGGCCCATGCATCCACTATTCGCCTTTTATAAATCAAATAAACATTAAATAATGTGAAATCTGCTAGATCATACCTCGATTATCGCTTATTGAACTAAGAACGCGATTACCGTCAGATCAAAGGCTCTTCAGATCGGATGACCGTCGTGAATATCACGTTCTTTCAAAGGACGAAGTTTAGCAGCTGAGAATTGTGTGAAATGGGCGATTTTTGGGTGATGACATGCCCAAAAATTACTGGATCGCATTTTTTTTAAGTGCGTTTCCTCCGGGCCAAAAGCAGCACGATATAGGTGGTATGGTTTTTGAAACCCGCTGGCAGTAAATCAAACACGCTTTAACTATGGTTTAAGACTTAACTATTGGCGCTAACTTTAACATTTTGGTCCCACTTAATATTACTTCGCCAGTAAAGAATAAATCATTTTACTTTGATAACAGAGATCTTCTGAAGGTTGGTCGTGTTCAATGTAACCAATATTTAACCTTTGACCAAAGTTTTGAATATTCTTTATTCACACATGGCCTGAATATGATTTGTTCTTTAACCAACATAAACATAGTGAATGAGCGCCACAAATATAAGCTCGTAGACAGTCAGATCGACATCCCCAGTATGGTCACCATAGATGTTAGCTCCTGATCTGGACCCCAGGCTGAAAAGGGAAAAACAAGGACGGCAGAGGGCTCTCTCCATGAAAGGATATCCAATAAAGTGAAATAATGATTTGATATTAGGCTAGGTATAATGATGGGAAAAGTATTTTAATAAAATGAATGAAATTTTAGGGATGTGTGGGATAAAAGGGGACAGTTGAAACTGGGGAATTAAATCGGGACAGAGGGTATTTTATGGGGCAAGATAGGCAGGAAATTTTAGCAATTAAAGTTTAAATAAGGATAGAATGGAAAGACAGGTGAGGAGCTGAAAAGGGCACAACAAATGGATCATTTTCAAACAGAAGAAAAACACAGAGTATAAATGATTTCCCAAGGCAAAGCATAAAAATGGATTCTACCTTTCTATCTTGAAAGCATTCAGAAGAAAATATTTATCGATGAGAGGTGAAACATAAAAATTTACATATGAAACAAAGGAGAGAAACAAATGCTAAATATCATACCACATGGATCCCACAAATCAGAGCTGCATCTCTTATTAATTCCCTTTCAAACTGTACAATGGAGTGTAGAGCGTTCTTTCCACACTATTCCCCTACTGCTGAGTTACAGATTGCTTTACAAATGATTTACAATCACATTAAGTACACCAGATTTGTGGGAACATAGATCCACAGAAAAAGGGAGCTATTTTGACATCTCAAGAACTGAAATCTAAAGATATAAAGAGAACCAAAAATCTTCCCTAAATAAGGAAAAAACTTTACATTTGATTACTTGGGTAGATTCACAATTTCGGTGTCGATTGATAAAATAGGAAATCAGATCCTATTTTTTCGGTTGCTATACATATCTTTGTTTTATATAAGCTTCTCGGCCTTTGAATGTCACTTTCCATATTCCATTTGAAGAAAACCCACTTTTATAAAATGTTTTGAAATAATTCAAAATGAATTTATGCCCTTGTGAAGGGAAAATTTAATTTTTGAATGGGAAAAAGGGAAGGGAAGGAGGCAGGGTCCACGTTATAATCGCAATTAGGATCGGAGGGGAGGAAATATATAATAAAACATGGTAATATTTCTGTGTGATGTGTTTTAATATGTAAGAGTGATCGCAATCAGGGATCAGGGAAAGGGGAAGGCGTATTAGGACGCAGCAAAACTTCTTATGTGATTTGCAAGGCCTGATGGGTAATGTCATAAGGAAGCGGGGAAATCCTTTTGAAAATATAATTAAAATGGTTATTCATTATTTAAAAAGGGAGGAAGGATTCTTATATGAAAGAGCATAGGGCTTTTATGGTGGGACTGGGGTATTATTATCACCATCGGAATAAGGTAAAAGGGGCGGGCGCATCACATAACACAATACAATATTTTCGATGCGATGGAGATCAGTGATGGGGGAAGGCCTTTGAAACAAACAAAATTTTAAGTTTAACCAAGGAAAAGGCCTTTTGTATTATATATGGGTGGAATATAAATTCACGGGACCTAGGGTCTTTCGACATTGGAGATCGGAGGAAGGCCAAGGGGAATTCTAACATAAAAGTCTGGTTGGGATGGTCCGATTGGCTATGGGCCGTCGGATCGAATGATAAGATCGACGGTGGAGAAGGGGTCAAGGGTTTACAATCGGTGGGTTTCCATCAGGGGTGACTTTAATCAGAGGGGAGCGATTCAAGAGGCACCGATTGGGTATGGAACGTTCGATCGAATGGATAGATCGATGGCCAGAATATCATCGGGTGGGACCAATTGGGGGGAATTACATAATCACATCGGAGCTTTTGAAATGGACCAATTTGAGCGCACTTGTTAAATATTGCGATGAAATGGAAAGGGTGGGGTTTTATAATATAACACTTCGAACTTTATTATAAAGTTTCAAAGCATGGAGGGGAAGTGTTTTGGGAACGACGGGGATTTATATACATAAAATTTACTATAAATTTTAGGGAAATGGTGGGGAAGTGGTTATGAAATAAATTTCATATGTATTTAAATGATTTATAATGTGATTTTGTAAATTGGAAGGGAATAAAGGGTTTTATAAAAATAAAATATTAAACTTTAATAACATAAAGTTTAGGGAAAGATGGGAAAAGGTATTATTTGAGGATATAGGGGACTTTTACTTCACTTAAGCATAAATTTCAATCCAGAAGTCAGTTTTGAGAGTGTAATATACTGTTGGAAAGCTCTTTCTGGGCTATTTCTATTAGATCCACTTGTAACATGATTTGATGTTGAGTATGCTATGGAAAACTTCTCTAAAGGTAGGGTGATGAATTTGTAGAGATAACAACTTCTAAATTGTGACTTATTACATATGATGACATAAAATTACATAATAAGAGATAATAAAGGAAAAGTATCATGTTCTCACCTCAAAACATGGTTTTGAGGTGAAAATTACATCAAACTGAATAAAACATTTCTTTGGTCTTCCAGGTGTTGTGACTTTGAGCTTATTGACTTCCCCATGACCTTGATGATGTTTATTGACCCTTGACTTATTAAATTGACCATGGTGAGACCCTATAACCTAATGAGACTCATCCTATGACCTATTGGCATGATTTTGAGCATGAAAGTGACTCATGACTAAGGACCATAGAGAGGAGAATCAACAAGTTTCACATGAGGGAAAACTAATGAAGAAATCACTACCATCAATGGATCCATGACCTAGCAGAATGGTGAAATTTATTAGTATGGGACTCGTAACATGCAAATGAAAAAGGGAAATTTTGATCACTGATGGAAATGTGAATAAACTGACACTAACATAAACAATTCGAATTTTCTGCTCCAAAAAGAGAATAAAAGAGATATCAATGCCTTAGAAATACACCACTTCGAGGGGGCAACCTCCAATACATTACATGAATGAAAAATTCTTGGATGATTCCAATTACAAAACCTCCTTTCTATATATAGGAGTCCATGGGGCCCAATTTTATCCTAGTGGGGCCACAATGTAATCGTACCCAACCTAACAGTAATAATTTAAGGGCACAATAATAACAATATGGGGTTTACAAGGTTACAATAATAACAATAAGGGGGTTACACTAACAACAATAAGGGACTATACTAGTAATATAGGGACCTAACATACCCCTCTTCTTCAAAAAAGTGTTGTCCTAAATTCTTGAATAGCTCTGGCTGCTTTTGTATAAAATTCTCATCCTCCCATGTAGAATCTTCAATGGGTAAGTTATTCCACCTAACGAGATACTCTGAAATTGATCGATTCCGTAGCTGTCGAGTTCTTGTTTCCATGACTGCTTCAGGTTCCAATATTGTTTTTCCTTCCAAATTAAGTTTTGGAAATATTGTTTAAAGTGGAATATTTTCACCTATAACCTTCTTTAAGCATGAAACATGGAAATTTGGATGCACGCGTGACGAAGCAGGAAGCTCCAATTTGTATGCCATAGTACCAATATTTTGCAATACCTTGTAAGGACCATAGTACTTTGGTGATAATTTATTAGCCTTCTTAGCTTGCTTGAGGGACATTTGTTTGTATGGTTGTAGCCATGAAAATACCCAGTCTGATACATCAAAACTTCTCTTATTGCGATGTTTGTTTGCCTATTGTTTCATTAGATTTTGTGCCAAATTCAGGTTGTCCTTTAAGAGTTGGAGAAATTCTTGTTGATGCTCGATGTGATCTTCCACTGCTTGAACCTTCGAAGTTTCTCTTAAATATGATGTGATGGATGGTGGATGATATCCATAAAGTGCCATAAATGGGGTCATTTTTGCTGCAATATGGAACGAAGTGTTATACTACCATTCAGCTATAGGTAACCACTTGACCCATTGTGTTTGTTTATCAGATAGAAAACAATGAAGATATCCTTCCAAACATTTATTTACTATCTGAGTTTGACCATCGGATGGAGAATGATAAGATGAGCTATGAGCTAATTGAGTACCCAAACAAAAAAATAACTCCGTCCGAAAATTTCCAGTAAAAATGGGATTTCTGTCACTAACAATAACCTTTGGGTTTCCATGTAGCTTTTGAATTATGTCCATAAATGTAGTAGCAACTGTACTTGCTTTAAATGGATGAGATAATGCACAAAAGTGTGCATACTTGGTAAGTATCTCAACTACCACCATGATGACACTTTCCTTCGGACATAGGTAAACCTATGATAAAATCCATTTAAATCTCCTCCCAACATTGACTTGGAATGGATAAAGGTTGTAGAATACCCAAGGTCTTAATTGTCTCAACTTTATTCTGCTGGCAAACCAAAAATTCTGCCACAAACTTTTGAATATCAGATTTAAGGCCATCCCAAAAAAATTCTTTCTTCACCCTGTGGTAAGTTTTTAAAAATCCTGAGTGTCCTCCTAAAGGATAAGTGTGCAATTCCAAAAGAATCTTTTGTTTTAGTTGGGAATTCTTACAAAGATATAAGTGATCTTTGTACCATATGGAATCATTTTTCCAAGTAAATGTATTAGATGTACTAGGATCTTGTTGCAACTTTTGAATGAGTGTCTGCACCTTTTTGTCCTTCTTCCATTAATCTCTTGCTTTGGTTATCCAATCTGGTTGGATAGTAGAAATGGCACAAAGAAATTCTTCCACCTCTTCATTCTTTCTTGAGACTGCATCTGCAACAACATTTAGCTTCCCCTTTTTGTATATTATTTCAAATTCATAACCCAACATCTCTGTGACCCACTTTTGCTGCTCTTCTAAATATATTCTTTGTTCCAAAAAGTTTTCAAGGCTATGATGATCATTTTTTACCTTGAAGTGTCTTCCCATTAGGTAAGTTCACCATTTCTTTAGTGCATGCAGTATTTCTAACATTTCCTTCTCATAAATAGGTTTCTGTAAATACTTTGCTTTGATTGGATGACTTTCAAAAGAAATGGGTCTTCCTTCTTACATTAAAACAACACCAATTCCATTTTCTGAGGCATCACATTAAAAAATACAGATTTTTGTGAAGTATGGCATAGCTAAGACTGGTGCTAGGCACATTGCCTCTTTAAGATGTTCAAAGGCCTTAGTTGCTTCAGGAGTCCATGAAAATGCATCTTTCTTCAATAATGTTGTTAGAGGTGTTGTTATTCTCCCATAATTCTTAAAAAAAAATTGATAATACCCTGTTAACCTGAGAAATCCTCGCAAATTCCTTATGGTTGTAGGGACTTTCCATTCCTTAATGACTTTAAGTTTGTTAGGGTCTACCTTAACACCCTCGTGAGATACAATATGACCCAGATATTCCACCTCTTGTACTGCAAAGAAACATTTGGATGTTTTTTCATATAATTGTTTCTCCTACAATAGTTTGAGCACCCTGTCAATATATTGAACATGATCCTTCTAAGACCTACTGTAGATTAGTATATCATCAAAAAATACTAGCACAAATTTTCTATGGAAGGGTTTCAAAATGGAATTCATCTACCCTTGAAATGTAGAAGGTGCATTTCTAATGCCAAAATGCATGACCAAAAATTCATAATGACCCTCATGGGTTCGAAATGTTGTTTTCGTAATATCTTCAGTCTTCATTCTAATTTTATGATACCCTGAACGAAGATCCAATTTGCTAAAATAAATTTCTCCATGTAATTCATCCAATAATTCATCAATCACAGGAATGGAAAATTTATCTTTAATGGTGAGCTTATTGAGCTCCCTATAATCTGGACACATGAGCCATGATCCATCCTTCTTGTGTACCAATACTACAGGAGTAGAGAAAGAACTTTGAATAGGTTGAATTATATCTGCCTCTAACATTTCTGCAATAATACATTAAATTTCTCTCTTTTGGACGTAAGGATATCTATAAGGCCTAATGTTTGGAGAAAAATTTTTTGGAATCAAATGAATAACATGATCATGATCAAAAATAGGTGGGAGTCCTTTTGGAGTTTCAAAAACTTTGGAATGATTGTCCAAGAGTTTTTGGAGATATGGAGAAATAGATGATTTTGATGTTGGAACTTCTAGTCAACATAATTGTGCAATTCTGCCTCGTTCTTTCTTTAGAATCTGTGTCATGACATTAGATCTTATTATCTTTCCTGGCTTCCCTACAATAACCCATAATTCGACTTCCTTTCCTTCTGAAAAAAAATTCAAGAAAATTTCTTGAAAATTAAAAGCTACCGTCCCCAAATATTTTAACCATTGTACTCCTAGTACAACATCAACACCTCCCATAGGAATGGAAAGCATTGGACTATTCAATAAATATTCCCTAATGGTTAGCTTGATATTATGGCATTTTCCAGAGCAATTTATAGTTCCTCCATTTGCAACCATCACTTGACATTCTGGTGCTGGGTATAGGAAACAATTCAATTCCTTGGCTACCTTACAACGAATAAAATTATGGGTACTACTTGAATCAATCAACACTATTACCTTTTTCTTCTTGATATGTCCTTCTATCATGAGAGTTTGAGGAGTGGTAATTCTTGCCAATGCATTACATGATATGGTCAGACTCATTTATTCCTCTTCTTGGGTTGGTTCTTGGTGTATATTCTCTTCTTGTTCATTTCTTCTTCCTCTTCACAATCTATGTACAATAATTTCTTGTCAGCACACTTATGACCTTTAGTGTATTTTCTATCACAACTGTAGCAAAGCCCTTTTACTCTTTTTTCTTCCAATTTTTGTGGTGTCAACCTTGTAGGTTGTGAAAATCTAGGAGTAGCAACACTTCCCTCTTTATAGAAGTGAGTGGTAGGCTTCCTTGTCGCCATAATTTTACATTCAATTTTTCTTGCCAACCTAAATGCCTTCTCCAATGAATCTAGTTCCAAAATGTGAACTTCATGTTGGATTTTATCCTTTAAAGTACCTATGAATAGATCAATCATGTGTTCCTCTAGAATATCAGTTACCCTTATATTTAATTTTTGGAAGTCCTCAATGTGCTCCCCCATTAAACCATTTTGTTTGAGATTTATCAATTGGCTAAAGAATGTGTTGCTCTTTGTATCCTCATAATGTGCTATCATTTCCTGTATAAAAATTTACCAAGAGACAATTTTTTTACGGGAGCAAAGCCATTGATACCACACAAATGTATTTTTTTCTAAATTTAAATTTGCAATGCGTAGCTTTTGTGTTTTTTTCACATTATGGAGATCAAAATATTGCTCCATCTGTAGTATCCATGTTACAGGATCCTATCCATCAAACTTTCTCATATCCATTTTTGGAATATGGTGGTTCTTCCGTCCAACATTATAGTTTATGAAATCAAGATTAACATTTATTTTGTTCTCATCATGAGTTTCCTCTATTATCTTTTCACCATTAGGAAAAATTTCTTGTGTCAACTTTGTCAAATCTTCTATGTCTATTTTTAGATTAGTCTTCATGTTTTCCATCTTAGCTTCCATGTCATCCATATTAGATTCCATGCCAAATTCCATGCCATGAATCTTAGTTTCCATGCCATTCTTCAAACCATCTATTCCTTTCTTCAAACCATCCATCTTAGTTTCCATGCCTTTCTTCAAAACATCCATGTCATTTTTTGTTGCTCTTTGCAAGAGCGAAATTTGTTGCACTTGCTCTTGTAATTTTGATATGTCATGTTGCCATTATTCGTCTTCATGAGTCATAGTAGAGCCTTATAAAGGCTTAATGGGTGTTGAATTCTATTTAGGGGCCATTTGAGAATCCAATATAGTTATCTATTCTATAATATGCCCTTGGAATCAATTCAAGTTGATTCTTCAAAAAAGAATTACGCAATTCGGAGAAAAAAATACACACCTTTTACTTGCTTTTGAGGAGCTCGATATTCAAATTGATTTATCTCTACAATTGCATATCCTCAATATCTAAAATTTATCCCTGTAGTAGCCCTCTGAAGCTTCTTTCAAATGCCACAGGTCTGATCTGATTTGGATCCTTCAAGGAAAAATTATGTCCAATCTCCCACAGTGACCCAATTTTGGACTTGTTCAGTAGAGCGAACTTGTACGACTTGCCATGTGTCATTGTTTCCTCCTTTGGTTCTGAAATTGATATAAAAAAGCATACAGTCCATGTATTTGTGGTCACTTTTTACATCATCCCAATCCAATGCTCAGAGAGAGAGCTATGAAGATTTTCCCAGGATCACCTGTTTGAGATGAAACTCAGAAGCATCAAAAAGCCCTAACTTCCATAGATCATATCTCCAAAAATATTGTGGACCAATACCTGAAATTTTGCAACAATGTTCCTTAATATTGTGGCTTCGCACTCTAAAAATTTCAACTTCTGACCCTTCGTAAAAAAAAATTATTATGAAACTACCGCGATGACCTGGTTAAGTTAAATTCAGGAGCCTGGAAAATGACCTAACTTGCACAGATCATATCTCCGAAAATTTTGTGAACCAAGATCTAAAATTTTGTGATGATGTTCCTGAGGAGTTTGGCTTCGCACTCTAAAAATTTCAGATTCTGAACCTTCATAGAAAAAAATTTATATCAAAAATTCTATGATGACCTATTTGGAGCAGCAAAACCCTAGAATCTCAAATCTCTGATACCAAATGTTGTGAAACCATCTCCAAAAAGAGAAGAAAAAAGATATAAACGGCTTATAAATAAGCCAATTCTAAGGGGAAACCTCCAATACATTACATGAATGAACAATTCTTAGATGATTCAAATTACAAAACCTCCTTTCTATATATAGGAGTCCATGGGGCCCAATGTAATCCTAGTGGGGCCACAATGTAATCCTAGCTAGCCTAACAATAATAATTTAAGGGCACAATAATAACAATATGGGGGTTACAAGGGTACAATAATAACAATAAGGGGGTTACACTAACAACAATAAGGGACTATACTAGTAATAGGGACCTAAGAAATAATTTCCTGGTGCGACAGTTGAGTAAACATCAAAATGGCTTCCAATGGCTTGCAACTAGAGTATGAACTCGAGGATAGCTGGAACTAAATTTCCTGGAAGGATAGAATGGAGGTGGTTCTTGAATATAATGGCTTGAAGGAATTCATTGACAGTGATGTTCCTAAGCCCACTTCAACGGATGCTGCATTACTTGATGCATGGCAAAAGAAGGTAGCGAAGGTGAGAAGGATTCAGTAGGAAGGTGTACAAGACCACATTATCTCATGAATTCATGGGAAAGCCACTCCATATCCTATGTGGAAGGCTTTGATAGATATTTTCCAAAGCAACAACGACCATAGGCAATTGGCGCTGAACGATAAACTCAGAAAGATAAAGATGGAAAAGGGCGACAATATTCAAAACTATCTCACAAAGTTTGGCCAATGTTGGGATGAATTGGGGAGCGTGGGAGTCACTATTGTTGATGATGATTTGGTGAGATTGGCTCTCTTGGGGCTTCCTAAGAGTTGGCACAGTTATGAAGACTCTATCAACAAATGAGAAAAGCTGCTAGATTGGGAATGACTATGGTTGGATTTAGTGCAAGAGGGGTTTAGGTGGAACACTGGAGATGCATCTTCATCAAAGCATGATGATGAAGAAGATTGTGCTTTGGATGCTAAGGCAAGGAAGGGAAGGGGAAAAAATTCCACTCAAAATCCGAGTCTCAAGCCAGGAAGCTAGATTTGTCTAAGGTGAAGTGTTTTCACTATCACGAACATGGGAATCTCACCACTAACTTCCCACTGAAAAAGAAGTGTTATGTGGATAAATTGTTCTTGCGGAAAAGACAGATCTCCCTAGTATCCTATGGATAGCTAGAAACAAACAGACAAATTTAAACTACTTTCTCTAGATTATATTTGATCTAGAATTATCTATAATGAAGGATTTAGGACTTACCTGTAGTTCAGTGTTGATCATAGTCTTCTTTTCTATCGCTTTGAATAAGTCTCCTTTCGGGATCTACAATCAACAACATGAAAGAAACAGAAGCACCAGCATAATATAGAATAATTCATAAACCATAAATCTATCTTAATGATCAATGAATTCAAGAAATAATCCATTTAAATAAACAACTCATTGAAGAAACATGATCCAATTGTATTATATTTAATGAAAACGGGAGCCTTACAACTGTGTTTGCCTTCACGTTGTACAGGTCCTTCTGGGGTCCGGAACAAGCATTTCCTCTACTTTGGAAATCCTTTGCACTCCCTTGACTAACATACACATGAGTGTGTAATAATTCTCATATGACAATCAGTTAAGAGAGTCTAAGATTCTCCAGCATTTCTCCTTAAAAATTCTCAAAGCCTAACTTCCCTTGAGGCTGAACTATGGCCTCAATTTATAGTAAAAGAGAAGACGTTAAAGCTCCAAATAAGAGGGGATAGAATCCTCTTTCAAAGGGATTAAGTTCCACATACAAAGGGGTAGGATCCTTTAATCGAGGATGAATGTACATGAAAAGAGCAAACTTTCACCGAGTAATTTCTTCCAGAAGCTTCCATATTCACCTAGCTGGGCTTCCAAATTTTACTTCCACCTTCACTTTACCTTTTACAGGGATCTTCACCTTTAATGAAGAAAAAGTGCAGTTGGTCTCGCATGTTCTAGAGCAAACATATGCGGCACCGTAGGTAATACTAAGAGAAAGTGCGATACAAGTATTTTTATGACTTTTATAAGCTTTTCTCTCAATTTCAAGGCTTGTTTTTAGGAACTGGATGTTTGTAAACTTCTAAGGGAGTATTGTATGGGTAGTGATGAACCCATACAGACAATAAAAAGTCATGGTGAAAATTTTTAGTGTAACAAATTTCCCCCTAAAGTGCGAAGTCTGAGAGTATTCGAAGAGTGATGTGCTTTATCATTTCGGGGATTAGCTTGTAAACACCCCAGTCGAAACCCTGTAAAAACATTCAAATGCAAAAAATACATACATACATACATACATACATACATACATACATACATACATACATATATATATATATATATATATATATATATATATATATATCATCGCTGAGGTAGGCATTCCCATACTCAGATCAAACTCTAAATAAAACTTGTTCTAATGTAGAAAAGATTTTACTATCACATAAATAATGTAGACACAGTATGGAAACAACCATATGTTATCAATAGGCTACTCCATAATTAATAATAAAACTCCTCGCAGCCTGGATGGTGGAAACTAGATCCAGGGTCTTGATTTACGCTACCCGAACTAGTACGATTCTATCCATGCAATTGATTGTGTCGAAGTGGAAAATGGTAGAAACCACTTCATTATTAGTCAATGATGTGAAATATTAACAATTGTTAGAGAATCCATCAATAATGACAATGGCTCTTAAAGTAATTAGTACAATCTGTTAGGAATCTGTAATCAGTAAGATTGGCAATACCGATCACAGAAACAACATCGTTTCAACCAACTTTAGGATTCTAGGATCTAGCCCTCCTGAATCCAGAGAGGGATCTCTCCAATAAGTGCAAAGATGGATTTGTCTTTGAAGTTTTGGGTAATAATATTAGGCTAGTTATGAAGGCCAAGGGTTTTGTTTCTTTTTGGATGGTTGAGCATGATTACTATTTGAGGTGGAAAGTCCTGAATGAAAAGAGTTTCAAAGGTGAGAAGTTGCAAGAAATCAGAGTAAACTTCAGCCAAAAAGATAGATAATTGCAGGTTTTAGTCCATTGGGCTATGGAGTCATAATAGGATTTAATTGAGATAGTAAGAGGAAAGAGTGGTCCATGGGGCAAGTCATCTATGTCTAAGGATCTCTTTGAAGTTTGATTTATGGAATGAAATGATACAAAAAGAAGGAAAATTAAACAGATGCAGAACAAAGAGCAGCCCAGGATCTGGTAAGTACTTTTAAACTAGCCAACCTTTGACAAACACTTGAGAAGAACATAAAATCAAACTAGGATCTAGTAAGTACTTTTAAACTAGCCAACCTTCGATACACTTTCAATAGAAAACATCTTAAAACAAAGGGAAAATTGAAGGCAACTATTGGAGTAGAAACTAGCGGGCCGGGCTCACCACAAATCCTCTCCTAGCTAAGCTTTACTTGGTTACTCTCAAGACCAACACAAAGATAACATAGAATGGCCTAAGATCTGGTAAGTACTTCTAAACTAGCCAACTTTTAACACATTCCAAGGGAAATATTTAGATAGAGTTGGAAATAAAACTAGGACCAGAACACACCATATCTTCCATAGTTCATCTCTACTAAACTAATACTGAACATAACATTCAAGAAAAATATTTAGCTAAGGCAATAAGACAAGGGAACGCCAACGTTCCTATGCTTAAACTGAATTAAATCATTCCTAAATAACACACATTGGAAGAAAACGTATATATAAAGATTTTCAGTCAGAGAAGGTTACTAATGTACAGTAGATCCTAACTCTATGCATGCTGTTCTTTATAAGAGAAAATGGAACAAAGTGAAAACATAAACAAAATGACAAGTTACAATGAGAAAAACATCACCATCAACATAGACTAGGATCACATAAATCATCTTTTATTAATGCTCGAAACCAGTTACAACTTCAAGTCCAGTGCTTTAGTTTATCATTCATCTACACATCTCAACCTAACTTATCTATGACAATAAGAGCTCCAAGAGCCACTAAACACTATTTACAATCAGAAGTTTAAGCTCAAGTGTATATCAAAGTTCTACAACCAACAGTTTCTCATCTTCTACGAAAGTATTTATAGAATGATGAGGAGGTGAGATATAACAAAATATATTAAGGACAATTAATACAAAGTGATGACTTCTCGGCCTTTGAAGGGCTTGATGACAAATTTTACAGGTGTTTCATTGCATTAACTATTTTACTATTAATATCAAAGGTCAGTGGGAGCTTTATTTACTTTTAGGCTCTATCCAAGACAAAATAACTCCGCTGATATTTTTTTGCATTAGTTTCCTTAGCGGAATTAATTTCTTGGCTACGATGTGAGGCAGATATTTTCTTAATCAATAACTTCCGCCTCTATTTAAATGGTTTGAGGCAATAGGTGGCTCTGTGGTAGCCGAGAGGAATCAATTCGCCTCAAATGTGACGGTGGAGGCCTTTCTGTCTGTTAAACAATTATGATGTTCTTTTAATGGTGTTTTAATTTTGGGAATTAGGCTTTTGATAATCATTCTTAGCCGTAATTCCAAAATCTATCTTCAATCTTCATTTTGTTGTGCTATGTCTTCAAAAAACTGATAGTATTTTGAATGTGATTTAAATCACAGTGTCTTGTCGATGTGCAGGCCGCACAGGTCTCTTCACAGCATCAATGCTCATAGAGCATTGACGAAACATAGATCTTGAACCCTGTGAATGGCTTCTTTTGATGAATCAAAGGCACAAGAAATGTGTTTCCCGGCCTCTGAAGTTTCCTTTGTTTATAATGGAAAACCATTTAGTACTTGCAAAACACAAACAATTAATTAATAAATCCTGCGTTTCTTTGGGTTTTTACTGCTTTCAGGAGGCAGGGAAGGAGCGTAGCTGTTGGATGAAAGCATCCAAGCGTGGATATTTATTTAAGAGGAATTTAAAGAAGAGCGGGGAAATTCACAAGTTGGAGCGATTTTGGACCATCTGATCTGGACATGTGGACGGTCCAGATCCAATCAAAGGATTGAAATCAGGGATCGCAATCGGGGGTGGCGAGAAAATGCCCCAATTGAAACATGCGATGCGATGAAGCGCAAATCGTAGATCTAAATATTAGATCAACGATGGTGAATAAATCAGGGGAAAGGTTGATCGGGGAACAAAACACAACACAGCGATGGAAAATTGCAATGCAAGTTTGCACGGACCATTGATCTGAGGATCAGATCAATGGTGAAAAGCAAATCGGGGTATGGCCGATCGGTGGGAGAAAACAAGTGTATGCAATGGAAAAATGTGATGCGATGGAGTGCTACCAATTTTATTGGCTTAAGATCAATGACAGGGATTTATTTTAGAACGAAACGGCAGAAAAACCCTTATGATATATGAAAACTCATAAATTTGACATAAAACAAAGGTTTTATGCTTCGGGGTGGAATATATGTATAAAGTGGATAGGCGCCCGACTGCGGGACCTTTAGTTATATGGAACTCAATGGGCCTGGGGCTTACACAACAAAGGCCAATCGCAATCGGAGCTTTGGGCCCGGTCTTTTTAATCTAACCATTTGGAAAGGTGTGATGTGATTCAGTGCTTCGAGACTTCAACACTTGGTCCCAGAGAAAGTCATATGGAATAAAACAGTGAGGGGAGTGGATTTTATATGTAGAATCCCTAATCACATTGGAAATTTTGATGCAGCCTTTTCAATCTACCCATTGTATTTCTCCGATGTGATTGCACGATTGGGTGTTTTCAATCTACCCATTTATATTTAACACCTGACTTTCGCTCTTTAGACCAAACTTTGGATAAATGGGTTTTTTTGTATTTTCAAAGGAAAAAAATGGATCGAGAATGGAATTTCATAAGATTTTAAGCACTGGAGGTGGGCCCATGAGATATTTATATAAAAAATAATATGATCGGGGTTTTTACAATACAAAGCTAATTGCATCGGAACTTTGGAATATGGAAAAGACTTGCGCACTTGAATATTTCCGATGCGATAAGTGCCAAACAGGGTTCGCGCTTGGCTCCAAGGTGTGGGCATGTGGGGGAAGTGGTTTAGGACGTAGCCCAAAGGGGCTTAAGCCTTTATGTAAAAACATGTATTTTTCATGAAATTTTTCAAGTTTTTCAATGGATTTGGGGGTTTCAGTAAGGTTAAAGAGTGAGTCTTTAACCTTGTAAAAGTGATTTTCATGAATGGAAGAAGAGGAATCACGAAAACACAGGAGTTTTTATGGTGAAAAAGGGAGCAAATGAAGGTTAGTTTTGAGTGGGAAAATGGGGAAGATGTTCATTTTACAGTAGTCTTTTCTTATGAAATCAGCAGAACTTCTGAGTATAAAATAGGAACAACAATGAATATTTTGGACAGAGAAATGTGGCCTTCAAGAGTCTTCAAGAGCCAACAATTTTTAGCAATAAAATTTGTTCCTTGAAGGCTCAAAAAAGTCTTAGCCACCTTTTGCTATAACAAATTTTATAGGTAATAACAAGCACCTGGCTTGGGATGGTGCCTTCTTGAAGGCATCAAGAACTTCAGACTTGCATTCTCTGGGAGGCTGACCTGTGCCACATCCAATATTTTCTCTGGGAGGCTAACCTGTGCCTAATCCATTGGGTTGCCCTTCATTTTCTGTGATGATATTCTATGAAAACATATTAGCAGCTATGAAAACAATGGACCTTCATCAATAAAAACTTTCTACCTACCCAATCCTACTGATCTAGCATTTTTTCTTCATCAAAGTGCACTTGTATTGGCAAACTCTTTTCACAAAATTTTATTCTTTTGAAAGCAGGAAATATAATCTATTTCTACTCCTTATTTCTCCATGGACTCAGATTAAACAGTTGAGCCCATATGATTCTCTACCTATTCTATTAATCTGTTAGGATTAAATAGTCTAATAGATTTTCGTCTCTAATTTCTACAACAGAAATTTAAAAAGCATTCAAGTCAGGATTAAACAGTCTAACTTCATGCTAGTCCATGGCATGAAAGACAAGCTATACATAGACATGTATTTTGCAGAAAATTAAATCAAAATGGAAGGCTTAAGATCTGAAAATTCAAAGAACTTCCTTCATCTGCTTACAACTCTGTTTTGACTCTTGTTTGAGTTGTTTCTTCCTTGTTTTCTGGTTCATATTTTGAGCTAATTCGAACCAGATTTACATCTTTTTTGACTCAGAAAATAAAATAGATTTGAGTCATGTCTCTTTGGAAACTTAGGTTCAGATTTCAATCATGTTTGAACCTTTAATTTATATCCTAATCTACCTACTGATAAGCAAAGATTAAACAATTTGGCAAAGCAAATCCACTCTCCTATCAGTAGTAAATTAAAAAGCTAATTAGTCGAGATTAGGCTGTTTGACTAACTAGAAGTGTGTTTGGCAGGAGTGGAATTTAAGCATGCACACTTTCAGATTTTTTTCTCTATTTGGTATGGGGCTATACCTTTCTTGTTTTCATAATTTTCCGTCTTTTCTTTGTTTCATTGTTTTTTGTATTTCTATTTTTCTTCGAAGCAGAAAACAACAACTAACTACATGCTCAAAACTGAGATTTATTGACATTCCTATCTAACCTATTCTAAACATGGAGTATTTACATGTTCATATGATACAAAAATGCCAATGCAGCCAACTGAGTAATGTCAAAAGGAATAAAAAATTATGGCTGTTTGTCAAGGGTATCCATAGAACATATTGAAGATTAACCTTCAATATCAAGGCTATCACATAAGGTGATATTTTTTCATGTCTTTGGATTTTGTAAAGGATCCATGCTTGATAATTTGAGCCAGTTGGGATTTCCACACACTCTTCCATAGGATCAACAAAGAAAAGATGAAGGCTCTCTTCTTTTTGGTCCTCCATGTCTGGTAGATTATCTTCTTCCAAGACTTCAGCTTTGAGGAGAATATCTTTGGAAAGTTGCTTGGAAGCCTCATCATTCTTAACAAAAAATGAGGAAGGTTCTTCTTGAGAAGATGGTATATCCTCAGTAGGACAATATTCTATTTGTTTCTCCCCCCCTTCTTCATCATCATCTGAATTGGAGGACTCATCATATTTGGCAATGTTGTCCTCTTGCAGCCTTGGTATGCTTGGAATCAGTGGGCTAAATTTTGTAAAGAGGTTATTATATTATTGAGCAGGGGTGTATTCAATTGTTTCCTCTTGCTCAAAAATTTCTTCATTGCTCTTCTCTTCACCTTCTGAGTTGAAAGGCTGCTAATTACCAATCATGTGAAAGCCATTTATGATGGATCGAAATGGATGATTGCGGCTTTCAAGCCGACGATGGTGAAACTCATAACACTAATCCAATGCTGGTTGCCCTGCATGATTAGTTTCTTCTTGGAAATCATCATCATCACCAGACTAATTATATTTTGAAAATTTATCTGAATAAACATTTTCATCAGTCAAACATATTGGGATATCAATTTTCTTTTCTTCTAACTAATCTACAAGAGAACTTTCTAAATCTATACAAAAACGTTCTCTATGTGAATGGGCAAGAGGGTTTTTTTTGCAGAAAGTTTCAGAGGCTAACTGTTTATAAATAGTCTGATCTCTTTCCTTCTCTATCAAAGGGGAAGATGTTTCCTTGTCCCTTTGAACAGAAGTACAATAGTTCTTTGTCTCTTGTGAAGACTGAATTTGAGGCTAAATGTCTTCTTGAGCCTCAGATATAAGGGATGATGAATCAATCTCTGAGTTTCCAGGAATATATTGAGGGATGTTATTATTTCTTGGGTCATATCTTCCTCAAGTGATTCATCTATGTTCTTAAAAATTTTCAATAGGAGATTAAACTCATGAATGGGTGTTAAAAGATCTTCAGGATGCATCTCTTCCAAAGCTTCCTCATTATCTATAATGTGTTGGGTGATTTTTTTTGATGGATCATCATATATTGCACCCAATGATAATGATGTAGTGTTTTCTTTATAGTTCTCATAGAACACATATTGAAGGTCTCTTAAATAAAACAAACTACTAGATCTTAAGCATTCATACCAATCCCTAGCTTTTCCTTCTAATGTTAACATGAACATTTTCATTAGGCAGTCGTCATGCCATTCAAATTTCAACCTCCATACATGTATATGAAATTTGATGAGATGTAATAGAGGGCCATCAAACTTTTCACCTTGAAAAATAGGTAGGTTGTCATCCCAATTCACCAGGGGCATCTTATCTGGAAACCCAGGATTATGATCTCTACTCATTGGGGCATATGTTCACTGTATTCTTGGAATCATGTTTGTAAATCAAGAAAGAGGTCAATGTGTCTGGTCAATCAGTTCAGGGTCTTCTACCAGTGGCGTCATTTGGTCTTCTGGGAGTTTCAAAGTGTGGAGTCGCCAGGTAGAAAATTTTAGCTCTTTTCAGAGGTAAATTTTTTTATGGTCCACCACCATATGACTCTCGTAGAGCTGAAATGTTTTTAGGAACTGAATTAGCTCTCAGGGGTGATCCGAAAACAGTAGATAATTTAATCTTAGGAGACCTCCTAAGGATACCTTCTGGGTTATCAACTACTTCAGGTGGATCAGGGTCAGGATGGGCTCTAGTGTGAATCTTTCTAGGAGCCACTATGCTGTGTTTTTCAGACCCAAATAAACAAGACAAGTTCAACTAGGTATGACAATATTTGAGAGGTTAACTAGTCTATTTTACAAAATATTTTAATCATGCAATATTCTGACGGAGTTTGAAAGATATTATAATGATAAGGATTCTTCCCAGTGGAGTCTTAAGGTCTGTTCAGGATTTTGGAGTCGTCAAGTGGAATTTTTTAGCTCCTAAGGAGGTAAAAGGTTTTATGGTCCACCACCATATTTATTAGATACCAATCTGAAATATTTTTGGGTTTTTCTGAGTTTCTGTGGTTGGATGGAAAAATAAAGATTCTATAAAAGCTGGCCAAGCAACTATGAACTCAAAAATGTTCCGCAGCGGAATTGCCAGAAATGTTAGGAATCTGTAATCAACAAGATTGGCAAAGTCCAATCACTGACACAACATCGTTTCAACCAAATTTAGGATTCTAGGATCTATCCCTCCTGAATCCGGAGAGGGATCTCTCCAATAAGTGCAAAGATGGATTTTTTTTTTAAGTTTGGGGTAATAATATTAGGCTAGTTATAAGGGCCAAGGGTTTTGTTTGTTTTTGGATGGTTGAGCATGATTACTATTTGAGGTGGAATGTCCTGAATGAAAAGAGTTTCAAAGGTTAGAAGTTGCAAGAAATCAGAGTAAACTTCGTCCAGAAAGATAGATAATTGCAGGTCTTAGTCCATTGGGCTATGGAGTCATAATAGGATTTAATTGGGACATCAAGAGGCAAGAGTGGTCCATGGGGCAAGTCATCTATGTCTAAGGATCTCTTTGAAGTTTGATTTATGGAATGAAATGATACAACAAGAAGGAAAATTAAACAGATGCAGAAAAAAGAGCAACCGAGGATCTGGTAAGTACTTTTAAACTAGCCAGCCTTTGACAAACACTTGAGAAGAACATAAAATCAAACTAGGATTTGGTAAGTACTTTTAAACTAGCCAGCCTTTGATACACTTTCAATAGAAATCATCTTAAAACAAAGGGAAACTTGAAGGCAACTATTGGAGTAGAAACTAGGGGTTGGGCTCACCGCAAATCCTCTCCTAGCTCTACTTTACTTGGTTACTCTTAAGACCAACACAAAGATAACACAGAATGGCCTAAGATCTGGTAAGTACTTCTAAACTAGCCAGCTTTTAACACATTCCAAGGGAAATATTCAGACAGCCTTTAGATATAAAACTAGGACCAGGGCACACCATATATTCCATAGTTCATCTATACTTAACTAATACTGAACATAACATTCAAGAAAAATATTCAACTAAGGCAATAAGAGGAGGGAACACGAGCGTTCCTATGCTTAAACTGAATTAAATCATTACTAAATAACAAATATTGGAAAAAAACATATATATAAATATTTTCAGGTAGAGAAGGTTACTGATGTACAGTAGGTCCTAACTCTATGCATGTTGTTCTTTATAAGAGAAAATGGAACACAGTAAAAATAGAAACAAAATGACAAGTTACAATGAGACAAACATCACCGTCAACATAGACCAGGATCCCATAAATCAGCTTGTATTAATGCTCCAAACTAGTTACAGCTTCAAGTCTAGTGCTTTAGTTTAGCATTCATCTACACATCTCAGCCTAACTTATCTATCAAAAGAAAAGCTACAAGAGCCAGTGAACACTATTTACAATTAGAAGTTTAACCTCAAGTGTATATCAAAGTTCTGCAACCAACAATTTCTCATCTTCTACAGAAGTATTTATAGAAGGATCAGGAGGTGAGATCTAACAAAAGATCTTAAGGACAATTAATATAGAGTGATGACTTCTCGGCCTTTGAAGGGCTCGATGACGAATTTTATATGTGTTTCACTGTATTAAATGTTTTACAATTAATATCAAAGCTTGGTGGGAGCTTTATTGACTTTTAGGCTCTATCCAGGACAAAATAACTCCGCTGATATTTTTTTGCATTAGTTTCCTTAGCGGAATTAATTGCTTGGTTGCGTTGTGAGGCAGATATTTTCTTAATCAGTAACTTTGGCCTCTGTTTGAATGGTTTGAGGCAATAGGTGGCTCTGTGGTAGCCAAGAGGAATCAATTCGCCTGAAATGTGATGGTGGAGGCGTTTCTGTCTGTTAAACACTTATGATGTTATTTTAATGGTGTTTTAATTCTGGGAATTAGGCTTTTGATAATCATTCTTAGCCATAATTCCAAAATTTGTCTTCAATCTTCATTCTGTTGTGCTATGTCTTCAAAAAACTGATACTCTTTTGAATTTGATTTAAATCACAGTGTCTTGTCGATGTGCAAGCCGCACAGGTCTCTTCATGGCCTCAATGCTCATAGAGCATCGACAAAACATAGATCTTGAACCCTACGAACGATTTATTTTGATGAATAAAAGGCACAGGAAACGTCTTTCCCGACCTCTAACTTTTCCTTTGTTTATAACGGAAAACCATTTAGTAACTGCAAAACACAAACAATTAATCAAGAAATCTTGCGTTTCTTTTGGTTTTTACTGCTTCCAGAAGGTGGGGCAGGAGCATAACCGTTGGATGAAAGCATCCAAGGGTGGAGATTTATTTAAGAGGAGTTTAAAGAAGAGTGGGGAAGTGCACAAGTCAGAGCGATTTTGGACCGTCCGATCTGGACACGTGGACGGTCCGGATCCAATCAGAGGATTGCAATCGAGGGTGGCGAGAAAATGCACCGATTGAAACATGTGATGCGATGAAGCACAGACCGTCGATCTAAATATTAGATAAATGGTGGGGAATAAATCAGGGGAAAGGCCAATTGGGGAAGGAAACACAACATAGCGATGGAAAATTGTGATGCGAGTTTGCGCGGACGGGGTATGGCCAATCGGTGGGAGCAAACAAGTATATGCGATGGAAACATGTGATGCGATGGAGCGCTAGCCATTTGGCCGGCTTAAGATCAATGGCGAGGATTTCTTTTAGAACGAAAAGGTGGAAAAACCCTTATGATATATGAAAACTCAAAAATTTGACATAAAACAATGGTTTTATGCTTCGGGGGTGGAATATATGTATAAAGTGGATAGGCACCCGACTGCGAGGCCTTTAGTTATATGGAACTCAATGGGCCCCGGGCTTACACAACAAAGGCCAATCGCAATCGGAGCTTTGGGCCCAGTCTTTTTAATCTAACCATTTGGAAAGTTGCAATGTGATTCAGCGCTTTGGAACTTCAACGCTTGGTCCCGGGGAAAGTCATATGGAATAAAACGGCGGGGGGTGGAGTTTATATGTATAAGCCCTAATCGCATCGGAAATTTTGATGCAGCATTTTCAATCTACGCATTGTATTTCTCTGATCCGATTGCACGATCGGGTGTTTTCAATCTACCCATTTATATTTAACACGTGACTTTCTCTCTTTAGACCAAACTTTGGATAAATGGGTTTTTTTGTATTTACAAAGGAAAAAATGGATCGGGAATGGATTTTCATAAGGTTTTAAGTGCCGAAGGTGGGCCCATGGGATATTTATATAAAAAATAATATGATCGGGGTTTTTACAATACAAAGCTAATCGCATCAGAACTTTGGAATATGGAAAAGACTTCCGCACTTGAATCTTTCCGATGCGATAAGTGCCAAACAGGGTTAGCGCTTGGTTCCAGGTTGTGGGCATGTGGGGGAAGTGGTTTACGACTTAGCCCAAGGGGGCTTAAGCCTTTATGTAAAAATAAGTATTTTTCATGAAATTTTTCAAGGTTTTCAATGGATTTGGGGGTTTCGGTAAGGTTAACGAGTGAGTCTTTAACCTTGTAAAAGTGATTTTCATGAATGGAAGAAGAGAAATCATGAAAACATAGGAGTTTTTATGGAGAAAAAAAGAGCAAATGAAGGTTGTTTTTGAGTGGGAAAAGGGGGAAGATGGTGATTTTACAGCAGTCTTTTCTTGTGAAATCAGCAGAACTTCTGAGTATAAAATAGGAACAGCAATGAAGATTTTGGACAGAGGCATGTGGCCTTGAAGAGTCTTCAAGAGCCAACATTTTTTAGCAATAAAATTTGTTCCTTGAAGGCTCAAAAAAGTCTTAGCCACCTTTTTCTATAACAAATTTTATAGGTGGCTAACACAATCCATGAAATGTGAATAAATGATCTGAAGTCAAACATTTCACGGAATCGTTCGATCGAAGATAAATGATGCAACTTGTCATTGAAGGTGAGAAACCTGCCATTAAGGCATGCAGATTCCAAGGTACTGAAGGATTCTATATCAACTTCCTCGATGATGAGCTTTCATCGATAGAAAGTGATCCATCATAGGAAAGCCCATGACACGAAACCATTAGATCACGTTTTGGAGAAATATTTTGCAAGGAATGACTCAGGGATGGTCAACGCGAATGGAGACACATGTTTGAAAATGAATGGTTTATTTGAGCTATCCTTTTGAACACATAACGACACTGCAGATGGTTTGGTGACAATTGAGCTAAAGGTAATACCTAGAAACCGTCCGAAGACTTTCAATATGGTTTGATTAACTGATAGGCAAAGGATTTTCCCAACCCAGGTAGAACTGTGACAAAAAATGTCGTGTTCAAGAGTGGTAAACTGCTTTTTAAACAAAATGTGACAAATGGATTTGTTTTCTCTCTTTTTCCACCACAATTTCTGGCAAGTACCTCTTAATTTCTTACAAGCTTTAGGGGGATAACATTTTCTTGTTATGTAAGCTCATCCTTCGGATGAGTCCAACTTAGTTTAAAATAAAACCCTAAGAAGGAGTGATTTGTTCCTGTTTGTAATCGACAGGTCCTTTACTGTTAAATTTTAATGAGTCTAGTATAGGAGAAACTCAGTGTTTTTCATTTTTAGGGAGTCAGAAGAAAAAACTTAAGAAAACTTTGTGGGTGTACCTTTTCATAAATTTAGTCTCTCAAACCAAAAAAAGGATAAAATAATATAGGAGAGAAATCTATTGACCATGATTAGTCAATGTATAGCCTTTTCATAAATAGTCCATTTTAGTCCGGAAAAGGGGTAAACTTATACTGAAAGCACGACTGTTCATTTGCTTTAATGAGTTTGAATAGTTAAGTACTCAACAATATTTTCTTGTTTAGAGAGTCTGAAAAGGGCTTAAAAGAGGACTCCATGGTTTCACTTTTTCGTAAGTTTTAACGAGTTCGAAAAAGTGATAAAAATGTACTCATAGCTTTGCTTTTTCTGTAAGTTTTAAAGAGTTTGAAAAAGTGATAAAAATTTACTCCTTTGTCAAAATGACCATTTCACCCTAAAAATCCTGCATTTTGCACAAAACCTAAAAAATTAAACATATCCGTTTATGATTAATAAAAATAATTCGGAAAACAACTTTTCAAAGTAAAAAATAAACAAAATTACATTTCATTTATTCAAAAAATCTTTTAAAAAGGAGCTTTTCTAAATCATTTTTACCATTTGACTTCAGAGTGAAAATTGAGAGCTTTGGGCAAAAAATGTTCTAGAGGAGATTACGAAAGATTCACTCGTCAGAATAGAAAACTGTCAGTTCCAGGTAATCCACATCATCCTTACCTTCATTTTTGTCCATTTTATTTCTTAATTTAGGGTTTAGATTGGTTTTTTAGGAGAAAAATATGTTCAAAAAATTTCCCTTGGGGGTCCAGAAGTAAGACGCATGACACATGCAGACCCCAAAAATTTTGCAAAGGGAAAATTGTTGTGGTCCCATACTTTATGCACAAGACACATGCGGATATAGGCACTGTTTTTATGTAAAAAGTGTGGAGGCACCACATGGAAAAATAAAATGAACATTTCCTCCAAAATAAACCAAATTTCCTCACTCTAATTGTTTCTAATCTTTCAATTTTCCCACTGCAGGATATCCACAATGCTTGAGTGGAGAGAACGTGAGCATGAAGAGGTTGATGATGTTGTTATGTACATCCACCCGGCACATTACGCATATTAAGAGAATATGGTTTATACAAATTCTGGGTAATTTAGGGTATGAGGGCTCAAGTAGACTTACTGACCTGGCTGGTAAACAAATGGGATGTCCAAGAGAAATGTTTTATAATTGGAGGTCACCGAATCGAAATTGAGCTGGAAGAAATATATTTTCTCACTGACTTATCAAAGAGAGGCGAACCAATCTCTTTATTCGGGGCTAGGGAAAGTGGCCAATCTGTCACTAGCCTTCAGCAAGATTTCTTCAATGAAGAAGAAGACCGCAAAGATAAATGCATAAACATAAAAAACATTATTTGTCCTGAACTGAAAGTGGTTGAATTTACCATAACCTAGTTGTGTGGGAGTGCGGCTCAACATGTTGCTATGAGATCCCAAATGCAAACTTCCATTGACTATTTTAGAGGCACCATTTTCAACTAGTGTGAGGTAGTGTTGGCCAATGTCAAAGGGAAACTAACTAGAGCAAAGAACATGAAGTTGAAAAACTTCAGGTATGGAGCAATTGTGGTCACATTTTCTCTAGAGATAATTCCTACACTTGCCCCATAGCTCAACTCAGTTGATCCCAGCATAGTCAAAGAGCCTCGGATGGTCCGATGGGTTGCACTAATGGCCTGTCATAGTGAGGGCGGTGAGGTTGTTTGTTTTACTGGAGCTTAATTTCGTTGGTTGGAGAACCAAGTCTTCACGATAGAATATTTCCCGTATGCTGGGATAGATTTCCGTGGCAATCGCAAGATGTCTCTTCCTCTAGGGACACAATGGGATGACTCAAGTAAGAATCATTTTGACATGTTTTAAATTCTAATTTTTATTTTTATTTTTGAATTTTCAAAAACTAATTACAAAAATTTCAAATGAAGATGTAGGTCCGCATTGACCAACCACTCTATGTCCTTTCGACAGGAAGGTAAGAGATCCAACTGCAGGACCATCACCACAGGATCAGAAAGTAGAGACCATTACTGACCTAGAAAACCATTTGGAGTGGTTGACCTTAGATATTTTAGAGAGGACCATAGATGACATTCCACTTTGTTTACAGAGATATGTTATCGGGGTTCCAGGATAGTTCAGGAGATTTCTAAGCAAGGTGGCACGAGTTGTAGTGTTTTATTGTGATAATCACCAAGGATAGTGGATCATTGACATTTTAGACTTATATCATTTTTTGTATCACTTTTTTCCGATCATAAGGCGTTTTGAACCTATGATCGAGGACGATGTAATATTTTTTGAAAACGGTACTCTTATGCTATGATATTACTACTATTTTTGGTTATCTATCTTAACATGTTATTGAATGTTGTTTTGATCTACTGTTTGAATTATTGAAAATGTATGTTTATCACACTAGAATCTACTGCATCAGCTAATGTGTTTAAACTTCTCAGAATATGTTGATACTCAATATAATCAAATTCTCATTGCAAGAGACAAACTTACAAAAAAAAAATGTTAACAACACTGGGTCTTTTATTCCATATACTCTATTCAATTGTAATACAACGAGTTCAGAATCTAACCTAACTATCAAACTACGAACTCCAAATGAAATGGATTCATATAATAACTCAATAATTGCGCTATACTCTAAAATATTGTTCTTTTTTTGACCGAGGCTTACCCCATGCATAAACACTAACTCATCAGTGGATGAATTAATAACCCAAGCTACAGAATAAATGTTCCGTGTACTATGGAAAGCACCATCATTAAAACCAATTTATGTTTGAAGGGACGTCCACATCTGCAAAATCAAGAGTGATCCAGATAAGCAGCGATAGCAGTAAAAGCACACTTAAACTAGGCACACTCTATAATCTATAGCACACCAGCTTAAGAAAATAACTAATATAGATCTCCACACAAGAATCAAGCATAATATCTCTTCAACTAAAGCCCATTTCTGGGTTTTCCTAAAGAGACCGTGTCAAAATCAATAAGTTCATAGGCCCCTTTTGCAGCCTATCACTTGGCAATATAAGGGCCATGCCACATGGTTTCAAATTTCCTAGCCCCTAGCTTTTCATTAGCTTTATCATAAACCAATAGTAGGTCTCCTTTTGAAAAAATCTGAGGTGTAACACTTCTATCATACTGAGCTTTCATTCATTTCACATGAGTTTCGGTAGCTAATGCAGCGGTGTGCCGATTCTCACCAAATTGAGCCAAGTATAAAAAAAATTTCTCCTCTTCAGAGGTGGTTGGTAGTAACTCTATGGCTAGTTGGAGTTACGGTATCTCATATTCAATTGGTAATACTACTTCCAAACCATAGACTAGTTGAAAAGTGGTAAAACCTCTCGATGTTTTTGCTGAGGTTCTATATGCCCAAAGTGCTAGAAAAAGCATGGTATGCCAATTTGATTTGTGAATTCCAATGATTCGTTTGACCATGGTGACTAAAAATTTATGGATAGCTTCAACCAGACCATCAGCCTACGGGTAATATGGTGTAGAACTATCATGGTGTAGTCCAAGTTGATCAGTTGGCTCAACCATCATGATGTTTCGAAAATGATTCCCATGGTTAGCAATTATTGCTTGGGGTACACCGAAACAAGCAATCACATGATTGAATACGAAATTTGCTGCAGTTTTTCCATCTGCCACCAATGTAGGCGTCGCCTCAGCCCATTTGGTAAAATAATCTACTACGAGAATAATATACCCATGCCCCACAACCGAGTGAGGGTTACATGTAAAGAAGTCAATGCCCCATTTTTCAAAAGGACCGGCAACAATTATAGGTTGAAGAGGAGCGGGTGGTGCACGCATCTTTCGATCAAAGATTTGATAGTTGTGGCATTTTTGGATAGAAAAAATACAATCTTTAAATAACGACGACCAAGAATATCCAACACGCAATATCTTTTGGGTTGTGGCATACCCAGACATATGACCACCACATGCTCTAGAGTGACAGTCATTTCAAACCTTTTCAGCTTCGTTAAGAGTGAGACAACGTTGAAAAATAGAGTCCACTCCATGACAGTAGAGTGTGTCACCAATAATATGATATTTCTGAGACTGGAAATGGATTTTTCGACGTTGTGACCATGAGAGCTTTAGCCAAAAAGTTTGGGTTTGGAGATAAATGATGATATCTCCATACCAAGGATCGAGGGTACTAATAAGAAACAAAGATTCATCCGCTATCGAATGTTCTGCCACTGTTTTTGCGTCAGTACTTGGGAAGTCACACATTAGTTGAGCGAATACCAATGATTTCTTTGATTTTGATTTTTCAAATTCCAAATCAAACTCCTGCAGGATAAGAATCCATTTGGAGTATTTTCCCCCTAGGACTTTTTTGGTCAAAATATACATCATATGGTTAAAATCAGAAATCGCTCTTGTTTTGCATAACAAAATGTAATGATGAAATCATTGGACAGCTTGAACTGCTGCCAAGGCCAATTTCTCCCCATGTGAGTATTTAATTTCAGTCAGATGCAGATTGCGACTAAGATTTTAAATCACATGTTCATTGTTGAATCCATCTTCCTGAACTAAAACCATACCAATCGTAGAATGGGAAAATGCTAAGTATAAAAAGTAATCCCGGTTGTAATTGGCAGTATGGAATAATGGTGCATGGGTCAACGTGTGCTTAAGAGAATCAAAATATCGATCAATGATCTCGTCCCAAAATAAAGGAATATTTTTCTTTAACAACCTAGTAAAACATTTGGTTAACTCAACATAGTTAGGAATGAATCGACGTAAAAAGTTCGCTTTCCCTTTAAAAATTTGGAGTTGGCGAAGAGTAGAAGGAGGAGGTAAGTTGATGATAGCCTCAGCCTTCGATGGGTCGACACGAATGCCTTCCTTTGAAACAAAAAATCCTAACAATCATCCAGATTGAACACAAAAGACACATTTGTGAGGATTCAGACGAATCTGATAATGCCTGCATCTCATAAAGATAGCTCGTAGATGAGTAATATGATATGCTATGCACAATGAATGAGTAGCTAAATCTTTTAGATAGGGTTGCACAATCTGTTTAATGTCACGAAATGCATAGGACATCGCCCTCTGAAAATTTGTGCTAGCGTTCTTAAGTCCAAAAGGTAATTTTTAGTAAGCAAAAGTCCCCCATGGATAAATGAAATATGTTTTGGGTTGATCGGAAGGGAGCATGTTGATTTGATTGTAGCCTGAAAATCCATCCATAAATAAAAAAATTTCACTTCTGGCACAATCGTCAATAATTTGATCGATATAAGGCGTTGGATAGTTTTCTTTGGGACAAGCTCAATTTATATCCCTATAATTGATACATACTCATATTTTCCCTTGTTTTTTATTAATAGGAACAATATTAGATACCCAATACGTTAAAGGAATTAGATAAATAAAACTTGCACGAAGTAATTTTCCAACTTCAGCTTTAATAGCGGCAGGTTTTGACATATGCATCTGACGTAATATTTGTCGAAAAGGTTTAGCATCCGGGTATGTCTTAATTTCATGAACAACAATTGATGGATCGATTCCCAAAATTTCTTCATAAGACCAGGAAAAAATGTCACAGAATTCTTGAAATAGGGCTTTATATGCTTGGACTTCATCTAGCGTACAAGAAGAACCTATGTAAACGTTTTCAACAATTTCGAGTTTCACTAAGATGTCAATAGGAATGGTCATAGAAATGTTTGCTAAGTTCAATTCAGAATCAGAATTCATGAGAGGATTCCAGGGTTCATTAACATAATCAACAGTAAAAATGGAGGAAAAATCTATTTCAAAGTGATCAAGATCAAGTAAAAACGAGGATGGATGATGTAGATCTTCCCATGGTAATTCATCTATGGACAAAAAATCACGAATATGCTCATCAGTAGTGAATACTTGTTGAACAGGATCCAGAACTGGTGTCGAAGCTGAGCTCGATATAGAAATTGATTCCTCAATGATCACATTCACTAGATCAAGTTCGGTTGAAGGAGTGTTAGTCATTAGTATTTTTTCATGTTTTGATGACTATATTCCTTGGCTGAGTTCTCTAGAAGCTAATCTCAATTTTTCAACTTGTCATCCATAAAGCACCTCAAACAAATTTTTGTCTTCCTACCCCTCCTTTTCAGCCTATGATGATAATATTCTTCAGTTTCCCTACCTATCATAATTGAGCAAAGCCTCCCTGTCTATAATTGTTATAAATTTGTCTCTGATGCCGGGTAAAAACCCACAGTCCCCACATTCTTGTGCATGTAAATTCACCTCCAAAATTCTTGTCCCAGTTAGATCCACAATCTGGGAAAACTTAACATGTTCTAATTTCTGAACTAGCAATTTAAATAATTAATTTGGGAGCTTTAATATCTCAATCCGAGATTGATATATTAAATTAAATTCCTCCTTTAGTTATGAAACCACACACCACAGCCCAGACTTTAACAATACTGAAGCTTTCTCTTCAAGGTTATAAAAGCCCCAAGGCTTATATTATACCTTTTTATTTTAACCAAATATTCAATCTTCAATGAAAAACTTCTTATCAAAGGTTATGAAATCCTATATGTATATAGCAACCCACATACAGAATTAAGCCAAGGTCAACATTACTAATGCCTTCGACCTTTGATTTGTGGAAATGTAAACATATGTATAAAGGACCTTGGGATAAAACCCAATTCGTATACCTCCCTTCCTTGACATTCCACTATCACTTTATAACACCGCTAGGTCAATTACATGAGTGAACCTTACCTTTTAACATATGATTGTGCAAATATATATATATCAGGGCCATGCCTTATTCATCGCATATCCACCATTCACTAAGGCTTAACGCTTATAATTCGACTGCATGTCCAATTATATTGTTTGTTACTCCCAACGTATATTAACCCAACTTGATTGAAATCAAATGCCAATCATAAACCAACGCTTGGGCCCACGGAACATAATGTATCTCTGAACTATTTCCCGTGAAATTATCCAGTGCGAATGTTGTCGATCTATTTCTCAGCAGATCGGATGGACCAGAATGATATCGCGCTTTTTCAAAGGCCGGACATTAACACTTCAAATTTGCACAATGGAAGTGGTTTTTCCAAAACACTTATGGACACGCATCGTCCCATTTGTGGAATCACGTTAATTTCTTTAAATCCACTTACCACCTTTTAACTTGCGTGAAAACTACCTTTCACCTCCAAAAAATCTTACACGGTTCCTGCATGGTTCCACTGTTCTTCAAGGTTCTACTTCTCTGTCGCATACAATTTCGCCTCTTTCGTTTGCAATCCCGGTTCAACACAAGGTTCTTCACTATTGCGCTCTTTTTAAAACCGTCTTCGTCGCTACGATCTTGTGGCTTTTAACTCCCTTGATATCAAATCATATGAAACAAACAGAGTTTCGATTACAACATAAATATCGGAGGGGTAAGTGATTGCGTCATCCATCATCGATTCTCTCAGTTGTAACTATAACACTAAGGTCCGTATCGATTATTATGAATCAAATACAACAAATTTCATGTGGGCTCTTATTAGTATCAGAGAATATATCTAATATGATCAGGACTCCTTCACCCAAAATAAATCAACACTTAATTTAGACAGAGGGACATGGATTCAACTTGCATTCGGGAAACATAGGCTTTCAACTAAGACCAGCACTCTAATTGCAACCAGTTTGAGCAAGACCATATCCAGACCCCTCTTTCATAGAGATTCGACTCACACTCAATCTCTTACACACTTAATTTAACACTAGCATGAATTATTCATAATGCCTGTGACCAAATTCACCCACATTCTATTTAATGCAGGAAATTCATTAATTTTTGTTCACGAAGTACTAAAACAATTACATATCTCACATAGTTCAGAACCAGTTTCTTTCATATATATATGACAGAAATTACTTACAACTTCTGCTCCTCCACCAGATATTAAAATCAATATTGCCCTTCTCCTATACTCTGTCTCCTCTATAGTTCTATGTAGCTCTATGCATGTTTTTTTTTTTGCAGCCCCCCTTGGAGTCTGACATAGAGGTTTATTTTTATACAACTGCTACAACGAATCGATTCCAATTCTTTGATGACTAAAAAAAACTCTGTAAATTCCCAAACTACTGAATTTAGACTAGAACCTAAACAAAAACTGACTATATCTTTATGTGCCCACTAAACATTGGGGCAGTTACATTTTTCTCCAGATTTAACTAAAAAACACTCAATTTATTCAATAATGACCTGAGAAAGTAAAATATAAGACCCCCTATGTCTATCTATATAAAAAATATTTTCTTGGGCCTAATTCCCCTGCATCAGACTCCCTAGGTTAAAATGGTTCATGATCTCCTGATCATGTGCTTTCATATTTGTTTACCTGGATCCCACACTTTGTTCTACAACTGGCCATCTGTTGCAGTGTTCTTCTTTTGCATTCCTCTTGGCTTCGATATCTTATTTTGTCTCTTTCCACTTGCTAAGCTTTCACAGTTTGTGACTATCTTTCCCTTGCTGCTACTATTCCTTTGTTTCCTTGTTCTTGTCTTTTTCCCAGACACTCTCACCATCAGTCTTCTTATAAATTCAATTTCTCTGTCTAATCTGTCTTCTGACTGCTGGACACTGTTCACCCTTGATTTTTGAATTTCTACTTCCTCTTGTTGTGATCTCTTGCTTGCTGTAGTTCTTCCTACTACCATGATTACTTCAACTATGTCTGTATCTCTTCTTACTGCTACCGAATCATCCATACCCTCTTTTCTTCTGCTATAGAAAAATTCTTCTTGACTGTCAAATGTGACAATCTCTCCTCTCTCTGAATTGAGCAATTCTTCAGACTGGTATTTAAATTTCTAGTCATTGTCATCATCTCTTTTCTTCTTCTGGACTAACCATGCCTTAGTCCTTCTTTCATCTCTTGTAGTCATAAAAAAAACACCAAAATTATAAAAACTTGGTGTTTCTTCCTCCTCTTCTGGCAACACTTCAATTTTTTGCTCCAACATTTCCTCCAGCAACACTCCAAGCTATTTTTTTGCTATTTCACTCTCTTCTCTGGATGTTTTCTGCAAACATTTCAACCACTTATTTTGTGCTTGTCTCACATCATCAGCATGTTGTAATTTGAATTCATCATGTTCTTCTTCTTCTGCCTTGGCAATCTTCAGCAATTGCCTTCCTTCTTCTTGAATCATTTCAAGCTCTTCAAGTAGCACATTCTTATCTTCGATCAGAGTAAAAATCTGATTCTCCATTCTTGTAGCAGCCCCAAAATTCTGTCTTGTAGTCTTCTCTTGGCCACTCAAACAAGCCAAATCTTCTCTACTACCAATAGCAACCAATTTCTCCACATGAGAAATGACTGTCTCATCTTCTTTCAACTGCTCCTTCACACTCTGCAATCCCCAATTATGAAATCGAGGTTATCCTCTCTGAATAGGATCTTGCTGATTTAAGAACTTAATTTCCTCATTCCATGGATTGAAACCTTCCACAAAATTCTTTTCCTCATTCAATTGACTGCCCAATGCTGTCAACTTATCTTCATCATCAACAGAATATGCATTCACAAAACAATTGTCAAAACAAAAGTCATAAGGCCTCAGCCCCTTTCTCTCCTCTGTCAGCATTTTAGTATGTTGTCCTAAATTTCCTCCACTCTCAGTCAGCACATTAGTATGCTGATTCTAATTCTTCAAACAATTCTTGAGATTTTTAGCTAGTCTCTCCTCTGCATCATCCTCTTCAAGGATGTCCCTCTACTCTAGTTCATAAAAATGGACTTTCTCCTTCTCGTTCATCTCTGTCCTTACAATCTAAACACCTTCTCTCTATGGTTCTGTCCTCTACTCAAGAACACCTAACTCATGCCACAATCCGGGCATCTCATCTGAAGAAACATTTTCACAATCTTCATAAGTCAAGTTTCTTGCTGCCACTATCTCTTCAACCTTCACCTGAATAGAATTCCGATCTTCTATCTCTAAAAAAAATTAAGTCATTTGTCCATCATTATTCACTCAGACATTTAACAAAATCAGTCTGTCATTATCATCATTAATGAAAAATTCATCACTATCAAACACAATTGTCATGTCCTCATTGAAGTAATCCCTTTCATAAAACAAGGAATTTATGAATTCCTTTTGCTAGAAAAACACAATCTGATCTTCATCTGAAAGATACTCATCATACTTTACTTGGAAACATTCAGATTCTTTTACCATAGCTTCATCACACGAGCTGTCTTCACCAATACCTGCATTCATACACAACTTGTCAATTTTAAAAACATAATACCCCATGGTCTCATTTGATGAATCAATCATCAACTCTTCTTGTTGTCCCAAGTCTTCTATAAACTCCAGAGATTCGTCAATGGTCTTCTCTTCAGTCTCCTCAAGCTATTCAAATTCCAGCTTCTGACCATCATCATAATTCAAATCTCCTCTGCATCCAATATGTTGGAAAGCAAAACCTTTCTCCAACTATGCATGGACATTCTCAAAACATCTCGCGGCTCCATTTTCTTCCTTGGTGACAACATTAGCAGTTTCTCCTTCTTCACATGTTTTTCCTGCAAAAATACAAAATATGTCATATGTAAGGCTCTTGGACCCCGTGGTCCTACTTGAAGCTTCATTCTTCAAGTCCTTCTCCAGATAATCAATCACTCTGAGTATTTCCTCCTTCCGCTAAGAATTTGTCATTTGCTCTTTCTTCCTTTGTAGCCTTTGCAACTTTGCCTTCTTCTTCATGAGCCAAAAAACTCTCTGGTTTTCCTCTATCATCCTCTTCAGTTCATAAATCTGCTTACTGATCTCAGTTATCTCTTTCCAATACTCTTCATCAGTGAGTTTCTTCCTCATGCCATTTGCTTTGGCACCTTCCCTCACTCTTCTGTTGTGGCCTCTCTCAGAACCTCTGCAATCTCTGCTATGGATGTCAGTAGCCATTTTCCCCTTCAGGAATTCTTCACTCACAAGCTGCACTAAGCCTCTACAACAAAAAACTCTCTTGCTGCAACTTTTCTCACCAATCCCTTTGTCTAGATCCAACTTTTGGCAACTACAGGTCCCCTATCTGCTGGAACCTTCTGAGCACTCTCTTCTGCTCTCCCTAGGCTTCACTCTACAACTTATCAAGAACACAAATGTTCTTCTTTAATCCAAGCTCAGTTCGGAATCCTCCAGGTTCTACCACACTTCTTCCACTCAGAATCCCTTGCTGGAATCTTCTAGACTGCTCTCAAAGCTGTGATCTGCTTCTTGCTGAGATTCCTTCCTCAATTTCTTGCACTCTTCATTTCGCAAACAATACCTTCAAACCATAGTTCAAATATGCTCATCAACTCACCTCCCAAGATCGATGAATGATCTTGCTTCCTCCTTCACCTGCACTGCATCTCTATCTTCTGCAATATTCAAAATATTTTGTCTTCAACTCTAGATTCTGTACATCTGGAGACCCTCATTATATGTCAAATCACATCTACAATTTCTTTGTTAAACACATTTAAAAATCAAACTTTTCTTTCCTGTTTCAGTAGATGTGCATTTCAAAAATAAATTCTCAAAGAGCTATTTCAATTCAAGCTCTGATACCATTATGATGCAGAGTAAAAACCCACAGTACCCACATTCCTATGCATGTAAATGTACCTCCAAAATTCTTGTCACAGTCAGATCCACAATCTGGGAAAACTCAACATGTTCTAATTTTTGAACTGGAAATTTAAATAATTAATCTGGGAGCTTTAATATCTCAATCTGAGATTGAGATATTAAATTAAATTCCTCCTTTAGTTATGAAACCACATGCCTTAGCCCAGGCTTTAACAATACGGAAGCTTTCTCTTCAAGTTTATAAAAGCCCCAAGGCTTATATTATGCCCTTTTATTTTAACCCAATATTCAATATTCAATGCGGAACTTCTTATCAAAGGTTATGAAATCCTATATGTATATAGCAACCCACATACAGAATTAAGCCAAGGTCAACATTACTTACGCCTTCGGCCTTTGATTTGCGTAAATGTAAACATATATATATAAACAACCTTGGGATAAAACCCAATTCGTATACCTCCCTTCCTTGACATTCCACTGTCACTTTATAACACCACTCAATCAATTACATGACTGAACCTTACCTTTTAACATATGATTGTGCAACTATATACATATCGGGGCCACACCTTATTCATCACATATCCACCATTCACTAAGGCTTAATGCTTATAATTCGACCGCATGTCCAATTATATTGTTTTTTTCTCCCAACGTATATTAACCCAACTTGATTGAAATCAAATGCTAATCATAAACCAGCTCTTGGGCCCACGCAACATAACGTATCTCTAAAATATTTCTCGTGCAATTATCCAGCAAGAATGTTGTCGATCTATTGCTTAGCGGATCAGACAGACCAAAATGATATCACACTTTTTCAAAGGTCGAACATTAACACTTCAAATTTGCGTGATGGAAGTGGTTTTTCCAAACAACTTATGGACACGCATCATCCCATTTTTGGAATCGAGTTAATTTATTCAAATCCAATTACCACCTTTTGACTTGCGTGAAAACCACCTTTCACCTCCAAAACATCTTACACGGTTCTTGCATGGTTCCACTGTGCTTCAAGGTTCCGCTTCTCTGTCGCATACAATTTCACCTCTTTCGTTTGCAATCCCGGTGCAACACAAGGTTCTTCACTGTTGCACTCTTTTTAAAATCGTCTCCGCTGCTACGATGTTGTGGCTTTGAACTCCCTTGATATCAAGTCAAATTAAACAAATAGAGTTTCGATTACAACATAAATATCAGAGGGGAAAGTCATTACGTCCTCCATCGTTGATTCTCTAAGTTGTAAACATAACACTAAGGTCGGTATTGATTATTATGAATTGAATACAAAAAATTTCATGTGGGCTCTTATCAATATCATATAAGATATCTAATACGATCAGGATTCCTTCACCCAAAATAAATGCGCACTTAGTTTAGATAGAGGGACTTGGATTCAACTTGCATTTGGGAAACATAAGCTTTCAACTAAGACCGACACTCTAATTGTAACCATTCCGAGTAGGACCATATCCAGACCCCTCTTTCATAGATATTGGACTCACACTTAATCTCTTACACACTCAATTTAACACTGGCATGAATTATTCATAATTCCTATGACCAAATTCACCCACATTATATTTAATGCAGGAAATTCTTTAATTTTTGTTCACGAAGTACTGAAACAATTACATATCTCACAGAATTCAGAACCAGTTTCTTTCATATATATCCAAAATAAATTACTTACAATTTTTGGTCCTTAGCCAGATATTCAAATCAATATGGCCCTTCTCCTCTATAGTTCTATGCACCTCTATGCAGTTTTTTTTTTGCAGCCCCCCTTGGACTCTACCACAGAGATTTAATTTTATACAATTGCTACAATGAATTGATTCCAATTCTTTGATGACTCAACAAAACTCTGTAAATTCCCACACTCCTGACTTTTGACTAGACCCTAAATAGAAACTGAATATCTCTTCATGTGCCCACTAATCATTCGGGCAATTACATTTTTCTCCAGATTTAACTGAAAATCACTCAAATTATTCAATAATGACTTGAGCAAGTAAAATATAAGACCCCATATGTCTATCTATATACAAAATATTTTCTTGGGCCTAATGCCCCTGCATCAGTCTCTCTACCATCAAAATCCTTTATTTTTCATACAACCCACTGTCCAACATTTGAAAAAGTGACTACCCCTCAATCCCTAATCATCATGTCATGTGATAACCTACTCATGCCTAAGAAGCCATTCAAGAGCTGTGACAAAATTTGTAGGTCTAAATGGTGGTGTTTTAGGGAAAACCTCTTGGCAAGACTGTTTTGAGCCAAAAACCTGTCGTCAATATCAGTTAGCCATCATGTCTTATTATTTGTCAAAACAAAACCCTTGTCTATCCCTAGGTCATGCACCATCAAAGTGGTCACCTTGTTTTGTTTCAAGAAAGACTAAAAAAATTTCAATTCAAGAATAAATATTGAAAGAAGTTCCATGACTAAAGAAAAAGGATTATTTCAAGCATGATTTCATGATACGTCAAGAAGGCTCTCCAAGGATCAAAATTCATATATCAATGCATCTCTGAAGGGGTGTACAGATTGATGACACTAAGAAAAGTGTGAGTAAAAGGAGCACCTCAGGAGAAGGCTTCATGTTTTGTTAGTTTACTATGGAAGTTAGAGAAAGTGCAGATTGTGGCCAGCCCTACAAATCAGCCTTATGCAACCAACGGTGATAGTCTTCTATCAAAAAGAGCTTTAAAGCAAATTAGGAATCATAGTGAAGGTATAAGGACAACTGCTTCTTATACCTTATCATGAACTTAACTTTGAAATACTGTCACAAACAATTTCACTACCCTTGAAAACACAGTCAAGGGAAAGAGTTAGTTCAAAGATACATCATAGTGAGCACTCACCATTTACAAACCACATTATTTACTCCTGAAGATTCACAGTGATTTTATCAAAAAGGGATATACATTACTGAGAAGTCCTCATAAAGAAAAGGGAATTATGATTCAAATGATTTCATCAAGGCTAAATACCAAAGATTCACTCTTGCCTTCTATTTTTTTATTTTTTCAAACAAACAGATAGGGATCACAGTTTTGAAATGAATGAAGTTTTATAGTTTTAAGGACCTCCATCAGTAAATAAGTAGGGGGCCTTATAGTAGGTCTGAAGGGTCACAAAGACTGTGTTTTAGAAGCCTCCTTCAAAATATAGGTAGAGGGTAAAGGCACAGTCTCATAGGGTTCAGATTTGGAACAGGTAGCCTTTTTGAAGGGTTAACACTGTTAGATTAAGGGCCTTCTTCCAGAGAAGAAAGGGCACCCCTCACAGTCCTAAAGAAGCCTCCATTGAATGACAAGCACATGATCTCTTTTAAGTAATAAACATATTTTGTATAAAGAGCTGCAAACAATTTGTTCATGAAAATTCTTCAGTTTGTTAACAGAGGTCAAAAAAGTGCCCATGCAGTTTGTCAAACATTTCCTCCTTCATGATAAGTAGAGGGCCCACGGACAACTTGTTCAAAAATAGTCTTCAAATGATAAACAGAGATGAAAGAAAACTTTGTGTTTACAGGGCCTCCTTCAATTATGAGAAGATGGTAAGAACACAGTTTTTCAAGTGCCTCCCTCAGTAACAAGTAGAGGGCAACACTTTTCTTACAATGCTATACCTTTCATTAAAAAGAGAATGGGTTAAAGACTTTTTAAAGAAAGGGCTAAAGTTCAAGGGCTTGCAGAGATAAGCAAGACACAATTTTTTCATAGGACTAAAATTTAGTTAAAGAAGTCCTTCACTAATAAGCAGAGATAAACAAAACACAGTTTTGAGAAGGACAACTTAAAGGATATAAATCAGTTGTAAAAAAGGTGCCCACCTTCTCTTTCCAAAAGCACAAAGGAAAAAAAATAAAAGCTCACCAAAGGGAGAGAAAGAATCTTTCGAAAGAATTTTTAAAAGATCTATAAAAGCTCTCAAAGTGGAAGTTTACTTTTTATTGTGCAAACAGACAGAAGAGGAATGATTTTTCAAACCTTGGGCAAGTAGTTTGCAATTTTTTTAAGAAGCGACGCATCTGTAGCCAGACGTGACATGCCTGTAAGATAGCATGACGTGCCTGCATTCTTCGACCAACCTGCCCCGCTCGGCGTTCAGAGGGGGCCCAACGCCTGACCCGACAACACCCACAGCGGCGTGTAGGTGCTACGTGCCTATGCACAGGAGCATAGTACCTCTCAAGAGTCCTCCAATTCACCACAAATTGGATTTTTTGCACACGGAATTTATCTCCAAAAGCAGCCAACACATTTTCAAGAGGTATTTCTTGTTTTCCTTGCCTAAGTCTTTGATTTTGAGAGATGTTTAGAATCAATTTTATTAATAAAAAGACACAATCTAATGAACGGGAGAACACAATTTGTTCTAAAAAATGTCATGTTTATTAAGAGACAAAAAGATAGTGATTGAGGAAAAGCACCTATTATCAGTTTACAGATCTTTTTTGGTGTAAGAGATTAAAAGACAAAACTTAGCGATTTCAAAGAAGAAAAAGCACAGTTCTTAAGAAGGAAACTTATTTTCATTAAAAATAACTTGTTTTCTAGTTAAGAAATAAATACAGTGCTGAAAGAAGAGTTCTATTTTTTAGTTCATTTGAAAAGCCTATTTTGGTAAGAGAGTGAAGGAAAGTCTAAATATCTATGCCTCCAAAGAAGGTAAACAAGGGTGGATTTCACAAAAGGTTTGAGCCTATTAAAACTCAGGAAATAAATGACTCCCCTTCGATTCTTTTCAACTTCCATGAGGTAGGGTGCCTTGATTTTTGCCAAAAAGTCCAAAAGGTCACCAATCACCCTCCCTTGACACAATTTTTTGGCTTGAGGCTGCAAGGAAAACATGTTCACATAGCAGGCCTTGATTTTGTTCTCACTCATAGGTCAGTGTCAAGGGCCACCAAGATTCCCTATCTCGGTGATAAATGATTCAAAAAATCCTACTTGGACCTAGGCCACTACAAGCCCTTCTTGAAACCAACTTACCAAAATTAATGCAAGGATATTTTCCCATTTTCTCATCTATTGAACAATTATGCACCCCTCAGGAAAACCATCATGAGATATTTCACATGTGAGGGGAGGTATTCTTGAGTTTATTCCTATCATGTCAGACTTCTAATCCATTTCACTCAGACTTAGATGTTGAATCTTCCTTTCTTCCTCTGCAAAAGCATAGACAAGATGTCCTCCTTGGTACAAAAGAAACCTCATGCTCAGCAAAAAGCTAGTCTTTTCCATCATTCTCTAATCAAAATCATCATCCTTCACTAGTTGAAAAGAAAGGAGTTTTTTGGGAGGCTTTCATTTCTCATCTAGATTTTACTACTACCTCTTCATCTCATGGCCCATCTCATATGTCCTCCTCACCCTCCACTCACTATGTCTCCCCTTCACCTAGTCAATATACCCCTCAAAAGCAAACATCACATATGAGTGACAGTGAAAAAGAGCAGTCTCATGAAATCAGGCATGAAGCTAGTGATGATAAGGAAGTCAGTGGAACTCAAAAAAGTAGTGAGGAAGAAGAACAAAGCATACCTAAGCAGAGCAGTGAAAATGAGCATGGGGACAACCCACATATAACTAGTGAGTATGAAGAACAAACTGAAGAGCAACAGGGTAGTGATGATGAAGAGGAAAGGGAAGAGGTTCAAAGCAGTGATGAGAAATAGAGTGACTATCACCATGAAAGAAATCAAAGTGGTAGTAAGCATAGTGACAATCCTCAAGAAAGAAATAATGATGAGGAACACAAAAGTCCTCAACAAAGTCATGAAACCAATCAAAGGGACTGTGAAAAAAGCGCCTCCCAGCAAAGTAGTGACCATGGTGGCAGCCCAAACACAGAGTCTAAGGAAAACAATGAAGATAATGGAAGCCTGCAAAATGACAATGAAGACAGTCATGATGGAAGTAGGTCTTGTGAAAAAATTGAAAACAGTGAGCATGGTAAAGGTAACACACAAGAAGAAGTTCAATACAATGATGGTAAGGTTGGAAGCCTAGAACAATTTCAAAATGGTGAGGGAGGTGACAGCATGCAAAATGACAAATAAAATAGTCATAATGAAGGCATGCCTCAACAAATTCAAGACAGTAAGGAGGGTAAACAAGGTAGTCCATAGACAGGCAGTGAGGATAATCAAGCACCAAAAAGAGATGATAAAGCTAACAGCCCCAAACAAACTCAAAATAGTGAGGAAAATAGTGAACAAGGTAGAAAAGCAAGTGATGATGGATGCAACAGTGTAAAGGATAAAGTTGAACAAGTGCTAGTAATAAAACATCCTCTCTCTTCTCCTCAACACAACCAAGAACATGTGCTTGCTGCCTCTCCTAGGCAAGGGGCCATGATTCATTCCTCGAAAGCACCAAAGGCTAAAAACACCAAATCTGCAAAGAAGAAAATCACTCCAGCAGTTACTAGTAATGTCACTAGGGTGCTAAGGAGTAGAGGCAAACTTCCTAAGAAGAATATTATTGAATTTCCAAAGAGAAAAGGAGCAAAGAAGTCTATCCAAAGCAAGGGCAAAGAAAAATTTGAACAGCAGGAGAGTAGCCATGAACAAAAAAGAGTGTTTGACATCATACAAATAGATAGTGATGTTGGATATTATGAAGCCAGAATCCTTGACTCACTTTTGTGAAACAGAGAAGCCCAAATCCAAGACTTATAAACTGATCTAGAAAGGTTGAAGGACCTGATACACTTTCTACAAATGAAAAATAAACAAATGAGTTGGAAAATGGCAATTTATGAGGCCCGACCATTCAAATACCAAAGGGAAGCATACAAAGCACAAGTCAAGATTGAAGAGTATATGGTCGAATTTGACTATATTGAGGAAGAAGAGCAGCCAGTAATAAAAAGGCCTAGGACTGTGGGTCTTAGGAAAGCTTTGGAGAAACAGAGGGAAGAAGAAGCAACCCTTGCTCGATCATATCCTCTCACACAATTTCTTGCCCAAGAGATAGAAAATGATAAATAACCATGGCTTGAAAGATCCAACAAGCATTTGGAGGAAAAATTAGACAAGGAAAACAAAGACTTGGCTTTTCAAAGGAAGATGACGGGGCATTACAAGAAATTGAATCAATTTTCCCGAAGAAAACTCAAACTTGCCCAAGAAAGGCTCAAAAATGCCCAAAGGAGGCACCCAGTGAAAAAAGGGGAAAAAGACATATGTAGGCTTGAAATATTGGCCTCAGATTCCTTGCATGCTTCGAAGAAGCCATAAGGGGTTTTCTCACAAAAATTGAGCAAATTTTGACATGATTTTCTTTTTGTGTTTTTTGGCCCTAATTGCACATTTTTCTAGGCACTACCATGTTTGCTAGGAGCATCCTCAACTCATGAAAGTCATTTTTTTGAATGTATTAAATTTAGATGCATCCACTCACAAATTTTCAGATCAAAAGAAGGTGTTTTGGTCCCCAAAAGAGGCAAAAATTAGTCAAAATTCACCTTTCTGCCTCACATATCAGCAGATCAGACCCTCCTGGGTTTTTTCACTCAGTCCACCTTTTTGCGGACTTTTGTGGATCATTTTGAGAAAAATAAAGTAGTTCCAAATACTAGACATCCAGGGCTTTCCAATAAGCTATCCTGGGCCTCATTCCGACATTGGGAAGTCCCTAAAAAGCTATCTACAAAACAAGCTTCTTTCTGCTGCTACGCTCCTGAAGCATGTTGGGTAAAAACACAATTTTCTAAAGATGGCCATCCAAATGCGCGTTAAGCTATTTTTAACTCCATGTCAGAGGTTAGAAGTCTATTTTCTTTCTATTATTATATTAAATATATATTTTTGAAGATATTTTATTCCTTGGGCTTCGTAAAGCCTCAAGGACAAAATCAGATATTTGTATTAGACCAATGGCCTTCTAGTTGCTCTAGGAGGGTTTATTCCTCATTAGCCTATATAATCCAAGAGGAATCATTGTAACCAGAGGCTGAACTTGATTTTATAGAAAAATACGTAGCATTATGAGCTTTGAATAAATACTTGTCTCATGAAGTGGATGATCAATTACTTGACTTTGATGGTGGAGGAGGATTGTATGTAGGATTCCATGGCTTCGTGAATGGTATTTTGTTCCTTATCTGTTATGTTTTCTTAGTTTATCATAAATGTTTTCAAGATTCTTTCTTGCTGTAGTTTAGTAAATAATTTTGATATATGCCCATGGAGGCACCTCAAACTTTTTGATTCATTACAGCTTAAATTTCTTTATCTTTCTTGGTTATGTCAAAGAATTCTTAATTTCTCTTTGGTACCCTAAGAACTTGTTACTTATTTCATTAATCGTTATTATGTATGATGTCTAGTATGATTCATGGTATGCCCTACTTACTCATAGCTAATAAAAACTCCATTTCTGTAATCTCTCTCTGAATTATTGGTTGTCTTAGTTAAGTCAAAGAGGTCTTGTTTCGATCTTGCCATTTTTCCATGCTTTGCAATCTTATTTCAAAGTTCCTGATAGCTCAAGATATGATGTTTAGGAGTTCCTTTTTCATATATTGAGTTGTTTATTTTTCTTATTTGTTTTCCCAAATTTTTGAAGGTGATTTTCCCAAAGTTATAGGGTCTTATACTTCTATGCATCACCTGATTGTTTATATTCTGCATCTATAAGTTTGAGTTTCATTTATAGTGATTAATGGTTAGCCCTGCCACATGAATTCTTGTTGTTTAACTATTTATGCTTAAAACCTCTTTGTATTTCACAAAATTAGTGTCCATCTCATTTCACTTTCACCCAAAGAATCCATCTATCTAGACCAAATCAGCCCTGTAGGAATACCTTGTCCACCATTGAGATAGTCTCGACCTTATTGACCCCATAGCCCAGTTGATTTTATGAACTCCATATCTATTGTTGTCCTTTTGATAAAGTTCTCTTCAAAAACCCAAAATAAATAAAAACATACTTAAAAACTAGCCTAAAATCAAATAAACAAAATAAAACAAGTTTACATCTTTTGCATAATAGAGAGATCCCTCTCTGAGTCCAGGAAGGCTAGGTCCTAGGGCTCCAAAGCTTGGCCTGATGTTACCCTGTCATTTGGCTTGCGAATCTGCCAAATCATGAGACTCTAACAAGGAGTATCAAAAAATTACTGTACTGCCTGATATGCCAACTCAAAAAGACTCAAAGGCATCACACCGTCGAAAGAATCTAGTTCTGATTTTGAAGGTACTATCCAAGGATCATAGAAGGAAATAGTACTTGATGTAATCATATTGATGCTAGAAATAGGAGGTGGTACATTGGGAGTAGGCAGGGAAAAAGTTCCCAGTAAAACAAAATCTTTAATTAAACCTACCCCAACATCTTTATAAGGGATAATCATTTTCCCGATATGTTGGATGCTATTAGTAGAGGCCGGGTCAGATGAATAATATGAGAGTTGATCTCCTTTAACGATATTTCCTTTATGAGGAAACATGATGAGATGAAAGATTGATGATACAGTAGCAGTCATGGAATAAGACCAATTGCGATCTAGGAGAAGGCTTTAATCCAGAGGGGCATCAACCACTTCCACATCTAGATTAACAATTTTTCCTTCGACCTCTATAGGTAGATCCTATAAAATACCATACGGTTGGAATCCTATTCCATCAAAAGCTTTGAGGATAGTTAGAGACTGGCTAATTTCCATAGAAACAATTGATTTCCAAGATTTTAACGACATGATATGCATAGAATCCCCTTCATCAAAAATAGTACGAAAGAAAAGTTTGTTTTTGACTATTACCTAAATCTAAAAAGCCATTTGATGACATAGGCGAGGTGTAAAATTTTCTAAATTGAAGATCATTAGGTTCGAATCCTCAAGATCTACAACTCCTATGGCTGACAGTAGTAATTTTCTTTGTGTTGGACATGATTGCAGCACTTCCAAAGCCGACGTTGCTGAAGAGGAAATTGCCAAGTCTTCAAAAATATTGTAGTTCTGAGCTGCTCTTGCATGTGGATTGAAAGCTAATTTATGAAGCACACCTTTAGTAGGCGGTTTGATTACTAAGTCAGGATTTGGTTTCATGATTTGTAATGAATCAAAAACTGCGAGAGGTGTAGTTGAGGTTGAAGTGTAAGTGTCTACTTCTTTACCACCAACGAGACTTTTACTACCATGATCTTGCAATCACGTCGCAACCATAAAGACATCCTCTATTGTATTCGAGGCAGGTCCAATCATGTTACTATCTTGAGTAGGGAAGGGATCCTTCGAGACAGTACATATAGGTGAACCTTTAATGAATTTTGATACCTCGACTCTATGCGGGCACTCTTTAGTAAAATGATCCTCATCAAAGAGTAGACAAGGATAACGAGGTTTTCGTTTATCGTCAGTTGGTTCAGTTTTATCGTTTTTATCTTTTGAAGATGAATTTTTGTTTTCATTCTTCCCTTTATTTTTACCACCCGTTTTAGGTTTGGCTGTAGATGATTCTATAACATGAATATTGGTGGAAGTTTCAATGGAAGAATCTCCTTTAGGTGAATCGGGTAAAGTTATAATATGAGAAGTCGTCTTGAAAGTTTTCTTCTTACTCTTGCTAGTTCTAACAGAACCAATTACACCATTAGCAGCATGAGATCCTAAAGGATTTGTGGTTAACTGACCAGGTCTTTGTAAATCAAGGATTTTGTAGAAATTTGCTGAATAATAATTAATTATCCATCGAGACTATCATGATCACATACAATTCGAATTTATATGCAACACATAATCTCTTCCACTCAGATCATCAAACATGCGAAAATAAAATCAAGCGATAATACATCAAATCATCATACACATTAACACAGTATGTATGGGGAAAGCTTATAGCTGAAAAATCGGTGGCTATTGTGTATATTATAATGGAGAAATCATGTAACAAACTCAGTACAATACTCCTCACAAGTACTCAGTACTATCTCATGAAGTTACACACAATCTAGCTCAGTTTTGAACATGTTATTGGTTCAAAACTCACCGCCAATTGCCTTGCATCTATTGTGCAATCCAGGCCTTTCTATATAGATATCCAAGGTTCGAATATCCTTGGCTTGACAGCGGAATAATCATGGGCAATTCCTCCAAGTGTGGTGCAAATCTCATGCACAACTGATGTCGCCACTGATAGATGTCGCCATCGATAGCTAACTCCACCCTTTCATCTACCTCTTCACTGTCTCATCGAATCGATCATAATCGTAGTGAACTGATGTTCTTGAGTTGAATAATGAGTTACTAATTGAATGAATTACAATAATATTTTTAATACACTTAATTTACAATTAATTGATTAGCTAGCAACCAATACAACTAGTTCAACTAAGTTAAACAGAACACAACTCCACCAACTGTCTCATCAACTCCACCAAACTTCGCCACTTGAGTTCTAACTGAAGTCAACCATGCATCGATGCCATCGTTCCCTTGGAATAGCTAATTCCTCTGCTTTCAGCATGAGCCGTGTAGCTCGAACTCTAAGTGCCTCCGAGAGTAAATTAGCTAGTCTAAATATTATTAAGGTAAATAATATTTGACTTCCCTATTTTAAGGAGAGGCAGTGTAAAAATAGACTTCGACCTATAGGTCCAAAAAATAGAGTCCCATCTATTTTTACCAAAATGACCAATACTCCAAGAATAACATACTGCAATCCCCAGACCATGCTCCATATGTCTAAAAATAGACATAGTCTAAAAATAGACTTTGCGCCAGAATTTGCCTGCGGGCCCACTTAGTGAAGGCGACTTCATTTCACTAAGCTCCATCATCTTCCTGCATTCTCAACACTCCCTCTCAGCAAGATATGGATTATCTGCAACCCCTATCCTGCCTCTGTGGAATTCGAACTTGCTCCTGGTGAGCGCCTTCGTCAGGATGTCGGCATCCTAATCCTCCGTGGGAACATATGAAAGCATCATGATTCTCCGCTGAACACAATCTATGATATGATGGTACCTGATGTCGATGTGTTTGGACCTATCATGAAATACTGGATTAGCCGAGAGTTTAATGCAACTCTGGTTATCACAGTAAATCACTGTAGGCTCCAAATGCAACCCAAACAATCCAACGAGGATCTTCCTCATCCAAATAGCCTCGCATGCAGCCAAGCTAGCTGCCATGTACTCGGCCTCTGCTGAATTGAGTGCCATGGATCTCTGCTTCCTGCTGTACCAGGAAACTGCTGTCGACCCAATGCTGAAAACTCCTCCAGATGTGCTCTTCCGGTCCGTTGGACTCCCTGCCCAATCTGCATCAGTGAAGCCATAAAGCTTCGCTCCATCCTCCTGTCTGTACCATAGACCATATCCCGATGTGCCTCTAATATAGCGCAATACATGCTTGCCTGCCTTCCAAAAGAGCTTGGTAGGCTTAACCATAGCTTGCGAAAGCCGGTTAACTGCATAGCATATATCGGGTCGTGTATTGACCAGATACATAAGCGACCCCACCAACTGTCGATAGACAGTGGCATCCACTACCTCCGCTGAAGTAGCATCCTCCTTCCTCCAACCACTGCATGAGGTCAACAAAGCCACTACATGTTGAACCTTCCGTAACTTCCGGCATACTTTCCTAAGAGACAACAAATCTTCATTGCACGCCAAATCTCCAATCTCAGAAATAAGAAATAGTGTAAGATGCCCAGGTCCTTCATGTCAAACTCCCGTGCAAGATCCTCCTTGTATGAAAGTATCAACTGCTCGTCGCCAGTCAAAATCAGATCATCTACATACAGTACGATGATCAACAGCTTCCCCTCCACCACAATCTGGTACAGGTTTGGATCCGCCTCACTCTTGGAGAATCCAAGACCGGTGAAGTAGCTGTCTATCCGAGTGTACCAAGCACGAGGTGCTTGCTTCAGCCCGTACAGTGCTCTCTTGAGTCGGCACACATGCGACTCACTGCTGAAGATCTCAAAACCTTCAAGCTGCTCTATGTACACCTCCTCCTCAATGACTCTGTTGAGGAATGCAGTATTCACATCCATCTGATGAATGTGCCAACCCATCTACACTGAGAGAGATAGGATGCCTCGTATGGAAGAATACCTTGCGACAGGTGCAAAGGTTTCTTCATAGTCGATCCCCTCGATCTGTGAGAAGTCCCGGGAAACAAATCTTGCCTTGTACTTCTCGACACTCCCGTCAGCAGCTTTCTTCACTTTGTAGATCCATCTCGAACCTACCACTGATTTCCCCACCGGTCCTGGGACAATCTCCCATGCATCGTTCCCCGACGATCGACCATCTTCGATCATGGCATCAACCCATGTGGGTTCCTCCACAGCTTCCTCAAAAGAGGATGGCTCCATCACAACACATTGACTCACAAGAGCCATGTATCCAGTGTACTGATCCAGTGACTGTCTCTGTCTGCGCTGTGCTGTAGGTGGTCCTACAACCTTCTCTGCATCCCGAGCTAGTCGCTCAGCTTCTGTAGTGCGCGTGCGCCCTCTGATGGTTGGTGCTACATGGGTGGTTTCTTCCACCTCTTGAACCTCCTCTTGTGGTTGATCCACATCCGGAAGCTCCTCCTTAGGAACTAACATCTCCTCATCTGTATGCAAGTGTAGCTCCCTCTCAAGCGAACACTGCATGGCTTTCTCCTCCTGAAATTTTATATCCCGTCGCACAACAGTCTTTCGACTGTCTAACAAATACACCCGATAGTTGTGAGGTGTATAAGTGTACCCCACAAATATTCCAACCTCAGCAGTTGGATCCAGCTTCCTTCTTGCATCCTTCATCACATGCATGTAGATAGGAGAACCAAAGATCCGCAAAAGGGAAATATCGGGCCTCTTTCCAGAATAAGCCTCCTCTGGTGTACTCATGCCAAGAACCTTGTGAGGACAACGGTTCTTCAAATACACTACTGTATTGCATGCCTTAGCCCACAAGTGAAGGGGTAGGCCCTGATCATGCAACATCGCCCGTGCAGCACCCACGATCGTTTTGTTCTTCCGCTCAGCCACCCCATTTTGTTGTGGGTTATGGGGTGCGATGAGCTCTCTCCAAATCCCTTCTGTGCTGCAGAACTCCTTGAAGTCAGCCGAGATGAATTCACCACCGTTATCACTCCTTAGAGCAATCACCTTCTTCCCCTACTTCTTCTCGATCAGTGCTTTAAACTCATAGAACTTCGCGAATGTATCGCTCTTCTTCTGCATGAAGAAGATCCAGCACTTTCGAGAGAAATAATCAACAAAGATCACATAATACCTGTGATTTTCTATTGAAGCAACTGAGAAAGGACCACACACGTCTGTGTGAAATCTCTCAAGGATCATCATGGCGCGACTATCCTTCTCATGAAAGGTGGCTTTGATATACTTCCCTAAAGTACACCCCTTGCACTGATCTGACTGCGCAAGGGTGCCCTTAGGAACCCTAGTAGAAATTTGCTGCAGAATCTTCAAAGCTCCATGGTGAAGGTGGCCCAATCTCCTGTGCCACAGTTCGCCCTCATCATCCCGGCTCACCACTTCTCCCGCTTTGCATGCCATAGCTGCGTAGCCATCTACCTGCAACTGATAAAGGTTCTTGGTTCGAACGCCTATCTTCTGGATCTCTCCAGTAGTCTTACTGCACAGGAAGGCTTTTCCTTCGCTGAAGACCACATCATACCCCTTATCCTCCAATATCGCCACAGAGATCAGGTTCTTCTTCAATCCAAGTACATGCATGACATCCCTTAATACAAAGGGTTTACCAGACTCCCTCTGAAAGGATATGGTACTGATACCAGTCGCACTGTATCTACCATCATCGCCCATCTCGATGTGCACACCCAAATCTTTGTCCTCCAGATCTGAGAACAAATCCCGATCTCCCGTCCTATGAAATGATGCACTGCTGTCCAAGAACCACACCGATCCCATCACACTTGAAACCAAGCATGCGATCAGTGAAAAGTCAAGCTCGAACTGTGAAGCCAAAGCTTCTCCATCTGCAGATCTTCCCGCTTGCTTGTTCTTCTTCTTCTTTGGACAATTGGTAGCTTAATGTCCGTGATCATGGCCGTGAAAACACTTCACTTTCGCCATATCCTGCTTCTTGCCCTTTGCACTAGAATGAGATGTTTTCTTACCCTTCTCCTTCTTTGCTTTGGCCACCAAAGCGCAATTTTCTTCATCAGCTCCCTTTGATGAAGATCCATCTCGAGTAGTCCTCCTTATCTCCTCCTGCATGAGATCCGCCCAAAGGCGCTCCCATCCCGGCAGCTTCTCCCGACCATTGAGACTATCTTGATATGAGTGCCAAGCCTTCGGAAGACCAAGGAGAGCCAGGTCGACCATGTCCTCGTCTTCGACAGTCACCCCCACACTTCCCAGCTCATCTCTGCATTGAGTGAACTTCGTGAGGTATTTGGCGATACTGTCGCCTTTCTCCATCTTGATGTTCCCGAGCTTATCTTTGAGCGCCAGCTTCCTTTGGTCACTCTTACTCTGGAATAGATCCGTCAAAGCTTTCCACATTAAATATGGAGTAGCCTTTCCATGCAAGCTGGATACAATATGATCCTTGACGCCCTCCAATAGGATCCTTCGACATTTCGCCATCTTCTTTTGCCATGCATCGACTTCAGCAGGATCAGTGGGCTTTTGGACATCCGTATCTACGAACTCCTTCAGACCATTATCTTCTAATACTGCCTCCATGCGATCCTTCCATGCAACATAATTCGAATTTCCTTCAAGAGCATATTCGAGTCGCAAACCGTTGAAAGACATTTTCAACACTAGCACCAAGAAAACAAAACTGCTGCAAAATTTCGAATTCCACCTCAAAGCTCAACTGCTCTAGATATGTGAGAACAAATTATTTCTAGCACAGAGATCGACTGCAAGGGGCATTTACCATACTTTTCACTTTCCGAAGAAAGATGAATCCGGAGGCTACCTGGCCTGCATGCAGACTCTGTCTACCGAAATAAGTTTGTAATCACTGTGATGATCAATCTCTGCTTCAATAGCTCTGATACCATGTATAAATTTGCTGAATAATAATTGATTATCCACCGAGACTATCTTGATCACATACAATTCGAATTTATATGCAACACATAATCTCTTCCACTCAGATCATCAAACATGCGGAAATAAAATCAAGCGATAACACATCAAATCATCATACACATTAACACAGTATGTATGGGGAAAGCTTATAGCTGAAAACCATGTGGCTATTGTGTATATTATAATGGAGAAATCATGTAACAAACTCAGTACAATACTCCTCACAAGTACTCAGTACTATCTCATGAAGTTACACACAATCTAGCTCAGTTTTGAATAGGTTACTGGTTCAAAACTCACCGCCAATTGCCTTGCCTCTATTGCGCAATCTAGGCCTGTCTATATAGAGATCCAAGGTTCGAATCTCCTTGGCTTGACAGCGCAATCATCATGGGAAATTCCTCCAAGTGTGGTGCAAATCTCATGCACAACTGATGTCACCACCGATAGCTAACTCCACCCTTTCATTTACCTCTTTCACTGGTCTCCACTGAACTGATCATGCACTGTAGTGAACTGATGTGTTCTTGAGTTGAATAATGAGTTACTAATTAATGAATTAAATAATATTTAATTCACTCCACTCATAACTAATTGATTAGCTAGTTAAACTAATCTCAACTAGTTCAACTAAAATAAACCGAACACAACTCCACTAGCTGTCTCATTAACTCCACCAAACTTCTGCCACTGAAGTCCTAACTGAAGTCAACCATGCATGATGCCATCAAACCCTTGGGAATAGCGTAATTCCTCTGTCAGATGCATGAGCCACTTCTATAGCTCGAACTGAAGTGCTCCAAGAGAGTAAACTGAAGTTTATAGTCTAAATATTATTAAGGGTAAATAATATTTGACTTCCCTATTTTAAGGAGAGGCAATCTAAAAATAGACTTCGACCTATAGGTCCAAAAAATAGAGTCCCATATATTTTTACCAACATGACCAATGCTCCAAGAATCTCATACTGCAATCCCCGGACCATGCTCCAAATTTCTAAAAATAGACATAGTCTAAAAATAGAATTTGCGCCAGAATTTGCCTGCGGGCCCACTTAGTGAAGGCGACTTCATTTCACTAAGCTCCATCATCTTGCTGCATTTTCCACAGATTTTTTCATATAGAGTACCTAACTGCATATATACGAGTTCAAGGTACTGAGCTTGAATAATGACTTTCTCTTCTGTAACAACACCTCCTTTGGCCACATCTTCAGTAACATTGGGCAATAATGATTTGATAAACCGTTTAGCCAAAATTTGATCCAGAATAAAGACTTTCGCTAAACGTCTCCTATGACTCCATTCATGAATGTGATCAAATATATACATAGAAGTAGATTTTCTTAATGAGGTCAACAATTCCATGCCATTGTCGTACTTGATAGGTAACTGAAAATGGGTTAAGGAAGCAGTAGCGAGTGCATTAAAGTTATTAAATAAGCCGCATCGTAACTCAATGTACAATTTTGCAGCTAGACTAATGAGAGTTCTCTGAAAAATATGTCACTGAATCGAATCATCGATTAGTGAATTGGATGCACACTAGAGGTGATAAGTCATAACATGATTAGATGGATCTTCTCTGGACTTACCTTAAAACTTTGGAATATCACTCGGCAACCTATTAGGCATCGGCGACCAATACGAAAGATAAAAAATGGGATCATTCGTAAGGCGTGAGAGATCAGGAAAATCTAAATTTCCAATGAATGGTAACCAATGGCTAGGGTCTTGATAGCCTTGTGTGATCAAATCAGTTCCAGGAGGAGGATATCTAGGATATCTTGGAATTGGATTCGCATTGGGAATTGTGAAACCTCCCAGATAACCAGCATTAACTGGACCATGCTGGGGTTGTTGAGGTACTTGATAAGTATACCCAAGATACTACTGATACTGATATTGTGGATTTGTGTAGTATGTACAAATTGATACAGCCCCTGGTACAATTGATAAGTAAATTGTGGTTGACTAGTGAAAATCGTACCAAGAATGCATGTAACCAAGAATGCCAGGAAGAACCTACTGACTGCTGAAGTTGGGATATTTGTGAGGTACAAAGAATCACCCCATGATTATAGTGTGTATTTTCTGAACATTTAGATGATTGTTATGCGACGGGATATAAAATTTGATGAGGGGAAAGTCACGCAGTTGTTGCGTGAGAGGGAGTTGGGCTTGCATGCGGAGGAGGAGCGGTTGGTTCCTAAAGATGAGTCTCTAGATGTGGATCAAACACAAGACGAGGTTGATGGAGTGCAAGAGTCCAATCAAGCAAAGCCAAACATCAGAACTTCCAGAAGGCATACCACAAAAGTTGAGAGGTTGCAACTTGATGCGGCATAGAATGTAGGAGTTCCTAATTCATAGTGTAGACAAAGACCATCTCCTGACTGATTCACTGAATACATGGTTGTCACGAGCAAATGTATTGCGACTGATCCATCTTCCTTTCAAGAAGCAGTGCAGGAGCCCACATGGGTAGATGCAATGGTGGAGGCGTATGACTCCATCGTCAAAAACAATGCTTGGGAAATTCTTCCAAGGCCGGTTGATAAATCACTGGTAGGTTCAAGATGGATCTAAAACGTAAAGCAAGCTGCTAATGGGAGTGTTGAGAAATACAAGGCCATATTTTTGGCCCAGGGCTTCTCACAGATTGAGAGGATTGATTATGAAGAAACCTTTACACCTATTGCATGATATTCTTCCATAAGGACCATCCTTTCTCTCTAAAAGCATATGGGTTGGCACATTCATTAGATGGATGTGAAGATTGTGTTTCTCGATGGGGTCATTGAGGAAGAAGTATATATTGAGCACCCTAAAGGATTTGAGATCTTCAGTAGCGATCCACATGTATGCAGACTCAAAATAGTGTTGTATGGGCTAAAGCAAGCACCCCGTGATTGGTACACTCAGATTGACAACTATTTCACTAGACTTGGCTTCACCAAGAGTGAGGCGGATGCAAACCTATACCAGATTTTGGTGGAGGGCAATATTTCAATCATTGTTTTTTTTTTTGATGATTTAATATTAACTAGTGATGAGCAGCTAATACACTCATGCAAAGAGGACCTTGCAAAGGAGTTCGAGATGAAGGATATGGGCCTCCTTCATTATTTCCTTGGATTGGAAATATGGCAGCGAAATGGTTAAATTTTTGTCTCTCAAGGCAAGTATGTAAGGGAGATACTGGGTAAGTTTCGCATGGAGGGCTGCAAACCCATGGATACTCCTCCTCCAGGAAACAGGAGGAAAGAGGATGCTACATTTGGAGAGGTAGTGGATGCTACTATCTATCAACAATTAATGGGTTCACTAATGTATTTATTGAATACAAAACCTGACATATGCTATGCGGTGAACCAGCTTAGTCAAGCGATGGTTAAGATTACCAAAATCTTTTGGATGGCAGGCAAGCATGTTATGAGATACCTGAGGGGAACATCTGAGTATGGATTGTGGTATAGACATACAGATGAGGTGAAGTTGCATGGCTTCATGGATGTAGATTGGGCACGCAATCCAATAGACAAAACGAGCAAATCAGGAGGGGTCTTCAGTATGAGATCTACAATTGTTTCTTGGTACAATAGGAAATAGAGATCCGTTGCACTCAGTTTAGCGGAAGTAGAATACATGGCAACAAGTCAAGCTACATGTGAGGCTATCTGGATGAGAAATATCCTGGTTGGTTTGTTTGGTTCTCATTTAGATCCTAGAGTGATTCATTGTGATACTCAGAATTGCATTAAACTCTTGATTAATCCTATGTTTCATGATAGATCAAAGGATATAGATATCTGGTATCATCATATCAGAGGTTGTGTGCATCAGAAGATCATGTTGCTTCAGTACATTCCTATGGAGGATAAGGATACAGATATTCTAACGAAGGTGAGCACCAAGAGCAAATTCGAATACCATAGAGACAGGATCGGGGTGAAAGATAATCCCTTTCATGTTCAGAGGGAGTGTTGAGATTCAACAAGATGATGATCCTAGTGAAAATTAAGCACCTACACTAGGTGGGGCCCACAGGTTATTTTTAGGTGCATGTCTGTTTTAGAATGGATGAGCAAATTCTATTTATAGTGGAAGTCTATTTATAGATCCTATGTCTATTTATGTCTGCATGTAGACTATTATTATTTCTTAATAATAGTTGGACAATAAATATTAATCTATTCTCATGGAGCACTTGAAATCAGTTAACTAAAGTGGCAAATGAGTTAGTTGAAGGAATTTTGAGTTCAAAGGTTGGTTGGTGGCACATGCAAGTGGACTTAGTTGTAACTGTGTGATTCGAGGTTATAACAAAGTTGGATGTGTAGTTATGTGAGTTGTAGAGTAGTTTAACTAAGTTAAGTGAGTTAAACTCAGTTGTGGTAGTTGTAACTGAAGATACACTAGTGAGAGATCAGTGAATTAAATATTAAATTAATTCACATGGAGTGATCTCACATGCAACTGAAGATTTACTACTGTTAACTACATGCATGTCAGATCCAGTGGAGACCCAGTTGAGAGGTAGGTGAAAGGAAAAAATGAATATCAGTTGTACTATATTGGATTGCACTCTTGCAAGCCAAACACACATTAGATATGCTCATGAGGATTGCACAGTTAGGGAGGGCATGATTGTATCGAATTGGTCTTTGTAATCAACTTGGATTGTGCAGTGGAGGCAGGCTGTTGTGAGGCAGAAAATTGGCTAAGGCATTTGCCAAATTTCTACATGACAGTGTGAGATGATTTTATATTGTACTGAGAGTTCTTGGAGTAGAGTTTTGTATGAGATTGTTTCATGATTCATGATATATACATAATATATGATAGTGGGGTTTTGATCTTTAAGCTTTCTCGATAAACATCTGTGTTATGTGTGAATGATCTTTCTTCATGTGTTTGCAATTGGCAATCGTGTTTTAAATTCTACAAGAATTTTTGTAGAAACGATTTTTTATTTAAAAGTGGCATATAATTGTTAGATCAAGAGAATCTAGGGAATACATAATTGTTGTATAATTTCTACATAATGCACCAAGATACTCAACGAAAATTAAAAGTTACTAAACCTAAATTATGTACACCTAAAACCCTTTAATGTATGTATTGTTATAACGTAATCAATCCAACCCATAAACAAATATGTCATATACACCTCACTGATTCGTCATAATAGATTGTAGCTGCACCCGCATGGTTCCCTTGAGAAAGTACATTAACCCATCTGCTTTGTTTAGAGCAAAGAATGAAAAAAAAAAAAAGTATAGCACACTATTGCAAACAGATATTCAACAATGGCGTTGAAGATCATTATTGGCCACATAAATGAGGTGTTTCTCGTGTTGCTAAATCGAATAACATGGAAAGCATCATTGAGGCTGCGAGCGACCATTAAACAACGATCATTATATATAATTTCCAAGTTCCCTGGAAGAACCATGGAAATAAGCTTTGGACCTGAATTGCTGATACCATGAGCGAAGGTAGTTGATAGACTCAAACGTAACAAAGGAAAGTATGCGTTTGGGCAATCCATGTTAAAATTTAACCTACTTAAATTAAATTTCGTATTTGTTCATTTGTTTTATTAAGGAAACACCTTAAAACAAGATAACTATTCAAGTGCTTTAAACTTTTTCAATGAGGCATCATCGATTTGATGACTTCACAAACATAAAGAAAAAAGAAAAAACACACCGTCATAAATTCAACGCTTCTATTTCCCATTCCTCCCATGAGAATTCAAATTAACTTGAGACATCTCGGTATATTTCATGTTCATGTGTTAATGCTATGTTTTTATGCGCATAATATTCGAGCCACAGTGACATCTCCATATGTTTCATGAGGCCGACGCATTTATGTTGTTCATTTATGTAGTTAATATTTTAGGGGATATTTAAACGTGGGCGATACCGTTCATTATAATAAGTCATAATTATTCCTTTTGATTTAAAATATCTCCCTACCCGGAAACATTACAACAAAAATCAAACCGTGGTTTGTTTTTTAATTAATATTTCCAACAATAGTAATATCTACACTATTTTATTTAAGATTACTAAAGATATCCAGTTGAAGAGTTAGTTTGTAATTGCGTTGATGAGTTAATTTAAAATCTACAAGACAACATGGGAGGTTAGATGCTAATTTTGAAATGTGAGATATTTTTTAAAATTAATTGGTTTATATTGGAATTTTGTTTATTATTAATAAAATTATGAAAAAAAATAGATAAAAGAAATCATAATATAAATCTCACATTAAAAATTAAAATATATAATACAAAAATAGTACTTAAAATTAATATATATTTATAATATAAATTAAAAAAAAAAATTACGTAAGAATATTTAATTTTAGTTAATAAGCAGACAAAAAATTAACATTTACCATTTAAGAAAATTTGTAATCATGAATATTCACCATGAATATTATTAATTTTTAAAAAGGAATTTTTACAATATTATGAACAATATCCAAAAGAGAATGATAGAGAGAGAGAAGGAGAGAGGGACAAGGAGAGAGGGAAGCAAATTATAATACAATTTATTAATATAATGGGTCCTCTAGGTTTGCGATTATTATGTTATGGATCTAGGCTTTTAATTACTATGCATGGGCCAATACCATGGTCATTGGCTTATCAATACCACATGACCAAAAACCTTAATTTATTTCAAAATAAAAATATTTTACAAATATTTTATTCAAATTAAATCTAAAAGAAAAAAAAGTTTTAATTACCTTTTAGGTATATCTAAAGGCACCATCCTCATTACTACTAAAAATATTCTCTTAGAGATTAAATGAAGGTTTTCATAAATTAGAAATGAGAATAATATAAAGAACAAAGATAGATGCATTTTAACCAAATATCAAAGTAAAGAAAAAAATAAAAGTGACTAACAATGATAGAGGAAAGATAGTGCATAATCTTTTAGTTTTTTTATTATTGTATTTTATTTGACATGATTGATCCAAAATATGGGTTTATTATTTTACAACCAATTATGTTTTATTTTTATTTTATTTAAATAGTTTCTTAAAAAATACACAATGGAGTTATATTTGAGAGAGAGAGAGAGAGAGAGAGAGAGAGAGAGAGAGAGATGGATTTATGGGGAAAGAGAGTGAGGGAAGAACAAAAAAATTGAGAGATAGAGGTGGAGAAAGAGAGGGAGTGATAATCGAGATATGAAGTTGGAATGAGGCAGTGATGAGATGAGGGAAGGGATACAAAAGGAGAGGATAGAGATAAGGGAAGAAGGGGAAGAAAGAGACAGGGAGATGGGAGAGAAAGGGAGAGAGGAGGGAAAAATAGAGGGTAATTGAGAGAAAGGAGAGAGAAAAAGGGGACAAGAGATGGAGTTGGAAGGGGGAAAGAGATGAAGGGAAGAACCAAGACATTGAGAGATAGAAGTGGAGGGAAAGAGGGAGTGATAAGAGAGGGATGGAGATTGAATGAGGAAGACATGAGACAAGGGAAGAGAGAGAAAATGAGAGGATAGAGATAGTGATGCAGGGGCATTAGGCAATAGCCAGCAATGTAGGAGTTTTTCCACATGTTGTGGCTATTGAGGGTTCGAAATTCATCAAACTGTAACAGCCAGGTGTCAATACCTCGGCTGACTATTTTAATTAGACTAGTTAGAGTTGTAGAAGTCGGACAGTCGGGTTCGATCCAGCTGTCAGTTTAGTTAGTTGAATTATTTAGAATTTTGATTTCCAAAATGGTCCTCACAGAGGAACCGAAGAGACACACTGTAATGTATATAATTTCTTCGAATGTATGAAAAAAGGGGGTGGTGAGAGATTTCAGACTAAACTCTGTGTGTTAAAATTGTTTCCAGTTAGACAATTTCTGAGCTTGGTTGCCATCGGGAAGAACCAATGTTTGTCTATAAAAAGGATTGTTTAATTGCGAAGCAATAAATTTCTGCATCTGTATTAAATTTCTGAGTCGAGCTCCTATTTCGACTCTGAATTTAACCGTCTGTTGTTCCCTCCTATTCGTGGTCTGAATAGCCTGGGAGTCCATCTCAACCATAGGCGAGAGTGGGTATGGAAAGCCGGATTAATATTGGTGGAATCCCCGTATAAAGAAACAAACCTGTTTTATTGTATAATTGCTATAAGTTCTGTTTAATAGACCGTGTCGAACCTGGGTTAATCATACAATGGAACCGATGGAACCATAGTTAAGCACAGTAGTGAGAAAACCAGAGAGGATTTACATAGGCGGATTTCCCCGTTCCGCACCACTCTTGGTACGGAGGCGGTATTGACGGGAAGGCAGCGATTCCATAGGGAATCTGCCACATGTCCCAAGCGGTTTTCGTTAACATGAAATTTCGCGCGTTAAAATCCGACGGGGGACGCATAGCGAAATGCACCCGAGCCGTTGATTGGGGTGAAGGCCATCAGAAGGTGGACGTTGGACATAGATGCACGAATGATAATCAACGTGAGCGGAAGATAAAAGAGGTACTTTACATACGTTGATTGGTCGACCTATCATAGGAGTGGGACCAGGTCCACGGGCGAGCATACAGTTATATGTTTATGAGCGATAGACTATCGATTTAGGGTTCGAAGGCTGTATTATAAAGTTTTGTACCCAAGGTGCGGGTTATAACTATAAAGACTAAAGATTAAATATTTGTTATAAGGTGTATCAATATACAATTTATGAGGGTTGAATAGTTATTATATGAGCCGGAATTACAATATAACATTCTAAAGCTGCAAATTATATTTATTTATCAATTTTTCTAAAATTGATAAATAACATTGCCGAGTAAAGAAAAGACCACGTAGGAGAAACGAAAGAGAATGGGGTTACAAAAATTAAATTGTTGACAAAGCCATATCATCATTGACCATCCACCCATTGGGCTAACTTTCAGTTGTTACTATGTCATTTATGGTATCAGAGCTGGTTGACGTTGTTTTGATGACATGGCAATCCGAGTTGGTAGAGGTGCTGGCAGGAGAAGACCTGTTGCCAACGCTGAGGTTTTGGGAATGTTGCAGAGGGTCAAGGCCAGACTAGATGCCATGGAACAAAGACAACCTATAGATCCTGAAGACATCAGCGAACCTGAAATAGAAGAAGCAGAAGAAAATGTTGAAATTCCTCCTGACATGAGGCTCCTGAGAACTGTTCTTGGATCTGCAGTTAAGCCCAGAATTGAAGTGTCGAGCTATGTAGGGGGATTGAATCCAGAAGAGCTGGTAGACTGGATAAATGAATTAAACAAGTTCTTCGATTATGAAGAAATAAGTGAAGATAAAAAGGTCAAGTTTGTAGTGACAAAGCTGAAAGGACATGCTGCACTTTGGTGGGATGGAGTGCAGGCAGAAAGGAGGAGAGTTGGAAATAAACCTATCAAGAGCTGGACTAGAATGATGGCTAAACTAAAAGGTAAATTCTTACCCAGTGATTATCAGCTGACATTATATAGACAAATGCAGAACCTGAGACAGAGGTTGCTGACAGTAAAAGAATACACAGACGAATTATACAGAGTGAGCATAAGAGATGGGAAATTTCAAGATACACCAGAGAAGACTGCCAGATATGTGAATGGTCTCAGACTGGAAATCCAAGATGAGATTGGTCTTTTGTCTGCTAAGACAGTGGAAGAGGCGTACCAGATGGCCTTGAAAGCAGAGGAGAAACTCCTGAGGAAATAGTCTGCCAAGAAGAGAGGTACTTTCCATGGGAAGGGAAGTTAGGGTGGTAGAGGAAAGCCTACACCCAAGGATGGAGCTGACAGTAGCTCACCTCAAAATGCATCTACAGAGGATGATTCAAGAGGCAGAAGGGGTTCTTACAGAGGAAGAGGAAGAGGAGGCAGGGACAGGGACAGAGGCAGAGGCAGAGAGATGAGGTGTTATAGATGTCAAGGAGTGGGACACAAGCACTATGAATGCCCAGAGAATGTGAGTGATGGCCCAAGAAATGCTATTGTTTCCCAGGTTGAAGAAGAAGCAGAAATTGAAGAAAAAGTTCTTCCAGAGAGGGGAGAGTCCTTAGTGATTAATAAGGTCCTGTTGAAACAAACCAAAGAAGTCACTGGACCTGCACAAAGGAAGAATTTGTTTAGGAGCATATGCAAAGTCCAAGGGAAATGCTGCCAGCTAATCATTGATAGTGGCAGCACAAACAATTTGGTTTCCACCGAGGTGATAGAAAAACTGAAGCTGAAGACTAGGGAGCACCCCACTCCCTACAGGGTGTCCTAGCTGCACAAAGGGCACCAGCTGATTGTGAAAGAATAGTGTGAGATAGAACTGCAAATGGGCAAATACAAGGACAAGGTTTTGTGTGATGTAATGCCCATATATGTGTGTCATATACTGCTGGGTAGACCTTGGCAATTTGACAGAGCAGCAGTGCATGATGGCAAGAAGAACACTTACAAGTTCTTCAAAGATGGGGTACATCATATATTGATTCCCATGGAAGAAGGAGAGCCATCCAGCAGAGTGATTGATCCAAAGACCTCGTTGCTGAGCGGGAAAGAATATCTATAGAAGATAGAAGAAGAAGAGGTAAGCTTTGCTTTAGTTTGCAAACCAAAAGTGGTTCTTACTTCTACAAAGACTTCTGATTTACCAGTAGAGATACAAGAGATGTTAGACAATTACTGTGACATCGTTGTGGATGATTTACCTAATGAGATGCCACCTGTGAGAAAGATCAGCCATTAGATAGATTTTATCCCCGGTTCAAATCTGCCAAATAAGGCAGCCTACATAATGACTCCGAAGGAAAATGAAGAAATCAGGAGGCAAGTACAGGAATTGATGGACAAAGGACTGATCAGAGAAAGTTTGAGTCCATGTGCAGTACCAGCAGTATTGAGCCCAAATAAAGATGGAGGCTGGAGGATGTGTACTGATTCTAGAGAAATTAATAAGATCACAATCAGGTACAGATTCCCTTTGCCCAGAATTGAGGATTTAATGGACTGTTTGAGTGGTGCTAAATATTTCTCAAAGATAGATTTAAAGAGTGGATACCATCAGATTAGAATTAGAGAGGGTGATGAGTGGAAAACTGCTTTTAAAACAAATGAAGGACTGTATGAATGGATGGTAATGCCTTTTTGGTTGTCAAATGAGCCTAGTACCTTTATGAGACTTATGAATGAAGTATTGAAAGATGTCATTTGTAAATTTGTGATAGTTTATTTGGATGATATATTAGTTTTTAGCAGAACTAGAGAAGAACATTTAAGGCATCTTAATCATGTCTTGAAGAAGCTGCACCAGGAGAAGCTACTGATAAATTTGAAGAAATGTTCATTCATGAAGGAAGAGTTGGTGCATTTGGTTTTCGTTGTCTCCGTAGAAGGATTGAAGATGGACCCAGAAAAGGTTAAGGCAATTTTTGAGTGGCCTTCACCCAGGAATGTTTTTGAGGTAAGAAGTTTCCATGGACTTGCTAGTTTTTACAGAAATTTTATAAGAAACTTCAGTAAGATCAATGCACCCATAATTAAGATAATAAGGAAGAGAAAATAGCCATTTAAGTGAACTGCTGAAGTAGAAAGAAATTTTAAAGTTTTAAAGCAAAAGATAACGGAGAAGCCTGTTTTAATTCTACCTGATTTCACCAAACCATTACAAGTAAAATGTGATGCCAGTGGGGAGGCCATTGGAGCTGTTTTGAGTCAGGATGATAGGCCTGTAGCCTATTTCAGTGAGAATTTGAATGATACTAGGAGAAAGTATTCCTCTTATGAGAAGGAATTCTATGCAATTGTTCAAGCATTGAAGAAGTGGAGACATTATTTGATGTCCAGAGAATTTGTATTATATTCTGACAATCATGCTTTGCAGTATATTGTATAGCATCCCAAGTTGAAACATAAGCATGCTAAATGGGTTGAATATCTCCAAAGTTTTAATTTTGTTTTGAAGCATATAAGTGGCCAAGCTAATAAAGTAGTTGATGCTTTGAGTAGGAGACATTTGCTTGTTCAAGAGACTAATTTTGAAGTTGCAGGATTTGATTTTCTCAAAGAATTGTATAAAACAGATCCTGATTTTAAAGAAGCATTTGAAGCATGTAGTAACCCTGTTCTAACAGATAGAAGTCAGTGGCTGGATTTTTTTCTGCAGGAAGACTTGTTATTCAGAAAGAACCAACTGTGTATACCAAAATGTTACATGAGAGAAAATTTGATCAAAGAAAAGCATAGTGGTGGACTTGCTGGACACTTTGGCACTGACAAGAATTATGAACAGCTGAGTCACTTTTATTTCTGGCCCAACATGAGAATAGAAGTGGACAATTTTGTGAAGAATTGCAAGATTTGTCAATATGCCAAAGGAAGGAGCCAAAATGCAGGATTGTACACTCCCTTACCTATTCCAGATAGGCCTTGGGACATGGTGAGTATGGATTTTGTTCTAGGATTGCCCAAGACTCAGAGAGGGAATGATGCAGTCTTTGTTGTGGTAGACAGATTCTCCAAAATGGCACATTTTATTCCATGCTATAAAACTAGTGATGCCACCCATGTTGCTAACTTGTTTTTCAAACAAGTTGTTAGATTGCATGGGTTGCCCAGGAGTATTGTTTCAGACAGAGACACCAGATTTGTGGGTCACTTTTGGAGGACATTGTGGAAGAAACTTGGTACCAAACTGATTTTCAGCTCATCTTATCATCCTCAGACTGATCGACAAACTGAGGTTGTGAATAGAAGTCTGGGAAATTTGTTGAGGAGTCTTGCAGGAGAGCATCCCAAGCAGTGGGATCATATTTTGCCTCAAGAAAAATATGCATATAATGATTCACCAAACAGTAGCACAGGGCAGAGTCCATTCCATATTGTTTATGGAATGCACCTCAGAGGAATATCAGTGTTAAGAAATCTGGGAAGAGCAGAGCTAAGGAGTGCAGATGGTGAGGAGTTTGCTTCAGAGATCTAGGCCATACATGAACAAGTGAAATAGAAATTACAAGGTAGCAGCATCAAATATAAAAACAGAGCAGACTTGAGAAGAAGAGAAGTTCATTTTGAAGTAGGAGATCAGGTTTTGGCACACTTGAGAAAGGAAAGATTCCCAAAGAAGCAGTACAACAAGTTGAAGTTCAAAAATATTGGGCCATGCAAGATACTTAGGAAGTTTTCTGCAAATGCTTATGAGATTGAATTGCCACCTGATGTTGGAATATCTCCCATTTTCAATGTTGCATATTTGTACAAGTATGAAGATGATGGTGCAGAAGAAGGATCAGCAGACAAGGAGAAGATTGAGTGGAAAGAACAACTACCACCAGCACAACCATTGCAACCAGAAAAGGTATTGGATAAAAGACCTTTCAGGAAGACCAGAGGACAGGAGTACTATCAGTAGTTGATCAAATGGAAGGATAAACCAGAAGAAGATGCCACTTGGATGACTGAAGACATGCTGCAAAGGATGGGAAGATCAGTGGAGGAGCTCATGGACAGGAGCCCATGAGGAAGATTGCCCTCGGGAGTCTGATGCAGGGGCATTAGGCAATAGCCAGCAATGTAGGAGTTTGTCCACATGTTGTGGCTATTGAGGGTTCGAAATTCATCAAACTGTAATAGCGAGGTGTCAATACCTCAGCTGACTGTTTTAATTAGACTAGTTAGAGTTGTAGAAGTCAGACAGTCGGGTTCGATCCAGCTGTCAGTTTAGTTAGTTGAATTATTTAGACTTTTGATTTCCAAAACGGTCCTCATGGAGGAACCAAAGAGACACACTGTAATGTATATAATCTCTTCGAATGTATGAAAAAAGGGGGTGGTGAGAGATTTCAGACTAAACTCTGTGTGTTAAAATTGTTTCCAGTTAAACGATTTCTGAGCTTGGTTGCCATCGGGAAGAACCAATGTTTGTCTATAAAAAGGATTGTTTAATTGCGAAGCAATAGATTTCTGCATCTGTATTAAATTTCTGATTCGAGATGCTATTTTGACTCTGAATTTAACTGTCTGTTGTTCCCTCCTATTCGTGGTCTGAATAGCCTGGGAGTCCATCTCAACCACAAGCGAGAGTGGGTATGGAAAGCTGGATTAATATTGGCGGAATCCCCGTATAAATAAACAAACCTATTTTATTGTATAATTGCTATAAGTTCTGTTTAATAGACCGTGTCGAACTTGGGTTAATCATACAACGGAACCGACGGAACTATAGTTAAGCACAGTAGCGAGAAAAACGGAGCGGATTTACATAGGCGGATTTCCCCATTCCACACCACTCTTGGTATGGAGGCGGTATTGACGAGAAGGTAGCGATTCCATAGGGAATCTTCCACGTGTCCCAAGTGGTTTTCGTTAACGTGAAATTTCGCGCGTTAAAGTCCGACGGGGGATGCGCAGCGAAATGCACCCGAGCCGTTGATCGGGGTGAAGGCCATCAGACGGTGGACATTGGACATAGATGCACGAATGATAATCAACGTGAGTGGATGATAAAAGAGGTACTTTACATATGTTGATTGGTCGACTTATCATAGGAATGGGGCCAGGTCCACGGGCGAGCATACGGTTATATGTTTATGAGCGATAGACTATCGATTTAGGGTTCGAAGGCTATATTATAAAGTTTTGTACCCAAGGTACGGGTTATAACTATAAATACCGAAGATTAAATATTTGTTATAAGGTGTATCAATATACAATTTATAAGGGTTGAATAGTTATTATATGAGCCGGAATTACAATATAACATTCTAAAGCTGACAATTATATTTATTTATCAATTTTTCTAAAATTGATAAATAACATTTCTGAGTAAAGAAAAGACCACGTAGGAGAAACAAAAGAGAATGGGGTTACAAAAATTAAATTGTTGACAAAGCCACATCATCATTGACCATCCACCCATTGGGCTGACTTTCAGTTGTTACTGCGTCAGATAGGGAAAGAAGGGGACAAGAGATACAAGGAGATATATATATGGAGTGGGACAGAGGGCAAGAGAGAGTAAGATAGTGACATAGTTGGATGGTGGCGAGTGTTATGCAGAATTCTAATCTACGGATAAACTAGATTTCCTTGAGTGTGGTGTTCCTTCACTCGGAACAACAAAGGGAAGATAAATTTTATTTTCTCTAAGACAAATAGATAAATAGATAGAATGAGACCTACTTGATATCCTTTTCTCGCATTCTTCTTATTTCCTTGTTTTTGTCGCTCTCAATCTAACTAAACCCACTAGATCGATACCTTCAATCAAGGATAAAAGAAAACAATCAACACACAAATTTACAATATCTATCTATCTTAATTAAATTGAACCGATTACATCTGAGGTTAAATACACAATTGAGAATACATTCACAAGATATAAGGATATATATGAGAGAAAGAACATATATCTTTATTCAAAAAGTAGGAGGAGAAAATTACAACCAAAAGATTGATTCATCGCCAACCTTCTTTAACTGCATTCCTTCCCATCACATCCAAAATCATCTCAATAACATAACATGATTCAAGCTCTCATCAATTGAAAATACAACAACATAACACTACACAAATTTCTTCCTCCCTAACAGTTAGATGAATGCTCAATTTATAGGGAAATTTTAGGTAGTTTCTCAATAAATGGAATTGAGTGGATTTCTAATAATATATGAGACATTTTTCCAAGTTCAGTGGTCATGTATGAACACATGTATTCAAAGTATGATACCTATGAGCTCTTCTAGAAGGCACTGGACATGTGGAGATTCCCAGAACAATGATGATTTTTCTCCCAGGAGACCAATGCTCCCTTAAGTGTTGGGAAGTGGTTTTCAGAGCACCCTTGCATTAGAGTAAGTTCTTTGCAATGAAATTAGGCCCATTTAGGGGAGCTTTTATGAGTCAATGGGTCATTTTAAGTATACTTCGAACATTGGAATTCTCATGAGTTAAATCCATCAATTGAATGACTTCTCTAGGGAATGTAGCAACGGAATTAGCGGATAATAGACCTTGTTTATATGGAATTAGGGGATGATAGACCTTTTTCATAGTGGTATTAGGGATAATTCCCAAACTTACCTCTAAAAACTCCCCCCTAAAGCATGAAGTCAAAATAATTATAATATTTGGATGATATTCTTTACAATGTGATGAGTAGGATGTGAAGTGAATGGCGACTTGCATCAATTTTAAATACATTACATCATGATATATTGTATATCTTGGACATGAATTACTGAGGGATGCATATCCATGGTCAGCACATAACTACCATTACACGTACATAAATCAGACATTCCTCTAGAGATATGGACATGCCTGTAGATATAGGCCAATGACCGGGTGACCATATGTATGTAAAGCCATCGTACAAATGATGTGGTACAATTCATAAAATCGAAGCCCTAATGGAAGAAACTATATCTGGAGTCTTATATATCCTTTACTCCATCATTCAAGCACAAGTATAACCATGTGAATATGTGATCGAAAGTCGAACATGGGAGGACATCATATGATTACGAGTCGTTGATGTAAGCCATTAACAGACGCTAGAGAAAGCATCGTTGATGTTAATAGTTCTTAAGGTACTAAAGTACAATTTGCAAGGAATGAATAGAGAATTTTATGTCGAATGGAAAACAAAAATATTTTGGTCGAAGGTCATAATATGTAAACCTGTTGTCGTAAGCGAGAAACCTGTCGTTGATGTAAGCAAGTTCTAAGGCACTAGAAAGATGTTTCTAAGTCAATTCCCTGGATGATGAGATGATGTAGACAGGAAGTGACTTTATCATGAAATAGGATTAATGATTTTGGAGACAAAATGCGACTTGATGAAGAAATGTTCAAGGATGGCGGTGATGAAAATGAAGGGTTATGAGTATTTTAGAAGATGAGGAATTACTTGATGACTTCTCTTGAAAATATCAGTGACACTAAAATGAGTTGGAAAAATTGACCCAAAACCGAAGTGATGGATGGTATGATAAACCATAGGTATGATAGACCGTCAAAAATATTTCGCAACCCAAAGTTCGGGAGATGAAGTGAAAGCTTCATGTTCAAGATTGACCTGCTACCATAAAGTGGTCTGTTCTTTCTCCCAAAATTTCCCCGGTCATTGCTGACTAGTACCCCTTTATTTTTTAACAAGCTTGTGGATGGTAACATATGATTGATCTATAATTCAACCCTTCGGGTGAATCCATCACTATTTTATGATTTAACGAGTCTAGCGATAATGAAACTTCATCTTGTGATGATCGGACAAGTCTATCTCTATTTGATGTTTTAATGTGTCTAACGATAGTGCAAACTCGATCCCTTTTCATGTTTAGAGATTTAGAAAAAGGGTCAGAAATAAAACTGTATAAGTCCTTTCTCATAAATTTGTCTCTCAGGTCTGAAAAATTATAAAATGATACATGAGAAAACCTCTTAGCCATGTTCAACTAACGTTTTCCTTTTTCGTAAATAAGCTATCTCAGTGTGGAAAAGGGTTGAAATTATACTAAGTAGATGTTGTCTCATTTCCTATAACAAGCTCGAAAAGAAAAGTGCTCAAGAGTATTTTCATATTATCGAAGTCTGAAAAGAGCTAAAAGAAGGCTCCAAGGGGTTCCTTTTCTGCATCTAAAAAAGCTCAAAAAAGAGATAAAAGTGTGCTTTAAATTCCTTTTTCATGTTTAACAAACTCAAAAGAAGAGGATAAAAGTATGCTTTGTGGTAAAATCATTTTTGAATAATTATGCACTTCAAACTCACTATATCAGTTGTAAAATGTGTTTGGAGAACCATCAAACGAATTAAAAATACCCTTTTCATGGTAAAAATGAATAAAAACATAGTCACGTCATTAAATATTATTAAAATAATCAAAATGACAATTAAAAACAAGTTTTTACCATTTTATTTTACCATTCGATAGTTACCATTTTAAATTTAGGAGATTTGAACTTGTTTTTCCCTCGAACTTCAGTGGTTGATTGCGACAGTTTCAGTGGATGATTTCTCGTGTCATTGATCCAGGTTGGAGATCTAAACCTTCTCTTTCTTTTAGCATAATTTCTGTTTCATTTTTTTGTAGCACCTAGAGATAGCCTTGAGTTTCAAAAGACTAGTTCCTAGGAAATCTTAAAATCAGAGGATAGATGTGGACATTTGTATAAATGCCTTTAACAAAGTATGGGATAAGATAACAAGAGTTCTGGTGGTTCAAGAATGGAGAAGATTATTTGAGCCTAAATCACATGAATTCCCCAAACTGTGAGAGGGCTTCGAAGGTTGTGAGGCTAATGGCTCTTATATGGGCCAAGTATAAAACAATGAGAAGGAGCTTTAGAGGTATGCAGAGGCATTGAGAAAGGAGAGGAAAAGGAACCCACAAGAGACATGCTTAAGAGGATTAAGAATTTGTCCCCCCATGAACTCAGAGGAAGTGGATATAAATGAGATACGGACAACAACATAGGTTCATGGAGCGCGAGCTAAGGGATCAAAAAAATCTTAATACATGAGCATTAACACTTGAGCACTATACAAACAAGAATTCATGAATAAAATTGTAAACTACCAGCAGCTACATTACATGAACCATCATAGTAGCATAAAATGAAGATGATTATACATAAGAAAGAGAGTACTAATAAAAGAAAGGAAATAGATACATACTACTCATTGCCCCTTTTGGAATCCAAATAACAACTCTGCATCATATCATCTTAAATTTAAACAACTCTCCCAAATATGTTTCTCAGAGCACAGGGAGTAAAATCATACAAAACTACAACAAAATTCTTCAAGGTTCTGAAACCTTACTTTCATCTTAGAACTCACTACATGTAGATTTTTCATCTAGGGTATACGATCGTAATAATTTATGATCGACCTATACCTATGAAGTGAAAATATCCTACCTAACTTGCATATCGTACCTTGATCCATTACTTCTATACGGAGATAATTAAAATGAGAATGGGTGGAATTTAGATTTCACCAACAAAACATCAAAACCAAATAGTAAAGGAGTGGATGACCATGAAGGTCAATTATGAGAGCCTTTAGACTGTATGGCGAGGAGCAATTGTGGATAGGCTTACTGTCATTATAGAGTTCCATATGTTTCTTGAAAGTCTCCATTCCCTCACTCTTATGATCTCCACTTTATCCGTTCTGAAGTGACCAGCTGTAACGTGAGAAATTCGATCCTTAGAAGAGGCGTCCTGAGCAGATTAAAAGAACCATAACTACATGCTCCATTCAAAACTCCATCTCCATTTAAATGGAAAATAAAAAACCAGATTTCGGAGGGGGGCATGAATGGTTTGCAGTATTGGATGGGGGGGGGGTGCGAAATGACTACAAGATTCCCCATAACACTGGAGGTGGTATTAGAAACATACCATTTCAAACCTTGCTTAGCATTAACCTTCAGAAGGTGGAGGTGGTGTGAAATCAATTATGAGCCATCGAATGCATTGACGTGGAGCTGAGCTGAAGAAAGGATGGTAGAAATAGAAGTGGGTTTAGCGGGGCCTATTAACACTGAAGTGGGTGAAAAAGTCCATAAGAGGGTTATCGATGACGTGGCAAGGAAATGGGACCCAAAATTCACCCAGACATCACAAGTCACAAGATTTATATGTAAGCGAGGAGGAGTAAAAGGTTAAAAGTGCGATGGGCAAAGTGCGGGGGTAGGGAAGGTGATGTGGCACAGAGGTGGGGCCGCGACCATAAGTCACAGATTGCTAGTTTTATAATGCACACAACGAGGGTTAAATTTTATTTTTTGTGAAGTGTGAAGTGCCGGGATGAGTGATGTGGTAGGACAGAGGTGGGACCACCCGTATACCACAAATCGCAAGATTTAAGCGTGAACAACAAAGGGAAAAATTATAAGAAGTGTGATGTGCGAAGTGCGATGGCAGGGAAGGTGATGTGGCAATGAAAGTGGGACCACTCTCGAATTGTATATCGCAAGATTTGTAAGTTAGCGGTGGAGGGTAGTTTGTAGGATTCATGAAGTGCGATATGCAGGCATTTAAACATCGAGAAATTAAAAAAGGAGAAAAGTCAAGGGAAAGGTGGAAACAAAGGTTTTCATGTGATATGGTAATGTGGTAAGGCTGGATGGGTCCCACCAAATAGCATTGGTGGAAAAACAATTTTTGGCTAAGTCTTAAGAGGTAAAGGCTAAAATTTTAGGGGAGCGATATGCAATGAGTGGGGGGATGTGGGATGTGGCAGATGGATGACGAGTGTTAATCTATGGTGGGTGATGAATAATGTGGTGGAGTGGAAGTGGGGGCCACCCGACCTGCGCTTGAAGCTTTGGGGCTTCATCCTACCCGCTCTGGCTCTTAATTTGCTTGACTTTGATGTTATTTTATCCCTATAAAGGAGTCACAAGCCAACATTGGCTCGATTAGGGATGGTGCACTCGTTCGAGTGTGTCGAGAACTCACGTACCACTTGCTTTTGTTCTTCATGATTTTCCTAGGATCATCATTAGAACCAATTTCAAGCACCTTTACCAAGAAACAAAATAGGAATTGATGCAGAAAAATAGAATGAAATATATATAATATGAGGGTATGTATAATGGGCCATCATAGCCTACTATCAATGCTGGAAGTAAGTCTTGAGAAATTGTGTATGGACAGGTGTCTCGAGTGTATCTCCTTCCAAATTCTCTAACACAAAAGTATTGTTTCCTTTTACCTCTATCACCCTAAATGGACCAAACTAGAGTGGGTTGAACTTCCCATGCTTCCCTTTCTCTACTCGCTTGGTATCCCATTGGAGCACCAAATCTCCAACTCAAATTTCAACTCAAATTTCTTTTTCTTTCGCTCTTTTATCAAATAAGCCTTTAATTTTTTCTTGATACTTGGCTAGTCTGAGGGTCACTTGTTCTTATGTTTCATTCAACTCAACCAAGTGATTCATTCTTCAGATAAGCTCATTTGGCTCTTCCTCACTTTATTGTAAGAATTGGGCCATAGGTAATGTAATTTTAATAGGGAAGACTACGGCTCTACAATACACCAGTTCATAAGGGGACTTTCCTTTCGATCTTTTAGTGGTAATGCAATTTTCCCATAGTGAAAACTTGAGTTTGGAATCTCAGTTCTTTTGATTTTTGTTGATATTTTTATTCAATATCCTCACCAGTGTCTTGTTAGATGATTTTGCTAGCCTGTTCCCTTGTGGGTAGTATGCAGTGGAGTGTCCCAGCAGGATGTGTAACGCTGACAAAAATTTACAAATTTAGTGGACTTGAAAGCCTTGGCATTGTCTAGAATGATTTTAGCTGGGCACCGAAACCTAGCTATTATGTTATCCTCTAGGACCTTGATCACCATCAAGTCTGTAGCATTTATTGTGGGCACGACTTCTACCCACTTAGTGGAGTAACACATGGTAGTGAGAATCCATTGATGCTGATTGCTAGAGGCCGGGTGAATCTCTCCTATGAAGTCAATCCCCCATTGTTCAAAAGGTTCTTCAACATGTACTAGGATTAACAGGAGAAGTGCATACCTTTTCTTTTTGGTGAATGGCTGACACTTCTTGTAGGCCTGGACGCGAGCATGTACATCATCAAAAAACTTAGGCCAAAAGAAAACTGCCTTCAGGATGTTTTGTGCGGTGGATCGTTAACTCTAATTCCCACCACACATCCCTTTGTGGAACTCGGTCATCACTTGGCAAACTTATTCCTATATCAAACACAAAAATAATATACCCATTGGTTCTTTCCAATATATTCACCCATTTTCCACAATGTACTTTTGGGACCTTAGTCTCAAAGTGTGATACTTGGTCATATCATAATAAGGGGGACACCCCAAGGTTAAAAGGTATTCCACTATGTCTTTATACCACAAGGATAGCAGGTACTTTACATGTGTCTTTTGGGTGGAAGATTCTATGCTCTGATACACACATGTATCCTCCTATGCTTCTCCTCCTCTCATGGACAGATCTATTCCTAGAGCCTGACAGTTGGTTTCAGATAGGATTTTTGCTAGCACCTAGCCTTTGATGAGTTTTACAGAACTTATCTCCATCTCATACTCCTGGATCTTAGCTATCCGTTTATCCCTCTTCCTTTCACTACACCATATACTAGAATATCCTTCACTGTTGCAGTGGGTACATAAGCTGTTATGGATGATTCTAACACATACACCTAGAATGCCTTTAGTGATTTGACTAGAGCATAAGCTTGTTTCTCCATGATATCATATTTTACTTCGGTGTCTCGCAGGACTTGACTGAAGAACACAATCGACTATTCATGCCCCTCGAAATTTTTCTGTAAAATTACTGCAACTATTGTGTGAGGAGAGGTGAAGGAGAAAACCATGAACGAATTCCCATAATATGGACCTGCTAGAACTGGAGCTTCTGCAAAGGCTATTTATATTGTAAAATTTGGGCGAATCATTTTTACAAAAAAATGGAAATTGGCGAATCTTTTTTTTTTTAATCATGGAAAATTAGCCCACCTGCGAATATTAGCCCCTAAAATTTTCCATGTCCATTACCACGCTTTTGGCTAGAACTGGGCTAAATTTACTACCAGATCTTTTATCATGCCCAAGAATTTCACCCTCTTGGAATCAAAAGAATACAGATCTTTATAATGCCTGGTAATATGCAACCCCAACTACTCCATGATAGAAAATGGAAACAAATTATGTGAGGCCCTGAAACCAGCATGTAGCTGTGTACTAATAGGTTATGTATAACTAGAGTCACATAGAATGTGGGAGTGGCTGAGTCCAGCTCTTCTACATGGGGTCCAAAAACTACAACGGTTCCTTCTTCTTGGATATTCAGGTTGTCAAGCAAAGGGCCTAAGCCATGGGGCAACATGAATTGAGATACTTGAGCCTTGTATGAAGGTTGTTTTAGGAGCTCGATTAGGGGGATCGAGATTTTGACCTTCTCTAATTCTTTATGGAGGCTAAAGGTTTTGGGAGATTTTTCTGAAATGACTGCTTTGGACTACTCTTTAGGGTGGTCAGGAAAGTTCAAGGCTACAAATGAGACTTATGGTTTGTGGGAGGATTATAGCATTTCTTTATGGAAGTGGACACAGAGTCTTTATTATGGGAAAATTTTTCTAAAGGATTTTTTCCGTTACTAGAAGAACCATATGGGTTTTGGTCCCTTGATGTTGACTCTTCATCTTGTTCCTGCACTTAGGTTCTCTTCTTGGAGGATCTGAGATCGTGCTTCTTGTGGAGTTGAGCTTGCATGAAATCAACAAACTACCTGCAATACTGGTGAACATCTTGATATGCTAAAGGAGCTTCCCTCTCCTCTTACTCACTTTGCAAGTTAAGTTCACCTTCGTCATCATCCGAGTAAGTAAAGAATTGATCTCCTTGGCTTTATGTGGCTTCCTCAACCTATCCATCCATTTCCCATTCCAGTTATAGAGGAGTTTGGATGGGATCCTTTTGATCCTTCCTTTCTCGATACAACAACTCTAGAGGGGGCTTCAATACTAGGGATTAAACCCACGGTTTGGAATCATTTGGTTAGTATGAGGAGGGGAATTCTTAGCCTTCAATTCAAGCTTAAAAATTTTATTTGAGAGGTTCTTGATCAAGTTATTCATCTCTTAGATTATATACTCTTGTGATTCCCTCTCTTGATTATAAGTATAAGCCTCCTCCCTACTTGTCCTTTTGGCCTCATGCTCTGTGTTCCCTTTGAATTTTACAGTAGAAGAAAAGTATTATTGTACCTCCAATGCATCAGTCTGGATTTTATCCATACATATAGACTTTATTTCTCTTAGGGTGAACCCAAACTCTCATTCAAAAGCTCCTATGAAAACCACATTAGTAACTACTTGGGGAGGATTTATTTCAGTAGGAAAATTATTCTAAAGCTTATTGAACCTCTTTATATATTCTTCTACATCGTCATTGTTTCTCTTCTTTAGAGTATTGAACTTTGTGAGGACATATCCATGGTCCCTCTTTTCTCCCCATTCTAGTGTGGAAAAATTCTCCATTTCTTCCCAAGTGGTGACTGTGCTATTAGAAAGATATTTGAATGAATTTCTAGCCTCTCCATCCAAGGATTGCACGAAAAGCCTCTACACCACATTTAGGTGCTCCACATTCACATTCTTAGCAAAGGGGAAAATTTTCTCCATATGTATCTGCGCAGAAGTAGTATCTTCCTTAGTGAACTAGCGAAATATCTTTATAATCTCTTCAGGAATGTCATTCAATACATAAGGTAAATCTAATGGAGTCTATTTATTGAGGAGAAAGCGAGGTACATCCATGAGAGACGATGGTGGTATATTTTGAGGATGAATTGGCTATGTTATAACAAGTATGTGTTGAATAAAGGTGTTTATATTGGTCGGTAAAAAGCCTTGGAGTACTGCAACTTATTTAATTTCTTCATCCTCAGGTGTAGAGGGCAAGGGAGGTAAATAAATACCAGTGGATTCAACTCTGTTTTTTATTATCAAAATGGATAAAGAAGAGGCTTCTGGAGAACACTCAAGTATGCAGGTTGTGGTACCAGGATCATAGACATCATATTTCTAAGATGAGGAAGGTGAATCTTCTAGATTAAATGAGGGTAGGTCAGCCTACCTGGGCTTCTTCTCCTTCCATATTATCCTCAATATAAGCTTTTTAGGATTAGACACAAAGGGGGTTCTCTACTAGGAAGTATGTCATCGATTATGAGGTCTTTCGTAAGCGAGGATTCTGACTGATTTGGAGTATTTTACAGTGGAGCTGCCAAGGTGAGGTATATGCAACGATCAACCCTTGGTGCTCAGCTAACTGAAGGGTGAAGATAATGTCGTATCCCATGGAAAATATTTCTTAATTCATATCCCTAGAAACGATGCCAAAAACATGTTGTAGCTCCTAGAGACAACCTTGAGTTGAAAAATACCAGTTCCTAGGAGATATTAAAATCAGGGGATAAATGTGGACAATTGTATAAATTCCTCTAACAGATTATGGAATAAGAGAAGTTTTTATAGTTCAAGAATGGAGAAGACTAGTTGAGCCTAAATCACGTGAATTCCCCAAACCACGAGAGGGCTCAGTAAGTTGTGAGGCTGATTTATTTTAGATGGGCCAAGCATAAAAAAATGAGCAGAGGCTTTAAAGGTATGCAGAGGCATTGAGAAAGGAAAGGAGAAGGAGCCCACAAGAGACAGGCTTAAGAGGATTAAGAATCTGTCCCCCCGTGAACTCAAAGGAAGTGGATATAAATGAGATATGGACAAGAACAGAGGTTCATGGAGTGTGAATTAAGGAAGCACAAAAATCTTAACACTTGAGCATTATACGGGCATGAATTCATGAATAAAATTGCATACTGCCAACAACTACATTACACAAACCATCATAGTAGTAGAAAATGAAAGATGATTATACATAAAAAGGAGATTACTGATAATAGAAAGGAAAGAAATACATACTACTCATTTTTCCATATGTAATCCAAATAACATCTCCGTGTCATATCATATTAAGTTTAAACAACTCTCCCAAATATGTTTCTCAGAGTAGAGGGAGCATAATCATACAAAACTATAGCAAAATTTTTCAAAATTCCAGAACCCTCCTTTCATCTTAGAACTCACTACATATAGAGTTCTTCTCTAGGGTTTACGATAGTAATCATTTATGATCGAACCATACCTATGAAATAAAAATATCCTACCTAATTTGTAGAGTGTAACTCAAGCCATTAATTCTATATGAAGAGAATTAAAACAGGAATGAGTGAAATTGAGATTTCAACCAAGAAACATCAAAATCAAATAGTAAAGGCATGGATTAAAATGGAGGCCAATTATGAGATAATTCAGAAGGTATGGCAAAGAGATAGTGTAGGTGGGCAGGCTGAATGTCATCATACGGTTCCATGAGTTGCTTAAAAGTATCCATTCCCTCACTCTTATGATCTCCACTTTATCCATTCTGAAGTGACCAGTTGTACCGTGTGTGCTTTTCTCTTTAGCGGACGCTTCCTGAGAAGACTGAGAGAACCATAACTACACGCTCCATCCAAAATCCCATGCTTTGTTTAAATGGAAAACTATAAATTGGATTTCGGAAGGGGGCATTAATGATTTGTGGTATTGGATGGGGGTGGGTGCAAGATGACTACAAGTTGCCCCATGGAACTGGAGGTGGTAATAGAATTTATCCATTTTGGACATACCCCCTAGCATCAACCTTCAGATGGTGGAGGTGGTGTGAAATCTATTATGAGTCGTCAGATGCATTAACATGAAGCTGAGCTGAAGGCAGGATGAAAAAAAATAAAGTGGGTTTAGCATGGCTTATTAACACTGACATGGGTGAAAAATTCCATAAGAGGGTTGTTGATGACATGGAAAGGCAGTGGGACCCAAATTCCACCCGCACATCACGAGTTTCAAGATTTATATGTAAGTGGCGAGGAATAAAAGGTAAAATATGAAATGGGCAAAGTGCGGGGGCGAGGAAGGTGATGTGGCACATAGGTGGGACCATGCCCACAAGTCATATATCACATGTTTTATAATGTGCAGAGCTAGGGTTAAAAGTTATTTGTTGTGAAGTGCGAAGTGCGGGGAGGAGTGACGTGTCAGGATGAAGGTGGGACTGCCTGTATACCGCAAATCACAATATTTAAGCGTGAACAGTGAAGAGTAAATGATAAGAATTACGATGTGAGAAGTGCGATGGCTGGGAAGGTGACGTGGCAATGAAAGTGGGACCTCTTCCAGATCACATATCGCAAGATTTGTAAGTTAGTAGTGGCGAGTAAATGGTAGGATTCGCGAAGTGCGATATGTGGGAATTTAAATGTCGGGAAGTGTGAAAAGGTGAAAAGGTAAGGGAAAGGCTGAAACAAAGGTTTGCATGTGATTTTTTAATGTGTTAAGGTTGAATGGGTCCCACCAAAACACATTGGCGGAAAAAAAAGTTTCCGCAAAGTCTTAAGAGGTAAAGGCTAAAATTTGTGTGGAGCGATGTACGATGAGTGGAGGGATGAGTGCTGTGGTAGATGGATGACAGAAGTTAATCCATGATGGGTGATGAATGATGTGGTGTGGTGGAAGTGGCGGCCGCTCGACATACACTTGAAGCTTTGGGCCTTCATCCTACCTGCTCCTTCTCTTTGTTTGCTTGCCTCTGATGTTTTTTTTATGCCTTCAAAGTAATCACACGCCAACACATTTCATGGTAATTTTTTAGGTTTTTGTGCCCCCTAGGGTAAATCTAATGCATTCCAAGGGAAATGCACCCTTCCATCTTGAAAAGTGCATTGCAGAACACTAGAATTGAAGCTTAGATGATTTTTAGCACTCTGTCTATAGACCGGGCGTGCGTTGGCCACATTTCACAAATTTTTTTCTTGATGTGTGCTAAGAAATTCCATTTTTTTTTGCATGAAATAGATGCTAATGAAGCTTATGGTTGGCTTTTAGGTGTTTATTAGATCAAAATTACCATTACATGGCTAGAAATATAACATGAAGAACAACACATGATTTCCCTAAATGATCTTGGCACTGTAAGAGCCCTCAAAGGTTGTGGGTTGCTTAAGTATTTCAGATTATTAGGGATGAGAAAAAATCTTGAACTATTAGGGTTCCTGGTTCGTTGATGGGATCTGGCATCGCAGTAATTTCACATTGGGGACAAATTTCTCCCAATACTAGTTGAGGATGTTTACTTTCTTACTGGATTATCGGGATGTGGATCTCTTATTTCCCTCGTGGGATATGCTCTTGTAGGTGAGACAATGAAGGACTACATATGCCAGTATTGTGAGATAGGTACTGAACCTAGAAAAGATGGAAAGATAAAAATTCATGATGCACATGATTTTCTTGTGAGAACTATCCTTTTTACTATTTCAAATTTTTTTAGTTTTGTGACACTACATGTTGCAAACCGTTCATACATGCAATATGCTATTGAGTGTCTTGAACCAACAGTGTTCAACTAGCTGGAAGCAGTACTCTTTTAGATGAAAGAACAACTGACTGAAGGAAAGGGTGGTAGAAAAAATAATTTTAGTTATGGCTCGATCCTGATTTCCTTTATTTTAGAGCGATTTCCATTGATGCAACTTCAACATATGACACTTAGCATATATCTTCCTAGAGATCCTCGAATGTAGCGATGGGTTGAATAGATGGCTAGGCATCCTGGTAAATCGACTATCATACTCTATACTACAATTTTTGATTACCTCTGATGACATATTATCTCCATAGGGGAGTATTTGTACGTAGGCGTAGATTTCCATGGAGATCCAGATTTGATTTTAAGAGATGGTACTCAATGGGGTGCAATGGGTAAAAATGTTTTGATCATGTTTTTGATTTTAACATTTCTACATGTTTTTGTATTTTTGATGTTTTCCTACAGTAAACTAAAGTCTTTATTTCCACATATGTGGGTAATTTTTGACTAATGGGTCAACCAGTGGAGGCTAAAAATTATACAACAGAGAGGACTATAGAGAGAGAAGTCCTTCGGGATTTGGATTTGACCAAGACCCTTGTTGATTTGCAGTAGCATGTTGAGGGATTGACACTTGGGATACCAAATGTCTAGATCAAGGAGTCAATTATGAGGCTGCAATGCCATACTACTGGTGTTCCTATCTATTTTATGAGGCTATTACACAGGATAGATAGAGAATTTTCATATTATCATGAGCATCACTAGTTTTAATTTTGAAATTTGTTTATACATTTTGAGGTCAGATGACCAATGTGTCTTGGGTATAAATTTTCTAAAAACCATAAATATCTATCTATTTTCTTTTAGTTTCTTCATATGTTTCATGTGCAATCCTATTCATTTATGTGATGTGAATTGAAAATGTATCTTTACTTGTGTTGCAAATGTTTATTCAAAACATAATTCGCTAAAGAATCAGTTAATGTGTTCAAATTGTTGGAAATGTGCTGATATTGAATGTAATAAAAATGTCTTTCCAACAGTAGAAATCTAAGGAACATATGATTAATTGTTGAAATTTAGACAGTATAGATACTAGTAAGTTGTAGTACGACAATTTGTGAGTCTGACCTAATGATGATGCAATTAATCCCAAGTGAAATGGCATGAGAGAGAAGTTCAACCAACCCACTACACTCGACGATATTGTTTGTTGATCGATTGATACAAATCCCTTGAAAACTCGCTAACTTCCCACCTAGAGAGAAAATAGGTCATATTGCAGAGGATATGTTTTGCATACTACGACTAGCACCATCAATGTACCCAGCGAATAGTTCCAAATATTCACTCATCTATGATGAAATGTAATGTGGATTAATAACTTCAAGAAAACACTAAAAAAAAACTAACAAAATTAATGAAATCAAATCATATACACAATATGATATAGAATTTTACTATGCTCAATTAAGCATCGTAATGTTAAAGCTACAACCCATTTTGGGGTTGTGCCAATCGAATTCCATCATAATCAACTAAATCATAGCTCAAACACTTTTGAAAATGTAGGGTCCATGCCAAAGTGGCTCAAATTTTCTTATTCTTATCAAATCTGGTTCTTGATCATAAATAAAAACCATGTCTCCTTCTAAGAATATACGAGGCTTGACATTGCGGTCATATTGTGCCTTGATTCGTCTTATATGCACTTCATTCGCCAATGTAGCTTCATGAAGCATTTCATATAGATGCATAAGGTTTAAAGGACATGCTTCTTCATTATAGGTGTCAGATAACAATTCAATATCGAGTTTTAATGATGAAATTTCACATATGATTGGTAAGATAGCTTCCATACCATAAACCAAATGAAAGGGAGTAAATTCAGTTGCATTCCTCATTAACGTTTGATATGTCCGTAAAGCCAAGTACAAGATTAAATGCCAATTTTTTTTATGAACCCCTATCATTCATTGAAGCATTCACTTAAGGATCTTCTTAATGGCTTCAACTTTTCCATTGGATTGTGGATAACAAGGGGTAGAACTATCATGCGATAGTCCTAACTTGGTAATAGACTCATTCATCATGTTATTGAAAAAATGCTTACCATGATCTGTAACTATGGATTGTGGTACACCAAAAAAGTGAAACGACATGATTGAAAAAGAACAATGTAGTTGTTTTTCTTTTGTTATTGAATGTAGGCATCACTTTGGCCAACTTGGTAAAGTAGTCAAATGCGACAATAATATAACCATGCCCCCCCCCCCCTCGACCAAAGAGGGTTGCAAGTCGTGAATTTAATGCCCCATGTTAGAAATGGTCCCACAACAATGACAGGATGCATTGGTGCTGGTGGCATATGGATATTATGATCAAATATCTAGCATGCTTGAAAAATTATGACCACTATAATGCAGTCGCGGAATATGGTTGGCCAAAAGTAACTGGTGGGGAGAATATTCTATTTGGTGTAGCAAGAAAAATGTACACCATAAGCATCAACATGACAATCTTTTATAACTTTTTCGCCTTATCATGACTGAGCCACCTACTTAATATTGTATCGACACCATGATGATAAAGTGTATTGCCGATGATCGAATAATATTTGGCTTGATATTAGATACTTCATTGTTATGAGTAAGAGGTAACGGGCCAGAAAGTTTTGGTTTGGAGATAAATGATAAAATCCCCATACTAAGGGTCAAATGACCAAATCATAAATATAAAATCATCTCGAATTGATGGTTCCGAAGTAGTTTTAGTATTATCATAGGGAAGGTCACAGAGAAACTCAGCCAAAACCAAAAATATTCTTTGATTTGGATTTAATGAATTCCAAATCAAATACCTGCAAAATGATGATCCATTTTTAATATCCCCCCCGTAGAAACAAACGTGAAATAATGTATGTCATAAGGTTGCAATCTAAAATGAAAATGGTCTTCCATAGTAAGATATAATGGAAAAATATTTCGACATATTGAACGACCGCCAAGGTGAGCTTTTTGATGTATGAATACTTAACTTCTATATCATTGAGATTACAACTCAAATAATATATAGGATTTTCTATCCCATCTTCTTCTTGGACTAAAAATATATCAATGGTTGTATCTGGAGCGGCGAGATATAGGAAATAATCACTCCAATAATTAGGGGAATACATTAATGACGCTCGGATCAGGGTATATTTAAGAGCATTAAAATAAGGTTGTGCAACCTTATCCAAATTGAAGGGAATCCCATTTTTCAATTGATGAGTAGATCCTTTAGCCATTTCAGCGTAGTCGGGTATGAATTTCCTCAGGAAGTTAGCCTTTCCTTGAAGTCTCTATAGTTGAAGTAATTTTGATATCGCAAGAAAATAAAGAATTGCCTGGACCTTCAGTTGGTCAGTTTGAATTCCATCTTTTGAGATGAAGAATACAAGAAAATACCAAAACCAACACAAAACATACATTTTTGTGGATTGGGGTGAATCTTATACTGTCAGCAACGTAAAAATATATCTCTTAGATGCACTGGGTGATCAATATTTTTTCATGAATGCACGGGTAAATCATCTAGATAAGGTTGAAAAATGTGCGTAATGTCATGGAAAGTATAATACATTTCTCTCTGAAATGTTGCCCCATCATTCTTTAAACAAAATGGGAGTTTACGATAAATGAATTTTCCACCGTGATAGACGAATGTCGTCTTATATTTCTCCTCTGGGAGAGTATTGATTTGATTTTAATTGGAGAAACCATCCATGAAAAAACATATTTCACAGCTAACACATTCGTAAATAATTTGGTCGATAAAGGGAGTAGGATAATTGTCTTTTGGACAAGAAATATTTACATCCCACTAATCAATGCACAATATGACTGTCCCTTTTTTCTTAATGATAGGAAGAACATTCGAAACCAAATCAGTAAGCATAACAGGGTAAATGAAACCAGCATGCAAATTTTTTTTAACTTCTTCTTTAATGGAAACATCCTGCTTTGGATGAATAGGATGAAGGTGTTGACGTATCATCCTGACATCAAGGTACATTTTAATTGTGTTTTCAACAATACTGGAATCTATGCCTGGAATTTCCTCATCAGGCCAAGCATATATATCTCAGAATTCATGATAAAGGGAGTGATAAGTGTCGATTTCGGATGTAGAACAAGACATGCCCACATGAATTTTTATACAACACCAAGTTTGGTCAAAATATCGATAGAAATAATTTTTTCAATATTTGACAAGTTTCTCTTGAATTTGTCACATTAATTGGAACAGAATTAGAAAATAAATCAGAGATCGTAACACGATATAGTTCAATAATATTATCTTCATTGTAATATAGAAGATGGGAGCGATGATGATAATCATCCCATGGTTCTCCTTCTAGCATCATGGCTTCAAAAATTCTCTCATCAATCAAGAGTGTGGATGAAAAGGATTAGAAGGAGAGCCAAAATCTAATGAACAATTGACCCAAAAATTCGATGATTATCAGTCAAGATGTGCCGCCGAAGCCAAGAAAATCGATTTCTATGAAAGGTAAATTGTACATGGTGGTAGAAATTCACCCAACATATCAACTTCAGAATCAATGGGAATATTACTTTAAGTCAGATGAAGTAGAAGATATCATATGGCAAGTATCCATATTTGCAATTTCTGCTGATGTCGCAGGTGGCTGTAATGAAAAGGTGTCCATTAGAGAAGAATCCTTTAAGAGTCCTACAACAATTTTTTGAAGTGCTAGCTCAGGTGTGTGAACTAACGGAATAGTTTGAGACACCTAGGTACTAGAGTCAGCGAAGGAGAGTTGATTAATGAATGTGATGGAGCCTTTATGAGGGAAAGAGATCATCTGAAAGTAAGTAGAAACGATCATAGTCATAACGTAAACCCATCGCCTTCCAAGTATAATGTTGTAGTCAAGGGGTTCTTCAATGACCTCAACTTCAACACTTACAGTTTTTCCCCCTAGTTTGACATGCAGGTTATTGATGATATGAGAAGACCTATATGTATGGCCGTTAAAAGCTTTCAACGTTGTAGGTGATTGAGGTAAGCGAGGAAATCCAAGTGACTTCCAAAAATTGAGAGACATAATACACGTAGATTCTCCCTCATCGATGATAGTGCAATGAACAAGGTGTTTTAGAAAATTTACTTGGATTGAAAATGCTAATTCGGCTGGTAATTATGGCACATAGCCCATGTGATTAAAGACTACAAGATTAGAATCTGTTGGGTTGATTCCACTAATTGCAGACAATAAATCTTACTTCTGGGAGGGACAATTTTGAAGTACCTCAAGTGTCAACATAGCTGAAGGTGATTGAGATGGATCTTCAACTATATTGTAATTTTGAGCTGCGCGGGCTCGAGGAATGAATGTTGACTTGTGGATTACTCCCTTCGGTGGTTTTATTGCTAACTCTGGAATAGTAGTTGGCGAAATTGATTTAGTTAAAGTATTTGTGGTCAAGGTAGTAGGTTGATAAATAGCCTGACTACCACAATATTTATTTCGCGTAGACACAAAAACATCTATTTTTTCTTTGTGACAGATAACATAAGCACTTGGGAACTAGAAGTAGGATTTGAAGCAACCATGTTTTTGCCCAGATTTGGGAAAGGATTTGTCAACACAAAAGATGCAACCAAAGTCTTAAGAAATTTTGAGACTTCGGCATGGTGAGGATAGTCTCGCACAAATTTCTCCTCATTACATATCAAGCAAGGGTAACAAGGTTTCCGAGAATTTCCATATTTTTGATCAAATGATCATTTCTGCTAGGGTGAATTTTTCTTTTTATTTTCTTTCCCCTTTTTCTTGTCACTTTTTCCTTTGTCAAATGACATCGCATGTATTTTGGAAGAAGTTACAGGATTAGATGTAGTAAATATGTGAGTGTTTGTAGAACCAATCATACCATCATCGGCATGAGAGCCCTTACTAGATGGAGGAGGAAAAGTAAAATTTGATCGCGGTGCATTTGGAAATTTCTCATATCAACTAGTAATTGATCATTGGGTAAAAATATTCTAACACTCAATCATGTGATAATTGTTCATGGTTCCTGTAATCCAACACATGATCTCTCAGGATTCTTTTCATGTGTGTATATTTGGAGAGGCAAAGCATGTTTAGGCTTATCACTTGGTTTTGAAAGGAACAATGGAGAAAAAATTCTATAAGAAACATGTGGCAAAGGAGGGTCTTGCACCAAGAGTTGGTGGTAAGAAACAACTTCATACGTTCCTCACTAAGAGGAAGTTTTCTGGTTTCAAACTATTGATACTTCCCTCTGGAACTGGATTGCCAAGTCCTGAGGAAGAGATATGTAATATTTTTCTCTATATAATATAATAGATGTAGTCTAACATAGAAAAAAAAAACCTAAATTTTGGTTTGGTTGAATTTCATCACATGCTACCATAGAAAAGGGTTGTTACAGCGGATGATGATTTATGTTAGATACAAATGCTCATAAATGGATATGTAATATTTTAAACATTCATGGGTCTTAGAAATTGATAGCCAGCAATAATGAAAACACAATTGTTAGATGATATAAAATAGAAAATATACTCATAATCGAAATAGCATCTAATGGGCTTTACAATATTTCCATGTTTTGCATTTAAATCAAGGTTGTTTATATTGGGAAATGAAAAGCTTAGAAAGTCTTAAGGTAAATAGGTAGTTACAATATTTATTTTGTGTCTTTTAATAAATAATAAGCCTGTGAACGTTATCATATTTATTTGATTTTAAAGTATTTCCTTGTTATTAAAAGAATGAGCTAGCTAATATTCTAGTTTTTATTTTTTTTTATTGTTATCAATGAAATGGGATCATGTTTTGCATTGAAATCAAGGTGGTTTATATCGGGAAATGAAAAGCTTAGAAGGTCTTAAGGTAAATAGGTAGTTACAATATTTATTTTGTGTCTTTTAATAAATAATAAGCCTGCCAGCATTATCATATTTATTTGATTTTAAAGTTTTTCCTTGTTATTAAAAGAATGAGCCAGCTAATATACTAGTTTTTATTTATTTTTATTGTTATCAATGAAATGGGATCAGCTGCAGAGTGTATTTTCATGATTTATATAAAATCTAGGGTTGTGTATTTAAGGAAATGAAAATCTCACAAAATAAAGGAGATAAATATGTAGTAATGAAATGGGATCAACTGCATAAAAGTTCATAGAGTATTTTCATGATTTAAATTAAAATCTAGAGTTGTGTATTTAAGTAAATGAAAAGCTCACTATAAATTTTAGTAATACTAAAGCGAACTTAGTATGAATTTTAGTATATAAATGTATTTTTTCAAGGCAAGTTAGTATGTGGCTTCGTACATAAATGTATATTTTCAATGCTCAATAAATTTGTTTTTCAAGATTTGTTAGCTTTCTCTCACTTCCTTGACTTGATTGGAAGATTTTAATTCACAAATATTCCCTTGAAAGCGATGTTTTTCCAACTTCCTTTTACTTGGTTATTTTAATTAAAAAATCTCTTTTATAAAATTTCATTTCATTTCTAATTAATTTCTTCATAATTACTGATTTCAAATTAAAATATCCTTAAAATTCATTATCCTTGGTAATGTAGTTATCAAACATTAACTTTTTAATTATAGTTTGTTTTTTTAATTAGAAGGGTTTAGAAAAGTGCATTTCATCTCTAATTAATTTCTTCATAATTAATTATCTTAATTTAAAATATACAAAAAATTCATTGTCTTGGAAATGATTTTTTTTTTTTAATTACAAATCTTTATTTTAAAATATGTTATTTTAATTTGATTATTAATCATTATCAAATAGATGGTAAGGATTTAATCTTTGTGGAATTTTCTATAATATTATTAGTATAAATCACAAATCAAAGATTTAGATTTATCTTGAAAGTAGTTATGTCATATCTCTATTTTTAATTAAATTGACTAATTTTAGAAAATTGTCCCATGAATGTGTCATATCAACGTGAATTATTGTTTTGTGGACACCTTGTATTAGGAAGAGTCTATTTACAACTTAAAAATATAAAGGATATAATAGGGGCTAATCTCTATGGTTATATGCTTTATTAAATGTGTATATGTTTAACTCATACATTAATTTTTTAATTAATAATTATTATTATTATTACTGAAAAAAATTATAATTTTCTCAATGAGTTCTTATAAATTTTTAATCTTTGTAATGTGAGATGTATCATGATGTAAATCTTTGATGTTTATTGGCATTTACCAACATTTTAATTTATATTACTGTGGTATTTATTATTATTGACTATAAATTAGAGAAACTTAAAAACCATTATTTTTTAAATCTCTTATCATTAAACTTCTTTTTCTAAGAAACATTTATCATTTACTAAGAACTTCAATTTTATTTATTATTTTCAACCTCCTATGGTATCAATTATTGAATAGGATTTTGGATTTTCCAGTGCCTAAGAACATTTGTGGACGTTTAGAATCCCAACTAGGATCCATCTTCTAGATTATAATATTTTTACATATTATATGCATTGCTCCTAAATTTTTGTATTCTTATCTATTGTATAAAAAATAGTGCAAAATAAATCATAATAATTTTAACTAAACTTAAGAGTATTAATAATATATATTTAATATTTCATATGTAAAACTTGCTCCATTAAATATTTGATAAGTTTTTTTATTATTGAATATATGTATTTTTAAATAAAAATCTACTCATAATGATTTTTTTTATAAACACTAGAAACTTTTAAAATTGTATCCTTTATTTTATATTTATATAAAAAATAATAAACATAAATACTGAAGGCTCCAATGTGTTTTAATATCAACTAGCACTTGGTCATTGGATTAAAATATTCCAAAACTCAATCACGTGATAATTGTTCATGTGATAATTGTTGATGGTTCCTGTAATCCAACACATGATCTTTCAGGATTCTTTTCATGTGTGGATCTTTGGACAGGAAAAACATGTCTAGGCCTATCACTTGGTTTAGCAAAGAACAGTGGAGGAAAAAATTTATAAGAAACATGTACCAAAGGAGGGTCTTGCACCAAGAGTTGGTGGTAAGAAACAACTTCATAGGTTCCTCACTAAGAGGAAGTTTTATTTCTATTTAATCTTGAATATAATGACAATGTTTCCAATAATTGTGATGAATTGGAAGAGTGACTCACCCAACTAGAGAATACGGTTGAAGCTTTGGTTAGTTCTAATGTTATGCTTCACCAACATATTCTCCTTTTATGAAGAGATTAATTGAACACCATTACTCAAGTTGGATTGCCAATTTTCAAGAGACTCTTCTCTAGGAGAATGAAGATGAAATACTTTGCAAATAAAAGAAAAATATGCCATGGGAAAATTGTGAAAATTTCACGGAATCGGAAAATCTCAAGCATTCCATGGAAATCTCTCATTTTGAGATGGTCCAAGTAACAAATCAGCTAGAAATTATGACTTGAATTTACGACAAGCCACAATGTGAAATTTGAGTAAGAGAAATCGTGCTAATGATGAAAATTTCAATAATGGTGACAAATTTATAGCACAAAGCATAAATAAAAAATATAATAACATTGTTCACAATGTCACAGTTGAGTAAAAGGAGCCATGTTAACGACCAAAATTTCAACACTCATGACAAAGTTATAGTAAAAAGCCTAAATAAAAAATATAATAACATATATCTTCAGATGGAGCTGAGATTGCACACAGTGACATTGTCCTAGTGCAAAATATGACTGGTAAATGTAATAACGAGAGTTATGAAAATCCCCTACTTTGAAATGAAGTGAATCTCCCAAGTAAGTTTACATGTGGTGATTGTCCTTGTTCTCAAGTGAGTTAATCAGAATAACTAGATTTTCACAGTTCAGGAGATAGACTGATTGCATTAATTCAATAATAATCGGCTTCATGAAATACAAAATATAACACAATTAACACAGAGAAAATATTCAAAACCTAGAATTTCCACCTTTTATTCTTGTAGCATAAATTATTAAATAATATATGCGAAAAGTTATGGTTTCCTGAGAGGTGTTATATAATATTTTCAATGCAATATTAGTTATATCAAGTGCTCAATCTTACACAAGATATAATGTTTAAGTTTACAATAGGTATCAGAGACCATTACAAGCTTGCTACTTTCGATTCCTTTGAAACTCTTGGTTACTCCTATGGTCCACAATTCATAAATCAATTCATAAGAAAAATGAAGCAGTGATACACCTCATCTCCAATGTAAATTGATGTAGAAAATACCATCCATTTGATTTTATCTTTTAAAAGAACCACACCATCTAGGATTGATTCTTGCTAAGGTTGTGTGAAGTCTACAATCTTCCACCGATTTGTCAAAAGAGAAACATCTCTTATGGTTGCATAAAAGTTCGGCAAGACTTCAAATTTGAATAAATGCACTCATATGGTATGTATACACTTATTTCAATATATTTTATGTTATTCGAGGCAATGTAAGCGTAGTTATAAGTTAATCACAGTAATCAAGCCATGAAATAGACTATATTAAAAGAAATACCACCATGGAAAAACCCATTGGTAAAAGAAAGCTTGACGTCAATTTATCACATAGCCAAAATTAATCTAACATGGAAAAAAAATAGAAACAACAATAATATTTAATTTTATTCAAGTGATAAGCATGACCGAATTAAATATACCCAACCCTAGATGTCACAAACCTCATCCTCAATGAAAGCATCATTCATTTTCTGACAGAATAAAAAATACATCCAAGTAGACACCCATTGAAGGTTCATGTGTTTGAGATAGTCACAAAAACCTAGAGGATATGAAAACTCAAAGATAATTCCTTTCACGTTGTATTATGCATCTTATGCTCAAAACTTAATGTTGGAAAATACATATTCCAGTGAGAAACTAAGTTGGATGAAATGAAAGTCACCGTAAGCATGTTGACCACCTCATTAAACTAGTTTGATATTAGAAGCTCACTATTCTCATTTCTAAATTATATTTATATTTCCATGGGATTATTTGAAATCGTTTTAATTTGGACAACCAACATTATTAATTGTCAAAGATTCAAACCTAGGGTTATGTTGAGTATCTCCATTTACTTTGTTGAAGTCTATTTTTACATCAAATATCACTTTATCCATCTAATTATATTATGGATGATTTAGATATTGTTGTTATTATTATACATATTAATGTAATTTAGGTTGACTTATAAAGATAGGGCAAGCTTTTGATTTTTTTCTTGCAAACAATTAATAGAAATTTCATTATTCAATTATTAGAAGTTTTCACAAAATCTATATTGAAATTATCCATTCAAATTTAAAATATTCCATATATATTGAAATGAACAAAATATTCCTCACACAAACAGTCATAAATAAATAAAAATTGTATAAAGTTTTGAATTCAATCTTGTATACTACTATTTCCTAGGATCCTACTTTAAGGCATTCCCATTGCAACATATGATATAATTTCTAGTTTATATACAAACAGTATTTTCATTTAACAACTATACAATTTCATTGTTTAAATATTTAATAATAACAATAAAATTAATAATAATATATAATAAAATTAGTAATATCAATAATAATATATACAGATTAGTTTAATTTGGGCGATCACATGAAATAGTAATTTTAATATTTAATAATATTAAATATAACGAATTTTTTTATTTTTATTTACAAATCAACCCAAAAAACAAAGAAAGTTGAAAAGTCAAGTATCGAATTCAACGATGAACTAGTTAAATTGGAATAATTAAATGGCGGGGATTATCTTGGCAGCGAACTAGAACGCAGAGAATCTCAGCGAAATTCGAATCAGATGCAAATGAAAATGCAATAAAAAAAAAAAAAATTAACCTCGTAAAAAAGAATAGATGCAGAATGTTACGATAAAAAAGAATAAAAATTAACCTCATTAGAAAACAGAAAATTACGATAAATTTTCTTATAACAAAACTGACAATAAATTTTCTTTTAACCTCCAAAAAAACAAAATTAAGATAAATTTTCTTTTAACCTCATAAAAACCTAAAAAATTAGGATACATTTTCTTTTAACCTCATCAAGAAAGCACCAGCTCCCAAGTTTTAACGTGATAAGAAAAGCACAAACTAACGGTGGTAATTGCATTGGATGAATTCTTACAGAATATTTCTGAAGTCTGTCGAACTCAGGGTTTGCGCTAACCGTTCAAAATATTTTTAAATTCATCCGATGGATGTATGTCTATTTAAAGAGAGCCACCTTAATTTCATTGCCAACATGTAGATGGATTAGGGTAACACTGGTGCTAAAACTTTCGTTCTACCAAATTTCTGATGATGAATTGCAACGACTACTTTGATTTTTTCAAGTTGCAACTAATTGCAACTTTCAATTTTCTTTTTTTCTTCTGCAGATTATGGTATTTGTTTCCTTATATTTCTCTTTTTGCATTTTCACTTATGAATTTTCACTGGTTTTAATAGTTATCTTGGATGGGATGGGGCTTCTGTTCGATATTTGTGAGTTTTTCTCTGCTTTCACAATAATATAAAGTGTTTTTGTTGGCACTATCGTAACTATTGATTAAGGATATGGCAATATAGCAAACAATTTCGCTAAAACTTCAAGAAAAATTAATTTATGCTAAACCCCTACTCTCTATTACATATTCAAATATTATATTTATCAGTTCAAAATTACATTCAATTAACTATAATAATAATTGCCGATGCTGATATTCTGTAGAAAAGGGTTTTTGAAGTGGAATGTGATCGATTTTAAATACAAACTACAGTGATAAATGAGTGTATGCGCTGGTACTCGTTTGACAATTGATGAAAAATGTAGCTCTACTAAACTCCAGTCATTAAAGATTTAGGGTTATGTATTTATGGAAAAGAAAATATAAAAAATAAAATTAACTAAAGAGAAATTATTATGAGCATCAATATATAACTTTACACTCTCAAAGCTACACATAATTGCTTTTCAAGATTTGTCAACTTTCTCTCACCTCTTGTATTTAAAGATTATAATTCTTAAGTCTTCCATGTTTATGATTTTCAGACCTTCTTCCTTCTATTTAATTATTGGAATTCAAAAAACTTTTATAAGAGTAGATTTTGTTTTTAATTAATTTCCTCACAATTAATCTTTTTAACTTGAAAGATACTTAAAATACATTATTCCTTGAAATAATTATTATTTTAGATTTTTATTTAATTATCACTAATGATTAGGAGGATGGTAGGCATGTAATGTTCGTGGAATTTTCTACAATATTTTTAGTAGTCGAGTCACTTATCAAAAGTTTAAATTTATCTAAAAAATGGTTATGTCATCTTTAAGATTCTAAATAAATTGATCAATTAAAATAAATTGTCATATGAACATGAATTATGGTTTTATGGGTATGTGGTATTAGTAAAAGCCTATTTACAAGTAAAAAATCTAAATGATAAAATGGAGGCTAATCTCTATGATTAAGAATGATGTTACATGTTGTTTTTAAAAATGTATATGTTTAACTCATACATTAATTCTTTTTATGATTAATAATAACAATAATTTCATATTGTAAACATCTTTGATCCATAATTGTTTAACTAATTCTTCCGGAAAAATAACAATAGAACTACACTCGTAATTTTAGTGTGATTTTTTAATAAGCATTCTAATCTTTTTAAAATTAGATTCTTAATTTTTTAATTATTTTCTATCTTTATATAGAGAGCCTCTATCATCATAATCAATCGTACAAAGGTAGAATGAATAAAGATACACAAATATATTACCATATAAGTAATTATTCAATATTTAAAAGAATATAAAAATATATTAGTAATTTATGTAAATAACTGTTTAATTTTCTCATAAATGTTGATAAAGAAACTAGTTCAATGCTAATGATTGGATAAACTTACTCATCTTAAATATGATTGATTTTAAATATAAACTATTGTGATGTGGTACTTGAAACTAATTCACTAGCTATATGTGGTGTTTTTTTCCCCTATTTTAACTATTTTGAATATGGTACTGTTTTGATAATGATTAAAGATCAAGTAATGGAGCAAAAGACCCCTCATTTCCATCAGGTAAAATTCAACTCTGCTAAATATCTAGATCACCTTTCTTCCATGCTATGTTAAAGGAGTATAGTTATAGTTGATTTAAATACAAACGAATGTGATGTTGTACTTAACTAATTCAGGGGATATATGTGGTTCTTTTTTTTCTTATTTTAACTATTTGGAAGCTGGTACTGTTGTGGTAATTGATTAAAGTTGTAGCAATGGAGAAATAGCAATGGAAGAATAGATTGCCCCTTGCTATGAGTTTAAAGTCAACTCTTCTAAATATGTCGATCCTCTCTATTTCATGTTATGTTAAAGGTGTATAGTTATTATTCATGCTCTGTTCATTTTCTGTTGAAGGTGAGGTTAAATTAATTGTTTTTTTAATGAAACAATAATACATAAATTTTGGTTACTCAGATGCGGGTGCTTTGCCTTGATCGGAGGGGCCACCTGGGCACCATGTGGTGGGATAATTGTCTAGCCCACGTGCTCGCACATGGTCACCGGCTCAACGTTAAATGCTCGAGTAAGCATGTCTTAAATTCACAGTTCGCTACATTCATTACGAGGTCCTCCTGCTGCAGAGAAGTAAGAGCTCCTGATTCTATCACCATGTTTATTAACATTGATACCTACACTCATTCAACCTCCATTAAGCTCTCCCTTCTGTTATCTGTGCATGCCTCCCGTTCCTCCTTTCGACCCCTGGTTCTTGGCCCTGCTCAGCCTTGTCTCAGCCTTCCCAGGACATTCTCAGGTGGTGGCATCTCCTCTCCTATGCAGCCGAGCATTCCCTCCTTGTCTTGCACTTTTGTTCCTTCGCGTGTCATGCCAAGGCATCACCCTATGTGGTGTAGAAGAGACGGAGGTCATAGCCTCCCCTCTAGACCACCTCTATTGTACGCCATGGGCAGGGAACTAAATCTTTCAGTGGGCTCAGAGGAGCCAATAAGACTCAACCCTGTTAATATTTCAGCACAATTATCCTTACAACTACCTATCTCCCCTCCGGCCTCCTTAAGAATTCGGCCCAAAGAGCGACTGCGCAAGTCAAATTTATACCTCAAAAGATGAAGGCTATCCCTGTGCAGAGCGCATCCAGTAGCAGCCACTCCACCAGCAAAAAATTGGGTTGTGATGATGGTAGAAGCTCAAATAGAGATGCAGGAGATAAGAAAGAGGATAGCAATCAACTCATGACCAATTCCAATTAGCCAAACACATCGGGGTTACCACATCCTCAGGTAACTAGCAACACACTAAGAAATGAGGATGAAGACTCATTCTAAGCTTGTAGGATCAAGGAGGAATAACCCAACTCCACCAACAAGAATGATGCTCCACACTAGTTTCAATTGCAGGGTGCACTTCTCTTTTTCTAGTTTTTTTGTAGCGTTCTCTTGTCTGAACATGTTTCGGAAGACTTCACTCTCAAACTTCCGTTTAAATTTTGCTACTGTATATTCTGGTTTCCCATTCTGGGCAGCGTCTATTTTGTGCTACTGGTGAACTAGTTTCCCCAGCTGTGACAATCTATTTTCTGGTTTAAAACCTTGATACTTCCCTCTGGAATTGGCTTTCCAAATCTAGAGGAAGAGATATGTAATATTTTTATCTGTATAATATAATAGATGTAGCTGAAATTAGAAAAAAAATCTAAACTTTGGTTTGGTCGAATTTCATCGCATGCTGCCATAGAAAAGGGTTGTTGGAGCGGATGGTGATTTATGTTAGATACAAACACTCATAAATGGGTATGTAATATTTTAAACATTCGTGGGTCTTAGAAATTTATAGCCATCAATAATGAAAAACACAATTGTTAGATGATACAAAATAGAAAATATACTCATGATCGAAATAACATCCAATAGGCTTTACAATATTTCCATGTTTTGCATTGAAATCAAGGTTGTTTATATCGGGAAATGAAAATATTAGAAAGTCTTAAGATAAATAGGTAGTTACAATATTTATTTTGTGTCTTTTCATAAATAATAAGAGTGCCAACATTATCATATTTATTTGATTTTAAAGTATTTCCTTGTTATTAAAAGAATGAGCCAACTAATATACTAGTTTTTATTTTTATATTGTTATCAATGAAATGGGATCAACTGCAAAGTGTATTTTAATGATTTACATAAAATATAGGGTTGTGTATTTAAGGAAATTAAAATCTTACAAAAGAAAAGAGATAAATATGTAGTAACGAAATGGAATCAACTGCATAGAGTATTTTCATGATTTAAATTAAAATCTAGAGTTGTGTATATAAGTAAATGAAAAGCTCACAAATGAAACTGTGAGATAAATAGATAGTAATAACTTTGTAAGATAAATAGGTATTAAAAAATTTATGGACAGGAAGTTAGTATGAATTTTAGTAATACCAAAGCTAAGTTAATATGAAGTTTAGTATATAAATGTATTTTTTCAAGGCAAGTTAGTATTTTTCTTCGTATATAAATGTATATTTGAAATGCTCAATAACATTGTTTTTCAAGATTTTTTAGCTTTCCCTCACTTCCTTAAAAGTGAATGTTTTTACGACTTCATTTTACTTGGTTATTATAATTCAAAAATATCTTTTATAAAAGTTCATTTCATTTCTAATTAATTTCTTCATAACTACTCATCTTAAATTAAAATATCCTTAAAATTCATTATCCTTGATAATGTTGTTTTCAAACTTTAAATTTTTAATTACAAGGGTTTAGAAGAGTGCATTTCATATCTAATTAATTTATTCATAATTAATTATCTTAATTTAAAATATACATAAAATTCATTATCTTTGAATTGTTTTTTTTTTTGAATTACAAATATTTATTTTAGAATATGTTTCCGGAATTTGATTTGATAATTAATAATTATCAAATAGATGGTAAGGATTTAATCTTAATAATATTCTTAGTATAAATCACAAATCAAAGATTTAGATTTATCTTGAAAGTAGTTATGTCTTATCTCTACTTTCTACTTTTCAGTAAATTGACTAATTTTAAAAAATTGTCCCATGAATGTGTCATATCAACGTGAATTATCGCTCTGTTGACACATGGTATTAACAAGAGTCTATTTACAAGTTAAAAATACAAATGGTATAATTGGGGTTAATCTCTATGGTTATATGCTTTATTAAATTTATATATGTTTAACTCATACGTTAATTTTTTAATTAATAATTAATATTATTATTTAAAAAAATATTATAATTTCCTCATTGAGATTTTATGATTTTTTAATCTTGGTAATGTGAGATTTATCATGATGTAATTTTTTTGATGTTTATTGGCATTTACCAAAATTTTAATTTATGTTACTGTGGTAGTTATTATTATTGACTATAAATTAGAGAAACTTAAAAATAATTATTTTTTAAATCCCTTATCATTAAACTTCTTTTTGTAAGAAAATTTTTTAATTTACTAAGAATTTCAATTTTATATATTATTTTAAATTTTACTAAGAATATTTGTGGACATTTTGAATCCCAACTAGGATCCATCTTCTAAATTATAATATTTTTACATATTATATGTATTTCCCCTAAATTTTGTATTCTTATCTATTGTATAAAAATAAGTACAAAATAAATCATAATAATTTTAACTAAACTTAAGAGTATTAATAATATATATTTAATATTTCAAATCTAAAACTTGCTCCATTAAATATTTGATAACTTTTTAATTATTTAACATGTACATTTTTAAATAAAAATATACTCATAATGATTATTTATATAAAAATTAATAAACATAAATATTACAAATAATAATAAACGATACTAAAAGCTCCAATGTGTTTTAATATGAACTACCATTTGGTCATTGGGTAAAAACATTCCAACACACAATCATGTGATAATTGTTGATGGTTCCTATAATCCAAAAAATGATCTTTCGGGATTCTTTTCATGTGTGGATCTTTCGACATTCAAAACATGTTTAGGCCTATCACTTGGTTTGGCAAGGAACAATAGAGGAAAAAACTATAAGAAACATGTAGCAAAGGAGGGTCTTGCACCAAGAGTTGGTGGTAAGAAACAAGTTCATAGGTTCCTAACTAAGAGGAAGTTTTAATTCTATTAAGCCTTGACTATAAAGACAGTGTTGTCAATAATTGTGATGAATTGAAAGAGTGAGTCACACAACTAGAGAATAGGGTTGAAGCTCTGGTTAGTTCTAATGTTATGCTTCGCCAACATATTCTCCTTTTATGAAGAGATTTCTTGAACACCATTACTCAAGTTGGATTGTCAATTTTTAGAAGACTCTTCTCCAGCAGAATGAAGATGAAATACTTTCCAAAGAAGAGAAAAATATGGCATGGAAAACTTGTGAAAATTTCACAGAATCAGAAAATCTCAAGAATTCCATGGAAATCTTTCATGTTGAGATTGTCCAAGTAACAAATCAGCATGTTGAACAAAATGCTGGACATTATGACTTGAATTTAGGACAAGCCACAGTGTGAAATTCCAGTAAGAGAAATCATGCCAATGACCAAAATTTCAATAATGGTGACAAAGTTATAGTACAAAGCATAAATAAAAAATATAATAGCATTGTTCACAGCGTCACAGTAGAGTAACTGGAGCCATGTTAATGACCAAAATTTCAACACTCATGATAGAGTTATAGTACAAAGCCTAAATAAAAAATATAATAACATATATTATCCTATGGAGCTAAGATTGCACACAGTGAAATTTTCCTAGTACAAAATATGACTACTAAATGTAATAATGACATTTATGAAAATCTCCTACTTTGAAGTGAAGTGAATCTCATAATTAAATTTACATGTGGTGATTGTCCTTGTTCTCAAGTGAGTTAATCGAAATAACTAGATTTTCACGGTTCAGGAGACACAATTATTGCATTAATTCAATAATAATGAGCTTCATGGAATACAAAAGATAACACAATTAACACAGAGAAAATATTGAAAACCTAGAATTTTCAGCTTTTATTCTTGTAGCATAAATTATTACATAATATATGCCAAAATTTATGGTTTTCTGACAAGTGTTATATAATATTTTCAACACAATATTAGTTATATCAAGTGCTCAATATTACACAAGGTATAAAGTTTAAGTTTACAATAGTTATCAGAGACAATTACAAGCTTTCTACTTTTGATTCCTTTGAAACTCTTGGTTACTCCTATGGTCCACAATTCGTAAACAAATTCATTTCTATATAATATTTTGAATGCAATATTAGCTATATAAAGTGCTCAATCTTACACAAGATATCAAGTTTAAGTTTATAGCAGGTATCAAAGACCATTACAAGCTCGTTGCTTTGGATTTCGTTGAAACTCTTTCTTACTCCTATGGTCCACAACTCATAAATCAATTCATAAGAAAAATGCATCAGTGATACACCTCATCTCCACTGTAAATTGATGTAGAAATTCCTGTCCATTGGATTTTATCTCTTAAAAGAACCACACCATCTAGGCTTGATTCTAGCTAAGGTTGTGTGATGTCTACAATCTTCCAACGATTTCTCAAAAGAGAAATATATCTTATGGTTGCATCAAAGTTTTGCAAGACTTCAAATTTGAATAAATGAACTAATATGGTATGTTTATGCTTATTTCAATACATCATAAATTATTTGAGGCAATGTAAGCATAGTTATAAGGTCATCATAGTAATCAAGCCATGAAATAGACTATATTACAAGAAATACCGCCATGAAAAAACCTATTGGTAAAAGAAAGCCTGACATGAATTTATCACATAGCCAAAATTGATCTAACACGGAAAAAATGAGAAACAACAATTATATTTAATTGTATTGAAGCGATAAGCATGACCAAATTAAATATGCCCAACCCTCATTGTCACAAACCTCATCTTCAATGAAAGCATCATTCATTTTCTGAGAGAAAAAAAAAAAAAAAACATCCAAGTTTTTGAGGCACCCATTGAAGGTTCATGTGTTTGAGATAGTCACAAAAAACTAGAGGATATGAAAACTCAAAGATAATTCCTTTCACATTGTATTACACATCTTATGCTTATAAATTAATGTTGGAAAATACATATTCCAATGAGAAACTATGTTGGATGAAATGAAAGTTTCGGTAAGCATGTTGACCACCTCACTAAACTAGTTTGATATTAGAAGCTCACTATTCTCATTTCTAAATTATATTTATAATTCCATGGGCTTATTTTAAATCGTTTTAAATTGGATAACCAACATTATTAACTTTCAAAGATTCAAACCTGGGGTTATGCTGAGTATCTCCATTTACCAGTGAAATCAAATCATCTTAAGTTGTATTTAATACTTTGTTGAAGTGCGTTTTTACATCAAATATCACTTTATCCATCTAATTATATTATGGATGATTTACATGTTGTTGTTATTATTATACATGTTAATGTAATCTAGGTTGACTTGTAAAGATGGGGAAAGATTTTGATTTTCTTCTTGCAAACAATTAATAGAAATTTCATTATTCAATCATTATAAGTTTTCACACCATCTATATTGATATTATCCATTCAAATTTAAAATAATCCATGTATATTGAAATGAACAAAAAATTTCTCACACAAACACTCATAAATAAAAAAAAATTGTATAAAATTTTGAATTCATTCTTGTATGCTACTATTTCTTAAGGCATTCCCATTACAACATATGATACAATTTCTAGTTTATACACAAACAATATATTCATTTAACAACTATACAATTTCATTGTTTAAAAATTTAATAATGACAATAATATTAATAATAATATATAAAATGATTAGTAATATTAATAATAATATATAGACAATAGTTTAATTTGGGAGATGAGATGAAATAATAATTTTAATATTTAATAATATTAAATATAACTATTTTTATTTTTATTTAAATATCAATTATCTAGCACTTACAAATCAACCCAAAAAAACAAAAAAAAAATTGAAAAGTCAAGTATCGAGTTCAACGATGAACTAGTTAAATTGGAATAATTAAATGGCGGGGATTATCTTGGCAGAGAACTAGAAGGCAGAGAATCTCAGCGATGGAATAATTAAATGGCGGGGATTATCTTGGCAGCGAACTAGAAGGCAGAGAAGATTCAGCGAAATTTGAATCAGATACAAGTGGAAACGCGATTAAAAAAAAATTAACTTCGTAAAAAAGAAAGATGCAGAATGTTACGATTTAAAAAAAAAAATCAACCTCATTAGAAGCAGAAAATTACGATAAAACTGATAATAAATTTTCTATCAACTTCCTTAAAAAAATAAAATTAGTATAAATTTTCTTTTAACCTCCTAAAAAACAAAATTTCGATAAATTTTCTTTTAATCCCATAAAAAAACCACAAAATTAGGATAAATTTTCTTTTAACCTCATTAAAAAAGCACCAGCTCACAACTTTTAACGTGATTAAAAAAAGCACAAACTAACTGTGGTAATTGCATTGGATGAATTCTTACAAAATATTTCTGAAGTCGGTTGAACTTAGTGTTTGTGTTCGAAATATTTTTAAATTCATCCGATGGATGTATGTCTATTTAAAGAGAGCCACCTTAATTTCATTGCCAACATGTAGATGGTTTAGGGTAACAGTGGTGCCGAAACTTTCGTTCTACCAAATTTATGATGATGAATTGCTACGACTGGTTTGATTTTTTCAAATTGCAACTAATTGCAACTTTTAATTTTCTTTTCTTCTTCTTCTGGTTTTTGTTTCCTTGTATTTCTTCTTTTCAATTTTCACCTATGAATTTAAATGGGTTTTAATAGTTATCTTGGATGGGATGGGGCTTATGTTCGATATTTGTGAGTTATAAAGTGTTCTTGTTGACGCTATTTTAATTTTTGATTCAGGATATGGAAATATAGAAAACAATTCGGCTGAGACTTCAGAAAAAAATTAATTTCTACTAAATCTCTCCTCTCTATTACATGTTGAAATATTATATTTATCATTACTATTTATGTTCAAAATTAAGTTCAATTAATTAATAATAATTGTCGATGTTGATTCTCTGTAGCAAAGGGTTTTTGAAGTGGAATGTGATCAATTTTAAACACAAACTACGGTGATAAATGGCTACGGGGTGATCAAATTAATTTCCTCACAATTAATCCTTTTAACTTAAAACTTAAAATACATTATTCCTTGAAATAATTATTATTTAAGATTTTTATCTAATTAGCACTAATGATTAGGAGAATGATAGGGATCTAATCTTTATGAAATTTTCTACAATATTTTTAGTAGTAGAGTCACTTATCAAAAGTTTAGATTTATCTCAAAAGTGGTTATTTCATCTTTGTTCTTTTAAATAAATTGATCAATTAAAAAAATTGTCATATGAACATGAATTATGGTTTTATGGGCATGTGGTATTAGTAAGAGCCTATTTACAAGTAAAAAATCTAAATGATAAAATGGAGGCTAATCTCTATGATTAAGAATATTGTTACATGTTGTTTTTAAATGTGTACATGTTTAACTCATACATTAATTCTTTTTATAATTAATAATAATAATAATTTTTTATTGTAAATCTATGTTCCATAATTATTTAACTAATTCTTCCGGAAATATAACATAGAACTACACTTGGTATTTTTAGTGTGATTTTTTAATAAGAATTCTAATCTTTTTAAAATTAGATTCTTAACTTTTTAATTGTTTTCTATCTTTATATAAAGAGCCTCTATAATCATAATCAATCGTAGAAAGGGAGAATGAATAAAAATACACAAATATACTACCATATAAGTAATTATTCGATGTTGAAGAAAATATTAAAATATATTAGTAATTTATATAAATAATTACTTAATTTTCTCATAAAGGTTGGTAAAGAAACTAGTTCAATGCTAATGATTGGATAAACTTACTCATATTAAATATTATTGATTTTAAATATAAACTAATGTGATGTGGTACTTGAAACTAATTCACTCGCTATATGTGGTGTTTTTTCCCCTATTTTAACTATTTCGAATATGGTACTGTTGTGATAATATTAAAGATCTTGTAATGGAGCAAAAGATCCCTCGCTGCCGTAGGTAAAATTCAGCTCCGCTAAATATCTGGATAAACTTTCTTCCATGCTATGTTAAAGGAGTATAGTTATAGTTGATTTAAATATAAACGATTGTGCTGTGGTGCTTGAAACTAATTCAGTGGCTATATGTGGTTTTTTTTTGTTTTAACTATTTGGAAGTTGGTACTGTTGTGATAATTGATTAAAGTTGTAGCAATGGAGAAATATAAATGGAACAAGAGATTGCGCCTTGCTATGAGTTTAAATTCACCTCTTCTAAATATGTCGATCCTCTTTCTTTCATGTTATGTTAAAAGCGTATAGTTAATATTCATGCTCTTTTCATTTTATTTTGAAGGTGAGTTTAAATTAATTTTTTTTGTTAATGAAATAATAATACATATATTTTGGTTACCCAGATGCCTGTGCTTTGTCATGATCAGAGGGGCCACCTGGGCACCATGTGGCAGGACAATTGTCCAGCTCACGCGCCCTCACAGGGACACCCGCTCAACATTAAATGCCCGAGAAAGCCTGTCTCAAATTCACACTTCTCCACCTTCATTACGAGGTCCTCCTGCTGCAAAGCATTAAAAGCTCTCGACTCTGTCACCATGGCTACTAAGCGTGCTACCCACACTTATTCATCCTCCATTCAACTCTCCCTTCTGTTATCTGTGCATGCCTCCCATTCCACCTTTTGACCCCTTTTTCTTGGCCCTTATCAACCTTGTCTCGGCCTTCCCAGGACATTTTCAGCTGGTGGCATCTCCTCTCCTGTGCTGCCAAGCACTCCCTCCTTGTCTTGCGCTTATGTTCCTTCGTGCGTCATGCCAAGGCATCATCGTATGCCGTGTAGAAGAGATGGAGGCCACGACCTCCCCTCCAGACCAGATCTATCACACGCCATGTGCAGGGAGCTAAATCTTTTGATGGGTTGGGAGGATCCAAGAAGACTAGACCCTATTAATCTTTCAGCCCAATTATCCTTATAGCTACCTATCTCCCCTTTGGCCTCCTCAAGAATTCGACCCAAAGAGTGACTGTGCATGTCAACCATCCTGCCTGAGCGAAACTTTATCCCTCATAAGATGAAGGCTCTCCCTGTGCAGAGTGCCTCCAGTAGCAGCCACTCCACCAGCAGCAATTCGGGTTCCGACAATGCTAGAAGCTCAAACAATGACAAAGGAGATAAGAATGAGGACAAAAATCAGCTGACGACCACCTCCAAGTAGCCACACATGCCGGGGTCGCCACATCCTCAGGTCACTAGCCACACATTAAGAAATAAGGATGAAGACTCATTCTATTCTTGCAGGATCGAGGAGGAATAACCCAACTCCAGCAAGAAGAATATTGGTCCACACTAGTTTCAATTGCAGGGTGCACTTCTCTCTTTCTATTTTTTTTTGTAGCATTCTCTAGTATAAACATGCTTTGGAAGACTTCACTCTCAAACTTAAGTTTAAATTTCGCTACTGTGTATGTTAGTTTCCCATTCTAGGCAACATCTATTTTGTGCTATTGGTGAAATGGTTTCCCCAGCTGGGGTAGTCCATTTTCTAGTTTAAAATGTTAATACTTCCCTCTAGAATTGGCTTGCCAAGTTTGGAGGAAGAGATATCTAGTATTTTACTCTGAATAATATAATATATGTAGTCTAACTTAGAAAAAAAAAATGTAAATTTTGGTTTGGTTGAATTTCATCACATGCTACCATAGAAAAGTCTTGTTGCAGCAGATGGTCACTTATGTTAGATGCAAACGCTCATAAATGCGTATGTAATACTTTAAACATTCCAGGGTCTTAGAAATTGATAGCCATAAATAATGAAAAACACAATTGTTAGATGATATAAAATAGAAAATATACTCATAATCAAAATAGCATCTAATGGGCTTTACAATGTTTCCATGTTTTTCATTGAAATCAAGGTTGTTTATATCAGGAAATGAAAATCTTAGAAATTCTTTAGATAAATAGGGAGTTACAATATTTATTTTCTGCCTTTTAATAAATAATAAGCCTGCCAACATTATCATATTTATTTGATTTTGAAGTATTTCCTTGTTATTAAAAGAATGAGCCAACTAATATACTAGATTTTATTTTTTATATTGTTATTAATGAAATGGGACCAACTACAGAGTGTATTTTCATGATTTACATCAAAACTAGGGTTGTGTATTTAAGGAAATGAAAATCTCACAAAAGAAAAGAGATAAACATGTAGTAATGAAATGGAATCAACTGTATAGAACTTCATAGAGTATTTTCATGATTTAAATTAAAATCTAGAGTTGTGTATTTAAGTAAATGAAAAAATCACAAATGAAACTGTGAGATAAATAGATAGTAATAACTTTGTAAGATAAATAGGTAGTAAAAAATTTACGGACAGGAAGTTAGTATAAATTTTAGTAATACTAAAGCGAAGTTAGTATGAAGTTTACTATATAAATGTATATTTTCAGGGCAAGTTAGTATTTGGCTTCGTATATAAATGTATATTTTCAATGCTCAATAATTTTTTTTTTCAATATTTGTTAGCTTTCTCTCACTTCCTTGACTTGACTTGAGGATTTTAATTCACAAATATTCCCTTAAAAGTGATGTTTTTCCGACTTACTTTTACTTGGTTATTTTAATTCAAAAATCTCTTTTATAAAAGTGCATTTCATTTCTATTTAATTTTTTCATAATTACTCATCTTAAATTAAAATATCCTTAAAACTCATTATCCTTCGTAATGTTGTTTTCAAACTGTAACTTTTTAATTATAGTTTGTTTTCTTAATTAGAAGGGTTTATAAGAGTGAATTTCATATCTAATTAATTTCTTCATAATTAATTATCTTAATTTAAAATATACGTAAAATTCATTATCTTTGAAATGATTTTTTTTTTAATTACAAATATTCTTTTTAGAATATGCTTTTGGAATTTGATTTGATTATTAATAATTATAAAATAGATGGTAAGGATTTAATCTTTGTAGAATTTTATATAATATTCTTAGTATAAATCACAAGTCAAAGATTTAGATTTATCTTGAAAGTAGTTATGTCATATCTCTACTTTTAAGTAAATTGACTAATTTTAAGAAATTGAGCCATGAATGTGTCATATCAACGTGAATGATTGTTCTGTAGACACATGGTATTAGCAAGAGTCTACTTCCCAAGTTAAAAATATAAACGGTATAATGGGGATTAATAGTTATGGTTATATGATTTATTAAATGTGTATAAGTTTAACTCATACATTAATTTTTTAATTAATAATTATTATTATTATTTTAAAAAAAATATAATTTCCTCAATGAGTTTTTATGATTTTTTAATCTTGCTAATGTGAGATGGATCATGATTTAATTTTTTTGATGTTTATTGGCATTTACTAACATTTTAATTTATATTAATGTGGTAGTCATTATTATTTACTATAAATTAGAGAAACTTAAAAACCATTATTTTTTAAATCACTTATCATTAAACTTTTTTTTTTTCTAGGAAACATTTTTCATTTACTAAGAATTTCAATTTTATATATTATTTTCAACCTCCTCTGGTTATCAATTATTGAAAAGGATTTTCGATTTTCCAGTGTCAAAGAACATTTGTGGATGTTTAGAATCCCAACTAGGATCCATCATCTAAGTTATAATATTTTTACATATTATATGTATTTCTCCTAATTTCTTTTATTCTTATCTATTGTATAAAAATAAGTAAAGAATAAATCATAATAATTTCAACTACACTTAAGAGTATTAATAATATATATTTAATATTTCAAATCTAAAACTTGCTCCATTAAATATTTCGTAACTTTTTTATTATTGAATATATATATTTTTAAATAAAAATCTACTCAATGATTATTTATATAAAAATTAATAAAAATAAATATTACAAATAATAATGTTTGTCGATTTTTTTTATAAACGCTAAAATTTTTTAAAATTGGATCCTTCAGTTTCTATTCATATAAACAATAATAAACATAAATACTAAAAGCTCCAGTGTGTTTTAATATCAACTAGCACTTGGTCATTGGGTAAAAATATTCCAACACTCAATCATGTGATAATTTTTTATGGTTCCTATAATCCAAAACATGATCTTTCAGGATTCTTTTCATGTGTGGATCTTTGGACAGACAAAACATGTTTAGGCCTATCACTTGGTTTGTCAAGGAACAATGGAGGAAAAAATCTATAATCAACATGTAGCAAAGGAGTGTCTTGCCCCAAGAGGTGGTGGTAAGAAACAAGTTCATAAGTTCCTAACTAAGAGGAATTATAGTTTTAATTCTATTAAACCTTTAAGATAATGACAATGTTGCCAATAATTGTGATGAATTGAAAGAGTGACTCACCCAACTAGAGTATAGGGTTTAAGCTCTAGTTAGTTCTAATGTTATGCTTCAACAACATATCTCCTTTTATGAAGAGATTACTTGAACACCATTACTCAAGTTGGATTGCCAATTTTCAGAGACTCTTCTCTAGGAGAATGAAGATGAAATACATTTCAAAGAAGAGAAAAATATGGCATGGAAAAATTGTGAAAATTTCACGGAATTGGAAAATCTCAAGCATTCCATGGAAATCTCTCATGTTGAGATGGTCCAAGTAACAAATCAACATGTTGAACAAAATGCTGGAAATTATGACTTTAATTTAGGACAAGCCACATTGTGAAATTTGAGTAAGAGAAATCATGCTAATGAAAAAAATTTCAATAACGGTGACAAAGTTATAGTACAAATCATAAATAAAAAATCTAATAACATTGTTCATAGCGTCAGAGTTGAGTAACTGGAGCCATGTTAATGACCAAAATTTCAACACTGTGACAGAGTTATAGTACAAAGCCTAAATAAAAAATATAATAACATATATCATCCTATGGAGCTAATATTGCACATAGTGACATTGTCGTAGTACAAAATATGACTGGTAAATGTAATAAAAAGAGTTATGAAAGTCCCCTACTTTGAAGTGAAGTGAATCTCCCAAGTAAATTTACATGTGGTGACTGTCCTTGTTCTCAAGTGAGTTAATCACAATAAATAGATTTCCATGGTTCAGGAGACACACTTATTGCATTAATTCAATAATAATGAGCTTCATGGAATACAAAAGATAACACAATTAATATTCAAAACCTAGAATTTCCACCTTTTATTCTTGTAGCATAAATTATTACATAATATATGCGAAAAGTTATAGTTTCCTACAAGTATTATATAATATTTTCAATGCAATATAAGTTATATCAAGTGCTCAATCTTACACAAGATATAAAGTTTAATTTTACAACAGGTAAGAGACCATTACAACCTTTCTACTTTGGATTCCTTTGAAACTCTTTGTTACTCCTATGATCCACAATTCATAAATAAATTCATTTCTATATAATATTTTCAATGAAATATTAGTTATATAAAGTGCTCAATCTTACACAAGATATCAAGTTTAAGTTTACAGTAGGTATCGGAGACCATTACAAGCTTGCTACTTTGGATTCTGTTGAAACTCTTGGTTACTCCTATTGTCCACAATTTATAAATAAATTCATAAGAAAAATGTAGCAATGGTACACCTCATGTCCAATGTAAATTGATGTAGAAATTCCCATCCATTAGATTTTATCTCTTAAAATAACCACACCATCTAGGCTTGATTATAGCTAAGGTTGTGTGAAAACTACAATCTTCTAACGATTTTCCAAAAGAGAAACATCTCTTATAGTTGAACGAAAGTTCTCCAAGACTTGAAATTTGAATAAATGCACTAATATGGTATTTATGTGCTTATTTCAATACATCATAAATTATTTGAGGCGATGTAAGCATAGTTATAAGGTCATCAAAGTAATCAAGCCATGAAATAGACTATATTACAAGAAATACAGCCATGGAAAAACCCATTGGTAAAAGAAAGCTTAACGTGAATTTAATCGCATAGCCATAATTAATCTAACACACAAAAAATGAGAAACAACAATTACATTTAATTTTATTGAAGTGATAAGCATGACCAAATTAAATATGCCCAACCCTAGTTGTCACAAACCTCATCTTCAATCAAAGCATCATTCATTTTATGAGAGAAGGAAAAAGACATCCAAGCTTCTGAGACACCCATTGAAGGTTCATGTGTTTGAGATAGTCACAGAAAACTATAGAATATGAAAACTCAAATATAATTCCTTTCACATTGTATTAAGCATCTTATTCTTAGAAATTGATGTTGGAAAATACATATTCCAATGAGAAACTAAGTTGGATGAAACGAAAGTCACTGTAAGCATGTTGACCACCTCATTAAACTAGTTTGATATCAGAAGCTCACTATTCTCATTTCTAAATTATATTTACATTTCCATGGGCTTATTTTAAATCATTTTAATTTGGAAAACCAACATTATTAACTGTCAAAGATTCAAACGTATGGTTATGTTGAGTATCTCTGTTTACCAGGGAAGTCAAATCATCATAAGTTGTATTTAATATTTTATTGAAGTATGTTTTTACATCAAATATCACTTTATCCATCTAATTATATTATGGACGATTTAGATGTTGTTGTTATTATTTTACATATTAATGTAATTTATGTTGACTTGTAAAGATGAGGCAAGCTTTTGATTTTCTTATTGTAAACAATTAATAAAAATTTCATTATTCAATTATCATAAGTTTTCACAAAATCTATATTGATATTATCCACTCAAATTTAAAATAATCCATGTATATTGAAATGAACAAAAAAATTCTCACACAAACAATCATAAATAAATTAAAAAATTGCATAAAATTTTGAGTTCAGTCTTGTATGCTACTATTTCTTAGGATCCTACCTAAAGGCATTCCTATTGCAACATATGATGCAATTTCTAGTTTATATACAAACAATACATTCATTTAACAACTAAACAATTTCATTGTTTAAATATTTAATAATGACAATAATATTAATAGTAATATATAAAAAAATTAGTAATATTAATAATAATATATAGATATAAATTTAATTTTGAGCGATGAGATGAAATAATAATTTAATATTTAATAATATTAAATATAGTGATTTTTTATTTTTATTTAAATATCAATTAAGCCAAAAAAACAAACAAACTTTAAAAGTCAAGTATCCAATTCAACAATGAACTAGTTAAATTGGAATAATTAAATGGCGGGGATTATCTTGGCAGCGAACTAGAACGCAGAGAATCTCAGCGAAATTCGAATCAGATGCAAATGGAAATGCGATAAAAAAAAAATTTAACCTCGTAAAAAAGAAATATGCAGAATGTTACGATAAAAAAAAAAGAAAAAAAAAATTTAACCTCATTAAAAAACAGAAAGTTACGATAAATTTTCGACAATAAATTTTCTTTTAACGTCCTTAAAAAACAAAATTAGGATAAATTTTCCTTTAACCTCGTAAAAAAGCACAAAATTAGGATAAATTTTCTTTTAACCTCCTTAAAAAAAAGCACCAGCTCACAACTTTTAACGTGATAAGAAAAGAAAAAACTAACGGTGGTAATTGCGTTGGATGGATTCTTACAAAATATTTCCGAAGTCCGTCGAACTCAGGGCTTGCGCTAACCGTTCAAAATATTTTTAAATTCATCCAATGGATGTATGTCTATTTCGTTGCCAACATGTAGATGGATTAGCGTAACAGTGGTGCCAAAAATTGCCAACATGTAGATGAATTGCAACGAATGATTTGATTTTTTCAAGTTGCAACTAATTGCAACTTTTAATTTTCCTTTTTTCTTCTGCAGATTATGGCTGTTCTTTCCTTATATTTTTGCTTTTGCATTTTCACCTATGAATTTTCTCTGGTTTTAATAGTTATCTTGGATGGGGCTTTTGTTCGATATTTGTGAGTTCTTTTCTGCTTTCACAATAATATAAAGTGTTCTTGTCGGCACAATTGTAATTATTGATTCACGATATGGCAATATAGCAAACAATTCGGCTCAGACTTCGGGTAAAATCAATTTCCTCTAAATCCCTCCTCTCTATTACATGTCGAAATATTATATTTATAATTACTATTTATGTTCAAAATTAGTTCAATTAATTACAATTACTTTTCTCTTATTACTTTTCCCTTATTCCCTTTTCCCCTTTCCCTTTTCCTTTTCCCCTCTCCTTAAACCTCTCCCCTTATACTTATTCCTTATACCTTTTCCTTATACTCTTATGTAGCAAAGAGTTTTTGAAGTGGAATGGATCGATTTTAAATACAAACTACGGTGATAAATGGGCTACATGTTTTAACTATTTTTGAAGTGTAATGCACTGGTGCTCGTGTGACAATTGATTAAAAATCTAGCTCTATTAAATTCCCGATCCTATCATTCCTCGTTTATATTCCTGTGATTAAAGATTTAGGGTTATGTATTTATGGAAAAGAAAATATGAAAAGTAAAATTAACTAAACAGAAATTATTATGAGATTCAATATATAACTTTACACTCTCAAAGCTCCACAAAATCGCTTTTCAAGAATTGTCAACTTTCTCTCACTTCTTTTATTTACAAATTATAATTCAAAAGTATCCTTCTGAGTGGTTATTTGAATTCAAAAAACTTTTTTATAAGAGTAGATTTTGTTTTTAATTAATTTCCTCACAATTAATCTTTTTAACTTAAAAGATACTTAAAATACAATATTCCTTGAAATAATTATTATTTTAGATTTTTATTTAATTATCACTAATGATTAGGAGGACGGTAGGGATCTAATCTCTATGGAATTTTCTACAATATTTCTAGTAGTAGAGTCAATTATCAAAATTTTAGATTTATCTCAAAAATGGTTATGTCAACTTTGTGCTTTCAAATAAATTGATCAATTAAAAAAAATTGTCATATGAACATGAATTATGGTTTTATGGGCATGTGGTATTAGTAACAACCTATTTACAAGTAAAAAATCTAAATGATAAAATGGAAGCTAATCTCTATGATTAAGAATATTGTTGCACGTTGTTTTTAAATGCATATATGTTTAACTCATACATTAATTATTTTTATAATTAATAATAATAATAATTTTAGATTATAAACGTGTGTGATCCATAATTGTTTAACTAATTCTTCCAGAAAAATAGAAATAAAACTACACTGGGTAACAAATATATTACCATATAAGTAATTAATCGATGTTTAAGAAAATATTAAAATATATTAGTAATTTATATAAATAATTATTTAATTTTCTCATAAATGTTGATAAAGAAACTAGTTCAATGCTAATGATTGGATAAACTTTCTCATCTTCGATATGATTGATTTTAAATATAAACTACAGTGATGTGGTACTTGAAACTAATTCACTGGGTATATGTGGTGTTTTCTTCCCCTATTTTAATTATTTCGAATATGGTACTGTTGTGATAATGATTAAAGATCTAGTAATGGAGCAAAAGACCCCTCACTGCCGTCACGTAAAATTCAGCTCTGCTAAATATCTGGATCACCTTTCTTCCATGCTATGTTAAAGGAGTATAGTTATAGTTGATTTAAATACAAACGACTGTAATGTGGTCGTTGAAACTAGTTCATTGGATATATGTGGTTCTTTTTTTTTTTCTTATTTTAACTATTTGGAAGCTAGTACTGTTGTGGTAATTGATTAAAGTTGTAGCAATGGAGAAATAGCAATGGAACAATAGATTGCGCCTTCCTATGAGTTTAAAGACAACTCTTCTAAATATCTTGATCCTATTTCTTTCATGTTATGTTAAAGGTGTATAGTTATTATTCATGCTCTTTTGATTTTCTATTGAAGGTGAGGTTAAATTAATTGTTTTGTTAATGAAACGATAATACGTAAATTTTGGATACCCGGATGAGGGTGCTTTGCCGTGATCAGAGGGGCCATGTGGGCGTCATGTGGCGGGACAACTGTCTAGCCCATGTGCTCGCACATGGTCACCCTCTCAATGTTAAATGCCAGAGAAAGACTGTCTTAAATTCACACTTCGCCACATTCATTACGAGGTCCTCCTACTGCATAGGATTAACAGCTCTCGATTCTATCACCATGGTTATTAAGCCTGCTACCCGCGCTCATTCGGCCTCCATTTAGCTCTCCCTTCTGTTATCTTTGCATGCGTCCCATTCCTCCTTTCGACACCTGGTTCTTGGCCCTGTTCAACCCTATCTTAGCCTTCCTAGGACTTTCTCAGGTGGTGAGATCTCCTCTCATGTGATACCGAGTGCTCCCTCCCTGTCCTGCACTTATGTTCCTTTGCATGTCATGCCAAGGCGTCACCATATGTGGTGTAGAAGAGATGAAGGCCACGACATTCCCTCTAGACCACCTCTATCACATGCCATGGGTAGGGAACTGAATCTTTCAATGGGCAAGGAGGAGGCGAGAAGACTCGACCATATTAATCTTTCAGCCCAATTATCCTTGCAACTACTTGTCTCCCCTTCAGCCTCTTCAAGCATTGATTCAAAACAGAAACGATGCAAGTCGACTAGCCTGCCTGAGCCAGAATTTATCCCTCAGAAGACGAAGGCTCTCCCTGTGTAGAGCGCCTCCAGTAGCAGTCGCTCCACTAGTAGCAATTCGAATTCCGACGATGGTAGAAGCAACACTATTACCGATGAAATATGTAACCTGACCTCAAAACGGGAACTCTAGCAGAAAAAGACTCAAAAAACATGAAAAAACACCCCAAAAACAAAAAAAAAAAGTGTATTCCAGAATGCACTTGGTTATTTTTGAAGGTCAAATTTCAACATTTTATAAAATTATGCTAAAAACAAAATTGTTTTTTGAAAAAAAGATTGAAAAAACACCCTCAAAACAAAACCAATTGATGTTGGAATAGCAAAAAAAAAAAAAATTGTCATATTTTTGACATTTTTAAAAATAGAAATAACATTTTTTAATTTTTAAAATTCAAACATTAAAAAAAACCTAAAATTTAAGAAAAAAATAAATTTAAAAAATAAAAACATTTTAAAGCTTAAAATTTAAAATATATAGGAATCAAAAAATAAAAATAAAAACAAAATAAAAATTTTAATTCAAACATTAAAAAAAACCTAAAATTTAAAAAGTAAAAGATAAAAAATAAAAAATAAAAAAATTAAAGATTAAAATTTCAAAATATATAGAGATAAAAAAATAAAAATAAAAACAAAATAAAAATATTAAATTAAAAAAAAAACAAGTTAAAAAAAAGAAAGAAATTATAAAAAATAAATTATAGAAATTAAATTTAAAAAAGAAAAAGAAAATGCTTATTAAATTAAAAAAGAAAAAATCATATTTTAAAATAAAAAAATAAATTTTAAAATAATAAATTAAATTTAAAGAAATATATTAAATTTTGAAAAATTTAAAACTTTAAAATAAAAATTAAAAAAAAACATTATTACAATTAAAAGTAAAAAAATGAAAAATTAATTAAAAATAAAAAATGAAAAATAAAATACAATAAAATAATTAAATTTTAAAAAAAATATATTAAAAAAACAAATAGATTTTAAAAAATAAATTAAATTTAAATTATAAAACTAATATATATGAACTTAAATTCAAAATATATATTAGATATTATTAAATTAAAAAAATGTTAATATTAAAATAACAAATTAAATTAAAAAAAAATATTAAATATTAATAAATAAATGAATAAACAAATAACTTTTGAAATAAAAAATAAATTTTAAATATAAAGAAAAAAAACATTGTTAAAATAAAAACTTTAAAAATCAATAAAAATTGAAAAATTGAAAAAAAATAAATTAAAAAAAAAATATATTAAATAGAAAATAAAATAAAAAAACAAATTAATTTGAAAATATTAAGTTTAATTAAAAAAAAAATCTATTTTAAATACACAATTTTAATTGAAATAAAAAAATATAAAAATTTTATGTATTTAAAAAAATAATAATAAAAAAATAAAAATTAAAAAGAAATATTAAATTCAAATAAATTAAAAAAAATACAAAATTTACTAAATTTTAACAAATTAAATGAAAAAACTAAACATCACATTTAATAATAATTAAAAAATTATGAAAAAAAAATTCAATTAAATAAAAAAAAATACAAAATTGAATAAAAATTATTAACCAAATTTAGAAAAAAAATTTAAAAACAAAAAAAATGAATAATATTAAAATAAAAATAAAATAAAAAATAAATAAATTTTTTTGAATTTAAAAACAAAAAAATCAAATTAAAAAAAATATTAAAAAAAAAAGAAGAGTTTTTTGATCGTAGTGGCACCTCCAATCGCCCTCCCACCTAGGTGGCGGCGGAGGCTGGCTGTTTAGCGGGAGGCCGATTCCGGGAATCGCCCTCCCACGACGAGAGTCCGATTCCAGGAATTTCCCTCCCGTGACGGGAGGCTGATTCCAGGAATGGCCCTCTCGCGGCGTGGGAGGCCGATTCTGGAAATCATCCTGAGGTCGATTCCGAGAATCACCCTCCCGCGGCAGGAGGTCGATTCCGGGAATCACCCTCTCGCGATGACAGGCCGATTCTGGGAATCGCCCTCCCACCGCGGAAGGCCGATTCCGAGAATCGCCCTGAGACTGATTCCTGGAATCACCCTCTCAAGCGGGCGGCTGATTCCGATAATCGCCCTCCTGCGGCGGGAGAGCGATTGTTCCCGGAATCGGCCTCCCGCCGCGGGAGGGCAATTCCCGGAATCAGCCTCCCGCCGCGGGAGGGCAATTCCCGGAATCAGCCTCCCGCCGAGGTGGCAACGGAGACCGGGCACTGGGCGGGCGGGGGGCTGCATGCCGCCTCCTCGCCATCCCAGCGACCAGCCTCCATCGCCACCTGGGAAAGAGGCCGATTGGCGGCAACACCATGATCAAAAAAAAAAAAAATCTTTTTTTTTTAATTCAATTTTTTTTTTTTTTAATTCAATTTTTTTATTTAAAATTTTAAATTTAATTTGTTGGAGGCCGATTGGCGGCAACACCAAGATCAAATTTTTTATTTTTATTTTTATTTTTTAATAATTTGTTTTTAATTTGATTTTTTTTTTTTAAATTCAAAAAATTTAAAATTAATTTTTTTTTAATTCAATTTTTTATTTTAAATTTAATTTGTTTTAGTTTTTTTTTTTGAATTTAATATTTTAGATTAGTTATTTTTTAAAATTTAAAATTTATTTATTAAATTTATTAAATTTTAATTAAATTTAAATTTGTTTTTAATCTTTTAGTTTATTTAGTTTTTCATTTTTAAAATTTATGACTTGTTTCATTTAAAAAAAAAAAAAAACAGTAAATTTATGGATATTTGTTTTTTAATTATTTGCACGTGGGTTTTTTCATTTTTTCTGTTCTTTAATAATAGTTTTTTTTTTATTTTAATTCTTTTATTTTAATTTTCTTTTTCAATTTTCAATTTTGTTTTTTTTTTTTTAATTTGTTTTTTTGTTAATTTGAAAATTTGTATTTTTTTTTCTTATTAGTATTATTTTTTTAATCTAAATTTTTAAATTAAATTTTTTCTTTTTTATATTTTATTTTTTTATATAAATTTTAATATTGTAATTTAAATTATTTTTAAATTTTCTATTTTTTTTTTTTTTTTTTTTAATTATATGGTTTTTTTTAATAACCTAAGAAAAAATGTTTTTGATGTTTTTTTTTTTTGGTTAATTTTTTTTTTCTTTAAATTATGTGTGTGTTTTTTTTTAAATTTTGTCATTTCTTTTGATATAATTTTCGAATATTTTTGTTTTTGTTTTTGTTTTATTTAGTTTTGTTTAAATTTTTATTTTTATGAGTTAATTTTGTTTTGTTTTTTTTTTACATTTTTATTGGTTTTTTTATTATATATATATATATATATATATATATATATATATATATATATATATATATATATATATATAAGTTTTGTGTTTTATTACCAACGTGAAAATGACCACTCTAAAAAAAAGGGTTGATGCTGCATCAATACGTTTCAAAATTAGCATGAAAATCACCGCTCTAAAAAAAAAAGTTGATGTTGCATCAATACATTTCAAAATTAGCATGAAATTCACTAACATTTTGAAACAAATATTCATACTTCATAAATAAAAATATTAGAGTGTCAAAAATGTGCTTAAAAAAAAGGGTGATTCTACATCACCACTTTTCAAAATCGGGTGCTTTTTATGTTACCAAAAAAAGGTAGGTAACAATGGGGTTACCTATTTCATTGGTAACAGTGTTAAGCTCAAAGAGTGACCAAGGAGATAAGAATGAGGACAACAATTAGCTCACGACCACCTCCAATTAGCCACAAACGCCGGGGTCGCCACATCCTCAGGTCACTAGCCACACGCTAAGAAAGAAGGATGAAGACTCATTCTATTATTGCAGGATCAGGGAGGAATAACCCAACTCTAGCAAGAAGAATGATGGTCCACACTAGTTTCAATTGCAGGGTGCACTTCTCTCTTTCTAGTTTTTTTGTAGCGTTCTCTAGTCTAAACATGCTTTGGAAGACTTCGCTCTCAAACTTAAGTTTAAATTTCACTGCTGTGTATGTTGGTTTCCCATTCTGGGCAGTCTCTATTTTGTGCTACTGGTGGAATGGTTTCCCCAGCTAGAGCAGTCGATTTTCTGGTTTAAAATCTTGATACTTCCCTCTGGAATTGGCTTGCCACGTATGGAGGAAGAGATATGTAATATTTTGCTCTGTATAATATAATAGATATAGTCTATATTAGAAAAAGAAAAACGTAAATTTTCATTTGGTTGAATTTCATCACATGCTACCATAGAAAAGGGTTGTTGCAGCGAATGGTGATTTATGTTAGATAAAAATGCTCATAAATGGGTATGTAATATTTTAAACATTCATGGGTCTTAGAAATTGATAGCCATCAATAATGAAAAACACAATTGTTGTATGATATAAAATAGAAAATATACTCATAATCGAAATAGCATCCAATGGGCTTTACAATACTTCCATGTTTTGCATTGAAATTAAGATTGTTTATATCGGGAAATGAAAATCTTAGAAAGTCTTAAGATAAACATGCACTTACAATATTTATTTTGTGTCTTTTAATAAATAATAGGGCTGCCAACATTATCATATTTATTTGATTTTAAATTATTTCTTTGTTATTAAAAGAATGAGCCAACTAATATACTAGTTTTTATTTTTTATATTGTTATGAATGAAATGGGATCAACTGCATAGAACTTCATAGAGTATTTTCATGATTTAAATTAAGATTTAGAGCTGCGTATTTAAGTAAATGAAAAGCTCACAAATAATTTGTGAGATAAATAGATAGTAATAACTTTGTAAGATAAATAGGTAGTAAAAAATTTATGGATAGGAAGTTAGTATAAATTTTAGTACTAAAGCGAAGTTAGTATGAAGTTTAATATATAAATGTATTTTTTCAAGGCAAGTTAGTATTTGGCTTTGAATATGGATGTATATTTTTAATGTTCGATAAAATTGTTTTTCAAGATTTATTAGCTTTCACTCACTTCCTTGACTTGAGGACTTTAATTCACAAATATTTCCTTAAAAGTCATGTTTCTCTGACTTTCTTTTACTTTGTTATTTTAATTCAAAAATCTCTTTTATAAAAGTGCATTTTATTTCTACTCGTTCCTTTTTTTTACTCCTGTGATTAAAGATTTAGTAATGGATCAAAAAATTTCGCCCGTAAAATCCGTAAAAATCAGCTCTGCTAAAGATGTCGTTACTCTTTTCTTCATGTTATGTTAAAAGATTATAGTTATCATTCCTTTTTCATACTCTCTTCAAGTTTAGGTTAAATTATCTATTCATTTTCAGTTACTTTAAATTAATTGTTATTTTAATGAAATAGTGACAAGCGAATTCTGGTTTTATTAACTCAGATCACGGATGTTGAGGGTTGTTGTTGAGGATGATGATTTATTTTAAATACAAACTCTAATAAATGGATATTTTACATTTTAAACATTCGCAAGTTAACAAGCGAATTCTGGTTTCATTGACTCAGATCACGGATGTTGAGGGTTGTTGTTGAGGATGATGATTTATTTTAAATACAAACTCTAATAAATGGATATTTTACATTTTAGACATTCGCGAGTTAACAAGCGAATTCTGGTTTCATTGACTCAGATCATGGATGTTGAGGGTTGTTGTTGAGGATGACGATTTATTTTAAATACAAACTCTAATAAATGGATATTTTACATTTTAAACATTCGCGAGTTTTACAAATTGATAGCGAGGTATAAAAGAAAAATAGTAGTAAGATGATATAAAACAGAAAATATACACAGAATTTTTGTAATCCTATAATTGAAATAACAGCCCATGGTGCGTTACAGGATCTCCATGCCTTCCATGGAAATTTAAGCAGGAACGTTACAATATTTCCATGCCTTTCATAGAAATTTAAGTAGGAAATGAAAAACTTAGAAATGAACCTAGCCAGAACTTCAACATATTCGCGTCTTTTAATAAAGCAATATTTATTTCGCATCCTTTAATAAAACAATGAGCGAGCCAGATTTCTTTTCATTACATTTTAAATGGCATTTTAAAGTATTTCATTAATTTACATTAAAATATAAGATTGTGTATGGGAGAAATGAAGCTCTGAGATCATAAGGCAGTGATAAGTTCATTATAGTACGAGGTTTGGCAAGAGTGGTGTAATTATGAAAAAAAGAGTGAGTTAGCCAGTATGCTAGTTTGTTATTTCATTTATGAGTAATGAAATTGGATTTACCTTTTTTGATGATTTATATCAAAAATTTAGGGTTATGTATTTAAGGAAAAGAAAACATCGCAAATAAAATTGTAACACATGTACTCAAACAAATAAATATTAGGTTATTTTATTATTATCAAGAAAGGGTTGAACGAATTCTTGATTAGGTATTCGTTATTTGGGGAGATCGCATGGGTTCCTGCTTCACGCTCCAAATTATTAATGAAGAGCTCGGATCAGATATTGAGAGAGCCAATACTTTGGGGAGGAAATATTCTTACTCACACAGGCTTGGTGTGTGTCCTGCCCGATTTGAGGAGCCGTGAGTTCTTTTCTATGTTTTACTGTGTAATAATTGAGAGTTGGAGGCGACGTGTTTCAAAGGCTAATGCGATAAAAAATTCTTTGCGCTGTTTGGTTGAAGACTATGACAGAAGGAGATGCCAGTCGATGATTTAGAGGATGGGGTCTGAATGAATGCACTCCCTTTACCACTTTGAATGATGCTGTAAAGTGAGAGCTTATTTCGTGGAAATAGAAATACGGAGGCGCATAGCGAATCATCATTCGAACCCGTGGGACGATAATTTCATACAGTCCCTCTCAATGCCTTGGGAGTCGGAGTCAGTGTGGAATGAGACTGCCTGCAACTTCTACCAGAAAAGAAATGAAATTAAAATCTACGCCTACCTATCTACAAATAGTAAGTAAGATACCATTGCTATTGTTTTTCTTTGATAATAGTCGACTGGATAAGAGCATTAAAAAAAATCAAGGTTTATATCTAACATGGTGTGGGCATATATATGTTATGAAATTACAAACTATATGGCATTAACATTGCCATATATTAAATACACATTGGCATGGTTGCTAACCAAAGCTCGTGGAGTGATATTTCAACGTTTATATCTAACATGGTGTGGAGATATATATATTATGAAATTACAAACTATATGGCATTCACATTGTCACATGGTTGTTAGCGTATGGTGACAAAACCAAGCAACGGTATTGAAGTCCAGGGTTGAACCCGTGACCTCATACACAAGTGCCTCCACCATTGGGACTGCCAAGATAAGTATTTGGCTAAATTTATTTATTATATAATCTCTTTCTTTGTGAATTGAAATATCTAAGTAAAGTTTATATATCATATATTTTTCTGCAAAAAGGTTATTAGAAAATAGAAATACTAATGATCTTTCTCATATTTCTTGAGATAATTTACATATACCAAGAAAATGGTATTTCATTAGTTTATTGGGATTTGATCAAAACAAATTTACTGTTGACTATTTTCATAAGAATGTATTTATCTTGGGAGTAGAAGATAAGTCCATTGTGTTAATTCCTTTGCAAGGGTTTCCAAAGGTTACATGTTAACTTTGTTATTATTTTAAAAGGTCTATCTAGCTCTTATGCCCAAATAAGGGTTAGTTATGGCACTTTATTTTTAAAAGAGATTTTATTGATTAGATTAAAGAGGGTAGCTCTTTAATAAAAATATTTACATAATATTGTATAAGAAAGAAAATAGAAGATGAATTCTTTATTCTAAAAAAGATTTTGTTCTCATTAATTTAGGAAATGAGAACTAATCCAAGGTATCTTCTTGAATAGATTAAAGAGGGTAATTATTGAAATATCTTCATGTGCTTTGAAGAAGAAAAGAGAAGTTTTCTCAGATAAATATTCATTAACCATGTTGTGAATAGTAATGAATTAATAAATACATGGATAGTTTCATAAAACCATGGGTAGTTTTTTCCATGGTGTTGATGGAGATTAATTATTTCATAAAACCATGGGTAGATTCGCATGGTGTTTGCAAATATTAGTTATTTAATGAATCCATGAATAGATTACCATGGTGTTCCTAAAGTTAAGTTATTTAATAAATTCATGGTTAAAGGAACTAATCAACTATATTCCTTTAGATGAACAAACTAAGTGATTACTTCTATATTATCATGATTATGATGTTAATTCCTTTTGGAGGAAGATCATCCATAAGCATGCAACATATGTATTAACTTTTATTGAAAAATAATATACATATTTGTATGTAGAAAGATAGCTTGTAGTATTAAAACTACATTGAATATGATTGTTAGTATAATCTTGAAAATGAGACATGTATTTATATTCTTAATTGCATAGTTTTACAAAAAGAAAACATATGTTTACATGCTCACTAGCATTGAGATTTTCTTTGGGAAGGCTTGTGAAGGAGGTTATGTGCTTTGTTGTGTAAGCACTCCTTTAGGGAGATTCTTTTGGAATCAATGTGCATTTACATGCATGGGAGCAACATTTGTTATGTTAGCTTGCATTCCATGCACTAAAAGTAATAGCTTAAGGGTTAGCTATTTTGATTAAATTTATGTAAATCACATGCATAAATATCTTAACTTATGTATCAGTTTATTTTAAAGAAAAGCTTGGGAGATGTAGCTATTGTCTCAGAATGCTTATGCGACGGAAACATTAGTTATTGTGATGACTTATAACCAACACATATGAGGTATGTGTTGTTAAAGGGAGAATGTCAAGGTACATTACTTGCATGTCATGAATATACATGAGTAGATGGATAAACTACTATAGTATAGATATGTGAAATGATTTATTATACTTTATGAATATTGACATCAATGTGTGTTGAAGGCATCATTAGCAGGGAATAATGGTGACATGTACAGGGAATATTATGCTTATCCTGGTGGCAGGTAAATGATTAATGGTTCATGTGGATGAGTGCGAGTTGTAGGATGGTCCAATGATCGATGGTCCATAGTAGGTACATCTATGCCACCAAGATATGAAGATATGAAGACCAGAGGGTAAATGGTATCATATTTATTGTAATGGCTTTAAGCTAGATATTTTTATATTTCCCTGTAATATTTGTAAACGATGGTTAAGGGATGGTCTCCCTTATAAGCCATTGAGTGAGGTCTAATCACTGTCACGAGCGTTTAATAATAAAATTAAACATTTGTTGGTTTTCACCCTACGGGGATTCCAGGGTATATTGGTGTTCAATGATGTGATTGATTATTGTGTCAAGTTGATGATGTTGATTCCTTTCTTGTTATGATGTTCATAATGGCAAGTATGTGATGACTATAAGAGTGATGAAATGAATGGAAGGTTACATCATACAATATTATGGAGTTTTTAAATATTCTTATTCTAAAAGTTACACTAGGAACTGGTAAACATTCTATGTAAATGATGAGTAAGGAATATTTAATGGTGAATGGTTAGTTACCCATGAGTGACTTGTATAAAAAATTTTATCTGCTTACATTTCCATGTGAAGTTAATAGTGTATGCTACAAGAATTAACTAAAGAGAAGTTATTATGAGCTTCAATATATAACTTTACACTCTCAAGGCTCCACAAAATTTCTTGTCAATATTTGTCAACTTTCTCTCACCTCTTCTATTTAAAGATTATAATTCACAAGTCTTCCGTGTCCACGATTTTCAGACCTTCTTCATTCTATTTGGTTATTTGAATTCAAAAACATTTTTATATGAGTACATTTAGTTTTTATTTAGTTTCCTCACAATTAATATTTTTAACTGAAAGATACTTCAAATACGTTATTCCTTGAAATAATTGTTATTTTAGATTTTTATTTAATTATCAGTAATGATTAGGAGGATGGTAGGGATGTAATATTCATGGAATTTTCAACTATATTTTTAGTAGTAAAGTCACTTATCAAAACTTTAGATTATCTCAAAAGTGGTTATGTCATCTTTGTGCTTTTAAATAAATTGATTAATTAAAAAAAATGTCATATGAACATGAATTATGGTTTTATGGGCATGTGGTATTAGTAAGAGCCTATTTACAAGTAGAAAATCTAAATGATAAAATGGAGGCTAATCTCTATGATTAATAATATTCTTAGATGTTGTTTTTAAATGCGTATATGTTTAACTCATACATTAATTATTTTTATAATTAATAATAATAATAATAATTTCAGATTGTAAACTTTGGTGATCCATAATTGTTTAACTATTTTTTCCAGAAAAATAACAATATCATTAGGAGATGAACTACACTGGGTGTTTAGAAATGTGTTGGCCCTCCCAATGATATTGTGATTTTTTGGGAAGGATTAGTTGAATAAAAATTATTATTAAAAATATAATTATAATTTTATTATCTAATCTCTGTTTATTTTTTTAATTCTGGGAATGTGAGATGTATCATGTAGGTGTTTTGATGTCTATTAACATTTACCAACCATTTAATTTATATGAATATGTTAATTATTATTATTAATTAGAAATTAGAATTTTTTCAAAACCATTATCTTTTGAATCTCTTATCATTAAAGTGCTTTTTAAGAAGCATTTTTCATTTACTAAAAATTCTAGTTTGCAATCAATTATTTGTCATTATATTTTGCTCTTGTATTACAGTATTTTTACATGTTATATATTTTAATCCTGCATTATAATATTCTGAAATATTATATAAAAAATTATAAAATATATCACAATATTTTATATATAATATACAAATAACTAAAATTAAGGGTATTAATCATTTCAAATTTAAATCTTACCCATTAAATATTAGATGTGTTTCTTATTATTAAATATATCTTTAAAATGATAAATTACATGAATATTTACATAAAAAGTAATAGACATAAATAATAAGAAAATCATTAATTTTAGTGTGATTTTTTAATAAGCATTCAAATCTTTTTAAAATTAGATTCTTAATTTTTTCTATTTTTTTCTATTTTTATATAGAGAGCCTATGTAATCATAATCAATCATAGAAAGGAAGAATGAATAAAGATACACAAATATATTACCATATAAGTAATTATTCGATGTTTCAGAAAATATAAAAATATATTAATAATTTATATAAAAAATTATTTAATTTTCTCATAAATGTTGATAAAGAAAGTAGTTCAATGCTAATGATTGGATAAACTTACTCATTTTAAATATGATTGATTTTAAATATAAACTATTGTGATGTGGTATTTGAAACTAATTCATTGGCTATATGTGGTGTTTTTTTCCCCTATTTTAACTATTTCGAATATGGTACTGTCGTGATAATGACTAAAGATCTAGAAATTTGAAACTAATTGAGTGGCTATATGTGGTTCTTTTTTTCTTATTTTAACTGTTTGGAAGCTAGTATTGTTGTGATAATTGATTAAAGTTGCAGCAATGGAGAAATAGCAGTGGAACAAGAGATTGCGCCTTGCTATGAGTTTAAAGTCAGCTCTTCTAAATATGTCTATCCTCTTTCTTTCATGTTATGCTAAAGGCGTAAAGTTATTATTCATGCTTTTTTCATTTTCTATTGAAGGTGACGTTAAATTAATTGTTTTGTTAATGAAACAATAATATGTAAATTTTTGTTACCCAGATGCGGGTGCTTTACCGTGATCGAAGGGGCCACCTGGGTGCGATGTGGCGAGACAACTGTCCAACCCACGCGCCCCCACATGGTCACCCGCTCAACATTAAATGCCCGAGAAAGGCTATCTTAAATTTACACTTTGCCACCTTCATTACGAGGTCCTCCTACTACAGAGCACTAAGAGCTCTTGATTCCGTCACCATGGCTATTAAGCCTGCTACCTGCACTCATTCGTCCTCCATTCAGCTCTCCCTTCTATTATCTGTGCATGCCTCCTGTTCGTCCTTTTGACCCCTAGTTCTTGGCCCTGATCAAGCCTATATAAGCCTTCCCACAAGATTCCTAGGTGGTGGCATCTCCTCTCCTTTGTTTCCGAGTGCTCCCTCCCTGTCCTGCACTTATGTTCATTCACATGTCATGCCTCCCCTCTAGACTACCTCTGTCGCACACCATGGGCATGGAACTGAATCTTTCGGTTGGCTGGGATGAGCCGAGAAAACTCGACCCTATTAATCTTTCAACCCAATTATCCTTGCAACTACTTGTCTCCCCTCTGGCTTCCTCAAGCATTCGGCCCAAAGAGTGACTTCACAAATCAACCATCCTCTGTGAGCCGGCCTTTATCCCTTGCAAGATGAAGGTTCTCCCTGTCCAGAGTGCCTCCAATAGCAGCCACTCCACCAGCATAAATTCAGGTTCCGACGATGGTAGAAGCACAAACAGTGACACAGGAGATAAGAATGAGGACAAAAATCATCTCACGGCTAATGCCAATTATCCAGAAATAAAGAATACACAATTCCTACTAATCAATTACTATAGTAAAATTTATTAATTCTACTGAGGCCTAGACTTCCCTTGAAACAAACTAGTTTTCTTTTGTATTTCCACAATGTTAATCAATGTCAAGTTGCCTATTTTTTCCAGCATAATCATGTGAACATCTTGAGACCACATACCATCTATTTTTACTAGAATGCTATTCATTTTTCAAACCCCATTAGAAGATTTACTATTTACAATTTATCATTTCAAATTTGAATTCATCAAATAATTCGAATACCGTGACTTTCCAACCAAACATATAAAATAGTTGAAACCCAATGCATATGATGGGTTAATTATCCTACCATATACATACAACCGTTTGACAAATATCTTGTAAACACTATCTATGGTGGGAACCACATCTTAAAACCTTTAAAGCCATATTTTATTCCAGCTCTAGCAATGTCACTTCAATCTACAATATCATTTGATCTTCAGCATATCATTTGAATGTTAATTCAAACATAACCATACATCTATTACTCAAAACGCATCCTATGGCATGTATGTATCATGGAACGTACTGCATCATTGGCTCTCATACCCTTCATGTATCATGGCACATAATACAACACGTTCACAATGCATCAAACCTACGTATCTTCCCAAACCACATCAAATGCAAAATGAATCAAACTTCTGTGTCTTTTTGATACATAGCTCCGTGGTTTACACACCGAATTTGCCCTCAGTTGTTGTCTTGGGTTACGCGTAGAGAATTGATCCAGCCATTGTCCTTTATTTCCAAGAGCGCCTTAGATCATACACTGTAACAACTGTATGCATAGATTTGGATTTTACAACTTCTATCTCACCATTCTCACACATGGTGTCGGAGTGCCTCTTGTAGACATAGCCACAATGTTTTCAATCTCCCGCACTCATAAAATCTAGTAACATGTATACGTATAATGAAATTACATAACTAATCCATAAGTAATTTCATCTGATATAAATAATCTACTGATCAAATTTTTATAAAGACTCTGGAATCTACATATTGACAAAAAATAAACTTGGAGTTCCCCTACCATCCTTCAACTATTTATACTTGAGAAAATAAAAATACTTTCTCTTAGAATAGACTTTCTCAATCAATTTATACCTTCCTATTTTTTAGGCTTCTCCCTATGTTGCCTCTACATCCACTCAAGGAGAGAAACCAACTTCAATTGTTATGCCAAATTTAATTAAATATAAAACAAATTAACAATTCTCTAAAAATAAATAACAAATTTAATAATTAAATTATTAAACTATTCCTAAGTTTGTTTTAATTCCAATTAGCCACAACATGTGAACAATACGTCATATTGCTGGCTATGTTCTCGATGCTCCTGCATCAGAGGATGAAGATTCATTCTATGATTGTAGGATCGAGGAGGAATAACCCAACTCCAGCAAGAACAATGATGGTCCACACTAGTTTCAATTGCAAGGTTCACTTCTCTCTTTCTAGTTTTTTGGTAGAGTTCTCTAGTCTAAACATGCTTTGGAAGACTATGCTCTCAAACTTCAGTTTAAATTTCGCTACTACGTATCATGGTTTCCCATTTTGGGCAGCATCTATTTTTTGCTACTGGTGGAATGGTTTCCCGAGATGGGGTAGTCTGTTTTCTGGTTTCAAACTCTTGATACTTCCCTCTGGAATTGGCTTGCCAAGTCTCGAGGAAGAGAAATGTAATACATTTTTTTGTACAATATAATAGATGTAGTATAGCTTAGAAAAAAAAAAACATAAATTTTGGTTTGGTTGAATTTGCTCACATGCTACCATAGAAAAGCGTTGTTGCAGCAGATGGTGATTTATTTAGATACAAACACTCATAAATGGGTGTGTAATATTTTAAACATTCTTGGGTCTTAGAAATTGATAGCCAGCAATAATGAAAAAAATAATTGTTAGATGATATAAAATAGAAAATATACTCATAATCAAAATAACATCCTATGGGATTTACAATATTTCCATGTTTTGGATTGAAATCAAGGTTGTTTATATCGAGAAATGAAAAGGTTAGAAAGTCTTAAGATAAATAGGTAGTTACAATATTTATTTTGTGTCTTTTAATAAATGATAAGCCTGCAAACATTATCATCTTTATTTGATTTTAAAGTATTTCCTTGTTATTAAAAGAATGAGCGAGCTAATATGCTAGTTTTTATTTTTTATATTGTTATCAGTGAAATGGGATCAACTGCAGAGTGTATTTTCATGATTTACATAAAATCTAGGGTTGTGTATTTACGGAATTTAAAATCTCACAAAATAAAGGAGATAAATATGTAGTAATGAAATGGGATCAAGTGCATATAACTTCATAGAGTATTTTCATGATTTAAATTAAAATCTACAGTTGTGTATTTAAGTAAATGAAAAGCTCACAAATGAAACTGTGAGTGATGCAGGGGCATTAGACACTAGCCAGCAATGTAGGAGGTTTTGTCCACATGTTGTGGCTAGGAGGGTTCGAAAACATTTGAATTGTAACAGCTAGGTGTGAATACCTCAGCTGACTGTTTTATTTAGATTAGTTAGAGTTGTAGAAGTTGAATGGTTAATCCATCTGTCATGTTTTTAGTTTTCGAATAATTGTAATTAGGCTCTTGAATTACCATAACGGTCCTCACAGAGGAACCAAAAGGACATATGTTGATGTATATAAATTTAATCCCTCGGATGTATAAAAGAGGAGGAGGAAGAAGGGAGAGATTTTTCCGCAATAAAACTCTGTGTATTGAGCAATTTCTTCTGGTTGAATAGATTTCAAGTCCCGTCGATTTCCAAACTGTCTGAATTGATAATTGTGAAGAATTTTGTTTAACTATGAAGCAATTGAACTCTATATATGACTGTTGAATTGAATGGTCCTACAGTCTCCGTGACCCTCTGTCTACCATTTCTAGTAATTTATCCGAGCAAGTCTCGTGAAATTATCCCACCGCAAGCGAGGCTTGTGTAGAGAAATCGTGGTCGTTGAATCTTGTTTAATGTTGGTGAAATTCTCGTATAAAGAGAATTATATTTGTTTTTCCGCTAATTGAATTTCCTCACTGAGACTAAACCTTGAGTTAACAAATGGAAAGTGTACAAAGGAGAACACAAACCCAATGCGAACCTTGGTTAATCACTATACAAAAAACCGCAAGTGGATTTGTAAGGCGGATTGGCCATATCGCACCGCTTTTGGGTGAATAGGTGGTATTTTCCAAACGCGAGCGATTCCATAGATCTGTCGACACGTGGCGAAGTGGACCCCCAGAAAACCACTGTTTAAAATGCGCCATCGCACATGATCATTCATACCAGGATGCCGAGTGATATTGTCATGTGTCGTTGATTTGGGAAGGGGCCATCGAACGGTGATCATACGCTGGACTTGCCCGAAGTTTAATAAAACATCCCGGATCATATCCACAACGATCGACGGTTTAGATTAATTGAGGGAGGGGACGAGCCAGGGATTTCCGCCGTACTCCAGAAGCCTCCGCAGTGACGTCATGGGACCATTGACCGTAGAGGTGGGGTTCAGAGCCAAAGGTTTATTATAAGTTATTTGTTTAAAAAGCATGGAGTAGAGAATGAGGTCCGAAGGGAAATGCTGACAGAACCACATCTACAGTTCACCATCTCTCCTTAGGGGTCCAAATTTCAGTTTTGTTGCGTCATTTGTGGTATCAGAGCTGTTGTTTGAAGTTGTTTTTGCTGACATGGCAATCCGAGTTGGTAGAGGTGCTGGCAGAAGGAGACCTATAGCCAACGCAGAGGTGTTGGGGATGTTACAGAGGGTTGAGGCCATAATGGATGCCATGGAGCGAAGAAAGCCTAGAGATCCTGAAGACATCACCGAACCTAAAACAGAAGAAGCTAAAGAGAATGTTGAAATTCCTCTTGACATGAGCCTCCTTAGAACTGTTCTCGGGTATGCAGTTAAGCACATAATTGAAGTGTCGAGTTATGCAGGGGGACTGAACCCAGAGGAGCTGGTGGACTGGATAAATGAAATGAATAAGTGCTTCGATTATGAAGAAATAAACGAAGATAAAAAGGTCAAGTTTGCAGTAACAAAGATGAAAGGACATGCTGCACTTTAGTGGGATGGAGTGCAGGAAGAAAGGAGGAGAGTTGGCAAGCAACCTATCAAGAGCTGGACCAGAATGATGGCTAAATTAAAAGGTAAATTCTTGCCTAGTGATTACCAGCTGACATTGTATAAGAAAATGCAGAACATGAGATAGATGTTGCTGACAGTAAAGGAATACACAAAGGAATTTTGCAGAGTGAGCATAAGAGCTGGGCAATTCCATGACACACCAGAGAAGACTGCCAGATATATGAATGGTCTCAAGCTGGAGATCCAAGATGAGATTGGTCTTCTGTCTCCTACGACAGTGGAAGAGGCCTACCATATGGCCCTGAAAGCAAAGGAGAAACCCCTGAGGAAACAGTCTGCCAAGAAGAGAGGTACTTTCCGGGGAAAGAGAAGTCAGGGTGGTAGAGGAAAGCTTGCTACACCCAGAGATGGAGCTAATAGTAGCTCACCTCAGAATGCATCTACAAAGGATGATGCAAGGGGTAGAAGGGGTTCTTACAGAGGAAAAGGAAGAGGAGGCAGAGACAGAGGCAGAGGTAGAGAGTTGAGGTGTTATAGATGTCAGCAAGTGGGACATAAGCACTATGAGTATCCAAAGAATGTGGGTGTTGGTCCAAGAAATGCTGTTGTTGCCCAGGCTGGAGAAGAGGTGGAAATTGAAGAAGAAATTCTTCCAGATAGGGGAGAATCCTTGGTGGTGAATAAGGTCCTGTTGAAGCAAGCCAAAGAGGTCACTGACCCTTCACAAAGGAAGACTTTGTTTAGGAGCATATGCAAAGTCCCCAGCTAGTCATTGATAGTGGCAGCACAGACAATTTGGTTTCCACTAAGGTGATAGAAAAGTTGAAGTTGAAGACAAGGGAGCATCCAGCTCCCTACAGGGTGTCCTGGCTGCATAAAGGGCACCAGCTGGTTGTGAAAGAACAATGTGAGATGGAGCTACAAATGGAAAAATATAGAGATAAGGTCCTATGTGATGTAATGCCCATGGATGTGTGTCATATACTGCTGGGTAGACCTTGGAAGTTTGACAGAGAAACAGTGCATGATGTCAAGAATAACACTTACAAGTTCTTCAAGGATGGGATACACCATACATTGATACCCATGGAAGAAGGAGAACCATCCAGCAGAGTGATTGATCCAAAGACCTTGTTGTTGAGCAAGAAGGAATATCTGCAATAGATAGAAGAAGAAGAGGTAATTTTTTCTTTATTTTGCAAACCTAAGGTAGTTCTTACTTCTACAAATATTTCTGATTTTCCAATAGAAATCCAAGAGATGTTAGAAAATTACTGTGACATTGTTGTGGATGATTTACCTGGTGAGATGCCACCTGGGAGAAATATTAGCCATCAGATAGATTTTATCCCTGGTTCAAATCTTCCAAATAAGGCAGCCTACAGAATGACTCCCAAGGAAAATGAGGAAATCAGGAGACAAGTACAGGAGTTGGTGGACAAGGGGCTAATTAGAGAAAGTTTGAGTCCATGTGCAATACCAGTATTATTGAGCCCAAAGAAAGATGGAGGCTGGAGGATGTGTACTGATTCCAGAGCAATCAATCAGATCACAATCAGGTACAGATTCTCTTTGCCCAAAGTTAAGGATTTGATGGACTGTTTGAGTGGTGCTAAATATTTCTCAAAGATAGATTTAAAAGGTGGATACCATCATATTAGAATAAGAGAGGGTGATGAATGGAAAACTGCCTTTAAAACAAATGAAGGATTGTATGAATGGATGGTAATGCCTTTTGGGTTGTCAAATGTACCTAGCACTTTTATGAGACTTATGAATGAAGTATTGAAAGAATTCATTGGTAAATTTGTGATAGTGTATCTCGATGATATATTAGTTTTCAGCAGAACTAGAGAAGAACATTTAAGGCATCTTAATCATGTCTTGAGGAAGCTGAACCAAGAGAAACTACTGATAAATTTGAAGAAATGCTCATTCATGAAAGAAGAGTTGGTGTATTTGGGTTTTGTTTTCTCTGTAGAAGGATTGAAGATGGACCCAAAAAAGGTTAAGGCAATTGTGGAGTGGCCTTCACCCAGGAAATTTTTTGAGGTAAGAAGTTTCCATGGACTTGCAAGTTTTTACAGGAAGTTTAGAAGAAACATCAGTAAGATTAATGCACCCATAGTTGAGACAATAAAGAAGAGAAAAAATCCATTTAAGTGAACTACTGAAGCAGAAATAAACTTTAAAGTTTTGAAGCAAAAGATAACAGAGAATCTTGTTTTGATTCTGCCTGATTTTACTAAACCATTTCAAGTAAAATGTGATGCCAGTGGAGAGGCCATTGGAGCTGTGTTGAGTCAGGATGATAGGCCCGTAGCCTATTTTAGTGAAAATCTAAATGACACTAGAAGAAAGCATTCCTCTTATGAGAAGGAATTCTATGCAACTGTTCAAGCACTGAAGAAGTGGAGACACTATTTGATGTCCAGAGAATTTGTATTATATTCTGACAATCATGCTTTGCAGTATATTGTACAACAGCCAAGTTGAAAAATAAGCATGCTAAATGGGTTGAGTATCTCCAAGGTTTTAATTTTGTTCTGAAACATATAAGTGGCCAAGCCAATAAAGTAGCTGATGCTTTGAGTAGTAGGCACATGCTTGTTCAAGAAACTAATTTTGAAGTTGTAGGATTTGATTCTCTAAAGGAATTGTATAAAACGGATCCAAATTTTAAAGAAGCATTTGAGGCATGTAGTAATCTTTTTCTAACAGATAGGAGCCAGTGGCTGGATTATTTCCTATAGGAGGAATTGTTATTCAGAAGAAGCCAATTGTGTGTACCAAGATGTTCCATAAGAGAAAATTTGATCAAAGAAAAGCATAGTGGTGGAATTGCTGGACACTTTGGTACTGATAAGACTTATGAGCAGCTAAGTCACTTTTATTACTAGCCTAAGATGAGAGTATAAGTGGACAAGCTTGTGAAGAATTGTAACATCTGTCAATATGCTAAAGGAAGGAGCCAGAATGCAGGATTGTACACTCCCTTGCCTATTCCAGACAGGCCTTGGGACATGGTGAGTATGGATTTTTTTCTAGGATTTCCCAAGAATCAGAGAGGGAATGATGCAGTCTTTGTTGTAGTGGATAGATTCTCCAAAATGGCACATTTTATTCCATGCTATAAAAATAGTGATGCCACCCATGTTGCTAACTTGTTTTTCAAAAAAGTTGTTAGATTGCATGGGTTGCCCAAGAGTATTGTTTCAGAGAGAGACATTGTGGAATAAACTTGGTACCAAACTAAGTTTCAGCTCAACTTATCATCCTCGGACTGATGGACAAACTGAGGTAGTGAGTAGGAGTCTGGGAAATTTGTTGAGAAGTCTTGCAGGAGAGCATCCCAAGAAGTGGGATCATATTTTTCCCCAGGCGGAATATGCATATAATGACTCACCAAACAGGAGCACAGGGCAGAGCCCATTCCATGTTGTTTATGGAATGCACCCCAGGGGAATATCAGAATTAAGAAATATGGGAAAGGCAAGACTGAGAAGTGCGGATGGTGAGGAATTTGCTTCAAAGATCCAGGTCATACATGAACAAGTGAAACAGCAACTACAAAGCAGCAGCATCAAATACAAAAATAGAGAAGACTTGAGCAGCAAAGAAGTTCATCTTGAAGTAGGAGATTAGGTTTTGGCACACTTGAGGAAGGAGAGATTCCCAAAGAAGCAGTATAACAAAATGAAGTTCAAAAAGATTGGGCCATGCAAGATACTTAGAAAGTTTTCTGCAAATGCTTATGAGAATGAATTGCCACTTGATGTTGAAATATCTACTATTTTAAATGTTGCATATTTGTACAAGTATGAGGATGATGGTGCATAAGAAACATCAGCAGACAAGGAACAGATTGAGTGGAAGGAGTAGCTACCTCTAGCACAACCATTGCAACCAGAGAAGATATTGGACAAAAGAGTATCCAGGAGGACGAGAGGACAAGAGTACTTTCAGAACTTAATCAAATGGAAGGACAAGCTAGAGGAAGATGCCACTTGGATGACTGAAGAAATGTTACAGAAGATAGGCAGATCAGTGGACGAGCTCATGGACAGGATCCCATGAAGAAAATTCTCCCTCGGGAGTCCGATGTAGGGGCATTAGACACTAGCCAACAATGTCGGAGGTTTTGTCCACATGTTGTGGCTAGGAGGGTTCGAAAACATTTGCATTGCAACAGCTAGGTGTCAATACCTCCACTGACTGTTTCATTTAGATTAGTTAGAGTTTTAGAAGTCGAATGGTTAATCCATCTGTCATGTTTTAGTTTTCGAATAATTGTTATTAGGCTCTTGAATTACCATAACGGTCCTCACAGAGGAACCGAAAGGACATATGTTGATGTATATAAATGTAATCCCTCGGATTTATAAAAGAGGAGGAGGAAGAAGGGATATATTTTTCCGTAATAAAACTCTGTGTATTGAGAAATTGCTTTCGGTTGAATAGATTTCAAGTCCCATCGATTTCCAAACTGTTTGAATTGATAATTGTGAAAAAAATTGTTTAACTGTGAAGCGATTGAACTCTATATATGACTGTTGAATTGAATGGTCCTACAGTCTCCACGACCCACTGTTTACCATTTCTAGTAATTTATCCGAGCAAGTCTCGTGAAATTATCCCACCACAGGCGAGGCCTGTGTAGAGAAATCGTGACCGTTGAATCCTATTTAATGTTGGTGAAATTCCTGTATAAAGAGAATTATATTTGTTTTGCCACTAATTAAATTTCGTCACTGGGAGTAAACCCTGAGTTAAAAAATGGAGAGTGTACGAAGGAGAACACAAACCTGATGTGAACCTTGGTTTATCATTGTACAAAAAAACCGCGAGTGGATTTGTAAGGCAGATTGGCCATATCACACCACTTTTGGGTGAATAGGCGGTATTTTCGAAACGCGAGTGATTCCATAGATATGTCGACACGTGGTGAGGTGGACCCCCAGAAAACCACCGTTTAAAATGCGCCATTGCACGTTATAATTCGTACCAGGGAGCCGAGCAATATTATCATGTGTCGTTGATTTGGGAAGGGGCCATCGAACAATCATCGCATGCTGGATTTGCTCGAAGTTTAATAAAAGAGCCCGGATCATATCGACAACGATCGACGGTGTAGATTCATTGTGGGAGGGGACGAGCCAGGGATTTCTACCGTACTCCAAAAGCCTCCGCAGTGACGTCATGGGACCATTGACCGTAGAGGTGGGGTCCATAGCCAAAGGTTTATTATAAGTTATTTGTTTAAAAAGCGTGGAGTAGACAACAAGGTCAAAAGGGAAATGCTGACAGAGCCACGTCTACAGTTAACCATCTCTCCTTAGGGGTCCAAATTTTAGTTTTGTTGCGTCACTGAGATAAATAGATAGTAATAACTTTGTAAGATAAATAGTTAGTAAAATATTAATGGTATAAATTTTAGTAATACTAAAGCGAAGTTAGTATGAAGTTTAGTATATAAATGTATTTTTTCAAGGCAAGTTAGTATGTGGCTTCGTATATAAATGTATATTTTCAATGCTCAATAAAATTGTTTTTCAATATTTGTTAGCTTTCTCTCACTTCCTTGACTTGACTTGGAGATTTTAATTCACAAATATTCCCTTGAAAGTGATTTTTTTCTGACTTCCTTTTACTTGGTTATTTTGATTCAAAAATCTCTTTTATAAAAGTGCGTTTCATTTCTAATTAATTTTTTCATTATTACTCATCTTAAATTAAAATATCCTTAAAATTCATTATCCTTGGTAATGTTGTTATCAAAATTTAACTTTTTAATTATAGTTTGTTTTTTTTAATTAGAAGGGTTTAGAAGAGTGCATTTCATCTCTAATTGATTTATTCATAATTAATTATCTTAATTTAAAATATACATAAAATTCATTATCTTTGAAATGATTTTTTTTTTTTAAATTACAAATCTTTATTTTAGAATATGCTTCTGGAATTTAATTTGATTAATAACAGTTATAAAATAAATGATAAGGATGTAATCTTTGTATAATGTTCTATAATACTCAATTAGCTAAATCACAAATCAAATGTTTAGATTTATCTTGAAAGTGGTTATGTCATATCTCTACTTTTAAGTAAATTGACTAATTTTAAAAGATTGTCCCATGAATGTGTCATATCAATGTGAATTATTGTTTTGTAGACACGTGGTATTAGCAAGAGTCTATTTACAAGTTAAAAATATAAATGGTATAATGGAGGTTAATCTCTATGGTTATATGCTTTATTAAATGTGTATATGTTTAACTCATACATTAATTTTTTAATTAATAATAATTATTATTATTATTTAAAAAAATGGTTATAATTTCCTTAATGAGTTGTTATGATTTTTTAACCTTGGTAATGTGAGATGTATCATGATGTAATTTTTAAAAATTTTATTGGCATTTACTACCATTTTAATTTATATTACTGTGGTAGTTATTATTATTGACTATAAATTAGGGAAACTTAAAAACCATTATTTTTTAAATACCTTATCATTAAACTTCTTTTTCTAAGAAACATTTTTCATTTACTAATATTTTCAACTCTATATATTATTTTCAACCTCCTGTGGTTATCAATTATTGAAGAGGATTTTGGATTTTAGAGAACATTTGTGGACGTTTAGAATCCCAACTAGGATCCATCTTCTAGATTATAATATTTTTACATATTATATGTATTACTCCTAAATTTTTGTATTCTTATCTATTATATAAAAATAAGTACAAAACAAATCATAATAATTTTAAATAAACTTAAGAGTATTAATAATATATATTTAATATTTCAAATCTAAAACTTTCTCCATTAAATATTTGATAAGTTTTTTATTATCGAATATATATATTTTTAAATAAAAATCTACTCATAATGATTATTTATATAAAAATTAATAAACATAAATATTAAAAATAATAATATTTGTGGTTTTTTTTTTATAAACACTAGAAACTTTTAAAATTGGATCCTTCATTTTTTATTTATATAAAAAATAATAAACATAAATACTAAAAGCTAGAGTGTATCTTAATATCAACTAGCACTTGGTCATTGTGTAAAAATATTCCAACACTCAATCATGTGATAATTGTTGATGGTTCCTGTAATCCAACACATGATCTTTCAGGATTATTTTCATGTGTAGATCTTTGGAAAGACAAAGCATGTCTAGGCCTATCACTTGGTTTCCCAAGGAACAATGGAGGAAAAAATCTATAAGCAACATGTAGCAAAGGAGGGTCTTGCACCAAGAGTTGGTGGTAATAAACAACTTCATAGGTTCCTAACTAAGAGGAAGTTTTAATTCTATTAAATCTTGAATAAAATGAAAATCTTGCCAATAATTGTGATGAATTGAAAGAGTGACTCACCCAACTAAAGAATACGGTTGAGGCTCTGGTTAGTTCTAATGTTATGCTTCACCAACATATTCTCCTTTTATGAAGAGATTACTTGAACACCGTTACTAAAGTTGGATTGCCAATTTTCAAGAGACCCTTCTACAGGAGAATGAATATGAAATACTTTCCAAAGAAGAGAAAAATATGGCATGGGAAAATTGTGAAAATTTCACGGAATCTAAAAATTTAAGAATTCCATGGAAATCTCTCATGTTGAGATGGTCCAAGTAACAAATCTGAGATGTTCCAAGTAATAAATCAGCATGTTGAACAAAATGCTATAAATTATGACTTGAAATTAGGACAAGCCACAATGTGAAATTTGAGTAAGAGAAATCATGCTAATGACCAAAATTTCAATAATGGTGACAAAGTTATAGTAAAAAGCATAAATAAAGAAATCTAATAACATGACCAAAATTTCAACACTCGTGACAGAGTTATAGTACAAAGCCTAAATAATAAATATAATAACATATATCATCCTATGGAGCTGAGATTGCACATAGTGACATTTTCCAAGTAAAAAAACTTATTAGTAAATGCAATAACTAGAGTTATGAAAATCCCCTACTTTGAAGTGAAGTGAATCTTCCAAGTAAATTTACATGTGGTGACTGTCCTTGTTCTCATGTGAGTTAATCAGAATAACTAGATTTTCACGGTTCAAGAGACACACTTATTGCATTAATTCAATAATAATGAGCTTCATGGAATATAAGAGATAACAACGCTGAGAAAATATCGAAAACCTAGAATTTCCTACTTTTATTATTGTAGCATAAATTATTACATAATATATGCCAAAATTTATTGTTTTCTGACAAGTGTTATATAATATTTTCAATGCAATATTAGTTATAACAAGTGCTCAACCTTAAACAAGATATAAAGTTTAATTTTACAGCACGTATCAGGTAACAGAGACCATTACAAGCTTGCTACTTTCGATTTCTTTGAAACTCTTGGTTACTCATATGCTCCACAACTCATAAATAAATTCATTTCTATATAATATTTTCAATGCAATATTAGTTATATAAAGTGCTCAATCTTACATAAGATATAAAGTTTATGTTTACAGCAGGTTTCAGAGACCATTACAAGCTTGCTACTTTGGATTCTGTTGAAACTCTTGGTTACTCCTATGGTCCACAATTCATAAGAAAAATGTAGCAGTGATACACCTCATCTCCAATGTAAATCGATGTAGAAATTATCATCCATTGGATTTTATCTCTTAAAAGGACCACACCATCTAAGCTTGATTCTAGATAAGGTTGTGTGAAGTCTACAATCTTCCAGCGATTTGTCAAAAGAGAAAAATCTCTTATGGTTGCATGAAAGTTCTGCAAGACTTCAAATTTGAATAAATGCACTCATATGGTATGTATATACTTATTTCCATACATCATAAATTATTCGAGGCAATGTAAGCATAGTTATAAGGTCATAAAAGTAATGAAGCCATGAAATAGACTATATTACAAGAAATACCACCATTAAAAAACCCATTGGTAAAAGAAATCTTGACGTGAATTTATAACATAGCCAAAATTAATCTAACATGGAAAAAAATGAGAAACAACAATTATATTTAATTTTATTGAAGTGATAAGCATGACCAAATTAAATATGCCCAATCCTACTTATCACAAATCTCATCTTCAATGAAAGCATCATTCATTTTCTGACAGAAAAAAAAGACATCCAAGTTTTTGAGACACCCATTGAAGGTTCATGTGTTTGAGATAGTCACAAAAACCTAGAGGATATGAAAACTCAAAGATAATTCCTTTCATGTTGTATTAAGCATCTTATGCTCAAAAATTAATGTTGGAAAATACATATTCCAATGAGAAACTAAGTTGGATGAAATGAAAGTCACCGTAAGTTTGATGTTAGAAGCTCACTATTCTCATTTCTAAATTCTATTTATATTTCCATGGTCTTATTTGAAATCGTTTTAATTTGGACAACCAACATTATTAATTGTCAAAGATTCAAACGTAGGGTTATGTTGAGTATCTCCATTTACCAGGGAAATCAAATCATCTTAAGTTGTATTTAATACTTTGTTGAAGTCTATTTTTACATCAAATATAACTTTATCCATCTAATTATGTTATGGATGATTTAGATGGTGTTGTTATTATTATACATATTAATGTAATCTAGGTTAGGTTGACTTGTAAATATGGGGCAAGCTTTTGATTTTCTTCTTGCAAATAATTAATAGAAATTTCATTATTCAATCAGAAGTTTTCACAAAATCTATATTGAGATTATCCATTCAAATTTAAAATAATCCTTGTATATTGAAATGAACAAAAAATTTCTGACACAAACAATCATAAATAAAAAAAATTGTATAAAATTTCCACTTCACTGTTGTATAGTACTATTTCCGGATCCTACTTTAAAGCATTCCTATTGCAACATATGATGCAATTTCTAGTTTATATACAAACAATATATTCATTTAACAGCTATACAATTTCATTGTTTAAATATTTAATAATGACAATAATATTAATAATAATATATATATAATGAAGATTAGTAATTTTAATAATAATATATAGAGATTAGTTTAATTTGGGCGATGAAATGAAATAATAATTTTAATATTTAATAATATTAAATATAACTATTTTTTATTTTTATTTAAACACAAATCAACCCAAAAAAAACAAACAAAGTATCCAAGTCAACGATGAACTAGTTAAATTCGAATTTAACTAGAACGCAGAGAATCTCAGCGAAATTCGAATTCAGATGCAAATGAAAATGCGATATAAAAAGTTTCAACATCGTAAAAAAGAAAGATGCAGAATGTTACGATAAAAAAAAATAAATAACCTCATTAAAAAACAGAAAATTACGATAGATTTTCTTTTAAGCCAGAAACTGACAATAAATTTTCTTTTAGCCTCTTAAAAAAATAAAAAAATTAGGATCAATTTTCTTTTAACCTTATAAAAAAAACACAAAATGAGGATAAATTTTCTTTTAACCTCATTAAAAAAACACCAGCTCACAACTTTTAACGTGATAAAAAAAACACAAACTAACGGTGGTAATTGCATTGGATGAATTCGTACAAAATATTTCCGAAGTCCGTCGAACTCAGGGTGTTCAAGTTATTCTTAAATTCATCAGTTGGATGTATGTCTATTTAAACAGAGCCACCTTAATTTCATTGCCGACATGGAGATGGATTAGGGTAACAATGGTGGCAAAACTTTCGTTGTACCAAATTTTTTATGATGAATTGCAACGACTGCGTTGATTTTTTCAAGACGCAACTTTTAATTTTCCTTTCTTCTTCTGTAGATTATGGTTTTGTTTCCTTATATTTCTGTTTCTGCATTTTCACCTATGAATTTTCACTTGTTTTAATAGTTATCTTGGATGGGATGGGACTTCTGTTCGATATTTGTGAGTTGTTTTCTGGTTTCACAACAATGTAAAGGGTTTTTGTTGGCACTATTGTAACTATTGATTCAGGATAGGGCAATATAGCAAACAATTCCGCTCAGACTTCAGGTAAAATTAATTTCAGCTAAAGCCCTCCTCTCTATTACATGTTTAAATATTATATTTATCGCTATTATTTATGTTCAAACTTACGTTCAATTAATTGTAATAATAATTGTCGATGTTGATCATCTGTAGCAAAGGGTTTTTGAAGTGGAATGTGATCGATTTTAAGTACAAATGATGATGATAAATGGGTACACCGTGAATAATTCGTTACACGTTTTTATTATTTTTGAAGTGTATGCTCCGGTTAAAAATCTAGCTCTGCTAAACTCCCGATCTTATCATTCCTCTTTTGTACTCCTGTGATTAAAGATTTAGTAATGGATCAAAAAATCAGCTCTTCTAAAGATGTCGTTACTCTTTCTTTCATGTTATTTTAAAGGATTATAGTTATCATTCCTTTTTCATACTCTCTTCAAGTTTAGGTTAAATTATTTGTACATTAGGAGAAGTTTACGTTAAATTAATTGTTATTTTAATGAAACAGTAACAAGCGAATTCTAGTTTTAGTTATCATTCCTTTTTCATACTCTCTTCAAGTTTAGGTTAAATTATTTGTACATTAGGAGAAGTTTACGTTAAATTAATTGTTATTTTAATGAAACAGTAACAAGCGAATTCTAGTTTGATTGACTCAGATCACGGATGTTGAGGGTTGTTGTTGATGACGACAATTTATTTTAGATACAAACTCTAATAAATGGGTATTTTACATTTTAAACATTCGTCAGTTTGACAGATTGATAGAGAGATATAAAAGAAAAATAATAGTTAGATGATCTAAAACAGAAAATATATTCAGAATTTTCGTAATCCTGTAAGTGAAATAATAGCCCATGACGCGTTGCAGTATTACCATGCCTTCCATGGAAATTTAAGCAGGAAATGAAAAACTTAGAAATCAACCTAGCCAGAACTTCAGCATTTTCGCGTTCTTTAATAAACCAATATTTATTTCGCATCTTTTAATAAAACAATGAGCGAGCCAGATTTCTTTTCCTTTCATTCGAAAGGGCATTTTAAAGTATTTCGTTAATTTAGATTAAAATCTAAGATTGTGTAGGGGAGAAATGAAGCTTTGAGATCATGAGGCAGTAGTAAGTTCATGATAGTACGAGGTTTTGGCAAGTGTGGTGTAATTATTAAAAAAAATACGTGAGTCAGCGAGTATGGTAGTTTGATATTGCATTTATGAGTAATGAAATCGGATTTACTTTTTATTTATAGAGTATTTTCATGACTTAGATTAAAATTTAGGGTTATATATTTATGGAAACGAAAATATCACAAATAAAATTAACTAAAGATAAATTATTATGAGCTTCAATATATAACTTTACACTCTCAAGGTTTTACAAAATTGCTTTCCAAGATTTTGTCAACTTTCTCTCACCTCCTCTATTTAAAGATTACAATTCACAAGTCTTTCTGTCCATTATTATTTTCAGACCTTTTTCCTTCTATTTAGTTATTTGAATTCAAAAAACTTTATTATAAGAGTATATTTTGTTTTTAATTAATTTCCTTACAATTAATCTTTTTAGCTTAAAAAATACTTAAAATACATTATTCCTTGAAATAATTGTTATTTTAGATTTTTATTTAATTATCACTAATGATTAGAAGGATGGTAGAGATCTAATCTTCATGGAATTTTCTAAAATATTTTTAGTAGTAATGTCACTTATCAAAGTTTAGAATTACCTCAAAAGTGGTTATGTCATCTTTGTGCTTTTAAATAAATTGATCAATTAAACAAAATTGTCATATGGACATGAATTATGGTTTTATGGGCATGTGGTGGTTTATGGGCATGTGGTGTTAGTAAGAGCCTACTTACAAGTAAAAAATCTAAATGATAAAATGGAGGCTAATCTCTATGATTAAGAATATTGTTACATGTTCTTTCTAAATGTGTATATGTTTAACTCATACATTAATTCTTTTTATAATTAATAATAATAATAATTTCAGATTGTAAACATCTGTGATCCATAATTGTTTAACTAATTCTTCTTGAAAAATAACAATATCATTAGGAGATGAACTACACTGGGTAGTTCCAAAAGTGTTGGCCCTCCTAATGATATTGTGATTTTTCGAGAAGAATTAGTTAAATAAAAATTGTTCTTAAAAATAAAATTATAATTCTATTATCTAATTTTCGTTTTTTTTATTTTTATTTTGGGAATGTGAGATATATCACGTAGGTGTTTTGATGTCTATTAACATTTACCAACCATTTAATTTATATGAATATGTTAATTATTATTATTGATTACAAATTACAAATTTTTCAAAATCATTATCTTTTGAATCTCTTATTATTAAACTGTTTTTTTGAAGCATTTTTCATTTACTAAAAATTGCAATTTGCAAACAATTATTTGTGTCATTATATTTTTCTCTTGTATTATAGTATTTTTACATATTATATATTTTACTCCTATATTATAATATTCTTAAATATTATATAAAAAATTATAAAATATATCACAATAGTTTATATATAATATGCAAATAATTAAAGTGAAGGGCATTTATAATAAATTTTAATCATTTCAAATTTAAAGCTTACCCATTAAATATTAGTTGTGTTTCTTATTATTAAATATATGTTTAAAATGAGAAATTACATTACTTATTAATGATTATTTATATAAAAAGTAATAGACATAAATACTAAAAAAATAATTAATTTTACTGTGATTTTTTAATAAAAATTTGAATCTTTTTAAAATTAGATTCTTAATTTTTTAATTCTTTTCTATATTTATATAGAGAGCCTCTGTAATCATAAGCAATGGTAGTAAGGGAGAATGAATAAAGATACAAAATATATTACCATATAAATAATTATTGGATGTTTAAGAAAATAAAAAAATACATTAGTAAATTATATAAATAATTATTTAACTTTCTCATATATGTCGATAAAAAAAGTAGTTCAATTCTAATGATTGGATAAACTTACTCATTTTAAATATGATTGATTTTAAATATAAAATACTGTGATGTGGTACTTGAAACTAATTCACCGGCTATATGTGGTGTTTATTTCCCCTATTTTAACTATTTCGAATATGGTACTGTTGTGATAATGATTAAAGATCTATTAATGGAGAAAAAAACCCCTCGTTCTCGTCAGGTAAAATTTAGCTCTGCTAAATATCTGGATCAACTTTCTTCCGTGCTATGTTAAAGGAGTATAGTTATAGTTGATTTAAATACAAACAACTGTGATGTGGTACTTGAAACTAATTCAGGGGCTATATGTGGTTCTTTTTTTCTTATTTTAACTATTTGGAAGCCAGAACTATTGTGATAATTGATTAAAGTTGTAGCAATGGAACAAGAGATTGGGCCTTGTTATGAGTTTAAGTCAACTCTTCTTAATATGTCGATCCTCTTTCCTTCATGTTATGTTAAAGGTGTATAGTTATTATTCATGCTCTGCTCATTTTCTGTTGAAGGTGAGGTTAAATTAATTGTTTTGTTAATGAAATAATAATACGTAAATTTTGGCTACCTCGATGTGGGTGCTTTGTCGTGATCGGAGGGGCCACCTGGGTGCCATGTGGCCAAAAAACTATCCATCCCACGTGCCCACACATGGTCGCCCACTCAACATTAAATTCCCGAGCAAGCCTATCTTAAATTCACACTTCCCCACCTTCATTAGGAGGTCCTCCTGCTGCAAAGCATTAAGAGCTCTTGATTCCATCACCATGGCTATTAACCCTGTTACCCGCACTCATTCAGACTCCATTGAGCTCTCCCTTCTCTTATCTGTGCATGCCTCCCATTCCTCCTTTTTACTCCTGTTTCTTGGCCCTTCTTGGCCCTGTCTCAGCCTTCCCACGACATTCTCAGGTGGTGGTATGTCTGCTCATGTGCTACCGAGTGCTCCCTCCTTGTCCTGCACTAATGTTCCTTCGTGTGTCATGTCAAGGTATCACCATATGTGGTGTAGAAGAGCTGGAGGCCGCGACCTCCCCTACAGAACACCTCTATTTCATGCCATGGGTAGGGAACTGAATCTTTTGGTGGGCTGGGAGGATCTGAGCAGACTCGACCCTGTTAATCTTCCAGCCCAATTATCCTTACAATTACCTATCTCCCTTCCAGCGTCCTAAAGCATTTGGCCCAAAGAGTGACTGCGCAAGTCAACCATCCTGCCTAAGCCGGCTTTTATCCCTCACAAGATGAAGGCTCTCCCTGTGTAGAGCGCCTCTAGTAACAACCACTACACCATCAGCAATTCAGGTTCCGATGATGGTAGAAGCTCAAACAATGACATATTTATAATATCTTTTAATCATTTCAAATTGAAATCTTACCCATTAAATATTAGATGTGTTTCTGATTATTGAATATATGTTTAAAATAATAAATTACATTACTTATTAATGATTATTTATATAAAAATTAAAAGACATAAATACTAAAAAATCATTAATTTTAGTGTGATTTTTTAATAAGCATCTGAATCTTTTTAAAATTAGATTCTTAATTTTTTAATTGTTTTCTATATTTATATAGAGAGCCTCTATAATCATAATCAATCATAGAAAGGGAGAATGAATAAAGATACAAAAATATATTACCATATAAGTGATTATTGGATGTTTAAGAAAATATAAAAATATATTAGTAATTTATATAAATAATTATTTAATTTTCTCATAAATGTTGATAACGAAACTAGTTCAATGCTAATGATTGGATAAAATTACTCATTTTAAATATGATTGATTTTAAATATAAACTACTATGATGTGGTATTTGAAACTAATTCACTGGCTATATGTGGTGTTTTTGTCCCCTATTTTAACTATTTTGAATATGGTACTATTGTGATAATGATTAAATATCTAGTAATGGAGCAAAATACCCCTCGATTCCATCACGTAAAATTCCGCTCTGCTAAATATCTGGATCACCTTTCTTCTGTGCTATGTTACATGAGTATAGTTATAGTTGATTTAAATACAAATGACTGTGATGTGGTACTTGAAACTAATTCAGTGGCTATATGTGGTTCTTTTTTTTCTTATTTTAACTATTTGGAAGATGGTATTGTTGTGATAATTGATTAAAGTTGTAGAAATGGAGCAATAGCAATGGAACAAGCGATTTCACCTTGATATGAGTTTAAAGTCAGCTCTTCTAAATATGTTGATCCTCTGTCTATCATGTTATGTTAAAGCCGTATAGTTATTATTCATGCTCAGTTCATTTTCTGTTGAAGGTGATGTTAAATTAATTGTTTTGTTAATGAAACAATAATACATAAATTTTGGTTACCTGGATGCGGGTGCTTTTCCATGATCGGAGGTGCCATCTGGGTGCCATGTGGTGGGAAAACTGTTCTGCCCACATGCCCACACATGGTTTTTAGATGATCCAAAATAAATTTTATCATAGGTTATAGTGTTTGAATAAAATAATTATTAATTTAAGATATTAAATTAATAATTATAATTCTATAATATTTGATAAATATTTGAGATATTTAGAAATAGAAATTTGTTCTTAAAAATTAGGACTCTAGAAAAGAGTCATTTCCTAGGCTCTAAGTTAGGAGTAAAGTTAGTAGATTTGTTAGAAGCTCATTTATTGTAAATGGACACTTGTTTATTTTCCAAGTGATCCATAACTAGATTAAGTTAGAACATAGAGCTTATAAATAGGTTAGTTTCCTACTTTCATTGTAGTGTGTAATGAGAGAATGTGAGAGTGTGAGTTTACATGTGTAAACTCCTGTAATTTGCTATGTAATATTTTTTCTTGATCAATAAAGTTATGTGTCTAAGGACACTTCTGCATTTGCATGTGGTATCAGAGCCACAGTGTGTTGTAGTGCATATGTGGAAGAGGATTCCATCTCTTCCAGTTCCTGGAAAACTCAATTCCGTTGAATCGATCAGCAAAAGATTGGTATGAAATTTGTCAAATTTTTAATTTTAGATTTATAAATTCTAAAATCCTTTTGAATATTAAAAATTTGAAAAATCAGTGTGACATTAAGGTTACAAGAAATTTGCAATGCATTATTATTAGGGGTGAGGGCCAATTTAGCTTTTTCAAACCACATAAGTTGTAGTTTTTTTTTTAACCCAGAGTTTATAGCAAGATTGCTATCTTGAATGAATCGATTCGAATTCCTCCTTTGAGGACTGGTGCGCGATGTTCTTATAAGATAGCGAAAACAAGAAATATGTTCTCAACAGATTGAACTGGCTTCAAGGCATGCGTGTAACTAATCCGTTGTTAGAATGGATAGAAATACGATTTTTTCATGCGTGTAAGTAATCCGTTGGGATGTTTTTATTATTACATGTTTGCAATCGATAGTGTTCTTTGCATTGATACTTATGTAATCTGCGCTTTTGGTACTGTTCTACTCATCTTTGGACTCAAAGAATTAAATCTGGGTTTCTCAAGGTCCCTACTTCTGTTTTGTGAATATGATGTATTTATCTATAATTTCGTGGTCACGGCCTTGCAATCTTGGCTTTTTGATACCCCTTTGAATGAAACCTCGATCTGAGGTATGCTTTCCTTTTATTTGCATAAATAAATGTCGTGAAAGAGCCATTGTAACCTGGTAATCAACGTTTAATTGGAAACAATGTATAATTGAAGCCAACGTTTAATTTGAAATAACGTTTGATTGAAAGCAGTGTTAAACGTTTGGATTGTTAATATTTGAAAGCAGCGTTGGAAATCCGCTAGATGACAACATTTGTTTGTAGCAAAAAACAATGTTTCAATTGTAGCAGCGTATTCAATTTAATTTTATGCAGGAAGAAGCGTTGAAATTAGCATTTTAAATGACTTGAAACAACCTTTTAAATGGATTGAAGAAGCATTTGACAACATTTGACAATTGGAGTAGCATCTCTGCTAGCCAGCATAAGCAGTGTTGAATTGTTCAACCGATCATGGTATATCTTTACTTGAATGCCATTACTTGAAATGCCCGTGGGAGATTATTTTTATATTCTGATTATTTGAAAGAATGCCAATTTTGAAGTTTGAAATCTAAAAGAAATTAAAAGTGGACATTTAAATGGTTCTTGTGAGTGATAAGGCATATTTTTTGCAATGTTTTTTTTTGGAGTAATAAGGGTATTATAAAATTTATTGGAGTAATAAGGGTTTTGTAATTTGTTGGAGTAATAAGGTTATTTGTAATATTTTTGGAGTAATAAGGTGATTTTTTTAAATTTTTTTCTTGAGAGATAAGTGTGACTCAAAGTAATTTTACTTTGAGGGGGGGTAACATTTTTTTTACCAGATTGTGCAAGAGCACTATTGTAAAAGTCAAATTTTGAAAGTTACCTTGTAAATATTTGAGAAATTGACCAGAGCCAAGTGCAAAGCTCAGTCAATTTTCTCCTGTTTTGACAAGTATTCGAGGGTCAAGGCCAAGCCCTGATAGTTCATTATTTTGTGTCGTGTGTAGTTGTTGTGTTGCGCATCTTGATATTTTTTTGGAGCTTGATTCATGGTGTGAAGTATTAAACACTACAATGTCTAAGTTGATTAATTTATTTTTTGATTCTGACAAACTTGAAGGCTCAAAATCTTACAAAACATGGAAACGCCTTACCGAAAGCACTCTTTTTTATAATGAACTATGGCATGATATTTGTGATGAAGATGTAAAGCCAAAAAAACCTACATATGCAGTTGCACTAGCAAAATGGGAAGTTAAAAATGCCAAACCATTAGCTCTCATTAAATCTTCTATCAATGATGAAATGTATGTACATATCGCAAATTCTAAAGATTCTTGGTCTGCTTTGAGAACTTTTAAAGATTTGTTTGATACTCAACCTCAATCAAAAAGATTTGACTTACAATTAAAATTTTTGCATAAAAAATTGACTGAAGAAGGAGATATTCTTGAATACATCTCCAGACTTAAGAATATTAAGCAGGAAATTGTTAATGCTGGTTTTCAAGCAGTTGATGATAGTTTTATGGTCACAATTCTAATTTTTGGGCTTCCTTCTTCCTACGCACATTTTTTGGAAACTCTGCAACTAACTAGAAATTTGGAAAAGCTAAAGTTTGATGAGCTCTGCGAAATGTTGACTCAACATGATAAAACTTTTGGGAAGAAAAATAAATTTGGTGAAGATGTTTTTCTCACAGAGGCCAGTACTAGAAACTCCTCAGCTGACAATTCCAAAAACAAAGGAAAAGGTTATTTTAATCCAAATCAAGCAACGCAATGTTGTGGTCGTAGTCAACACAGAGGAAACAACTCCAACAGAGGCTCCAATTCAGGCAGAAAAAATTCTCAAGGGAGAGGTAACAATCAAAATGGAGGCACAGGACAAAATCTAGGAAGAGGACAATCCCAAAATAGAGGAAAAACTAGAGGTCGAGGACAGTCTCAAGGCAGAGGACAGTCTCAAGGAAGAGGCATTGATTTGAGTCAAATTGTTTGCAGGCGATGTAACAGAGTTGGTCACTATGCTTCAGATTTTCGCACATCTATCAATAAAATTTCTAAGTTTCAACAGCCTTCAGCACAATTTGCAAATTATTAAGATCAAGATGATAATGACTCATAATATGTCTTCACTTCTTCACCAGCAATCCAAATTTCCTCTTATATTAAGAGTGATTATGAAGATGCTTGGATTTTGGATTCAAGAGCAACTCAACACATGACTTGTAGACGAAATTTCTTTTGGAATTTTCAAGAGTGCCATCTTAATTCCATCTTTCTAGAAAATGATACAAAACATATGCCTTATGGAAAAGTTGCAGTGAAAGTTTTTCTCCCTGACATTGGAGAAAAATTTATTTCCAATGTGTGGTATGTACCCACCTTTAAGAAAAAATTGTTGTCTTTGGTCATGATTCGACAAGCAGGACATCAAATAATTATGGAAGATGGCTTAGTTAATATTAATTCAGTTAAACAGAACTTCCAAATAGTGATGATAGGATATGAAGATGGAAAATTGTTAAGGATGAAAGGGACAATTATTCCAAGGCATTCTGATTTTGCAGGGGAAGTTACTACAGGAATTTCACCTATAAGATTATGGCATGTAAGATATGGACATTTGAATTTTGATAGTCTTTCTCAATTGCAGAAAGAAGGGATAGTTAAAGGAATTCCAACATTCAATAAGGAAAATGCTAAATGTGAAACCCGCACTTATGGAAAACAGAGTCGAGAACGTTTTCCAATAAGTACATGGCACGCAAATAGGCTGTTGCAACTAGTTCACAGTGATGTGTGTGGTCCACTACAAACTTAATTAGGTGGTTACAAATATTTCTTGCTATTTATTGATGACTTTAGTAGAATGACTTGGGTTTACATATTGAAAAACAAGTCAGAAGCATTTGAGAAATTTAAAATTTTTCGACAACTTGTTGAAAATGAGGTCAAAGAAAAGATAGGTACTCTCAGGACAGATAATGGGGGAGAATTCAACTCAAATGAATTCAAAACTTATTGCAGTGAAAACGGCATCAAAAGGCATCTTACAAATGTTTACACTCCACAACAAAATGGAGTCATAGAAAGGATGAATCGCACATTGTTAGGCATGGCAAGATCCATGTTAACTTTCAAAGGGTTAATTCCAACATATTGGGCAGAAGCAATCCATACAGTTGTCTATCTAAGAAACAGATCTCCAACTGTTTCTTTAGAAGGAATCACCCCTTATGAAGCTTGGTTTCATTTCAAACCTAAAGTTAAACATCTTCGAGTTTTTGGATCCATCTGTTATTCCTTAGTTCCCAAAGAAAATAGAACTAAGCTTGATTCAAGAAGTTTGAAATGCACCATGATTGGCTATTTAGATGAAAATGAAGGGTATCATCTTTTGACAAATGAAAAATTTATTGTGAGTAGGGATGTAATTTTTTATGAAACAGAGAGTAAGAGTGCTGAAGAAATCGAAAGTCTTCTTCACAAGTTATAAACTAAAGGCAGTAAAAGGAAAGGCAATATGAAAAGTCAACCAACTTCACCAAATTGGTATGAACTTGATTTTTCTTCCTCTGAAGATGAGTCTTCCAGTCCATCTACTTCAAAAAAATCATTTGGGTCTTCTAGCAGTTCATCAGCGTCTCCAAGCAACAATAGTTCTTCTGAGAATGATTCTCTAGATTCACCACCTGAATCGCGAACATCAGTTTACATTAATCCCCTTTACAATGATGGAGACTTCTCAGAACCTCAAACAAGTGAGCAACAACTTCCAAAATGGGTAGTTCAATTATTGAAAGATGTAAGGCCTAATGAACAAAAAAAAACAGGAACAAGGGAATCAAAACGAAATGAATAAAATTTTTCTTTGATAGCAAATGATTTTACTGAACCTTCTTCTTTTCAAGAGGTAGTAAAACAGAAAGCATGGCAAGAAGCAATAGCTGATGAATATCAGGAAGTTCAAGACAACAACACTTGGCAACTTGTTTATTGTCCTCGGCATGTTAAACCTGTTGGATGCAAATGGGTTTATCGAATTAAGTACAACCAAAATGGTGATATTGACAAGTATAAATCACGAATTGTTGCTAAAGGTTTTGTACAGCAGGAAGGGATCGATTATGAGGAAACCTTTGCTCCCACAGCTAAATGGAACACCATCCACCTCACACTTGCCTTAGTAGCTCAGAAAGGGTGGAAATTTCATCAAATGGATGTCAAAAACGCTTTTCTCAATGGGGAATTACAGGTAGATGTATATATGACACAACCACCAGGGTTTGAAGCTGTAGGGAAATAACATAAAGTCCGAAAATTAATCAAGGCTTTATATGTTGGTTTTCATAGCAGTGAATCTGATGATACTTTGTATGTGTGCCAACATGGAAAATTTCTGGTCATTCTCACTATGTATGTCGATGATTTGGTCATCACAGGAAACAATGATGATCACATTGAACAGGTGAGAAAGGAGTTACATGCAGGTTTTAAGATGACAGATTTGGGACTACTTCACTACTATCTTGGAGTTGAAGTATTCCAATGTCCACATCAGATCTTCATTTCCTAGAGTAAATATGCAGCACAAATTCTTCAGTGATTTGGAATGCAGGATTGTAAGCCTGTCCTTACCCCTATGGAAAAAAACTTAAAACTTTCAAAATTTGAAGGGGGGGAAAAGGTGGACAGCACGAATTACAGATAGTTGATTGGCAGCTTGATTTATTTGACAACCACTCATCCTGATCTATATTATGCAATCAATATTCTTTCATGTTTTATGCAGCAACCACTAGAAAACCACTGGAATGCAGCGAAAAGAGTTCTTCGATATATCCAAGGAACAAAATATTTTGGTCTTCTTTACAAAAGGACTAAAAATTTTGTACTTGATGGATTTTCAGATGCCGACTTTGCTGGTAATATTGATGAGAGGGCATCAACCTCAGGTTACTTAATGAACATGGGGACAGTTGTAGTTTCCTGGAGTTGCAAGAAGCAAACTATAGTGGCCACTTCTTCAGCAGAAGCAGAGTACATTTTAGCATGGGAAGCAGCTTGTGAGATTGTTTGGTTACGTCGAGTTTTACAGGACTTGGGAATTCCTCCAGCAGAAGCTACTTCCTTATTCATCGACAATCAATCAGCAATAAAGCTTGCCAAGAATCCAGTTCTCCATTCAAAGAAAAAGCATGTGGACACCAAGTATTATCATATCAGATCTCTCATTGCAAAGGATGTCATCAAGCCATTGTTTTTCCCTTCAGAAGATCAAACCTCCGACATTTTCACAAAACCTCTTGGCAGAATAAAGTTTACTAAGTTCATGGATGAACTTGGTATCTATTGTAATGTATCTTTGGATCATAGGGGGGAATGTTAGATGATCCAAAATAAATTTTATCATAGGTCATAGTGTTTGAATAAAATAATTATTAATTTAAGATATTAAATTAATAATTATTATTCTAGAATATTTAATAAATCTTTGAGATATTTAGAAATAGAAATTTGTTATTAAAAATTAGGACTCTAGAAAAGAGTTGTTTCCTAGGCTCTAAGTTAGGAGTAAAGTTAGTAGATTGGTTAGAAGCTCATTTATTGTAAATGGACACCTGTTTATTTTCCAAGTTATTCATAACTAGATTAAGTTAGAACATAGAGCTTATAAATAGCTTAGTTTCCTATTTTCATTGTAGTGTGTAGTGACAGAATGTGAGAGTGTGAGTTTACGTGTGTAAACTCTTGTAATTTGCTATGTAATCTTTTTGCTTGATCAACAAAGTTATGTGTCTAAGGACACTTCTGCATTTACATGTCACTTGCTCAATGTTAAATTCCTGAGAAAGCCTATCTTAAATTCACACTTCGCCACGTTCATTACGAGGTCTTCCTATTGCAGAGAATTTAGAGCTCTCGATTCTGTCACCATGGCTATTAAGCCTGCTACCCACGCTTATTCGGCCTCCATTCAGCTCTCCCTTCTGTTATCTGTGCATGCCTCCCGTTTCTCCTTTCGACCACTAGTTCTTGGCCCTGCTTAGCCCTTTCTCAGCCTTCCCAGTACATTCTTAGGTGGTGGTATCTCCTCTCTTATGCTGCCGAGTAGTCCCTACCTGTCCTGCAATTTTGTTCCGTTGCGTGTCATGCCAAGGCGTCACTGTATGTGTTGTAGAAGATCTGGAGGCCGCGGCCTCCCCTCAATACCACCTCTATCACACACCATGAGAGGGGAACTGAATCTTTCAGTGGGCTAGGAGGAGCCAAGAAGACTTGACCCTGTTAATATTTCAGCCCAATTATCCTTGCAGGTACATGTCTCCCCTCTGGCCTCCTCAAGCATTCGGCCCAAAGAGCGATCGCGCAAGTCGACCATCCTGCCTGAGCCGGCCTTTGTTCCTCGCATGATGAAGGCTCTCTGTAATGTTTCTTATCTACCAACTATTATTATTATTATTATTATTATTATTATTATTATTATTATTATTATTATAACTTGCTATATCAATCCTCAATTGATCATTCCCTCATAATCAACACTTGTCATATTCTAATATTCAGGTCTAGTGATTTATAATGTCAGATTTTTGTCTAGCAACCAAAGTATCCCTATGACCCCCTTTTATACCACACAATGGATAATACCAATTGGAATTATATATACCAATTCTTTTATTTTATGTCTACTAAGAATATAGACTATATATACATATATCTTTATATACATGCATATCTCTTAGTATTAGTATCCTTCCTTTCATTCACTATAATCCAAATCTCATTATACTTTCTTCATGGCACTTTAAACCACTCCTATACCCACATCAATTCGATTTTATAAGAGAAATGTATTATTAGTCACTAGGTATACCAACCTTATAATAAGGTATTTTCTAAGGTACGATAATTATTGCTCTTTCCTCCATAATCAAATGCAACTCTTTCCTAAAGGTTTTCTTTCTGATTAATCTGAAACCCAAATTCGTAACTTAACACATGGATATCATTTTGATATATTAGGGCTGATTTGGAAACTTATCTCAATGGGAATCGAATGTATAGCTCATTTATGGAAGTCCCATCGTTCACCAAACTTATACTATCAAAGTTTAATGTATACCACTATCTTTTCTCGAATTTGGTAACCAGGTGGGGAAAAGCCCGTGAACTTGAGCCTTAAGCCGTTTAAACATTAAGTTCATCTATTGGGATTCTATGAATTCTATCACATTTATGCAACTGACAATATAGTACTCATCCCATGTGATTTCATTTGGTGGTTCTTTTGTTTTTTACCTTCATTGAAACATCAATCCGAGTGGTGTGCCCAGATCTTGCGACACTTGTATGGACGAGATGTGTTAGGGTTTTATTGTGGCTTTGGGTTATTAAGTGGAGGTTTTTATTCTCTTATGCACCGAGTAGAATTATGGGCATGCTCAACTACTGAGAGCTCCAATCCTTCCCAAATGTTTGCGCACTGTGTCAATGTTTTCACTTAAGGGCAAGGGTTTACTACCATCTCCCACAACATGATTTCCTAATATGGTAATATTTATATGTTTATTGCATTTTCATTATTTATAACTGGAGGAACTCCTATTGCTTGACTATACCCTGTGCCATTTTCTCTCTTAGGTTAACGTTTTATGGCCAAACGAGACATCCAACTATATTTGTGGTTTTATCTATCATTGGCAACAGAGTATGGTTCTTTGGCATCCATGAATGGTTTCACATTTTCATTATGGAAACTTTGCCCTACTGTTACGGCTTACTCATTTTAAGATTTCTCATGAATACAGAGATCCTAGCAGGGATTTCTTCATACCATAATAGTAAGGTAATACAACATTTCTATTCCTTTAATATATTCCCAGTTTCATAGTGTTGAATTTCTCTAAATCCATGTTTTTGTTTACATTCAATTCATAATAGGATTCTATACTAATTTAGTTCTAGTTTGTAATCTATGGTTTTGAAAGGGAGATGTTTGCCATATCTGGGAAATGTCTTCAGATCTCGATAATTTCAAGCTTAGACCCTCCATGTGATAATTTGTAAACTCTACAGGTAGGTACTATATGATTTCCAGCCTTGATTTATCATTTTAGTATGCTATTCCCTCCGTTTTTTCTTTTTCTTTTTCTGATTTTAAGTTTAACTATTCTCCAATTCATATTTAAGGGTTGGCTAACATATCTCCTTTATATGTGCAGGTGAGAAACTCTACCTACATTGTCCAGTTTGATTTTCTTCTTCATTTCTTAACTTTCCAACTTGAAATTAACCACTCTTTAATGTTCCTATAGGTTGTTTCTTCGTTATTGTTGTGGATAATATGCATATCCTTTTATTTTTTCAAATATTTAAAAATATAAAAATAAGAAATTGTTCAAAAATATGTTAAAGTATCAAAATGTTATACTTTATCATGAAAAAATATGTATGTTTGCCAATATATGAGTTAATCTTTAAACATTTAAACTTTATAGTAGTGGGTTTGGTATTTGATGTTAAACATTGATTGATTTGATTGGCGGAAAGCGCTGATACCTAAAGTCCTTATCAAAAGGCCCAACCTGCGATCACAACTAGCGCACCAGATAACATGATGAGTGCCTCCGAAGTTGACCAAGTTGACTACGGGGGCACTAGCCGAAGCTTTCCTTCATACCTCGAGAGCCCCTACAGTGACGTAAGATGCTAAGTTGGTCAAAAATATCTTCCACGTCGGGTAGAATCAATGGCTTGCTGGCGCATCTTGTCAGCGTTAAATTTAAAACTCGCGCTACCTATTTAAAGAAAGTTTGTATTTTTTTTTTTAAACTACTTGTGATTTGTTGCGCTGCACCCTGTTTTAGCTTTCTGCAACCTCCACAAATTTGACCACCCTGTGAACTATTCCTGCAGAGTTTTTTAACCATGGCTAAAAGGTCATCCCTATCAGGTTCAACTATCCATATCCCTCTCATGGATACTGAGAGGGATATTCAAAATATCTTGTGTTATATAATTCACCTCCCTTTCTACCGACAAGTTATCTTGAATGATAATGCTTCCCCTGTGTATTCTGCCATGGTCGAATCTGGAATTTTGTCTACATGAATTCCCAAAACCCATCTTTTCCCTGAATTTATCTATTGGTTGGTATTTATCATGTATCCAGGGAAGTGTTTTTTCATGGATTCCTAAGGAGAAAATGTTCTGCAGCTGTCTACCAAGTTAATTTTCCAAGCCCTTTGCTATATTGAATCAGAGTCATCCATCCAATTTTTTGATGATTTGCTGGTACAATATTATGATAATGTTGTAGGAGAATAATTTAATCAGTTCATGTTTTATTTGAAACCTGACATGAAGCAGTTTCAGCCAGATTGCAAAGAGTTTACTATGGGGGTTTTGACGCTAAGACTCGTCCAGTATTGACTAATATTGCAAAAATTCTAGGTAAAGATGATGATAATACAGTGGATAAATCAGTCCTAGGGATGTTTGCCATGATGATGAAGTCAGGAATGGTGCTGGATATTCCATCATATTGGCAGGAAGCAGTCGATTCACAACTGATGAGCCTTTCATTAACAGGTTCTTTTAAATTTCCTTCATTGATTGTATATTTTTTGTTATATTAGAATGTGAAAGAGTTCATGAATTTAGGTCTAAATATTATGGATGTAAATAAAATAAGGAAACCAGTGATATTCTGGATAGATGTAGTTATAAAGGAGCAACACTTTTTTTTATTTACATCCAGGAGTTCCTTGAGATAATACAGGAATTTTACATCTTCGCATAATATTTTTCAGTTAATACTGAATGTATATCAATGTACTATTTTTATAACTCTACTCTAGGAATTTTTTGTTTACCTCTGCTATAAAATCAAGTTTATTAGTCCATGTATCTGCTTAACTCACCACAATTATGCATAAAATCTAGTTTCTAGTCTTGCAGGTATAGTATAATTATTTATACTCCAGCACCATGCTACTTTGAAATTTCCTTCCATTTCCCAGCTCTATTTATTATTTGCGCACTACAGAAATTTGAAAATTAGTAAATTTAGAGTCTCTCTATGGAAGAAGTACAGTAGTATCATAAACCTTGAAAATGTAGTAAATTTACTTATTTATTTTCTGAAACTACATTTAGGTTCCACATATGCTAAGCAAATAAGAAAACGAATTTTAGTCACATTTCACTTACTAATTAGATTAATAATTTCTCTGTGAGGTACCAATCTCTATATTTTAAACCTATCATGGGTTTAGACATTATGGAAGATGGCTCTCACTATATTAATCCTGTACAACTATACATAATTCAACATTTCTACCATAAAATCATCTATTAAATGTATGGCTACTTGATAGCTCATAAATTTCATAAATAACTTATTTGTTGCACATTTACGAGTTTCATTTAAATGCATTTGGTTTTATTCAAACTTCACATCAATTATTGAGTTACACCTACACTACTTTCGTATAAGTCCGAAAATATATTATTTAAGTATGCATACCAGTTCATATGACTAGTATATTATTATTTTTACTTTCCATCACCATCTTATAGCACAGATCTTTCTGCTGTCCTAAAATGGCTTCTCTCTGCTTAATTTTCTTCACGCTATATTTTCTGCTAATTAATTATAATAGGTAAGACAATATTTACAATATATCAGCATTCACCTACATATAATAAATCTTTTTTCTGCATATTTTATTAGATTTCTCATGAATGCATATATGTATAAAATGTAGTCACAAAATTTATGGTATTCTATTTTGTTAAATAGGAGAAATATTTTCTACGAGAGATACGGATCTTCAGATTTAAACCTAATTCAGGTTTAAACATTCTGGCAGATGGGTATCATCAGACTACTCCCATACAACCACAGAAATTTTTGTAGTATTTATACTTCATCAAAATCTGTTAAACATATGGGTAAACTATCATACTACAATTTCATTCACTCATTAAAAAGAAACTTTATTCACGCTTGAGCCAATTCACGTAACTCTAAAATAGATTAGTTCTGTGAGAATACCAATTTCTTATACTAGTCCTCCCAACCATAGAGTTCTATCTCCTTAACTCACCCCCGAGCTGAGATCCCAGCTTCCAGTGATAGACAACCCTTTGTCTATCCTGGAGCATCTTATTTAAGTAGTGCTTTTCCAAGCCTGTTTCTAATTTTTGCATCTTGAAATTTCAGGATGCTTTCTTCCTGTTTTGCCTAGGTTCTCCCTCAGTGAGGTACTTTAAATCTATCTTTTCCACTTTTCCAACTTTTCTTCCTCTTCCCAATTACTTTCCACTTCATTGACAAAATTAGATATTTCTCTCCAAATCTTTTTTTTTTTTTTTTTAAGATTCCTTCCAAGGTTTTCTGGAAGGTTTGGGAAATTCTAACATTATCCATATTCTCATGGATCTAGGTTTAATATCTCCATTCTCATTCTATTCATTGTACACACATAACTATTCCATTTATTTTTGTTAATAAATAAAATAAATCCACACATTGTTTCTCCATTGGGGTCCACTTCCCCTTTTGATTTGTTCAAATGTTAAGTTAAAAAGCATAGCAACTTGGGGTGTTACACTCTCCCTGTGCAAACCACCTCCAATAGCAGTTACTCCACCAGCAGTAATTTGGGTTTCGACGACGGTAAAAGCTCAAACAATGACGCAGGAGATAAAAATGAGGACAAAAATCAACTTCCGACCACCTCCAATTAGCCAAACATGCCAGGGTCGCCACATCCTTAGGTCACTAACCACGTGCTAAGAAAGGAAGGTGAAGACTCGTTCTATTCTTGCAGGATTGAGGAGGAATAACACAACTCCAGCAAGAAAAATGATGGTCCACACTAGTTTCAATTGCAGGGTGCACTTCTCTCTTTCTAGTTTTTTTGAAGCATTCTCTGGTCTAAACATGCTTTGGAAGACTTCAATCTCAAAATTTAGTTTAAATTTCACTATTGTGTATGTTGGTTTCCCATTCTGGGCAACATCTATTTTGCGTTACTGGTGAACTAGTTTCCCCAGCTGGGGCAGTCCATTTTCTGGTTTAAAATCCTGATACTTCCCTTTGGAACTGACTTGCCAAGTCCGGAGGAAGAGATATGTAATATTTTTCTCTGTATAATATAATAGATGTAGTCTAACATAGAAAAAAGAAACATAAATTTTGGTTTGGTTGAATTTCATCACATGTTTCCATAGAGAAGGGTTGTTGCAGCAAATGGTGATTTATGTTAGATACAAACGCTCATAAATGGGTATGTAATATTTTAAACATTCTTGGGTATTAGAAATTGATAGCCATCAATAATGAAAAACACAATTTTTAGATGATATAAAATAGAAAATATACTCATAATCGAAATAGCATCCAATGAGCTTTGCAATATTTCCATGTTTTGCATTAAAATCAAGGTTGTTTATATCGGGAAACTAAAAGCTTAGAAAGCCCTAAGATAAATAGGTAGTTACAATATTTATTTTGTGTCTTTTAATAATTAATAAGTCTGCCAAAATTATCATATTTATTTGATTTTAAAGTATTTCCTTGTTATTAAAATAATGAGCCAGCTAATATACTAGTTTTTATTTTTTATATTATTATCAATGAAATGGGATCAACTATAGAGTGTATTTTCATGATTTACATGAAATCTAGGGTTTTGTATTTAAGGAAATGAAAATTTCACAAAAAAATGAGATAAATATGTAGTAATGAAATGGGATCAACTGCATAGAACTTCATAGAGTATTTTCATGATTTAAATTAAAATCTAGAGTTGTGTATCTAAGTAAATGAAAAGCTCACAAATGAAACTATGATATAAATAGATAGTAATAACTTTGTAAGATAAATAGGTAGTAAAAAATTTATGGACAGGAAGTTAGTATAAATTTTAGTAATACTAAAGCGAAGTTAGTATGACGTTTAGTATATAAGTGTATTTTTTCAAGGCAAGTTAGTATTTTTCTTCATATATAAATGTATATTTTAAATGCTCAATAAAATTGGTTTTCAAGATTTGTTAGCTTTCTCTCACTTCTTTGACTTGACTTGAGGATTTTAATTCACAAATATTTCCTTGAAAGTCATGTTTTTCTGATTTCCTTTTAATTTTTTATTTTAATTCAAAAATCTCTTTTATAAAAGTGCATTTCATTTCTAATTAATTTCTTCATAATTACTCATCTTAAATTAAAATATCCTTAAAATTCATTATCCTTGGTAATGTTGTTATCAAACTTTAACTTTTTAATTATTGTCTGTTTTTTTTAATTACAAGGGTTTAGAAGAGTGCATTTCATCTCTAATTAATTTCTTCATAATTAATTATCTTAATTTAAAATATACATAAAATTCATTATCTTTGAAATGATTTTTTTTAATTACACATCTTTATTTTAGAATATGTTTCTGGAATTTAATTTGACTATTAATAATTACCAAAGAGATGGGAAGGATTTAATCTTTGTAGAATTTTCTATAATATTCTTAATATAAATCACAAATCAAAGATCTAGATTTATCTTGAAAGTAGTTATGTCATATCTCTACTTTTAAGTAAATTGAGTAGTTTTTAAAAATTGTCCCATGAATGTGTCATATCAACGTGAATTATTGTTTTGTAGACATAGGGTATTAGCAAGAGTCTATTTGGAAGTTAAAAATATAAATGGTATAATGGGGGCTAATATATATGGTTATATGCTTTATTAAATGTTTAACTCATACATTAATTTTTTAATTAATAATAATTATTATTATTTGAAAAATAATTATAATTTCCTCAATGAGTTTTTATGATTTTTTAACCTTGGTAATCTGAGATGTATCATGATGTAATTTTTTGATGTTATTCATATTTACCAACATTTTAATTTATATTACTGTGGTATTCATTATTATTGACTATAAATTAGAGAAACTTAAAAACCATTATTTTTTAAATCCCTAAGAAACATTTTTCATTTAATAAGAATTTCAATTTATATATTATTTTCAAGCTCCTGTGGTTATCAATTATTGAAGAGGATTTTGGATTTTCCATGTTAGAAAACATTTGTGGACATTTAGAATCCCAACTAGGATCCATCTTCTAGATTATAACATTTTTACATATTATATGTATTGCTCCTAAATTTTGGAATTCTATCTATTGTATAAAAATAAGTACAAAATAAATCATAATAATTTTAACTAAACTTAAGAGAATTAATAATATGTATTTAATATTTTAAATCTAAAACTTGCTCCATTAAATACTTGATAATTTTTTTATTATTGAATATATATATTTTTAAATAAAAATCTACTCATAATGATTATTTATATAAAAAATGATAGACATAAATATTACAAATAATAATGTTTGTGGAATTTTTTTATAAACACTAGAAACTTTTAAAATTGGATCCTTCATTTTTTATTTATATAAAAAAAATGAACATAAATACTAAAAGATCTGATGTGTTTTAATATCAACTAGCACTTGGTCATTGGGTAAAAATATTCCACACTCAATCATGTGATAATTGTTGATAGTTCCTGTAATCCAACACATGATCTTTGAGGATTTTTTTGATGTGTGGATCTTTGGAGAGACAAAACATGTTTAGGCCTATTACTTGGTTTTGCAAGGAACAATGGAGGAAAAAATCTATAAGAAACATGTAGCAAAGGAGGGTCATGCACCAAGAGTTGGTGGTAAGAAAGAAGTTCATAGGTTCCTGACTAAGAGCAAGTTTTAATTCTATTAAACCTTGAAGATAATGAAAATGTTGCAAATAATTGTGATGAATTGAAAGAGTGACTCACCCAACTACAGAATAGGGTTGAAGCTCTGGTTATTTCTAATGTTATGCTTCACCAACATATTTTCCTTTTATGAAGAGATTACTTGAACACCATTACTCAAGTTGGATTGCCAATTTTTAGGAGACTCTTCTCCAGGAGAATGAAGTTGAAATAATTTCCAAACAATAGAAAAATATGGCATGGGAAAATTGTGAAATTTTCACGGAATCGAAAAATTTCAAGCATTCCATGGAAATATCTATTATTGAGATGGTCCAAGTAACAAATCAGCATGTTGAATAAAATGCTGGAAATGATGACTTGAATTTAGGACAATTGAGAGTGTGAAATTTGAGTAAGAGAAATCATGCTAATGACCAAAATTTCAATAATGGTGAAAAAGTTATTATACAAAGCATAAAAAAAAAGCTAATAACATTGTTCACAGCATCATAGTTGAGTAACAGGAGCCATGTTAATCACCAAAATTTCAACACTCATGAGAAATTTATAGTACAAAGTCTAAATAAAAAATATAATAACATATATCATCTTATAATAACAAGATATAAAGTTTAAGTTTACAACAGGTATGAGAGACCATTACAAGCTTGCTACTTTCGATTCCTTTGAAACTCTTGGTTACTCCTATGGTCCACTATTCATAAACAAATTCATTTCTATATAATATTTTCAATGCAATATTAGTTATATAAAGTGCTCAATCTTACAGAAGATATCAAGTTTAAGTTTACAGCAGGTATCGCAGACCATTACAAGCTTTCTACGTTGGATTCAGTTGAAACTCTTGGTTACTCCTATGGTCCACAATTCATAAATCATTTCATAAGAAAAATGTAGCAGTGATACACCTCATCTCCAATGTAAATTGATGTAGAAATTACCATCCATTGGATTTTATCTCTTAAAAGAACCACCTCATCTAGGCTTGATTCTAGCTAAGATTGTGTGAAGTCTACAATCTTTCAGTACATCTCTTATGGTTGCATCAAATTTGAATAAATGCACTAATATGGTATGTATATTCTTATTTCAATACATCATAAATTATTTGAGGCAATGTAAGCGTAGTTATAAGGTCATCAAATTAATAAAGCCATGAAATAGACTATATTATAAGAAATACCACGATGAAAAAACCCATTGGTAAAAGAAAGCTTGACGTGAATTTATCACATAGCCAAAATTAATCTAACAAAGGAAAAAATGAGAAAAGACAATTATATTTAATTTTATTGAAGCCATAAGCATGACCGAATTAAATATGCCCAACCCTAGTTGTCACAAACCCCATCTTCAATGAAAGCATCATTCATTTTCTGAGAGAAAAAAAAACACATCCAAGTTTTTAGACACCCATTGAGGTTCATGTGTTTGAGATAGTCACATAAACCTAGAGGATATGAAAACTCAAAGATAATTCCTTTCACGTTGTATTAGGCATATTATGCTTAGAAATTAATGTTGGAAAATACATATTCCAGTGAGAAGCTAAGTTGGATGAAATGAAAGTCATGGTAAGCATGTTGACCACCTCATTAAACTACTTTTATATTAGAAGATCACTATTCTCATTTCTAAATTATATTTATATTTCCATGGGCTTATTTGAAATCATTTTAATTTGGAAAACCAATATTATTAATTGTCAAAGATTCAAACCTAGGGTTATGTTGAGTATCTCCATTTACCAGGGAAATCAAATCATCTTAAGTTGTATTGAATACATTGTTGAAGTATGTTTTTACATCACATATCACTTTATCCATCTAATTATATTATGGATGATTTAGATGTTGTTGTTATTATTATACATATTAATGTAATTTAGGTTGACTTGTAAAGATGGGGCAAGCTTTTGATTTTCTTCTTGCAAAAAATTAATAGAACTTTCATTATTCAATCATTATAGGTTTTCACAAAATCTATATTGATATTATCCATTCAAATTTAAAATAACCCATGTATATTGAAATGAACAAAAAATTTCTCACACAAACACTCATAAATAAAAAAAATTGCATAAAATTTTGAGTTCAGTCTTGTATGCTACTATTTCTTAGAATCTTACCTTAAAGCATTCCCATCCCAACATATGATACAATTTCTAATTTGTATACAAACAATATATTCCTTTAACAACTATACAATTTCATCGTTTAAATATTTAATAATAACAATAATATTAATAATAATATATATAAAGATTAGTAATATTAATAATAATATATAGATTAATTTAATTTGCGCGATGAGATGAAATAATAATTTTAATATTTAATAATATTAAATATAACCCAAAAAAAATTAACCTCATCAGAAAACAGAAAATTACGATAAATTTTCTTTTAACCCAGAAACTGACCATAAAAATTATTTTAACCTCCTTAAAAAAACACAAAATTGGGGTAAATTTTCTTTTAACCTCATAAAAAAGCACAAAATAAAGATAAATTTTCTTTTAACGTCATTAAAAAAGCACCAGCTCACAACTTTTAACGTGATAAAAAGACACAAACTAACGGTGGTAATTGCATTGGATGAATTCATACAAAATATTTCCGAAGTAGATCGAACTCAGGGTTTGCGCTAACCGTTCAAAATATTTTTAAATTATCCGTTGGACGTATGTCTATTTAAACAGAGCCACCTTAATTTCATTGCCAACATGTAGATGGATTAGGGTAACAGTGGTGCCAAAAATTTCGTTCCACCAAATTTCTGATGATGAATTGCAACGATTGCTTGATTTTTTCAAGTTGCAACTAATTGCAACTTTTAATTTTCCTTTTTTCTTCTGCAGATTATGGTTTTTGTTTCCTTATATTTCTGTTTCTGCATTTTCACCTATGAATTTTCACTGGTTTAATTAGTGATCTTGGATGGGATGGGGCTTCTGTTTGATATTTGTGAGTTCTTTTCTGCTTTCGCAATAATATAAAGTGTTCTTGTTGGCACTATTGTAACTATTGATTCAGGATATGGTAATATAGCAAACAATTCGGCTCAAACTTAAAATTAATTTCCGCTAAAGCCCTCAATATTATATTTATCATTACTATTTATGTTCAAAATTACATTCAATTAATTGTAATAATAATTGTGGATGTTGATCATCTGTAGCAAAGGGTTTTTGAAGTGGAATGTGATCGATTTTAAATACAAACTATGGTGATCAATGGATACGCTGTGATCAATTCGCTACATTTTTTAATTATTTTTGAAGTTTATGCGCTGGTACTCGTGTGACAAGTTTATTCGCTGCTAAACTCCCGATCTTATCATTCCTCTTTTGTACTCCTATGATTAAAGATTTAGTAATGGATCAAAAGATTCCACCTGTAAAAATCAGCTGTGCTAAAGATGTCGTTACTATTTCTTTCAAGTTATGTTAAAAGATTACAGTTATCATTCTTTTTTCATACCCTCTTCAAGTTTAGGTTAAATTATCTGTTCATTTTCAGTAGAAGTTTACGTAAATTAAATGTATTTTTTAATGAAACAGTAACAAGCGAATTCTGGTTTGATTGACTCAGATCACGTATGTTGAGGGTTGTTGTTGAGGATGATGATTTATTTAGGTACAAACTCTAATAAATGGGTATTTTACATTCTAAGAGTTTTACAAATTGATAGCGAGCTATAAAAGAAAAATAATAATAAGACGATCTAAAACAGAAAATATATTCAGAATTTTCGTAATCCTATAAGTGAAATAACAGCCCAGGCCGCATTACAGTATTTCCATGCCTTCCATGGAAATTTAAGCAAGAAATGAAAAACTTAGAAATCAACCTAACTTCAACATTTTCGCGTTCTTTAATAAAGCAATCTTTATTTCGCATCGTTTAATAAAACAATGAGTGAGCCCGATTTCTTTTCCTTTCATTCGAAACGGCATTTTAAAGTATTTCGTTAATTTAGATTAAAATCTAAGATTGTGTGGGGGAGAAATGAAACTGCGAGATCATGAGGCAGTGGTAAGTTCATGATAGTACAAGGTTTGGCAAGTGCGGTGTATGCTAGTTTGTTATTGCATTTATGAGTAATGAAATTGTATTTACTTTTAGTTTATAGATTATTTTCATGACTTAGATTAAAATTTAGGGTTATGTATTTATGGAAAAGAAAATATTAAAAATAAAATTAATTAAATTGAAATTATTATGAGTTTTAATATATAACTTTACACTCTCAAGGCCTCACAAAATTGCTTTTCAAGATTGGTCAACTTTCTCTCACCTCTTCTTTATTTAAAGATTATAATTCACAAGTCTTCCGTGTCCATGATTTTCAAACCTTCTTCCTTCTATTTAGTTATTTCAATTCAAAAAGTTTTTATAAGAGTACATTTTATTTTTAATTAATTTCCTCACAATTAATCATTTAACCTAAAATATGCTTAAAATACATTATTCCTTGAAATAATTGTTATTTTAGATTTTTATTTAATTATCAATAATGATTAGGAGGATGGTAGGGATCTGATCTTCATGGAAATTTCTACAATATTTTTAGTAGCAGTGTCACTTATCAAAGGTTTAGATTTATCTCAAAAGTGGTTATGTGATCATTGTGTTTTTAAATAAATTGATCAATTAAAAAAAATTGTCATATGAACATGAATTATGGTTTTATGGGCATGTGGCATTAGTAAGAGCCTCTTTACAAGTAAAAAATCTAAATGATAAAATGAAGGCTAATCTCTATGATTAAAAATATTGTTACATGTTGTTTTTAAATGTGTATATGTTTAACTAATACATTGATTCTTTTTATAATTAATAATAATAATAATTCCAAATTGTAAATGTCTGATCCATAATTATTTAACTAATTCTTCCGGAAAAATAACAATATCATTAGGAGATGAACTACACTCGGTAGTTCGAAATATAATCTTATTATCTAATTTTTGTTTATTTTTTTAATTTTGGGAATGTAAGATGTATCATGTAGATGTTTTGGATGTCTATTAACATTTACCAACCATTTAATTTATATGAATATGTTAATTATTATTATTCATTAGAAATTAGAAAATTTTCAAAACCATTATCTTTTGAATCTCTTATGATTAAACTTCTTTTTTAAAGCATTTTTCATTTACTAAAAATCCCAATTTGCAATCAATTATTTATTTGTGTCATTATATTTTGTTCTTGTATTATAATATTTTGACATATTATATATTTTACACCTACATTATAATATTCTTAAATGTTATATAAAAAATTATAAAATATATCACTATATTTTATATATAATATACAAATAAATAAACTTAATGGTATTTATAATATCTTTTAATCCTTTCATATTTAGATCCTACCGATTAAATATGAGATGGGTTTCTTATTATTGAATATATGTTTAAAATTATAAATTTCATTACCTATTAATGATTATTTATATAAAAAGTAATAGACATAAATACCAAAAAAACATTAATTTTAGTGTGATTTTTTAATAAGCATTCCAATATTTTTAAAATTAGATTTTTAATTTTTTAATTGTTTTCTATCTTTATATAGAGAGCTTCTATAATCATAATCAATTGTAGAAAGGGAGAATGAATAAAGATACGGAAATATATTACCATATAAATAATTATTCGATGTTTAAGCAAAAATAAAAATATATTAGTAATTTATATAAATAATTATTTTCTTTTCTTTTCCGTCAAGTAAAATTCAACTCTACTAACTGTCTGGATCACCTTTCTTCTGTGCTATGTTAAAGGAGTATAGTTATAGTTTATTTAAATACAAACGACTGTGATGTGGTACTTGAAACTAATTATGTGGCTATATGTGGTTCTTTTTTTTTCTTATTTTAACTATTTGGAAGCTCGTACTCTTGTGATAATTGATTAAATTTGTAGCAATGGAGCAATAGCAATGGAACAAGAGATTGCGCCTTGCTATGAGTTTAAAATCAGCTCTTCTAAATATGTCGATCCTCTTTCTTTCATGTTATGTTAAAGGCGTATAGTTATTATTCATTCTCTATTCATTTTCTATTGAAGGTGAGGTTAAATTAATTGTTTTGTTAATGAAGCAATAATACGTAAATTTTGGTTACCCGGGTGCGGATGCTTTGCCATGATCGGAAGGGCCATCTAGGCACCATGTGGTGGGACAACTGTCCAGCCCACATGCCCGCACATGGTCACCCGCTCAACGTTAAATGCCCGAGCAAGCCTGTCTTAAATTCACACTTCAACACCTTCATTACGAGGTCCCCCTGTTGCAGAGCATTAAGAGCTCTCGATTCCATCACCATGGCTATTAAGCCTGCTACCTACGCTCATTCAGCATCCATTGAGATCTCCCTTCTCTTACCTGTGCATGCCTCCCATTCCTCCTTTTGACCCTTGGTTCTTGGCCCTGCTCAACCCTGCCTTAGCCTTCTGACGATATTCTCAGGTGGTGGCATCTCCTTTCTTGTGCTGTCGAGTGCTCCCTCCCTGTCATGTACTTTGTTCCTTCTTCTGTCATGCCAAGGTGTCACCGTATGAGGTATAGAAGAGCTGGAGGCCGCGAGCTCCCGTCCAGACCACCTCTATCGCATGCCATGGGTAGGGAACTGAATCTTTCGGTGGGCTGTGAGGAGCCGAGCAGACTCAAACGTATTAATATTTTAGCCCAATTATCGTTGCAGCTACATGTCTCCCCTTCGACCTCCTTAAGCACTCAGCCCATAGAGCGACCACACAAGTCGACCATCCTGCCTAATTTGGCCTTTATACCTCGCAAGATGAAAGCTCTCCCTATGCAAAGCACGTCTAGTAGCAGCCACTCCACCAGCAGAAGTTTGGGTTCCAACAATGGTAGAAGCTCAAACAACGATGCAGGAGATAAGAGTGAGGAAAAAAATCAACTCACAGCCACCTCCAATTATCTAAACACGCTGGGGTCACCACATCCTTAGGTCACTAGCCACACGCTAAGAAATGAGGATGAAGACTCATTCTATGCTTGCAGCCTATAGCAGAGGATGGGAGGAACTAGCCAACTCAATAGAAGATGAATGTTTTCGTTTCAGTGGTTCACTTCATATCTTTTAATCATTTCAAATTTAAAGCTTACCCATTAAATATTAGATGTTATTAGATGTGTTTCTTATTATTAAATATATGTTTAAAATGATAAATTACATTACTTATTAATGATTATTTATATAAAAATTAATAGACATAAATCCTAAAAAAATCATTAACTTTAGTGTGATTTTTTAATAAGAATTCGAATCTTTTTAAAATTAGATTCTTAATTTTTTAATTATTTTCTATCTTTATATAGAGAGCCTCTGTAATCATAACCAATCATAGAAAGAGAGAATGAATAAAGATACACAAATATATTACCATATAAGTAATTATTCGATGTTTAAGAAAATATAAAAATATATTAGAAATTTATATAAATAATTATTTAATTTTCTCATAAATGTTGATAAAGAAAGTAGTTCAATGCTAATGATTGGATAAACTTTCTCATTTTATATATGATTGATTTTAAATATAAACTACTATCATGTGGTACTTGAAACTATTTGACTCATTATATGTCGTGCTTTTTTCCCCTATTTTAACTATTTCAGATATGGTACTGTTGTGATAATGATTAAAGATCTAGTAATAGAGCGAATGACCCCTCGCTGTCGTCAGGTAAAATTCAGCTCTGCTAAATATCTGGATCACCTTTCTTTTGTGGTATGTTAAAGGAGTATAGTTAGAGTTGATTTAAATACAAACGACTATGATGTGGTACTTGAAACTAATTCAGTGCCTATATGTGGTTTTTCTTTCTTCTGATTTTTACTATTTGGGAGATGGTACTCTTGTCATAATTGATTAAAGTTGTAGCAATAGAGAAATAGCAATGGCATAAGAGATTGCACCTTCATATGAGTTTAAAGTCAGCTCTTCTAAATATGTTGATCCTCTTTTTTTCATGTTATGTTAAAGGCGTATAGTTGTTATTCATGCTTTGTTCATTTTGTGTTGAAGGTGAGGTTAAATTAATTATTTTGTTAATGAAACAATAATACGTCAATTTTGGTTACCCGAATGCGGGTGCTTTGGCGTGATCGGAGGGCCCACCTGGGCACCATGTGGCGGAACAACTGTCCATCCCATGCGCCCGCACATGGTCACCCACTCAACGTTAAATGCCCGAGCAAGGCTGTCTTAATTTCACACTTTTCCGCCTTCATTACGAGGTCCTCCTACTGTAGAGCATTAAGAGCTCTCGATTTCATCACCATGGCTATTAAGCCTGCTACCCGCACTCATCTGGCCTCCATTCAGCTCTCCCTTCTGTTATATGTGCATGCCTCCCATTCCTCCTCTTGACCACTGGTTCTTGGCCCTGCTCATCCTTGTCTAAGCCTTCCCATGACATTCTCAGGTGGTGGAATCTCTTCTCCTATGTTACTGAGTGCTCCTTCCCTATCCTACACTTATGTTCCTTCGAGTATCATGCCAAGGCATCACCTTATACGGTGTAGAAGAGCTGGAGGCCACGACTTCCCCTCCACACCACCTCTATTACACGCCATGGGGAGGGAACTGAATCTTTCAGTGGGCTAGGAGGAGTCGAGCAGACTCGACCTTGTTAATATTTCAGCCCAATTATCATTGCAGCTACCTATCTCCCCTTCGGCTTCGTCAAGCATTTGTCCCAAAGAGAAACCACGCAAGTCGACCATCCTCCCTATGCCGGACTTTATCCTTCGCAAGATGAAGGCTCTCCCTATGCAGAGCGCCTCTAGTAGCAGTCACTCCACTAGTAGCAATTCAAGTTCTGACGATGGTATAAGCTGAAACAATGACACAGGAGATAATAATGAGGACACCAATCAGCTCATGACCACCTCCAATTATCCAAACACACCGGCATTCCCACATCCTCAGGTCACTAGCCACCCGCTAAGAAAGGAGGATTAAGACTCATTCTATGCTTGTGGGATTGAGGAGGAATAACCCAACTCTAGCAAGAAGAATGATGGTCCACAATAGTTTCAATTGCAGGGTGCACTTCTCTCTTTCTAGTTTTTTTGTAGCGTTCTCTATTCTAAACATGCTTTGGAAGACTTTGCTCTCAAACTTCAGTTTAAATTTCACTAATGTGTATGTTGGTTTCCCATTCTATGTCTATTTTGTGCTACTGGTGAACAAGTTTTCCCAGCTGGGGTAGTCCGTTTTCTAGTTTCAAACTCTTGATACTTTTCTCTGGAATTGGCTTGCCATGTCTGGAGGAAGAGATATGTAATATTTTGCTGTGTATAATATAATAGATGTAGTCTAACTTAGACTACATCTAAAAAAATGTAAATTTTGGTTTGGTTGAATTTCATCACACACTGCCATAGAAAATGGTTGTTGCAGCGGATGGTGAATTATTTAGATACAAACGCTCATAAATGGGTATGTAATATTTTAAACATTCACGGGTCTTAGAAATTGATAGCAAGAAATAATTAAAAGCACAATTGTTAGATGATATAAAATAGAAAATATACTCATAATTGAAATAGAATCCAATGGGCTTCAAGAGTGCCATCTTAATTCCATCTTTCTAGAAAATGATACAAAACATATGCCTTATGGAAAAGTTGCAGTGAAAGTTTTTCTCCCTGACATTGGAGAAAAATTTATTTCCAATGTGTGGTATGTACCCACCTTTAAGAAAAAATTGTTGTCTTTGGTCATGATTCGACAAGCAGGACATCAAATAATTATGGAAGATGGCTTAGTTAATATTAATTCAGTTAAACAGAACTTCCAAATAGTGATGATAGGATATGAAGATGGAAAATTGTTAAGGATGAAAGGGACAATTATTCCAAGGCATTCTGATTTTGCAGGGGAAGTTACTACAGGAATTTCACCTATAAGATTATGGCATGTAAGATATGGACATTTGAATTTTGATAGTCTTTCTCAATTGCAGAAAGAAGGGATAGTTAAAGGAATTCCAACATTCAATAAGGAAAATGCTAAATGTGAAACCCGCACTTATGGAAAACAGAGTCGAGAACGTTTTCCAATAAGTACATGGCACGCAAATAGGCTGTTGCAACTAGTTCACAGTGATGTGTGTGGTCCACTACAAACTTAATTAGGTGGTTACAAATATTTCTTGCTATTTATTGATGACTTTAGTAGAATGACTTGGGTTTACATATTGAAAAACAAGTCAGAAGCATTTGAGAAATTTAAAATTTTTCGACAACTTGTTGAAAATGAGGTCAAAGAAAAGATAGGTACTCTCAGGACAGATAATGGGGGAGAATTCAACTCAAATGAATTCAAAACTTATTGCAGTGAAAACGGCATCAAAAGGCATCTTACAAATGTTTACACTCCACAACAAAATGGAGTCATAGAAAGGATGAATCGCACATTGTTAGGCATGGCAAGATCCATGTTAACTTTCAAAGGGTTAATTCCAACATATTGGGCAGAAGCAATCCATACAGTTGTCTATCTAAGAAACAGATCTCCAACTGTTTCTTTAGAAGGAATCACCCCTTATGAAGCTTGGTTTCATTTCAAACCTAAAGTTAAACATCTTCGAGTTTTTGGATCCATCTGTTATTCCTTAGTTCCCAAAGAAAATAGAACTAAGCTTGATTCAAGAAGTTTGAAATGCACCATGATTGGCTATTTAGATGAAAATGAAGGGTATCATCTTTTGACAAATGAAAAATTTATTGTGAGTAGGGATGTAATTTTTTATGAAACAGAGAGTAAGAGTGCTGAAGAAATCGAAAGTCTTCTTCACAAGTTATAAACTAAAGGCAGTAAAAGGAAAGGCAATATGAAAAGTCAACCAACTTCACCAAATTGGTATGAACTTGATTTTTCTTCCTCTGAAGATGAGTCTTCCAGTCCATCTACTTCAAAAAAATCATTTGGGTCTTCTAGCAGTTCATCAGCGTCTCCAAGCAACAATAGTTCTTCTGAGAATGATTCTCTAGATTCACCACCTGAATCGCGAACATCAGTTTACATTAATCCCCTTTACAATGATGGAGACTTCTCAGAACCTCAAACAAGTGAGCAACAACTTCCAAAATGGGTAGTTCAATTATTGAAAGATGTAAGGCCTAATGAACAAAAAAAAACAGGAACAAGGGAATCAAAACGAAATGAATAAAATTTTTCTTTGATAGCAAATGATTTTACTGAACCTTCTTCTTTTCAAGAGGTAGTAAAACAGAAAGCATGGCAAGAAGCAATAGCTGATGAATATCAGGAAGTTCAAGACAACAACACTTGGCAACTTGTTTATTGTCCTCGGCATGTTAAACCTGTTGGATGCAAATGGGTTTATCGAATTAAGTACAACCAAAATGGTGATATTGACAAGTATAAATCACGAATTGTTGCTAAAGGTTTTGTACAGCAGGAAGGGATCGATTATGAGGAAACCTTTGCTCCCACAGCTAAATGGAACACCATCCACCTCACACTTGCCTTAGTAGCTCAGAAAGGGTGGAAATTTCATCAAATGGATGTCAAAAACGCTTTTCTCAATGGGGAATTACAGGTAGATGTATATATGACACAACCACCAGGGTTTGAAGCTGTAGGGAAATAACATAAAGTCCGAAAATTAATCAAGGCTTTATATGTTGGTTTTCATAGCAGTGAATCTGATGATACTTTGTATGTGTGCCAACATGGAAAATTTCTGGTCATTCTCACTATGTATGTCGATGATTTGGTCATCACAGGAAACAATGATGATCACATTGAACAGGTGAGAAAGGAGTTACATGCAGGTTTTAAGATGACAGATTTGGGACTACTTCACTACTATCTTGGAGTTGAAGTATTCCAATGTCCACATCAGATCTTCATTTCCTAGAGTAAATATGCAGCACAAATTCTTCAGTGATTTGGAATGCAGGATTGTAAGCCTGTCCTTACCCCTATGGAAAAAAACTTAAAACTTTCAAAATTTGAAGGGGGGGAAAAGGTGGACAGCACGAATTACAGATAGTTGATTGGCAGCTTGATTTATTTGACAACCACTCATCCTGATCTATATTATGCAATCAATATTCTTTCATGTTTTATGCAGCAACCACTAGAAAACCACTGGAATGCAGCGAAAAGAGTTCTTCGATATATCCAAGGAACAAAATATTTTGGTCTTCTTTACAAAAGGACTAAAAATTTTGTACTTGATGGATTTTCAGATGCCGACTTTGCTGGTAATATTGATGAGAGGGCATCAACCTCAGGTTACTTAATGAACATGGGGACAGTTGTAGTTTCCTGGAGTTGCAAGAAGCAAACTATAGTGGCCACTTCTTCAGCAGAAGCAGAGTACATTTTAGCATGGGAAGCAGCTTGTGAGATTGTTTGGTTACGTCGAGTTTTACAGGACTTGGGAATTCCTCCAGCAGAAGCTACTTCCTTATTCATCGACAATCAATCAGCAATAAAGCTTGCCAAGAATCCAGTTCTCCATTCAAAGAAAAAGCATGTGGACACCAAGTATTATCATATCAGATCTCTCATTGCAAAGGATGTCATCAAGCCATTGTTTTTCCCTTCAGAAGATCAAACCTCCGACATTTTCACAAAACCTCTTGGCAGAATAAAGTTTACTAAGTTCATGGATGAACTTGGTATCTATTGTAATGTATCTTTGGATCATAGGGGGGAATGTTAGATGATCCAAAATAAATTTTATCATAGGTCATAGTGTTTGAATAAAATAATTATTAATTTAAGATATTAAATTAATAATTATTATTCTAGAATATTTAATAAATCTTTGAGATATTTAGAAATAGAAATTTGTTATTAAAAATTAGGACTCTAGAAAAGAGTTGTTTCCTAGGCTCTAAGTTAGGAGTAAAGTTAGTAGATTGGTTAGAAGCTCATTTATTGTAAATGGACACCTGTTTATTTTCCAAGTTATTCATAACTAGATTAAGTTAGAACATAGAGCTTATAAATAGCTTAGTTTCCTATTTTCATTGTAGTGTGTAGTGACAGAATGTGAGAGTGTGAGTTTACGTGTGTAAACTCTTGTAATTTGCTATGTAATCTTTTTGCTTGATCAACAAAGTTATGTGTCTAAGGACACTTCTGCATTTACATGTCACTTGCTCAATGTTAAATTCCTGAGAAAGCCTATCTTAAATTCACACTTCGCCACGTTCATTACGAGGTCTTCCTATTGCAGAGAATTTAGAGCTCTCGATTCTGTCACCATGGCTATTAAGCCTGCTACCCACGCTTATTCGGCCTCCATTCAGCTCTCCCTTCTGTTATCTGTGCATGCCTCCCGTTTCTCCTTTCGACCACTAGTTCTTGGCCCTGCTTAGCCCTTTCTCAGCCTTCCCAGTACATTCTTAGGTGGTGGTATCTCCTCTCTTATGCTGCCGAGTAGTCCCTACCTGTCCTGCAATTTTGTTCCGTTGCGTGTCATGCCAAGGCGTCACTGTATGTGTTGTAGAAGATCTGGAGGCCGCGGCCTCCCCTCAATACCACCTCTATCACACACCATGAGAGGGGAACTGAATCTTTCAGTGGGCTAGGAGGAGCCAAGAAGACTTGACCCTGTTAATATTTCAGCCCAATTATCCTTGCAGGTACATGTCTCCCCTCTGGCCTCCTCAAGCATTCGGCCCAAAGAGCGATCGCGCAAGTCGACCATCCTGCCTGAGCCGGCCTTTGTTCCTCGCATGATGAAGGCTCTCTGTAATGTTTCTTATCTACCAACTATTATTATTATTATTATTATTATTATTATTATTATTATTATTATTATTATAACTTGCTATATCAATCCTCAATTGATCATTCCCTCATAATCAACACTTGTCATATTCTAATATTCAGGTCTAGTGATTTATAATGTCAGATTTTTGTCTAGCAACCAAAGTATCCCTATGACCCCCTTTTATACCACACAATGGATAATACCAATTGGAATTATATATACCAATTCTTTTATTTTATGTCTACTAAGAATATAGACTATATATACATATATCTTTATATACATGCATATCTCTTAGTATTAGTATCCTTCCTTTCATTCACTATAATCCAAATCTCATTATACTTTCTTCATGGCACTTTAAACCACTCCTATACCCACATCAATTCGATTTTATAAGAGAAATGTATTATTAGTCACTAGGTATACCAACCTTATAATAAGGTATTTTCTAAGGTACGATAATTATTGCTCTTTCCTCCATAATCAAATGCAACTCTTTCCTAAAGGTTTTCTTTCTGATTAATCTGAAACCCAAATTCGTAACTTAACACATGGATATCATTTTGATATATTAGGGCTGATTTGGAAACTTATCTCAATGGGAATCGAATGTATAGCTCATTTATGGAAGTCCCATCGTTCACCAAACTTATACTATCAAAGTTTAATGTATACCACTATCTTTTCTCGAATTTGGTAACCAGGTGGGGAAAAGCCCGTGAACTTGAGCCTTAAGCCGTTTAAACATTAAGTTCATCTATTGGGATTCTATGAATTCTATCACATTTATGCAACTGACAATATAGTACTCATCCCATGTGATTTCATTTGGTGGTTCTTTTGTTTTTTACCTTCATTGAAACATCAATCCGAGTGGTGTGCCCAGATCTTGCGACACTTGTATGGACGAGATGTGTTAGGGTTTTATTGTGGCTTTGGGTTATTAAGTGGAGGTTTTTATTCTCTTATGCACCGAGTAGAATTATGGGCATGCTCAACTACTGAGAGCTCCAATCCTTCCCAAATGTTTGCGCACTGTGTCAATGTTTTCACTTAAGGGCAAGGGTTTACTACCATCTCCCACAACATGATTTCCTAATATGGTAATATTTATATGTTTATTGCATTTTCATTATTTATAACTGGAGGAACTCCTATTGCTTGACTATACCCTGTGCCATTTTCTCTCTTAGGTTAACGTTTTATGGCCAAACGAGACATCCAACTATATTTGTGGTTTTATCTATCATTGGCAACAGAGTATGGTTCTTTGGCATCCATGAATGGTTTCACATTTTCATTATGGAAACTTTGCCCTACTGTTACGGCTTACTCATTTTAAGATTTCTCATGAATACAGAGATCCTAGCAGGGATTTCTTCATACCATAATAGTAAGGTAATACAACATTTCTATTCCTTTAATATATTCCCAGTTTCATAGTGTTGAATTTCTCTAAATCCATGTTTTTGTTTACATTCAATTCATAATAGGATTCTATACTAATTTAGTTCTAGTTTGTAATCTATGGTTTTGAAAGGGAGATGTTTGCCATATCTGGGAAATGTCTTCAGATCTCGATAATTTCAAGCTTAGACCCTCCATGTGATAATTTGTAAACTCTACAGGTAGGTACTATATGATTTCCAGCCTTGATTTATCATTTTAGTATGCTATTCCCTCCGTTTTTTCTTTTTCTTTTTCTGATTTTAAGTTTAACTATTCTCCAATTCATATTTAAGGGTTGGCTAACATATCTCCTTTATATGTGCAGGTGAGAAACTCTACCTACATTGTCCAGTTTGATTTTCTTCTTCATTTCTTAACTTTCCAACTTGAAATTAACCACTCTTTAATGTTCCTATAGGTTGTTTCTTCGTTATTGTTGTGGATAATATGCATATCCTTTTATTTTTTCAAATATTTAAAAATATAAAAATAAGAAATTGTTCAAAAATATGTTAAAGTATCAAAATGTTATACTTTATCATGAAAAAATATGTATGTTTGCCAATATATGAGTTAATCTTTAAACATTTAAACTTTATAGTAGTGGGTTTGGTATTTGATGTTAAACATTGATTGATTTGATTGGCGGAAAGCGCTGATACCTAAAGTCCTTATCAAAAGGCCCAACCTGCGATCACAACTAGCGCACCAGATAACATGATGAGTGCCTCCGAAGTTGACCAAGTTGACTACGGGGGCACTAGCCGAAGCTTTCCTTCATACCTCGAGAGCCCCTACAGTGACGTAAGATGCTAAGTTGGTCAAAAATATCTTCCACGTCGGGTAGAATCAATGGCTTGCTGGCGCATCTTGTCAGCGTTAAATTTAAAACTCGCGCTACCTATTTAAAGAAAGTTTGTATTTTTTTTTTTAAACTACTTGTGATTTGTTGCGCTGCACCCTGTTTTAGCTTTCTGCAACCTCCACAAATTTGACCACCCTGTGAACTATTCCTGCAGAGTTTTTTAACCATGGCTAAAAGGTCATCCCTATCAGGTTCAACTATCCATATCCCTCTCATGGATACTGAGAGGGATATTCAAAATATCTTGTGTTATATAATTCACCTCCCTTTCTACCGACAAGTTATCTTGAATGATAATGCTTCCCCTGTGTATTCTGCCATGGTCGAATCTGGAATTTTGTCTACATGAATTCCCAAAACCCATCTTTTCCCTGAATTTATCTATTGGTTGGTATTTATCATGTATCCAGGGAAGTGTTTTTTCATGGATTCCTAAGGAGAAAATGTTCTGCAGCTGTCTACCAAGTTAATTTTCCAAGCCCTTTGCTATATTGAATCAGAGTCATCCATCCAATTTTTTGATGATTTGCTGGTACAATATTATGATAATGTTGTAGGAGAATAATTTAATCAGTTCATGTTTTATTTGAAACCTGACATGAAGCAGTTTCAGCCAGATTGCAAAGAGTTTACTATGGGGGTTTTGACGCTAAGACTCGTCCAGTATTGACTAATATTGCAAAAATTCTAGGTAAAGATGATGATAATACAGTGGATAAATCAGTCCTAGGGATGTTTGCCATGATGATGAAGTCAGGAATGGTGCTGGATATTCCATCATATTGGCAGGAAGCAGTCGATTCACAACTGATGAGCCTTTCATTAACAGGTTCTTTTAAATTTCCTTCATTGATTGTATATTTTTTGTTATATTAGAATGTGAAAGAGTTCATGAATTTAGGTCTAAATATTATGGATGTAAATAAAATAAGGAAACCAGTGATATTCTGGATAGATGTAGTTATAAAGGAGCAACACTTTTTTTTATTTACATCCAGGAGTTCCTTGAGATAATACAGGAATTTTACATCTTCGCATAATATTTTTCAGTTAATACTGAATGTATATCAATGTACTATTTTTATAACTCTACTCTAGGAATTTTTTGTTTACCTCTGCTATAAAATCAAGTTTATTAGTCCATGTATCTGCTTAACTCACCACAATTATGCATAAAATCTAGTTTCTAGTCTTGCAGGTATAGTATAATTATTTATACTCCAGCACCATGCTACTTTGAAATTTCCTTCCATTTCCCAGCTCTATTTATTATTTGCGCACTACAGAAATTTGAAAATTAGTAAATTTAGAGTCTCTCTATGGAAGAAGTACAGTAGTATCATAAACCTTGAAAATGTAGTAAATTTACTTATTTATTTTCTGAAACTACATTTAGGTTCCACATATGCTAAGCAAATAAGAAAACGAATTTTAGTCACATTTCACTTACTAATTAGATTAATAATTTCTCTGTGAGGTACCAATCTCTATATTTTAAACCTATCATGGGTTTAGACATTATGGAAGATGGCTCTCACTATATTAATCCTGTACAACTATACATAATTCAACATTTCTACCATAAAATCATCTATTAAATGTATGGCTACTTGATAGCTCATAAATTTCATAAATAACTTATTTGTTGCACATTTACGAGTTTCATTTAAATGCATTTGGTTTTATTCAAACTTCACATCAATTATTGAGTTACACCTACACTACTTTCGTATAAGTCCGAAAATATATTATTTAAGTATGCATACCAGTTCATATGACTAGTATATTATTATTTTTACTTTCCATCACCATCTTATAGCACAGATCTTTCTGCTGTCCTAAAATGGCTTCTCTCTGCTTAATTTTCTTCACGCTATATTTTCTGCTAATTAATTATAATAGGTAAGACAATATTTACAATATATCAGCATTCACCTACATATAATAAATCTTTTTTCTGCATATTTTATTAGATTTCTCATGAATGCATATATGTATAAAATGTAGTCACAAAATTTATGGTATTCTATTTTGTTAAATAGGAGAAATATTTTCTACGAGAGATACGGATCTTCAGATTTAAACCTAATTCAGGTTTAAACATTCTGGCAGATGGGTATCATCAGACTACTCCCATACAACCACAGAAATTTTTGTAGTATTTATACTTCATCAAAATCTGTTAAACATATGGGTAAACTATCATACTACAATTTCATTCACTCATTAAAAAGAAACTTTATTCACGCTTGAGCCAATTCACGTAACTCTAAAATAGATTAGTTCTGTGAGAATACCAATTTCTTATACTAGTCCTCCCAACCATAGAGTTCTATCTCCTTAACTCACCCCCGAGCTGAGATCCCAGCTTCCAGTGATAGACAACCCTTTGTCTATCCTGGAGCATCTTATTTAAGTAGTGCTTTTCCAAGCCTGTTTCTAATTTTTGCATCTTGAAATTTCAGGATGCTTTCTTCCTGTTTTGCCTAGGTTCTCCCTCAGTGAGGTACTTTAAATCTATCTTTTCCACTTTTCCAACTTTTCTTCCTCTTCCCAATTACTTTCCACTTCATTGACAAAATTAGATATTTCTCTCCAAATCTTTTTTTTTTTTTTTTTAAGATTCCTTCCAAGGTTTTCTGGAAGGTTTGGGAAATTCTAACATTATCCATATTCTCATGGATCTAGGTTTAATATCTCCATTCTCATTCTATTCATTGTACACACATAACTATTCCATTTATTTTTGTTAATAAATAAAATAAATCCACACATTGTTTCTCCATTGGGGTCCACTTCCCCTTTTGATTTGTTCAAATGTTAAGTTAAAAAGCATAGCAACTTGGGGTGTTACACTCTCCCTGTGCAAACCACCTCCAATAGCAGTTACTCCACCAGCAGTAATTTGGGTTTCGACGACGGTAAAAGCTCAAACAATGACGCAGGAGATAAAAATGAGGACAAAAATCAACTTCCGACCACCTCCAATTAGCCAAACATGCCAGGGTCGCCACATCCTTAGGTCACTAACCACGTGCTAAGAAAGGAAGGTGAAGACTCGTTCTATTCTTGCAGGATTGAGGAGGAATAACACAACTCCAGCAAGAAAAATGATGGTCCACACTAGTTTCAATTGCAGGGTGCACTTCTCTCTTTCTAGTTTTTTTGAAGCATTCTCTGGTCTAAACATGCTTTGGAAGACTTCAATCTCAAAATTTAGTTTAAATTTCACTATTGTGTATGTTGGTTTCCCATTCTGGGCAACATCTATTTTGCGTTACTGGTGAACTAGTTTCCCCAGCTGGGGCAGTCCATTTTCTGGTTTAAAATCCTGATACTTCCCTTTGGAACTGACTTGCCAAGTCCGGAGGAAGAGATATGTAATATTTTTCTCTGTATAATATAATAGATGTAGTCTAACATAGAAAAAAGAAACATAAATTTTGGTTTGGTTGAATTTCATCACATGTTTCCATAGAGAAGGGTTGTTGCAGCAAATGGTGATTTATGTTAGATACAAACGCTCATAAATGGGTATGTAATATTTTAAACATTCTTGGGTATTAGAAATTGATAGCCATCAATAATGAAAAACACAATTTTTAGATGATATAAAATAGAAAATATACTCATAATCGAAATAGCATCCAATGAGCTTTGCAATATTTCCATGTTTTGCATTAAAATCAAGGTTGTTTATATCGGGAAACTAAAAGCTTAGAAAGCCCTAAGATAAATAGGTAGTTACAATATTTATTTTGTGTCTTTTAATAATTAATAAGTCTGCCAAAATTATCATATTTATTTGATTTTAAAGTATTTCCTTGTTATTAAAATAATGAGCCAGCTAATATACTAGTTTTTATTTTTTATATTATTATCAATGAAATGGGATCAACTATAGAGTGTATTTTCATGATTTACATGAAATCTAGGGTTTTGTATTTAAGGAAATGAAAATTTCACAAAAAAATGAGATAAATATGTAGTAATGAAATGGGATCAACTGCATAGAACTTCATAGAGTATTTTCATGATTTAAATTAAAATCTAGAGTTGTGTATCTAAGTAAATGAAAAGCTCACAAATGAAACTATGATATAAATAGATAGTAATAACTTTGTAAGATAAATAGGTAGTAAAAAATTTATGGACAGGAAGTTAGTATAAATTTTAGTAATACTAAAGCGAAGTTAGTATGACGTTTAGTATATAAGTGTATTTTTTCAAGGCAAGTTAGTATTTTTCTTCATATATAAATGTATATTTTAAATGCTCAATAAAATTGGTTTTCAAGATTTGTTAGCTTTCTCTCACTTCTTTGACTTGACTTGAGGATTTTAATTCACAAATATTTCCTTGAAAGTCATGTTTTTCTGATTTCCTTTTAATTTTTTATTTTAATTCAAAAATCTCTTTTATAAAAGTGCATTTCATTTCTAATTAATTTCTTCATAATTACTCATCTTAAATTAAAATATCCTTAAAATTCATTATCCTTGGTAATGTTGTTATCAAACTTTAACTTTTTAATTATTGTCTGTTTTTTTTAATTACAAGGGTTTAGAAGAGTGCATTTCATCTCTAATTAATTTCTTCATAATTAATTATCTTAATTTAAAATATACATAAAATTCATTATCTTTGAAATGATTTTTTTTAATTACACATCTTTATTTTAGAATATGTTTCTGGAATTTAATTTGACTATTAATAATTACCAAAGAGATGGGAAGGATTTAATCTTTGTAGAATTTTCTATAATATTCTTAATATAAATCACAAATCAAAGATCTAGATTTATCTTGAAAGTAGTTATGTCATATCTCTACTTTTAAGTAAATTGAGTAGTTTTTAAAAATTGTCCCATGAATGTGTCATATCAACGTGAATTATTGTTTTGTAGACATAGGGTATTAGCAAGAGTCTATTTGGAAGTTAAAAATATAAATGGTATAATGGGGGCTAATATATATGGTTATATGCTTTATTAAATGTTTAACTCATACATTAATTTTTTAATTAATAATAATTATTATTATTTGAAAAATAATTATAATTTCCTCAATGAGTTTTTATGATTTTTTAACCTTGGTAATCTGAGATGTATCATGATGTAATTTTTTGATGTTATTCATATTTACCAACATTTTAATTTATATTACTGTGGTATTCATTATTATTGACTATAAATTAGAGAAACTTAAAAACCATTATTTTTTAAATCCCTAAGAAACATTTTTCATTTAATAAGAATTTCAATTTATATATTATTTTCAAGCTCCTGTGGTTATCAATTATTGAAGAGGATTTTGGATTTTCCATGTTAGAAAACATTTGTGGACATTTAGAATCCCAACTAGGATCCATCTTCTAGATTATAACATTTTTACATATTATATGTATTGCTCCTAAATTTTGGAATTCTATCTATTGTATAAAAATAAGTACAAAATAAATCATAATAATTTTAACTAAACTTAAGAGAATTAATAATATGTATTTAATATTTTAAATCTAAAACTTGCTCCATTAAATACTTGATAATTTTTTTATTATTGAATATATATATTTTTAAATAAAAATCTACTCATAATGATTATTTATATAAAAAATGATAGACATAAATATTACAAATAATAATGTTTGTGGAATTTTTTTATAAACACTAGAAACTTTTAAAATTGGATCCTTCATTTTTTATTTATATAAAAAAAATGAACATAAATACTAAAAGATCTGATGTGTTTTAATATCAACTAGCACTTGGTCATTGGGTAAAAATATTCCACACTCAATCATGTGATAATTGTTGATAGTTCCTGTAATCCAACACATGATCTTTGAGGATTTTTTTGATGTGTGGATCTTTGGAGAGACAAAACATGTTTAGGCCTATTACTTGGTTTTGCAAGGAACAATGGAGGAAAAAATCTATAAGAAACATGTAGCAAAGGAGGGTCATGCACCAAGAGTTGGTGGTAAGAAAGAAGTTCATAGGTTCCTGACTAAGAGCAAGTTTTAATTCTATTAAACCTTGAAGATAATGAAAATGTTGCAAATAATTGTGATGAATTGAAAGAGTGACTCACCCAACTACAGAATAGGGTTGAAGCTCTGGTTATTTCTAATGTTATGCTTCACCAACATATTTTCCTTTTATGAAGAGATTACTTGAACACCATTACTCAAGTTGGATTGCCAATTTTTAGGAGACTCTTCTCCAGGAGAATGAAGTTGAAATAATTTCCAAACAATAGAAAAATATGGCATGGGAAAATTGTGAAATTTTCACGGAATCGAAAAATTTCAAGCATTCCATGGAAATATCTATTATTGAGATGGTCCAAGTAACAAATCAGCATGTTGAATAAAATGCTGGAAATGATGACTTGAATTTAGGACAATTGAGAGTGTGAAATTTGAGTAAGAGAAATCATGCTAATGACCAAAATTTCAATAATGGTGAAAAAGTTATTATACAAAGCATAAAAAAAAAGCTAATAACATTGTTCACAGCATCATAGTTGAGTAACAGGAGCCATGTTAATCACCAAAATTTCAACACTCATGAGAAATTTATAGTACAAAGTCTAAATAAAAAATATAATAACATATATCATCTTATAATAACAAGATATAAAGTTTAAGTTTACAACAGGTATGAGAGACCATTACAAGCTTGCTACTTTCGATTCCTTTGAAACTCTTGGTTACTCCTATGGTCCACTATTCATAAACAAATTCATTTCTATATAATATTTTCAATGCAATATTAGTTATATAAAGTGCTCAATCTTACAGAAGATATCAAGTTTAAGTTTACAGCAGGTATCGCAGACCATTACAAGCTTTCTACGTTGGATTCAGTTGAAACTCTTGGTTACTCCTATGGTCCACAATTCATAAATCATTTCATAAGAAAAATGTAGCAGTGATACACCTCATCTCCAATGTAAATTGATGTAGAAATTACCATCCATTGGATTTTATCTCTTAAAAGAACCACCTCATCTAGGCTTGATTCTAGCTAAGATTGTGTGAAGTCTACAATCTTTCAGTACATCTCTTATGGTTGCATCAAATTTGAATAAATGCACTAATATGGTATGTATATTCTTATTTCAATACATCATAAATTATTTGAGGCAATGTAAGCGTAGTTATAAGGTCATCAAATTAATAAAGCCATGAAATAGACTATATTATAAGAAATACCACGATGAAAAAACCCATTGGTAAAAGAAAGCTTGACGTGAATTTATCACATAGCCAAAATTAATCTAACAAAGGAAAAAATGAGAAAAGACAATTATATTTAATTTTATTGAAGCCATAAGCATGACCGAATTAAATATGCCCAACCCTAGTTGTCACAAACCCCATCTTCAATGAAAGCATCATTCATTTTCTGAGAGAAAAAAAAACACATCCAAGTTTTTAGACACCCATTGAGGTTCATGTGTTTGAGATAGTCACATAAACCTAGAGGATATGAAAACTCAAAGATAATTCCTTTCACGTTGTATTAGGCATATTATGCTTAGAAATTAATGTTGGAAAATACATATTCCAGTGAGAAGCTAAGTTGGATGAAATGAAAGTCATGGTAAGCATGTTGACCACCTCATTAAACTACTTTTATATTAGAAGATCACTATTCTCATTTCTAAATTATATTTATATTTCCATGGGCTTATTTGAAATCATTTTAATTTGGAAAACCAATATTATTAATTGTCAAAGATTCAAACCTAGGGTTATGTTGAGTATCTCCATTTACCAGGGAAATCAAATCATCTTAAGTTGTATTGAATACATTGTTGAAGTATGTTTTTACATCACATATCACTTTATCCATCTAATTATATTATGGATGATTTAGATGTTGTTGTTATTATTATACATATTAATGTAATTTAGGTTGACTTGTAAAGATGGGGCAAGCTTTTGATTTTCTTCTTGCAAAAAATTAATAGAACTTTCATTATTCAATCATTATAGGTTTTCACAAAATCTATATTGATATTATCCATTCAAATTTAAAATAACCCATGTATATTGAAATGAACAAAAAATTTCTCACACAAACACTCATAAATAAAAAAAATTGCATAAAATTTTGAGTTCAGTCTTGTATGCTACTATTTCTTAGAATCTTACCTTAAAGCATTCCCATCCCAACATATGATACAATTTCTAATTTGTATACAAACAATATATTCCTTTAACAACTATACAATTTCATCGTTTAAATATTTAATAATAACAATAATATTAATAATAATATATATAAAGATTAGTAATATTAATAATAATATATAGATTAATTTAATTTGCGCGATGAGATGAAATAATAATTTTAATATTTAATAATATTAAATATAACCCAAAAAAAATTAACCTCATCAGAAAACAGAAAATTACGATAAATTTTCTTTTAACCCAGAAACTGACCATAAAAATTATTTTAACCTCCTTAAAAAAACACAAAATTGGGGTAAATTTTCTTTTAACCTCATAAAAAAGCACAAAATAAAGATAAATTTTCTTTTAACGTCATTAAAAAAGCACCAGCTCACAACTTTTAACGTGATAAAAAGACACAAACTAACGGTGGTAATTGCATTGGATGAATTCATACAAAATATTTCCGAAGTAGATCGAACTCAGGGTTTGCGCTAACCGTTCAAAATATTTTTAAATTATCCGTTGGACGTATGTCTATTTAAACAGAGCCACCTTAATTTCATTGCCAACATGTAGATGGATTAGGGTAACAGTGGTGCCAAAAATTTCGTTCCACCAAATTTCTGATGATGAATTGCAACGATTGCTTGATTTTTTCAAGTTGCAACTAATTGCAACTTTTAATTTTCCTTTTTTCTTCTGCAGATTATGGTTTTTGTTTCCTTATATTTCTGTTTCTGCATTTTCACCTATGAATTTTCACTGGTTTAATTAGTGATCTTGGATGGGATGGGGCTTCTGTTTGATATTTGTGAGTTCTTTTCTGCTTTCGCAATAATATAAAGTGTTCTTGTTGGCACTATTGTAACTATTGATTCAGGATATGGTAATATAGCAAACAATTCGGCTCAAACTTAAAATTAATTTCCGCTAAAGCCCTCAATATTATATTTATCATTACTATTTATGTTCAAAATTACATTCAATTAATTGTAATAATAATTGTGGATGTTGATCATCTGTAGCAAAGGGTTTTTGAAGTGGAATGTGATCGATTTTAAATACAAACTATGGTGATCAATGGATACGCTGTGATCAATTCGCTACATTTTTTAATTATTTTTGAAGTTTATGCGCTGGTACTCGTGTGACAAGTTTATTCGCTGCTAAACTCCCGATCTTATCATTCCTCTTTTGTACTCCTATGATTAAAGATTTAGTAATGGATCAAAAGATTCCACCTGTAAAAATCAGCTGTGCTAAAGATGTCGTTACTATTTCTTTCAAGTTATGTTAAAAGATTACAGTTATCATTCTTTTTTCATACCCTCTTCAAGTTTAGGTTAAATTATCTGTTCATTTTCAGTAGAAGTTTACGTAAATTAAATGTATTTTTTAATGAAACAGTAACAAGCGAATTCTGGTTTGATTGACTCAGATCACGTATGTTGAGGGTTGTTGTTGAGGATGATGATTTATTTAGGTACAAACTCTAATAAATGGGTATTTTACATTCTAAGAGTTTTACAAATTGATAGCGAGCTATAAAAGAAAAATAATAATAAGACGATCTAAAACAGAAAATATATTCAGAATTTTCGTAATCCTATAAGTGAAATAACAGCCCAGGCCGCATTACAGTATTTCCATGCCTTCCATGGAAATTTAAGCAAGAAATGAAAAACTTAGAAATCAACCTAACTTCAACATTTTCGCGTTCTTTAATAAAGCAATCTTTATTTCGCATCGTTTAATAAAACAATGAGTGAGCCCGATTTCTTTTCCTTTCATTCGAAACGGCATTTTAAAGTATTTCGTTAATTTAGATTAAAATCTAAGATTGTGTGGGGGAGAAATGAAACTGCGAGATCATGAGGCAGTGGTAAGTTCATGATAGTACAAGGTTTGGCAAGTGCGGTGTATGCTAGTTTGTTATTGCATTTATGAGTAATGAAATTGTATTTACTTTTAGTTTATAGATTATTTTCATGACTTAGATTAAAATTTAGGGTTATGTATTTATGGAAAAGAAAATATTAAAAATAAAATTAATTAAATTGAAATTATTATGAGTTTTAATATATAACTTTACACTCTCAAGGCCTCACAAAATTGCTTTTCAAGATTGGTCAACTTTCTCTCACCTCTTCTTTATTTAAAGATTATAATTCACAAGTCTTCCGTGTCCATGATTTTCAAACCTTCTTCCTTCTATTTAGTTATTTCAATTCAAAAAGTTTTTATAAGAGTACATTTTATTTTTAATTAATTTCCTCACAATTAATCATTTAACCTAAAATATGCTTAAAATACATTATTCCTTGAAATAATTGTTATTTTAGATTTTTATTTAATTATCAATAATGATTAGGAGGATGGTAGGGATCTGATCTTCATGGAAATTTCTACAATATTTTTAGTAGCAGTGTCACTTATCAAAGGTTTAGATTTATCTCAAAAGTGGTTATGTGATCATTGTGTTTTTAAATAAATTGATCAATTAAAAAAAATTGTCATATGAACATGAATTATGGTTTTATGGGCATGTGGCATTAGTAAGAGCCTCTTTACAAGTAAAAAATCTAAATGATAAAATGAAGGCTAATCTCTATGATTAAAAATATTGTTACATGTTGTTTTTAAATGTGTATATGTTTAACTAATACATTGATTCTTTTTATAATTAATAATAATAATAATTCCAAATTGTAAATGTCTGATCCATAATTATTTAACTAATTCTTCCGGAAAAATAACAATATCATTAGGAGATGAACTACACTCGGTAGTTCGAAATATAATCTTATTATCTAATTTTTGTTTATTTTTTTAATTTTGGGAATGTAAGATGTATCATGTAGATGTTTTGGATGTCTATTAACATTTACCAACCATTTAATTTATATGAATATGTTAATTATTATTATTCATTAGAAATTAGAAAATTTTCAAAACCATTATCTTTTGAATCTCTTATGATTAAACTTCTTTTTTAAAGCATTTTTCATTTACTAAAAATCCCAATTTGCAATCAATTATTTATTTGTGTCATTATATTTTGTTCTTGTATTATAATATTTTGACATATTATATATTTTACACCTACATTATAATATTCTTAAATGTTATATAAAAAATTATAAAATATATCACTATATTTTATATATAATATACAAATAAATAAACTTAATGGTATTTATAATATCTTTTAATCCTTTCATATTTAGATCCTACCGATTAAATATGAGATGGGTTTCTTATTATTGAATATATGTTTAAAATTATAAATTTCATTACCTATTAATGATTATTTATATAAAAAGTAATAGACATAAATACCAAAAAAACATTAATTTTAGTGTGATTTTTTAATAAGCATTCCAATATTTTTAAAATTAGATTTTTAATTTTTTAATTGTTTTCTATCTTTATATAGAGAGCTTCTATAATCATAATCAATTGTAGAAAGGGAGAATGAATAAAGATACGGAAATATATTACCATATAAATAATTATTCGATGTTTAAGCAAAAATAAAAATATATTAGTAATTTATATAAATAATTATTTTCTTTTCTTTTCCGTCAAGTAAAATTCAACTCTACTAACTGTCTGGATCACCTTTCTTCTGTGCTATGTTAAAGGAGTATAGTTATAGTTTATTTAAATACAAACGACTGTGATGTGGTACTTGAAACTAATTATGTGGCTATATGTGGTTCTTTTTTTTTCTTATTTTAACTATTTGGAAGCTCGTACTCTTGTGATAATTGATTAAATTTGTAGCAATGGAGCAATAGCAATGGAACAAGAGATTGCGCCTTGCTATGAGTTTAAAATCAGCTCTTCTAAATATGTCGATCCTCTTTCTTTCATGTTATGTTAAAGGCGTATAGTTATTATTCATTCTCTATTCATTTTCTATTGAAGGTGAGGTTAAATTAATTGTTTTGTTAATGAAGCAATAATACGTAAATTTTGGTTACCCGGGTGCGGATGCTTTGCCATGATCGGAAGGGCCATCTAGGCACCATGTGGTGGGACAACTGTCCAGCCCACATGCCCGCACATGGTCACCCGCTCAACGTTAAATGCCCGAGCAAGCCTGTCTTAAATTCACACTTCAACACCTTCATTACGAGGTCCCCCTGTTGCAGAGCATTAAGAGCTCTCGATTCCATCACCATGGCTATTAAGCCTGCTACCTACGCTCATTCAGCATCCATTGAGATCTCCCTTCTCTTACCTGTGCATGCCTCCCATTCCTCCTTTTGACCCTTGGTTCTTGGCCCTGCTCAACCCTGCCTTAGCCTTCTGACGATATTCTCAGGTGGTGGCATCTCCTTTCTTGTGCTGTCGAGTGCTCCCTCCCTGTCATGTACTTTGTTCCTTCTTCTGTCATGCCAAGGTGTCACCGTATGAGGTATAGAAGAGCTGGAGGCCGCGAGCTCCCGTCCAGACCACCTCTATCGCATGCCATGGGTAGGGAACTGAATCTTTCGGTGGGCTGTGAGGAGCCGAGCAGACTCAAACGTATTAATATTTTAGCCCAATTATCGTTGCAGCTACATGTCTCCCCTTCGACCTCCTTAAGCACTCAGCCCATAGAGCGACCACACAAGTCGACCATCCTGCCTAATTTGGCCTTTATACCTCGCAAGATGAAAGCTCTCCCTATGCAAAGCACGTCTAGTAGCAGCCACTCCACCAGCAGAAGTTTGGGTTCCAACAATGGTAGAAGCTCAAACAACGATGCAGGAGATAAGAGTGAGGAAAAAAATCAACTCACAGCCACCTCCAATTATCTAAACACGCTGGGGTCACCACATCCTTAGGTCACTAGCCACACGCTAAGAAATGAGGATGAAGACTCATTCTATGCTTGCAGGATCGAGGAGGAATAACCCAACTCCAGCAAGAAGAATGATGTTCCACACTAGTTTCAATTGAAGGGTTCACTTCTCTTTTTCTAGTTTTTTTGCAGCGTTCTCTAGTCTAAACATGCTTTGGAAGACTTTGCTCTCAAACTTCAGTTTAAATTTCACTACTATGTATGTTGGTTTTCCTTTTTGGGCAGCGTCTATTTTATGCTACTAGTGGACTGGTTTCCCCAGCTAGTGCAGTCCGTTTTCTAGTTTCAAACTCTTGATACCTCCCTCTGCAATTGGATTTCCAATTCTAGAGGAAGATATATGTAATATTTTTCTTTGTATAATATAATATATGTAGTCTAACTTAGAAAAAAAAAAGAGTAAATTTTGGTTTGGTTGAATTTCATCAAATGCTGCCATAAAAAAGGTGTTGTTGCAGTAGATGCTGATTTTTGTTAGATACAAATGCTCATAAATGGGTATGTAATATTTTAAACATTCGTGGGTCTTAGAAATTGATAGTCAACAATAATTAAAAAAATAACTGTTACATGATATAAAATAGAAAATATACTCATAATCGAAATAGCATCCAATGGGCTCTACAATATTTCCATGTTATGCATTGAAATCAAGGTTGTTTATATCGGGAAATGAAAAGCTTAGAAAGCATTGAGGTAAATAGGCATTTACAATATTTATTTTGTGTCTTTTAATAAATAATAAGCCTGCCAACATTATCATATTTATTTCATTTTATAGTATTTCCTGGTTATTAAAGGAATGAGCCAGCTAATATACTAGTTTTTATTTTTTATAGTGTGATCAATGAAATGAGATCAGTGTATTTTCATGATTTACATAAAATCTAGGGTTGTGTACTTAAGGAAATGAAAATCTCACAAAATAAAAGAGATAAATATGTAGTAATGAAATGGGATCAACTCGGTAGAACTTCATAGAATATTTTCATGGTTTAAATTAAAATCTTGATTTGTGTATTTATGTAAATGAAAATAGGTAGTAAAAAAGTTATGGACAGGAAGTTAGTATAAATTTTAGTAATACTAAAGCGAAGTTAGTATGAAATATAGTTTATAAATGTATTTTTTCAAGGCAAGTCAGTATTTGGCTTGGTATATAAATGTATATTTTCAATGCTCAATAATTTTTTTTTTCAAGATTAGTTAGTTTTCTCTCATTTCCTTGACTTGACTTGAGGGTTTTAATTCATAAATATTCCCTTAAAAGTGATGTTTTTCCGAATTCCTTTTACTTGGTTATTTTAATTCAAAAATATCTTTTATAAAAGTGAATTTCATTTCTAATTAATTTCTTCATAATTACTCATCTTAAATTAAAATATCTTTAAAATTCATTATCCTTGGTAATTTTGTTATCAAACTTTAACTTTTTAACTACAGTTTGTTTCTTTTTAATTATAAGGGTTTAGAAGAGTGCATTTAATCTCTAATTAATTTATTCATAATTAATTATCTTGATTTAAAATATACATAAAATTCATTATCTTTGAAATGAATTTTCTTTTTTAATTACAAATATTTATTTTAGAATATGTTTCTAGAATTTAATTTGACTATTAATAATTATCAAATAGATGGTAAGGATTTAATTTTTGTAGAATTTTCTATAATATTCTTAGTATAAATCACAAATCAAAGATTTAGATTTATCTTAAAGTGGTTATGTCATATCTCTACTTTTAAGTAAATTGACTCATTTTAAAAAATTGTCCCATGAATGTCTCATATCAATGTGAATTATTGTTTTGTAGATACATGGTATTAGCAAGAGTCTATTTACAAGCTTTAAATATAAATGTTATAATGGGGGCTAATCTTTATGGTTATATGCTCTATTAAATGTGTATATTTTTAACTCATAAATTAATTTTTAATTAATAATAATTATTATTATTATTTAAAAAATATTTAATTTCCTCAATGATTTTTTATGATTTTTTAATATTGGTAATGTGAGATGTATCACAAAATAAATTTTTGATGTTTATTGGCATTTACCAACATTTTTATTTATATTACTGTGGTATTTATTATTATTGACTATAAATTAGAGAAATTAAAAACCATTATTTTTTAAATCCCTTATCATTAAACTTATTTTTCTAAGAAACATTTTTCATTTACTAAGAATTTCAATTTAATATATTATTTTCAATCTCATGTGGTTATCAATTATTGAAGAGGATTTTGGATTTGTGGATGTTTAGAATCCCAAATAGGATCCATCTTCTAGATTATAATATTTTTACATATTATATGTATTGCTCATAAATTTTTGTACTCTTATCTATTCTATAAACAAAAGTAAAAAATAAATCATAATAATTTTAACTAAACTTAAGAGTATTAATAATATACATTTAATATTTCAAATCTAAAACTTTCTCCATTAAATATTTGATAAGTTTTTTATTATTGAATATATATATTTTTAAATAAAAATCTACTCATAATGATTATTTATATAAAAATTAATAAACATAAATGTTACAAATAATACTGTTTGTGGATCTTTTTCTATAAACACTAGAAACTTTTAAAATGGTATCTTTCATTTTTTATTTATCTAAAAAATAATAAACATAAATACTAAAAGCTCGAGTGTGTTTTAATATCAACTAGCACTTGGTCATTGGGTAAAAATATTCGAACACTCAATCGTGTGATAATTGTTGATGGTTCTTGTAATGTAACACATGATCTTTCAGGATTCTTTTCATGTGTGGATCTTTGGACATAAAAAGCATGTTTAGGCCTATTGCTTGGTTTTTCAAGGAACAATGGAGGAAAAAACCTATAAGAAACATTTAGCAAAGGAGGGTCTTGCAACAAGAGTTGGTGGTAAGAAACAACTTCATAGGTTCCTGACTAAGAGGAAGTTTTAATTCCATTAAATCTTGAAGATAATGAGAATGTTCCCAATAATTGTGATGAATTGAAAGAGTGACTCACCCAACTAGAGAATACAGTTGAACCTCTGGTTAGTTCTAATGTTATGCTTCACCAACATATTCTCCTTTTATGAAGAGATTACTTGAACACCATTACTCAAGTTGGATTGCCAATTTTCGAGAGACTCCTCACGAGGAGAATGAAGATGAAATAATTTCAAAAGAAGAGAAAAATATGTCATGGGAAAATTGTGAAAATTTCACGGAATCGGAAAAATTCAAGCATTCCATGGAAATGTCTCATGTTAAGATGGTCCAAGTAAAAAATCAACATGTTGAACAAAATGCTAGAAATTATGACTTGAATTTAGGACAAGCCACAGTGTGAAATTTGAGTAAGAGAAATTATACTAATGGCCAAAATTTAAATAATGGTGACAAAGTTATAGTACAAAGAATAAATGAAAAATCTAATAACATTGTTCACAACATTACAGAGGAGTCGTCACAGAGGAGCCATGTTAATGACCAAAATTTCAATACTCGTGACAGAGTTATAGTACAAAGCCTAAATAAAAAATATAATAACATATGTCATCCTATGGAGCTGATATTGCACACAGTGACATTGTCCTAGTACAAAATATCACTGGTAAATGTAATAAGGAGAGTTATGAAAATCCTCTACTTTGAAGTGAAGTGAATCTCCCAAGTAAATTTACATGTGGTGATTGTCCTTTTTCTCAAGTGAATTAACCAAAATAACTAGATTTTCACCATTCAGGAAACACACTTATTGCATTAGTTCAATAGTAATGAACTTCATGGAATACAAAAGATAACACGATTAACATAGAGAAAATATTTAAAACCTAGAATTTTGAGCTTTTATTCTTGTGGCATAAATTATTACATAATAGATGCCAAAAGTTATGGTTTCCTGACAAGTATTATATAATATTTTCAATGCATTATTAGTTATATCAAGTGCTCAATCTTACCCAAGACATAAAGTTTAAGTTTACAGTAGGTATCGGAGACCATTACAAGCTTGCTACTTTCAATTCCTATGAAACTCTTGGTTACTCCGATGGTCCACAATTCATAAATAAATTCATTTATGTATAGTATTTTCAATGAAATATTAGTTATATAAAGTGCTGAATATTACAGAAGATATCAAGTTTAGGTTTACAACAAGTATCAGAGACCATTACAAGCTTGGTACTTTGCATTCTATTGAAACTTTTGATTACTCCTATGGTCCACAATTCATAAATCAATTCATAAGAAAAATGTAGCAGTGATACAGCTCATCTCCAATGTAAATTTATGTATAAATTCCCATCCATTGGAATTTATCTCTTAAAAGAAGCACACCATCTAGACTTGGTTCCAGCTAAGGTTGTGTGAAATCACTTGATTCTAGCTAAGGTTGTGTGATAGTAGCCTAAATTGCTAATACCCACATCCTCTCTCTTTAATGCATATAAGCATGCATAGTCCATTTAAAAACCAAAATTATTCCCAAACTTGGGCAAATTTTTAATGTGAAAGCTTTATCATTTCAATCCTTTTAACTTTGATGGTTAAAACCATACAATACAATCCACTTTACAACCCCATATGCGGAGCTATTCCTTCTTCATGATCTATGGCTATAACCTATATGCTAACCACCATTTCATGCAATCGGATCAATATTTCAAACTTTGGATAACAACCCAAAATATAAACCCATATATGCCCACGACATAGCAATTATCATATATATGAATTTTAATCAAAGCGCTCATGGAACATTTCATTCCATATTAAAATATTATACTTTAGATTAAACCAAGTCACCAACATATATTAATGTTTGGCCCCATAGCAGTTATAACATTTCATTCATATCAACCCTGAATTTGGTTAAAACCAAAGGCCAACATGTATTAAAGTTCTTGGGTCCCAGAGAATTTCTTACCTTGCATTAATTGTTGAATGGATCACATGGTCCATATTTCATCGCGTTCAATTACTGAATTGTGCGCATATCTGACGGATATCACGTAACTTTAGACTTCGGACTTTAACAACCAAATTGCAAGAAAAAATGGGTTGTATTACAAAACTGCTCGTGCTACGTGTCAACCATTTTACACTATCATGTTCAAAACTGATAATACCACTTACCATTCAAGGCTATGCGAAAACCATTTATGGTTTTGCAAAAATGCTTTCACGGTTCCATCACATTATTCCGTTGTTCTGCACCTTTGTTGTTCCATCACTCTCACCTTTGTTGTTCCAATTGCACAGTTTGTTCGAATGCCACCTCCATGCTTTTAACAAACCCTTTATTCGTTTCCACTGTGTTTAGTATTCACAGATCTACTCAAATTCTTTGATACAGGATCTCCACCCTTAACTATCCTTCGACTTCATTCCACTATGGTTTAATTCAACATTTCATTCATCCTCGCATGGCTTAACTTCTATATCCAATTTCTATGGTTAAAATCCATAGTAACCCTCAAATGAACTTCAAAACCCGATCACACTGCACTGTAATTATGTCACAGAACGTGTAATTTTCTCCTTTTAATGCTCCATATGCAATAAACTCATTTCAGAATACATCCAAACCAGTTTATGTCTAAATTTATACACCCAAGTAAATTCTTTAATGGAATCAATCCATTCAGTGATCGATTCACACAAGTTCGTAATCTTAATAAAAAACACCCAGTCTCTCAAACATGTAGTTTGAAGATGAAATGATAGAATTATTTGTTCCACTCAATTCATTTGCACCATGACATATACTCAATACAAACCCAGAAATTGAGTTTTTCCCTATATTAAAACCGGTATTTACATAGTATTTTACTGGCCTGATCTTCTATATTAGTGGCGTTCTTCCACTACTTTTCCCGAAGGCTTACAATCCAAGCCCTATTCCTATTATACCTTGAAGTCTTCCAAATATGTCCTTTTATGCCTTTGAGGCTTACCTTTTATACAGAAGATGCTGAACCATTTTTGTTTTCAGTTCCTGCATTTTCTCAACAATATCCTAAAATCACTACTTAATCCTAAAATCACTATTTAATCCCTAAGGATCCTCTTTCATCCAAAAAATTATGAATCAAGCTCTAATTTAGGATTTATAATTAATTCCTAAATCTGTCAATCTCTATCCACTCCTAATTCTCTCATGTTCTCCACCATTCGAGAACATTTACAAATTCCTCACAATATTTTATTAAAAATCATTAAAATCACTCAAATCAATACATAAGAAGCCAAATACCTTGAAAACAAAAAAATCCTAAGTCTAATAAAATGTATGGAATTTTCTTGAGCCTAATGCCCCCGCATCAAACTCCCAAGTTCAAAAGGAATCATGATCTTATGATCATGTAATTTTAATCTTTTCCTCCTGGATCCCATACTTTGTTTTGTTGTTGTCCATAAGTTGCACTATTCTTCTATTGTACTTCTCTAGGCTTCCTTATCTTGTTCTGCATCTTCCCACTAGCTATGCTTTCACAGTTTGTCCTTGTTTTTCCTTTGCTGAAATTTATGTGCTTTCTTGTTGCTATCTTTTTCTAAGACGCCTTCATCATCAATCTTCTTATGCTTTCAATCTCTATGTCCATTTTATCTTATGTCTAGAAATTACCCTGACTTTTGTTTCTTTCAATTTCTATTGCTGCATATGCTGTTGTTGTTGCTGCTGCCATTACTGCTGCTTTTGCTGCTGTAAATGTTACCTCCAAGATTGTTGCTGCCTCCAAAACTTCCTGAATATCTATTAAGATATCTCCCTCTGTGACATTCTTATTATGCTTACTACTTGCAAATTCACTTTAAAAAAAAAAATTATCATTTGATTCTTTATCTGCAGTAACATATTCATTAAGTCTTCTTTGTGTACTAGTAAGCATAATCAAATTTTGCTAACTAGTATCTACTTCTTCTTCTTTCACAACTTCAGACATTTTCATTCTAGTGTCTATAGTTCCTTTCTTTTGTTCAAATGGTTCCAGAAAACATTTTAGGAATTTCCTTTGTACTTGTTTTATCTCAACCACATCATCAATATGCTACAATTTAGTTTCAACATAACCTTCTTCTTCCTTGACAATCTTCAGTAATTGTCCATCACCTCCTTGATTGATTCTGGCAATCAAATCAAAGTCTTCAAGCACTGTATCTTCATCCTTTATTAGAATAGAATTCTTATTTTTCATCATTGTGTCATTTATAAACATCTATCCCACATTCCTCTCTATCAGACAAGCCAACTCCTCCTTGTCATCAACAATAACAAGTTCCTTCATGACTATTTCAACTTCCTTTATAAGTTCCTTTTTTTGCAACAATTCATCTTCATTCAACACAAATCCAAGAGATGGATTGTCTTTTGAAATACCTTTAACCACAGTCAAATTGTCAATTTTAAAATTACAAGACCCATTGGTCTCAATTGATGATCCAGTCACCAAATCTTCTTTCCGCAATTCCAAGTCTCTTTCAAGACTCAGAAAATCTTCACCGTCTTTCTTCCTAGCTTCCAGTGTGATCTCCATTGTGTCAATCACCATAATAGAATGATGATCCCCCACTATGTTTTCAACCAACATAGTTTCCCTTTCATTAAATCCTCTGACATTTTTCCTTTGTTGTCCTTCTTTGCCTGCATAATTAACACATGAATTATCAGTATTAAAAATACAAGTTTTCAATACTTCTTCCTCCTCTGAAAACATATCAGTATATTGTTCTAAGTTTCATTCCAAATCCCTTTTCAACACATCAGTATGCTGGTTTACATATTCCATCAGATTGTTTGCTAGTCTTTCCTCCATTTTATCTGTTTCATGAATGCCTCTCTGCTCTGGTTCAAAAGAATGAACTTCTTCAACTTGCTAAATCATTCTTACCTATTTATCCTCTATTTCTTGACTATCATTCATGAAAATTTTACTGTCTTGCTCCTTCAGCAATTTATTCTTTGTATAGATCCTCTGCTTTTCCAATTCTCTTCTCTGAAGATCTAATTTCTTATATAATTCAAAATTTTCAATTGGAGTAGAACTTGGAAACTTTACACAAATTTCCATACCTTCACTTGTTCTTGACCAATCATCATATGGTCTTTCCTTCTCTGCTTCAATATTCTGTTGAATATTCTCATGAGACCCCTCTGTCTTCATGTCTTCCTGAGATCTTGCTATTTCAGCATCGATTTGAACAGATTTCTGATTCAATTCCTCCTCCTTAACAAACTCTAAATTTGGTTCATCATCCTGTGATGTACCTACAATCATACACAACTTGATAGTTTTAAAAAAAAAATACTTTTCAATCTCATTTTCTTCTTCAAGCACTTCTCATTGAACAAATTTTCATGTGTAATTCTCAAATTCCATCTTTGACTCAAAAAATCTGAGTTCTTCCTTCCATAAGGAAATCTCCTTCTTCCTCCACTTCATTTGTAATGGTTGCAAATTTACCTTCTTTCCCTTCAGTGGAAAGATCCGTCCTCCTCTCTAGTTTTCCTCTTCTTGTAGCCATTCCTGTAGTACCTCCAATTGTACTTTCATTACTGCAATTTCTCTTTCTCTATTCTTCATATTATCTCTGTGGCATTCTTTATAACCTCTTCTCTGATCCTCCATGATCATCTTCATGAGCTCTTCACTCACCATGAGTTGCACTAAGCCTCTGCAACATCAAGCTCCCCTGCTGCCCCTTACCTCACCAATCCCCTCACTGGATTTGATCTTTTGGCAAGCACTTATCCTTTATCTATGGAACCTGTTTTATAAGTATCTTCTACTCCCTATAGGATTATATCCTCAACTCACCTTCTCTCGAGAACACTGCAACTATTCTCCCTATCTAACCTTCAGCTGGAATATTAAGTTCACTGCCATCATCATCAAAATCTTTGTCTTCATCACTGCAACCATAATTCTGCAATCACAATTTCAAATCAGATTAAGATTACCTCAACTTCAATATCTTTGCATGATATTGTTCTCTTTATTCATCTATACTTTGAATGTACTATATTGATTCATTTCTGCAAGCCTTTTCACTTCAATTCTATGTATCTTATGCATGTCAGATTTTAGAATCTGATATCCTTTCATTTCCTCATCACACATGCATTCAGATTTAATTAAAAAAAAATATTTAATTCTCAACAGAGCCTTTTCTACTCTGATACCAATTGATAGTAGCCTAAACTGCTAATAACCACATTCTCTCTCTCTCTAATGCATATAAGCGTGCATAGTCCATTTAAAAACCAAAATTATTCCCAAATTTGGGAAAATTTCTAATGCGGAAGCTTTATCATTTCAATTCTTTTAACTTTGATGGTTAAAACCATGCGATACAATCCACTTTACAATCCCATATGCGGAGCTATTCCTTCTTCATGCTCTATGGTTATAACCCATATGCTAACCCCCATTTCATGCAATCAGATCAATATTTCAAACTTTGGATAACAACCCAAAATATAAACCCATATATGCCCACAATATAACAATTATCATATATATGACTTTTAGTCAAAGCACTCACAGAAAATTTCATTCCATATTAAAAAATTCGACTTTAGATTAAACCAACTTGCCAACATATATTAATTTTTTGCCCGAAAGTAGTTATAACATTTCATTCATATCAACCCCAACTTTGGTTAAAACCAAAGACCAACATGTATTAAAGTTCTCGGGTCCCACAACATTTCTTACCTTGCATTAATTATTGAATGGATCCGATGGACCATATTTCATCGCATTCAATTACTGAATTGTGTGCATATTCGACATATATTCTGTAACTTTACAGTTCAGACTTTAACAACCAAATCACACACGAAATGGATTGTATTACAAAATCGCTTATTCTACGTGTCAACCATTTTACACTATCACATTCAAAAATGATAAAACCACTTACCATTCAAGGATATGTGAAAGCCATTTATGGTTTTGCATAAACACTTTCATGGTTCCATCGCATTGTTATGCTATTCCTCGCCTTTGCTATTCCATCGCTCTCACCTTTGTTGTTCCAATTGGACAGTTCGTTTGCACAACACCTTCATGCTTCTAACAAACCATTTATTCGTTTCCACTGTGTTGGATATTCATAGTTCCACTCAAATTCTTCGATACGAGATCTATACCCTTAACTGTCCTTCGACTCCATTCCACTGTGGTTTAATTCAACATTTCATTCATCCCTTCATGGCTTAACTTCTATATCCAAGTTCTGTGGTTCAAATCCACAGTAACCCTCAAATGAACTTCAAAACCGTATCACATTGCATTCTAATTAGACGAAATAACGTGTACTTTTCTCAATTTAATGCTTCATATGCAATCAAATCTTGGAATGCATCCAAACCAGTTTATGTCTAAATTCAGACACCCAAGTAAATTCTTTAATGGAATAAATCCATTCAGTGATTGATTCACACAAGTTCGTAATCTAAATTAAACACACACAGTCTCTCAAACCTGTAGTTTGAACACAAAATGATAGAATTCTCTGTTCCACTCAATTCATTTGCACACACAATATATACTTAATACAAACTCAGAAACTGAGTTTTTCCCTATATTAAAACCGGTATTTACATAGGATTTCACTAGCCTAATCTTCTATATCAGTGGCCTTCTTCCACTAATTTTCCCGAAGGCTTACAATCCAAGCCCTATTCCTATTCTACCTTGAAATCTTCCAAATCTATCCTTTTATGCCTTTGAGGCTTACCTTTTATACAAAAGATACTAAACCATTTTTGTTTTCAGTTCTTGCATTTTCTCAAAAATATCCTAAAATCACTACTTAATCCTAAAATCACTATTTAATCCATAAGGATCCTCTTTCATCCCAAAAATAATGAAAAAAACTCAAATTTAGGATTTATAATTAACTCCTAAATCTCTCAATCTCTATGCACTCCTAATTCTCTCATGTTCTACACCATTCAAGAACATTTACAAATTCCTCACAATATTTAATTAAAAAACTTTAAAATCACTCAAATCATTACATAATAAGCCAACTCCCTTGAAAACACAAAAATCCTAAGTCTAATAAAATATCTGGAGTTTTCTTGATCCTAATGCCCCTCCATCATTGTGTGAATTCTATAATCTTCCAACGATTTGTCAAAAGAGAAAAATCACTTATGGTTGAATCAAAGTTCTACAAGACTTCAAATTTGAATAACTACACTAATATGGTATGTATATACTTATTTCAATACATCATAAATTATTTGCGGCAATGTAAGCATAGTTATAAAGTCATGAAAGTAATCAAGCCATGAAATAGACTATATTACAAGAAATACTACCATGAAAAAACCCATGGGTAAAACAAAACTTGACATGAATTTATCACATAGCCAAAATTAATCTAACATGAAAAAGATGAGAAACAACAATTATATCATTTATTTTCTGAGAGAAAAAAAAATACATCCAAGTTTCGGAGACACCCATTGAAGGTTCATGTGTTTGAGATAGTCACAGAAACCTAGAAGATATGAAAACTCAAAGATAATTCCTTTCGCATTGTATTACGCATCTTATGCTTAGAAATTAATGTTGGAGAATACATATTCCAATGAGAAACTAAGTTGGATGAAATGAAAGTCACGGTAAGCATGTTGACCACCTCATCAAACTAGTTTGATATTAGAAGCTCACTATTCTCATTTCTAAATTATATTTATATTTCCACAGGCTTATTTGAAATCGTTTTAATTTGGACAACCAACATTATTAACTTTCAAAGATTCAAACCTAGGGTGATGTTGAGTATCTCCATTTACCAAGGAAATCAAATCATCTTAAGTTGTATTTAATACTTTGTTGAAGTCTATTTTTACATCAAATATCACTTTATCCATCTAATTATGTTATGGATGATATAGATGTTTTTGTTATTATTATACATATTAATGTAATCTAGGTTAGGTTGACTTGTAAATATGGGGCAAGCTTTTGATTTCCTTCTTACAAACAATTAATAGAAATTTCATTATTCAATCATTAGAAGTTTTCACAAAATCTATATTAATATTATCCATTCAAATTTAAAATAATCCATATATGTTGAAATGAAAAAAAAAATTCTCACACAAACACTCATAAATATAAATAATTGTATAAAATTTTGACTTCAGTCTTGTATGCTACTATTTCCTAAAATCCCACCTTAAAGCATTCCCATTACAACATACGATGCAATTTCTAGTTTGTATACGAACAATATAGTCATTTAACGACTATACAATTTCATTGTTTAAATAATTAATAATGACATTAATATTAATAATAATATATAAAAAGATTAGTAATATTAATAATAATATAGGGATTAGTTTAATTTGGGAGATGAGATGAAATAATAATTTTAATATTTAATAATATTAAGTATAACGATTTTTTTTATTTTTATTTAAATAATATATATCATTTAAATATCAATTATCTAGAAGTTACAAATAAACCCAAAAAAACAATCAAAGTTGAGAAGTCATGTATCCAATTCAACGATGAACAGTTAAATTGTAATAATTAAATGGCGGGGATTATCTTGGCAGCGAACTAGAACGCACAGAATCTCAGCGAAATTCGAATCAGATGCAAATGAAAATGGGATAAAAAAAAATTGACGTCGTAAAAAGGAAAGATGCACAATGTTACGATTAAAAAATGAAAATTAACCTCATTAAAAGAAACAGAAAATTACGATAAATTTTCTTTTAACTTCGTTAAAAGCCACAAAATTAAGATAAATTTTCTTTCAACGTCATAAAAATGCACAGAATGAGAATAAGTTTTATTTTAACCTCATTAAAAAGCAGCAGCTAACAACTTTTAACGTGATAAAAAAATCACAAACTAACGGTGGTAATTGCATTGGACGAATTCGTACAAAATATTTCCGAAGTCGGTCGAACTCAGGGTGTGCGCTAACCGTTCAAAATATTTTTAAATTCATCCGTCAGATGTATTTCTATTTAAACAGAGCCACCTTAATTTCATTGCCAACATGTAGATGGATTAAGGTAAAAGTGGTGCCAAAACATTCGTTCTACCAAATTTCTAATGATAATTGCAACGACTGATTTGATTTTTTCAAGTTGCAACGAATTGCAACTCTTTAATTTTCACTGATTTTAATAGTTATCTTTGATGGGATGGGCTTCTGTTCGATATTTGTGAGTTCTTTTCTATTTTCACAATAATATAAAGTGTACTTGTTGGCATTATTGTAACTATTGATTCACCACAAAATTAATTTCCACTAAAACCTTCATCTCTATTACATGCTCAAATATTATATTTACGCCGATAGGCGTAACCCCCTGTCGGAAGGAGCATGTTTTGTGATTAGGCTAATTAATTTTTTTGATCTGATGGTCAGGATTGGAAGATGCCAGTATATTCTGGTCGTCGCCACTAAATCGATGGTTGAAATCTACCCCACTAACTTCCTTGCATATCTAAATCAGGTGTTTAAGTCATACTTAAATTATTTTTTTACAAATCTCGATTTAAAATTTACTGTGCCATTTATTAGTTGCCACCTATCCAAATTAACATTTCCAATGAAACTGAAAGATTAACCTTGTCCAAGTGTGTGGAACGGTTATGCAAGGTGTCAACCTTGTGGGCGCCCTGTGGTTTCATATGGGGTAACGGTGGAGGAGAGGAAGAGTTTTCTGCCACATGGGGTAACAGTGGAGGAGAGGAAGAGTTCTCTGCAACGTGGCAGAAGCGTTGCCCCTGGTGGTTTCAAATGTTTGCAATTCTGGCCCAACATGGTGGTGACCACATTGCAACGTGCGCCCCCCACCTGCGCCCGCCATCCTCCGATGCGACTGTTAAAGGTCTCAATGAAACGTGCGCCCGCCACCTGCGCCCGCCATCCTCCGATCGTGGCAGCTCATCCTCAAAGGTGGAGCAGACAGGGCAGACGTTTCTCATGCAAAATTAATGTTAATTGGTAAATGAACGTGGGCAAGAGCGAGCAGGTGAGCGGGTTGTTGAAGAACGCGGATGAAGGAAAGCATATTTAGGTGATTTCCCTAATCACTGGTTCCTTTTTATCCTGCATTGTGTGCAATCCACTGGATGTTGGAATTGAATCTGCAAAGGGAAATTTTACAGGGAGTGACAGTAGAATTTGTGAAGGGCGAGAGGCTTTTCGGCAAAGTCTGTTGTTGAGGCTTGGAGAGTAGAAGCTATTATTTTTCGCGGTCTGACCGTTGGCTACAGACGCCGATCTTCCGCTTCACTCAAAATTGCAGGTAATGACTGCACTTTGATCCCAGTATTGTATTTCGTTGGTTGCTTTAGCCTGCATGCAAAGAATTCTTGGAATTTAATAACTACAATTGGAATTTAATACCTGTGTTAAATACAATTGTTAGGGTGGATTGCCGAGTGGATTACCCTTCTTTGAAAGATCGGAATGGGTTCACGAGATATGGGACAAAAATCCTTGGACATTACTTCATATAGATCAATAGGGACTGCGTGTTTGTATTTGAAACCTGGGGCAAAATATCTACGCAAATTATTCCATACGGGGATCAAGCGTGGCCTGTTGTGTCAGTGTATGGAAGTTCCTTCCAGCAGTAATGGGGTAATAAAATATTTGGACATTAGGTTAAAAGAGATTATTTTATCATAAGATACGACTTTAGAAATGAGGTATAAGTCAGTTGAATGCAAAACGTCGACGTACATCAAATCAGTAGTAGTTGTAACTGCTCCATCCCAATAAAGCTCTTCTCAAAATGATAAATATATGCAACCAGTCCCGGCAAGTGGAATTACTGGTTGAACAGAGTATTGCTATTCAAATTGACGTGCAATACACCGATGTGTACTTTAATAAACAATCTTAGCAATCAGATTTTTATCCGGAACAAACAATCTCAGCACCAACAATTTATCTTCTACCGCTTTCACCAATAAATAATTGCGTGACCTTACAAATCTTCCACGTAGGCACCCGGTGATACTTCCCATCGTTGGGCCGTGGCCTGCCAAATACCAATATTCGCCTGCGTTCCTGTTTGTGGGTAGCAGGATATTAGATATCTCAGTTATCTTCTCTGTGTTTTTTTGGGTCAATATAGACAGGTTAAATAAGTAGGTAAATACAGATTTTAAAATATTGTTTATATCTTCTGGTTCCAAAACGTTAGGTTTATTAAAAAATTTCAAATTTTCCATTGTTTTCTTTTGTGCGATTGATCATTCAATGCTCCATCAATGCTATATATTGTTTGATTAATCATTCAATGCTGCCTCAATGATATATATTGATATTGTTGCATTATTAGTGATGTAACCTTTGAATATCTGAGCGACGCATAATATATATATATTGATATTATAGGATTATTGGTTTTTTAATCTGTGAATATCGGAGCAACGCATAAGTTCAAAAGAAACCTTAAAAGGATTAACATACATATATATTACATATAAATTAGTAGAAGGGACTATAAGTCATAACTTGGAAAGAGGTATACTTTATTGCTGGGAAGCATGCGGGAGCATTTGAATGTGTATTCAGTGAGGCATATTTCATTTCTCGGCAATCGACATATTTTTATTTCATTGGGTTACTTAAGTCATCTCCAAGCTCTTCTTTATAGCTTAATACGGAAAAAACTTAAATATGGAGAAACTTCCCTGCAAGATTAATCACTCCTCAATAAATATAGTTAATATATATGTGTCTAGATTATGTTATAATAAAGAAATCTAGTTAATAAATGTGCACATGAATGACTTTGTAATATTATTCAAACTCAGTGCATAAAGTAATAATTTTATATTCTTTTCATAAAACTAAAACTCATCCAGTTGCTCATTTTCCAATGGAAAGCCGAAAGTGAGCAGGTTGGTATGTAAATTAAATGAACGTCAGGAATAAGAATGAATGTGTCTGAATAGAATTTTATATTTTAAATTTCTCTTGAAATTAAATTATTAAGTCTGGAGGCAGGTTGCAGGATGCAGATATAGTGAAGTTAATATATATATATATATATATATATATATATATATATATATATAATTTAAAAAAATTCAAAAAAATATAATAGTTTCAATTTAACTTACTCTCAATTACTGTATTAAAATTTTGATTATTTAGCAATTTTTTTTGTTATATTTAAAAAAAAATTAATATGATACTTAACAATAGCTTTTGGAATAGGCCAAAAGATTTAGAAATTATTTCTAATTTGCACTAATATTTGTTAACAAATTATACATCAAAGAAATATGCATTCATAGTTTTTGTGAGTGATTTTAAGGCAATATATTCACATAAATTTCTTGCTCTTTGTTGTACGAGTAAGTCTTTTTTCGGTTACACATTTTCATTTAGTTGTAATGAAAATTTTTAATGCCAATATTTTCTAAAAAGCCAACTTTTCCAAAGTATATAAAACATAAATACAATTTAAAAAATTCAAAATTAACAGAATTATATACTCAACATAGAACGCTTCAATAGAATATTGATCGTACCTAACTTTTTAGCTTAGATAAATTTGGAATTAAATTTTTAATATATATCTTCTTTTTCACGTTTTATTTGTATTTAGATTATTGAATTTCCTTTTAAAATTCCTTATTTTTTGCATATCATTCGTAATTTTTTCCTATATTGTTCTATAAACTATATCGAAAACAAAACTACTTTAGTTATTAAATTTAGTCATGGTCTAAAACCCTGGATTCATACTAGTTCCTACTACAACTAGTCATGGAGATTTTATTTTCATTATTGGAGGATCGGTTCGTTTCTTTATTTGTTGCATTAAATTTCTTGCTTTGTTCTCTCTCGGGATTCTATTCTGTGAAGATTGGCGATTTCAAAACAAGATATTCCTTGCTCCTTTGCAAGCATTATTTACCTTATAATGATCTCATGATTAACATGTAGGGAATGGCTGGTCATCTGGTATTAACCATTTCATATTTACCTTCTAAATATCTCATGATTATCGTGTAGGGAATGGTTGCTCATCTGGTATTAACCATTTCATATTTTTCAATTGTGTTCATCGTTATTTAGAGTCTAGACAATTCATATAAGGTAAATGTTGTGCAAAATTAAATTCCATTCCCCGGCCTGTAAATTCACTTCAAGGAATAATTCAAGGAATAATTTCAACTTAAGAGAATTACTACAGAGATGACGAGTGGGTGAAATAAATCCAAATTATATTGACACAATTGTGTTAAATACAATTGTTAGGGTGAATGCCTGTAATTCTTTTAATTCAAACTCAAGTGCATAAAGTAATAATTTTATATTCTTTTCATAAAACTAAAACTCATCCAGTTGCTCATTTTCCAATGGAAAGCCGAAAGTGAGCAGGTTGGTATGTAAATTAAATGAACGTCAGGAATAAGAATGAATGTGTCTGAATAGAATTTTATATTTTAAATTTCTCTTGAAATTAAATTATTAAGTCTGGAGGCAGGTTGCAGGATGCAGATATAGTGAAGTTAATATATATATATATATATATATATATATATATAATTTTAAAAAATTCAAAAAAATATAATAGTTTCAATTAAACTTACTCTCAATTACTGTATTAAAATTTTGTTTATTTAGCAATTTTTTTTGTTATATTTAAAAAAAAATTAATATGATACTTAACAATAGCTTTTGGAATAGGCCAAAAGATTTAGAAATTATTTCTAATTTGCACTAATATTTGTTAACAAATTATACATCAAAGAAATATGCATTCATAGTTTTTGTGAGTGATTTTAAGGCAATATATTCCCTGCAAATTTCTTGCTCTTTGTTGTCTGAAGTAAGTCTTTTTTTCGGTTACACATTTTCATTTAGTTGTAATGAAAATTTTTAATGCCAATATTTTCTAAAAAGCCAACTTTTCCAAAGTATATAAAACATAAATATAATTTAAAAAATTCAAAATTAACAGAATTATATACTCAACATAGAACGCTTCAATAGAATATTGATCGTACCTAACTTTTTAGCTTAGATAAATTTGGAATTAAATTTTTAATATATATCTTCTTTTTCACGTTTTATTTGTATTTAGATTATTGAATTTCCTTTTAAAATTCCTTATTTTTTGCATATCATTCGTAATTTTTTTCTATATTGTTCTATAAACTATATCGAAAACAAAACTACGAGTTAAAAATAATATTTATATTAGTAATATTATTTTTTTTATTTAAATTGGACCCATAAATTTTTTTTATTAAAATTGAATTTACATCAAAAAAAAAAAATTCAATCCTTGTCATGTTTTAAAATAAATCTAATTATTGATTTAAAAAAATTAATTGAAATTAAATTAAGAGAAAAAAAAAATATTTCTTTACCATCTTTTAAAATAAATTTTATTATTAACTATTAATTAAAACTATTATAAAAAATTTGATAATTTAAAAAATCTAAGATATGAATGATAAATTATTATTAAAAACAAATGTAATTATTACTTTAAAAAAATTGATTGCAAATATATTTAGATAAAAATAAATATTTCTTTGGCTTTTTGTAAAATACCTTTAATTATTAATTACCAACTTAGATTATTAAAAAAATAATTCGTAATTTAAACAATCGAGAAAAACTTGTTGTTCTTGTGGGTCATATCGTTTTATACATTGTGTATATGTGCATGTTACTATATTTGTAGATGGCAATATGAAAACTTCTTTCTTTAACCAATAATTTATTAATAGAAAATTGAACTGATGAGTTTGTGTTATGTTTCGATGGTGTACAAGGCACCAATCGAATAGCTACCGCTTTCACTGCGGATAGAGAGTGAAGCATAAAATTTATACCCAGATGCCCTTTGAAGACAAATTAGTGAATAGGGTTTCAACATGCTTTCAATTTCCTTGCAGGAACATAATGGATCATAGATATATCTCACAGCTCCGACAATTTTGCAAAGAAATCAATGAACAAGAAGCTGCACTTCTTAATGTACAGGAGCGAATCCTGCGTCCACCTACTCTGCCTCTTTACCGGTTGCGCCCCACGATACAACTACTGCAACGGATAAGAAATTGGATGAATCTCCTCATCCATATTCATGAACGGGATGCACATAGAGAACTCCGAGCATACTATCTTGACCGTGTACCTACTCTCGACGTCAAGTGGTGCTGTCGTTGTCGAGCAACGCCTTGTCTATACGACTAGTATTTCCCCCTAGTGGGAAACCATCTAACCACTATGCTACACATGATGCAATTCTGTCAATACATCTTATTTTTGACATTTTGTAAGCCTTTTTAAGGAGATTTTTGATATATATATATATATATATATATATATATATATATATTATAACAATGAATCTGCGGAGCATTTTTCAATTTAAAAATTAGCAATGTAGTAATATATGATAAATTCCAGACATGATTTTTCGTGTTGTTCAATATACCTCCATTTTTTAGTCGCTATTGTTCTTTTATTTACAGTAAACCAATCATTAGCCAGTTTTATTTATAGTAAACCAATCATTAGCCATTTTTATTAGCCATTCATTAAATTCAAGATTGAAGTCCATATCCCTATTACATGAAATTAAAAATATTTATCAATGTGGTTTGCTAAATGTATTGTGGTTTGGTTCAATGACAAGATATTTATATTTGTTTCAGTTTTTAAAAAACAATAGAAACAGGGTGTTATATAGTGTTATGTATTAATTAAATGAATACATTCATGAGATGAAATATAGTAATATATGAGAAATTCCATACATCGTTTTCCGTGTGGTTCCAACGTCGCATTGGGGCAACCAATGTCTCAATGTTTAAATCAATTCCCTTGGGTTCCCCAATTCCTTTTGGTTTATAATTTGTTGGGTAATGGTTGTCCCTTGGGTTCACCAATTCCTTTGGTTTATAATATTAAACCCTTGGGTTTATTAGTTTTTTTGGATTATAATATGAATAATCGATCAATGTCATCCATGATCAAATGTCGCATTTTTGACAAACATTGTATCAATATGAAAATCACCCATGGCCAACCATGGTGATAGTTGGTCCAAAGTCGCATTGCGACAACAATTGTCTCGATGTTTAAATCAATTCGATTGGGTTCACCAATTCCTTTGGTTTATAATTTATTGGGTAATGATTTTCCCTTGGGTTCACCACTTGGTTTGGTTTATAATATTAAACCTTTGGGTTTATTAGTTTTTTTGGTTTATAAAATGAATAATCGATCAATGTCATCCATGATCAAATGACACGTTATGGGAAACATTGTCTCCTTATGAAAATCACCCTTGGCCAACCATGGTCATAGTTGGTTCAGCGTCGCATTGTGACAACCATTGTCTCAATGTTTAAATCAATTCCCTTGGGTTCACCAATTCCTTTTGGTTTATAATTTTTTGGGTAATGGTTGTCCCTTGGGTTCACCAATTCCTTTGGTTTGTAATATTAAACCCTTGGGTTTATTAGTTTTTTTGGTTTATAATATGAATAATTGATCAATGTCATCCATGATGAAATGTCACATTCTGACAGACCTTTTATCAATATGAAAAGCACCCTTGGCCAACCATGGTCATACTTGGCCCAACGTCGCGTTGCGACAACAATTGTCTCAATGTTTAAATCAATTCCATTGGGTTCACCAATTCCTTTGGTCTATAATTTTTTGGGTAATGATTTTCTCTTGGGTTCACCACTTGGTTTGGTTTATAATATTAAACCCTTGGGTTTATTAGTTTTTTTGGTTTATAATATGAATAATCGATCAATGTCATCCATGATGAAATGACACGTTATGAGAAACATTGTCTTATTATGAAAATCCCCCATGGCCAACCATGGTCATAGTTGGTCCAGCGTCGCATTGTGACAACCATTGTCTCAATGTTTAAATCAATTCCCTTGGGTTCACCAATTCCTTTTGGTTTATAATTTGTTAGGTAATGGTTCTCCCTTGGGTTCACCAATTCCTTTGGTTTATAATATGAGTAGTCGATCAATGTCATCCATGATGAAATGTCACATTCTGACAAACATTGTATCAATATGAAAATCACCCTTGGCCAACCATGGTCATACTTGGCCCAATGTCGCATTGCGACAACAATTTTCTCAATGTTTAAATCAATTCCATTGGGTTCACCAATTCCTTTGGTTTATAATTTTTTGGGTAATGATTTCCCCTTGGGTTCACCACTTGCTTTGGTTTATAATATTAAACCCTTGGGTTTATTAGTTTTTTTGGTTTATAATATGAATAATCGATCAATGTCATGCATGATCGAATAACATATTATGAGAAACATTGTCTCAATATGAAAATCACCCATGGCCAGCCATGGTCATAGTTGGTCCAACGTCGCATTGGGACAACCATTGTCTCAATGTTTAAATCAATTCCCTTGGGTTCACCATTTCCTTTTGGTTTATAATTTGTTGGGTAATGGTTGTCCCTTGGGTTCATCAATTCCTTTGGTTTATAATATTAAACCCTTGGGTTTATTAGTTTTTTTGGTTTATAATATGAATAGTCGATCAATGTCATCCATGATGAAATGTCACATTCTGAAAAACATTGTATCAATATGAAAATCACCCTTGGCCAACCATGGTCATACTTTGCCCAACGTCGCATTGTGACAACAATTGTCTCAATGTTTAAATCAATTCCATTGGGTTCACCAATTCCTTTGGTTTATAATTTTTTGGGTAATGATTTTCCCTTAGGTTCACCACTTGCTTTGGTTTATAATATTAAACCCTTGGGTTTATTTGTTTTTTTGGTTTATAATATGAATAATCGATCAATGTCATCCATGATCAAATGACACGTTATGAGAAACATTGTCTCATTATGAAAATCACCCATGGCCAACCATGGTCATAGTTGGTTCAGCGTCGCATTGTGACAACCATTGTCTCAATGTTTAAATCAATTCCCTTGGGTTCACCAATTCCTTTTGGTTTATAATTTGTTGGGTAATGGTTGTCCCTTGGGTTCACCAATTCCTTTGGTTTGTAATATTAAACCCTTGAGTTTATTAGTTTTTTTGGTTTATAATATGAATAATTGATCAATGTCATCCATGATGAAATGTCACATTCTGACAGACATTTTATCAATATGAAAATCACCCTTGGCCAACCATGGTCATACTTGGCCCAACGTCGCGTTGCGACAACAATTGTCTCAATGTTTAAATCAATTCCATTGGGTTCACCAATTCCTTTGGTTTATAATTTTTTGGGTAATGATTTTCCCTTGGGTTCAGCACTTGGTTTGGTTTATAATATTAAACCGTTTGGTTTATTAGTTTTTTTGGTTTATCATATGAATAATCGATCAATGTCATCCATGATGAAATGACACGTTATGAGAAACATTGTCTCATTATGAAAATCCCCCATGGCCAACCATGGTCATAGTTGGTCCAGCGTCGCATTGTGACAACCATTGTCTCAATGTTTAAATCAATTCCCTTGGGTTCATAATTTGTTAGGTAATGGTTGTCCCTTGGGTTCACCAATTGCTTTGGTTTATAATATTAAACCCTTGGGTTTATTAGTTTTTTTGGTTTATAATATGAGTAGTCGATCAATGTCATCCATGATGAAATGTCAAATTCTGACAAACATTGTATCAATATGAAAATCACCCTTCGCCAACCATGGTCATACTTGCCCCAACGTCTCATTGTGACAACAATTGTCTCAATGTTTATTAGTTCTTTTCGTTTATAATATGAATAATTGATCAATGTCATCCATGATCAAATGTGACATTCTGACAAATATTGTTTCAATATGAAAGTCACCCATGGCCAACCCTGCTCATAGTTGGTCCAACGTCACATTGTGACAAGAATTCTCTGAATGTTTAAATCAATTCCCTTGGGTTCACCAATTTCTTTTGGTTTATAATTTGTTGGGTGATGGTTGTCCCTTGGGTTCACGAATTCCTTTGGTTTCTAATATTAAACCCTTAGGTTTATTACTTCTTTTGGCTTATAATATGAATACTCGATCAATGTCATCCTTGATCAAATGTCACATTCTGACAAAGATTGTCTCAATAGGAAAGTCACCCATGGCGAACCTTGGTCACAGTTGGTCCAACGTCGCATTGTGACAACAATTGTCTGAATGTTTAAATCAATTCCCTTGGGTTCACCAATTCATTTGGTTTGTAACTTTTTGGGTAATGGTTTTCGCTTGGGTTCACTAATTCCTATGGTTTATAATATTTAAACCTTTGGTTTATGATGACATTGGGTTTGTATTATTAATTATCCGTTGGGTTTATTAATATCTTCACTCTCAAATATTGATTGTTAGGGTTTATTAATCTCTTGGGATTTCTGTTTTTAAATTTTGTTTCATATGGTTTATTACTCTCTTCAGTTTAATAATGATTATTAGTAATATTATAATAATATTATTAATATTTAATAAATATTATTAGTTTTTCTGGTTTATTCATAATATAACCATCTATGATATTAAATTATAAATAAATATTAAAATATTAAATATTATTTTTATTATTTTTATATTAATAAATATTATTATTATATATTATATATATTTGAAGATAATTTATAGTAAGTATATAGTTAATATTAATAATATATTAATAAATATTTTTAATATATATTATTAATACTTATTATAATATTATAATAAGTATTAATAATGAATCAAAATATTATAATATTATTAATTTATTTTTGTATAAATTAATAATATTATAATATTACTAATATTCATTATAAATAAATATTCAAATATTTATTAATAATGCTTATTTCTAATATTTTAATATTATTAATAATATATATTGATAGTATTATAATATTTTAATATTTATATAGTAATATTAATAATATTATAATACTACTAATAATAATTATAAATATATATTGAAATATTTATTAATAATGATTATTAGTAATATTATAATATTATTACTATTATATATTATAAATATATTTTGAAATCTTTATTAATAATGATTATTAGTAATATTATAATATTATTAATATTCATTATTAACAATATATATTCATAATATTATAATATTATAATATTTATTTTGTAATATAAATATTATTATAATATTACTAATAATTATCATTAAGAAATATTAGATTATAATGTTACTAATAATCATTATAAATAAATATTCTAATATTTATTAATAATGAATATTTGTAATATTATAATATTATTAATAATATAACTAACTATGATATAATATATATTATTAATATATTATTAGTTCTTTTGCTTTATTAATAGTATAGCCATGTATAATATATTAAATTATTATATATTATTACTATTTTTTTTTATTAATATATATTATATATATTTCATGTATGATATATTAAATTATTATATATTATTACTATTTTTTTTTATTAATATATATTATATATATTTCAAGTTAATTTATAGTATGTATATAGTTAATCATAATTTATAGTATGTATATATTATTATTCTTATTAATATAAAATATATATTTTTCAAATTAATATAATAAAATTATTATATATAATATTTATTTATTGATATATAAATTAATGTGATGGGTAGTGGATATAGGCCTATCGGCGTATATCAACCACATTAGTTTTTACTAATGTGGTTGTGCTAGTTATCATTACTATTTATGTTCAAAATTATGTTCAACTAATTGTTATGTCCAGGAAATAATAAAGGTCGGTCGATATTGATCATCTATACCGAAGGGTTTTGAAGTGGAATGTGATCGATTTTAAATACAAACAACAGTGATAAATGGGTAAGCGGTGATCAATTCACTACATGTTGTGGTACTCGTGTGACAATTGATTAAAAATATAGCTATGCTAAACCCAATTCTATCATTTCTCTTTTGTACTACTGTGATTAAAGATTTAATAATGGATCAAAACATTTCGCCCATAAAAATCAACTCTGCTGAAGATGTCGTTACTCTTTCTTTCATGTTAAGTTATAATTTACTCTGCTAAAGATGTCGATACTCTTTCTTTCATGTTATGTTAAAAAATTATAGTTATAATTCCTTTTTCATACTCTCGTTTAGATTAAATTATTATCTGCTCATTTTCAGTTACGTTAAATTAAATGTTATTTTAATGAAATAGTATCAAGCGAATTCTGGTTTGATTGACTCAGATCATAGATGTTGAGGGTTGTTGTTGTTGAGGTTGATGATTTATTTTAAATACGAACTCTAATAAATGGGTATTTTACATTTCAAACATTCGTCAGTTTTACAAATTGATAGCGACCTAAACAAAATAATAGTGAGATAATCTAAAACAGAAAATATACACAGAATTTAGTAATCATATAAGTGAAATAACAACCCATGCCGCGTTTCAGGATTTCCATGCCTTCCATGGAAAATTACGCAGAAACGTTACAGTATTTCCATGCCTTCCATGGAAATTTAATCAGAAAATGAAAAAATTTAGAAATCAACTTAGTCAGAACTTCAACATTTTTGCCAGTAATATTTATTTCGCATACTTTAATAAAACAATGAGCCAGAACATTTTAAAATATTTTATTAATTACCTTGTAAAGCATTATATTTGAAAACAACTTTCCTCAAATGCCACTTGTATTATTATGTAACGCTGATTTGGATGTTAGACGATTGAAACACTATAGACCTTAACAATATGATTATTAATTAGTTAAAATAAGAGAACCGTTAAACAAGTTCAGTGGCCATGAAATTGGAAGAAATGTTTACGAATCCTTTCGATTTCAGTCTTTGATACCAGAGTTTCTTCCTTCATTTTCTGTGCCTCTCCTTCGATTTCGACGTGAGAGCGCTGGACGAAACGAATGTCGAGGGAGCTGGACGAAGCGTATGTCGAAACCCCGGAAAGCCGCTATGCACTCGGAGTAAGCCTGTTACAGGCGAGAACGAGACAATATCCATTTGTAAGTGATGAAGGTGTCAGTGGTCTGATTTCGTCTCCCTCGGGATTCCGTGAATGTGCTAAACGAATGGATGGACTGAAACATCGATAGCCCTTTCAAACGGTACAGCAGGTGCCATTTGAAACCCTCATTTCAGTCTCTGCTCGACTTGATTTGTACCAATCGATGTGCTTTTTTAATGTTTTACATGTTTTCCCTACATGTTGCCAATCAACTTCACCGCACTACAGCCTCATAGGATACGATTCAGGCAGCGCAGAAGGTTGCAGCATGCCAATCCACTTGTGCGGCTCTGTCTGTATGTGGTTCTAAGTTTTGGGGTTACAACGTTTTGGGACTACAAAGATGAACTTGGTTCCTACGATTTTCACTCACGGATCCTGTAAATACAACCTCGGTTCCTATAAATACAACCCACCTTTCCGGTGATCTTCAAAGGCGCCGTTGGGTTTTCTATTTCATTGGGAATCCTTTCGACAGCTTTTATTTACAGGTATGGCAACTCAGCGTTCTTTATTTCTTTGTAAGATTGGAATGCTGTGTGCTTGGGAAGAATATTTGTTGCTTCTGCTTAAATTTTGACAATTTTGAAACATTATTCCGTGTAACATTTCGGCTCTGCATCAATTTTATTAAAGTTACGATATTATGGCTGAGCATTATTAAGGTAACTGTCTTGTTTTTCTCATGACGTACCCATGACTGTTATTGGAAAAACCAACAGAGTATTGTAATCCTACAAATCCTATAAAGTTTTGATAATTTAGATATTTTATGGTTTTTGTAGAAGTACATTTATTTTCCCATTTTTGATAGTCGTTCGGGTTTGTGATTTAGAATAAAAAAGTTTTCAATATTTTCTGTAAAGCTAATAATGAACTTCGAGATTTTTTACTATCTTAGGTTTCATTTACTGTTTTTGATGCCTTGATTTTTGGTCAAGGTTGCAATATTTTTAAGATGTCTTCAGATGCAAAATTTAGCTGTGGGGTGTCTTTTGATCTTTGGTTTCATGGGGACTCCATTATTCCTATTATATATTTGTCTGAGGGCGTTTGCTCAACTTAGGCCTGTTCTTTCCTTTTTAAGCTACTCTATATTTCGTTTTGAGCCTTGAGGTTCTGTCCGCAGGTAGGTTGCCAAAGAGATTTGCAAAGCTGCTTGAAGTGATTGCTAGTGTCTAGCTATCTGTGAATCATTTTGACTTACAGTGAACAGATTCTTTTGAGTTACGGTGAAATTTTTTTTTGGCTTTAAACACCCAATTTTACCAGGTTCCATGATCAAAGCTTCAAGCTTGACTTGATACCAGAGCCGTAGTACTCACAATACCCTTTCGCTTCACGAATAGTAGAATAGAAAATTGAAGGCATCATTTATAGTTGTGATTTGAAGGGATTAAACCAATTTAAATCATAATTAATTTAACCTTTAATTATTACTGGTTGAAATATTTCCTTCGTAAATAGTAGAAATGAAGAGTAGAATTGAATTGAAAACTGAAGGCGTCATTTATAGTTGTGATTTAAAGGATTAAACGAATTTAAATGTTAATTAATTTAACCAATAATTATTAATGGTTGGCATATTTCTCGAAAATTTGGGGGCATTTTCTCTCATCGTGAAAATGTCACTTAAATGGTTAAGTGGATGGTCATGATTTTATATTAAACGCCCTTTTGAATCTGGAAGAACAATAAGTGCAGCCCGACAAACACCATGTGAAATGCAAAGATTTGACACCAAAATTTTCCTACATCAAGTCACAACATTTCAACACTTCGGCCATTCCAACAAACTAACTTATCTAACTAAAATACTATTTTTATCTGAATAATATTATTCTCACCTTTCGATTATTTTCTTAATTAATATTCAATTTAATTTGATGCATTTTCTCTCATTGTGAAGATGTCACTTAAATTGTCAAGTGGATGGTCATGATTTTATATTAATCGCCTTTTTGAATCTGGAAGCACAATAAGTGCAGCCCGACAAACACCATGTGCAATGCAAAGATTTGACACCAAAATTTTCCTACATCAATTCACAACATTTCAACACTTCGGCCATTCCAACAAACTAACTTATCTAACTAAAATACTATTTTTATCTGAATAATATTATTCTCACCTTTCGATTATTTTCTTAATTAATATTCAATTTAATTTGATTAATGTTGGCTTCTGAGCTCGTAAACTAATGTTTACTTCTGATTTCATTTTACTTTATGCAATATTCAGTTTAAGCAGTATTCAGTTTTAGTTCACTACTCTACATTTCTTTTTGAACATTTCAGGGCGTTTGCTCAACTTTGGCCTGTTCTCTCCTTTTTTCAGCTACTTTACATTTCGTTTTTAGCATTGAGGACGTTTGCTCAACTTAGGCTTGTTCTCTCCTTTTTTAAGCTACTCTATATTTCGTTTTGAGCCTTGAGGTTCTGTCAGCAGGCAGGGGAGGTAGTTGCCACCCAGATTTCCAAAGCTGCTTGAAGTGATTGCCAGTGTCTACGTATTTGTAAATCCTTTTGACTTACAGTGAACAGATTCCTTTGACTTACAGTGAAAAATATGTTCGGCTTTAAACACGCAATTGTATCAGGTTCCATGATCAAAGCTTCAAGCTCGACTTGATACCAGAGCCGTAGTACTCACACTCCCCTTTCGCTTCAGGAATAGTAGAATAGAAAACTGAAGGCATCATTTATAGTTCTGATTTGAAGGGATTAAACCAATTTAAATCGTAATTAATTTAACCTTTAATTATTACTGGTTGAAATATTTCCTTTGTGAATAGTAGAATTGAATTGAAAACTGAAGGCATCATTTATTATTGTGATTTGAAGGATTAAACCAATTTAAATGTTAATTAATTTAACCAGTAATTATTAATGGTTGAGATATTTTCCGAAAATTTGGGGCATTTTCTCTCATTGTGAAGATGTCACTTAAATTGTGAAGTGGATGGTCATGATTTTATATTAAACGCCCTTTTGAATCTAGAAGCACAATAAGTGCAGCCGGACAAACACCATGTGCAATGCAAAGATTTGACACCAAAATTTTCCTACATCAATTCACAACATTTCAACACTTCGGCCATTCCAGCAAACTAACTTATCTAACTAAAATACTATTTTTATCTGAATAATATTATTCTCACCTTTCGATTATTTTCTTAATTAATATTCAATTTAATTTGATTAATGTTGGCTTCTGAGCTCGTAAACTAATGTTTACTTCTGATTTCATTTTACTTTATGCAATATTCAGTTTAAGCAGTATTCAGTTTTAGTTCACTACTCTACATTTCGTTTTGAACATTTCAGGGCGTTTGCTCAACTTTGGCCTGTTCTCTCCTTTTTTCAGCTCCTTTACATTTCGTTTTTAGCATTGAGGACGTTTGCTCAACTTAGGCTTGTTCTCTCCTTTTTTAAGCTACTCTATATTTCGTTTTGAGCCTTGAGGTTCTGTCAGCAGGCAGGGGAGGTAGTTGCCACCCAGATTTCCAAAGCTGCTTGAAGTGATTGCCAGTGTCTACGTATTTGTGAATCCTTTTGACTTACAGTGAACAGATTCCTTTGACTTACAGTGAAAAATATGTTCGGCTTTAAACACCCAATTGTATCAGGTTCCATGATCAAAGCTTCAAGCTCGACTTGATACCAGAGCCGTAGTACTCACACTCCCCTTTCGCTTCAGGAATAGTAGAATAGAAAACTGAAGGCATCATTTATAGTTCTGATTTGAAGGGATTAAACCAATTTAAATCGTAATTAATTTAACCTTTAATTATTACTGGTTGAAATATTTCCTTCGTGAATAGTAGAATTGAATTGAAAACTGAAGGCATCATTTATTGTTGTGATTTGAAGGATTAAACCAATTTAAATGTTAATTAATTTAACCAGTAATTATTAATGGTTGAGATATTTTCCGAAAATTTGGGGCATTTTCTCTCATTGTAAAGATGTCACTTAAATTGTGAAGTGGATGGTCATGATTTTATATTAAACGCCCTTTTGAATCTAGAAGCACAATAAGTGCAGCCGGACAAACACCATGTGCAATGCAAAGATTTGACACCAAAATTTTCCTACATCAATTCACAACATTTCAACACTTCGGCCATTCCAGCAAACTAACTTATCTAACTAAAATACTATTTTTATCTGAATAATATTATTCTCACCTTTCGATTATTTTCTTAATTAATATTCAATTTAATTTGATTAATGTTGGCTTCTGAGCTCGTAAACTAATGTTTACTTCTGATTTCATTTTACTTTATGCAATATTCCGTTTAAGCAGTATTCAGTTTCAGTTCACTACTCTACATTTCGTTTTGAACATTTCAGGGCGTTTGCTCAACTCTGGCCTGTTCTCTCCTTTTTTCAGCTACTTTACATTTCGTTTTTAGCATTGAGGACGTTTTCTGAACTTAGGCTTGTTCTCTCCTTTTTTAAGCTACTCTATATTTCGTTTTGAGCCTTGAGGTTCTGTCCGCAGGCAGGGGAGCTAGTTGCCAAACAAATTTGCAAAGCTGCTTGAAGTGATTGCCAGTGTCTAGGTATTTGTGAATCCTTTTGACTTACAGTGAACAGATTCTTTTGACTTACAGTGAAAAATCTGTTCGGCTTTAAACACCCAATTTTACCAGGTTTCATGATCAAAGCTTCAAGCTCGACTTGATACCAGAGCCGTAGTACTCACAATACCCTTTAGCTTCACGAATAGTAGAATAGAAAACTGAAGGCATCATTTATAGTTGTGATTTGAAGGGATTAAACCAATTTAAATCGTAATTAATTTAACCTTTAATTATTACTGGTTGAAATATTTCCTTCATGAATAGTAGAATTGAATTGAAAACTGAAGGCATCATTTGAAGGATTAAACCAAGTTAAATGTTAATTAATTTAACCAGTAATTATTAATGGTTGAGATATTTTCCGAAAATTTGGGGCATTTTCTCTCATTGTGAAGATGTCACCTAAATTTTCAAGTGGATGGTCATGATTTTATATTAAACACCTTTTTGAATTTGGAACAATAAGTGCAGCCCAACAAACAACATGTGCAATGCAAATATTTGACACCAAAATTTTCCCATATCAATTCACAACACTTTAACACTTCGGCCATTCCAACCAACTAACCTATCTAACTAAAATACTATTTTTATCTGAATAATATTATTCTCAATGATAAAATGGAGGCTAATCTCTATGATTAAGAATATTCTTACATGTTTTTTTTAAATGTGTATATGTTTAACTCGTACATTTATTCTTTTTATAATTAATAATAATAATTTCAGATTGTAAACTTGGGTGATCCATAATTGTTTAACTAATTCTTCCAGAAAAATAACAATATCATTAGGAGACGAACTAAAATTGGGTAATTCGAAACGTGTTGGCCCTCCTAATGAGATTGTGATTTTTTGGGAAGAATTAGTTAAATAAAAATTATTATTAAAAATAAAATTATAATTTTATTATCTAGTTTTTGTTTATTCTTTAAATTTTGGTAATGTCACATGTATCATGTAGGTGTTTTGATTTCTATTAACATTTACCAACCATTTAATTTATATGAATATGTTAATTATTATTATTGATTAGAAATTAGAAGTTTTTCAAAACCATTATTTTTTGAATCTCTTATCATGAGAGTGTTTTTTTAAAAACATTTTTCACTTTCTAAAATTTCCAATTTGCAATCAATTATTTGTGTCATTATATTTTCCTCTTGTATTATAGTAATTTTACATATTATATATTTTACTCTGCATTATAATATTCTTAAATATTATAAAAAAATTATAAAATATTTCACAATATCTTATATATAATATATAAATAATTAAACTTAAGGGTATTTATAATATCTTTTAATCATTTCAAATTTAAAGCTTACCCATTAAATATTAGATGTTATTAGATGTGTTTCTTATTATTAAATATATGTTTAAAATGATAAATTACATTACTTATTAATGATTATTTATATAAAAATTAATAGACATAAATCCTAAAAAAATCATTAACTTTAGTGTGATTTTTTAATAAGAATTCGAATCTTTTTAAAATTAGATTCTTAATTTTTTAATTATTTTCTATCTTTATATAGAGAGCCTCTGTAATCATAACCAATCATAGAAAGAGAGAATGAATAAAGATACACAAATATATTACCATATAAGTAATTATTCGATGTTTAAGAAAATATAAAAATATATTAGAAATTTATATAAATAATTATTTAATTTTCTCATAAATGTTGATAAAGAAAGTAGTTCAATGCTAATGATTGGATAAACTTTCTCATTTTATATATGATTGATTTTAAATATAAACTACTATCATGTGGTACTTGAAACTATTTGACTCATTATATGTCGTGCTTTTTTCCCCTATTTTAACTATTTCAGATATGGTACTGTTGTGATAATGATTAAAGATCTAGTAATAGAGCGAATGACCCCTCGCTGTCGTCAGGTAAAATTCAGCTCTGCTAAATATCTGGATCACCTTTCTTTTGTGGTATGTTAAAGGAGTATAGTTAGAGTTGATTTAAATACAAACGACTATGATGTGGTACTTGAAACTAATTCAGTGCCTATATGTGGTTTTTCTTTCTTCTGATTTTTACTATTTGGGAGATGGTACTCTTGTCATAATTGATTAAAGTTGTAGCAATAGAGAAATAGCAATGGCATAAGAGATTGCACCTTCATATGAGTTTAAAGTCAGCTCTTCTAAATATGTTGATCCTCTTTTTTTCATGTTATGTTAAAGGCGTATAGTTGTTATTCATGCTTTGTTCATTTTGTGTTGAAGGTGAGGTTAAATTAATTATTTTGTTAATGAAACAATAATACGTCAATTTTGGTTACCCGAATGCGGGTGCTTTGGCGTGATCGGAGGGCCCACCTGGGCACCATGTGGCGGAACAACTGTCCATCCCATGCGCCCGCACATGGTCACCCACTCAACGTTAAATGCCCGAGCAAGGCTGTCTTAATTTCACACTTTTCCGCCTTCATTACGAGGTCCTCCTACTGTAGAGCATTAAGAGCTCTCGATTTCATCACCATGGCTATTAAGCCTGCTACCCGCACTCATCTGGCCTCCATTCAGCTCTCCCTTCTGTTATATGTGCATGCCTCCCATTCCTCCTCTTGACCACTGGTTCTTGGCCCTGCTCATCCTTGTCTAAGCCTTCCCATGACATTCTCAGGTGGTGGAATCTCTTCTCCTATGTTACTGAGTGCTCCTTCCCTATCCTACACTTATGTTCCTTCGAGTATCATGCCAAGGCATCACCTTATACGGTGTAGAAGAGCTGGAGGCCACGACTTCCCCTCCACACCACCTCTATTACACGCCATGGGGAGGGAACTGAATCTTTCAGTGGGCTAGGAGGAGTCGAGCAGACTCGACCTTGTTAATATTTCAGCCCAATTATCATTGCAGCTACCTATCTCCCCTTCGGCTTCGTCAAGCATTTGTCCCAAAGAGAAACCACGCAAGTCGACCATCCTCCCTATGCCGGACTTTATCCTTCGCAAGATGAAGGCTCTCCCTATGCAGAGCGCCTCTAGTAGCAGTCACTCCACTAGTAGCAATTCAAGTTCTGACGATGGTATAAGCTGAAACAATGACACAGGAGATAATAATGAGGACACCAATCAGCTCATGACCACCTCCAATTATCCAAACACACCGGCATTCCCACATCCTCAGGTCACTAGCCACCCGCTAAGAAAGGAGGATTAAGACTCATTCTATGCTTGTGGGATTGAGGAGGAATAACCCAACTCTAGCAAGAAGAATGATGGTCCACAATAGTTTCAATTGCAGGGTGCACTTCTCTCTTTCTAGTTTTTTTGTAGCGTTCTCTATTCTAAACATGCTTTGGAAGACTTTGCTCTCAAACTTCAGTTTAAATTTCACTAATGTGTATGTTGGTTTCCCATTCTATGTCTATTTTGTGCTACTGGTGAACAAGTTTTCCCAGCTGGGGTAGTCCGTTTTCTAGTTTCAAACTCTTGATACTTTTCTCTGGAATTGGCTTGCCATGTCTGGAGGAAGAGATATGTAATATTTTGCTGTGTATAATATAATAGATGTAGTCTAACTTAGACTACATCTAAAAAAATGTAAATTTTGGTTTGGTTGAATTTCATCACACACTGCCATAGAAAATGGTTGTTGCAGCGGATGGTGAATTATTTAGATACAAACGCTCATAAATGGGTATGTAATATTTTAAACATTCACGGGTCTTAGAAATTGATAGCAAGAAATAATTAAAAGCACAATTGTTAGATGATATAAAATAGAAAATATACTCATAATTGAAATAGAATCCAATGGGCTTCACAATATTTCCATGCTTTGCATTGAAATCAAGGTTGTTTATATCAGGAAATGAAAAGGTTAGAAAGTATTAAGATAAATAGGAAGTTACAATATTTATTTCCTGTCTTTTAATAAATAATAAGCCTGCCAACATTATCATATTTGTTTGATTTTAAAGTATTTCGTTGTTATTAAAAGAATGAGCCAACTAATATATACTAGTTTTAATTTTTTATATTGTTATCAATGAAATGGGATCAACTGCACAGAACTTCATAGAGTATTTTCATGATTTAAATTAAAAATCTAGAGTTGTGCATTTAAGTAAATGAAAATCTCACAAATAAAACTATGATATCAATAGATATTAATAACTTTATAAGATAAATAGGTAGTAAAATATTTATGGACATAAAGTTAGTATAAATTTTAGTAATACTAAAGCAAAGTTAGTATGAAGTTTAGTATATAAATGTATTTTTTCAAGGCAAGTTAGTATGTGGCTTCCTATATAAATGTATATTTTCAATGCTCAATAATATTTTTTTTCAAGATTTGTTAGCTTTCTCTCACTTCCTTGACTTGACTTGGGGATTTCAATTCACAAATATTCCCTTGAAAGTGATGTTTTTCTGATTTCCTTTTACTTGGTTCTTTTAATTCAAAAATCTCTTTTATAAAAGTGCATTTCATTTCTAATTAATTTCTTCATGATTACTCATCTTAGATTAAAATATCCTTAAAATTCATTATCCTTGGTAATGTTGTTATCAAACATTAACTTTTTAATTATAGTTTGTTTTTTTAATTAGAAGGGTTTAGAAGAGTTCATTTCATCTCTAATTAATTTCTTCATAATTAATTATCTTAGTTTAAAATATAAATAAAATTCATTATCTTTGAAATGAATTTTTTTAATTACAAATCTTTATTTTAGAATATGTTTCTTGGAATTTAATTTGATTATTAATAATTATCAAATAGATGGTAATGATTTAATAATTGTAGAATTTTCTATAATATTCTTAGTATAAATCACAAATCAAAGTTTTAGATTTATCTTGAATGTATTTATTTCATATCTCTACTTTTAAGTAAATTGACTAATTTTAAAAAATTTTCCCACGAATGTGTTATATCAATGTGAATTGTTGTTTTGTAGACACATGGTATTAGCAAGAGTCTACTTGAAAGTTAAAAATACAAATGGTATAATGGGGGCTAATCTCTATGGTTATATGATATATTAAATGTGTAAATGTGTATATGTTTAACTCATACATTAATTTTTTAATTAATAATTATTATTATTATTTAAAAATAAAATTATAATTTCCTCAATGAGTTTTTATAATTTTTTAATCTTGGTAATGTGATATGTATTATGATGTAAATTTTTCATGTTTATTGGCATTTACCAACATTTTAATTTATATTACTGTGGTAGTTATTATTATTGACTATAAATTAGAGAAACTTAAAAAACCATTATTTTTTAAATCCCTTATCATTTCTTCTTTACTAAGAATTTCAATTTTATATATTATTTTCAACCTCCTGTCGTTATCAATTATTGAAGAGGCTTTTGGATTTTCCAGTGTCAGAGAACCTTTTTGGACGTTTAGAATCCCAACGAGGATCCATATTCTAGATTATAATATTTTTACATATTTTATGTATTGCTCCTAAATTTTTGTATTCTTATCTATTGTATGAAAATAAGTACAAAATAAATCATAATAATGAGAGTATTAATAATATATTTTTAAAATTTAAAAATTTCTCCATTAAATATTTGATAAGTTTTTTATTATTGAATATATATATATTTAAATAAAAATCTACTCATAATGATTATTTATATAAAAATTAATTAACATAAATATTACAAATAATAATGTTTGTGATTTTTTTTATAAACACTAGAAACTCTTAAAATTGGATCCTTCATTTTTTATTTATATAAAAAATAATAAACATAAATACTAAAAGCTCCAGTGTTTTTCAATACCAACTAGAACTTGGTCATTGGATAAAAATATTCTAACACTCAGTCATGTGATAATTGTTCATGGTTCCTGTAATCCAGCAAATGATATTTCAGGATTCTTTTCATGTGTCGATATTTGGACAAACAAAGCATGTTTAGGCCCATCACTTGGTTTTGCAAGGAACAATGGAGGAAAAAATCTATAAGAAACATGTAGCAAATGAGCAAATAATATTTCAGGATTCTTTTCATGTGTCGATCTTTGGACAAACAAAGCATGTTTAGGCCTATCACTTGGTTTTGCAAGGAACAATGGAGGAAAAAATCTATAAGAAACATGTAGCAAAGGAGGATCTTGCACCAAGAGTTGGTGGTAAGAAACAACTTCATAGATTCCTGACTAAGAGGAATTTTTAATTCTATTAAGCCTTGAAGATAATGACAATGTTGCCAATAATTATAATGAATTGAAAGAGTGACTCAACCAACTAGAGAATAGGGTTGAACCTCTGGTTAGTTCTAATGTTATGCTTCACCAACATATTCTCCTTTTATGAAGAGATTATAACACCATTACTCAAGTTGGATTTCAAATTTTTAGGAGACTCTTCTCTAGGAGAATGAAGATGAAATACTTTCCAAATAAGAGAAAAATATGGCATGGGAAAATTGTGAAAATTTCACGGAATCGGAAAATATCAAGCATTCCATGGAAATCTCTCATGTTGAGATGGTCCAAGTAACAAATCAACATTTTGAACAAAACGCTAGAAATTATGACTTGAATTTAGGACAAGCCACAATGTGAAATTTGAGTAAGAGAAATCATGCTAATGACCAAAATTTCAATAATGGTCATGAAGTTATAGTACAAAGAATAAATAAAAAATCTAATAACATTGCTCACAGCGTCACATTTGAGTAAAATTTGAGTAATAAGAGCCATGCTAATGACCAAAATTTCAACACTGGTGATAGAGGAGTTATATTACAAAGCCTAAATAAAAAATATAATAACATATATCATCCTATGGAGCTGAGATTGCACACAGTTACATTGTCCTGGTAAAAAATATGACTGGTAAATGTCATAACCAGAGTTACAAAAATCCCCTAATTTGAAGTGAAGTGAATCTCCCAAGTAAATTTACATGTGGTGACTGTCCTTGTTGTCAAGTGAGTTAATCAGAATAAATATATTTTCACGGTTCAGGAGACACACTTATTGCATTAATATTGGAAACCTAGAATTTCCATCTTTTATTCTTGTAGCATAAATTATTAAATAATATATGCCAAAAGTTATGGTATCCTAACAAGTGTTATATAATATTTTCAATGCAATATTAGTTATATAAAGTGTTCAATCTTACCGAAGATATAAATTTTAAGTTTACAACAGGTATCAGAGACCATTACAAGCTTGCTACTTTCAATTCCTTTGAAATGCTTGGTTACTCCTATGGTCCACAATTCATAAACAAATCCATTTATATATAATATTTTCAATGCAATATTATTTATATAAAGTGCTCAATCTTACACAAGATATTAAGTTTAAGTTTACAACAGGTATCAGATACCATTACAAGCTTGCTAGTTTGGATTCTGTTGAAACTCTTGGTTACTCCTATGGTCCACAATTCATAAATCAATTCATAAGAAAAATGCAGTAGTGGTACACCTCATCTCCAATGTAAATAGACGTAGAAATTCTCATCCATTGGATTTTATCTCTTAAAAGAACCACACCATCTAGGCTTGATTCTAGCTAAGCTTGTGTGAAGTCTACAATCTTCCAGGGATTTGTCAGAAAAGAAACATCTCTTATGATTGCATCAAATATCTGCAAGACTTCAAATTTGAATAAATGCATTAATATGGTACGTATATACTTATTTCAATACATCATAAATTATTCGAGGCAATGTAAGCGTAGTTATAAGGTCCCCAGATTAATCAAGCCATTAAATATACTATATTTCAAGGTAATCAGCGAAAACTAATCTAACACGGAAAAAAAATGAGAAACAACAATTATATTTAATTTTATTGAAGTGATAAGAATGACCAAACTAAATATTCCCAATCCTAGCTATCACAAACCTCATCTTCAATGAAAGCATCATTCATTTTCTGAGAGAAAAAAAGAAAGACATCCAAGTTTCTGAGACACCCATTGAAGGTTCATGTGTTTGAGATAGTCACAGAAAACTAGAGGATATGAAAATTCAAAGATAATTCCTTTCATGTTGTATTAAGCATCTTATGCTCAGAAATTAATTTGGAAAATACACATTCCAATGAGAAACCAAGTTGGATGAAATGAAATCCACGTTAAGCATGTTGACCACCTCATTAAACTAGTTTGATATTAGAAGATCACTTCTAAATTATATTTATATTTGTGTGGGCTTATTTGAAATCCTTTTAATTTGGACAACCAACATTATTAACTATCAAAGATTCAAACCTAGGGTTATGTTGAGTATCTCCATTTACCAAGAAAATCAAATCATCTTAAGTTGTATTTAATACTTTGTTGAAGTCTATTTTTACATAAAATATCACTTTATCCATCTAATTATATTACAGATTATTTAGATGTTGTTGTTATTATTATACATATTAATGTAATTTAGGCTGACTTGTAAAGATGGAGCAAGCTTTTGATTTTCTTCTTGCAATCAATTAACAGAAATTTCATTATTCAATCATTACAAGTTTTCACAAAATCTATATTAAGATTATCCATTCAAATTTAAAATAATCCATATATATTGAACTGAACAAAAAATTTCTCACACAAACACTCCTAAATAAAATAATTGTATAAAATTTTGACTTCATTCTTTTATGCTACTATTTCCTAAGGCATTCCCATTACAACATATAATGTAATTTCTAGTTTATACACAAACAATATATTCATTTAACAATTATACAATTTAATTGTTTAAATATTTAATAATGACAATAATATTCATAATAATATATAAAAAATTAGTAATATTAATAATAATATATAGAGATCAGTTTAATTTGGGCGATGAGATGAAATAATAATTTTAATATTTAATAATATTAAATATAACGATTCTTTATTTTTATTTAAATATCAATTATGTAGCACTTAGAAATCAACCCAAGAAAACAGACAAACTTGAAAAGTCAAGTATCCAATTCAACGATGAACTAGTTAAATTGGAAGAATTAAATGGCGGGGATTATCTTGACAGCGAACTAGAACGCAGTGAATCTCAACGAAATTCGAATCAGAAAATGAAAATGCGATAAAAAAAAAATTAACCTCGTAAAAAAGAAAGATGCAGAATGTTACGATAAAAAATAAATAAAAAATTAACCTCATTAAAAACAGAAAATTAAGAAAAATTTTCTTAACCCAAAAACTTACCATAAATTACGATAAATTTTCTTAACCCAAAAACATACCATAAATTATCTTTTAACCTCCTTTAAAAAACCACAAAATTAGGATAAATTTTCTTTTAACCTCGTAAAAAAGCACAAAATGAGGATAACTTTTCTTTTCAACCTCATTAAAAAAGCACGAGCTCACAACTATTAACGTGATAAAAAAAACACAAACTAAGGGTAATTGCATTGGATGAATTAGTACAAAATATTTCCGAAGTCTGTCGAACTCAGGATTTGCGCTAATCGTTTGCGCTAATTTCATTGTCAACATGTAGATAGATTAGGGTAACAGTGGTGCCAAAACTTTCGTTCTGCCAAATTTCTGATGAAGAATTGCAACAACCGCTTTGATTTTTTCAAGTTGCAACTAATTAGAACTTTTAATTTTCCTTTCTTCTTCTGCATATTATGGTTTTTGTTTCCTTATATTTCTGTTTCTGCATTTTCGGCTATGAATTTTCACTGGTTTTAATAGTTATCTTGGATGGGATGGAGCTTCTGTTCGATATTTGTGATTTCTCTCCACTTTCACAATAATATAAGGTGTTCTTGTTGGCATTATGGCATTCGGCTCAGATTTCAGGTAAAATTAATTTTCGCTAAAGCCCTCCTCTCTATTACATGTTCAAATATTATATTTATTATTACTATTTATGTTCAAAATTAAGTTTAATTAATTGTAATAATAATTGTGGACGTTGATCATCTGTAGCAAAGGATTTTTGAAGTGGAATGTGATCGATTTTAAATACAAATGACGGCGATAAATGGGTACGCGGTGATCAATTCGTTACATTTTTAACTATTTTTGAAGTGTATGCGCTGATACTCATGTGACAATTGATTAAAAATCTAGCTCTGTTAAACTCCCAATCCTATCATTCCTCTTCTGTACCCCTGTGATTAAAGATATAATAATGGATCAAAAGATTTCGCCCGTAGAAATCAGCTCTGCTAAAGATGTCGTTACTCTTTCTTTCATGTTATGTCAAAAGATTATAATTATTATTCATTTTTCATACTCTCTTCAAGTTTAGGTTAAATTATCGGTTCATTTTCAGTTACGTTAAATTAATTGTTATTTTAATCAAAAAGTAACAAGCGAATTCTGGTTTGATTGACTCAGATCACCGATGTTGACGGTTGTTTTTGAGGATGATGATTTATTTTAGATACAAACTCTAATAAATGGGTATTTTGCATTTTAAACATTCGTGAGTTTTACAAATAATTAATAACGAGCTATAAAAGAAAAATAATAGTGAGATGATCTAAAATAGAAAATATACTCAGAATTTTCGTAATCCTATATGTGAAATAACAACTCATGCCGCGTTACAGTATTTCCATGACTTCCATGGAAATTTAGGCAGGAACGTTATAGTATTTCCATGCCTTCCATGGAAATCTAAGCAGGAACGTTACAATATTTCCATGCCTTCCATGAAAATTTAGGCAGGAAATGAAAAACTTAGAAATGAACCTAGCCAGAACTTCAACATTTTTGCATTCTTTAATAAACCAATATTTATTTAGCATCCTTCAATAAAACAATGAGCGAGCCAGATTTCTTTTCCTTTCATTCGAAACAGAATTTTAGATTATTTCATTAATTTAGATTAAAATCTAAGATTGTGTATGGGAGAAATGAAGCTGTGAGATCATGAGGCAGCGGTAAGTTGATGATAGTACGAGGTTTGGCAAGTGTGGTGTAATTATTAAAAAAAATAAGTGAGTCAGCCAGTATGTTAGTTTTTTTTATTGTATTTATAAGTAATGAAATTGGATTTACTTTTCATTTATAAAGTATTTTCATGATAAAGATTAAAATTTAGGGTTATGTATTTATGAAAAATAAAATTCACACATAAAATTAACTAAAATAAAATTATTATGAGTTTTAATATATAACTTTATACTTAAGGCTCCACAAAATTGTTTTTCAATATTTGTCAACTTTCTCTCACTTCCTTTATTTAAGGATTATAATTCACAAGTCTTCAGTGTCCATGATTTTCAGACCTTTTTCCTTCTATTTAGTTATTTGAATTCAAAAAACTTTTTTATAAGAGTACATTTTGTTTTTAATTAGCTTCCTCACAATTAATCTTTTTAATTTAAAATACTTTATTTCTTGAAATAATTGTTATTTTATATTTTTATTTAATTATCACTATTGATTAGGAGGATGGTAGGGATCTAATCTTCATGAAATTTTCTACAATATTTTTAGCAATAGAGTCATTTATCCAAAGTTTAGACTTATCGCAAAAGTGGTTATGTCATCTTTGTGGTTTTAAATAAATTGATCAATTAAAAAATATTGTCATGTGAACATGAATTAGGGTTTTATGGGCATGTGGTATTAGTAACAGCCTATTTACAAGTAAAAAATATAAATAGTAAAATGGAGGCTAATCTCTATGATTAAATGTGTATATGTTTAAATAATACATTAATTCTTTTTATAATTAATAATAATAATAATTTTAGATTGTAAATGTCTGTGATCCATAATTGTTTATTACCAGATGAACTGCACTGGGTAGTTCGAAACATGTTGGCCCTCCTAATGATATTGTGATTTTTCGGGAAGAATTAGTCAAATAGAAATTATTATTAAAAATAAAATTATAATTTTATTATCTAATTTTTGTTTATTTTTCTTAATTTTGGGAATGTGAGATGTATCATGTAGGTGTTTTGAAGCATTTTTCATTTGCTAAAAATTCCAATTTGCAATCAATTATTTGTGTCATTATATTTTTCTTTTGTATGATAATATTTTTACACATTATATATTTTACTCCTACATTATAATATTCTTAAATATTATATAAAAAATTATAAAATATATCACAATATTTTATATATAATATACAAATAATTAAACTTAAGGGTATTTATAATATCTTTTAATCATTTCAAATTTAAAGCTTACCCATTAAATATTAGATGTGTTTCTTATTATTAAATATATGTTTAAAGTGATAAATTACATTACTTATTAATGATTATTTATATAAAAAGTAATATACATAAATACTTAAAAAATCATTAATTTTGGTGTGATTTTTTAATAAGCATTCAATTTTTTTTTAAATTAGATTCTTAATTTTTTAATTGTTCTCTATCTTTACATAGAGAGCCTCTGTAATCATAATCAATCATAGAAAGGGAGAATGAATAAAGATACACAAATATATTACCATATAAGTAATTATTTGATGTTTAAGAAAATATAAAATTATATTAGTAATTTATATAAATAATTATTTTATTTTCTCGTAAATGTTGATAAAAAAAGTAGTTCAATGCTAATGATTAGATAAAGTTAATCATTTTAAATATGATTGATTTTAAATATAAAGTATTGTGATGTGGTACTTGAAACTAATTCACTGGCTGTATGTGGTGTTTTTTTCCCTTATTTTAACTATTTCAAATATGGTATTGTTGTGATAGGCTGTATGTGGTGTTTTTTTCCCTTATTTTAACTATTTCAAATATGGTATTGTTGTGATAATGATTAAAGATCTAGTAATGGAGTGAAATTCCCCTCGCTGCCATCAGATAAAATTCAGCTCTGCTAAATATCCCCTTTCTTCCATGCTATGTTAAAGGAGTATAGTTATGGTTGATTTAAATAAAAACGACTGTGATGTGGTACTTGAAACTAATTCATTGGCTATATGTGGTTCCTTGTTTTCTTATTTTAACTATTTGGAAGCTCGTACTATTGTGATAACCGATTAAAGTTGTAGCAATGGAGCAATAGCAATGGAACAAGAGATTGCGCCTTGCTATGAGTTTAAATTCAGCTCTTCTAAATGTGTCGATTCTCTTTCTTTCATGTTATGTTAAAGGCATATAGTTATTATTCATGCTCTGTTAATTTTGTGTTGAAGGTGAGGTTAAATTAATTCTTTTTTTAATGAAACAATAATACATAAATTTTGTTTACCCGGATGCAGGGGCTTTGCCGTGATCGGAGGGGCCACCTGGGCATCATGTGGCGGGACACCTGTCCACCCCACACACCCACACGTGGTCGCCAGCTCAACGTGAAATGCCCGAGCAAGCCTGTCTTAAATTCACACTTCGCCACCTTCATTACGAGGTCCTCCTGCTGCAGAGCATTAAGATCTCCTGATTCCGTCACCATGGCTATTAAGCCTACTACCCACGGTAATTTGGCCTCCATTCAGGTCTCCCTTCTGTTATCTATGCAAGCCTCTCACTCCTCCTTTCGACCCCTACTTCTTGGCCCTACTCAGCCCTGTCTCAGCCTTCCCACGAAATTCTCAGGCTGTGGAATCTCCTCTCCTATGCTTCCGAGTGCTGCCTCCCTATCCTGCACTTCTGTTCCTTTGCGTGTCATGCCAAGGCATCACCGTATGTAGTGTAGAAGAGCTAGAGGTCACGGCCTACCCTCCAGAACACCTCTATCGCACGTCATGGGCAGGGAAATGAATCTTTCGGCCGGTTGGGAGGAGCCGAGGAGACTCAACCCTGTTAATATTTCATCCCAATTATCCTTGTAGCTACCCATATCCCCTCCATCCTCCTTAAGAATTCAACCCAAAGAGAAACCGCGCAAGTCAACCATCCTGCCTAAGCTGGCCTTTATCCCTCGCAAGATGAACACTCTCCCTGTGAAGATTGCCTCCAGTAGCCGCCACTCCACCAGCAAAAATTTGGGTTCCAACGATGGTGGAAGCTCAAACAGCGACGCAGGAGATAAGAATGAGGACAACAATCACCTCACGGCCACCTCCAATTAGCCACACATGTCGGGGTCGCCACCTCTTGAGGTCACTAGCCACCCGCTAAGAAAGGAGGATGAAGACTCATTCTATGCTTGCAGGATCGAGGAGGAATAACCCAACTATAGCAAGAAGAATGATGGTCCACACTAGTTTCAATTGTAGGGTGCACTTCTCTCTTTCTAGTTTTTTTGTAGCGTTCTCTAGTCTAAACATGCTTTGGAAGACTTCGCTCTCAAAATTAAGTTTAAATTTTGTTACTGTGTATGCTCGTTTCCTCGTATTCCTCCATGACTTTTTCCATCTGCTGCAGTCGTGCAGAGAAGCCCTATTTTGAGGTTATGGCGAAAGTATTCTTCTTTCCCTGTGAGTGGGTTGTAAGGAAAATAAATTTCCTGATTTGGGAAACAATATTACTGCGTTGTTTTGTAGTATTCAAAGAGATGAAAGGAAGAGGTATTACCTCTAGTATCCTATACAAGCTATTTCCCAAAGTAATAATAACAACACGAGGCCTATAATCATACACAACATGTCGCCTCCACAATTATGGTTGGCCCAATAATACCTCAGCTACATCAAGAGGAGCAACATCACACAATACCTCATCTGTGAATGGCTTGATACTGTATGGAAGGCGGAATTGCTGACGGACATGGATATCTCTCGCTGGGTGAAGCCATCTGACTGTATATGGCTGTAGGCGTGCTATGGTCGATAGGCTGAGATGCTTCATGACCTCTATTGAAATGAGTTTCTTTTGGCTTCTTCTATTGAAAAGGAATTGCAGTAGAGATCCCTTCACCCACATCTGCGAATGGAAGAGGTGCACCCCCTCCTCTAGATCCTCAGGATCCTCCCTCTGGATCTTGGTGGTGGTAAAAATGTCACTTGGATCTGCATCAACGATCTTCTTCCCTTCTTCATTGACTTTGTCTGGTTTTAAATCAGGATCAAAACATGCATCTGATTTGGGTGACTTTAGTTCAGCCACCAATGATTTTTTGGCCTGACACTTGTTTTTTTTGTGAGTGGGGCTATTATGAAATTCACACCACTTCCCCATGACCTTCTTTGGATTTGTGTTCTTGTTCTGAGTCGCCTCACTTTGGCCTTGCCAATTTTTTTGTGTTTTGGGGGCACCTTTCACCGGTGTTAGATTCATAGATCCAAAGTCTCACTTCTTCTTCTTAAATTTATGCTCGATCTTGGTAGCATAGCGATAGCCCATGCCAAGCGATGTAATGTTGAGCAACTCAATTTCCTCTTGAATGTTCCTGTGTATATAGTTGTGGTACTTGAGCACCAAATGTCTCTCCGAATATTTAATACCCAACTTTGTGCAGAGGGTATGGAATAATTTTGTCAATTCGTACATATCTTCATCCCTTTGTTGCCACATCGTGGTTCATTGGATGTACTTGTCCTCATATATCACAATGGGGTAATACTATTCCTTGATGCCATCTCAGAACAAATTCCAAGTGGGTGTGGCCGAGAAAATAGAGGGTTCTCCCTCGTCATTTTTCTCACAATACGTTTCCCACCAGTCCTTGATATGGGTGATGGATTTGAGGAGTGCAAAAATAATCTTTTCTTAGTCAGAGAAATCATTGACTAAGAAATACCCTTCTAGCAAATTCAAACATATATCGATGGTGTATGCATCTATTTGGACATAAAATATAGGAATGTCAAAGTTTTCTTGTACTTTAAAGGGAGTAGCACCTTCAGAGTGGCTGTTGGATGCAGATGTGCCATAGGTGGGTAGTCATTGAAGGATCCAGGAAAAGTTATCTGTCATCGCGTACCTATGTTTCTCAAGGGCCTCCTTGAGCAAGATTTTAATAGGATTTCCTACTCCCTCGTCTTTTTTATCTTCCGCCATGGGACGTTTTCAGAGTTTGCAAGGCTGATCTTGCAAGGGTTCAACCAGATCGAGCCCTAACTCCTTATACCATGATTGCGTTGGGGCCATGCAAATAAAAACATGGAAAGATAAAACTGCTCTGATATCATTGACCCAGATTTATGCAGGAATGCAATAAAATACAAAAATAGACATAAATATAGAGCTGCAATGGAAATAATTCTTCATTTCATTAATATCAAATAACATAAATATGCTTACAGACATAATGGAAATAAAATCGCTAGGGTGCTAGTAGCTTATCTCTCAGAAGAGATGTGGTGGCTACATGGCTCTGAACTATGTTACAATGAGGCTCGAGGGCCTATTTATTATTGAGAAGTAATGGAAAACCCTAAATGTCCAAAAACCTTACCCTAGGAGATGAAGCGCAAAAAATATGGGCCCCGTTTGGGTAAATTGGTGTTTCAACTTCTCGGGGATGTAACTTTGGCATATGATCTCCATTTCACATGCACCATACCTCATTAGAAAGGTCTATCCTCAGGGTACAAATTTTTTTTGTGAGAAAAATTTATCCATGGACCCATGTTCCTCCCGATTTTCACCAAAAGTGTCATTTAGGGCCTCAAAATGGCTCCGGAAGTTCAGGACCTGAAAAACAACTAAAAATAGTAAGGTGTGTTGAAACTGAAAAACCAAAAGAAATGAGGGTGGCGTTTCAAATGGAATAGGTGGGTAGCCACCAATATCGACGTGGATCATTAGGGCCCCAAAACGGCTCTGGGAGTGCAAGACCCGAAAACCTTCTAAAAATTGTAAGCTGTGTTGAAAGCGAAAAGCTGTAAGAATTGATGGTGCAGGTACAAATGGAATAGGTTGGTGGCCACTGATATCCACCTGGTAATAGAGGTACCTAACATATTATAATATGAAATAGGATATCTATACATCCCTCTCAATGGTAAATATTAATTGGGGTTGTGTAACTCAATGGTGGCATGAAACATGTGTTTAGGTGATAGGTGTTGATGTTGGTCTAGGTTGGAATAGTCGTAATGGAGAAACATGGTCTCTTCAATAGCTCAAATATGATAAATTCATGGATGGCCATAAGCCTTCGCTTGTGTGGAAGCTCGAGGAAGTAGAGCTCATGTTTGAAGATGTGACTATTGGGATGACACCTTCACAATTGATGTATGGTTATTTCTAGTTAAACATTTCCTGTGGACATGTCGGCCCAAGTCGAGGGTGGACCATTATTGAAATATATTGCAAGGTATAATGTTGATAGCCCATAGATAATTCAATTACATTGGAAATATAAGTCTTGAATTTTCTGTTCCATGTCATTTAAATAATTTTATGTTGAAACCCTAGTTTTAGAGTTCTTGTTGTAACGTCTCTCCTCGAACACCACCAATATTTTTATTTTTTTAATACTCTGGCCTATCAACATAGGCATTTTACTTACAGAAAATTTATATAGTTATGCATTTTGTGACTCTTTTTTTTCCTTAACTAGCATTGAACATTTTCCATTTTACAATTTAGTCTACTATACACATGTAATTATAATTATATATATACATATACCCTCATTTGTTATTTCATCTATACGGTAAGTTTTCATTTTAATAAATACATGTTATTAATATCCATGATTCTATTACCATAATTTCTTTCCTAAGGATTTTTATTCTTTCCAACCCCCATATAAATTTCTCGACCTTTAATACTCATGACGTGCTTCTGAGTCAACCTAGCAAGAATGATTATTATTTAAATTCTATCCCATCAGGATGATGGGATATCGATATGCCAACCTTAGTTTTAACTTTGAATCTATTCCATGAATGATTCAAAGCCCTTCGTAATTAAATATATAGTCACTCGACACTGTATAGATATCAATTTAATTCAAATCGATCGTTAATTAGCTCTCAATGATAACACATATAAGTCTTAATACCATATCATTTTTGTTCATCGTTTGTCCAATAATTAAAGGTTTTATACACCATAGTTTATAATATAAAACTTTTGGTTTTCGCATGTATTTTATTACGGTTTATGTATTCGATAAACTTGTTATTCACGTTACATTACCACTGTACCTAGTATTAAATGACTATTTATTCTCTCCATCTCACTTCATATTTAGAGATTGTATTATTAGTACCATTGATACGACACATATATATTTTATTTATTTTCTTGTTGAAGTTTCTGGTACTCAGAGTACATGTTTGATTTTTATATCAAAGGGTATTATTTTGATGTTAAAACTCATCTCGAGGTGAGTTAATTTTGTACTTAGTTCATTAAATTTTGGCCAGTAGTAAATCTCTCTCTCGGGATTTCCTGACGTCCTTTCTGCCACTTCACGAATTCTCAATCTCGATACCCTCGATCTTTTCAACCCTAATTTTGACGATGGATCTCTTTCGAGACTTAGGGTTTGATATCTTGTTTTAAAGGCATTTTTTCTTCTTGGTGAAAATCTTCTGTGTTTCATTTTGTTCACCTAACTATCACTCCAGCGCCGAGGAAGAAAATTTGGGTCTAGACTTCAACGTCTAAACATCGGCATACTCACTTCGATTAAATGATACAGGTAATCCACATTTTAGTTAGATATATCACCTGGGTAGGGTTTTATGTCAATGCTATATTTGTTTGTTTTCTTCAATGAATTTAAATGGATATCAATGTTTTTATATTTGAAGATCAATGTCTTCTAGTCACAAGTATTATTCTTTTATTTGCAGCCTATTATTGCGTCAATCTCCAGTTCGTTTCGTTATGATCATTCCTATTGGAATAGTACTTATTATCTTGCCTAAGCCAGCGATCTAATATATCTTTATATTATTTACTGTGGCCAAGAACATAGACTCAGGCTATGAAATCAATGCTTTCTAGGATTTTGGAAGAACGATATCCCTTGGTTCGATTTACACTCACGAAAAGTCGTGGTTTATACTTCCACCATTAATATCTGAATTGGTAAACTGTTAAACCTAATATCGGGCGTCAATGCTCTCAGCCTCTACAAGGTATCGAACCTTCTCTTTTTTTTTTCAATTTGATTTGCGTAATGATTTTTAGCCCCTTTTTAATTTTTACATTATTTTTAATTTCGTTTACGTTGTATGAATGTAGGTAACTATTGTTACTCAACATCTTGGCAATTCTCTTCGAGTTCGAGGGGTAGGTTCATCCACTGACCCTTGAAATTTTGTTTTGGAATATACAGGGTTAATGCCCCACTGGCCCTATTTCTCTAAATGCTTCTCCCTCTGGAGACTAGAACCCTATAGTGGTTCCTAGCACTTTTGATTTTATGTACAGAATATGAGTTTGGAATACTGTGTATAAACTTCTATTTGAAATACTCAAATATCAATTGAGTATATTCAGGAGGAAAAGCCCTAAACAAATGTTTTTCCATATTTGACTGCTAAGTTATATATGTAGGAATTTCTCCTTATATATTAGTTCTTGTCTCGCCTTGCCATTTAAATTCGACTGTTAGGAGAAAAAAAAAAATATACAATTAGCACATTAACTCTATTTCCTTTCTGTCCACTCTTTAAATTTCCTCATTTTATTTTCCAAACCATTACATTATAAATCTCTGGTATATTTATATATATACACAGTTTATATAACATCTGAGATTTTCAATGCTAGATGTGTGGATTCTGATTTATGCTTTCTTTTAAAATAAAATTTTGGACAGAGTATAGTATTTGTAAACAATGTCATTTTCATTAATATTAATCTGGGTTAATATCTTTGTTTTTATTTCAAATTATCAACGTTTCAGTGTTATAAATTTAGAGATAATTTCTTATATTTATTTCCATAAAAATAATTACTACATATATAATGGATTAGAATATAATCCAACTAGTTTTTAGTTTCCTTCTGGTGAATAGGATGTTTCTGTTCACCGATATTATTTTAGTTTGATGCTTCACTTTGTAATTTTACTTCTGTAGGTAAATACAATAATATTGCTAGGATTATTGCGCCCTCAATAATATTTTCTCTTCCATTTATTAACTTCTGAGAATTCTTTAAATTTAGTTGAAATTAACTATTACGCAGAAACCAGAATGTTCATTTCAAAATGATAATTTATATTTCTTTCTGTTATCAACCGTTATCAGTTGTTGTTTATCGATAATAACACTTGATTTGTTAACCAATTACATATTCAATGAGTTTTCAACATAAATATCTACTGCTATTTTAAAATTTGTTCAATTATATCTATTCTCTTATTTTTTTCCCATTCTAGACAGAATATACAAATTGATAACAATTATAAACAGAATATAAGTTTTCCTATCTCCAGATCCAAACCTGAATACAGGTTTCGACATTCTAGAAGATGGATTTCTGAAATTATTCTATCTTGCTACTGTATTCACTAAATTTAATCTATTAAATCTGGTCAATCAAAGGCATGATGTAACATAGTACTAATTATTCTAATTAACCAAATCCTTTCCATTTCTGGAAATTAATTGTACACACTTGATAATTTAACTTTTAATATTATGAGTGTATACAAATGTGTAGTGACCAGTCCTCCCAACCTTAGAGTTCTTCTGGCTCCAGAACTCACCCCCGGGCTAAGAACCTCTCTCGGAACAGAACAACCTCAATCTGTTCTAGAATAGTTTATTTAAGCTTTGTCTCCCCAAAGCCTGTTTCTAATTCTGCGTCCAGAATTACAAGATGCTTTTCTTCCTGTTTGCCTAGGCTTCCCTTATTTAGGGAATTTTAAAGCTATTTTCTACTTTTCCATGCTTTTTACCTCTTCCCAACTACTCTCCACCTCATTGGGGAAAACTAGATTTTTCCTCAAAAACCTAATTTAGAAATAAATTCTTTCAAGGATTTTTTGAAAGATTTTTGGAGAATGTCTTAGCCTCTTTCCATACCTCATGGATTTGGCAAGCGATCTCATAATTCTCATTGTTCAATATGCATAGAATTATTTTATTTATTTTTCATAGTTAAATACTTAATTACATCCACACAATATTTATCCATTGGGGTCCACTCCCCTTTGGATTAAAGTTCAAATGTCTAGCTTGAAGGAAAACATAAAACTAGGGGTGTTACATATTCCCCCTCTGAAAACAAACATCGTCCTCAGTGTTGACAACTAACTACTAGAGTTCATTTTTCAAACAAATATGGGTATTTTTCCATCATCTTAGCTTCTCTTTCCCATGTAGCTTCTTCAGCAGTAAAGTGCTTCCATTGCACCTTTACTCTTGCTAATGTTCAGTTCCTCAACTCAATTTCTTCCCACTCCAATATTTGAAGCGACTCTGGAAGGAACTCCCCTTCTAGTTCCACCTGTATCACATTCCAATCCACAACGTGAGAAACGTCATGTATATATATTTTTAATAACAAAACATGAAACACATCATGAACTTTAACATGGGGTGGTAGGGCCAGCTTATAAACCACTAGTCCCACCCTTTCTAAAACTTCAAAAGGCCCACAATATTTAGGAGCCAGTTTTGCACAACTTCCAGCATAAAGTGTGCTCTTTTTTGGTTTAATACGCAAGTATACATGATCCCATAATTTGAACTCTTGATGCACTCTCTTCTTATCAATATAGTTTTTCTATCGATCATGTGCTGTCTTGATATTTCTTTGTATTTGTTTGACAATCCTTTCCATTTCTTGTAAGGTATCTGGCCCCAACACTATTTTATCTTCAGGTTGGCTCCAAATTAAAGGAGTATGACACTTCCTTCCATACAGAACCTCAAATGGACTCATTTTGATGGATTATTGATAATTTCTATTATAGGAAAATTTAGCTAAATTCAAGTATTCTTCCCATTTTGATGGCCTATCCATCACATACACTCTCAACATATCCTCCAGAATCTGATTTGTTCTCTCTTTTTGACCATTTGTCTGAGGGTGATAAGCCGTACTAAAATTTATTTTGTTTCCCATGCCTCCAAAGAAACCTTTCCAGAAGGCTACTGTGAACTTAGCATCTCTATCTGAAACAATCATCTTTGGTACCCCATGTAGCCTTACTATTTCTTTTAGGAACACATCTTCTACTTGGGCTGTCCCAAAAGTAGATTTCACAGGTATGATGTGTGCAACCTTTGTTAAGGTATCTACAACTAGCATCACTGAGTCATGCTGGTACTTTGTTTTGGGTAATCCGGTTATGAAATCTGTAGAAACGATGTCCCATTTCCATTCTACAATTGGCAAGGGATTTAGAAGACCAGCAGGATGCTGATGCTCAACTTTAACTAGTTGACACTCCATGCATCTAGCTAAATATTCTTCTAAATATTTTTTCATTCCTGGCCAAAACAATTTCTTTTTCAAAGCTGTTAGCATTTTTTGATATCCAGGATGTCCTGAATATGGTTTTTTATGATATTCATCTAGGATCTCTTTTTTTCAAGGACTCTACATTGGGGATATACAATCTATTTTTATAGCAGATTAGTCCTTTGCAATTTTGGGTGTACTCAGCCATCTCCTTTTTCTGCATTTTTAATTGCAGACTTTCATAATTGGGATCTTGATCTGCTACCCTTTTAACTAGCTCTTCTAAATCAAGATTAGCACTACCCCTAATGCTGCTTATGTTTTGGCAAAAATTTCTGCTCAGTGCATCAGCAATTTCGTTTTCTTTCCCTTTGATATGTTTTATCTCCATATCAAAATCACTCAGAAAAGACAGCCATCTGGCTTGTTGGGCATTCAAATCTGTTTGAGATAAGAAATATTTGAGACTAATATGATCTTTCATCAATGTAAATTTTTTCCCAAGAAGATAGTGTCGCCACATTTTCAAGGCATGAATTACAACAGCCAATTCCAAATCATATACACTGTAATTCTATTCATGTTTCTTAAGTTTCCTAGATTCATATGCAACAACAAAATTTTGTTGCAGCAAAAATCCTCCCAACCCTTCTCTACATGCATCAGTACACAAAAAATTCTTTGTCAGGATCCGCAATTTTCAGTATAGGGGCTATAGTGAATTTTAATTTTAGTTGTTCAAAACTGCTTTGGCATTTTTCAGTCCACTGAAATTTGACACCTTTTCTTTGTGGTGAACTTATGGGACATGATATTGCAGAAAATCTTTCCACAAATCTACCATAATAACCTGGAATTCCCATAAATGATCTCACTACTAAAACATCAATTGGCAGCAGCCATTCTCTAATAGCCTTTATTTTTTCAGGGTCAACAGCCAACCCTTGTTCAGAAATAATATGTCCCAAGTATTGAATCTTGTCTTTATAAAATTCACATTTACTGAATTTGGAATATAATTGGTTTTCCTTCAAAGTTTTCAAAACTATTCTTAAGTGTTCCTGGTGCTCTTCCTCACTTTTTGAATAAACCAGAATATCATCTATGAACACTAGTACAAATTTACCTATGTACTTGTTCAAAACGCTGTTCATCAAGCACATAAAAGTGGTAGGGATATTTGTCAATCCAAAAGGTACGACTACAAATTCATAGTGACCATACCTAGTTCGAAAATATGTTTTACTAATGTGTAACACCCCCATTTTTATGTGTTTGAATTTCAAGCTAGACATTTGAAATTTATTCCCAAGGGGAGTGGACCCCAAAGGATAAGTATTTTGTGAATGTAATTAAATATTTAAATTGAGGAAATGAATAAAATGATTGGGTGTAGATTGACCAAAATGAGATTTATGAGATCACTTGCTAAATTCCTGAGGATGGATGAGGCAAATATTTCCCCACAATCTTTCAAAAATCCTTGAAATAAATTATTGCTAATTTAGATTTTTGAGGAAAAATCTAAATTCCCCAATGATGAGGAAAATAGTTGGGAAGAGGTAAAAAGCTGGAAAAGATGAGGAAAAGCATAAAACAGCTTTAAATAATCCCTAAAATGGGAAGCCTAGGCAAACAGGAAGAAAAGCATCCTGATATTCTGGATGCAGAATTGGAAACAAGCTTTGGGGAACAATAGCTTAAATAAGCTGCTGCTAAATAGATTAGGGGTTGATCTGTTCTAGGAGATGGTCTCAGCTCGAGGGTGAGTTCTGGGAGACAGAAGGACTCTAAGGTTGGGAGGTTTTTCAATTGCATGAGTGGTATGTTTCTAGATTTATTGATGTGTTTACTTCATATAGTATGAATTGGCTACATATAAAATTTTATTGTATATTAGAAATATAAATGCTACATTTAACATAATTAATCATAAGGAATTCACCTTTATAATTCTGCATAGTTGTAGAAAATAAATCTGTGAAGTAGAATCCAACAGAATCTCTAAACCAGTGTTGGTTTAAATCTGAGGATACATATTTCCCAGTGATTAATTATATTCTGGTTTTTAATCTGCTTATGTTTCATGAATTGAATTGTACATTAACTATAGGAGACTAGATACAAAATTCAAATTCCTGAAGTAAGAAGTCAAGAAAATAAATTAGAAAAATGCAAGACATCCATGTCGACAAAGTGCCAGGGCTGAAAGGCAAAGATTGAAACAATAAATAGAGAAATCTGTAGATGTAGAAATAGACCTGTAGATTCGTTACAGATTTAATGTGCATAGAACTTAACCACAGATGTCTGTTGAATCCGTGGTACACTTATCTATATCGCACCCAACCGCAGGTATAACCGAAGGGTTTAAAATGAAAAATAATAGAGAAGAGTAAACATGAGAACCAATATTCATTTTATAACTTTTCGTCCAGTAAAAACGAAACATGGCAAGAAAGTATAACGAGATAATAACTATAATTCTATCCACTTCATTCCTTGATAAACCACTAAAGGATCTGGAATGATGCCGCACCAGAAATGCAAAATGAAATCTTTAGTTTCATAAATCATCACATATTACAGGAAAACAACTTTACACTAGTGATTAAAATTCTAGACATGATATATTACTCATCTGGTATATGCAAAGTACACACATACCCTATCAAACATTCCATAAACTGACTCCTTTGACGGTTTCATTTTAATCAAAAAATTAATATATGGTCGATTTGAGCGAGCGATTGCATGTACCATAAAAAAAGGAAAAAAATTAATAATTAATACTGAGTAGAAATTGTAATTTACTGTTGGACAAAAAACCCAGCGCTAACGAAAAACTAATTGCAGAAATAAATAAGAGTAGTACTCAGAAAATTTTATCGCCCTCATAGGGGCCAGATCCCACTCAATTAGAGCGTCTGAAGTCTGGAGTGAAGTATATACATAAGTTACAAAAATAAGGGTTGAATCCCTTTGGCAAACAAATTTCTCATCCGGGAATAGATATATATAAGAAAAAAAAAACAAGACATATATAGAGGTTTCATCAGTCGTATGGACCACTAGTTCTTAAGTAGCCGCAAGGCTCATGCGTATTGATCTGTGACAGATAGGAAGAATAGCTACAATTAGCGAATAGAGTAACGAGGTGGTTGGTAACATATGGCCTCAGAGTAATACCACAAATACCTGCGAATAGAGAAGCACATTAATCGTCTTAGAGGAAATTACCAGCAACGAATTTTGAAACCCAAACATGGGGAACGTATATAGAAGAAGGAGTAAATCTGAAAGAAGAATTTAAAACCTTACCTGTGCAATGCGAGGATTCGAGAGTATAAACCTGAGCCCTGGAAATGTGTAGAAGATTAAGGCACAAGACATATTAATAGATTTAAACCAAAAGTTGAATGTAAATGCAGGTAGGAGGAACAAAGTCCATAACGACGATAAAATCTTACCTGTGGAGAGTTTCAGCTCCCGGAAAAGAAATTTTTAAGGGAAGTGTCCTCAATCGTCACAGAAACCCTTTCGTATTAGGTAAACCGCAACGTTTGTCAAACGACCAGAGAAGTCCTGGTAAAATGATAGCCAAGGACGTAAAGTCTAAACCAAGTTAACTTTTCTTTGAAATGTAACATAGGAAGAAGGGTTAGAGCACAGGATTAAGTCTGGGAATGTGAAACCAGAAATAAAATGAGACGACCATACATAAGCTATAGCAGGCATACGAAAACACGAAATATTCAACCCTGGAAGAATCAAGTGGGCTTACCTCTGCGCGTTGACAAGATTTGAATACCCAACGGTGAGAGGAACCATGAACGCTCAGAGGTCGAGCAGAGATGCCATCGCTATGGAAATGCCGGAAGAATGGAGAGTCGAATAGGAAAGCGTACCGAAGTTACGGCTTGATCCTTATAACAAACATAACGAAAACCCTAACAATGCACAACCATACATGTGGCACAAATCCAATGATTCACATAGGGATCAACAAAGTAGTTTACTATTGTCTTGGGTTATGACGTCAATAAAATCCCAACGTACCAAGGCCTGCAATATATTAACTACACATGTCGTTCCGTAGCCAGGAAGCCTCATAAAAATGTGAATCATAGATTTCCCAAGATATGAGTACATACAAGATTAAATTACTTCCGACATACCCTGAACAGAGAATTGTAAGGGCAATAAAAATATGACAGACCCGATCTCATATGCAACATCAGAGATGTACCCCGTATCTACACAGTGAAAAACAATATAATCCATATGCTCAAAACAGAAATAAAGTGTGACTACGCCTATGGAAAACCAATAGGTCATTAATGATATAAACACAATCGTATCCAAAACTCTGATTTGCTACGTGGCACTCTGTCTATACCGCAATTCGACCAAAATGCATCATTTTATACATACATAGAAGATAAGATTTTGATAGGGGTGAATCATATAAGTATAAGTGAGAAACTCGGGTAGGATTTTACCATATAACGTGGAAAGGTAAATTAGTTATATATTGTGAAGTTGTAAATATGTATAAATATAACAAGCATATATATACATATCAATAAAATGAAGGTGAATGGTTATTGATTCAAAAATTTAATGGTTACTATAATAAATAGAATTTGAAATGAGATCTCATGCTCTTGACTCTAAATACCATTAGACATAGGGTGAATATATAACTGATATGTAAATAAAAGAGTAAGGGAGGATAAATTAGTCTAGAAAGTGAACAGGATTTAGTTCATCATTGTACCAGAACTTATAACGAAAAAAAAATAATAATTTGAAATGGGAGGTGTGACAAATGGTATCAGAGCCCAAGTTATAAAGCTGGGTTGTTGTTATTGTGCTCACTGTTTTTAAGTGTTCCTTGAATAAATGAGTATCGTGGAAATTTTTCTTTGTAAATCTTACTGGTCTGTGATATGTAGTGTACAGTGGTGCTGAAATGGCTGAAGGTGAAGAAATTTATGTGGATCTGCATGACGATTATAGTATACCAGATCCCAACGCTCCAATGATGACTATGTTGCATAGGTTGCAACGAGAATTGACTGAAATGAGAAGTTAGAATGACAGGTTGTCATCAGCCAGTAAGGAGAAGGAAAATCTCATCAATGAGCTAGCTTCACGGAACAACCAAGAAGGCGAAGGTTCCGGAAAGAGGAATATTTATGAGTCTAATGATGATGCTGCTAGACATCAGTATAAACATAAAAAGGAATTACAAGGGGAATTCCGAAAGATTAAACCTCCCTCCTATGATGGGGAGAAGGAGGAAGATGTTGAAGCCTGGTTGCTGAATATGATTAAGTATTTCCAGGTCTATGAATATGAAAGCAACCTGAAAGCAAGATTAGCTGTTTACCAGCTACAAGGTAAGGCTACCTTGTGGTGCGAGGAGACAAAAATGGTGCATGCCATTGATGAAAAGACAGTTACCTAGGAAGATTTCCAGATTAAGTTCAAAAATCGCTATCTAAATGAACGTTACTATGATGATAAAGCCAAGGAATTCCATGAACTTGGACTCGGACAGCTCACTATTGATGATTTTGTTACTATGTTTACAAATCTGCTGAGATATGTACCCTACATAAGGGAAGAAAAGGAAAAAGTACAAAGTTTTTTGAATTGTTTGCCTGCTGTATACAAAGAGAAAATTGAGTTTGAAAACCCAAAAACAATGGATGAAGTTGTTAGAAAAGCCATATTATGTTACCAACAGTTCAAAGGAAAAAATTAACAAGGGAAAAGCTGGGTAAATAAGAATGAGTTCAAGGGGAGGAAATAGAAACCCGCCTATTTGAAGAATTTTGGCAGAGATCATCAGTGGAAAAAGTTTAATAAACCAAAAGAAAGTCAAACTGCTCAGTCCCATGTGGCCTCAAAACAAATAGATGGAGACAATAAGAAAGAGGGCACAGTGAAAATGAGAGAACCCCTGAAATGTTAGGCCTGTGGAGAACCCCATCTTTTGAGGGACTGTCCTCATCGAAACATTCAGATGATCATGAGAGATCGAGAAGCTACAACAGTAAATGACATAGCCAAAAATATACCAACTATCAGTGTAGCCTTGGAAAATCGACAAGCAAAACATCAAGCTACCATGGTGGAAATGGAGGGTAAGATTTCTGACCTATCTGTTACTGTTTTGATTGATCCGGGTGCTTCTTTGAGTTACATTAATCCAAAAATTGTAAGAAAATGTAATCTTAACCGAAAATTTTAGTAGTCATGGTTGTCTGGCTCTGCCACTGAACCAAGAGAAAAACACATAACCAATCAAATTAAATTATTTTCAAACAGAGGTAAATTTGAACATTTTTCCCTTAGGTTCATATGACCTACTAATAGGAATGGACTGGCTGGAAAAGAAGAAAGCTTTGATGAACTGCTGGGACAAAATGTTGCATTGTGTATATGAGGAAGGGAAACCTTTTATTCTCAAAGGAAAACCAAAACCTATATTCAGGGATAATTTTAAGGATGGAAAATTATTTAGAAGTTTCAAAAATTGGCGAATCTCACTAGTCTCTAATATGAAAACTATAAAATGTTTATTGATGTATTTGAAAAATTATTCAAATTTATAATGATATTATATATATTATATATATAACGTTGGCGATTTTTAAGGTAAAATAATTTTATATTGTAAAATTTGGGCGAATCATTTTTATAAAAAAATGGAAATTGGAGAATCTTTTTTTTGGAAAAACCATGGAAAATTAGCCCACCTGCGAATATTAGCACCTAAAATTTTCCATGCCTATATTGGTAAGACAAATTTCAGCACTGCAATTAAAACGAACAGCCAGAAAAGGATATCAAGTTTATGCAGTACATGTAGAAGAAATTGAATAGAAAATTGAAGAAAACTTGCTGGATGTATTACCAGTGATAAGGGAATTTAAAGAAGTTTTTCCAGATGAAATCCCTCATCTTCCCCCCAGAAGAGAGATTGACTTCTCAATTGATCTGGTGCCGGGAGAAACACCTGTCTCCCGAGCGCCTTATCAAATGAGTCCCCCTGAACTTATGGAACTGAAAATGCAATTGCAAGAATTGTTAGATAAAGGTTATATCAGACCAAGTGTGTCTCCTTCGGGAGCACCGGTCCTGTTTGTGAAAAATAAGGATGGAACATTTAGGATGTGCATTGATTATCGTCAACTGAATAAGTTGACCATTAAAAATAGATACCCCTTGCCCAGAATTGATGATATTTTTGACCAAGTGAGAGGAGCTTCGGTATTTTCCAAGATTGAATTAAGGATAGGTTATCACCAGCTCAGAATTAAAGAAGAAGACATCAGTAAAACAAATTTTCGAACCAGGTATGGTCACTACGAATTTGTAGTCCTACCTTTTGGTTTGACAAATGCCCCTGTCACATTCATGTGCCTAATGAACAGTGTGTTAAATAAGTACTTGGATAAATTTTTACTTGTGTTCATAGAGGATATTTTAATTTATTCAAGAAATGAGGAGGAACATAAAGAGCATTTGAGGATAGTATTACAAACCTTGAAAGAAAACCAACTATATGCCAAGTTCAGTAAATGTGAATTTTATAAAGACAAGATTCAATACATGGGGCATATTATTTCTGAACCAGGGCTGGTTGTTGATCCGAACAAGATAAAAGCTATTAAAGAATGGCCTATACCAACTGATGTTTCAGCAGTGAGATCATTCATGGGAATTGCAGGCTATTATCGCAGATTTGTGGAGAGGTTTTCTGCCATAGCACATCCCATAACTTCGTTACAAAGGAAGGGTGTCAAATTTGAGTGGACTGCAAAATGTGAAAATAGTTTTGACCAATTAAAACTAAAACTCACTACAGCCCCTATCTTGAAGATTGCGGATCCTGATAAAGAATTTGTTGTATGCACAGATGCCTGTAGAGAAGGGTTGGGAGGAGTCCTCTTGCAGGAAAATTCAGTTATTGCCTATGAATCTAGGAAACTGAAGATACATGAACAGAATTATAGTGCTTATGATTTAGAATTAGCTCTTGTTATTCATGCTTTGAAGATGTGGCGACACTATCTCCTTGGAAAAAAATTTACATTGATGACTGATCATATTAGTCTTAAATATTTCTTTTCCCAAACAAAGTTGAATGCGAGACAAGCCAGATGGCTGTCTTTTCTAAGTGAATTTGAAATGGACATAAAACATATCAGAGGGAAAGAAAATTAAATTGCTGATGCATTGAGCAGAAATGTTGGTCAGAATATAAACAGCATTAGAAGTAGTGCCCAGATTGAAGTAGAAGAGTTGGTGAGAAAGGTAGCAAACCAAGATCCAAATTATGAAACACTCCTGGTGAAACTACAGAAAAAGAGAAAATTGATTTCACTCAAAACCAAAAAGCACTGATCTTTGATAAAAACAGATTATATGTTCCAAATGTGGAGACCTTGAAAAGAGAGATCCTAGATGAATATCACAAACATCCATATGCTGGACATCCAGGATATCAAAATATGTTAACAGCTTTCAAAAAGAAGTTGTTTTGGCCACGAATGAAGAAAGATGTAGCAGAATATTTAACTAGATGTATGGAATGTCAACTAGTCAAAGTTGAGCATCAACATCCTGCTAGGCTTTTAAACCCTTTGCCGGTTGCAGAACGGAAATGGGACGCAGTTTCCATTGATTTCATAACAGGATTACCCAAAACCAAACACCAACATGATTCAGTAATGCTAGTAGTAGACACTTTAACAAAAGCTGCACATTTTATACAAGTAAAATCTACTTTTGGGACAGCTCAAGTAGAAAATGTATTCCTGAAAGAAATAGTAAGACTCAACGAGGTTCCGAAGGTGATTGTTTCTGACAGAGATGCTAAATTTACAACAGCTTTTTGGAAAGGTTTATTTAGCGGGATGGGAACTAAGTTGAATTTTAGTACAGCCTATCATCCCCAGACGAACGGACAGACTGAAATAACTAATCAAATTTTGGAGGACATGCTGAGAATGTATGTGATGGATAGACCCTCAAAGTGGGAAGATTACTTGCATTTAGCTGAATTTGCCTATAATCACAGCTATCAATCCTCCATCAAAATGAGCCCATTTGAGGCACTCTATGGAAGAAAGTGTCGTACTCCTTTGAGCTGGAGCCAGCCAGAAGATAAACTAATATTGGGACCAGATGCTTTACAAGAGATGGAAAGAATAGTTAAACAAATACAAAGAAACATCAAAATAGCACAAGATTTCCAGAAAACATATGCTGATAAGAAAAGGGTACACCGAGAATTTGAAGTAGGAGAGCATGTGTACTTGCGTATTAAACCCAAAAAGAGCACACTTTATGCTGGAAGTTGTGAAAAACTGGCTCCTAGATATTGTGGTCCTTTTGAAGTACTAGAAAGGGTGGGACCAGTGGCTTATAAACTGGCCTTACCACCCCATGTTAGATTTCATGATGTGTTTCATGTTTCGTTGTTAAAAAGATATGTGCATGATGCTTCTCGCATAGTTGATTGGACTGTTGTACAGGTGGAACCAGAAGGGGAGTTTCTGCCAGAACCGCTTCAAATATTGGAGCGGGAAGAAATTGAATTGATAAATCGAATGGTAGCAAGAGTAAAGGTGCAGTGGAAGCACTTTACTGCTGAAGAGGCTACCTGGGAAAGAGAAGCTGACCTGATGGAAAGATATCCATTTTTGTTTGAAAAATGAACTCTAGTAGTTGAATAACAACACCGAGGATGGTGTTTATTTTCAGAGGGGGAATATGTAACACCCCTAATTTTATGTGTTTGAATTTCAAGCTAGACATTTGAACTTTAATCCCAAGGGGAGTGGACCCCAAAGGATAAGTATTTTGTGAATGTAATTAAATATTTAAATTGAGGAAATGAATAAAATTATTGGGTGTAGATTGACCAAAATGAGATTTATGAGATCACTTGCTAAATTCAAGAGGATGGATGAGGCAAATATTTCCCCACAATCTTTCAAAAATCCTTGAAACAAATTATTGCTAATTTAGATTTTTGAGGAAAAATATGAATTCCCCAATGATGAGGAAAATAGTTGGGAAGAGGTAAAAAGCTGGAAAAGCTGAGGAAAAGCATAAAACAACTTTAAAGAATCCCTAAAATGGGAAGCCTAGGAAAACAAGAAGAAAAGCATCCTGATATTCTGGAGGCAGAATTGGAAACAAGCTTTGGGGAACAATAGCTTAAATAAACTGCTCCTAAACAGATTAGGGGTTGATCTGTTCTAGGAGATGGTCTCAGCTCGGGGGTGAGTTCTGGGAGACATAAGGACTCTAAGGTTTGGAGGTGGGTCAATTGCATGAGTGGTATGTTTCTATATTTATTGATGTGTTTACTTCATATAGTATGAATTGGCTACATACAAAATTTGATTGTATATTAGAAATATAAATGCTACATTTAACAGAATTAATCATAAGGAATTCACCTTTATAATTCTGCATAGTTGTAGAAAATAAATCTGTGAAGTAGAATCCAACAGAATCTCTAAACGAGTGTTGGTTTAAATCTGAGGATACATATTTCCCAGAGATTAATTATATTTCGGCTTTTAATCTGCTTCTGTTTCATGAATTGAATTGTACATTAACTATAGGAGACTAAATACAAAATTCAAATTCCTGAAGTAAGAAGTTAAGAAAATAAATTAGAAAAACGCAAGACATCCATGTCGACAAAGTGCCAGGGCTCAAAGGCAAAGACTGAAACAATAAACAGAGAAATATGTAGATGTAGAAATAGACCTGTAGATTCGTTACAGATTTAATGTGCACAGAACTTAACCACAGATGTCTATTGAATCCGTGGTACACTTATCTATATCGCACCCAACTGCAGGTATAACCGAAGGGTTTAAAATGCAAAATAATAGAGCAATGTAAACATGAGAACCAATATTCATTTTATAACTTTTCGTCCAGTAAAAATGAAACATGGAAAGAAAATATAACGAGATAATAACTATAATTCTATCCACTTCATTCCTTGATAAACCACTAAAAGATCTGGAATGATGTCGCACCAGAAATGCAAAATGAAATCTTCAGTTTCGTAAATCATCACATATTACAGGAAAACAACTTTACACTAGTGATTAAAATTCTAGACATGATATATTACTCATCTGGTATATGCAAAGTACCCACATACCCTATCAAACATTCCATAAAAGGACTCCTTTGACGATTTCATTTTAATCTCAAAATTAATGTATGGTCGATTTGAGTGAGCGATTGCATGTACAATATAAAAAAGGAAAAAAATTAATAATTAATACAGAGTAGAAATTGTAATTTACCGTTGGAAAAAAAACCCAGCGCTAACGAAAAACTAATTACTGAAATAAATAAGAGTAGTACTCAGAAAATTTTATTGCCCTCATAGGGGCCAGATCCCACTCAATTAGAGCGTCTAAAGTCTGGAGTGAAGTATATACATAAGTTACAAAAATAAGGGTTGAATCCCTTTGCGAGACAAATTTCTCATCCGGGAATAGATATATATAAGAAAAAAAAAACAAGACATATGTAGAGGTTTCATCAGTCGTATGGACCACTAGTTCTCAAGTATCCGCAAGGCTCATGTGTACCGATCTGTGACAGATAGGAAGAACAGACACAATTAGCGAATAGAGTAACGAGGTGGTTGGTAACATATGGCCTTAGAGTAATACCACAAATACCTGCGAATAGAAAATCACATTAATCGTCTTAGAGGAAATTACCAGCAACGAATTTTGAAACCCAAACATGGGGAACGTATATAGAAGATGGAGTAAATCTGAAAGAAGAATTTAAAACCTTACCTATGCAATGCGAGTATTCAAGAGTATAAACCTGAGCCCTGGAAATGCGTAGAAGATTAAGGCACAAGACAAGTTAATAAATTTAAACCAAAAGTTGAACGTAAACGCAGGTAGGAGGAACAGAGTCCATAATGACGAGAAAATCTTACCTGTGGAGAGTTTCAGCTCCCGGAAAAGAAATTTGTAAGGGAAGTGTCCTCGATCGTCGTAGAAACCCTTTCATATCAGGTAAACCGCAACGTTTGTCAAACGACCAGAGAAGTCCTGGTAAAATGATAGCTAAGGACATAAAGTCCAAACCAAGTTAACTTTGCTCTGAAATGTAACATAGGAAGAAGGGTTAGAGCACAAGATTAAGTTTGGGAATGCGAAACCAGAAATAAAACGAGACGACCATACATAAGCTATAGCAGGCATACGAAAACATGAAATATTCAACCCTGGAAGAAGCAAGTGGGCTTACCTCTGCGCGTTGACAAGATTTGAATACCTGACGGTGAGAGGAACCGTGAATGCTCGGAGGTCGAGTAGAGATGCCATCCCTATGGCAATGCCGGAAGAATGGAGAGTCGAAAAGGAAAGCGTACCCAAGTTACGGCTCAATCCTTATAACAAACATAACGAAAACCCTAAAAATGCACAACCATACATGTGGCACAAATCCGATGATTCGGATAGGGATCAACAAACTAGTTGACTATTGTCTTGGGTTAGGACGTCAATAAAATCCCAACGTACCAAGGCCTGCAATATATTAACTACACATGTCGTTCCGTAGCCCGGAAGCCTCATAAAAATGTGAATCGTAGATTTCCCAAGATATGAGTACATACAAGATTAAATTATTTTCGACGTACCCTGAAAAGAGAATTGTAAGGGCAATAAAAATATGACAGACCCGATCTCATATGCAACATTAGAGATGTACCCCGTATCTACACAGTGAAAAACAATATAATCCATATGCTCAAAACAGAAATAAAGTGTGACTACGCCTATGGAAAACCAATAGGTCATTAATGATATAAACGCAATCGTATCCAGAACTCCGATTTGCTACGTGGCACTCTGTCTATACCGCAATTTGACCAAAATGCATCATTTTATACATACATAGAAGATAAGCTTTTGATAAGGGTGAATCATATAAGTATAAGTGAGAAACTCGGGTAGGATTTTCCCATATAACGTGGAAAGGTATATTAGTTATATATTGTGAAGTTGTAAATATGTATAAATATAACAAGCATATATATACATATCAATAAAATGAAGGTGAATGGTTATTGATTCAAAAATTTAATGGTTACTATAATAAATAGAATTTGAAATGAGATGTCATGCTCTTGACTCTAAATACCATTAGACATAGGGTGAATATATAGCTGATATATAAATCAAAGAGTAAGGGAGGATAAATTAGTCTAGAAAGTGAACAGGATTTAGTTCATCATTGTACCAGAACTTATAACGAAAAATAAAATAAAAATGGGAGGTGTGACATAATGTCTTTCTCCTTAATTCTGAGTTGGTGATAACCAGTCCTAAGATCAATCTTAGAAAATACAGAAGCCCCTCTTACCTAATCAAAAAGGTCATCAATCCTGGGGAATGGGTACCTATTTTTGATTGTCAACTTATTCAGTTGACAGTAGTCTATGCACATTCTAAAGGTTCCTTCCTTCTTTTTCATGAACAGCACTAGTGCTGCCCAAGGAGACACACTTGGTATGATATAACCTTTATCCAACAATTCTTGCAATTGCATTTTCAACTCCATGAGTTCAGGGGGGCTCATCCGATAAGGGGCTTTGGAAACGGGTGTTTCTCTAGGCACCAAATCGATGGAAAAGACAATCTCTCTTTTAGGGGGAAGATGAGGAATATTATCTGGAAAAACTTCCTTCAACTCTCTTACCACTGGCAGAGTGTCTATCAGGTTTTCTTTAGGTTGCTGCCCTAATTCTTCAACATGTACATCATATACTTTATACCCTTTCCTAGCTGTTCTTTTTAATTGTAGGGCTGATATTTGTCTTACATAAATTGGTTTTGGTTTTCTTTTAAGTATGAAGGGTCTCCCTTCCTAATCTATGCAGTGCAGATTTTTATCCCAATAGTTCATCATAGCCTTTATCTTTTCTAACCAATCCATTCCTATCAACAAATCATAGGAGCCTAATGGAAAAATGTTTAAATTTACTTCTATCTGAAAATCATTTAACTTAACTGTTGTTTTAGGCAACTTATGAGTTACTTTTCTCTTGGTGCCAGTGGCTAACTGGACCAACCAAGGCTGCTGAAATTTTTCAGTTTTGAGATTTCATTTCTCTACAACTTGTGGACTAATGTAACTCAAAGAAGCACCAACATCAATCAAAATTGTAACAGCTTGGTCAGCAATCTTACCTTCCATCTCGACCATAGTAGCTTGGTGTTCTATGTGTCGATTCTCCAGGGTTGCACTAATAGTGGGTATATTCCTTGCTATATAATTTACTGTGGTAGCTTCTCGATCCCTCATAATCATCCAAATATTCTGGTGTGGACAATACCTCAAGAGGTGAGGTTCTCCGCAACCCCAACATTTCAAAGGCTCCCGCATTTTAACTGTTCCTTCCTTTTTATTATCTCCTTCTACTTGTTTTGAACCAACCTGGGACTGAGCAGTTTGACTTTCCTTTGGTTTGTTAAATCTCTTCTGCTGATGTTCCCTTCCAAAATTCTTCAAGTAACCTGGTTTATGTGTCTTTCCTTTGAATTCACCCTTATTTACGTAGCTTTTTCCATGGTCAGCCTTTCCTTTAAACTTCCGGTAGCATAATCTAGCTTTCCTCACTACTTCATCCATGGTTTTTGGGTTGTCGAACTCTATTTTATCCTTATACACCACAAAAAAATAGTTCAAAAACCTCCATACTTTTTCCTTCTCTTCACGAATATAAGGAACATACCTTAACAGATTTGTAAACTTGGTGAAAAAGTCATCTATGGTGAGCTATCCCAATTGGAGTTCGTGGAACTCCTTTGCTTTATCATCATAATAACGTTCATTCAAATAGCGGTTTTTAAAATTGACTTGGAAATCTTCCCAAGTCATTATCTTTTCATCAATGGCATGGACCATTTTCGTCTCCTCCCACCACAAGGTAGCCTTACCTTGCAACTGGTAGAAAACTAACCTGGCCTTCATATTTCTCTTGTATTCATAGACTTCGAAATACTTAATCATATTCAACAACCATTCCTCAGCATCTTCCTCCTTTTCCCTATCATAGGAGGGAGGCTTAATTTTCTGGAATTCTCCCTGTACTTCCTTTCTTTATTTATACTGATGTCTATTAGTATCATTTCCTCAGAGTCATCAGAGAACTTAACTTTCTTCCTCTTTCTAAAACCTTCACCTTCCTGGCTGTTCCTCGAAGTTAGTTCTCGTATGAGCTTTTCCTGCTCCTCACTGGCTAAGGACAGCCTGTCATTCTGGTTTCTTAACTCAGCTATCTCTCGTTGCAACCCCCGCAACATAGCCATCAAGGGAGCATTGGGATCTGGTGTGTTATCTTCATCACAGAGATCAACATAAATTTCATCTCCTTCGGCCATTAACTTTTCAATTCCAGTACCAATGTACACTAAAGAAAATAACATTAGTAAAAAAAAAAAATTCTAACGGAAAGTAATTTATACAGTCAGCACAACAACAACCCAGTTTTGCTAACATGACCTCTGATACCACTTGTAACGTCTCTCCTCAAACACTGCCATATATATATATATTTTTTTTAATAATACTCTGGCCTATCAACATAAGCATTTTACTTACAGATAATTTAAATAGTTATCCATTTTGTGACTCTTTTATTTCCTTAACTAGCATTGAACATTTTCCATTTTACAATTTAATCTACTATACACATGTAATTATAATTATCTATATACATATAACCTCGTTTGTTATTTCATCTATACGGTAAGTTTTCATTTTAATAAATACATGTTATTAATCTTCATGATTCTATTACCATAAGTTCTTTCCTAAGGAGTTTTATTCTTTCCAACCATCATATAAATTTCTCGACCTTTAATACTCATGACGTGCTTCTGAGTCAACCTAGCAAGAACAATTATTATTTAAATTCTATCCCATCAGGATTATGGGATATCGATATGCCAACCTTAGTTTTAACTTTGACTCTATTCCACGAATGATTTGAATGTTGGAAAGGTTGTCATTGATGGCAACATTGATGGAAAAGGAGGCAGCGTTGAAGCAACAAATATAATAGAGGCAGAAAAGAAGCAAGTAAAGGCAGAGGAAACGAATATAACAGAAGCACCTATCTGACAGTGTCGTTATCACAGTAACAGCCGCAGAGGCAGAGGCAGAGGCAGAGTAACAGAAGCTGTTATTGCAGAGAATATAAAGGAGACAGAACCAAGCGTTACACATGAGAATATTTAGAGTGTTTTATATATATACATATAGTCGAACCAGAATTGAAATATATATATATATATATATATATATATATATATATATATATATAATCAAATTGCATAGCTAAACTTCGTGATCGGAGGTTTAATATATATATATATATATATATATATATATATATATATATATATATATATATATATATATATATATATATATATATATATATATCATTGAAATACGATGAAACGTTATATATATATATATATATATGTATAATTGAATCATGGAGGATGGAACCCGAGCGCAGAAACCTGGAGGAAACTGGAACCATGAGCGGGGAGACGGAAACCTGACCGGAAACTAAACTCACAGCGGTTTTACAAAATAAGATTTCCCCATTCCGCACCGCTTTTGGTATGCAGGCGGTATTGCTGGGACGAGCAGCGATTCCATTGATCAAACAGCACGTGGCACACTTTATCAACTCAGGGTCCGGGCTATAATACAAAATGAATTGGTTTATGTTTCTTTTCATGTATTAAAGTCTCGAATATAAGGTTCGACTTGGTACAGTATGAGTTAGTAATCCACGTCTGAGATAATATATAAGTTGAGATATGTGTAATGCATTCCTGGGGGTCTATATTCCTTATCTCGCCGAGTTTGCTTTGAAAAGATGGAATTAAGGAATGGTTCAATTTATAATAATACTATCAGGATATGATTGGTACATATATGTATATATATATATATATATATATATATATATATATATATATATATATATATATATATATATATATATATATGATAAGGCGTATGAGTTCGTAATTCCGAGGCCTCGTATCTGGGTTTCAAGAGTTAGCCAATAAATTTCGTGAATTTGAAAATGGTTAATATATCCAAAGGTTTGGATATAGTTCAAGATTTTTTTATATACATTGATATGTTACAGTACGCATAAAGAAAATCGAAACATATATGTAATAATATTGGGTTTATTACAAAAGCCTGAAGATTGGGTTTATTACAAGAGCATGCGGGAACAAAAGAACTAGAGACAACAGCAGAAATATGGAACAAAATAAAAATTGAACTGAAATTATAATGTGAACTTCAAACAATTATGCGAAAAATCATGTATGAACAGAGAATGTTGACAGGTCACCCGAGAACAGAAATGGTAATGCACACAAGTCCAGTGAACAGATAAATAAATACAGAGATGAACCAAGATATATAACAGCCACTCGACAGCAGTAGAAAAAGACAAAATCCAGTAAAGCCAAAGTTCAGAAGAAGAGCTGAGTGATACTGAAATATATAATTGAAAAATGTAAATGTAAATATTTTTTATTGTTTGTGATGCAAAGGCAAGTATCCTAAGGAAAATAAAATCCCACTGTAGCATGGAAATTTGTACATATTGTTATACTTTTAAAATTGAGTTGGATAAAGGAATAAGAAGACAGAAGCCAAAGAGTCATGACTGTTCACTCCAAATTCCTTGAGAAATACAAACAGTCATGTGAGAATCTCTATATATAATATCAATTTGATATGCAAAAAAAAAAGAGAGAGAGAGAGTAAATAAAGAGAATGCAGAATACAGAAGAGTGAAGCAGAGAAGATCAAGAAAAGAAGAGCAGAAAGAGAAGCTACAGAACAGAGCTGATATCAGAGGTAAATCAGCAAACATTCAGTTTGATAAATTGAGGAAGTTGAAGCTTCCCTATCAAGTTGCAGCTTGATAGCTGTCAGTTGTAGCTGACCGAGGTTGGAGCCTCCTGTAGGTTGGTGCCTGCAGAAAATTGAAGTTGGTGCTTCCTTGCAAGTTGTAGCTTGCAGAATTGAGGATAGAGCCTTCTGTAGGTTGGTGCCTGCAGAAAACAGTGGTGAGAGGGAGTTGGAGCTTGCCTTTGCATCACAACAATAATAAGATGTGGTTTTCTCCCTTTATGGGTTTCCACTTACATCTGCTATCTCTATGTGTGCTTCTTATGTGTTGATGTGATTATTTCAATCTGCTTAATTGCTTGCTGCTTTCAACTTAAGTATGGTGTCACAATAAATTAATATTGGCTCCAAATAAGATTGTTCACATATTAAGTTGTAAATAACTTTGGTGAAAATTTAAAAGGCTAATGCATGTATTAAACTGATTCACCCCCCCCCCTCTCAGTTTAATCAAAGATTCAACAATTTGTATCAGAGCCAAGTTCCTTGTATATCAGTCTAACAACTGAAAGGAGATCCTAGGCTCTCAAGATGGCAAGTCAAGAAGGAAGCTCAACCAATAAAGCCCCTTTCTTTACAGGTGGAAATTATGCCTTTTGGAAAATAAGAATGAAAGCCTATATAATGTCTTTAGGATTAGAAGCTTGGGATGCTGTGGAAATTGGATATGTCACAAAGTCAACTGATACAGAGAAAGAAGCTAAAGAAAGCTTTGTAGCTAATGCAAAAGCAATGAATGCAATATTAAATGGACTATGTGAAGCTGAGTTTATCAAAATAATGCACAGTAATACTGCCAAAGATATGTGGGACACTCTAGAGAATATCCATGAGGGAAATAAAAAAGTTAAGACTGCCAAACTTCAAGTATATAGAGCCCAGTTTGAAAATTTAAAAATGAATGATGATGAAGATGTTGGGAGCTTCTTCTTAAAAGTTGCAAAAATTGTTAACAGTATGAAAGCTCTTGGAGAAACAATACCAGAAGGTATAATTGTACAAAAGATTCTAAGATCTCTTCCATCCAGATTCAATCCCAAGGTGTCTGCAATAGAAGAAACAGTTGAGTGGGAGACCTTGACCATGAACCAACTACTAGGAAATCTTACAGCATATGAGATGAGGCTCCCACAGAAGAAGCCAAGTACAAGGGAGGCAACATTCAAAACAGAAAAGAAGAAAGAAGAAAAGGAAGACATATGCTCCTGCTCTGATGAAGAAGAGGCTAAATTTGTCAAGAAATTGGATAGAGGCTTAGGTAGATACAAAGGTAAACTTCCTTTTAAATGCTTTAACTGTGGAAGAATTGGACATTATGATGCTAAATGTCCTCACAAGAAAGTAAGAAATCAAGCTCAAGAATCAGAGAAAGACACATCAAAGAATTGGCAGAAAGGAAAGAAATTCAGCAGAAAATCCTTCTATGCTCAGCAAGACAGCAGTGCATCTGAAGAATCAGATGAACTCTTAGGAGAAGAGGGAACCTTTGCATTTTTACTTATGGCCATAGAAGATCTTGAAGGACTCTTGCTAGAAGAAGAAGAAGAAGGGGAAGTCGATCTTGAGGGGGAGCTAAGAAGTGCTCTGGAGGAGATTGACAGACTCAAACTAAAATGCAGAAAACAAAATGATATTCTCCTCAAATGTGTGAAAGAAGAACAAAATTCAGAAGTCCTCATGCAGCTGAAGGTAAAGCTTGAAGAAGCCAAGAAGATAGAAGATATGTTACTTCAGCAAATCAAAGATCAAAGTTGAGAACAAGAGAAGCTGGAAGAAGAAATTATGTGTCTAAGAAGGAAATTAGAAAGTGCTCAACAAAAAGTTTCTATATACCCTTCTCAAATGACAAGTTCTGGTAAGTTGAATGAAATCTTGGATGCTCAGAGATCTCCTCTAATAAAACTTGGGATAGGCTATGAAGGAGAATCAAGTAAAGGCAAAGAAAAGGAAAACAAAAATATAATTTTTGTAAAAGCAAAGAAGACTGATGAAGCAGCTCAAATAATTCCTACAAAGGAAGAAACATGTAATGAGAAAGACAGAGACCAGAAGAAACCTCTAATAACAAATATTGTAACAAATACTAAGACAACAGATAAAGAATCATATATTCCTGATTATATCAAATTTGGAAGCCATCAAAGGAGATTCTTGCCTCCTATGAAGAATGCCACCTGTTATGTCTGCCACAAGCCGGGACACATTGCTGCATATTTTCATGCAAGGAGGTATGATTCAAACCAGCAAAAGATGCAAGCATGGAAGAGACAACCTTACATCAGGTATGCAAGTAATTTCTATGGTTATTTCTATGGTTATTGTCTTTATTGTAAGGATTTTGGCCTTAGAATTATTGAATGTAGAAAGTATGGACAAAGGCTGATGTTCAATACCTCAAGGAGGTTTATGAGTCAAAGCAATTTTGTTCATGCTCACAATTCTGCAAAAACTATATTCAAATGTTGTATATGCAATCAAGTTGGACATATATCTTCCAAGTGTTCTCTAAAAGGATATAATTCATCACCTCACAAAAGATACCAAACAAAAGGGGGCCTCCAGTGGATAAAGAAGGTGAATAAATGTGACTTGGCTTTAACTACTCAAGATTTGAAGAGTCAATGGTATTTGGACAGTGGCTACTCTAAACACATGACAGGAGACAAAAACAAGTTTTTAACTGTTGATGAAAAGAAATCGGGCAATGTCACTTTTGGAAATGACAAATCAGGAAAGATCAAGGGAAAAGGATCAGTCACCATAGACAGTGGCAGAGGAAATGCCCAAGATGTATTATATGTAGATGGGCTAAAAGAAAATTTACTGAGTGTCAGCCAGATGTGTGATAAAGGCTGTGAAGTTCTCTTTAGAGCACAAGATTGTGTAGTCAGATCAAGCACAATAGGAAAAACTCTACTCAAAGGTGTTCGAACAGAGAGTAATGTGTACATAGTGAAAGAGGAGGATGAAGCCTGCTATCATAGCAAACTCGAGGAGTCATGGTTATGGCATAGGAGATTGGGACATCTCAGCTTTGACCATATCGTTAGACTGAGTCAGAAGAAAGCTGTCAGAGATATGCCAAAAATAAAAAGGCCCTCAAACACAATATGCAAATCTTGTCAGTTGGGGAAACAAACTCGCAAATCCTTTAAATCTAAAGAAGAGTTATCAACAAGAAGACCACTGCAACTTGTGCACATGGATCTATGTGGACCTGCAAGAACTAAAACACCAAGTGGAGAGTCCTACTTTATGCTGATAATAGATGATTTCTCCAGAATGACATGGGTTGCTTTTCTTAAGAATAAATCAGAAACTCTGGAAAAATTCAAAACATTTAAAGAATTAGCGGAAAATCAGACAGGATGCAAGCTGAAATGCATCAGATCAGACAAAGGAGGTGAATTCACTGATTATGACTTTGCAGAACTATGCAATGAACATGGCATAAAACAACAATTTACTATTGCAGGAACACCTCAGCAGAATGAAGTAGCAGAGAGACAAAACAGATCTATTCAACAAATTGCCAGAGCCATGATGCAAGAGAATAATATTGCTCAAACCTTCTGGGCAGAAGCAGTGCACACAGCAGTACATATCCTTAATAAAGCTCACTTAAGGCCAAGTAGTGACAAGACTCCCTATGAACTATGGCATGGAAAGCCAGCCTCAATCAAACATTTCAGAATCTTTGGAAGCAAGTGTTACATAAAGAATAATGATGAAAATCTTGGGAAATTTGATGCAAGAGAAGATGAAGGGATATTTCTAGGATATGCTTCCAAAAGAAAAGGGTACAGGTGCTACAACAAGACCCTTCAGAAGACAGTTGAAAGTATTGATGTGAGATTTGATGAAGAACTTCCAAACAATACTAGAGATACAGACAGTTGCAGTACATCAAACAACAATGAAGAAGAAGATCAAAATGATGATGAAACAAGAAAAACATCAGAAGATGCTGGACTGAACTCAAAAACCCCCTCAAGATACACTCAAAAGAACCATCCAGAAGATCAAATCATAGGAGACAAGAATGTAGGAGTACAAACAAGAAGGCAGCTAACTGAATAGACAGAAGAAGTATACATAGCCATGATGTCACAAATAGAACCAAAGAAATTTGAAGAAGCCAGCAAGGACAAGTCTTGGGTAAATGCAATAAATGAAGAATTGGACCAAATTGAGAAAAACAATACCTGGGAGCTAGTTCCTAGACCTGCTGAGAAAAATGTCATAGGCTCAAAATGGGTATTCAAAAACAAAATTAATGAGCAAGGACAAGTAATCAGAAATAAAGCTAGGCTGGTTTGCAAAGGATACTCACAAATAGAAGGACTTGATTATGATGAAACATTTGCCCCTGTAGCCAGAATGGAAGCTATCAGAATGTTCCTGGCATTTGCATGCTACCAAGATTTCAAGGTATATCAAATGGATGTAAAATCTGATTTTCTTAATGGCGATCTAGAAGAAGAAGTGTACATGGAACAACCAGAAGGTTTCTCATTGACATATAAAGAAGACTATGTATGCAAACTGAAAAAGGCCCTATATGGACTGAAACAGGCTCCTCGTGCTTGGTACTCAAGACTGGATAAATATTTGCAAAAACAGGGTTTTAAAAGAGGTGGAGTGGACAACAATCTATACATAAAAGCCCATGAAAATGAACTCCTAATTGTTGTTGTATATGTTGATGACATTATGTTTGGAAGCAACAGAGATGAGCTAGCAAAAGGATCTACAGAAGAGATGAAATCAGAGTTTGAAATGTCCATGATTGGAGAGCTCAGTTTCTATTTAGGACTTCAAATTCAGCAAAGGAGCATAGGTACATTCATCTCACAAGAAAAATACCTAAAAGAAATTCTGAAAAAATTCAAAATGGAAGATTGCAAACCTGTGTCAACTCCCATGACCACAGGTTGCAAGCTGTGTGCTGACGATGGGTCTGCTGATGTAGATCAAAAACTCTACAGATCCATGATAGGAAGTCTGTTATATTTGACAGCATCAAGACCAGACATCATGCTAGCAGTTGGACTAGTGGCTAGATATCAAGCAACACCCAAACAAAATCATCTTCTTGCAGTAAAAATAATATTCAGATATCTACAACGAACAACACAGTATGTGCTTTGGTATCCTAAAAGAAAAAGCTTCACTTTAAAAGCATACACAGATGCAGATTGGGCCAGCTGTGTAGATGACAGGAAAAGCACAAGTGGAGGTGCTTTCTATCTAGGAGAAAGTCTGGTATCATGGTTAAGAAAGAAACAAACATCCATCTCTCTGTCAACAGCTGAAGCAGAATATATAGCAGCAGCAGCCTTTTGTACACAAGTCATGTGGATGAAGCAGACTTTTCAAGATATGAAGGTGAGCATTAATGAACCTATCTCAATAAAATGTGATAATACAAGTGCCATAAGTATATCTAAAAATCCTGTGCTTTATTCAAAAACTAAACATATACCAATCAAATATCATTTTCTCCGAGAACAAGTGGCTCGGAAAATGGTTAAACTGGACTATGTACCAACAAAAGAACAGATAGCAGATATATTTACTAAACCACTTGCCAGAGAACCATTCGAATGCTTGAGAGACAGACTAGGGGTAGTATCTATAGATACTACTCTCTAATATAAAGAGAAAGCATAGTCTCAGGGGGAGAGCATAAACGAAAATATCTTTCCTAAAGGAAATCAGCAAGCAAGGGAAGCATAAAACAGGTCCACAGGATCAACATTATCAGTATTATCAGCACATTCTCAGTATTATCAGCATTCAGCATGAAAAAAAAATAAAAATAGATTAAACATATATCGGCAATCTAGCACAGATTATAGCAGAGATATATAGCAGCAACAGTCTATATAGCAGCAGCAGCCTCAACACAGATTATACTGTTAACACAAGATAAAATGCATCATCGCCTGTCTGGAATCTAGCACAGATTACAGGCACTACATATGAAACACAGTGGTGCTTTCAATGAGAGATGAACATATATATATATATCGACTCACTATATCAAACAGAGACAAAACGCATAATCAAGTTCGATAATCCTCAAAGTGTTCTCTCAACAAGTTTTATACATCACTCTGGAGCAACATGGTACAAAGTCAGCAGAGAAATGCAACGACAGAGTCCATACGGAGAAATGAGGTGTCGCCCTTTGCCATTGATGTCAAAGGGGGAGGAAGAACAGGAGAAAGAGCAGGCAAACAAAGAAAATGTATTGCCATCAATGCCAAAGGGGGAGACTGTTGGAAAGGTTGTCATTGATGGCAACATTGATGGCAAAGGAGGCAGCATTGAAGCAGCAAATATAATAGAGGCAGCAAAGAAGCAAGTAAAGGCAGAGGAAACGAATATAACAGAGGCAGCGGAAACGAATATAACAGAGGCACCTATCTGGCAGAGGAAACGAATATAACAGAGGCACCTATCTGGCAGTGCCGTTATTACAGTAACAGCCGCAGAGGCAGAGTGACATAAGCTGTTATTGCAGAGAATATAAAGGAGACAGAACCAAGCGTTACACATGAGAATATTTTGAGTGTTTTATATATATACATATAGTCGAACCAGAGTTGAAATATATATATATATATATAACTGAAATTGCAGATAGCGAAACTTCGCATCGGAGGCGAATATATATATATATATATATATATATATATATATATATATATCATTGAAATACGATGAAATGTTATATATATATATGTATAATTGAATCATGGAGGACGGAACCCGAGCGGAAACTGGAACCTGGAGGAAACTGGAACCATGAGCGGGGAGACGGAAACCTGACCGGAAACTAAACTCACAGCGGTTTTACAAAATAATATTTCCCCATTCCGCACCGCTTTTGGTACACAGGCGGTATTGCTGGGACGAGGAGCGATTCCATTGATCAAACAGCACGTGGCATAGGTGGTATTGAAAGACCCCGGTTAAACTGCGCCTTCGCACGTTATAAATCGTACCAAGATGCTTAGCGAAATGCATATAAACCGTCGATCTGGTGGGCCGACATCTAACGGTGTATGCATTCGTTTAATTGTATGGTGGGCCCGGGGCGGAAATATATATATAAACTATTGAGTTCTGTTAACGCATAGATATATATATATATATAATGGAGTATGTAAAGCATGGGCCCAGCTGAGGATGACGTCATTTATTCCGAGGGGGTCCCCCTCCGCTATCGGCTCGAGTTTGCTACCCCCGCGGAATTAAGGAATGGTTCAATTTATAATACGAGCGCTGTGATATGATTGGTATATATATATATATATATATATATATATATATATATATGATAAGGCGCATGAGTCTGTAATAACGGAGGCCTCGTATATCGGTTCAAGAGTTAGTCATCAACCCCCGTGGAATTTGAAAGGAATGGTTAATATATCCAAAGGTTTGGATATAGTTCAAGACTTTTTTATATACATTGATATGTTACAGTACGCATAAAGAAAATTGAAACATATATGTAATAATATTTGGTTTATTACAAAAGCCTGAAGATTGGGTTTATTACAAGAGCATGCGGGAACAGAAGAACTAGAGACAGCAGCAGAAATATGGAACAAAAGAAAAATTGAACTGAAATTATAATGTGAACTTCAAACAATTATTTTTAAACTCATGTATGAACAGAGAATGTTGACAGGTCGCCCAAGAACAGAAATGGTAATGCACACAGGTCCAGTGAACAGATAAATAAATACAGAGATAAACCAAGATATATAACAGCCACTCGACAGCAGTAGAAAAAGACAAAATCCAGTAAAGCCAAAGTTCAGAAGAAGAGTTGAGTGGTACTGAAATATATAATCGAAAAATGTAAATGTAAATATTTTTTATTGTTTGTGATGCAAAGGCAAGTATCCTAAGAAAAGGACAAAATCCCACTGTAGCCTGAAATTTGTATATATTGTAGTAATTCTAAAATTAAGTTGGAAAAAGGAATAAGAAGACAGAAGCCAAAGAGTCATGACTGATCAGTTCAAATTCTTAGTGAAATACAAACAGTCATGTGAGGAACACTATAAATAATATCAACTGATATGAATAGAGAGAGAGAGAGAGAGAGAGAGAGAAAATTGAGAAAAGGCAGAATATAGAAGTGTGAGGCAGAGAAGAATAAGAAAAGGAGAGCAGAAAAAGAAGCTACAGAACAGAGCTGATATCTGAAGTAAATCAGCAAACATTCAGTTTGGAAAATTGAGGAAGTTGAAGCTTCCCTATCAAGTTGCAGCTTGATAGCCGTCAGTTGGAGCTGACTGAGGTTGGAGCCTCCTGTAGGTTGGTGCCTGCAGAAAATCGAAGGGAGTTGGTGCTTCCTTGCAAGTTGTAGCTTGCAGAATTGAGGATAGAGCCTCTAGTAGGTTGGTGCCTGCAGAAAACAATGGTGAGAGGGAGTTGGAGCTTGCCTTTGCATCACAACAATAATAAGATGTGTTTTTCTCCCTTCATGGGTTTCCACTTACATCTGCTGTCTCTATGTGTGCTTCTTATGTGTTGATGTGAATATTTAAAATCTGGTTAATTGCGTGCTGCTTTCTACATAAGTATGGTGTCACAATAATTTAATATTGGCTGCAAATAAGATTGTTCACATATTAAGCTGTAAATAATTTTGGAGAAAATTTTAAAAGGCTAATGTATGTATTAAACTGATTCACCCCCCCCCTCTCAGTTTAATTAAAGATTCAACATTGAAGCCCTTCGTAATTAAATCTATAGTCACTCAACACTATATACATATCGATTTAATTCAAATCAATCATTAATTAGCTCTCAATGATAACACATATAAGTCTTAATACCATATCATTTTTGTTCATCGTTTGTCCAATAATTAAAGGTTTTATACGCCATATTTTATAATATAAAACTTACGGTTTATGTATTCGATGAACTTGTTATTCACGCTACATTACCACTGTACCTAGTATTAAATGACTGTTTATTCTCTCCATCCAACTTCGTATTTAGAGATTGGATTATAAGTACCATTGATACAACATGTATATATTTTATTTATCTTCTTGTTGAAGTTTCTGGTACTCAGAGTACATGTTTGATTTTTATATCAAAAGGTATTATTTTGATGTTAAAACTCATCTCAAGGTGAGTTAATTTTGTACTCAGTTCATTAAATTTTTTCCAATATTAAATATACCTCTCGAGATTTCCTGACGTCCTTTCTAACACTTCATGAATTCTCAATCTCGATACCCTCGATCTATTCAACCCTAATTTGGACGATGGATTTCTTTCGAGACTTAGTGTTTGATATCTTGTTTTAAAGGCATTTTTTCTTCCCAGTGAAAATCTTCTATGTTTCATTTTGTTCGCCCGACTATCACTACAGCGACAAGGAAGAAAATTTGGGTCTAGACTTCAATGTCTAAACATCAGCATACTCGCATCGATCCAATGATACAGGTAATCCACATTTTAGTTAGATATATCACCTGGGTAGGGTTTTATGTCAACGCTATCTTTATTTTTTTTATTCAATGAATTTAAAATGGATATCAATGTTTTTATATTATAAGATCAACGTCTTCTAGTCGCAAGTATTATTCTTTGATTTGCAGCATGTTATTGTGTCAATCTCCGGTTTGTTTTGTTATCGTAGTTCCTATTGCAATGGTACTTATTTTCTTGCCTAAGCCAGCGATCTAATATATCTTTATATTATTTTCTATGGCCAAGAACATAGACTCAGGCTATGAAATCAATGCCTTCCAGGCTTCTAGAAGAATGATATCCCTTGGTTTGATTTACCCTCACGAAAAGTCGTGGTTTATACTTCCACCATTAATAGTCAAATTGGTAAACTATTAAACCTAATATCATTTAGATTATTATGGTATCACTTTATTTATTTGCTCTTAAGTTTATACTTGAGTTCGTTAATTCACAATTCTGATTCTTATTTTGACTGTGTTACTCTCCACAGTAAGAAATTCGGGCGTCAATGATCTCGGCCTCTACAAGGTATCGAACCTTTTTTTTTTTTCAATTTGATTTGCGTAATGATTTTTAACCCCTTTTTAATTTTTACATTATTTTTAATTTCATTTACGTTGTATGAATGTAGGTAACTATTGTTACTCAACCTCTTGGAAATTCCCTTCGAGTTCTTGGGGTAGGTTCATCCACTGACCCTTGAAATTTTGTTTTGGAATATACAGGGTTAATGCCCCACTGGCCTTGTTTCTCTAAATGTTTCTCCCTCTGGAGAATAGGACCCTATAGTGGTTCCCGACACTTTTGATTTTATGTACAGAATATGAGTTTGGAATATTGTGTATAAACATTTATTTTAAATACTCAAATATCAATTGAGTATATTCGGGAGGAAAGGCCCTAAACAAATGTTTTTCAATATTTGAATACTAAGTTATATATGTAGGACTTTCTCCTTATATATTAGTTCTTGTCTCACCTTGCTGTTTAAATTCGACTGTTAGGAGAGAAAAAAAATTAAATATAAAATTAGCACATTAACTCTATTTCCTTTCTGTCCATTATTTAAATTTCCTCATTTTATTTCCAAACCATTACATTTATAAATCTCTGGTATATTTATATATAACATCTGAGATTTTCAATGCTAGATGTATAGATTCTGATTTATTTTTTCTTTTAAAATAAAATTTTGGACAGAGTATAGTATTTGTAAACAATGTCATTTTGATTAATATTAATCTGGGCTAATATCTTTGTTTTTATTTTAGATTATCAACGTTTCAGTGTTATAAATTTAGAGAAAATTTCTTGTATTTATTTCCATAAAAATAATTACTCCATATATAATGGATTAGAATATAATCCAACTGGTTTTTAGTTTCCTTCTGGTGAATGGGATGTTTCTGTTGACCGATATTATTTTAGTTTCATGCTTCACTTTGTATTTTTACTTCTGTAGGTAAATACAATAATATTGCTAGGATTATTGTAACATCTCTTCCTTCTACCCAATTTTTTTTTTTTTAATCATTTAATTCAGGGCTTCTATTGGCCACATCTATTCAACTCTACTTTCAAATTTCATCACATATGATCTGGTATGGAGTAGAGCTACTATTCCTCCTATTACTCTTGGGAGTATAGTTTACTGCTTATTTCCACGAATGGTTGTGACTGATGGTATATACCCTTACTCTTCACCATATCTATTAATTTTAACTATATATTTTACCACCTCTATTGTATGGTTTCCTTTACTCGCATGTTCTTCTATCTAGGCATATTGTAATTTATACCTATTCTCTACCACATTTATATGGTCCTTACACATGACAATTTACTCATAAATATTTTGCACACCATTGTAGACTTATTAACTCTACGTTTCTATTCAAATAACATTCTCTTATGTATTGGAGAGAATGCGCTGAGGTGAGCTAGGGTTTACGCTCTGCCCCCTGCTTCTATGCTGACACACTCTAAATACACTGAGCCTTTCCACTGGCTCGTTCTTGTCGATCTGCTTAGGACGGGTGCTGGTTCACCTGCCATGGTAGGCCCGTTGGGGGGAGGCGATAGTTCTTCCCCCTTACCTCACGACAAACCCTCCACTAAGGAAAATAAAAAGCATATGGCTTCGAACCAAAAGAATCAGGAGACTGAGGTCAATAATCGCTCTGAAGAGCAAGCTGTTGCAACTGACAAGCAAAAAGAGGTACAGGAAGAAGAATCTGGGAAAAATGAAACGCCCTAGGTGAAGTCGACCATGTGCAAGCCGATAGTAGCAGAAAGGCCCAAAATCGAGTTACCCAGCCACAGGATCAATGGACGGATCCAGTACATGAAGGATCATGCCCTGATAGGTAAATTTATCGGTTTTTGGCCCACGGAAAAAGCCCTGCATGGGTGGATAGCAGCCAAGTGGAGACCAAAAGGGCAGGTCACCCTCCAACTTGGCACCAAGGGATTTTTCATGGCTATTTTCATCTGTATTGAAGACCGTAACAGAGTTTTGGATGAAGGACCGTATTTCTTCAACTCAGATGGCCTCTACCTAAGAGACTAGGTAGAAATATTCAACCCAGATAAGGAGGATTTCAGCTGGGCCCCTATCTGGATAGGAATGTACTCATTGCCTTTGGAATACTGGGACGAGGATTCTCTCAAAGACATTGCTCAGGGATTAGGGGAGTTCATCAAAATAGCGCAGGAAACGAAGTTGTGTCGATACACCTCCTACACTCGCATTTGTGTCTATATGCGACTGGACAAAGCCCTACCAGTTTCGGTAAGCCTCTATCATGACGATTTTGAATGGATCCAACCTCTTGATTTTGAGCATGTTTCCTTCCGATGCTGAAAATGTCACATCCATGGGCATCTCTTCAAGGATTGCCCTCTCAATGCTAAGCCTCAAGCCATGGATCACCCTGATGAGTCTGTACCTGAGGGGTTTACCAAAGTCACCAACCATAGAATATCTCACAAGAAACCCCCCAATGGGAAGAAACCCATTACACCGACCTCCTCAAACCCCTATACCAGTAATAGCTTCGAAGTTCTTGCCTTTGCTCTCGAGAACCCTCCCCAAGCTGATCAGTTAACACCCCTCGTGACCAAGGCTTCCTTGTCTCCCCCTCCAACCAACCCTAACCCTATCCATGTGTCCCTGCGGGCTCAGGCGAATACAACTGAAGAGACTTTAAAAGACCCAAATTGGAAACCGAATGGAATGGACGTGGATTGCATTCCCACACAACACTCTGGAGACAGCAGTCAAGCACAAAGCATGGAGGAAGAACCAGAAAGCATTGATCTGACTGGACTTGACATTTTTAAACTCGAACAAGCCTATAGGAAAAAGGAATTTGACAAGATTCCAGAGCAACAGTTAGACAAGCTGGAATTGATCATCTCCAGAGCTTTCAGACAATGAGAGCTGGGAATACAGCCAGGCAGCAGATGGGATGGAAACCAACCTCATAAGGACTCCAAGAAACGAGTTAGGAAAACTGATCTGGAACGAACAATCACAGTGGGAAAAATCCTGGTCGAATCAGGAAGATATGCAAAGTTGACAAAGTACTACAAGCCTCTTCCCCATAGTGAACTATGAAGCTCACTTCATGTAATGTAAGAGGAATAAACAGTCCAGGGAAACTCCGAATGATAAAAAACATGATAAAGTTGGAACAGCCTTAGATTTTCTTCATACAAGAAACCAAGTGTAATAGTAGCACTCTTGGCAACATCCTCTCTCGAGCATGGCCTGGTTGCCATTCGGTTGCAGTAGATGCGTCGGGAGCTTATGGAGGGCTAGCCATTGCCTGGAACACCCAAGCTATCACGCTCTCTGATTTTCACGCCTCCCATCACCTCATTCAAGCCACCTTTCATATCATAGGCACCAATATCCATGGACATCTTTCTAATGTTTACTTCCCACAGGAAGCAGGCAGTAAAATGGCTCTACTGGATACGATGGAAGAGCTCAACAATGCTAGAATCCATCCTCTCTAGATTTTAGGTGGTGACTTCAATATGATCACAAAACTGGGGGAAAAAATGGGAGGAAGAGCCAAACTAGAGCGAGAAAGCAGCCACTTCAAAGACTTCATACAGAACAACTTGCTGATAGATCTGCAGTACAATAATGGTATTTATACCTGGAGTAATCGCAGAGCAGGACGCCAACATATAGCATCAAAGCTAGATAGATTTCTGATCTCAGACAATGCAGTCCATTTAGGCGGTGATATCTCAACCTCTATTCTTCCACTCAATGGATCTGAACATTGGACCATCTCCTTACAATGGCAACGACTGGGGGATTCTAAAAGGCGCCCTTTTCACTTTGAGGCTTTCTGGTTGAATCACCCCACCTTCAAGGATCTCATCAACTCTTGGTGGAAGAATTAGGTGCCACCTGAAGGGTAAAAAATGTACCAGTTCCAGCGTAAACTTAAAAGCCTCAAATCCCACATCAAACACTGGAATCACACTACCTTTGGAAATATTTTCCAGGCACACCGGGACCTAAATAAGGAAATGTTGGTTCTCCAGCAGCAGATCATCTCTAATGGTTACACGGAAGAATTAATGGAGAAGGAGCAACAGCTAAAAACCCAATTGGAGGAAAGATCAAAGCAAGAGGAAATTCTTTGGCGGCAGAAATCCAGAATTAGATGGTTGAAGGGAGGTGAAAGAAATATCAAATTATTTCACAAAACCACCATTCAGAGGCGAATGCACAACACAATTACCACAATCAGGAATCAAGAGGGGGAAAAGGTGGAAGACCATGCAGAGCTCGAGCAGGCGTTCATTAATCACTTTCAGGCTGTTCACAAAGAACCTCCTATGGACAGAGGGTTGGCCATCAACAAAATAATCCAAAACATTCCCAGGATTATCACTAACGAGCACAACCAGCTCTTGTTATGCCCAGTCTCTTGGCAGGAAGTGGATCTAGCCATGAAGCAACTCAAAGATGGGAAGGCACGTGGCCCTGATGGCTTCACGACCACCTTCTTTCACCATTTTTGGGACCTCATCGGTGAGGAAATGTGGATGGTGGTGGAAGAATCACGCGCAATTCACTGGCTTCTCCCTTCTTTAAATGCAACTTTCATTGCTCTAATCCCTAAAGAAGAAGACACCAATACCCCTGACAAATTCCGCCCAATTGCCTTATGCAACGTAATCTACAAAGTCATCTCAAAAGTCATCGCCAACAGATTAAAACTGCTCCTGCCTCTACTTGTTTCGCCTGAGCAATCCAGATACGTTGAGGGTAGGCAAATTCTAGACGGCATTATCCATACTCATGAGATCATTCACTCTCTCAAGCACACCAAACAGGCAGGTATTATTCTCAAAATTGATCTTTCCAAAGCCTTTGATAAATTAAGCTGGACCTACATTCAAAAAGTGTTATCTGCCTTTCATTTCTCCCCCACTTCGGTTTGATGGGTCTATAGTCTTATCTCCTCCTCGTTTTTATCCATCCTTATAAATGGGACTCCCTCTCGACCCTTCAGCCCCACAAGAGGCATCAGACAGGGGGATCCCCTATCTCCCTTCCTGTTCATTTTCATGGCGGAAGGTCTGGGGCACCATCTCTCTTCGGCTCTCAGAACCCAGCAAATCCAGGGTATCTCTGTTCACAATTCGCCAACCATCACACACCAATAGTTTGTGGATGATAATATGGTTTTCGGATACCCTTCCGTTCAAGAAGCCACTAAGTTAAAATCTCTGCTGAATGATTTTTCTGTCACCTCTGGAGCCAGCATAAATAATGCCAAATCCCAAATCTTATTTTTTCATACTCCTCCCCTAACTCAATCTGCCATTGCCTGAATTCTCGGCTTCTCTATAGCCACTCTTCCCTCCACTTACCTGGGTGCCCCTCTTATTACCTCCACCCTCAAGCATGCCTCCTGGCACAAGCTCTTGGAAAAATTGGAAGCCTGCCTTTCTTCTTGGACACTCAGATCTTTAAATATAGCTAGCAGATTGGTTCTCATGAAAGCGGTGCTTTAGGCCATGTCTCTTTACCTTTTCTCCATCCTGGCGGCACCCAAATGGGTTCTCAAAAAAATCAAAGCCGTGCAACGGAACTTCCTATGGGGATCTAAAGGCACCAACCGCAAATGGGCGCTGGTTCAGTGGTCAGAAGTCTGCAAACCCAAAGAGCAAGGAGGAATAGGTCTTCGGGATCCTTTTCACAACAATGCCATAATGAATGCAAAAATTTGGTGGAACTGGCTCACTGCCCCCAATAAGCCCTGGGAAATTCTCTGGAAAGCCAAATATGCACATCATCGACCCCAGGAAGAACTCATCAGAATTACTCCAGGGGAGAAAGGCTCCATAATTTGGAATGCAGCAAAACAACATTACTTACTTATACAACAACATAGTTTTTGGGAGGTAAGAAATGGAAGCTCGGCCAGATTCTGGACGGATTCCTGGGAACAACTTCCAAAACTCATCAACACTTACTTTCCTTCCACTGAACTAGACTGGGACATGCAACAGTTAGAAACAGTTCAGCAACAATGGGAGGACACCACTGAGCCAGGTTATAGGCAATGGAAACAGGCAGCAAGGATAATAAGGAGCACAAATGAGCAAGCAAGAGATGCTATCACTGCTGAACTCAAAACACGATGCATCAGAATATCGCATGACAAGGACATTCTCAGATGGGGTCACACACCTAGAGGTAATTTTTCCACTCAGGAAGCCTATAAGATCATCAGCTCGGACTCCGCGCCCAAGAATCCACTTTGGAGCAGAATTTGGAGTATAGGGGTCTGGCCTAAAGTAGCTTTATTCCTTTGGCTCCTTGGACATCAACGAATCCTCACATGGGATAATATTTGGAAGAGAAAATTCCATGGCCCCTCAATATGCCCCAACTTTTGTGAGAATGAGGAAACACAACAACATCTCCTTTTCGCTTGCTCTCTTGCCACTCAAATGTGGGAGAAAGTTAGTTTTAGGTGCCAAAGGAATTGCAGGCTTGAAACTGATATAAGAAGCACCATCTGCAACTGGCATCAAAACCCTTTCAAGAGCGAAATTCTCAATCATCTCTGGAGAATCATCCCAGGCCTTCTCCTTTGGACCATTTGGAAAGAGAGAAACAAACGCATTTTCAAGGATCAGAGGACTTCAATAGAAATCATCTGGAGAAATTTCTTTCTCAATCTCATGGAAACTCTAGCTCTGAAGTCTTGGAACATAGAGGACTACCCTACTCTGGCTAAGGAAAAAGCCATCTGGGAGAATTGGGGTCTTCAGCTTCAACCTGGAAAGCAGAGGCACACATGCCCCAAAACTGACAACACCATACACTCTTGGAATCCTCCTCCTAAGAACACCTACAAGCTCAACTTTGATGGTGCTTCAAAAGGGAATCCAGGCAAGGCAAGCTTCGGGGGCATCATAAGGGACCACACAGGCACACCCATGGTTGTTTGCCTGGGAAGTATTGGATGGGACACGAATAACTCGGCAGAGCTGGAGGGATTATGGCAAGGACTTCTCCTCTCTCAACAACAGGGGCTGCATCCTGTTGAGATTGAGGGAGACTCGCAAATCCTCATCAATATGGCTACCCAACTCCTTAATGGGGCTCAGGCGCAAAATATTTCTAGCAGTTGGCGACTGGAGGCTCGTTTGGAGAAAATGGAGAGATGGCTTCATTATAACCGGGCCCTCCTCTTCAAGCACACCAGAAGGGATGGCAACAAAGTTGCGGATCTTCTTGCAAACCTCGGTGTTGACTGCGAGCGCAATCTCATAACAGGGATGCTGGACATAATCCAGGACAATGAACAAAGAAGGAATTGCCAAAATCTGGTTCACGATGAGGCGAATCTTCCGGATGTGGGTGCTGGAATGGTTAATGGCGTTGATGGGACGGAGGTTCACCGGACGGGAGGCCACCTGCCTTCCCGCATGAGACCGACTATCCCACCTGATAAGTGTTAACGCGCACATCTCATGGACTTAATGACATTTAATATGGGTGCACATCCCAATCCGGAAGCAGATAATCGAGGCTTTCTCGACTGTTGTGTTATTGATTCATATTAGGCTCAATTTAATGGTTATTCAATGTTGAAGATTTCCCGTTGCAGAGGAGAGCTGTTATATGCCATGGCCCCGTTTTCCCCAGTGCTAGTGAACTGGTGGTGCCATCCTGATGCGGGTAAGGCGAACGAGCACACCACCACTGGCAAAAGAAGCCACAGCAATTGTTGTTTGGATCTCAATGATAGCATTCACATGTCTCTCTCTGTTTCATGCATGTTGGCCACAGTCTTTCTGAATACTCCTCCGACGCAGCCCCCTGTCAATCCTTCGGCCCTCTAGAATTCTAGTCCCAATTCAGCTGCAAGCATGCCTAGACTAAGGCAAAGGATGCGCTGCAGGCGCGGGTCTACCAGAAGCGCTGGGAGGCGTTCGCCTTCCCCCTCCAGCTTGCCTTCAGAGATCTCTTCCCCCTTGGATAGCCTCCACCGTCTTCTCCATGGTCATTTTCTCCATTCGGGACGCAGATTGGACTCTCCCTCGTCCTCTGTGCTGCCAGCTCAATCCCACACTGCTCTCTTCTCATTTGATTGCTCCCTCAATCGTCCAAGAGTCTCTGTCGCCATTTCAGTAGTTTTGCTTGAGGAGCCCCAGGATGAGAAGACTGAGAATCCTACGGAGGGGCAGGGTCTTGTTGGTTGCACTAATCAGGATGAGGTGCTTCAGGGTTCGAGGGGCCAGCCCAGCGGGAGCAAGGATGTTTTGCAGGGAGACTCTGGACATTGTCAAGCGGATTTATTGGACACTCCATCCTCCAAAACAGTGGTCCACTCAGATGCAAACATCTCCAGCGATCATGGTGAACTGGAAGATTATGGGTGCAAGATCGAGCACGAGGCTCCTAATGAGTAATTCTGCTCTCTTTTATGGTTTTCTTGTTATGTCTCCGCCCTCTCCAGAGGGCTTGTTTTTTTGTTTTTCTGTTATCTCCTGTCATGCTCCAGTTTTTGTCAATGACAATCTTCAAAATTCACAGTATTTCGATCCCCTGCGTGGGATTTTTTTAAATGGTGGTTGCTACAGACTGGTTTCCCTCCTGCAAGGCAGTCTCAAACTATGTTTTGTCTGTCTAAAATGCCTCCACACTGGGCACTGTTAAGGCTTCGGCCCGCTGTACCATACTTTTACTGTTAATAGAATACTTTTAATTAGAAAAAAAAAAAACATTCTCTTATGTATTACTATGGTATTATATGGGTTTTTCATCATGATGTAATCCCATTTCTTGTCACCTCACGATGGAATTGCGAATCCTTCACGGTCTAATCATATGGACCCTCCTGTCAATGATAGGAATTTATTGTGAGTATGAATATCTTATTGTTTATGCTCTACGTATATAATTCTGAAGCTAATTAATATGGAGGTAAGCGTACGAAATTTTCCATTGCATTCAATGTGTCTCGTTGACATGGTTAGTAAGTGTGTGGCCATGTTAACTGGCACAATTCTCCCTGTCGCGCTATTCGTGACACCTTGTTGAATTTTCAGTTCATTAGTTCCGCATACGTCCATGCTGGAGATTATATGTGTTTATATTTTCTTTGTGATGTGCCACACCTACATACGTTCTTAATACACCAGACATATAATAAAATCGATGGTACTGTGGCATGGATCTCATAGATCGACATTTACGTTTGGATTTAATGTGTATTAAATTCCAATTCCCAACTCCATCTATGGCTACACCGTGGATACAACGCCATGTGGATGGTGAAGGTCCATCCTGATCATTAGGGTTTCATTGATTCTTGGATTGGGACATTTGTATAAATTCTCTGTGTTATTTGTTGAGTCGGTTCTTTCTCCTTTCATTCACTCGACTTGCCTCCCAGTGGCGAAACTCTGCATTTGGAGAACTGACCAAACTCTACATAATTACTCTGAGCATACCACTTGGGAAATTGACCAGTCCTCCCAACCGTAGAGTCCCTCTGTCTCCAGAACTCACCCCTGAGCTGAGACCACCTCCATAACAGACCAACCTCTGATCTGTTCAGGAATAGCTTATTTAAGCTTTTGCTCCCCAAAGCCTGTTTCTAATTCTTCGTCCAGAATATCAGGATGCCTTTCTTTCTGTTTGCCTAGGCTTCCCTATTTAGGGAATTTTAAAGCTGCTTTCTACTTTTCCCAACTTTTCCAGCTTTTAACCTCTTCCCAACTACTTTCCTCATCATTGGGGAATTTAGATTTTTCCTCAAAAATATAAATTAGAAATAATTTCTTTCAAGGATTTTTGAAAGATTGTGGGGAAAGTATTTGCGTTTATCCATCCTCGTGGATTTAGCAAGTGATCTCATAATTCTCATTTTGGTCAATCTGCACAGAATTATTTTATTCATTTTCTCAAATTAAATATTTAATTACATCCACAAAATACTTGTCCTTTGGGGTCCACTCCCCTTAGGATTTAAGTTCAAATGTCTATTTTTTGAAATTCAAACACATAAACTAGGGGTGTTACAATTATTGCACCCTTAATAATATTTTCTCTTCCATTTAGTAACTTCTAAGAATTCTTTAAATTTAGTTGAAATTAACTATTATGCAGAAAGAAGAATGTTCATTTCAAAATGATATTTTTATTTATGTATGTTATCAACTGTTATCAATTGTTTTTTATCGATAACAACACTTGATTTGTTAACCAGTTACATATTCAACAGGTTTTCAACATAAATCTCTACTGATATTTTAAAATTTGTTCAATTATATCTATTCTCTTAATTTTTTCCCATTCTAGACAGAATTTACAAATTGATAACAATTATAAATAGAATATCAGTTTTCCTATCTCCAGATCCAAGCCTGAATACAGGTTTCGACATTCTTAAAGATGATTTTTGAAATTATTATATCTTGCTACTGTATTCACTAGGTTTAATCTATTAAATCTGGTCAATCAAAGGCATGATGTAACATAGTACTAATTATTCTAATTAACCAAATCCTTTCCATTTCTGGAAATTAATTGTACACACTTTATAATTTAACTTTTAATATAATGAGTGCATACCAATGTGTAGTGACCAGTCCTCCCAACCTTAGAGTTCTTCTGTCTCCAGAGCTCACCCCCAAGCTGAGATCCTCTCCCGGAACATACCAACCTCAATCTGTTCTGGAATAGATTATTTAAGCTTTTGCCCGAAATCATGTTTCTAATTCTGCGTCCAGAATTACAGGATGATTTTCTTCCTATTTACCTAGGCTTCTCTTATTTAGGGAATTTTAAACCTGCTTTCTTCTTTTCCCAGCTTTTTACCTCTTCCCAACTACTCTCCACCCCATTGGGGAAAACTATATTTTTCCTCAAAAATCTAATTTAGAAATAAATTCTTTCAAGGATTTTTTGAAATATTTTTGGGGAAAGTCTTAGCCTCTTTCCATACCTCATGGATTTGGCAAGTGATCTCATAATTCTCATTTGGTCAATATGCAAAGAATTATTTTATTTATTTTTCATATTTAAATACTTAATTACATCCACACAATATTTATCCATTGGGGTCCACTCCCCTTTGGATTAAAGGTCAAATGTCGAGCTTGAAGGAAAACATAAAACTAGGGGTGTTACCGTTGTAAAATTTTTTATAATGCTTGTAATTTCATTGATAATTTTAATTATGTGACTTGCTTTTTGTACATGTTATTTATTGTTCGAATCACGATTTTCCTTAGACCAAAATGCGTAGGTGTTAGTCTCCGCTACAATCGACAGAGTTAGGATCCACGAGAGGTGGTTAGTCCATGTCACGAAATCCACGGGGTGCGTTGAACCCAATTTCCAACAATCTCCCCCCCCCAACACGAGCCAGCTGAGTTTCGAACTTGACAGCTGTCGCTCTGAAACCACTTGATGGAATCATGATTTCCGTTAGACCAAGACCCGCAGGTGTTAGTATCTCCTACAATTGCCAGAGTTAGGATCCATGAGAGGCGGTTAGTCCATGTCATGAAACACACGGGGAGTGTTGAACCCAATATAGAACATTTTATATGTGCATCCTTATGTATTATTCATTTAATAATATTCTTCCATAAACCCTAATTAGATATTTTGTCACCAAATAAATGTTTGTTCCATTCTCAAATTTAAGTGTGGTTCATATGTATTAATATTGACATTGTAAACATTCTACAAGTGCATTCATGAAAACCCTATTGTATTTGTAGAAAAGATTGAGATAAGGTTATTGTTTTCTTCACTTTTGCAAATTGAATGCATATTTTTAGGCGTGGTGGTTGTGGTAGCATTAAAAATAAAGAGGATGGGTACATTACAAAGGATACCACCTAATCTACACAAATATAAAGAAAAGGGAGATCACTGGAAATTGTTCTAGAGAAACCTCAAAATAAGAAGGATTCCAATATCCAATCGTTGTGATAAACTCAGATGGAGATATATTACAAATGGCACCTTCACTATACAGGAGGTTTATCAATTGGAAGTGGGCCATCACTCGCAAAATATAGAAGAGGCATGGGTAAATATTTGGAGGCAATAATATTAGTAAAAAATAGATTTTAGTATATGGTTTCTATTTCAAAACAAAACATTAACATGTGACACCTTATTAACTTTTTGAGATATCAACGACCATCTAGATGCCCTCTCTCCATTCAACACTCAGAAAGCATCGGAAATCTCTTCAAAAATTATCCCTTTGCTTAAGACATCAAGGCATGCCTTGAGAATAGTCTCTCCTATACCAAGAAAGACCCCCTTAGCATATAAAACACCATTTCCGACTAGCTTAAAGGTCTTTTTTCAAACCTAATTATAAACCATAAATGGATGTTTACACCTAGTTTACACTTTGAGTAATATGGAAAAAGAGAAATCAGAGAACATTTAAAGACTCATCTATGACTAACAACCCTCTTTTGTTGTGTATCTTGAAAAAAATCAAAGTGACAATCATTGGTGTCGCCTCGTCCACGTTTAACTAGAAAGCCCATATATTGAAGCTGATCTCCTCCATCATTAACATCTCATCCCTTCCAAACTCCCCCCCTCCCCACTCTCTCTCCCTATCTCTCACCTACTAGCCCTTCAATTTTGTATCCTCCCACTCTTGATCTCTTCAAACCCAACTTTGACAAAGCATTGAAGGGGAACTTAAGCCCATCCCAATTTAGATATCTCATCGGTGATCACTATGGCAATCCACTCTATATTTATTCAGGTTCGATAGGTATAAACAACAATAATGCAACATAACTAATGAGCCTTGTCATTTAATTGGAAATGGCACGCACTCTAAGATACTCTGGATTATTTATAGAGGGTGAGTCAAATCATCATCAACATCCTAAAAAAATATAGATTTCCACTCATGTTCACAAAGTACCTAGCAACTAACATCTAGAAGTTAGCATCTACATAGCCTTAATTGTATGTCCTACATTCCGATTACCATCCCCTCCCATGCTCTATGCATATGAAAACTTGTGGGAAATCTATTAGGAATACATGGATGTTTGGAATCTCCATTTGTTCACATCCATGTTGACACCATCTTTGTATCCTTGTGATCATCTAGTATCCTATTACATCATCTTTTGCCTCTTTTCTTACTCCTTGTTATTGGGACCCAACCTCCTTACGTGGTTCTCTCTCTTAAGTTCATCGACCATATATTTATTCTCAATCATCCCTCTTAGCATATGTGCATAGTCCCTTGTCATTCCTTGATAGGAAGAAAACATCTATAATGGGGCAACTGTTATCAGGACCGAGCCTCTTGAAGATGTAGATATGTGCATCACATAAATCATGAATCCACTAGTAGATTTTGGGGCCTCAACATGGGGCCTATCTAGGAGGAGATTTCTTGTATGGAATGGGAAGAGGCCTCCCAACGAAAATAGCTTTTAGATACACAAGTTTTGGTAGACTTGGTTAATCAGATTCTATATGAGGGGCACAATCGAAGCCAATTTAATCAATACATGTACAAAATCGATGCATTGGAATACAAAGTCTTATCATTTCTAACACATGACTAATACCTTACTCTTTACAATACCTTGAAGGGGCATAGATCAACACAAAGGACATATTGAACAACATATGGGCATTCCACATCAACAATAAGCACTCCTGGCCACATTGAAGACCCTATTAAGCTAGTTGCTATTGTATCAATCTCCTAGGCTTAGCTCTGGTATACTTAAAGCTATTTTGTTCTTTTATTATATAGTTTCATCTCTAAGATAATGCGACTAGTTTAGTAGTATATACGATTTTTATTTAATTTTGTGTAAAACATGATCTCACATGCCTCTTTAAGAAGAATGGAATTTTGGCTATGGTATATTCTCTGAAGTAAAAGTGTGACCTAACATTTTGATAATATCAATGTAAATCTTGGTTTTAAAGGAGATACAATATTTAATCAACTAAAAAATATATATAACCAGAAAATTATTTTTTATTTATCATATGTTGAGGCTAAATGTAATGTAGAGAAGCATAATTAGGATTTTTTCTACATATGTGAAGATTTTATGATAAGAAATAGAGATGCACCCAAGCAATAGTGTGACTACAGTACTTCATGTGACGAGATGTGCACAAATGAGAAAATGAGAAAAAATAGTAACACATTTGATAGGAAATTGTAAATTACATGTATGCAGGTGAAGTGTTGTAAGACGACACATATACTCTTGTCATTAAAGTCTTGGAGTAAACTTGGGTGATAGAGAAAAAGGACATACATATTTCCCTAATCAAGTTTAAAAGGTGGAGGGAATAGAGTAATGCTCACTTATGAAAAAATTAAAGTTGCTAGTTCCATAGTAGTGGCTTCAAAAACATGGTTTTTATGGCATGTGTTATTAGAGCCCATAGATTATATGTCATAGAGATTTTAAAAGACTTAAGGATTCTCCATTATAATATGTTTGAATTGAGTAGAAGGCTCATTTGGCTTAGCTGAGATATTAATATATTTGAGTACTATTAAATAAAAAACCTAATTGCCTTTAAGCCATTACATTTAAGATAAAATAATAATAACTTGGCTAGTTAGACCAATTTTTCCCAATTATATTCTCTAAAATAAATCATGGCTAACATAATTCATATATTTTCTCCCTGTGATTCTCATTTATTTCTCTTAGATTTTCTTATATATTTAACACCAAAGCTACATGTAATCTAATAAAAACATAAAAATAAGGAACGCTACTACAACGTTTGGGTGCTTATTACAAAAATAAGTTTAACGGTTTTTTTTGTCGGTGCTTATCAGAAAGATAAGTTTAACGGCTGTGTCGGTGCTTAAAAAATCATTCTCTAAGATAGTGCGATGATATAAATGTCATATATCTCTCTCGTTTCATCGTACCTCGAGTTATTCACTCGCATACAAGTAAAGGCGTGTTGCGTTTCAGTAGCCGAATCGAATTACATAACTAGATTAATCCTTTGTTATTTGGAATAAAATCTGATCTGTAGAATCTATTCGAGATGGAAGATGAAAGAGAAAGAGGTCGAGATCTGCGAAGTAGGAGCAGGAGCGAGGATGATGAAAGAATGCCAAATCCCCCTTCCCCGCACACCAACAATAGCGTAAACAATTCAGAGGAGCATTTCATTAGTAATCATAGGGAAGACATTCCTAGTGACCTAGAAGATATTGCACGAGTAGGACGATTTCCAGTTGGTCCAGAGGATCAAATGACTACAGAAGAAGCAGTTAATGAGATAGAGAATGGTAATGTTAACCAGATAGAGTTATTGCATCGCGATGTGGAGGATATAGATAGAACGGTTATCTCCACAGAAGAACTCCGAATAGACAGTCCTCCTATTAATCTTAGGAGAGTGTTTACAGCAGAAGGGCCCCCATATCATCCAAATCCTTTGGTTAGACAAATTTTAAGCCATTTTCTGCCGAATCAACCTCGTTTTCCCAACTTAGTGGAGGAAAGTCGGGCGCTGGAAGAATTAGTACGTACCATAACGATTTTGGAGCGTCACATAAGTAATGATAATAATATTACTTTATCCTGCCCAATTTGCTATATTAATTTTGACCTAGGTGAAGAGGTATCTCAATTAGAGTGCGGCCACATCTACCATCGCGGTTGCATTTCTCGATGGTTTACGTAAGGGAATACCTGTCCAATCTGTCTATCGGAAGTCCACAGATAATTTTATGGTTGGGTTGACCTCACATGCTGTAACGCAGGAACCAGTTCTCGACTAAATTACATAATTTTTACTCTTTGATAGTATTGATAGCATATTTTGTATATAATTGAAATTGAATTAAAATGGTCCCGTTCCATTTAATAGAAGTTGAATTTATGCTTTACTTTAACGATTTTTCAATCGTAACAAATTTCATTATTACGAGTGATTTATTTTTATGTTTTATTCTTGGTTGCGTAATACTTTCAAAATGCGATGCAGCAGCCCTGGTGATTTGAATTTATTTATACAATCATGCTAGTTATCATCGATTACTGGGAGTTTTTAACGAATTTTTTGGTAGATGTTTCTGGTTTAATTTCTCTAAAATTTGATAGAATTTTAATGAAAATAGAGGTTTGATGAGTAATCCTGTACAATGGAAGTGCTCTACAAATTTTTTAGAATACTAAATAGGTAAAAAAAAACCAGTTTAGGGTGTTAAATCTATATACAAAATCAGAAAACCGGTTTAAATAACAATCACTCTAAAAATCAAAATTTTACTAAATTTCCAGAAAAACTCCAAAAAATCACCCTAAAAACAACTCCCATAAAATATATCCAATTAAAAAAATTAAATATACTAAATATTGATGTTGTTTTTATGTAAAACCTTATTAATTTTTATCTTAAATTTTTTATAACAAATACGTTAATAATTATTAATTAAAGTGAAGAATTAATATACATTTCTTTAATCCTCTGTGTTTAAAACGGTTATATATATTTTGCTAAAAAAATTAAAGTTTAGTTTTTTAGTTGTTTATTAGTACTCGTTTAGATTATAGCAATTTTATTGTGTTTAAACTAGTTTGCTGAGTTTTTGTAATTTTTGAAAATATTATTTTTAAATATTTTGGAGTATATTTTTAGTTTTTATTTTTTAGTATTTTACAGATGATTTCAAAATTAAAAAAAAAAATGCATTTTGTAAATCATTATAATTGTAAAAAAATTTGGCAGAAATTTATTGAAAACAAAAGTTTGATGGGTAATTTTGCACAGTGGAAGTGCCCTAGCAGTTTTTTAAAGTGTAGGTCAAAAAAATCAGTTTAAATAACAAAAATCCATATATAAAACCAGAAAACCAGTTTAAATAACAAAAATCAAAATTTCACCAGATTCCAAAAGAAACTCGTAAGGCTTATTGTAGTTTTTGAGAATATTATTTTAAATTTTTTTGGAGTATATTTTTATTTTTCTATTTCTTGGTGTTTTAGAGATCATTTCAAAACAAAAAAAAATGTATTTTGTAAATCATTATAATTGTGGGAAAATCTGGGAGAAATTATTGAAAACTGAAATTTGATGAGTAAGTTTGCATAATGGAAGTGCTTTAGGAATTTTTTAGAGAAGTAGGTGAAAAGGCAGTTTAGAATGCTCAATCCATATAAAGTCAAAAAACCAATTTCAATAACAGAAAAAAAAAATCTTACCTTCTAAGAGAAACTCCAAAAAATCACCCTAAAAACAAATAACATCGAATATATGTAATTAGAGAAATTAAATATACCAAATAATGTTATTGTTTTATATAAAATATTATTATTTTTTATCCTAAATTTTTATAACAAATACATTTGTACTTATTATAATTAAAGTGAAGAATTAATATATATTGCTTTAATCATGTGTGTTTAAAAGGGTTATATAAACCTGGGTAAAAAAATTAAAGTTTATTTTTTTAAGTGGTTTATTAGTAGTTGTTTAGATTATAGCAATTTGATTGTGTTTAAATTAGTTTGTCGAGTTTTTGTAATTTTTGAAAATATTATTTTTAATTTTTTTGGAGTATATTTTTAGTTTTTATTTCTTAGTATTTTACAGATCATTTCAAAACAAAAGAAATGTATTTTGTAAATCATTATAATTGTAGGAAAATTTGGCAGAAATTCATTGAAAACATAAGTTTATAGGGAAATTTTGCACAATGCAAGTGCCCTAGAAATTTTTTTGAGTGTAGATCCAAAAACCAGTATAAGATGATGAATCCATATATAAAACCAGAAAACCAGTTTAAATAACAAAAATCAAAATTTCACCCGATTCCAAAAAAAACTCCAAAAGTTCAGTCTAAAAACAACTCCCATCAAATAGATCCAATTAAATATATCAAATAATGATGTTGTTTTATATAAAATCTTATTAATTTTTATCCTAAATTTTTTATAACACATACGTTCGTACTTATTATAATTAACGTGTAGAACTAATTACGCCGATAGGTGTAACCCCCTATCGGAAGGAGCATGTTTTGTGATTAGGCTAATTAATTTTTTTGATTTGATGGTCTAGATTGAAAGATGCCGGTATATTCTGGTCGTCGCCACTCAATCAACGGATCAAATCTACCCCACTAACTTCCTTGCATATCTAAATCACATGTTTAAACCGTACTTAAATTAATTTTTTACAAATCTTGATTAAAAATTTACTGTGCCATTGATTACTTGCCACCTATCAAGATTAACAATTCAAATGAAACTGAAAGATTAACGCTTGTCCAAGTGTGTGAAACTGTTATGCGAGGTGTTTGAAAGCCCCGCGGATCAGGGTAACGGTGGAGGAGTGGAACGCGTCGTATCGGCTTTTGCATGCATCGCCTTGTCTAGCTTTTGTATACCGAACCAACGGGACAGGGGTTCCAAATCGATCAACTATGGGAAGCTTCAGCGACTCGGTGTCCGAGGAATACAGTCTTCTGTCCACATGGTTTAAAATAATGCTATTCATTTTTATAAAATAAAACCTTTTGCTATTATTACATAGAGGTCGAAGGAAAACTTGTTGTGACAAAGATCCGATCAGAGATTGAAGATTGAAGACTCAATTCGCGGGCCGTTTAAACTCCACAGGTAAGAGAAGGTCAATGAATAATCTGAGCCGATCAGGTTTTGCTTGTTATAGTTTCGATCTAGCTGAGATTTTAAATGTTTATTAGGAACGGAAAAAAAAATAATGCGGAATACAGGACCGACCATATTTTAGAATTTCTGTTAGACTGAACTATGTTAGACTGAACTATGTTATTTTGCTTGTTGCCTATCGGCGTATATCAACCACATTAGTTTTTACTAATGTGGTTGTGCTAGTATATATTGCTTATTATTATTATTATTATTATTATTATTATTATTAGTACCTATTTAGATTATAGCAATTTTATTGTGTTTAAATTAGTTTTCTAAGCTTTTGTAATTTTGAAAATCATATTTTTAAAATTTTTTTAAGTATATTTATATTTTTCTGTTTCTGAGTGTTTTGTAAATCATCATAATTGTAGAAAAATCCCAAAATTTTTATTTTTTCTTTTATGTTAATGGACTATTGATATCAAGGTTATCGTGAACAAATTCTTCATCTTATTCTATAATCCTAAAAAAAACACACAAAATATATATGCGCTGACTTAACTCTTCCCTCAATTGCCTCAAATCTCATAACATGAATTTCTTCCTTCATATAATATATTTCCCCAATTTATCATTCATTTTAAATTCATAAGTTCAAATTAGAATTATACCATCATACACTACAATCATGTAATGAAAAATTCATTTAATTAACATATTTTCTACATGTATCTACTCAAAACCTCTCATTCTTGTCTATGTCCTAATTTCACATTTATTTGGCCATCCTTTCTTTCTCTCGCACTTTACTCTTTTTTATATTTCCCTTAGGATTACAATAGGTATACTTTTGAAACATCATTGAAATTTGTAGCTTCAGTATAGGGAAAAGACTCTCTAGGAGATGTTTTTGAGGAACCACAAAGAAAAATACCCCATACATCCATTTCTAGCAGAGGTTACGAGAGGAGGTTGACGGGCGGAGGGTTTTGCGGATGGTTTCCTATCGGTGCTCATACTGTTAAAACTCGCCCCGGTGCTCTAAAAAAGGAAAGCACCGGTGCGGACAAAATCATTGGCACACTTGACACCGTGCACTCCATACACACTCGCCCGGTGCATCATAATATAATAGAGCACCAGTGCCTCACAACTCGTCCGCGTCGGTGCACTATAAAACACAACGCCAACACCGAGACCACCCGATGCAGTAGACAAAAACCACACCGGTGCATCATAACAAATGCGGCAAAACACAAACTGACCAGTGCATTTGTGGCAAAAAGTAGTGGTGCACCTATAAACAACGCACACTGGTAAAGGGTTAAATTAAAAAAATATTTACGACAAAAAACCCAAATATTTCAGTTTTTATGTGCTCCTGAGCTATCAATTACCAGTGCGCACGATACCATAGAACGCAACGGTGTGCACCGAGCATTCGCACACCAGACAGTGTGTGCAAAGTACAGACACTGTCGGGGCATCCAGTTACTGTAATGCACTAGGGCGTCAATACTCTTCCACGTCGGTGCATCATAAAACACCATGGCAAAACAGAAACGAGCAGGTGCGTTCTTCTCTAAGAGCATTGGTGCGCCAGAAACCACACACATTGGAATAGTGTTATATATATATAAAAATAATTCAGGCAAAAAAATCATTACTTTGCGACTATTACGCACCGATGCATTAACATTACGTCGCCCTGGTGCATCATCAAATTTTCACCCTGAAACTGAAACATCCCAGTGCGCAGTTAGAGAAACGCCCCAGCGTGTTATAAACAACACGCCAAAAAAGATACTGCGTGGTGTGGTTTTATTTAACAGCACCGATGCGCTTATAAAACCCGATGCACTGAAACAGGGTTAGTTAAAAAAAATTTACAGCCTAAAATACTTCATTAGTCAGTTTCCTCAGTGCTTTAGAGTGCTCAAGCCCTGGTGTTATTTCCTTGTTTCTGAGCCGCCCTGACATGGGTGCTCTCATTGCACCCATTGCATGCATTGCTGCTCTGCATTGGCCACCAATCTCCAGCTTGCATTTTGGAAAATAGTGGGAAAATTTTATTTTCCAAAATTTATAGCCAATATGCCTCCTTGATGGTGAAATGTACATGTATTTTTCTAGGTTTTTCTATAATTAAGCATTTTAGCGGATTAGAAATTGAAATAAACTTAAAAATAACCATTAAAAAATAAAAAAATAAAAATTGTCGTGCGGTGTGCTCGAGTTGTTCGGCTCACACCAGATAGTGGTGCTACCTGTAAAATTTATAGGGAGCACCACTACCGGTGCTAACGGTAACCTCACCATTTCCAGGTCAGTGCCAGAAGGCGACACGAACAATTTTAAACTAAAAAAGAAAAATAAAAAAGGTGGTGCGCTCATTTATCCAAGCGCATCATTGACCCCAGAAATCATAGTTCAGTCCATTGACCTCATTTTCCACCCCAGTTTATGTCAGCGCACCGCATTTTGCATTCTGAGAGGGTCAATGGTGCGCCTGGGTAAAAGACTGCACCGTCAACTATGTCATTGTCATGAAGTCAGTGCACTGACACGACTATCTGGTGCGGTCTATTTCATTAGGGGCCTTGAGGACGGTGCACTAAAATATTAGGACACACTGGCACCGGTGTGTGACTATTTTTATGGAGAACCAACTTGTATGTTTGTTTTTTTTTCAAAAAAATTGATATATGTATATTTACAAATATATTTATGTTTTAATAAAAAAAATTATTTAATATGGAAATTATTCAAAGAGAATAGGAGCAATAGCAGCAACAACAAGCAGAACAATATGACATGATCCGCCAATGGGATGCGAGAGAGAGGGAGAGAGATGGATACCCTCGCCCTATTACTGCAGATACCCAGGAGATCCTTATGCAGGTAAGCTTCCTCAAGTTCTATGAGTAGGCGTTTTCCGGCTTAAAGGCCCATAGTGTGCTTTTGAGACATCTTATTGGCAGGTGGAATGCCCATCAATAGGCTTTTCAGGTTGGTCCTGACCAATTGTACACACCCACTAAGGAGGATATTTATTTTATTACAAGACTATCAAGGAGAGGGGTGGATTTTACCTCATTCCTAGACGTGCCAGCTATTTGTGTAGTAGGGAGTGAGTTAGTTTACTCCTAGAGATATATTAGAGCACATGTATTGTCTCCTTCAGAGTTTCAGGTACTTGGAGGTCAGTTACGTATAGGTGCTTTTGGTAGACAAGATATGTAGTGCCTCTCTATTATCATTTCGATCATTTCGCACAACACCAGTGATGCGAAAAGCACTAGTTTCTCTCTTTTATATTACGTTGATTCTTTAGTACAACAGCCACGACTTTTTAGGTGGTTTTCCATTATTTTGCGAAATTTTTGTATCGCCTTAGATAGATGGCGTGATCATGCACAACGGAGGGTTAACTTCCCTTTTGGTTCAAAGTTATTTTGTTTATTTTTTGAGAGGTTTCCAGAGATGAGACCTAGTTTTGTTCGACAGCCTCTTAGACTGATGTTCGAGGCCCGAATGCGCATGTGGGGGAAGATGATGCCCAAGAGGGGAGACACTATGTTTCCAACGAGGATATCACATGATTCAATAGACTTACTAGCCAGTGTTGGTGGGTTACATCCCTTCATTATGGTCCCATGTCCTTATGCTAGACTAGATTGGCAACGGTGTCCCAACATCCATTTCACTCCTGATGAGCCGCCACATGATAGAGGTAATATTATTGTTTTATTTATATTTATTCGAACATGTTCTTTAAATTTTTTTATTAGATTGTGTAATGAAATTGTCTAATTATTGTTGTATACTTGTATATATTTTGCAGACATTGGCTCTTTTGATGGCAATGAGATGTCAGATCCACCACATGATCCAGGTGTTGATCCTGATGATTACGATCAGGAGATGGTTGATACGTCGGAGGATGAGGTCGGTGGTGCGACAAAGAGACATGTTGATCCTACGCCTCATGGTGCACCAGTACCGCCTTTTTCTAGGCGTGGTCGACCTGAGACCATATATTGGATGGAGTTGTGTAGCCAACTCTATGGATTGATTTCAGATACGGGCATCAGGCCCGCTCATTATAGAGAGATACATGGCGATGATAGACTATTACGGATGTGGAGAGGAATGTCGCATGACATGTACGGCCTGATGCGGCATGTCGTAGGAGCTATGACAACTGTTACACAATTGAGGAGGATTTTCTTTAGCTATAGGCATAGTCGAGCTGCAACACGTGATGGACAGTCTGCGAGCAGCGACTCAGATGCATCTCATGATCATTCACCTCGAGGCGCGCATGATGATCAGCATGAGGCTCCACTGGCAGTATCTGGTAGTAGTCATCATGGAGATGAGGCTGGACCATCAGCGATGTCCAGTCAGTAGCCTGTAGCATCCATCATGAGTACCAGTCACGATCATCATGAGCAGGCTGGACCATCGACCGCCGAGGCTGCAGTACTATTGACTGAGCAAGCCTCCACTACTACTGCACCTCATATTGATCATGTTGTACTACCACCAGCAGATCCATCCATTAGTATTAGTGATCATCATGATCATGAGCAGGCTAGTTGACCATCGACTATCGAGGCTGCACCTAGCTTTACTAAGTAGGCTGCATCCAATTGTACTAGTGTTATTGATGTTGTTATACTACCACCAGTGCCTGATCCATGACATTTATATTACAGTAGTATATTTTTAAACTATTCAGTTATATATATATATATATATATATATGGTCCATGTATCTTATGTTCATGTTGCAGTTGTACTTAATTTTCATGTTGATGATCATCATGATGTGGCGCATATTGTTAGTCATGTTAGATATGTTCATTTAATGTTTAGCTTGCAGATAGATGTGTATATGTGATAGGCGCATGAGTTATTTGACATTATATTGAGATGTATATTTTATGTTTGTGTTGTGATGATGTTAATATTTAATGTTAATTTGATTTTAATTGAATGTGTTTATTAGTCGAATATGATGTTTGTACGATGGTTATCATGATCGTGATGATGTTTATTAACTAATTTAATATTATTAAATGACCATGATATTTATTAAATATTATGTCATGAATGTAATTGTAATTTAATTTTTAATTCTATGAAAAATTGTAAAATTGTATTTGTATTTGTACTAATTGTAATTTCAAGTGTAATTGTATGTAAAATATTTATTAATGTAAAATTTTAAGTGTAATTGTAATATTTAATTTATTCTAAAAATGATTGTAATTTTATATATGAAAAATTGTAAAATTGTAATTATAATTCTAATTGTATGTAAATTTCACAAATTGTAATTGTATTTGTAATTGTAATTAATTGTAATTGTAATTGTAAATGTAATTCTATGTACAATTGTAAATGTAATTGTATTTGTAAATATAATTGTTATTGAATTCTCTCTAAAATAATTGTAAAATTGTAATTGTAATTGTAAATGTAATTATATGTAAAATTCTAAATGTAATTGTATGTAAAATTAAAATTGTAATTCTAATTCTAATCTTAATTCATGTATATGAAATTAATGTAAAATTGTAATTGTAATTTTAATTCTAATTGTAATTGTAATTTTAATTAATGTAATTGTATGTAAAATTTTAATTTCTAAAATTTTAATTCTATTAATGTGAAAATTTTAATTGTATTAATGTGAAATGATTTTATTAAAATATTTAAATTTTTAAATTTGCAAATAAATGTAAAATAAAAAATCTAGAATAATATGAATTTTTGTAACGTAAAGTTTAGAAAATAATGAAAATAAATTCATGTACTTTATAATTATCATTATTTTATTATGATCTTACATATATAAAGTTTAGAAAATAATGAAAATAAATTCATGTACTTTATAATTATCATTATATTATTATGATCTTACATACAAGAAAAAAAACTTTGAAAGTTTTGGTGTGCTTATCATCATAACAGGCCTCGACCCGTCGTATTAATACAACGCACCGGTGCGTCACATTTCCACGCACTAGAAACGAATAAACGCAAACAAAAAAATGCAACTCTATTTTTTTTAAGTTAAAAAAAGGTAGCAATTTGAAAAATAGGTGGAAAAATATTTTCGAAAATCTAATTTGATAAAATAATTCTTTAAATACTAAACACTTTTCATTATTTCACTATTTTTGCTAAAATTTTCAGTTAGATTTTTGCAGGAGACAGACCTAGAGCAAGAGAACATGAGGGCACTGTGGATGACGAAATTTGTTCGAACATAAGTATTTAGACAATCAGAAACCAAAACTCTGGTGAGTCAAACCCTTTATCATAGAATTTCAAACCATTTTGTGATTAAATTTTATTCTTTTTTATATTTTTTTCTGCAGTTTTTTGTTTTTTCCTGCAGTTTAATCCCTTTTTACCCTGAACCCTTCATTTTTTTGTTTCTTCCCTTTCTTATCCCTGTTTTTGTGATTTATGAATTAGGTTTTTTCATTTTAGATTGATGTCCAACCCATGGGACGACTTGCATAGTCGGATCCCAATCCATTCGGCCATTGCGTGATTTTTTTTTTAAATGGATTTTTCTTTATCGATGCGCCCTGCGTATGCCACCGCACTGGTGCTCTATATTATTAAAGCGCACCGCACAAGTTCTTTTTTGTAAAAAATTGAAAACATTTTTTTAAATCCGTGCACCAAATATGAAATAGGGCACTGGTGCTTTCTTTAACTAGGAAAGAACCGTACGGTGTATTACATCATTTTTGTGATGCATTTATAATACCCCATGCACCGTTCGGTCTATTACACTATTTTTGCGGTGCGTTATAATACCGAATGCACCATACGATTTATTATATTTTTTTGCAACGCGTTGTTAATAGATCCATGCACCAACGACGGTGCGAATTTCATGAAAGGCGCACCGGTGTCTTCAGATTTATTTTCTACCTAAAAATTTGAGAATTTATTTATAAATATATTAATGAATGATATGCTACAGGTTTTAGATTCATAAAGAAATGAATGACAAGATATCAAGTAACAAAAATACTATTAACACATGAAGAAAAGAAAAAAAGGAAAGTTCTTTGTAAATTCTTTATAAAAAAAATTATTTTTGAACTATATGTAACTTTAAATAGTATGTATTTTTTACTGTGTATCATGAAGAGCCAAAAAATGACAAAGCTTGATATGATTATTTCTGATCTATGGCCAGAAGAGCGTAAAAGTTTGATGGAAAATTTGCAAAAAGATGAATCAGGTGAATGAAACAATACTATCAATCCAATATGAGTTTATTTTTTTAATTATCATTAATAATATACTTAAAATTATTAGATAACATGTGTCAAACAATCTACTAATTCACATCTATTTAATGTTCTATAGGGACCAACAACTCAGAAAAGGAATGTTTTTCGAAGAAAAGAAAAAAATAGAACATGCAAATGAAAATGAATTGCTCCTTGGCTCATCTGGAGTGCTACTGGAAGGTAACGAAAGGGGGAAAAAAAATTACAAAAGTTTGAGGGATCTAGTGAAATGAATACAACAATGTTCTTCAAATGTAATATGTAATCATTGAATTTTTTGACCATTAGGTACAATAAATAAACAATTTAGCATTAAATATTAATTTTCAAGAATTTTCTTGTAGAAAAGAAAAGAAAATGGAACCCATTTAGCACATAAAACAAGACGAAAAGGAAGAAAATGGTTGATCTCTAAGTTTGTGAGTAATTGTTACTTCCTTATAACAACTTAACCAGATTTCATTTTTGTGTTTTTTAAGATGTTTTACAAAAATCATCATTGAATGTCTTCAAAGAGATGCTAACATAAAAAGAAGAACCATCAGATGAACTGATTTAAATCGGGTTAAATATTGGTTGTGAGTATATGCTGGCATATCAGAATTTAATTGTGGAATTTGTAAGAATCTATCGATCTTGTTTAACTTAGCTCCATATATAATTAATAGAACAAAAACATATTTTATATTAAATATATGATTTTTTATGGGGTATAAAATTTGCAGGAAATAAAGTATAGAACTACGCCAATAGATGAAATTTTGAAATATGGCATGGTACATGGTTTTGAAAGAATGTGTATAGTTTATGGGTCAATTTTTGCTATGGTACGTCATTTTTCTTTTCGATTTACATTGATGTATATTATTTAATATTGTAGTTTTCATTATTCTCAACAATGTATATACACTCATTTCAGTTTATTTTTTGTGTTTGTAGAGGGAAAGTGAAGAAGAAGAAAACAATCAACACCGTGAACACAACATTCCTAAAAATAACCCATTTCATGGAAGTAGCTCTAGCAGTGACAGTATTTCAAGCGAAGAATGATGATCACTATGTAATTTGGATATCAAATCAAGGAATTTTATTTTTTGAAATATGTCTGTGAAATCAGACATTCTGTTTAATGTAATGGACATAGTGTCCCAATTGATAGACAAAGGGTTACAAATAATTGTCCCATTTTGTATGATAAAGACTCTCTTATATATATATATATATATGTATTCATAAAATATGTTTTAATTTATTCTATTTCATTCTATTTAATGTAATGGACATAGTGTCCCAATTGATAGACAAAGGGTTACAAATAATTGTCCCATTTTGTATGATAAAGACTCTCTTATCTATATATATATATATATATATATATATATATATATATATATATATATATATATGTATTCATAAAATATGTTTTAATTTATTCTATTTCATTCTCCATTGTCACTATTGTGTTCTCCATTGTCGTTCTCAAATGCACTAATAAAAACTTAATTCATATGAATATTGTTATAAGATTATATATATGTGTCGACTTTTGATGAATACTGAATTTAAAACAATCACTATAATTGGAGTGTCAGAGGTGGATGTTTCTTAAAAAAAAACAAAATGAAAACCGGTGCGTTTATGTATCTATACGCATCGGTGCGTTTATGATTCTATGGGGACCACACTAATACCGATTCTAGTTATAAATATCGGTGCATTTTTGTGATATTGCACACTTGGGAATTTATGTATCTATAAGCACCAGTGCATTTTTATATGCCATGTGCACCGCACGAATACTGATACCAATTATAAATCTTGGTTCCTTTCCGTGATAAATAGCACCGGTGCCTCATAAAGATACACGCACCAGTGAACTTATACGACCTATGGACACCGCTCAAATCCCAACACCAATTAGAATGGCCTCATGCATTGTATCACCAACACCAGGCCCGGTGCATTCTCCTTCAACCGCCTCGGTGTGTTGTCTACTGATACGCACCGGTGCATTAAAACTTCATAAGAGAACCAATGAAAAAACATCTGTAATAACCTCTCGCTGCCCATTTTTTTTTGTTGTGTTTAATTTTCGTTAAAAGCTTCCCCAAAACCTCTGTTACCATAAATAGATGTGGTAGCATATGTTTTTTTGACAATTTTAGAAAATTTTATAAAAATAAAAACCTCCTTTATAACCTCTGCTAGAGGGTCTTTTCCTTGTAGTGCTTGTAAAATCACTTCATAAATCACCCTTAATTCACTCCATAAATCAGACTTCCTAACAAATAAAGTCACTCAAGCTATCCTAGATTCATTCCATAAATTACCCTTAAATCGATCATGTTTTTTATGGTAATTAATGAAACTAACATTATTTACAAAAATATATTAGAATTATTTCTCCATGTTCAAACTACCTTTTTTATCTTTGTATTCCAAGGGTTTGATGGCTTATAATATGTTGTACTCTTGGATCAAAATGCCAAGGTACAAAAATTTCATTACCTTCTAGTTATGTGTCATTAAGTTTGTAATCCTCCAAGTTTTAAAACTTTTTTATATTTTTCCATTCATGAGTGCATGTTATCGTCCTATTGTTGATGTTTGATTTACCTTTTTAGGCTTCCAAATTTTATTTTGGTCTTATGCACTTTCCTTCTAATGCAATACTTCTTAATCAGTTTTACTTTGATGCTAGTTGTCCTTCTACTGTAGTTGTACCTTCTCCTAGACATTCTCTTGATCAACATCCATAAGTTGTCAACTTCTTCATACAACTTCATTCTTGCCTGGTGATATTCACTTTAATCTCCTACATGTTGATGCACATCTTCCTTTTTGATAACAGTTTCATGACTCTCATGAAATTTTTGTTTACACACATGCTTCATGATTTGTGGCTCATGCATTGTAGCTTCCACCTCATTACTGTCTCATTAGCCAATTTGTTTTCCTTCCAACTTTAGTTTTACAAATTGAATATGCACTTTTTTTTTACTAATCTCCACTTAAGGAGCTTCAAATATTTATAAAAATTATTATAATTACCTTGAATGGAATTTCTAAACTCATCACCCATGTCCTTTGCTAACCATTCCTCTAAGAGTTTTCCTTCTTCCTCAAATTATGAATATCCTTCTTCTAGAAAAATACCTTCATCATTCCTTACAATCATTGGATTCATATATGTTCTTCATTAGTTTCCTCCTTTTGGTTATCTTCTTGAGAAAATTTTGTCGTATGAGACTTTATTGTCTCATCTTCCTTCATAGGTGTCTCATAATGTATTTCTTCATTGCTTTATAAGGACACCTTCTTCATCACTTGGAATATAATTTATATTATGAATTTACTATATCTTTTGGATATATTTATATGGATTTCCATATTTGTCAAAACCTATAACCATAAGAAATTTTTCATATTTAAAATCATAAGCATGTGTGGCCTCAATTTATGTTTTAGACATAAAATTATCATGTTGTTTTAAAATTCCATAATATTTCATGATACTTGTAGTAAGTATATATTTCTCTTCATCATCATATCCAAGGATGTCTCATCGGTCCACTATCACTCTGGTTTGAGAATTTTATCGACAATTCCATTAATGGGAATTTCCTTGATATTTCCATGATGAGGCAATTATTGATCATTTATACTTAAATAGGTTGCATTCACAAATAATTGATTAGTTTTAAAATCATGAGATCCTTTAATCTCACCTACTATTTCATCCTCATTCTCACCAAGGATAGGTCCTTGTTATAGTTAGAATAAGTGAACTTCTTCTTCATTTAGATACACTCTCCTTTTGCTAAAATCCTTTTACATTTTCATTCTTACATTAAGTGATTGGAATATGCCTCTATTTCACCTCTAACCAATCCATTTTACTTGGCCTTGTATAGTCCATCCATATCTATGTTCTTCTACATTTTTTAGTAATTCTCTCACCACTTCAGGCTATATTTTCATAGGAGCTATGTCTCTGTCAAGTTTTTTATGACTTGATTCCATATGGTTTCCATAAGAGCATTTCTTATGACCATCAAAAATCATTATCCTCTTTCATCTATAAGATTCGTCTCACACATTGTGAGTCGAAGTAATTCCTTTCTAACCATTTGACTACCAAAAGTGGAAATCAAATGCCTTACTAAGGTCCTCCATGGCCTAGTGTTTGTTGATATTTATTATAATCCCTTACTCTGGATCTCTCTTTGGATCACACCTTACATTCTTAACTACGTCATTTACCAATATCACCTCTTTTAAAAACTTGACTTGTCCTCCTTTCCAACCATCAACTAGAGCAATTTCTTTGCAACAATATTGAAGAAATTTTTTTGTTCTTGGTTGCCATCTTCTTTCTATCATCATCTATACCCCTCGTACTTGAAATCAGCTATTTACTTCACAAATTAACTAAAACATAAAGCCCATTTACCTCTTATCCAAACCTCATTTGAACATTTACCACTATCATAGTCTTCTAATTCTCTCTTGGCTCTATTGTCATAGTCATTCAATATTATTCGTTATCTTCAAAACTTTCTTCTTTCATATTTTCTTATTAAGCTCAATATTTTCTACTTTCATTGAAGTACTATATTTCCTTCTAAGGAAGGTCAATGTTCTTTCTCCATGGAACTTCAATTGATGCAATTATCTATAAAAATTATAAATCAACACTTTAAATCAATTATATTCGTCATAATATTGATGCCAAAAAATCTAAAGTGTGTAACTTTGCTCTAGTTTCCTTTCTTAAAGAGAACACACTTGATTTAATCCAAATTTTTCATATGTATTTCAGTTTTATAGTTCTAGGATGTTAGTGAACTACATAAATGAAGGTGCCCATACACCTTTCATGACTTCTTGATCTCATTTGTTGATCCTTTAATAAAACAAAAAATATATCAAATTATTTAGTTATTGATAGGTATTTCAATATCACTTTATGACTAACGCTTAACTACATAATTCCAATTCAATGCAAATCATATTCCTTCAAGTAAGTTGTGCTTTTAGGCTCAATTTTCATCACTCTTCAGATTCTGAGAGTAATTTCCATGAAGCTATGTTTGTACTCTACCTTTGTAACACTATAATTGTGTTACTTATAATGTCCTAAGTGTAAAGTACATTTACATATAAATTGTGTATGATTTTACCTATTAGTGAAAATTTTGGTCTCTGATCCAACAAATATTCACATAGAAGATTGATTCAGACCAAGAAGTAGCAATTATGTTTCATCAAGAGGATATTCAAAACCTTTCTACAAGAACAAAAATTTTGTAATTGATTGGTACTAGAGAACTCCCATTTATCAAAATTTATGCATTCTCTCCCCATTCTAGGAATGTCATATGGATTACTCAACAATTTCTCACACATTCATTAATTTTCCATTCATATTCAACAAATTTATAATGGATTCCATACTCAATACATAGATAGAGACCTTCATAAACCAAATCCTTATAAAATGCTTAATTTAATACACATAGTCTACTGAGAAACATTTATTTCTCTATAAGGATTAATTTAACATTCATTCAACCATATATTATTTCCTCGTACTTACTCTTTTTTTCATTTCCCATACACTTACAATAGATATAATTTATAAACATCACATATTTTTCTATCTCATAAATTTAATCCATAAATGACTCATAGATCACTCCATAATTAGGATTTTATAACTCCTAAAATCACTCAAAATATCCCTAGAATCATTCCATAAATTATCATTAAATATCTCATGATTTATATGATAGTTACAGAAACAAAAATTATTTACAACAAGGAATTATAACTCTTTCTCCATGTCAAAACCCCCTTTTGAAAATTTTTCCTTTAAAGAATTGATGGTTTAGAAGCTCTAATGTTCCTTCAGCCATTCCATGGGTGAGTGTTTTAATTCTCACATGGATACTATTATGCCTACTGGTGATCTGCTTAGGCATTTTACCTGGACGATGGTGGGGAACATCCAATGTTGTGGCGAGTTGTCTAAATCAACTCTATATGTAACTTTGAAAAACAAATGATGTAGAGAAGAGATTTATGTATCGAAGAAATAACGAGTTCCTTACTCCACACACTCATTCGCTAGCTCCTACCTCCTCTTCCACACATTTTTTATTTGGCACATATCCCCATTCCATACACTTGTTCTTCCACATAGATATAAATTTCACTGGTTTGGTTGAGTTGTTAATTAAGAATAAAAGAGGCATGCCAGCTATCGAAAAAATCTATTAGTTTAAGAATTCACTACCACACAGAAAAATCACCTCTTTACCAACTCACATATGCTTCAAATGAGAGTCTTCCATGAATTCATCGAATATCCATGGTGTGTTACACCCATTTCCCATTTTCGTTCAACTAGAGTGAGGGATTTCAAATTAGGGATTGGTCTACCTTTTGGAAACAAGCTACAATTATATATTATATGACATTAATGGATAGATGAATCAAATATCAAGTGGCATTGGATGAGATGGGAGTGGCTAAGAATTTTCAATCCATGAAACCAAGATGAGAAGGAATATTGAGCGTCATCAATCCTTTCACAAAAGGACTACAAGTTTTGCTTGATGCAAATATCACCCCACATATTAATGGATTATATTACTTATTAATGGACTACAAGGTGAAAGCATTGGCATAATGTTCTTGTAAAATTAATTTTGTTGATATTGCACTAGTCCATGCAATATATCTTTTCTGCCTACATCTTATATTATTCATTGTTAATTACTTTATTACACTTTCCTCCTTGGACATTGCCATGAAGGAACATGATTGATATGAATAGAACCTATTTTATTTACAACTTTATTTAGTTTATTTTTTCTAGTACTGAATAACTAGTTATCTCCATCAAATATGGATGTGTGGAAGTGCACGAAGTTCACACTCCTACATTTTATAACAAAAAATTCACCATTAATATATCAAAATTTTAACATATCATCAAATAAATTTCCAACTGCGAGGGGTAATTTTGGTGGCACTTAATGTGTTGAGATTCAACAAGATGATGATCCTAATGAAAATTAAGCACCTACACTAGGTGGGGCCCACAGGCTATTTTTAGGTGTATGTATATTTTTAGAGTGGAAGTCTATTTATAGATGTTCAACACATTATATTTATATATTATGTTCTATTTTTATAAGTATGTGCAAATTCTATTTATAGATCGCACGTTTATTTATAGATGCATGTCAACTATTATTATCCCTTAATAATAGATGGACAACAAATATTAATCTATTCTAATGGAGCACTTCAAATCAGTTAACTGAAGTGTCAAACTTTTTAGTTAAAAGAATTTTGAGTTAAAAGGTTGGTTTGTGGCACATGCAAGTGGACTTAGTTGTAACCGAGTGATTCTAAGTTGTAACAAAGTTGGATGTGTAGTTATGTGAGTTGTAAATTAGTTTAACTAAGTTAAGTGAGTTAAAGTCAGTTGTGCTAGTTGTAAATGAAGATACAGTAGTGAGAGAGCAGTAAATTAAATATTAAATTAATTCACATAGAGTGATCTCACATGCAACTAAATATTTACTACTATTAACTACATGCATGTCAAATCTAGTGGAGACCCAGTTGAGAGGTAGGTGAAAGGGACAGTTCACTATCAATTGTGCTATATTGGATTACACTCTTGCAATAAAAACACACATTGGATATGCTCACGAGGATTTTGGAGTAAAGGAGGGCATGATTGCATCAAATTGGTCTTCGTAGTCAGCTTGGATTGCGTTGTGGAGGCAGGCTGTTGTGAGGCAGAACATTGGCTAAGGCATTTGCCAAATTTCTGCATGACAATGTGAGACGATTGTATATTATAATAAGAGCTATTGGAGTAGATTCTTTTATGAGATTGTTTCATGATCCATGATATATACATAATATATGATAGTGTGGTTTTTAGCTTTAATCTTTCCCGGTAAACATCTTTGTTATATGTGAATGATCTTTCTTCATGTGTTTGAAATTGGCGATGGTGTTTTAAATTTCCGCAAGAGTTTTTGTAGAAGTGATTCTGTATTTAATAGTGGAATATAATTTTTAGATCAGGAGAATCCAAGAAATACATAATTGTTTTATAATTTCTACATGGTATCAGAGCACAGAAAATTGCAATTTTGAAGCAGGAGTTGAATTTGTCGGTGGAAACAATTTGAATTTGCTGCAAGAATTTCTTGGTGCGACAGTTGAGTAAACATCAAAATGGATTTCAATGGGTTGCAACTAGAGTATGAACTTGAGGACAGCTCGAACTAAATTTTCTGGGATGATAGGATAGAGGTGGTTCTTGAAGATAATGGCTTGAAGGAATTCATCGACATTGATGTTCCTAAGCCCACTCCGATGGATGCTGCATTACTTGACGGATGTGATCAATTTTAAATACAAAATACGGTGATAAATGGATACATGGTGATCAATTCGCTACATGTTTTAATTATTTTTGAAGTGTATGCGCTGGTACTTGTGTGAAAATTGATTAAAAATCTAGCTCTACTAAACTCTCAATCCTATCATTCCTCTTTTTTACTCCTATGATTAAAGATTTAGTAATGGATCAAATGATTCTGCTTGTAAAAATCAGCTTTCCTAAAGATGTCGTTACTATTTCTTTCAAGTTATGTTAAAATATTATGGTTATCATTCCTTTTTCATACCCTCTTCAAGTTTAGGTTAAATTATTTGTTCATTTTCAATAGAATTTTACGTAAATTAAATGTTTTTTTAATGAAAAAGTAACAAGATAATTTTGGTTTGATTGACTTAGGTCACGTATGTTGAGGGTTGTTGTTGAGGATGATGATTTATTTTAGATACAAGCTCTAATAAATGGGTATTTTACATTTTAAACATTAGTGAGTTTTACAATTTGATAGCGAGCTATAAAAGAAAAATAATAATGAGATTATCTAAAATAGAGAATATACTCAGAATTTTTGTAATCCTATAAGTGAAATAATATCCCAGGCTGCATTACATTATTTCCATGCCTTCCCTGGAAATTTAAGCATGAAATAAAAAACATAGAAATCAACCTAGCAAGAACTTCAACATTTTCGCGTTATCTAATAAAGCAATATTTATTTTCCAAACAATGAGTGAGCCTGATTTCTTTTCCTTTCATTCGAAACGGAATTTTAAAGTATTTTGTTAATTTAGATTAAAATCGAAGATTGTGTGTGGGACAAATGAAGAGATCATGAGGTAGTGGTAAGTTCATGATAGTACAAGGTTTGTCAAGTGTGGTGTAATTATTAAAAAAAAATAAGTGAGTCAGCCAATATGCTAGTTTTTTATTGCATTTATGAGTAATGAAATTGGATTTACTTTTAGTTTATAGAGTATTTTCATGACTTAGATTAAAATTTAGGGTTATGTATTTATGGAAAAGAAAATATAAAAAATAAAATTAACTAAAGAGAAATTATTATGAGGTTTAATATATAACATTACGCTCTCAAGGCTCTACAAAATTGCTTTTAAAGACTTGTCAACTTTCTCTCACCTCCTCTCTATTTAAATATTATAATTCACAAGTCTTTCATGTCCATGATTATCAAACATTATTTTTTCTATTTAGTTATTTGAATTCAAAATTTTTTTTTATAACTGTACATTTTATTTTTAATTAATTTCCTCACAATTAATCATTTAACCTAAAATATACTTAAAATACATTATTCCTTGAAATAATTATTATTTTAGATTTTTATTTAATTATCACTAATGATTAGGAGGATGGTAGGGATCTAATCTTCATGGAAATTTCTACAATATTTTTAGTAGTAGAGTCACTTATCAAAAGTTTAGATTTATCTCAAAAGTGGTTATGTGATCGTTGTGCTTTTAAATAAATTGATCAGTTAAAAAAAATTGTCATATGAACATGAATTATGGTTTTAAGGGAATGTGGTATTAGTAAGAGCCTCTTTACAAGTAAATAATCTAATTGATAAAATTAAGGCTAATCTCTATGATTAAAAATATTGTTACATGTTTTTAAATGTGTATATGTTTAACTCATACATTAATTCTTTTTATAATTAATAATAATAATAATTCCAGATTGTAAACGTCTTTGATCCATAACTGTTTAAATAATTCTTCCAAAAAAATAACAATATCATTAGGAGATGAACTACACTCAGTAGTTCAAAATGTGTTGGCCGTCCTAATGATATTGTGATTTTTCAGGGAAGAATTAGTTAAATAAAAATTATTATTAAAAATAAAATTTTAATTTTATTATCTAATTTTTGCTTATTTTTTAAATTTTGGGAATGTGAGATGTATCATGTAGATGTTTTGGATGTCTATGAACATTTACCAACCATTTAATTTATATGAATATGAACTAATTATTACTATTCATTAGAAATTAGAAATTAGAAAATTTTCCAAACCATTATCTTTTGAATCTCTTATGATTAAAGTTCTTTTTTAGAAGCATTTTTCATTTACTAAAAATCCCAATTTGCAATCAATTATTTATTTGTGTCATTGTGACAGCCTCATTAAGAAGTAACTAGCATTAACTAGTTAAAGACAATTTGATTATTTTTATTTCCTGACAAGAAAGACGTTATTATTATGGTTTATGAGACAAAAATTACTATTTTATTTTTGGTTATTAAATTAATAGGAGGAACCAATGAATGAAAAGAAAATATTCTAAGTTGTTGGTAAAAATTTCTCAGAATAGGTGGTGGTTGGGGGATAGTTGGAAAAATAGTTACCCTCTCCTCTAAGGATAAATTTGGAATCCAGGAGAGGAGAGGGGGTTCTGTGAGCTTTGGTAAGAAGGGGAAATTATTTTCTAGAGCTAGGAGGACCAGTTGAAAGTAGCTTTCTATAACCCTTGTAAACCAAAATATATGTCTGTGACTGGATTAGCCTTCCAGAGGTCACGACAGAGGAATTCCACTGTTAACCCGTGGAGCCGACCGAAATTCTAGAGCTAGGGGACAAGAGGAGGACGTCATAGCCTCCCTTAATGGTTGGGAGGACCACAGTTTGAAGAAATAATTTTTGTTCCAGATAAGTATGCAGAACTTGTGTATAAATGAGTTACAGGTTTAAATGGAGGCTTAGGTTGTTTAAGGTTGACTAGATAAATATATTTTTTCTGAAGGGTGTGATTATCGAAGTTTTGTTAAGGGACTGGTATGAATCATTTTAACATAAGTATTTATTATTGTTCATTAGTGGAGTTAGTACCTTGAGTAGAGGAAGGGAAGATCTTTTTATTATAATTCTTTTTTTTTACTAAATTATAAGGTACAAGGTAAGATTGCAAATATTCTGTTCTTAAATAAATAAATAAATATATATATATATATATATATATATATATATTATTTAAGTTTATATAGGAACTTATAGCATCTTTTGAACAGAATCATGATCACATTGTTCGAACAAGTTACTGAAAATACCCAGTAGGAAAACAAATAATGGAGCGACAAGTATAAATGGAAAGGAATGCATGCATTAATAATTATTAGCATTATATTCTCTGTAAGCCACTCCTGGAGTAAAAAATCGAAAGGAAGGCTAGAGCTTGAGGTGCTGGGATTGGGCCGAAACCCTATTCGGACCCTTGCTTCTAAAAAAAATGAATATACTATACACAATATTTTAACGGTGGACCGGTCTCCACAAGTAAAAGCTAAGTCAAATAATGAGTAAGCAGTAGGATTGACTATATGTAAGTACACCATGATACGCTGCTCTAATACATGATAGAAAAAAAAAATCCGTTAACAATAAATCTAGAAACCCTCTTTGCAAAACTTGCATACAGAAGAAAGATTCTAAGCACAGAATAATGTTTTGCAAAAACAGAGAAATTCCCTACTCATAATCACCCTGATATATTTCAGAATTTTTCTCTTGAGACATAGTAGTAAACGCTAAGCTTATACATTCATAATCCTTGCCAAGATTGATAGTGTGTAGTAGAGAATTTAGTTTTCAATAAACATACAGTCCAAATATATAGATAGCAGGGCAGATTTTAAGCTAAAACTCGTAATAAATCTCCTTAGAGATGGAACCATACAAAAAGATAAAAGGCAAAATCGACACTATGCTTTTAGGGTATCATATAAAAAAAAATAAAGGCCGAACAAACATTTGGGCCTCAGCCGTATAAATAAAACTGGTTCCACTGTAATTGCTTATAAAGCACTGCGAGTATTAACAGTAATTTACATAAGCTTTTGTATAAAAACTGTGTTACATTACAAGAAAATTTACATATTGCAAGTTATAAACCGTAACCCAGGTAGTAAGAAAAAACCCAGCTTCTTTCCTGAAAAATCCCTTGACGAAATGGCTACAAAATTCTCATTTACAACACAGGGTACCTGTGGAAGGGAGAAGCAATATCAAGCGTGGCTAGAGTTTGAGCAGTGAAAGGCTGAAGGGAGGGTTTGGGTGATGACCCACTAACGTGCAAAGAAAGAAAAGCAAGCCCTGTTAGAAAATGACGAAACTAAAAAGACAGATTAACGTTATGCGACAGGGACAAATCTCCTTAGAAAAGAAGGGGGGTGAACAAAAAACCCTACCAGGCAGCGCCTGAAGGTCTTACCTGAACGGTTTACATCTCGTGAGACCTGGAAAGTTCAAAATAAATTAGCTACTGGGAGTGAAATATGCCTAGAACTGGAAATATTAATTTTACAACCAGGGGACAGACAAAGACCCGAACAAAAGTGAACCAAAAGGCAAGTAAATTTCTCCATGAATTGCCAAGGTTGTCGAAGGGCTTAATCCCAACAACAGGAAATAATCCAAGGCTCGTTATAAAACAATAACTATGTGTGAATACTAGGACGCTGAGAAAACAAGAAGAATTTGGCTCACAACGTCTGTAACCAAGCCGAGGTAGAAAAGGGAGATACCGGGTGAATGGAGCTTACCTCTTTAAGATCGAGATCATGGCAGAGAAAAAATCCAAGAGCAGCATCCTGCTAGTGTGCCATGGGGAGAGCTACAGCAGCAACACAAGTGAACTGGCTGAAGACTCCAGACTGATTTTCCCTCGAAATTTCTGTGGGAATCGAGGAATAAATATAGTTGTCCCGGTGCTAAATGCTATGTACCGCCACACCACATGGCATGGCATATTTGCCTCGACAAAATGGATTTTCGTGCCAAGTGGCATGGCTATAATCAAGATGCAATCTTTATATTTAAGTTAAAACATGAATAAAATATCATCATTAAATGTACACTGGAGATAGAATAGATAGACTCGAGCGTTAGAATTAGCACTCCAGGGTGGTACTTCAAAAATAATTGCTGACAAATTATGTTTCTATGTATTGATCATAAAGACAAATAAAGTGCGGACTTGAGAGCCATAGCTGAACATAGATTTTGTTGTTAACCACAAGTTAATCCATATTAATGATGTCAATGTAGCAATTCAGGTTCATTGTATATTTATTTGTAAAGTACATAGATCCATAATCAACTTGTGTGATGATAGTAAATCTGGTGTATGACTGTAATAAGCTTATGGAGATTTTCTTTTTTATGAGCGTAATTTTTTTTCGTTAGTGAATGTGACAAGTGGTATCAGAGCCAAGATGCTACATTGGAACTCTAAGGGTATTTTAATAGTCAAGCTAGGTATGTCGTTAGTGCACTGAGAGAAAGCGCGTGAAATGAGGGAAGTTACAGCATCTCAGTCACAACACGAGGAAACTCAAACTCCAACATTTATGAATCCAGAAATGTGGGATCAATTAACTGTGGAACAACACCAAAAGATGAGTTGACTGCTTGAAGAAAAACAACATCAAAATGCATTTTTACTAAATACAGTACAACAACTACAAGAATAAATGATAAAGGTTCAGAAGGATAATGAGAGGTTGTTACAAGATCAAGAAAAAATTCTGAAAAGTTTGTCTGATAAATAAAATCAGGAGATGGGACACCCCAGTGCTGAAAGAGAATTATCAATGGAACAGGAAGAGCAGCAAACTAGGAACAACACTGCTGGCAGGACTGAGAGGATTCCCTCCTAGAAGAGAAAAAGTAGGAATTATAATGAGGCAGAGTCAGGAAATTTCTTCGACCAACAAGATCTCAAAAGGCAGAAGGTGGAACTGCAGGGGGAATTTCGTAAAATTAAGCCACCAACGTTTGATGGTGAAGCAGAAGAGGTAGCCAAAGCCTAGATAATCAATATAAATAAGTATTTCCAGGTTTATGAATATAGTAGCAATATGAAGGCCAGATTGGCTATATACCAGTTGCGAGAGAAAGCCACTCTGTGGTGGGAAGAGGTGAAGAATGTTCGCAGCATTGATGAATGAGATATTACATGAAAACTGTTTCAGCAGTACTTTAAGGAAAAGTATTTGACAGAAATATTTTATGATGAGAAATCCAAGGAATTCCATGATCTTCGGTTGGGACAAATGACAATGGATGATTATGTCAAAAAATTTACTTCCCTGTTACGTTATGTACCTTCTCTCCGAGAAGAAAAATCCAAGTTGTAGAGGTTTTTGAGTAGTTTACCTGCTCACATGAGAGAAAGGATAGAATTTGTTAACCCCCAGACTATGGATGAAGCTATCCATAAAGCACAAATGTGCTGTCATCAGAACAAGGCCAAGGGTGAAGGTGGAAAAAGCTTGCAGGCAAAGAAAAATCAGAAAAATCGCTCTACTTCTAAAAGCGGTAAAATCAACAACTTTAAACGCTCAGTACAGAACTTTGTAAGAAAGCAGTTTGGTAAAAATCATAAAAGAACAAAGTGGCCAGTGGAGGAAAAACCCACAGAAGCATCAATCAAACCAAATCAGGGGCATAATTCTAAACCACCCCTGCAGTGCTGGGGCTGTGGAGAAGCGCATTACTATAAAAATTGTCTCCAAAGGAATAAGAGTGAAGCTGTAGAAAATTTGTAGGAGGCATCTACGGTAGGGGACATGGCGCATAACATACCTCACATCAATGTAGCCTTGGAGGATCGGCAGGCCGATTTTTAGCCCACAATGATCAAGCTAGAAGTTACTTTACTAAATAAACTTGTTTCGATTTTGGTAGATCCTGGAGAAAGTTTGAGTTATGTAACTCCCAAGTTAGTGGAATTGTGTAAATTAAAGGAACAAAAATTTAAGAATTCTTGGATAGTATAGCTAGCTACCGGGGCAAAACGAAAGGTAACGACCAAAGTTCCTAACTGTGTGCTGGAAGTGGCTGAACAACAACTACAGGTGGATCTAAATGTCTTACCACTAGGATCTTATGATGTATTATTGAGTATGGAATGGTTGGAAAATCACTGGACCCTAGTAGATTGTAAAGAAAATATTATCTACTTCAGAATGCAAGATGGCACTCAAAAAGAAATTCAAGGAATTAAAAATCCTGTACAATTACGACCAATAACAACATCCCAGATGGGTAAGTGTATCAGAAAGGGATGTCAATTGTATGAAATACAGGTAGGATATGCTGACTCCAAGGAAAAGGCTTCAATAATGGAATATATTCTTGTAGTAAAGGAATTTCTGGATGTATTTCCATAAAAAATTCTTGGTTTACCACCCAAGAGGGATATTGACCTTACTATTGAATTGCTGCCAGGAGCCTCTCTGGTGTCAAGAGCCCCTTATAGAATGAGTGTGCTAGAATTAACAGCTGAAGATACAGTTACAAGAGCTACTAAACAAGGGCTATGTCCACCCACGTGTGTCTCCTTGGGGAGCACCAATCCTTTTTGTTAAGAAAAAAAGATGGAACCTTACACATGTGTATGGACTATAGGCAGCTTAATAAGCTGACTGTTAAGAACAAATACCCTTTACCCAGAATTGATGATTTATTTGATCAAGCGAGAGGGGCTAAGTTGTTATCTAATATAGACTTAAGATTTGGATATCATCAGATTCAAATTAAGGATGAGGATATTTGCAAAACAACATTCCACACTCAATATGGACATTATGAATTCGTGGTGCTTCCCTTTGGATTATCAAATGCACCAACAACCTTTATGAGGCTGATGAATGATATTTTTCATCATCTTTTGGATAATTTTGTACTTATTTTGATAGATGACATACTGATATAGTCAAAGAGTGAGGAGGAGCATAGAGAAAATTTGAGAATAGTTTTGGAAATGCTGAGAAAGCATCAACTTTATGCTAAGTTTAGTAAGTGCGATTTCTTTAAATCAGAAATCCAATATTTGGGACATGTTATATCAGCTAAAGGGATAGCTATTGATCTCGAAAATATAAACACTATTATGGAATGGTGAATACCTCAGAATGTGGTAGACATTAGATAATTTATGGGTCTAGCAGGGTATTATAAAAGGTTCATAGAAGGGTTTTCTAAAATTGCTTTCCCCATCAGATTTTTTCAGAAGAAAGGAAAGCCTTTCAAATGGATGAAGGAATGTCTAAACAGCTTCGAAAAGCTGAAACACCTCCTAACTACAGCTCCAGTACTGAAGGTAGCTGACCCGGAAAAAGACTATGAGGTCTGTACTGACGCAAGCAAAGAAGGAGTTAGTGCGATATTGACGTAATAAGGTAAAGTGATAGCCTACGAGTCTAGGAAGCTGAAAAAAATGAACAAAAATATTATGCATATGACTTGGAAATTACAACAGTAGTGCATGCCCTCTGAGTATGGAGGCATTATCTGCTGGGTAAAAGATTTGTACTAAAAAAAGACCATAGCAGCTTGACTAATTATTTTAAGCAAGCAGATTCAAATTCTAGACAGGCAAGGTGGAGTGCCTTTTTGAGTGAATTTGATATAGACATATAACATTTTGAGGGGAAAGAAAATAGATTTGTAGACGTGTTAAGCAGAAAACTGCACGGTATTTCTTCCCTATACTTCAATCATTTAGAAAGCCAACTGCTGGAATAGTTAAAAGAAGAAGCACTACAAGACCCGGAATATAAATTCTTGTGGCATCAAATGGAGGATGATACGAAGCATGGCAATACATCAGAGTATGGAAGGAATGAATATCAGGTGTTGACCTTTCACGGAAGAATCTATGTGCCTAACCGTACGGGTCTTAAGGAGTTAATCCTGGATGAATTCCATCGCACCGATTACGTTGGTCATTCAGGATATCAAAAGATTATCACTACAATAAGAAAGGTATATTATAGGCCAGGTATGCGTAAGAATATTGCAGAATATTTAAGTAAATGTTTGGAATGTCATCAGGTTAAAGTGGATCATCAATATCCTCCAAGACTATTGTAGCCCATACCCATTCCTGAGTGGAAGTGGGAGGTTATTTCCTTAGATTTCATCATGCGTTTGCCACGAACAAAGAGGAAAAATGATTCAATCATTGTAGTGGTGGACAGATTAAGAAAATCTTCCCATTTCATACCTGTACAATCTACCTACAAGACGGTATATATTGCAGATATATTCATGAAGGAAATCTTTAGGTTCCATGGCATACCTAAGACTGTGATTTTAGATCGGGATGTCAAGTTTACATCCACATTTTGGAAGATCTTGTTTTCTGGTTTGAGAACACAGATACACTTTAGTACTGCCGATGATCGTCAGAATGATGGGCAGACAGAGCGGGTAAACCAATTTCTGGAAGACATGCTGTGCATGTATGTAATGCAGCAGCCAGCCAAGTGGGAAGATTACCTGCACCTGGTGGATTTTTCATATGACAATGGATATCAGGAATCTCTGAAAATGAGTCCCTTTTAAGCGTTATATGGTAGGCAATGTCATACACCTATAAACTGGAGCAGTCATGAAACAAAATTATTTTTGGGACCAGAAATGTTGGCTGAAATGGAAGCTAAAGGAAAAAGAATAAGGAAGAATCTGAAGGCTGCACAAGATAGAAAAAATATTTTTGCAGACAAGAAAAGGTCCTGCCATGAATTTGAGGTAGGGGACCATGTATACGTAAGAATTAAGCCTAAAAGAAGTACCATGAGGTGGACCTTTTGTGCCAAACTAGCTCCCCGGTACTGTGGACCTTTCTAAATATTGGAAAGAGTGGGACCAGTAGCCTATAGATTGGCTTTTCCCAACCATATCCGAGTACACAATGTGTTCCATGTATCCTTGTTGAAGTGATATGTACATGATGAAAAACATGTAATTCATTAACAGAATATTCAGGTAGGAAGAAGGTTAAAAAGAAAATCCTAACTTGAAGTTTGAATAAATTTAAGTGTACTAATTTGAAAACACTTTTTTTCTTTTCAGCTAGAACCAGACAGAGAGTTTTTGGTAGAGCCGCAATGCATACTTGATCGAAGAGAGATTGAACTCTGTAAAAGAGTACTTATCCAGGCGAAAGTGCAGTGGAATCACTTTGGACCGAAGGAAGCTACTTGGGAGGATGAAAAATTTATGTAGGAAGCTTACCCGGAGCTCTTTTTAAAGATGGGCTGAAACACCGAGGATGGTGTTACTTCCAGGGGGGGAAGATGTGATAGCCTCATTAAGAATTAAATAGCATTAACTAGTTAAAGATAATCTGTTTATTTTTATTTCCTGACAAGAAAGACTTTATTATTATGGTTTATGAGACAAAAATTACTATTTTATTTTTGGTTATTAAATTAATAGGAGGAACCAATGAATGAAAATAAAATCTTCTAATATTTTGGTAAAATTTTCTCAAAATAGGTCGTGGTTGGGGGACAGTTGGAAAAACAGTTACCCTCTCCTCTGAGGATAAAGATGGAATCCATGAGAGGAGAGGGGTTTCTGTGAGCTTTGGTAAGAAGGGAAAAGTATTTTCTAGAGCTAGGAGGACCAGTTGAAAGTAGCTTTCTGTAACCCTTGTAAACTAGAATATCTGTCTGTGACTGGACTGGCCTTCCAGAGGTCACGACAGAGGAATTCCACTATTAACCCATGGCACCGATTGGAAGTATGGAGCTAGGGGGCAAGAGGAGGACATCATAGCCTCCCTTGATGGTTGGAAGGACCACAGTTTGAAGAAATAATTTCTGTTTCAGATAAGTATGCAGAACTTGTGTATAAATGAGTTACAGGTTTAAATGGAGGCTTAGGCTGTTTAAGGTTGACTAGCTAAATATTTTTTTCCTGAAGAGTGTGATTATCGAAGTTTTTTTAAGGGATTGGTATGCATCTTCTAAACATAAGAATTTATTATTGTGCATTAGTGGAGTTAGTACCTTGAGTAGAGGAAGGGAAGATCTTATTATTATAATTCTTTTTTTTTACTAAATTATAAGGTATGGGGTAAGACTCTGCAAGTATTTTGTTCTTAAATATATATATATATATATATATATATATATATATATATATATATATATATATATATATATATAGAGAGAGAGAGAGAGAGAGAGTCTTTAATTTTCTATAGGAACTTATAGCATCTTTTGAACATAATCATGATCACATTGTTCGAACAAGTTATTGAAAATAACCAGTAGGAAAACAAATAATGGAGCGAAAAGTATAAATGGAAAGGAATGCATGCATTAATAATTATTAGCATTATATTCTCTATGAGCTGCTCCTATAGTAAACAATCGCGAGGAAGGCTAGAGCTTGAGGTACTGAGATTGGGCTGAAACCCTACCCGGCCCCTTGCTTCTGAAAAAAAAAATATACTATACATGGTCTTTTAACGGTGGACCGGTGACCACAAGTAAAAGCTAAGTTGCATAATGAGTAAGAAGTAGGATTGAATAGATCTAACTACACTATGATATGTTTCTCTGATATAGGATAGAAAAAAATTCCATTAACAAGAAATCTAGAAACCCTCTTCATGGAACTTGCATAGAGAAGAAAAATTCTAAGCACAAAATAATACTTTGAAAAACACAGAAATGCCCTACTCATAAGCACCCTACGATATTTCAGAATTTTTCTCTTGAGACACAACAGTAAATGCTAATATTATACATTCATAATCCTTACCAAGAATTATAGTGCGTAGCAGAGAATTTAATTTGCAATAAACTTATAGTACAAATATATAGATAGCTAAGCTAAAACTCGTAATAAATCTCTTCAGAAGCAGAACCATACATAAAAAGAAAAGGCAAAATCGACACTATGCTTTTAGGGTATCATATAAGAAAAAATAAACACCGAACAGACGTTTGGGCCTCAGCCGTAGAAATAAAACTGGTTCCACTGTAATTGCTTATAAAGCACTGGGAGTATTAACAATAATTTACATAAGATTTTGTATCAAGAACTCTATTAAATTACAAGAAAATTTACATATTTCAAGTTATAAACCCTAAGCCAGGTAGTAAGAAAAAACCCAGCTTCTTTCCTGAAAAATCCCTCGATGAAATGGCTACAAAATTCTCGTTTACAACATAGGGTACCTATGGACAGGAGAAGCAAGATCAGTCGTGGCTAGAGTTTGAGTAGTGAAAGTCTGAAGGGAGGGTTTGGGTGACGACCCACTAAACTACAAGGAAATAAAAACAAACCCCATTATAAAATGATGAAACTAAAAAGACAGATAAAGGTTATGCGACAGGGACACGTCTCCTTAGAAAATAAGGGGGAAAACCCAAAACCCTACCAGGCAGCGCTTGAGGGTCTTACCTGAATAGTTTGCATCTCGTCAGACATGGAAACTGCAAACAAAATTAGCTATTAGGAGTGAAATATGCTTGGAACTAGAAATCATAATTTTACAACCAGGGGACAGAAAAAGACCTGAACAGAAGTCAACCGAAATGCATGTACCTTTCTCCATGAATTGTCAAGCTTGTCGAAGGGCTTAATCCCAACGACAAGAAATAATCCAAGGCTCGCTGTAAAAAAATAACTCTGTGTGAATACTAGAACCCTAAGAAAACAAGAATAATTTGGCTCACAACTTCTGCAACCAAGCCGAGGTAGAAAAGGGAGATATCGGGCGAATGGAGCTTACCTCTTTAAGATAGAGATCATGGTGGAGAAAACATCAAAGAGCAGCATCCTGCTAGCATGCCATGCAGAGACCTAGAGTTGCAAGAAAATTGAACTGCCCGAAGACTCCAGACTGGTTTTCCCTCGCAATTTACATGGGAATCGAGGCATAACTACACCTGTCCTAGTGGTAAGTGCTATGTGCCACCACACCACATGGTATGGCATATTTGCCTCGACAGAAGGGATTTTTGTGCCAAGTGGCAAGGCTATAATCGAGTTGCAATCTTTATATTTAAGTTAAAAAATGAATAAAATCTCATCATTAAATGTACATCAGAGATCGAATAGATAGAATCGAGTGTTAGACTTAGCACTCCAGGGCGGTACTTCAAAAACAATTGCTGACAAATTATGTTTCTATGTATTGTACGTAAAGACAAATAAATTGCGCACTTGAGAGCCATAGCTGAACATAGATTTTGCTGTTAACCACAAGTTAATCCATATTAATGATGCCAATGCAGCAATTTAGGTTCATTGTATATTTATTTGTAAAGTACATAGATCCATAATCGACTTGTGTGACGATAGTAAATTTGACGTATGACTGTAATAAGCTTATGGAGAATTTTTTTTTTATGAGCGTAATTTTTTTTGGTTAGTGAATGTGATAGTCATTAAATTTTGCTCTTGTATTATAATATTTTTACATATTATATATTTTATGCCTACATTATAATATTCTTAAATATTATATAAAAAATTATAAAATAAATCTCAATATTTTATATATAATATACAAATAATTAAACTTAATGGTATTTATAATATCTTTTAATCATTTCAAATTTAGATCCTACACATTAAATATTAGTAGGGTTTCTTATTATTAAATATATGTTTAAAATGATAAATTAAATTACTTATTAATGATTATTTATATAAAAAGTAATAGACTTAAATAGTAATAAAATCATTAATTTTAGTGTTATTTTTTAATAAGCATTCGAATCTTTTTAAAATTAGATTCTTAATTTTTTAATTGTTTTCTATCTTTATATAGAGAGCCCCTTTAATCATAATCAATCAGAGAAAGGGAGAATGGATAAAGATACGCAAATATATTACCATATAAGTAATTATTCGATGTTTAAGAAAAACTAAAAATATATTAGTAATTTATATAAATAATTATTTAATTTCCTTATAAATGTTGATAAACAAACTAGTTCAATGCTAATGATTGGATAAACTTACTCGTTTTAAATATTATTTATTTTAATTATAAACTACTATGATGTGGTACTTGAAACTAATTCACTAGCTATATGTGGTGTTTTTTCCCCTATTTTAACTACTTCGACTATGGTATTGTTGTGATAATGATTAAAGATCTAGTAATGGAGAAAAAGACCCCTCGCTGTCATCAGGTAAAATTCAGCTCTACTAAATATCTAGATCACCTTTCTTCCATGCTATATTAAAGGAGTATAGTTATAGTTTATTTAAATACAAACAACTGTGATGTGGTACTTGAAACTAATTCTGTGGCTATATGTGGTTCTTTTTTTTCTTATTTTAACGATTTGGAAGCTGGTACTGTTGTGATAATTGATTAAAGTTGTAGCAATGGAACAATAGCAATGGAACAAGAGATTCCGCCTTATTATGAGTTTAAAGTCGGCTCTTCTAGATATGTCGATCGTCTTTCTTTCATGTTATTTTAAATGCGTATAGTTATTATTCATGCTCTATTCATTTTATATTGACGGTGAGGTAAAATTAATTGTTTTAATAATGAAACAATAATACATAAATTTTGGTTACTCGGATGCAGATGCTTTGCCATGATCGGAGGGGCCACCTAGGCACCATGTGGTGGGACAACTATCCAGCCCACGTGCCTGCACATGGTCACCCACTCAACGTTAAAAACCCAAGCAATACTGTCTTAAATTCACACTTCACCACCTTCATTACGAGGTCCTCCTACTGCAGAGCATTAAGAGCTCTCGAATCTATCACCATGGCTATTAAGCCTCCTACCCGTGATAATTTGGCCTCCATTGAGATCTCCCTTCTCTTACCTGTGCATGCCTCCAATTCGTCCTTTTGACCCTTGGTTTTTGGCCCTACTCAACCCTACCTCAGCCTTCCGATGACATTCTCAGGTGGTGACATCTCCTCTCTTGTGCTGTCGAGTGCTCCGTCCATGTCATGCACTTCAGTTCCTTCGCATGTCATGCCAAGGTGTCACCGTATGTGGTGTAGAAGACTTGGAGGTCATGGCATCCATACCACCTCTATCGCATGCCATGGGTAGGGAACTGAATCTTTCGGTGGGCTGGGAGGAGCTGAGTAGACTCGACCCTGTTATTCTTTCAGCCCAATTATCCTTGCCGCTACCTGTCTCCCCTCTGGCCTCCTCAAGCAGTCGACCCATAGAGCGACCATAAAAGTCGACCATCCTACCTAATTTGGCCTTTATACTTCAGAAGATGAAGGATCTCCCCATGCAGAGCGCCTCCTGTAGCAGCCACTCCACCAGCAGCAATTCGGGTTCCGACAATGGTAGAAGCTCAAACAACGACGCAGGAGATAAGAGTGAGGACATAAATCAGCTCATGGCCACCTCCAATTAGCGAGAAACACTAGGGTCACCACATCCTTAGCTCACTAGCCACATGCTAAGAAAGGAGGATGAAGACTCATTATATGCTTGCAAGATCAAGGAGGAATAACCCAACTCCAGCAAGAAGAATGATGCTCCACACTAGTTTCAATTGAAGGGTTCACTTCTCTCTTTCTAGTTTTTTTGTAGCGTTCTCTAGTGTAAACATGCTCTGAAACTTCAGCTTAAATTTTACTACTATGTATGTTGGTTTCCCTTTTTTGGCAGCATCTATTTTATGCTACTCGTGGACTAGTTTCCCTAGCTAGGGCAATCTGTTTTCTGGTTTCAAACTCTTGAAATCTCCCTCTGCAATTGGCTTGCCAAGTCTGGAGGAATATATATGTAATATTTTTCTTTGTATAATATAATAGATGCAGTCTAACTTAGGAAAAAAAAGTAAATTTTTGTTTGGTTGAATTTCATCGCATGTTTCCATAGAAAAGGGTTGTTGCAGCGGATGCTGATTTTTGTTAGATACAAATGCTCATAAAGAGGTATGTAATATTTTAAACATTCTTGGGTCTTATAAATTGATAGCCAGCAATAATAAAATACACAATTGGTAGATGATATAAAATAGAAAATATACTCATAATGAAAATAGCATCCAATAGGCTTTACAATATTTCCATGTTGTGCATTGAAATCAAGGTTTTTTATATCGGGAAATGAAAAGCTTAGAAAGTATTGAGCTAAATAGGCATTTACAATATTTATTTTGTGTCTTTTAATAAATAATAATCCTGCCAACATTATCATATTTATTTTATTTTAAAGTATTTCCTTGTTATTAAAGGAATGAGCCGGCTAATATACTAGTTTTTATTTTTTATATTGTTATCAATGAAATGAGATCAACTGAAGAGTGTATTTTCATGATTTACATAAAATCTAGGGTTGTGTACTTAAGGAAATGAAAATCTCACAAAATAAAGGCGATAAATATGTAGTAATGAAATGGGATCAACTGCATAGAACTTCATAGAGTATTTTCATGGTTTAAATTAAAATCTAGATTTGTGTATTTATGTAAATGAAAATAGTTAGTAAAAAAATTATGGATAGGAAGTTAGTATAAATTTTAGTAATACTAAAGAGAATTTAGTATGAAATTTAGTATATAAATGTATTTTTTCAAGGAAAGTTAGTATTTGGCTTCGTATATAAATGTATATTTTCAATGCTCAGTAATTTTTTTTTTCAAGATTTGTTAGCTTTCTCTCACTTCCTTGACTTGACTTGAGGATTTTAATTCACAAATATTCCCTTAAAAGTGATGTTTTTATGACTTCCTTTTACTTGGTTATTTTAATTCAAAAATATCTTTTATAAAAGTGAATTTCATTTCTAATTAATTTCTTCTTGATTACTGATTTCTAATTAAAATATCCTTAAAATTAATTATCCTTGGTAATGTTGTTATCAAACTTTCACTTTTTAATTATAGTTTGTTTTTTTTTTAATTATAAGGGTTTAGAAGAGTGCATTTCATCTCTAATTAATTTCTTCATAGTTAATTTTCTTAATTTAAAATATACATAAAATTCATTATCTTTTAAATGATTTTTTCCTTTTTAATTACAAATATTTATTTTAGAATATGTTTCTAGAATTTAATTTGACTATTAATAATTATCAAATAGATGGTAAGGATTTAATATTTGTAGAATTTTATATAATATTCTTGGTATAAATCAGAAATAAAAGATTTAGATTTATCTTGAAAGTAGTTATGTCATATCTCTACTTTTAAGTAAATTGACTAATTTTTAAAAATTGTCCCATGAATGTCTCATATCAACGTGAATTAACGTGAATTATTGTTTTGTAGACACATGGTATTAGCAAGAGTCTATTTACACGTTAATAATATAAATGTTATAATGGGGGCTAATCTTTATGGTTATATGCTTTATTAAATGTGTATATTTTTAACTCATACATTAATTTTTAATTAATAATTATTACTATTATTTAAAAAATGTATAATTTCCTGGTAATGTGAGATGTATCATGATATAAATTTTTGATGTTTATTGGCATTTACCAAAATTTTTATTCATATTACTGTGGTAGTTATTATTATTGACCATAAATTAGAGAAACTTAAAAACCATTATTTTTTAGATCCCTTATCATTAAACTTCTTTTTCTAAGAAACATTTTTCATTTACTAAGAATTTCAATTTGATGTATTATTTTCAACCTCATTTGGTTATCAATTATTGAAGATGATTTTGGATTTTCCAGTGTCAGAGAACATTTGTGGATGTTTAGAATCCCCAATAGGATCCTTCTTCTAGATTATAATATTTTTACATATTATATGTATTGCTCCTAAATATTTGTATTCTTATCTATTGTATATAAATAAGTAAAAAATAAATCATAATGATTTTAACTAAACTAACGAGTATTAATAACATATATTTAATATTTCAAATCTAAAACTTGCTCCATTAAATATTTGATAAGTTTTTTTATTATTGAATATATATATACTTTTAAATAAAAATCTACTCATAATGATTATTTATATAAAAATTAATAAACATAAATATTAAAAAGGATAATGTTTGTAGATTTTTTGTATAAACACTAGAAACTTTTAAAATTGTATCCTTCATTTTTTATTTATATAAAAAATAATAAGCATAAATACTAAAAGCTCGAGTGTGTTTTAATATCAACTAGCACTTTGTCATTTGGTAAAAATATTCGAACACTCAATCATGTGATAATTATTGATGGTTCCTGTAAGCTAACACATGATCTTTCAGGATTCTTTTCATGTGTGGATCTTTGGACAGACAAAGCATGTTTAGGCCTATCGCTTGGTTTCTCAAGGAACAATGGAGGAAAAAATCTATAAGCAACATTTAGCAAAGGAGGGTCTTGCACCAAGAGTTGGTGGTAAGAAACAACTTCATAGGTTCCTGACTAAGAAGAAGTTTTAATTCCATTAAATCTTGAAGATAATGACAATGTTCCCAATAATTGTGATGAATTGAAAGAGTGACTCACCCAACTAGAGAATAGGGTTGAACCTATGGTTAGTTCTAATGTTATGCTTCACCAACATATTCTCCTTTTATGAAGAGATCACTTGAACACCATTACTCAAGTTGGATTGCCAATTTTCAAGAGACTCTTCTCTAGGAGAATGAAGATGAAATGCTTTCCAAAGAAGATAAAAATATGGCATGGGAAAATTGTGAAAATTTCACGGAATTGGAAAATCTCAAGCATTCCATGGAAATCTCTCATGTGGAGATGGTCCAAGTAACAAATCAGCATGTTGAACAAAATGTTGGAAATTATGACTTGAATTTAGGACAAGCCACATTGTGAAATTTGAGTCAGAGAAATTATACTAATGACCAAAATTTCAATAATGGTGACAAAGCTATAGTACAAAGAATAAATAAAAAATCTAATAACATTGTTCACAGTGTCACAGAGGAGCCATGTTAATGACCAAAATTTCAATACTCGTGACAGATTTATAGTACAAAGCCTAAATAAAAAATATAATAACATATATAATCCTATTGAGCTGAGATTGCACAATGTGACATTGTCCTAGTACAAAATATGACTGGTAAATGTAATAAGGAGAGTTATGAAAATCCCCTACTTTGAAGTGAAGTGAATCTCCCAAGTAAATTTACATGTGGTGATTGTCCTTGTTCTCAAGTGAGTTAATCAGAATAACTAGATTTTCACCATTCAGTAGACACACTTATTGCATTAATTCAATAGTAATGTGATTCATGGAATACAAAAGGTAACACAATTAGCATAGAGAAAATATTGAAAACCTAGAATTTCTAGCTTTTATTCTTGTAGCATAAATTATTACATAATAGATGCCAAAAGTTATGGTTTCCTGACAAGTGTTATATAATATTTTCAATACATTATTAGTTATATCAAGCGCTCAATCTTACGCAAGACATAAAGTTTAAGTTTGCAATAGGTATCAAAGACCATTACAAGCTTGCTACTTTTGATTCCTTTGAAACTCTTGGTTACTCCGATGGTCCAAAATTCATAAATAAATTCATTTATATATAATAATTTCAATGCAATATTAGTTATATAAAGTGCTCAATCTTACAGAAGATATCAAGTTTAAGTTTACAACAGATATTAGAGACCATTACAATCTTGGTACTTTGGATTCTTTTGAAACTCTTGGTTAATCCTATGGTCCACAATTCATAAATAAATTCATAAGAAAAATGTAGCAGTGATACACCTCATCTCCAATGTAAATTGATGTAGAAATTCCCATCCACTGGAATTTATGTCTTAAAAGAACCACACCATCTAGGCTTGATTCTAGCTAAGGTTGTGTGATAGCAGCCTAAACTTATAATACCCACATTATCTCTCTCTAATGCATATAAGCATGCATAGTCCATTTAAAAACCAGAATTATTCCCAAACTTGGGAAAATTTCTAATGCGAAAGCTTTATCATTTCAATCCTTTTAACTTTGATGGTTAAAACCATACAATACAATCCACTTTACAACCCCATATTCAGAGTTGTTCCTTCTTCATGCTCTATGGTTATAAACTATATGCTAACCCCCATTCCATGCAATCAGATAAATATTTCAAACTTTGGATAACAACCCAAAATATAAACCCATATACGCCCACGACATAGAAATTATCATATATATGACTTTTAATCAAAGCGCTCACGGAACATTTCATTCCATATTAAAATATTCGACTTTAGATTAAACCAAGTCACCAACATATATTAATGTTTCGCCCCATAGCAGTTATAACATTTCATTCATATCAACCCTGACTTTGGTTAAAACCAAAGCCCAACATGTATTAAAGCTCTCAGGTCCCACAACATTTCTTACCTTGCATTAATTGTCGAATGGATCACATCGTCCATATTTCATCACGTTCAATTACAGAATTGTACGCATATTTGAAAGATATCGTGTAACTTTAGACTTTAGACTTTAAAAACCAAATCACACGCAAAATGGGTTGTATTACAAAACTGCTCATGCTACGTGTCAACCATTTTACACTATCGCTTTCAAAACTGATAAAACCACTTACCATTCAAGGCTATGTGAAAACCATTTATGGTTTTGCAAAAACACTTTCACGGTTCCATCACATTGTTCCAGTGTTCCTTGCCTTTGTTGTTCCATCACTGTCACCTTTGTTGTTCCAATTTCACAGTTCTTTCTAACACCACCTTCGTGCTTTTAACAAACCCTTTATTTGTTTCCATTGTGTTTGATATTCACAGTTTCACTCTAATTCTTCGATACGGGATCTCCACACTTAACTATCCTTCGACTCCATTCCACTATGGTTTAATTCAACATGTCATTCATCCCCATGTGGCTTAACTTCTATATCCAATTTTTGTGGTTCAAATCCACAGTAACCCTCAAATGAACTTCAAAACTCGATCACAATGCACTGTAATTTCGTGAAAAAACGTGTATTTTTCTCCTTTTAATGCTCCATATGAAATAAACTCATTTCATAATGCATCCAAACTAGTTTATGTCTAAATTTAGACACCCATGTAAATTCTTTAATGGAATCGATCCATTTAGTGATCGATTCACACAAGTTCGTAATATCAATTAAAAACACACAGTCTCTCAAACATGTAGTTTGAACATGAAATGATAGAATTCTATGTTCCACTCAATTCATTTGCACCACAATATATACTCAATACAAACCCATAAATTGAGTTTTTCCCTGTATTAAAATTGGTACTTACATAGTATTTCACTGGCCTGATCTTCTATATCAGTGGCCTTCTTCCACTACTTTGCTCGAAGGCTTACAATCCAAGCCCTATTCCTATTATATCTTGAAGTCTTCCAAATCTTTCCTTTTATGCCTTTGAGGCTTACCTTTTATACAAAAGATACTAAACCATTTTTGTTTTCAGTTCCTGCATTTTCTCAACAATATCCTAAAATCACTACTTAATCCTAAAATCACTATTTAATCCCTAAGGATCCTCTTTCATCCCAAAAATAGAGAAAAAAGCTCTAATTTTGGATTTATAATTAATTCCTAAATCTCTCAATTTCTATCCACTCTTAATTCTCTCATGTTCTCCACCATTCGAGAACATTTACAAATTCCTCACAATATTTAATTAAAAATCATTAAAATCACTCAAATCATTACATAAGAAGCCAAATCCCTTGAAAACAAAAAAATCCTAAGTCTAATAAAATGTATGAAATTTTCATGAGCCTAATGCCGCTACATCAAACTCCCAAGGTCAAAAATAATCATGATCTCTTGATCATGTACTTTTAATATTTGCCTCCTAGATCCCATACTTTGCTTTGATGTTGTCCATAAGTTTCACTATTCTTCTATTGTACATCTCCAGGCTTCCATATCTTGTTCTGCATCTTCCCACTAGCTATGCTTTCACAGTCTGTCCTTTTTTTTCCTTTGCTGAAATTTCTGTGCTTTCTTGCCGCTGTCTTTTTCTGAGACACCTTCATCATCAATATTCTTATGCTTTCAATCTCTATGTCCAGTTTATCTTCTATCTAGAAATTACTCTACCTTCTATTGCTTTCAATTTCTATTGATGCATATGCTGCTGCTGTTGTTGCTACCATTACTGTTACTTTTACTGTTGTAAATGTTACCTCCAAGATTGTTGCTGCCTCCCAAAATTATTGAATATCTCTTAAGATATCTCCCTCTATGACATTCTTATTCTGCTTACTACCTGCAAATTCACTTTTAAAAAATAAATTATCATTTGATTCTTTTTCTGAAGTAGCATATTCATTAAGTCTTCTTTGTCTACTAGTAAGCATAATCAAATTTTGCAAACTAGTATCTACTTCTTCTTCTTTCACAACTTCAGACATTTTCATTCTAGTGTTTATAGTTCCTTTCTTTTGTTCAAATGGTTCTAGCAAAAATTTTAGCCATTTCCTTTGTACTTTCTTTATCTCAACCACATCATCAATATGCTACAATTTAGTTTCAACATAGCCTTCTTTTTCCTTGACAATCTTTAGCAATTTTCCATCACCTCCTTGATTGATTCTAGCAATAAAATCAAACTCTTCAAACATTGTATATTCATTCTTTATTAGAATAGAATTATTATTTTTCATCATTTTGTCATTTATAAACATTTGTCCCACATTCTTCTCCATTAGACAAGCCAGCTCCTCCTTGTCATCAACAGTAACAAGTTCCTTCATGATTGTTTCACCTTCCTTTATAAGTTCTTTTTTCTACAGAAATTCATCTTCATTCAAGACAACTCCAAGAGATGGATTGTCTTCTGAAATACTTGTAAACACAATCGAGTTTTCAATTTCAAAATTACAAGACCCAATGGTCTCAATTGATGATCTAGTCACCAAATCTTCTTTCCGCAGTTCCAAGTCTCTTCCAAGACACAGAAAATCTTCACTGTCTTTCTTCCCAGCTTCCAGTGTGATCTCCATTGTGTCAATCACCATAATAGAATAATGATCCCCCACTATGTTTTCAGCGAACATAGTTTGCCTTTGATTAAATCCTCTGACATTTTTCATTTGTTTTCCTTCTTTTCCTACATAATTAACACATGAATTATTAGTATTAAAAATAAAATTTTTCAATACTTCTTCCTCCTCTGAAAACATATCAGTATGTTGTTCTAATTTTCCTTCCAAATCCTTTTTCCGCGCATCCGTATGCTCGCTTACATTTTCCATCAAATTGTCAGCTAGTCTTTCCTCCATTTTATTTATTTCACGCCTCTCTACCCTGGTTCAAAAGAATGAACATTTTCAACTTGCTGAATCATTCTTACCTCTTTATCCTCTATTTCTTGACTGTCATTCCTGAAAATTTTCCTGTCTTGCTTGTTCAACAATTTATTCTATGTATAGATCCTTTTCTTTTCCAATTTTCTTCTCTGAAGATCTAATTTCCTATATAATTCAAAAATTTCAATTGGAGTAGAACTTGGAAACTTTACACAACTTTCCATACCTTCACTTGTTCTTGACCAATCATCATATTGTATTTCTTTCTCTGCTTCAATATTCTACTGAATATTCTCATGAGATCCCTCTGTCTTCATGTCTTCCTGAGATCTTGCTATCTCAGCATTGATCTGAACAGATTTCATATTCAACTCCTCCTCCTTAACAAACTCTAAAGTTTGTTCATCATCATGTGATGTACGTGAAATCATACATAGATTGTCAGTTTTAAAAACACAAGACTTTTCAATCTCATTTGCTTCTTCAAGCACTTCTTGTTGAAAAGATTTGCATGTGAAATCCTCAAATTCCATCTTTGACTCAAAAAATGTGAGTTCTTCCTTCCATAAGGAAATATCCTTCTTCCTCCACTTTACTTGTAATGGTTGCAAAATTACCTTCTTTCCCTTCAGTGGAAAGATTTTTCCTCCTCTCTAGTTTTCCTCTTCTTGTAGCCATTCCTGTAGTACCTCCAGTTGTACTTTCATCACTACAATTTTGTACTTTCATCACCGTAATTTCTCTTTCTCTATCCTTCATATTATCTCTATGGAATTATTTAGAACCTCTTCTGTGATCCTCTATGATCATCTTCATGAGCTCTTCACTCACCATGAGCTTCACTAAGCCTCTACAACATCAAGCTCCCCTGCTGCCCCTTACCTCACCAATCCCCTCACTGGATTTGGTCTTTTGGCAAGCACTGGTCCTCTATCTATGGAACCTCTTTGAGAACTATCTTCTGCTCCATCTTGGCATATATCCTCAACTCACATTCTATTGAGAACACTGCAACTGTTCTCCCTATCCAACCTTTAGCTAGAATATTAAGTTCACTACCACCATCATCAAAATCTTTGTCTTCATCACTGCAACCATAATTCTGCAATCACAATTTCAAATCAGATTAATATTACCTCACCTTCAAGATGTTTTCATGATCTTGTTCTCTTTATTCATCTATACTTTGAATGTACTACCTTCTTTCATTTCTGCAATCCTGTTCACTTCAATTCTGTGTATCTTCTGCATATCAGATTTTAGAATCTGATCTCCTTTCATTTCCTCATCACACATGCATTCAGATTTAATTAAAAAAAATACTTAATTCTCAACAAATCCTTTCCTACTCTGATACCAATTGGTAGTAGCCTAAACTTCTAATACCCACATTCTTTCTCTCTCTCTAATGCATATAAGCATGCATAGTCCATTTAAAAACCAAAATTATTCCCAAACTTAGAAAAATTTATAATGCGGAAGCTTTATCATTTCAATCCTTTTAGCTTTGATGGTTAAAACCATGCAATACAATCCACTTTACAACCCCATATGCAAATTTGTTCCTTCTTCATGCTCTATAGTTATAACCCATATGCTAACCCCCATTTCATGCAATCGGATCAATATTTCAAACTTTGAATAACAACCCAAAATTTAAAACCATATATGCCCATGGCATAACAATTATCATATATATGACTTTTAGTCAAAGCACTGACAAAACATTTCATTCCATATTAAAAAAATTGACTCTAGATTAAACCAAATCGCCAACATATATTAATTTTTGGCCCCACAACGGTTATAACATTTCATTCATATCAACACTGACTTTGGTTAAAACCAAAGACCAACATGTATTAAAGTTCTTGGGTCCCACAAGATTTCTTGCCTTGCATTAATTGTCGAACGGATCCGATGTTCCATATTTCGTCGCGTTCAATTAATGAATTATGCGCATATCTAACGAATATCGTGTAACTTTAGACTTCGAACTATAACAACCAAATCACACACGAAATGGGTTGTATTACAAAACCGCTCATGCTACATTGCACTGTGATTACATGAAAGAACGTGTACTTTTATCCTTTTAATGCTCCATATGCAATAAACTCATTTCAGAATGCATCCAAACCAGTTAATATCTAAATTTAGACACCCAAGTAAATTCTTTAATGGAATCAATCCATTCAGTGATCGATTCACACAAGTTCGTAATCTCAATTAAACACACATAGTCTCTCAAACATGTATTTTGAACACGAAATGATAGAATTCTCTGTTCCACTCAATTCATTTTGCACACACAATATATACACAAAACAAACCTAGAAATTGAGTTTCCCTGTATTAAAACCGATATTTACATAGGATTTCACTGGCCTGATCTTCTATATCAGTGGCCTTCTTCCACTACTTTGCTCGAAGGCTTACAATCCAAGCCCTATTCTTATTCTACCTTGAAGTCTTCCAAATTTGTCCTTTTATGCCTTTGGGGCTTACCTTTTATACAAAATAAACTGAACCATTTTTGTTTTCAGTTCCTGCATTTTCTCAAGAATATCCTAAAATCACTACTTAATCTTAAAATCACTATTTAATCCGTAAGAATCCTCTTTCATCCCAAAAATAATGAAACAAACTCTAATTTAGGATTTATAAGTAATTCATAAATCTCTCAATATCTATGCACTCCTAATTCTCTCATGTTCTACACCATTCGAGAACATTTACAAATTCCTCACAATATTTAATCAAAAATCATTAAAATCACTCAAATCATTACATAAGAAGCCAACTCCCTTGAAAACACGAAAATCCTAAGTATAATAAAATGTATGGAATTTTCTTAATCCTAATGCCCCTGCATCATTCTGTGAAGTCTATAATCTTCCAGCGATTTGTCAAAAGAGAAAAAACCCTTATGGTTGAATCAAAGTTCTGCATGACCTCAAATTTGAATAACTGCACTAATATGGTATGTATATACTTATTTCAATACATAATAAATTATTCAAGGCAATGTAAGCATAGTTATAAGGTCATAAAAGTAATCAAGCCATGAAATAAACTATATTACAAGAAATACTACCATGAAAAAACCCATTGGTAAAAGAAACCTTAACGTGAATTTATCACATAGCCAAAATTAATCTAACACGAAAAAAAATGAGAAACAACAATTATATTTAATCTTATTGAAGCGATAAGCATGAACGAATTAAATATGCCCAACCCTATTTTTTACAAACCTCATCTTCAATGAAAGCATCATTCATTTTCTAAGAGAAAAAAAAGACATCCAAGTTTCTGAGACACCCATTGAAAGTTCATGTGTTTGAGATAGTCACAGAAACCTAGAGGATATGAAAACTCAAAGATATTTCCTTTCACGTTGTATTACACATCTTATGCTTAGAAATTAATGTTGGAAAATACATATTCCAATGAGAAACTAAGTTGGATGAAATGAAAGTCACAGTAAGCATGTTGACCACCTCATCAAACTAGTTTGATATTAGAAGCTCACTATTCTCATTTCTAAATTATATTTATATTTCCATGGGCTTATTTGAAATCGTTTTAATTTGGACAACCAACATTATTAACTTGAAATATTCAAACCTAGGGTGATGTTGAGTATCTCCATTTACGAGGGAAATCAAATCATCTTAAGTTGTATTTAATACTTTGTTGAAGTCTATTTTTACATCAAATATCACGTTATCCATCTAATTATATTATGGATGATTTAGATGTTGTTGTTATTATTATACATATTAGTGTAATTTAGGTTGACTTGTAAAGATGGGGCAAGCTTTTGATTTTCTTCTTGCAAACAATTAATATAAATTTCATTATTCAATCATTAGAAGTTTTCACAAAATCTATATTGAGATTATCCATTAAAATTTAAAATAATCCATGTATATTGAAATGAAAAAAAAATTCTTACACAAACACTTGCAAATAAAAATAATTGTATAAAATTTTGAGTTCAGTCTTGTATGCTACTATTTCCTAAGATCTTACCTTAAAGCATTGCTATTGCAACATATGATGCAATTTCTAGTTTATATACAAAAAAATATATTCATTTAACAAATATACAATTTCACTGTTTAAATAATTAATAATGATAATAATATTAATAATAATATATAAAAATATTAATAATATTAATAATAATATATAAAGATTAGTTTAATTTGAGCAATGAGATGAAATAATAATTTTGATATTTAATAATATTAAATATAACCATTTTTTGTTTTCATTTAAATAATATATATCGATGAAATATCAATTATCTAGAACTTACAAATCAACCCAAAAAAAACAAAGAAAGTTGAAAAGTCAAGTATCCAATTCAACGATGAACTAGTTAAATTGGAATAATTAAATGGGGGGATTATCTTGGCATCGAACTAAACGCACAGAATCTCAGCGAAATTCGAATCAGATGCAAATGAAAATGGGATAAAAAAAAAAAAATTGACCTCATAAAAAACAAAGATGCACAATGTTACGATTAAAAAATAAAAATTAATCTGATTAAAAAAACAGAAAATTACGATAAATTTTCTTTTAACCCCCACAATAAATTTTCTTTTAACATCGTTAAAAAACACAAAATTAAGATAATTTTTCTTTTAATGTCATAAAAATGCACAAAATGACGATAAATTTTATTTAAACCTCATTAAAAAAGCAGCAGCTCACAACTTTTAACGTGATAATGTATGTCTATTTAGACAGAGCCACCTTAATTTCATTGCGAACATGTAGATGGATTAACGTAACAGTCGTGCCAAAACTTTCGTTCTACCAAATTTCTAATGATAATTGCAACGACTGATTTGATTTTTTCAAGTTGAAACGAATTGCAACTTTTAATTTTGATGCAGGAAAACCTTGCAAACCCAGAATCTTCCTCTCTCATGCATATACAAAACGCATCTCAAATAACTGCCCAAATAAAAACTCCAAGTCTGGGCAATTTCACACTTTTCTACATGCGAAAGCTCCTTTAAATTATCATTCAACTAAATCACATATGTGGAAGCTCTACTCCAATTACAACTTATGACTAATAACCACGCTTCACATCAATTCTAATTTAAAACTTCATGCAGAAGCTTCTCAAAACATAGGATTTAAACATCACTCAATCCATGACCAAAGATTTTCATTAAAACCCATTAATTCTCATTGCACAAATGAACATCAATTATCATGCATGAGAACATTCGAATACTGTGAATTTCACTTTAAATGAGCCACATATCTACAATGTATACAAATCCGCCATCTTTAACAGTTCAACTTGACAAATTATCTAATGTATATCGACTCCAAATATGAGCTCACAATTTATCATGTCATAATATTTACACGCATTATATAACAGACTTGGACCGCTGTGTTTCCCATCGAATATCAAAAACTTCTACGAAATGTTTGGGGCCACAATTAACTTACCTTTCCACCCACACTATGGAATTCAACTTCGTGGCATAAGTCGAAGTCTTCCATTGAATTTTGGAAATGCTATACACCGGTTAATCCACCAGGTTCAACGCAATTCATTGCTATTGTAATGAATCTTGACCGGATAAAATTCGATTCCACTAACATGCCAACTCTTTTATGATTTGCAATTGACTATTAAACTCGTCAAGTCGCCTTTGAACCACAACATTTTTAACATCGATCACACAGAGTTTAAATAAAGCTCTGCGTCCTTGGTCTTCAGATTTCTTCCACCGTATTTCAAAACAACAAACAAAGTCTTAAACTTCTGTGCGTTCTCCCATCCAACGCATTTGTCAACGACCATTCAGCAATGAATTTGCCATCGATCATTTAGCAACGAACTTGTCATTGCCAATTAACAATCCTGACCAGCGTTAGATTTGGACATCAGCTTCCAACGCACTCACTTCTTCAACGCTGTTCAAATATGTAACCACATTGAACCAAAAGCTAAACACATCTATTTTCCTTTACTTCACTGTATTCAGATTTAATTCAACTGTGCGCCTCTACCATCGCTCAGTAGCTTTTCAGATTCTACGTTTTCAATGTTAAAGTCGAACCCTCTTATCCCTTGTGAAGCTCTACGGCTTCATATTCAGCGCTCCATTTTTTTTTAAATGTTGCCTATTAAAACCACATATCGACATAAAATTGATTCACTCATTCAATTAACAATTATAATATCGATATTTAGTGATATCGATTTCTTCAAATGTATGCAGAGCCACGTCTCAGAACCTATTTCAGAATTTTCATATACTTATTTACATCAAGCATATTCACAAAAAATCATTCAACAATGCTCGTATGGCTCAAAAAGTCGAATTCCACATGTATATATATAAAAGCAAACAATTAAAAAAACTCTCTTCATTCATGGCCAGATTTTCAAATCGCTGGCCCTTTTCACAAAAGCCCGTAGGCTTACAACTTATTCCTCTATTCTACATTCTAATCTTACCTGATCTATTTTTCCTTTGACGCATATCAATTTATACAAATTTAATTAAACCAATTTTGGTTCTCATCCCTTTAATCACTCAACAAAATCCCCAAATATCTCAACACCCCTAAAAGATAGATTTCTATCCCTAAAACCTTGAAACTAATTCTAATTTAGGCTCATAATTATCTCTTAGATATCTCTCATATAATTCCTCTCATGTTTTCCCATTATTTGGAAACATTTACAAATTCTCACATATAATTAATTAAAATATAATTTAATCACTCAAAAATAATATTAATATTTACATGAAATTAATAATTCCTCACAAACATAAGACCCCCTAGTTTAATAAAAATAAAGGTATTTTCCCGAGCTAATGCTCGTGCATCAAATTTTCACTGATTTTAATAGTTATCTTTGATGGGATGGGCTTCTGTTTGATATTTGTGAGTTCTTTTCTATTTTCACAATAATATAAAGTGTACTTGTTGGAATTATTGTAACTATTGATTCACGATAAAATTAATTTCCACTAAAACCTTCCTCTCTATTACATGCTCAAATATTATATTTATCATTACTATTTATGTTCAAAATTATGTTCAACTAGTTGTTATGTCCAGGAAATAATAATTGTCGATGTTCATCATCTATATCAAAGGGTTTTGAAGTGGAGTGTGATTGATTTTAAATACAAACAACAGTGATAAATGGGTACACGGTGATCAATTCACTACATGTTTTAACTATTTTTGAAGTGTATGTTGTGGTACTCTTGTGACAATTGATTAAAAATCTGTTGAGATTTATTTTTATTTTTTAATTAAATTTGGAGGAAAATATCATGTAGGTGACAACAATAGGATTTTTTGCTACATTGGCTTCATCAATTTCTGATGAGGAGTTAATGCATCCTATATTTGTTGTGAGAGAATTTATGAGTCTGTTGCCATTCATAGCTATAAAATGTAAGCCCGTAGAGGCAAGTGAGCATGATGAGGAATGTGTAGTGAGGAAGAGCTGAGCAGATGAGAAACTCTGCTATTGTATTTCTCCAGTTGTTGAATGAGATTGCCGATGCCCTGTTAGGTGGACATAGCCTAGATTGGTTGGGTGAACCACGTTAAAACCTCTGTTGTTTCATGTTTGAATGTTGTGTGTGTTATTTAATTTAAATTTCTACTACTGTATCTCTAACATTTGGTATCATAGCCTGACAAAGCTGGCAGTTCACGAAAGCCGCTATGTAAACCGATTGCAAAAGTCGTGAGCTATTCATTCATCACTGTATGCTGCCGAGTTGTGAGCTACTATGTTGAGCGTAAGAAAGCTGGAGGAGCCGTGGGTCTCGTTCTGCGTTTCAATTGAGAGGAGGGTGTCGTTCTGAGTTTAACTTGAGAGGAGCCACAGCTGCTGAATTAAACTGCTGATGCCGTGACAGCCAATATCATTTGATATTTACGTTGCACTGTGAGTTGAAGCCGAGTGCGAGAGTTGAGCACAAACTGGGGGCTGTGTGGAGCTTAGAAGGTTGTCGTGTTGAAGAACCATGGTCGTGGACTTGTTGTCTGCTGTGAGCCGTGAGTCTATGCAATGGCTGTTAAATGCGGGTCTGTGAGTTGGTATGCGCTATTGAACAGCGGACTTATGGAAGCATATACTGGTGAACCGTGAAATGCTGAATAGAATTAGAAAAGACGTGATTCGTTTCCCATTTTAAAAGTTTTTATTAAAATCGTTTTTTTGAATGCCTTTCAAATCGATTTTAGTGCAATGTTATTTTTTTTTAAATAAAACTATTTGCATTTAAGGTCTGTTTAATGCAATTTTCATTTGAAATCGATTTGGATTGAAATCGATTTAACTTTTAAAAATGCCAATACCATTTCCATATGGTCTTAAATCGATTTAACATTTTAAAATGATAATACCATTTGAAATCATTTTGGATTTAAATCGATTTGTATCAAGTCATATATATTTAAATCGATTTGTAATATATCGATATTGTATATCGATTTAATAATGAAGTAAATTGATTTGTAATTTTAATGCCATTTGCATATGGTATTAAGGGAAAGACATTTTATTAGAAGAAGGGATTTTTTTTTTTTTAAAGGCAAGGGATTTTTTAATCAAAACTAATTGTTTTTGAAATTGGAGTTTTTTGTGACACGAGCTAATAAACATGGCAAAAACACAAAGTGCCTGATTTCAGATCGAGAAGTTTAATGGCAAAAACAACTTCGAGATCTAGAAATTGAATATGTATGATCTACTCGTGTAACAAGGCGTGGCGAAGGCGCTATTGGGAAAAGCCAAATAGTCTTACATCATGACAGATGATGAAAAGAGTGAGTTGGATGAAAGAGCACTAAGCGGCATTCGACTGTGTTTGGCGGATGATGTTTTGTTTAACATCGTGTCAGAGAAAACTGCTGTTGGTTTGTGGACAAAGCTTGAAAAGTTGTACGTGACAAAATCCTTAACCAATAGGATTCTTTTGAAGCGAAAATTGTACAGCCTGCGCATGAAGGAAGGTACGACGATAACTGATCATCTGAATACCTTTAATACTCTCCTAGTGCAGTTAGAAAGTATAGAAGTAAAATTTGAATCAGAAGATAAAGTTGTTACTTTATTATGCTCGTTGCCCGAGTCATGGGATCATTTTGTTACTTCTATAAGTCTTAGTTCATCAGAAACCCTTGAATTTGATGATGTTGTTCGAGCTTTGTTGTCGGAAGAAACAAGGGAGAGGTCAAATTCAGAAACCTCTACATCATAAGCAATGATGGTTAGAGGTCGTTCTAACGAAAGATGCTTCAGTAAGCACAACAACTCACGTTCAAAATCTGTAACACCCCCAGTTTATGTGTTTGAAATTCAAAAAATGGACATTTGAACTTTAATCCTAAGGGGAGTGCACCCCAAAGGACAAGTATTTTGTGGATATAATTAAATATTTAAATTGAGAAAATGAATAAAATGATTTTGTGCTGATTGACCAAAATGAGATTTAAGAGATCACTTGCTAAATCCATGAGGATGGATAAGGCAGTTACTTCCCCACAATATTTCAAAAATCCTTGCAAGAAATTATTTCTAATTTAGATTTTTGAGGAAAAATCTAAATTCCCCAATGATGAGGAAAAATTTGGGAAGAGGTAAAAAGCTGGGAAAGCTGGGAAAAGCATAAAACAACTTTAAAGAATCCCTAAAATGGGAAGCCTAAGCAAACAAGAAGAAAAGCATCCTAATATTCTGGACACAGAATTAGAAACAGGCTTTGGGGAACAATAGTTTAAATAAACTGCTCCTAAACAGATTAGAGGTTGATCTGTTCTAGGAGATGATCTCAGCTCGGGGGTGAGTTCTGGGAGACAGAAGGACTCTAAGGTTGGGAGGTTGGTCAATTGCAAGAGTGGTATGTCTCTAAATTGATTAGTATTTTGACTTCCTGTGGTATGAATTGGCTACATATAATTGATTGAATTGTATGTTAGACTTATTTATGCTACATTCCATAGAATCAATCTTCAGGAGTTCACCTTTATAATTCTGTATAGTTGTAGAAAAGAAATCTGTAGAGTAGAATCCAACAGAAACTCTAAACCGGGGCTAGTTTAAATCTGAGGATACATATTCCTCCACAGACAATTTGATTTTTAAACTGCTCCTGATCTATCAACTAGAATCTCTAAACCATTTATTGGTCTAAATCTGGAGAAAGTGTACATGTTTCCCTAGTATAGTTAATATAACTTTAATCTACTTCTGAATTTTTAAATAAAAAGAAGTCTCATTCAAAGCTAGGGTCAACCAGATTTCAATCTAGTAGAGTTCTGAAAACAAAACCATTTCCAGAAGGAAACGACAAATAATGGAAAAACAAATTAGGCTGTAATTGGTTTCTGCAACCAAGATTATTTTCTGGACAAATACAATGTTTTATTAAATAATTCTGTAAAATAAGTTCGAACTCCGCTCACCAGTTAACAGTTAAACTTTTGGCTTTAGTTGAACTAAGCTATGCAATTTACCAAGTTAGGAAGTTATGTATAAACTCTCTGTATACAAAAGTAGATTAAAAAGCTACAATGTATTAAGTTAATATTATAATCTATCTGTCTTAGAATTTCCATGAAATTGAGACGGAAATTTAGATAAGAACATCAGCACTTTATATGCTGCTAGAGAAAATTGGAATTTTAGAAACTGTCACTGGTGCCAAATTAAATTCAGGAAATACAATTATCAGAGGACCCATTAACTTACAGTTTGTATAGTGCCTGTCTATATATGCTAAACCGGCATAATAAGAGTAATATATTTCCTGGGCTGATATCTGCCAAATTTATACAGCTTAAAATAAAATAAAATAAATAACATAACAGAAATAAATAATAAGGGCGGTTATAAATAATATAACAGAAAATTTGCCAAAAATTTTATACAATTATTTTGATCATATCGAATGCTACAGAATCTTATAATTTGTACAAAAGACAAAAAACAAAACAATGAGAGAGATATTGGATATGATGTAAGTGCTTATGGTTATGTTGGGAGTAGAAGGGATTGCATGAATCCCACCTTCGTTTATCCATGTAAACAATATTTGACAACAAACAACTAAATATGCACAGCGATGATAGTTGACGAGTTTAAAAGATTAAGAGAGTTTTAATGATTGATTCTTAGGTATAAACTTCACCAACTCATTATGCTTATTATGGAAATAAATAAATAGAAGGGAAACAGAAAACTGTTGTGCTTAGTTTGCACAATAAGGGAGTAAACCAATGTTAATAATGTCCTGATACAAAGCAATCATGAAAAACAAAAAAAAAGAGAACAAAAGAAAAATTTTATACAGCTGAGCAGGACGCAAAACATAGCAAAAACCCCGAACGAGCGTTTGGAAGATTTTGGAGAACCTGTACAGTAGACGAGCGAGACAAGTGAGCCGACAGAAGTTCGCCTGAAGTCAAGTAAAATAGCTGTAATAATTTTCATTAGGACAGAGGTACTTTATACCTGAAATGAAAATAAAATGTGCATTAGGAAGAAGTTATAAGTCAAAATAAAATTCGATAGACAGGAATATTGTATGTAACGAAGTAAGGGCAGGAAAATATTGGAACCTGGAGTAGTAATTGTAGAGCGAGGGAATGCTCTGAAAAAGAAATATAGGGTATTAATTTTGATAGAAGTTTTTTTTTAAAAGAAACGATACAATCGATTTCACCTACAGATGAAAAATTTGGCTTGCGGGTCTAACCATAATGGCGAGACTGGAGATAATCACGCTCATGATACCACTTGACCATGCAGGTCAATTTCTGAAACCAATGCACATCTTCGTGGAAGGGAACTACAAAAATTTCGTAAAGATTTAGCTTAGATTCAATTAGATCTAGAGATCTTTATGAATGCCAAAATCGAAATATGTAAGGCAGAACAAAAATTTGACTGTAAATATAGTACCCATCTTTTAAATATGAGACTTGGTAAAGTTGTCAAGAAACCTGGGGTATGTTCAACGTATTCTAAGTAAACGCTTCGTCCGAAAATGCTTCATTCTGGAAAAAGTGTAGATAGTAGAGGAAAAATACATAAGTAACCCAGTTTCCGAGAGGGAATGAGTGCAAAAAAGAATAATAGACAAAAATTTCTTACCATATCGTAGGTGAAGGGATGCATGCACTGGTAGAGATCCCTCGTGGTTGTAGAACTCCGTTGTGTTGAGAAAAAAGCCGAAAGGGAAATGAGGAACCATAGCCAAATAAAAATGGAACAGTAAGATAGAGAACGTGATTTAAAAAGGAAATATGAAACCCTAGCACCAAGGATCAATGACCATCCACGTGTAAATTAGATCAAGGGTTGAAAGAGAATATTGAAACTCGAAAACCAAACTTCAATGGTAAAGGACTAAAATAATCTCAAAAGGGATTGTAGAATAAATTTCACCATGATAATATCGTACCTTCTCTAGCGTATTTCATTATATTAGACCGGAGCTGTAGTATCAAATAGGCGAAACGTATTAAAAAACCTGAGTATTTCAATGGCCAAGATATGACAGCGACCCTTACATATTAGAAATCCAACTGCTGAGGGTACGTGCCAAACATTCATAGGAGCCGTGTTGAGGAGTAGTACCAGAGTTGGTGAGACGAAATAAAATTTCTCGAGTTTGGAGCAAGAAAGAACGTTGGCAGGGAAAAAAGTAGCATAAGGCTTTTCACTGACGTATAAATATTAAATGTTCAGCTATCGAAATAAATGAAGGGTTCATATGAGGTTTTATTAGTAGGGTCAATTAATTGAATCATGACAAATATTAATATTTGGTTCACCCATATAACGAAAAGGGATTATGCCTTAAATCTTCCCTTTCTAATGTTAGAGACTACCTGTATCCTCATGAAAACACTTACACTATACGTCACGTTAAGATTGTGGAAAAGAGGAAACTTTATAGTGGGATGAAACTTAATCATATATGTGATCTATAATATGGTTAATTAAATCAAAGACTTAACTAACCTTGTTAATAGAAAAGTATAAAGGCCTCTCGTTAAGGTTTTGAAAATAAGTTTTTATTTAATTGAATGGACTTCTATCTATGAAAGTATATATGTATAAGAAATTTCATGGGGTATAATTGTGAATTAAAACCAGTAATGGGGTATAAGTTAAAAATCCACATGAAGGGATGTGAATATGAAAAAAAAAAAAGTTTTTGGGTAAGAGAGGGAGATGTGACAAATGGTATCAAAGCCCAAGTTATAAAAACTGGCCTATTGTCATGGTGCTCACTGTTGCGTATAAATGAGTATTGTGGAAATTTTTTTAATTTTACTGATCTGTGTTGTGTAGTGTACAGTGGTGCTGGAATGGCAGAAGGTGAAGAAAATTATGTGGATCTGCGTGATGAGTATAGTACACCAGATCCCAACAGTCCCGTGATGGCTATGTTGCACAGGTTGCAATGAGAATTGGCTGAGCTGAGAAGCCAGAAAGACAGGTTGTCATTAGCCAGTAAGGAGCAGGAAAAGCTCATCAGAGAGCTAACCTCACGGAACAGCCAAGAAGGTGAAGGTTTTGGAAAGAGGAAGATTGATAAGTCTGATAATGATGATGCTGTTAAGCATTAGTATAAACAGAAAAAGGAATTACAGGGGGAATTCTGGAAGATCAAACCTCCCTCCTATGATGGGGAGAAGGAGGAAGATGTTGAAGCCTGCTTACTGAACATGATTAAGTATTTCCAAGTCTATGAATATGAAAGAAATCTGAAGGCCAGATTAGCTGTTTACCAGCTATAAGGAAAAGCTACTTTGTGGTAGGAGGAGACGAAAATGGTCCATGCCATTGATGAAAAGACAGTTACTTGGGAGGATTTCCAGGTTAAGTTCAAAAAAAGCTATCTAAATGAATGTTACTATGATGATAAAGCCAAGGAATTTCATGAAATTAGACTGGGACAGCTCACTATCGATGAGTTTGTCACTAATTTTACGAATCTGTTGAGATATGTCCCTTATATTAAGGAAGAGAAGGCAAAGGTACAAAGGTTTCTGAATTGTTTGCCTGTTGTGTATAAAGAGAAGATTGAGTTTGATAACCCAAAAACTATGGATGAGGCAGTGAGGAAAGCGAGATTATGCTATCAGCAGTTTAAAGGAAAGGCTGAGCAAGGGAAAAGCTACGGAAATACGAGTGATTTCAAAGGGAAGAAACAGAAACCAGCTTACTTAAGAAACTTTGGTAGGGACCATCAGAGGAAAAAGTTTAATAAACCAAAAGAAAGCCAAACAGCTCAGTCTCAAGTTGGCTCCAAACAACTAGATGCAGGAACAAAAAGGGAAGGCACAGTCAAAATGAAGGAACCCTTGAAATGTTGGGGCTGTGGAGAACCCCATCTGTTGAGAGATTGTCCCCACAGAAACATTCAGATGATTATGAGAGATCGAGAAGCGACCACAGTAAATGACATAGCCAGAAACATACCCACTATCAGTGTAGCCTTGGAGAATCGACAAGAAGAACATCAAGCTACCATGGTTGAAATGGAGGGTAATATTTCTAACCAATCTGTTACAGTTTTGATTGATCCCGGTGCTTCTTTGAGTTACATTAGTCCAAAAATTGTAGAAAAATGTAATCTTAAAACTGAAAAATTTCAATAGTCATGGTTGGTATAGCTGGCCACTGGAACTAAGAGAAAGGTAACACATAAATTTCCCTAAACAGCAATCAAATTAAATGATTTTCAAACGGAAGTAAATTTGAACATTCTGCCCTTAGGTTCATATGACCTATTGATAGGAATGGACTGGCTGGAAAGGAAGAAAGCCTTAATGAACTGTTGGGATAAGACTCTTCATTATGTAGATGAGGAAGGGAAACCTTTTATTCTCAAAGGAAAACCAAAACCCATTTCTGTAAGGAAATTATCAGCATTGCAATTAAAAAGAACAGCTAGAAAAGGGCATCAAGTTTATGTAGTACATGTGGAAGAAATAGAACAGAAAACTGGAGGAAATATGATGGATTCTTTACCAGTAGTAAGAGAATTTAAGGAAGTCTTTCTAGAGGAGATTCCTCATCTTCCCCCCACAAGAGAGATTGACTTCTCAATCGATCTGGTGCCGGGAGCAACATCTGTTTCCCGAGCCCCTTATCGAATGAGTCCCCCTGAACTTATGGAACTGAAAATGCAATTGCAGGAACTGTTAGATAAATTTTATATCAGACCGAGTGTGTCTCCTTGGGGAGCACCGATGTTGTTCATGAAAAAGAAAGATGGAACCTTTCAGATGTGCATTGATTATCGTCAATTGAATAAGTTGACCATTAATAATAGATACCCTTTACCTAGAATTCATGATATTTTTGACCAAGTGAGAGGGGCTTCAATTTTTTCGAAGATATATTTAAGGACGGGTTATCACCAGCTCATAATTAAAGAAGAAGACATCCGCAAAACAGCTTTTCGAACCAGGTATGGTCACTACGAATTTGTAGTCCTACCTTTTGGCTTAACAAATGCCCCTGCCACATTTATGTGCCTAATGAACAGTGTGTTAAATAAGTACTTGGATAAGTTCGTGCTTGTGTTTATAGACGATATTTTGGTTTATTCCAAAAGTAAGGAGGAGCACAAAGAGCACTTGAGGATAGTATTACAAACTCTGAAAGAAAACCAGCTATATGCCAAGTTCAGTAAGTGTAAATTTTATAAAGATAAGATTCAATACTTGGGGCATAGTATTTCTGAACAAGGGTTGGCTGTTGATCCTGACAAGATAAAAGCTATTAAAGAATGGCCTGTACCAACTGATGTTTCAGCAGTAAGATCATTCATGGGAATTGCAGGCTATTATCGCAGATTTGTGGAGAGATTTTCTGCCATAGCATATCCCATAACTTCCCTACAAAGGAAGGGTGTCAAATTTGAGTGGACTGAAAAATGCCAAAACAGTTTTGACCAATTAAAATTAAAACTTACTACAACCCCTATACTAAAGATTCCAGATCCGAATAAAGAATTCGTTGTATGTACGGATGCTTGTAGGGAGGGGTTTGGAGGAGTTGTTTTGCAGGAAGATTCAGTTATTGCATATGAATCTAGGAAGCTGAAGCTACATGAACAAAACTATAGTGCCTATGATGTAGAATTAGTGGCTGTTATCCATGCCTTGAAAATGTGGCGACACTATCTCCTTGGGAAAAAAATTACATTGATGACTGATCATATTAGTCTTAAATATTTCTTTTCCCAAACTGATCTGAATGCGAGACAGGCCAGATGGCTGTCCTTTCTAAGTGAATTTGATATGGACATAAAACATATCAAGGGGAAAGAAAATAAAGTTGCTAATGCATTGAGAAGAAATGCTTGTCAGAATATAAATAACATTGGAAGTAGTGCCTAGATCGATGTAGAAGAATTGGTGAAATAGGCAGCAAACCAAGATCCAAATTATGAAACACTATTGGTGAAACTACTAAAGAAGGAGAAGACTAATTTCACTCAAAATCAAAAAGGGTTGATCTGCTACAAAAATAGATTGTATATCCCCAATATAGAAACTTTAAAAAGGGATATTTTAGATGAATATCACAAACAACCATATGCAAGGCATCCTGGATATCAAAAAATGTTAACAGCTTTGAAAAAGAAGTTGTTTTGGCCAGGAATGAAAAGAGATGTAGCAGAATATCTAGCTAGATGCATGGAGTGTCAACTAGTTAAAATTGAACATCAACATCCTGCTAGTCTTCTAAACCCTTTGCCGATTGTAGATTGGAAATGGGACACAGTTTCCATGGATTTCATAACAGGATTACCCAAAACCAAATACCAACATGATTCGGTGATGGTGGTAGTGGACACTTTAACAAAAGCCCCACATTTTATACCAGTAAAATCTACCTTTGGGACAGCTCAAGTAGCAAATGTGTTCCTGAAGGAGGTAGTAAGACTCCATGGAGTTCCGAAGGTGATTGTTTCTGACCGAGATGTTAAGTTTACAGTAGCATTTTGGAAAGGGCTATTTGGAGGGATGGGTACTAAGTTGAATTTTAGTACTGCCTATCACCCTCAGACTAACGGGAAAACCGAGAGAACAAATCAGATTTTGGAGGACATGCTGAGGATGTATGTGATGGATCGGCCAGCAAAATGGGAAGATTATTTGCACTTAGCTGAATTTTCCTATAACAACAACTACCAATCCTCCATCAAAATGAGTCTGTTTGAGGCACTGTATGGAAGAAAATGTCGTACTCCTTTGAGCTGGAGCCAACCAGAAGATAAAATACTATTGGGACCAGATGCTTTACAAGAGATGGAAAGAATAGCTAAACAAATACAAAGAAACATCAATACATCACAAGATCGCCAGAAAAACTATGCTGATAAGAAAAGGGTACACCAAGAATTCAAAGTGGGGGAGCATGTGTACTTGCGAATTAAACCCAAAAAGAGCACACTTTATGCTGGAAGTTGTGCAAAACTGGCTCCTAGACATTGTGGTCCTTTTGAAGTATTAGAAAGGGTGGGATCAGTGGCTTACAAACTGGCCTTACCACCCCATGTTAGAGTTCATGATGTGTTTCATGTTTCGTTATTAAAAATATATGTGCATGATGCTTCTCACATAGTTGATTGGACTGTTGTACTGGTGGAACGAGAAGGGGAGTTTCTGTGAGAACCACTTCAAATATTGGAGCGAGAAGAAATTGAATTGAGAAATCGAATAGTAGCAAGAGTAAAGGTGCAGTGGAAGCACTTTGCTGCTGAAGAAGCTACCTGGGAAAGAGAAGCTAAAATGATGGAAAGATATCCATTTTTGTTTGAAAAATAAACTCTAGTAGTTAAATAACAACACCGAGGATGGTGTTTATTTTCAGAGGGGGAATATGTAACACCCCCAGTTTATGTGTTTGAAATTCAAAAAATAGACATTTGAACTTTAATCCTAAGGTGAGTGGACCCCAAAGGACAAGTATTTTGTGGATGTAATTAAATATTTAAATTGAGAAAATGAATAAAATGACTTTGTGCTGATTGACCAAAATGATATTTAGGAGATCACTTGCTAAATCCATGAGGATGGATAAGGAAATTACTTCCGCATAATCTTTCAAAAATCCTTGAAAGAAATTATTTCTAATTTATATTTTTTGAGGAAAAAGTTGGGAAGAGGTAAAAAGCTGGGAAAGCTAGGAAAAGCATAAAACAACTTTAAAGAATCCCTAAAATGGGAAGCCTAGTCAAACAGGAAGAAAAGCATCCTAATATTCTAGACGCGGAATTAGAAACAGGATTTGGGGAACAATAGCTTAAATAAGATTCTCCTAAACAGATTAGAGGTTGATTTGTTCTAGGAGATGATCTCAGCTCAGGGGTGAGTTCTGCTAGATAGAAGGACTCTAAGGTTGGGAGGTTGGTCAATTGCAAGAGTGGTATGTCTCTAAATTGATTAGTATTTTGACTTTCTGTGCTATGAATTGGCTACATATGATTGGTTGAATTGTATGTTAGACTTATTTATGCTACATTCCACAGAATCAATCTTCAGGAGTTCACCTTTATAATTCTATATAGTTGTAGAAAAGAAATTTGTAGAGTAGAATCCAACAGAAACTCTAAACCAGGGTTGGTTTAAATCTGAGGATACATATTCCTCCACAGATAATTTGATTTTTAAACTGCTCCTGATCTATCAACCAGAATCTCTAAACCATTTATTGGTCTAAATCTGGAGAAAGTGTACATGTTTCCCTAGTATAGTTAATATAACTTTAATCTGCTTCTGAATTTTTAAATAAAAAGAAGTCTCATTCAAAGCTAGGGTCAACCAGATTTCAATCTAGTAGAGTTTTGAAAACAAAACCATTTCCAGAAGGAAACGACAAATAATGGAAAAACAAATTAGGCTGTAATTGGTTTCTAAAACCAAGATTATTTCCTGGACAAATAAAACGTTCTATTAAATAATTCTGTAAGATAAGCTCGAACTCCGCTCACTAGTTAACAGTTAAACTTTTGGCTTTAGTTGAACTGAGCTATGCAATTTACCAAGTTAGGAAGTTATGTATAAACTCTCTGTATACAAAAGTAGATTAAAAAGCTGCAATGTATTAAGTTAATATTATAATCTATCTGTCTTATAATTTCCATGAAATTACAACGAAAATTTAGATAAGAACATCAGCACTTTAAAGGCTGCTAGAGAAAATTAGAAGTTTAGAAACTGTCACTGGTGCCAAATTAAATTCAGGAAATACTATTATCAGAGGACCCATTAACTTACAGTTTGTACAGTGCCTGTCTATATATGCTAAACTAGCATAATAAGAGTAATATATTTCCTGGGTTGATATCTGCAAAATTTATACAGCTTAAAATAAAATAAAATAAATAACATAGCAGAAATAAATAATAAGGGCGGTTATAAATAATATAACAAAAAATTTGCCCAAAATTTTATACAATTATTTTGATCATATCGAATGCTACGGAATCTTATAATTTGTACAAAAGAAAAAAGACAAAACAATGAGAAAGATATTGGATATGATGTAAGTGCTTATGGTTATGTTGGGAGTAGAATGGATTGCACGAATCCCACCTTCGTTTATCCATGTAAACAATATTTGACAAAAAACAACTAAATATGAACAACGATGATAGTTGATGAGTTTAAAAGATTAAGAGAGTTTTAATGATTGATTCTTAGGTATAAACTTCACCAACTCATTATGGTTATTATGGAAATAAATAAATAGAAGGGAAACGGAAAACTGTTGTGCTTAGTTTGCACAATAAGGGAGTAAACCAATGTTTATAATGTCCTGATACAAACTTGATTGCCGTGGCAATCATGAAAAACAAAAAAAAAGAGAACAAAAGAAAAATTTTATACAGCTGAGCAGGACGCAAAACATAGCAAAAACCCCAAACGAGCATTTGGAAGATTTTAGAGAACCTGTACAGTAAACGAGCGAGACAAGTGAGTCGACAGAAGTTCGCCTAAGGTGAAGTAAAATATCTGTAATAATTTTCGTTAGGAGAAAGGTCCTTTATACCTGAAATGAAAATAAAATGTGCGTTAGGAAGAAGTTATAAGTCAAAATAAAATTCGATAGACAGGAATACTGTATGTAACGAAGTAAGGGCGGGAAAATATTGGAACCTGGAGTATTAATCGTAGAGCGAGGAAATGCTCTGAAAAAGAAATATAGGGTATTAATTTTGATAGACGTTTTTTTTTAAAAGAAACGATACAATCGATTTCACCTACAGAAGAAAAATTTGGCTTGTGAGTCTAACCATAATGGTGAGACTGCAGATAATCACGCTCATGATACCACTTGACCATGCAGGTCAATTTCTGGAACCAATGCACATCTTCGCGGAAGGGAGCTACAAAAATTTCGTAAAGAGTTAGCTTAGATTCAATTAGATCTAGAGATATTTATGAATGCTAACATCGAAATATGTAAGGTAGAAGAACAATTTGAATGTAACTATGGTACCCATCTTTTAAATCTAAGACTTGGTAAAGTCGTTAGGAAACTTGGGGTAAGTTCAACGTATTCTAAGTAAACGCTTCGTCCGAAAACGCTTCATTCTGGAAAAAGTGCAGATAGTAGAGAAAAAATAGATAAGTAACCTAGTTTCCGAGAGGGAATGAGCGCAGAAAAGAATAATATAGAAAAATTGCTTACCATATCGTAGGTGAAGTGATGGATGCACTGGTAGGGATCCCTCATGGTTGTAGAACTCCGTTGCGTTGAGCGAAAAGCCGAAATGGAAACGAGGAACCATAGCCAAATAAAAATGGAACAGTAAGATAGAAAACATGATTTAGAAAGGAAATATGAAACCCTAGCACCAAGGATCAATGACCGTCCACGTGTAAATTAGATCAAGGGTTGAAAGAGAATATGGAAACTAGAAAACCAAACGTCAATGGTAGAGTACTTAAAGAATCCCGAGAGGGATTGTAGAATAAATTGCATGATGATAATATCGTACCTTCTCTAGTGTATTTCATTATATTAGACCAAAGCTGTAGCATCAAATAGGCGAAACGTATTCAAAAACCCGAGTATTTCAATGGTCGAGATATGATAGCGACCCTTACATATTAGAAATCCAACTGTTGAGGCTACGTGCCAAACATTCATAGGAGCCGTGTTGAGGAGTAGTACCAGAGTTGGTGAAACGAAATAAAATTTCTCGAGTTTGGAGCAAGAAAGAACGTTGGCAGGGAGAAAAGTAGCGTAAAGCTTTTCACCGACGTATAAATATTAAATGTTCAGCTATTGAAATAAATGAAGGGTTCATATGAGGTTTTATTAGTAGGGTCAATTAATTGAATCATGACAAATATTAAGATATGGTTCACCCATATAACGAAAAGGGATTATGCCTTAAATCTTCCCTTTCTAATGTTAGAGACTACGTGTATCCTCATGAAAACACTTACACTATACGTCATGTTAAGATTGTGGAAAGGAGGAAAATTTATAGTGGGATGAAACTTAATCATATATGTGATCTATAATATGGTTAATTAAATCAAAGACTTAACTAACCGTGTTAATAGAAAAGTATAAAGGCCTTTCGTTAAGGTTTTGAAAATAAGTTTTTATTTAATTGAATGGACTTCTATCTATGAAAGTATATATGTATAAGAAATTTCATGGGGTATAATTGTGAATTAAAACTAGTAATGGGGTATAAGTTAAAACTCCACATGAAGGGATGTGAATATGAAAAAAAAAAAAATTGTTTGGGTAAGAGAAGGAAATGTGACAAAATCGAAAGGGAAGAAGAGTAAGGTAAAGTGTTGGTTTTGTGGCAAATCAGGACATTTGAAGAAGGATTATTGGAAGAGACAAAAAACATCCAAAGGAGACTCTTTGATAGAGAAAAAAGAAGCAAACACGACAGATACAGGTTCGGCATCCATTTCAGGTATGAGTGATGAAGTGTTATCAGTTAGTTTGTCTAATCATGACCAACATTGGCTATTAGATTCTGGTACGTCAAATCACATGTGCATTCATAGAGAGTGGTTTAAAACTTATAAATCAATCAATGATGGAGTTGTTTACATGGGAAATGATGTCTCGTGTAATATTGTTGGAATTGGAAGCATCCAGCTTAAAATGTTTGATGGGACAAATAAAATTCTAACCGATGTAAGACACGTACCTGAACTAAGAAAAACCTTATTTCACTAGGAGTACTAGACACTAATGGATATAAAACATTTATTCAAGGTGGAGTAATGAAAGTTTATAAAGGAATTTTACTAGTTATGAAATAAAAGAGGTTGGAAATCTTTTTCAGTTAGAAGGAAGAACAGAGTCAGATCATGCTTCTACAGTATCTGAAAACGACAGTCATTCTATTCGTTTATGGCAGCAAAGGTTGGGCCATATGAGAGAAAGAGGATTAAAATTTTTATCTGATCGTAGGTTACTTCCTAGTTTAAAATCTTCGAAGTTAGATTTCTGCAAACATTGTCTGTTTGGGAAACAAAGCAACCAGAAGTTTAAAACTGGAAAACATACTAGTAAGGGAGTCCTTGATTATATCCATTCTGATGTTTGGGGTCCATCTCTTACAACCTCATATGGAGGATCATCATATTTTGTATCTTTTATTGATGATTTCTCTAGAAAAGTGTGGGTCTAGATGTTAAAGAATAATTTTGATGTATTCACAGTTTTCAAACAGTTTAGAGCATTAGTTGAAAACATCATTGGAAGAACCATTAAATGTTTAAGAACTGACAATGGTGGTGAGTTTAATTCAAAGGAATTTGATAATTATTGCAAAGATGATGGGATCGAAAGACATAAAACCACTGTATATACTCCTCAGCAAAATGGAGTTGCTGAACACATGAACAAGACTCTTTTAGAGAGAGCAAGAAGTATGCTTAGTAACGCCAATTTGCAGAAGGAATTGTGGGCAGAAGCAGTTTCTACAGCTTGTTACTTCGTAAATCGATCACCATCAACTGTGATAGGATGAAAAATTCCTCAAGAGGTATGGAAAGGTTATCCATGTGATTATTCTAAACTGAATGTTTTTGGTTGTGATGCATATGCTCTAGTTCCAAAACATCAGCGTTCTAAATTAGATCCTAAATCAAAAAGATATATCTTTGTTGGATATGGTGATGGGACTAAGGGATACAGGTTGCGGGATCCTACTACTCACAAGATCATCATTAACATAGATGTTAAATTTAATGAATATTCACTTGAAAATCTAGATGTAGATGATGAATTAAAACATGATAATGAACCTAAGCTTCAACACATTCAGTTTGAAACCAGTTCAAAAACTGCTGATAATCCAAATGAATAACTTTCAAATTCAGATCATGAACAAGTTTCAGATGCAGATCATGAACGTGTTTCAGAGGTTGATCATGAAGAAGTTCCTACAGATAACAATCAGCAAATTGTGGAAGTACCAGAAACATATTTAAGGAGGTCTACGAGAATCAGATGACTTCCTAAAAGGTATGATGATTATGTTACTTTAGTTGCTTTAACTGCTAACGATGATGAACCTTTGTGCTATCAGGAAGCTATAAAAGGTTCTAATAGTAGTAAGTGGAAAGAGGCTATGAAGGACGAGATGAGGGCATTAGACAAGAATGCCACATGGGATCTGGTAGAACTTCCTAAAGACAGGAAAACAATAGGATGTAAGTGGGTTTACAAATTGAAGAAGGGTGTTGATGATACAGAAGACAGGTACAAAGCGAGGCTGGTCGCAAAAGGTTTTTCTCAAAAAGCAGGCGTTGACTTTCATGAGATATTTTCACCAGTTGTAAAAATTGTTTCAATTCGGATTGTGTTAGCATTAGTTGCTTTACTTGATTTAGAATTACAGCAACTAGATGTTAAAACTTCTTTTTGACATGGAGATTTAGATAAGGAAATTTACATGGAACAACCGGAAGGGTTTTTTCAAAATCGCAACAGGAAATTTGTCTGCAGGCTCAAGAAATCATTTTATGATTTGAAGCAGTCACCTCGACAATGGTACAAGAAATTTGATTCTTTCATGATGAGTCAAAATTATATAAGAAGTGAATATTATCATTGTGTCTACTTTAGGAAATTAAATAATGGCATGTTCATTATCTTAGTGTTGTATGTTGACGATATGCTTTTAGAAAGCAAAAGCGTAATAGAGATCAACAGGTTAAAGGCTCAGATGGCTAGGATGTTTGATATGAAAGATCTAGGAGAAGCAAGACATATTTTGGGCATGGAGATTTTCAGAGATAGGAGAAATGGTAAGTTGTGGCTATCACAAAAGAAGTATATTGAGAAAATACTCTTGAGGTTTGGTATGAACAATGTGAAGCCTGTTTCAGTCCCTTTTGCTTCCCATTTTAAGATTTCTTCAAGTTTATGTCCTAACACTAATGAAGAAAATGAATATATGTCTTGAATTCCATATGCCAATGTAGTAGGTTGTTTGATGTATGCAATGGTTTGTACTGGACCAGATATTTCACATGCAGTTGGGGTTGCTAGCAGGTATATGGAATATCCAGGAAAATAACACTGGTCAGCAGTGAAATTGGTGCTTTGGTATCTAAGGGGCACTAGTGATTACTGTATCACTTATAACAGGAGCAGTGAATTTGTTTGCGGATATGTTGATTCTGATTTTGCAGGTGATTTGGATCAGAGAAGGTCAAATTCAGGGTATTTATTTACTCTTGCAGGTGGAGCTATTAGCTGGATGTCAAATCTATAGAACATTGTTGCTTTATCCACTACAGAAGCAGAATACATAGCTGCTTCACATGTTTGCAAAGAAGCAGTTTTGTTGAAAGGTTTGTTTGGTGAGTTTGGTAGGTTGTAGGACAACATTAGGTTATTTTGTGATAGTCAAAGTGCAATTCATTTGGCTAGAAATCCGGCCTATCATAGTAAATCAAAGCATATACCTATCAAGTACCATTTTGTAATACAGGTTATCACTGAAAGGGGAGTATCTCTTGAAAAGGTGCATACAAAGGAAAACTGTGTAGACATGTTCACAAAACCAGTTTTATTAGAGAAGCTACGATGGTGTATGGCTTCTCTTGGCTTGCAGAAAAGACAATAATAATAATGAAACAGGGTATCAGGCTAATTGTTGTCAAGGTGGAGATTTTTGAGATTTTATTTTTATTTTTTAATTAAATTTGGAGGAAAATCTCATGTAGGTGACAACAATAGGATTTGTTGCTAAATTGGCTCCATCAATTTCTGATGAGGAGTTAATGCATCCTATATTTTTTGTGAGAGAATTTATGAGTCTGTTGCCATTCACAGCTATAAAATGTAAGCCCATAGAGGCAAGTGAGCATGATGAGGAATGTGTAGTGAGGAAGAGCTGAGCAGATGAGAAACTCTGCTATTGTATTTCTCTAGTTGTTGAATGAGATTTCCGATGCCCTGTTAGGTGGACGTAGCCAAGATTGGTTGGGTGAACCATGTTAAAACCTCTGTTGTTTCATGTTTGAATGCTGTGTGTGTTATTTGATTTAAATTTATGCTGCCATATCTCTAACAAAATCTAGCTATGCTAAACCCCCAATCCTATCATTCCTCTTTTGTACTCCTATGATTAAAGATTTAGTAATGGATCAAAAGATTTCGCTCATCAAAATCAAGTCTGCTAAAGATGTCGTTACTCTTTCTTTCATGTTATGTTATAATTTAATCGGATAAAGATGTCATTACTCTTTCTTTCATGTTATGTTAAAAAATTATAGTTATCATTCATTTTTCATACTCAAGTTTAGGTTAAATTATCTGTTCATTTTCAGTTACTTTAAATTAAATTAAATTTTAATGAAATAGTAACAAGCGAATTCTGGTTTGATTGAATCAGATCATGGATGTTGAGGGTTGTTGTTGAGGATGATGATTTATTTTAGATACAAACTCTAATAAATAGGTATTTTACATTTTAAACATTCGTGAGTTTTACAAATTGATAGCGACCTATAAAAAAAAATAATAGTGAGATAATCTAAAGCAGAAAATATACATAGAATTTTCGTAATCATATAAGTGAAATAACAACCCATGCCGCGTTACAGGATTTCCATGCCTTCCATGGAAATTTATGAAGGAACGTTACAGTATTTCCATGCCTTCCATGGAAATTTAAGCAGGAAATGAAAAACTTAGAAATCAACCTAGCCAGAACTTCAACATTTTTGCATCCTTTAATAAAGCAATATTTATTTTGCATACTTTAATAAAACAATGAACCAGCCAGATTTCTTTTCCTTACCTTCAAAATGACATTTTAAAGTATTTCATTAATTTAGATTAAATTCTAAGATTGTGTATGGGAGAAATGAAGCTGTGAGATCATGAGGCAGTGGTAAGTTCAAGATAGTACGAGGTTTGGCAAGTGTGCTTTAATTATGAAAAAAAAAGTGAGTTAGCCAGTATGCTAGTTTTTTATTTCGTTTATGAGTAATGAAAACGGAGTATTTTGATGACTTAGATTAAAATTTAGGGTTATGTATTTAAGGAAAAGAAAATATCACAAATAAAATTAATTAAAGAGAAGCTATTATGAACTTCAATATATAACTTTACACTCTCAGGGCTCCATAAAATAGTTTTTTCAAGATTTATCAACTTTCTCTCACCTTCTCTAATTAAAGATTATAATTCACAAGTCTTGGGTGTCCATGATTTTCAGACCTTCTTCTTTCTATTTGGTTATTTGAATTCAAAAAACTTTTTTATAAGATTACATTTTGTTTTTAATTAATTTCCTGACAATTAATCTTTTTAACTTAAAAGCTACTTAAAATACATTATTCCTTGAAATAATTGTTATTTTATATTTTTATTTAATTATCGCTAATGATTAGGAGGATGGTAGGGATCTAATCTTCATGGAATTTTCTACAATATTTCTAGTAGTAGAGTCACTTATCAAAACTTTAGATTTATCTTAAAAGTGGTTATGTCATTTTGTGCTTTCAAATAAATTGATTAATTGTATATGTTTAACTCATACATTAATTCTTTTTATAATTAATAATAATAATAATTTCAGAGTGTAAACTTGGGTGATCCATAATTGTTTAACTAATTCTTCCGGAGAAATAAAAATATCATTAGGAGACGAATTAGTTAAATAAAAATTATTATTAAAAATAAAATTATAATTTTATTATCTAATTTTTGTTTATTTTTTAAATTTTGGTAATGGCAGGTGTATCATGTAGGTGTTTTGATATCTATTAACATTTACCAACCATTTAATTTATATGAATATGTTAATTATTATTATTGATTAGAAATTAGAAGCTTTTCAAAACCATTATTTTTTGAATCTCTTATCATTAAAGTGTTTTTTTAAAAGCATTTTTCATTTTCTAAAAATTCCAATTTGCAATCAATTATTTGTGTCATTATATTTTCCTCTTGCATTATAGTAATTTTACATATTATATATTTTACTTCTGCATTATAATATTCTTAGATATTGTTAAAAAATTATAAAATATTTCACAATATTTTATATATAATATACAAATAAATAAACTTAAGGGTATTTATAATATCTTTTAATCATTTCAAATTTAAAGCTTACCCATTAAATATTAGATGTTATTAGATGCATTTCTTATTATTAAATATATGTTTAAAATGATAAATTACATTACTTAGTAATGATTATTTATATAAAAAGTAATAGACATAAATACTAAAAAAATCATTAATTTTAGTGTGATTTTTTAATAAGAATTCAAATCTTTTTAAAATTAGATTCTTAATTTTTTAATTGTTTTCTATCTTTATATAGAGAGCCTCTGTAAGCATAACCAATCATAGAAAGGGATAATGAATAAAGATACACAAATATATACCATATAACTAATTATTTGATGTTTAAGAAAATATAAAAATATATTAGCAATTTATATAGATAATTATTTAATTTTCTCATAAATGTTGATAAAGAAAGTAGTTCAATGCTAATGATTGGATAGACTTACTCATTTTAAATATGATTGATTTAAATATAAACTACTATTATGTGGTACTTGAAACTAGTTGACTAGTTATATGTCGTGCTTTTTTCCCCTATTTTAACTATTTTGGATATGGTAGTGTTGTGATAATGATTAAAGATCTAGTAATGGAGCAAATGACCCCTCGCTGCCGTCAGGTAAAATTCAGCAATTCAGCTCTACTAAATATCTGGATCATCTTTCTTCTATGCTATGTTAAAGGAGTATAGTTGTATTTGATTTAAATACAAATGATTGTGATGTGGTACTTGAAACTAATTCAGTGCCTATATGTGGTTCCTTTTTTTCTTATTTTAACTATTTGGGAGATGGTACGCTTGTCATAATTGTTAAAGTTGTAGCAATGGAGCAATAGCAATGGAACAAGAGATTGCGCCTTGATATGAGTTTAAAGTCAGCTCTTCTAAATATGTTGATCCTTTGTCTTTCATGTTATGTTAAAGGCGTATAGTTATTATGCATGCTCTGTTCATTTTGTGTTGAAGGTTAGGTTAAATTAATTCTATTTTTAATGAAAAAATAATACGTAAATTTTGGTTATCCGAATGCAGGTGCTTCGGCGTGATCAGAGGGCCCACCTGGGTGCCATGTGGCGGGACAACTATCCATCCCACGTGCCTGCACATGGTCACCCACTCAATGTTAAATTCCTGAGCAAGCCTGTCTTAATTTCACACTTTTCCACCTTCATTACGAGGTCCTCCTGTTGCAAAGCATTAAGAGCTCTCGATTTCATCACCATGGCTATTAAGCCTGCTACTCGCACTCATCTGGCCTCCATTCAGCTTGTCCTTCTGTTATGTGTGCATGCCTCCCATTCCTCCTTTCGACACCTGGTTCATGGCCCTGTTTAGCCCTATCTAAGCCTTCCCACGACATTCTTAGGTGGTGGAATCTACCCTCCTATGTTGCTGAGTGCTCCCTTCCTGTCCTACACTTTTTTTTGTTCGAGTATCATGCCAAGGCATCACCTTATGCGGTGTAGAAGAGCTGGAGGTCACGACATCCCCTCCGCACCACCTCTATCGCACACCATGGGCAGGGAACTAAATCTTTTGGTGGGGTGGGAGGAGCCAACCAGACTTGACCCTGTTAATATTTCAACCCAATTATCCTTGTAGCTACCTATCTCCCCTCTGGCTTCGTCAAGCATTCAGCCCAAAGAGCGACCGCGCAAGTTGACCATCCTGCCTGAGCCGAACTTTATCCCTCGCAAGATGAAGACTCTCCATGTGCAGAGCGCCTCCAGTAGCAGTCACTCCACCAGAAGCAATTAAGGTTCTGAGGATGGTAGAAGCAAAAACAGTGACGCAGGAGATAATAATGAGGATACGAATCAGCTCATGACCACCTCCAATCAGCCAGACACACCGGCATTGTCACATCCTTAGGTCCCTAGATACCCACTAATAAAGGAGGATGAAGACTCATTCTATTCTTGCAGGAACGAGGATGAATAACCCAACTCCAACAAGAAGAATTATGGTCCACACTAGTTTCAATTGCATGGTGCACTTCTCTCTTTCTATTTTTTTTGTAGCGTTCTCTATTCTAAACATGCTTTGGAAGACTTTTCTCTCAAAATTCAGTTTAAATTTCGCTACTGTGTATTTTGGTTTCCCATTCTGGGCAGCGTCTATTTTGTGCTACTGGTGAACTAGTTTCCCCAGCTGGGGTAGTCCATTTTCTAGTTTCAAACACTTGATACTTTCATCTGGAATTGGATTTCCATGTCTGGAGGAAGAGATATGTAATATTTTTCTCTGTATAATATAAAAAATTTAGTCTAACTTAGAAAAAAAGAAAACGTAAATTTTGGTTTGGTTGAATTTCATCACATGCTGCCATAGAAATGAGTTGTTGCAGCAGATGGTGATTTATTTAGATACAAATGCTCATAAATGGGTATGTAATATTTTAAACATTCCTAGGTATTAGAAATTTATAGCCAGAAATAAAGAAAAACACAATTGTTATATGATATAAAATAGAAAATATACTCATAATCGAAATAGAATCCAATGGGATTCACAATATTTCCATGTTTTGCATTGAAATCAAGGTTGTTTATATCAGGAAATAAAAAGGTTAGAAAGTATTAAGATAAATAGGAAGTTATAATATTTATTTTGTGTCTTTTAATAAATAATAAGCCTGCCAACATTATCATATTTGTTTGATTTTAAAGTATTTCCTTGTTATTAAAAGAATGAGCCAACTAATATACTAGTTTTAATTTTTTATATTGTTATCAATGAAATGGGATCAACTGCATAGAAATTCATAGAGTATTTTCATGATTTAAATTAAAATCTAGAGTTGTGTATTTAAGTAAATGAAAATCTTGCAAATAAAACTATGATATCAATAGATAGTAAGAACTTTCTACGATAAATAGGTAGTAAAATATTTATGGACATGAAGTTATTATAAATTTTAGTAATACTAAAGCGAAGTTAGTATGAAGTTTAGTATATAAATGTATTTTTTCAAGGCAAGTTAGTATGTGGCTTTGTATATAAATGTATATTTTCAATGCTCAATAAAATTGTTTTTCAAGATTTGTTAGCTTTCTCTCACTTCCTTGACTTGACTTGGGGATTTTAATTCACAAATATTCCCTTGAAAGTGATGTTTTTCTGATTTCCTTTTACTTGGTTATTTTAATTCAAAAATATCTTTTATAAAAGTTCATTTCATTTCTAATTAATTTCTTGATAATTACTCATCTTAAATTAAAATATCCTTAAAATTCATTATCCTTGGTAATGTTGTTATCAAACTTTAACTTCTTAATTATAGTTTTCTTTTTTTAATTAGAATGGTTTAGAAGAGTGAATTTCATCTCTAATTAATTTCTTCATAATTAATCATCTTAATTTAAAATATACATAAAATTCATTATCTTTGAAATGATTTTTTTTAATTACAAATATTTATTTTAGAATATGTTTCTGGAATTTAGTTTGATTATTAATAATTATAAAATGGATGTTAATGATTTAATCTTTGTATAATTTTCTATAATATTCTTAGTATAAATCACAAATCAAATTTTTAGATTTATCTTGAAAGTATTTATGTCATATCTCTACTTTTAAGTAAATTGACTAATTTTAAAAAATTGTCCCGTGTCATATCAACGTGAATTGTTGTTTTGTAGACACATGGTATTAGAAAGAGTCTATTTAAAAGTTAAAATTATAAATTGTATAAAGGGGGCTAATCTCTATGGTTATATGATATATTAAATGTGTAAATGTGTATATGTTTAACTCATACATTAATTTTTTAGTTAATTATTATTATTGTTATTTAAAAAAATTATAATTTCTTCAATGAGTTTTTATGAATTTTTAATATTGGTAATGTGAGATGTATCATAATGTAATTTTTTTATGTTTATTGGCATTTAAAAACATTGTAATTTATATTACTGTGGTAGTTATTATTATTGACTATAAATTAGAGAAACTTAAAAAACCATTATTTTTTAAATTTTTTATCATTAAACTTCTTTTTCTAAGAAACATCTTTCATTTACTAAGAATTTCAATTTTAAATATTATTTTCAACCTCTTGTGGTTATCAATTATTGAGGAGGATTTTGGATTTTCCAGTGTCAGAGAACTTTTGTGGACGTTTAAAATCCCAACTAGGATCCATATTCTAGATTATAATATTTTTACATATTATATGTATTGCTCCTAAATTTTTGTATTCTTATATATTGTATGAAAATAAGTACAAAATAAATCATAATAATTTTAACTAAACTTAAGAGTATTAATAATATATATTTAATATTTCAAACCTACACTTTCTCCATTAAATATTTGATAAGTTTTTTATTATTGAATATATATATATCTTTAAATAAAAATCTACTCATAATGATTATTTATATAAAAATTAATTAACATAATATTAAAAATAATAATGTTTGTGATTTTTTTTATAAACACTAGAAACTCTTAAAATTTGATCCCTAATTATTTATTTATATAAAAAATAATAAACATAAATACTAAAAGCTCCAATGTGTTTTAATATCAACTAGAAATTGGTCATGGGATAAAAATATTCCAACACTCAATCGTGTGATAATTGTTGATGGAACTTGTAATCCAGCAAATGATCCTTCAGGATTATTTTCATGTGTGGATATTTGGATAGACAAAGCATGTCTAGGCCTATCACTTGGTTTTGCAAGGAATAATGGAGGAAAAAATCTATAAGAAACATGTAGCAAAGGATGGTCTTGCACCAAGAGTTGGTGGTAAGAAACAACTTCATAGGTTCCTGACTAAGAGGAATTTTTAATTCTATTAAACCTTGAAGATAATGACAATGTTGCGAATAATTATAATGAATTGAAAGATTGACTCACCCAGCTAGAGAATAGGGTTGAAGCTCTGGTTAGTTATAATGTTATGCTTCACCAACATATTCTCCTTCTATGAAGAGATTACCATAACACCATTACTCAAGTTGGATTTCAAATTTTCATGAGACTCTTCTCTAGGAGAATGAAGATGAAATACTTTCCAAATAAGAGAAAAATATGGCATGGGAAAATTGTGAAAATTTCACGAAATCGGAAAATCTCAAGCATTCCATGGAAATCTCTCATGTTGAGATGGTCCAAGTAACAAACCAACATGTTGAACAAAATGCTAGAAATTCTGAATTGAATTTAGGACAAGTCACAATGTGAAATTTGAGAAAGAGAAATCATGGTAATGACCAAAATTTCAATAATGGTCACAAATTTATATTACAAAGAATAAATAAAAAATCTAATAACATTGTTCACAGTGTCAAAGTTGAGTAAAAGTTGAGTAACAAGAGCCATGTTAATGACCAAAATTTCAACAATCGTGACAGAGTTATAGTACAAAGGCTAAATAAAAAATATAATAACATATATATGTCATGTCCCTCAATATCACTAAATAATTTATTTTTTTTGTTCGATGTAAAATTGTATAGCTTCACTTATAGAATTGCTTGTTTTACTATAGTGCACTACAACTTATATATATATACACACTTTTCATATATTAGTGCAATATTTGTGCAATCGCATAGTATGCCATTCCAACCTTAATCAAAATCTTTGTACTATGTTAATTTCTACTAAATCATAACACTTATGCTTACTTGACTTTGTCACCCAAATGATATAGCATGAAAATTTCTCTGGTCAATAATGTAGTACAACAAAGAAATGTATATGCCCATGAACATTTTACAAGTTTACACATTTAATTCTTATGCCACGTTTGAATCAAACCTTCTCGTGGTTGGTGTTATGGTGAAAATTTCGTCTTGTCATAAAATTCGATTGCGTGTTTGTGAACGGTTGCTGACTGCGTCCTTGCTCGTTCTTACTGAAGTATCATTTTAATGCTTAGGATTTTCCTCAGAGATTTTCATTTATTCCTGTTACGGTTTTTTTGAATACCTATGTAGTTTTCCTTCCGTTGTATTAAATCAGGTCCGTCCTTTCTGTGCGGTCGTATAGTGCTTGATACGAACTCATGTTATGAAATCGCTTAATAAATCTTACCCGGGTACATAATCATTTAATTTTTTTTTTTGACGCGTGCTGGAGGTTTTGGCCTCTGTGGTTACTGTGCAGGGTGACGATCATGCTACACGTGGACGGCTAAGAATTTGAGATAGTTAGGGTTTAATTTCGTTATAAGATCGATTTGTTTTTATCTGTAACTTTCATTTGGCAAGGTTAGCGACTGCTCACAGCGCAGGCCGAGTCTTCCGGACTAGCAATGGCATTCACTTATGCCCTTCCGCGTCAATCCTTCATGCGCAGGAAGTTTATCTAGTAAGGTAAAAATCCCTACTATATTTCCATTTTACGTTACTGGTTGAATTCATCTCTGGTCTTACAAAAAAAACGACATAGAGAGATACTCAGATTTTTTTGATCAATATGTGTTTCATCTTCCTTATTGAGTTCAACTTTGTATGCAGACTTTCCATTAGGACTGCGTCAGGAGCATAGGGGTGTGTAACTGGTCTGACCTTACGTCTCAGCCACTGTAGCTTCATTTCTTTTTAACGATTCTCTAGTGTTCCACTCAGATCGACGCGCTTATCGTTTTTATTTCTACGTCTCACTTTGCCGTGATTTTTTCTTTTGAGGTAGTGGGATTTCTCTTACCCAGGGATGTGAGGTTTTCTTTTAACTTCCTGTTCAACCTGGTTTTCTAATATTTTATCCTCGCGGTGGCTTTAACTCGAAAATTTGGTATTGTATGCAGAGGGTCGTGTTTTGTATCCGTATTATTCTCCTGTATTGAGCTAACAATCATCTCAGAGGTACTACCTTGTAATTTCTGGAATTCTTGAATGGTTAAGCCTCTACTCTATCTATACCATTACTAATTCATCTCAGCCTCTTCCAGGAATCCTATAAAAGGGGTCGGTCTTTCCTATGGGTAAGTAAAATCTGCGTTTGCTACCGAAATCTCTTATACCGTTCCTTTTAGAAATTTTTTTTTTTTCAGGTATCTTAACTTGGTTCCCGAAATGTTGTTGCAGGTATGCTACTTCCTCATGCATAGGTTTTTCAAGGGTCTCATACTCTTTCTCACGATACGATTCTGATAACCCTTGTAAATTTTTTTCATGACACAGGTCGGCGTTTACCTCCTGTCCATGATGATATTTGCATTTGATTTTTGTTTAAGTTAATCCATATATTTCTTCAAAAACAATGCTACCATCTATTTTTTTTCGGTTCATGGCCGAACTAATTTCCTTACAGCGATGGCCAAACTTTCTAAAAAAATCGATTCTGTAACATCATGTAAAACTGTGGGAATCTAATTTATATATGGCGTCTGTCCTCGATATGCCTATAGATGTATATTGTCTCTCATTTTGTTACACTCCATGGTACGTCTCTTTTAACTAGTAAATTACATAATGGCAATGAAGAAAGAGATACGTTTACTAACTGCATTTATGATTCTTAGTTCTTCCTCGTGGGATTAATATCACCAGCTATGAATGTCCTTTGGTATAGGCATTTCTAAGAGTGAAGTTTGCACAGTATCTGAGGATATTTTTTTTTTTTTTAGTTATACAAAATTTACATTTCTAGTTGTACTATATAACTATATCCGAGTTCTATCGGTTGCTAAGAATTCCATCTTTGTAACAGTGGTCATGGTTCCCTATAACTATAATTAATACTGTCGCCACTTCTTCAATATGTGTGTCGGCTAACTACACTGCTAAACCTTTGGTTCTTATAACGAGCAAAGTGTGTATTAATTTTCATAGCTATGCTTTATATTCTGTTCAGATGTATGGATTTTATAAAGTTTTACATACTTGTTTTACTTTGCAATACTGTCTTCTTCTAGAATTCCGGGCATACCTTTAATATCTATTTGTATGTTTGTCAACTAACATGTGATACAGAAATGAGTAATATTAACGAGCTAGATCTTTGCATTTGCTGGGTTTGTGTAGGGCAAGGGATCTACTTACACTATATTATGTTTTTTCTTGTTAACTACCGTAGCTGGCAGCTAATAGATAGTCCTGTTTTGCTGGCTTAGAAGTATACTAGTCTATACTGTGCTCAGACATTTGAATATATTCTTTACTGTTCATATAATTACATTATTGTACACTATTAGAATCTCATCGTTAATAGAAGCAGATTAAAGTACAAATTTTGAATGATGAGGTATTATAAATCCCCAGATTTAATCCACATACTGGTTTAGAGATTCTGGTGGATTTCTCCTCTTCTTTTTTTTGTTCCTACAACTAGGCAGAATTGAGAAGGTTAATTTCCTTTTTAAATCTGTAAATGTATGGAACAACCTTCAAATTTCAGAAAAAAAATATAATGAACTATAAATGGGTTCTATCACAATTAATTGTTCAACTATTAAAATTTCTGTAAGTATCGTAAATTGAATTAGAGTAGTTTATAGTTAAATTATCTGTAGAGGAGTATGTATCCTCAAATTTAAACCAACCTGGGTTTAGAGATTCTGTTGGATTCTACTCTATAGATTTTCTGTTCTGCAACTATATATAATTAAGAAGGTGAATTCCTTGTGATTTATGTTGTTAAAGGTAGCATTTATAATTCTAATATACAATCAATTTTTATATGTAGCCAATTCATACCATAGGAAGTAAACACATCAATAAGTTTAAAGACATACCACTCATGCAGTCGACCAACCTCCCAACCTTAGAGTCCTTTTATCTCCCAGAGCTCACCCCCGAGCTGAGATCACCTCCTAGAATAGATCAACCCCCAATCTGTTTAGGATCAGCTTATTTAAGCTATTTTTCCCCAAAGTCTGTTTCTAATTCTGCGTCCAGAATATTAGGATTCTTTTCTTCCTGTTTGCCTAGGCTTCCCATTTTAGGGATTCTTTAAAGCTGTTTTATGGTTTTCCTCAGCTTTTCCAACTTTTCACCTCTTCCCAACTACTTTCCTCATCATTGGGGAAATTTAGATTTTTCCTCAAAATCTAATTTAGAAATAATTTCTTTCAAGGATTTTTTTTTTGAAAGATTCTGGGGAATATTTGCTTTGTCCATCCTCATGGATTTAGCAAGTGATCTCATAAATCTCATTTTGGTCAATCTGTACAAAAAATCATTTTATTCATTTCCTCAAATAAATTATTTATTTACATTCACAAACCACTTATCCTTTGGGGTGCACTCCCCTTAGGACTAAAGTTCAAATGTCTAGCTTTGAAATTCAAACACATAAATTGGGGGTGTTACATATTCCCCCTCTGAAAATAAACACCGTCCTCGGTGTTATTATTACAGTTTTCAAACAAAAATGGATATATTTCCATCATTTCAGCTTCTCTTTCCCAGGTAGCTTCTTCAGCAGTAAAGTGCTTCCACTGCACTTTTACTCTGGCTACTATTCTGTTTCTCAATTCAGTTTCTTCCCGCTCCAATATTTGAAGCGCTTCTGGAAGAAACTTCCCTTCTGGTTCCACCTATACAACATTCCAATCAACTATGTGAGAAGCATCATGCACATATCTTTTTAATAACGAAACATGAAACACATCATGAACTCTAACATGGGGTGGTAAGGCCATCTTGTAAGCCACCGGTCCCACCCTTCTAATACTTCAAAAGGACCACAATATCTAGGAGCCAATTTTGTACAACTTCCAGCATAAAGGGTGCTCTTTTTGGGTTTAATACGCAAATACACATGATCCCCCACTTTAAATTCTCGGTGCACTCGTTTCTTATCAGCATAGTTTTTCTGGCGATCTTGTGTTGTCTTGATGTTTCTTTGTGTCTGTTTAACAATTATTTCCATCTCTTGTAAGGCATCGAGCCCCAACATTAGTTTATCCTCTGGTTGGCTCCAGCTCAAAGGAGTACGACACTTTCTTCCATACAGTGCCTCAAACAGACTCATCTTGATAGAGGATTGGTATCTGTTATTATAGGCAAATTCGGCTAAATGCAAATACTCTTCCCACTTTGATGGCCTATCCATCACATACATTCTCAGCATATCCTCCAAAATTTGATTACTCCTCCCTGTCTGCCCATCGGTCTGAGGGTGATAGGCAGTACTAAAATTCAACTTAGTACCCATCCCTCCAAATAGTCCTTTCCAAAAATCTGATGTAAACTTAGCATCTCGGTCTGAAACAATTACCTTTGGAACCCCATGAAGCCTTACTACCTCCTTCAGGAACACATTCGCTACTTGAGCTATCCCAAAGGTAGATTTCACTGGTATAAAGTGGGCAGCTTTTGTTAGAGTGTCTACTACTAACATTACCGAATCATGCTGGTATTTGGTTTTGGGTAATCCTGTTATAAAGTCCATAGAAACTGTGTCCCATTTCTATTCTGCAATTGGAAAAGGCTTTAAAAGACCCGCCGGATGTTGATGCTCAACTTTGACTAGTTGACATTCCATGCACCTACTTAAATATTCTGCTACATCTCTCTTCATTCCTGGCCAGAACAATTTCTTTTTCAGGGTTGTTAACATTTTCTGATATCCTGGATGTCCTGCATATGGATGTTTGTGATATTCATCCAAAATTTCCCTTTTTAAGGACTCTACATTGGGAATATACAACCTGTTTTTATAACAGATCAGCCATTTTTGGTTTTGAGTGAAATCAGTTTTCTCCTTTTTCTGTAGTTTCACCAAGAGTGTTTCATAGTTTGGATCTTGATTTGCTGCTTTTCTCACCAACTCTTCTACTTCGATCTGGGCACTACTTCCAATGTTGTTTATATTCTGACAAGAATTCCTGCTTAATGCATCAGCAACTTTATTTTATTTTCCTTTGATATGTTTTATGTCCATATCAAATTCAATTAAAAAGGATATCCATCTGGCTTGTCTTGCATTCAGATCAGTTTGGGAAAAGAAATATTTGAGACTAATATGATCAGTCATCAATGTAAACTTTTTCCCGAGAAGATAGTGCCACCACATTTTCAAACCATGGATAACAACTGCTAATTCCAAATCATAGGCACTATAATTCTGTTCATGTATTTTCAGTTTCCTAGATTCATAGGCAATAACTAAATTATCCTGCAAAAGGACTCCTCCCAACCCCTCTCTACAAGCATCTGTACATACAACAAATTCTTTATCAGGATCTGCAATCTTTAGGATAGGGGTTGTAGTGAGTTTTAGTTTTAATTGGTCAAATCTGTTTTGGCATTTATTTGTCCATTCAAATTTGACACCCTTTCTTTGTAATGATGTTATGGGATGTGCTATGGCAGAAAATCCTATGGAGCTGAGATTGCACATAGTGACATTGTCCTAGTAAAAAATATGACTGGTAAGTGTAATAACCAGAATTACAGAAATCCCCTACTTTGGAGTGAAGTGAATCTCCCAAGTAAATTTACATGTAAATTTACATGTGGTGACTGTCCTTGTTCTCAAGTGAGTTAATCAAAATAACTATATTTTCACGGTTTAGGAGACACACTTATTGCATTAATTCAATAATAATGAGCTTCATGGAATACAAAAGATAACACAATTAACACAGAGAAAATATTGAAAACCTAGAATTTCCATCTTTTATTCTTGTAGCATAAATTATTAAATAAGATATGCCAAAAGTTATGGTTTCCTGACAAGTGTTATATAATATTTTCAATGCAATATTAGTTATATAAAGTGTTCAATCTCACACAAGATATAAAGTTTAAGTTTACAACAGGTATCAGAGGCCATTACAAGCTTGATACTTTGGATTCCTTTGAAACGCTTGGTTACTCCTATGGCCCACAATTCATAAACAAATTCATTTCTATATAATATTTTCAATGCAATATTATTTATATAAAGTGCTCAATCTTGCACAAGATATTAAGTTTAAGTTTACAGCATTTATTTGAGACCATTACAAGCTTGCTACTTTAGATTCCGTTGAAACTCTTGGTTACTCCTATGGTCCACAATTCATAAATCAATTCATAAGAAAAATGAAACAGTGGTACACCTCATCTCCAATGTAAATAGATGTAGAAATTCCCATCCATTGGATTTTAGCTCTTAAAAGAGCCACACCATCTAGGCTTGATTCTAGTTAAGGTTGTGTGAAGTCTACAATCTTCCAGCGATTTTTCAAAAGAAAAACATCTCTTATGGTTGCATCAAAGACCTGCAAGACTTTAAATGTGAATAAATGCATTAATATGGTATTTATATACTTATTTCAATACATCATAAATTATTCGAGGCAATGTAAGCATAGTTATAAGGTCCTCAAGGTAATGAAGCCATGAAATATACTATATTACAAGAAATACCACCATGAAAAAACCCATTGGTAAAATAAATCTTGATGTGAATTTATCACATAGCAAAAATTAATCTCACACAGAAAAAAATGAGAAACTACAATTATATTTAATTTTATTGAAGCGATAAGCATGAACAAATTAAATATGCCCAATCCTAGTTGTCACAAACCTCATCTTCAATGAAAGCATCATTCATTTTCTGAGAGAAAAAAAAGACATCCAAGTTTCTTAGACATCCATTGAAGGTTCATGTGTTTGAGATAGTCACAGAATCCTAGAGGATATGAAAACTCAATGATAATTCCTTTCACGTTGTATTAAGTATCTTATGCCCAGAAAGTAATTTGGAAAATACATATTCCAATGAGAAACCAGGTTGGATGAAATGAAAGCCATGGTAAGCATGTTGACCACCTCATTAAACTAGTTTTATATTAGAAGCTCACTATTCTCATTTCTAAATTATATTTATATTTCTATGGGCTTATTTGAAATCATTTTAATTTGGACAGCCAACATTATTAACTGTCAAAGATTCAAACCTAGGGTTATGTTGAGTATCTCCATTTACCAAGGAAATCAAATCATCTTAATTTGTATTTAATACTATGTTGAAGTCTATTTTTACATCAAATATCATTTCTTCTTGCAATCAATTAACAGAAATTTCATTATTCAATCATTACAAGTTTTCACAAAATCTATATTGAGATTATCCATTTCTCACATAAACACTCCTAAATAAAAAAATTGTATAAAATTTTGACTTCATTCTTTTATGCTACTATTTCATAGAATCCTACCTTAAGACATTCCCATTGCAACATATAATGCAATTTCTAGTCTATACACAAACAATATATATTCATTTAACAACTATACAATTTCATTGTTTAAATATTTAATAATGACAATAATATTGATAATAATATATAAAAAAATAGTAATATTAATAATAATATATAGAGATTAGTTTAATTTCGGCGATGAGATGAAATAATAATTTTAATATTTAATAATATTAAATATAACGATTCTTTATTTTTATTTAAATATCAATTATCTACCACTTACAAATCAACCCAAGAAAACAAACAAACTTGAAAAGTCAAGTATGCAATTCAACGATGAACTAGTTAAATTGGAAGAATTAAATGGCGGGGATTATCGTGGCAGCGAACTAGAACGCAGTGAATCTCAGCGAAATAGGAATCAGAAAATGAAAATGCGATAAAAAAAAATTAACCTCGTAAAAAGGAAAGATGCAGAATGTTACGATAAAAAAAATAAAATAACCTCATTAAAAAACAGAAAATTACGATAAATTTTCTTAACTCAAAAACTTACCATAAATTATCCTTTAACCTCCTTAAAAAAAACACAAAATTAGGATAAATTTTCTTTTAACCTTATAAAAAAGGACAAAATGAGGATAACTTTTTTTTTTAACCTCATTAAAAAAGCACGAGCTCACAACTATTAACGTGATAAAAAAACACAAACTAACGGTAATTGCATTGGATGAATTAGTACAAAATATTTCCGAAGTCTGTCGAACTGAGGGTTTGCGCTAATCGTTCAAAATATTTTTAAATTCATCCGTTGGATGTATGCCTATCTATTTAAACAGAGCCACCTTAATTTCATTGTCAACATGTAGATAGATTAGGGTAACAGTGGTGCCAAAACTTTCGTTCTACCAAATGTCTGATGATGAATTGCAACAACCGCTTTGATTTTTTCAAGTTGCAACTAATTACAACTTTTAATTTTCCTTTCTTCTTCTGCATATTATGGTTTTTGTTTCCTTATATTTCTGTTTCTGCATTTTCGGCTATGAATTTTCACTGGTTTTAATAGTTATCTTGGATGGCATGGGGCTTCTGTTCCATATTTGTGACTTCTTTTCTACTTTCACAATAATATAAAGTGTTCTTGTTGGCATTATTGTAACTATTGATTGAGCATATGGCAATATAGCAAACAATTCCGCTCAGATTTCAGGTAAAATTATTTTTTGCTAAAACCCTCCTTTTTATTATTACTATTTATGTTCAAAATTAAGTTCAATTAATGGTAATAATAATTGTTGATCATCTGTAGCAAAGGGTTTTTGAAGTGGAATGTGATCGATTTTAAATACAAACCACGGTGATAAATGGATACGCGGTGATCAATTCGTTACATGTTTTAATGCGCTGGTACTCATGTTACAATTGATTAAAAATCTAGCTCTGTTAAACTCCCAATCTAGCTCTGTTAAACTCCCAATCCTATCATTCCTCTTTTGTACCCCTGTGATTAAAGATATAATAATGGATCAAAATATTTCGACCGTAAAAATCAGCTCTGTTAGAGATGTCGTTACTCTTTCTTTTTCATTCATTTTTCATACTCTCTTCAAGTTTAGGTTAAATTATCTGTTCATTTTCAGTTACCTTAAATTAATTGTTATTTTAATCAAATAGTAACAAGCGAATTCTGGTTTGATTGACTCAGATCACGGATGTTGAGGGTTGTTTTTGAAGATGATGATTTATTTTAGATACAAACTCTAATAAATGGGTATTTTACATTTTAAACATTCGTGAGTTTTACAAATAATTAATAGCGAGCTATAAAAGAAAAATAATAGTGAGATGATCTAAAATAGAAAATATACTCAGAATTTTCGTAATCCTATAAGTGGAATAACAAGCCATGCCGCATTACAGTACTTTCATGCCTTCCATGGAAATTTAAGCAGGAATGTTACAGTATTTCCATGCCTTCCATGAAAATTTAGGCAGGAAATGAAAAACTTAGAAATGAACCTAGCCAGAACTTCAACATTTTTGCATTCTTTAATAAAGAAATATTTATTTCGCATCCTTCAATAAAACAATGAGCGAGCGAGATTTCTTTTCCTTTCATTCGAAACAGCATCTTAAAGTATTTCAGTAATTTAGATTAAAATCTAAGATTGTGTAGGGGAGAAATGAAGCTGTGAGATCATGAGGCAGTGGTAAGTTGATCATAGTACGAGGTTTGGCAAGTGTGGTGTAATTATTAAAAAAAATGAGTCAGCCAGTAGGTTAGTGTAACACCCCCAATTTGTGTGTTGAATTTTTAAAAGTTAGACATTGAACTTAAATCCTAAAGGGGGTGGACCCCAGGGATAAGTATGTGTGAATGTATTTGCATATTTTATTTGAGGAAATAAATAAAATGATTGTGCAAAGTTGACCAAGATGAGAATTGAGATCACTTGCCAAATCCATGAGGATGGATAAGGCAACAAATCCCCAAAAATCTTTCTAAAAATCCTTGAAAGAAATTTATTTAGATTTGAGGAGGAATCTAAATTTCCCCAATGAAGAGGAGTAGTTGGGAAGAGGTGAGAAAAAGCTGGAAAAGCTGAGGAAAAGCTTAAAGCGGCTTTAAAGAATCCCAAGATGGGAAGCCTAGGCTAAACAGGAAAGAAAGCATCCTGCTATTCTGGACGCAGAATTAGAAACATGCTTTGGGGGAATTATGAGCTTAAATAAGCTGCTCCTAAGCAGATCAGAGGTTGATCTGTGCTAGGAGGTGATCTCTGCTCGGGGGTGAATCCTGGGAGATAAAGAGGATTCTAAGGTTGGGAGGTTGGTCATTTTGCAGTTCTTGTGGTATGCTCTGAAAATTTTGCTATTATGTTTTATTACAGTATGAATTGGCTACATATACAATTTAATGTGATGACAATGGAAAAATTTGGTACTACATTTAACAGAATATATCATTAGGCATATACCTTCCAGATTTTGTATAGTTGTAGACCAGAACGTTCATAGAGTAGAAACTCCAGAATTTCTAAACCAATGTTGGTTTAAATCTGAAGGTTCTTATTCTCCATAAATCATTAAATATTGCTCTGTTTCTGTACATGTAAAGGTGAGATTTTATACTCTTGTGTAAACTAGAAAAGGAGTATGGCATCACTAAGGTATGCATGATACCTAAAACAATGAAATAAAGCTAGATATTAGTATGTGACCAAAAAGGATGATGCTAGAAAACGAAAAAATCTCCCTCTAGAGAAATGGTTATAATGTTCATAAGTGGGGAGATTTCCCCTCCAAACTATCTTGAGTGCTTGAAAAAAATTATCATACATAGGGTTCCTGCATTTTTAAAGTTCTATAGCAGACATACTTTAAATGTAAAGAGATTGAGACCTAACAACAAAATGAAAGGAGTAACCTACTTCATAATGATAAGGATACTGAAATCTTATACTCAAAGATCAATTATAATAACTATCTTGGCAAATCTGAATTCATATAACTCATGGACAGAATTTAAAAGATACATATCTTGACGAGAGACATTTACATTCTACACTAGAGGCTCGAAAAAAAAAACTATATTCGACTATAAACCATATAGCATGTGCATAGAATAGTAGGAAGTGAAAGTCTATAAAATCAAAACAAGAAGCAAATGTATTATGTGAATATAGAGCGCAAATCTGAATGGAATGTTTATATACTCTATCTACATGTACACCCAACAAAAAAAATTCATGCAAGCCGTGAACCATAGAACCGAACCCTTGCGTGTGCCTCTTTCGGCTGTCAAGCAATATATATAAATAAAAGCAAATAATATAGGCGCACGGCCGTTCGGATGGTGGCAATACTTGTACAAACCGGATGAACAAATAACGCGAGGGAGTATAGCCCTGTATGTGCAAATCAAACGATGATGCGGTTTTTGGATTCAAACAAAGGGGTACATATGACTGAATGTCGACAGCATAGGAGCTAATAAAAAAAAAAAAAAATGGGAATGCACCGAGATTTTGGCTCATAAGTCGTCCTTCCTCCATCTCAATGTATGTACATCTGAGAGGTATTGAAGGTCAAACAAAAACTATAAGCGTTATGATTATAGAGGCGGGATCGTATTAACGGAGGTTAGGAAAGACAAGGGAAAACAAATACGTGATTATAAGATAGATTACTGATCCCTACGACAACCGGATTCTTAATGCATGGTGTACCTTAAACGTGCGCTGTTCGAAGGGCTACGGGCAACGAGTGCCGAGAGCAAATTCCAGCTCGTCGTAGCCTATCACTATGTGTACATATATGAAAATAGAACACAAATAACAATTGCTCCAGGAAATAAAAAAATTTCGTTTCAAAGAAAACTGTTAACCCTATCATCTGTTGACAGGGTCAGAATCACATAGGGTCACATATGAAGGATAACAACTAGAAAGAAATTAATACTGTAATGCCACGCAATTCCAGCCGTGGCTTAACTTCACGGGATTTCACAGAGAAGCCCAACCAATCCACCCCATCCTTAGTGCCGCTCGACAGCCGGCTCTTGGCTGAGTATGTGAGGTAGGCGAGTCTGGACAAAACCCTGTGACCGAAAACAGAAATTTCGCAACAGAGTTGAAATAGGGATTGCAACCGGAGGTCCGACAGAGGATGGAGGGTAGAGGTTACCCCCTCTGCAGACACTTTAATGGTGGCCCTAGCGAAGTGTATAAAACCCTGAATGGGTAGTCGAAGGGAGACAGAAGAACGGAACCAAGAACAGAGATGATTCGAACACGGCGACTGAACACCGGCTAGAACTCTGTCTCGGAGTGATCCGACTATTACTCTCTCTCTGCGTCCTCTATGATAGCAGAGGCAACACTGTAAGAGAAAAACAAAACGAAACACAACAATAAGAATCAGTAAAAAGAAATGGAGAGGTTTCTATGCGTAGGAAATATAAGGCAATCTCAAAAACCCTAACCAGGTTGCCCAGTAATCGTACGCAAACCTCTAGGGAAATCTATTATCTGTTGTGTATCAAGAGAATTGTACTCGTCCATACGGATCTGACAAACCTTCTGGCTCCATTGGGAGTGACTGCGCCTGCAAATAAACCCAATTAACGTTAACGATTATGCATTGTAGAAAAAAAAAACCCTAACCCTAATTTGTACTCGGTTGCTCACCCGAAAGAAGAATCATCATATCCATTGTACACCTGCGATTGAACTGACGACGCCTATAATTGGGTAGCCTGGAACCTGTGACAAGTCGCCACTGATCGGGCGATTTCAACCACTTGCAATCAATGAGGTTAATCGTGAGAACCAACACAAAATCTCATGATGTAAGGACGAAAAACCTGCAAGCGATAGCCACGCGAAACTATAATTAGTTTACCATCGAAAATAATCAGTGATAATTATGATATTAACAGCGACGGGGTAACCTGGAGCGCATGTATAAATCAGAAAACCAAGAATATCCGGCGTATGATGATGCCGAAACGTGAATTCACCAACAGTCGCGGCACGTCAAAATATAATTAAAATCCGAAACAGATATACGTGAAAAAAAAAACCCTATGTGGCAACTAGACATAAGTATTGCAAGTGTATGGCGTCGGATGGGACAAATTGCAGGTATATAATAATAACTATCACCGGGTGTTAGGTAATATCGTATGCACCAACGACGTTGACCGAGCCCATAATATATGCATATATGAGTGAACCCTATACGGTCTAATAATCAACAACTATGAGTATGTTCGATTTTGCTCACATATGTACTAAATAGTATTTTCTATTGCACTTATAATTGTTAGGCATATGCGTAAGCCAACACCTAAGTAGACACCTAGGTATTTGCTGGATCGAATTCAAACTGTACCTTGAGATCCACTATCGACTATACTTAATGGTGATGTTTGATATACATATATATATCGGTCTCATGTGTAATAACTAGGATATAGGTATTAGGTATATAATACCTTAGGAAATCGAAATTTGATGGTTGATATATATATATGGTTGATATATATATATATTATATAAAGAATACTTGGAGTATATATGTGATATAAATATATGAGACCTTAAAGAATAGAGTAAGCACCGTGGCCTAGAGCTTTAAATAAATCTATAATGGATGCAGAAATTCATGAAAAGGGGGTTAAATGAATCTTAGGTACTATTGAATACTAGTCTGGGAAACTAGCAAGGAAATTGTGAGATTTTAATATTCTAAGAGCATGATGGGAATTAAATATCACTTGTACTAAGTTACTCTAGAGAAAAAAAAAAAAAAATTAGAGGTGTTACAAATGGTATCGGAGCACTAGTTACAAAAAATTGGGCTGTCGTTTTGTGCTCACTGTTTATTACATATTTTGTTTTTCTGAAGTTTATAAACTTTGCTAATCTGTGTTGTAAGTGTGTACAGTTGAAATAGCTGAAAGTGAAGGGATTTAGGTGGCTACTCCAGATCCCAATGCCCGGTACTGGCTATGTTGCACAGGATGCAACGAGATTTGGCTGAGCTGAGAAGCCAGAATGACATGTTGTCATCAGCCAGTAAGGAGCAGGAAAAGCTCATCAGGGAATTAACTTCCCGGAATCGTGAGGAAGGCGAAGGTTCCAACTACATGCATGCTGTAACCCTACAATCATCAATCTACGCGTATATATATCTGGCGTAACATTAAGTATTCACTACGTATTTCAGGTCAATGAAGGGTGCATGTTATTTCGCATTAAAAACTAATATGAGTCTAAATGCCGCATGGAGGGATGGGATCGGTCTTCCAAAGGATAAATAAATATAAATATATTGCTATATACGTAAGGTGTTGTGCGGAGGGTTGAAGCGCCGACTTCCAAAACCATTTAAACTAATGACTTTACAAGCCACCAGGACCAGTCGCGCTACACGCGTGTGCGTGTAGAGGCAAATCTCAAATCTGGAAATTAGGGTTTAGCCACTGCACGTAACGCTGATCTTCGGTACTTTGATGAACACCGCGGTCACGCCCTGGATTGAAAAAAAAATATACAAATGCCAGCAAGTTAGAAAAGGTACAGAGTGTCCTATATGATTTGCCAATTTATAATTATTTAGACGCCGGCAGACTTTGTATGCAGTTATACATGACCCTAGCTAAAGGTCGGGTACCTGTGCCGGGTTATGCGACTTCCAAGTAAATTAGGTAGGGCATCCCTCCGCCGGAACAGTCACGTTTCCCTTCGTTGACCGGTATCTACCTAAGTCACAATTCGTAATGGTTAGGGCCGATTGCATTGCTCCGTAGAATACCTACGAGAAGGAAGTGAATTGTCGGTTATACATATGATATTTTATATAAAAATGTCAGGTATTAATTTAACCGAACTTCATGAAATATATATATGGATTTAATACTATATATACTTATGGGAAATTTACTTATAAATGGGTTATCGGTAGCCCCCATACATATATAGGTCATTACATATGTAATTACATATGGGTTTTACAAACCTATTCCACGTACATATCCCGGATCCCTATATATCTATATAGGCGTTAAGTCAATGTTTTAATTACCTATGTTTTATATATGTCATGGGTGGGACCTATATGATAGTGATATGTGATATATTTGTCATACATATATATGATATATGTAATGCCCTATGAGGTCGACCGTGGGACATAATTGCTATACATATATGGGATATATGTAATGCCTTATGAGATCGGCAAATGCTGAAGTGTAAATAGGGCCATAAGGAATCTATAAGAAATTTATGTAAATCAGTTGGCAAAGCAATTGATTAAATGGGAAAGGAGTAAATGATACGGTTGGAATTAATTACTTCAGAAGAAAAAAAAAATATATATATATATATATATATATATATATATATATATATATATATATATATATATATATAGATAAGTGTTATATATAGGTGTGCCTTCACGTCCTAGAATAAAATGGAAATATAATGTATCAAAGAATATGCTTTACAAATATATGGATTTTGTATATAGGGTGGAAGTATATGTGCTATATATATATGGGAATATATATATATATGTGAAATAATTCATTTCATGAAGATAAGATATATATATATATATATGGGAGTATATATATATATAGGGGAAATGGTAAATATTTTATTGTATGTAAGTAATATATAGATATATTATGTGGGAATAATATATATAGGTGATAATATATATGTGATAAATTTACATGTGCTTAAAGGTTCACCACCTAATATTGTGATATATGGTGTAAATAGATGGAACACATAGTTAGGTGAACTCCAAAATATGGTCAAGAGGTTAGGTCCTCTATAGATATGGATGTCTTATATATATATATATATATATATCTATACATGCATTGTGTAGGTATGCCCCTGAATATGTCACATCGGTAATAAGTGCATGTGAGATATATATAGACGAGTTATATACCCATACATGTGCATGTAAATAAATTATCAAAGGCTAGATATATGGATATATGTGACATAAAATATGGGTATGGAATAGGTGGTTATATATATATATATATATATATATATATATATATATATATATATATATATATATATATATATATATCGGTCCATAGCCTTATCAAAGGATGTAGAAATATATATATGAGGAACTTATATGTATAAAGGTTATGCATAGAGTTATGCAAATTTTATTTATCCCCTAATAGGAAAATCCTGTAAGTTCAGATATTCACTTACTTGGCTGGAAATAATAGAGATGAATTTTATTATAAACTTTTGACTTAACAATAGTTGAAACCATCTCAATTATCCTTGTATTGGTTCAAATCAAAACTTTATAAGTCCATCACAAAGGAAAAATGTAAGTTAGTACGAAGGTATAGTACATTGAATAAGAAAACAAATTTTTTTTTTAAAGAGTGTTAATTAAACTCTTTGGATTATATATAGTATATATATATGTCTGGTGGATATATATATATGTGGTGGATTGTATTTACATAGGGTGGATTATATATATATATGATGGAATTTATATTATGTGTATATATTGTGGATTATATATATATATAGTGGTTCTATATATATATATATATATAGATAAAAAAGAATGGAGGATTTAAGGATATGAAATATAATGATTCATATAACAAACAGCTTTATAAAGAAAATTTTATATGTTTCACTTTATTGGAAGATATATATAATGTGGTGGAATTGAGGATAAATGAAAAAGGAAAAAATTGCATGGAGGACATAAGTTAAGATCTACAAGTAACATTATAAATATAGGCGATCTGGTTATATGTTATAATGTTAACCTTGTTGAATTGTATGAATATAATATCTTCATACATGTTAAGTTATTTCTCAAACTTTATACCACGGAATTAAAGGAGAAGAAATAATTCACTTAGGATTATTAAAAGTGAATTCACCTTAAAAGCTGCAAGGACAAGGGAATTATGGCTGAATATTATTGCTCTAATTATGGTTAAAGGAGTAATAAAGACTATGGTGGTAGATTAAGTGGAAAAATTACCAAGGTGAAGTTCAAGACAAGTATATGAAAGTCATGACTAAAATACTACTTTGTGATAAACCTATCTTAGCTCATATACATGGAAAATAAGGAAGTGGTAAACTTAAGTATGAGTTATTACTGATTAAATTGATTGACTAACAAAAGAAAACAATGAGAAGATGCTGGAAGTACAGCTATGAAATGAGAAAGGGTAAGCATAATCATGCATATGATATAATTGTTTTCTTTCATTTATGAGTACTAATGAAAAGCTGTAAAAAAATTTTAGTCAAGTGTGTAACAGGAAAGTGTACCCTCTGGAAACAAGGAGAGAAAAAAAAAAGGGGTGAAGATAAATCACCTAGAAACTCAAAAAAAAAAAGCTGAACTGGACCAAGTTGTGTGAAGAAAGAATCTCACTGAAAAACAAGAAAGGATAAGTAGTGTACTGAAAGTGCACTAAACTATTATGAACCTGAACGATTTGACTAATAACTGAAAATTTTAAGTTATTGAAATGCAGAATGCTGTTGTGAATTATCAATTATATGTACATGATATTACTTACATTGGTATGAATTGTGGACAGAGAAACCAGAATAAGAGATCGTCCATACAGACTTCTTGCAAAGAAGTAGGAAGAAAACCAACTGCATAAGGCATCAGTAAATAGAGTGGAGGCAGGAGGGTACTCTGCTGGAAACTAATGGCTTATACATTAGCCCTACCATTGCTTATTAAATTTCCTGATATATTTCATGTCTCCTTGTTGGGGAAAGCAAAGTTATAATTTTTGTACATGATGCTTCTCATATGATTGATTTGAAATGTGGTCTAGGTGGAACCAGAAGAGGAATTTCCTTCCAAAGTCGCTTCAAAGATGAAAGTGAGAAGAAATGGAAGTGCGAAAGTGAACAGTAGCTCGAGTAAAGGTGCAGTGGAGCACTTTACTGCTAAAAAGCTACATGGCACAGAGAAGCTCAGATGACGGAAAAGAATTCATAATTATGTTCAAAATCAACTAGTAGATAGTTGTCAACACCGAGGACGGTGTTTATTTTCAGAGGGGGAATATGTAACACCCCCAATTTGTGTGTTGAATTTTTAAAAGTTAGACATTGAACTTAAATCCTAAAGGGGGTGGACCCCAAGGGATAAGTATGTGTGAATGTATTTGCATATTTTATTTGAGGAAATAAATAAAATGATTGTGCAAAGTTGACCAAGATGAGAATTGAGATCACTTGCCAAATCCATGAGGATGGATAAGGCAACAAATCCCCAAAAATCTTTCTAAAAATCCTTGAAAGAAATTTATTTAGATTTGAGGAGGAATCTAAAATTCCCCAATGAAGAGGAGTAGTTGGGAAGAGGTGAGAAAAAGCTGGAAAAGTTGAGGAAAAGCTTAAAGCAACTTTAAAGAATCCCAAGATGGGAAGCCTAGGCTAAACAGGAAAGAAAGCATCCTGCTATTCTGGACGCAGAATTAGAAACATGCTTTGGGGAAACTATGAGCTTAAATAAGCTGTTCCTAGACAGATCAGAGGTTGATCTGTGCTAGGAGGTGATCTCTGCTCGGGGGTGAATCCTGGGAGATAAAGAGGATTCTAAGGTTGGGAGGTTGGTCATTTTGCAGTTCTTGTGGTATGCTCTGAAAATTTTGCTATTATGTTTTATTACAGTATGAATTGGCTACATATACAATTTAATGTGATGACAATGGAAAAATTTGGTACTACATTTAACAGAATATATCATTAGGCATATACCTTCCAGATTTTGTATAGTTGTAGACCAGAACGTTCATAGAGTAGAAACTCCAGAATTTCTAAACCAATGTTGGTTTAAATCTGAAGGTTCTTATTCTCCATAAATCATTAAATATTGCTCTGTTTCTGTACATGTAAAGGTGAGATTTTATACTCTTGTGTAAACTAGAAAAGGAGTATGGCATCACTAAGGTATGCATGATACCTAAAACAATGAAATAAAGCTAGATATTAGTATGTGACCAAAAAGGATGATGCTAGAAAACGAAAAAATCTCCCTCTAGAGAAATGGTTATAATGTTCATAAGTGGGGAGATTTCCCCTCCAAACTATCTTGAGTGCTTGAAAAAAATTATCATACATAGGGTTCCTGCATTTTTGAAGTTCTATAGCAGACATACTTTAAATGTAAAGAGATTGAGACCTAACAACAAAATGAAAGGAGTAACCTACTTCATAATGATAAGGATACTGAAATCTTATACTCAAAGATCAATTATAATAACTATCTTGGCAAATATGAATTCATATAACTCATGGACAGAATTTAAAAGATACATATCTTGACGAGAGACATTTACATTCTACACTAGAGGCTCGAAAAAAAAAACTATATTCGACTATAAACCATATAGCATGTGCATAGAATAGTAGGAAGTGAAAGTCTATAAAATCAAAACAAGAAGCAAATGTATTATGTGAATATAGAGCGCAAATCTGAATGGAATGTTTATATACTCTATCTACATGTACACCCAACAAAAAAAATTCATGCAAGCCGTGAACCATAGAACCGAACCCTTGCGTGTGCCTCTTTCGGCTGTCAAGCAATATATATAAATAAAAGCAAATAATATAGGCGCACGGCCGTTCGGATGGTGGCAATACTTGTACAAACCGGATGAACAAATAACGCGAGGGAGTATAGCCCTGTATGTGCAAATCAAACGATGATGCGGTTTTTGGATTCAAACAAAGGGGTACATATGACTGAATGTCGACAGCATAGGAGCTAATAAAAATAAAAAAAAATGGGAATGCACCGAGATTTTGGCTCATAAGTCGTCCTTCCTCCATCTCAATGTATGTACATCTGAGAGGTATTGCAGGTCAAACAAAAACTATAAGCGTTATGATTATAGAGGCGGGATCGTATTAACGGAGGTTAGGAAAGACAAGGGAAAACAAATACGTGATTATAAGATAGATTACTGATCCCTACGGCAACCGGATTCTTAATGCATGGTGTACCTTAAACGTGCGTTGTTCGAAGGGCTACGGGCAACGAGTGCCGAGAGCAAATTCCAGCTCGTCGTAGCCTATCACTATGTGTACATATACGAAAATAGAACACAAATAACAATTGCTCCAGGAAATAAAAAAATTTCGTTTCAAAGAAAACTGTTAACCCTATCATCTGTTGACAGGGTCAGAATCACATAGGGTCACATATGAAGGATAACAACTAGAAAGAAATTAATACTGTAATGCCACGCAATTCCAGCCGTGGCTTAACTTCACGGGATTTCACAGAGAAGCCCAACCAATCCACCCCATCCTTAGTGCCGCTCGACAGCCGGCTCTTGGCTGAGTATGTGAGGTAGGCGAGTCTGGACAAAACCCTGTGACCGAAAACAGAAATTTCGCAACAGAGTTGAAATAGGGATTGCAACCGGAGGTCCGACAGAGGATGGAGGGTAGAGGTTACCCCCTCTGCAGACACTTTAATGGTGGCCCTAGCGAAGTGTATAAAACCCTGAATGGGTAGTCGAAGGGAGACAGAAGAACGGAACCAAGAACAGAGATGATTCGAACACGGCGACTGAACACCGGCTAGAACTCTGTCTCGGAGTGATCCGACTATTACTCTCTCTCTGCGTCCTCTATGATAGCAGAGGCAACACTGTAAGAGAAAAACAAAACGAAACACAACAATAAGAATCAGTAAAAAGAAATGGAGAGGTTTCTATGCGTAGGAAATATAAGGCAATCTCAAAAACCCTAACCAGGTTGCCCAGTAATCGTACGCAAACCTCTAGGGAAATCTATTATCTGTTGTGTATCAAGAGAATTGTACTCGTCCATACGGATCTGACAAACCTTCTGGCTCCATTGGGAGTGACTGCGCCTGCAAATAAACCCAATTAACGTTAACGATTATGCATTGTAGAAAAAAAAAACCCTAACCCTAATTTGTACTCGGTTGCTCACCCGAAAGAAGAATCATCATATCCATTGTACACCTGCGATTGAACTGACGACGCCTATAATTGGGTAGCCTGGAACCTGTGACAAGTCGCCACTGATCGGGCGATTTCAACCACTTGCAATCAATGAGGTTAATCGTGAGAACCAACACAAAATCTCATGATGTAAGGACGAAAAACCTGCAAGCGATAGCCACGCGAAACTATAATTAGTTTACCATCGAAAATAATCAGTGATAATTATGATATTAACAGCGACGGGGCAACCTGGAGCGCATGTATAAATCAGAAAACCAATAATATCCGGCGTATGATGATGCCGAAACGTGAATTCACCAACAGTCGCGGCACGTCAAAATATAATTAAAATCCGAAACAGATATACGTGAAAAAAAAAAACCCTATGTGGCAACTAGACATAAGTATTGCAAGTGTATGGCATCGGATGGGACAAATTGCAGGTATATAATAATAACTATCACCGGGTGTTAGGTAATATCGTATGCAGCAACGACGTTGACCGAGCCCATAATATATGCATATATGAGTGAACCCTATACGGTCTAATAATCAACATCTATGAGTATGTTCGATTTTGCTCACATATGTACTAAATAGTATTTTCTATTGCACTTATAATTGTTAGGCATATGCGTAAGCCGACACCTAAGTAGACACCTAGGTATTTGCTGGATCGAATTCAAACTGTACCTTGAGATCCACTATCGACTATACTTAATGGTGATGTTTGATATACATATATGTATCGGTCTCATGTGTAATAACTAGGATATAGGTATTAGGTATATAATACCTTAGGAAATCGAAATTTGATGGTTGATATATATATATGGTTGATATATATATATATATATATTATATAAAGAATACTTGGAGTATATATATGATATAAATATATGAGACCTTAAAGAATAGAGTAAGCACCGTGGCCTAGAGCTTTAAATAAATCTATAATGGATGCAGAAATTCATGAAAAGGGGGTTAAATGAATCTTAGGTACTATTGAATACTAGTCTGGGAAACTAGCAAGGAAATTGTGAGATTTTAATATTCTAAGAGCATGATGGGAATTAAATATCACTTGTACTAAGTTACTCTAGAGAAAAAAAAATAAAAAAATTAGAGGTGTTACAGTTAGTTTTTCTATTGTATTTATAAGTAATGAAATGTAACACCTCCAATTCATGTGTTTGAATTTCAAAGCTAGACATTTGAACTTTAATCCTAAGGGGAGTGGACCCCAAAGAATAAATATTTTGTGAATGTAATTAAATATTTAATTGAGGAAATGAATAAAATTATGATTGTGCAGATTGACCAAAATGAGATTTATGAGATCACTTGCTAAATCCATGATGATGGATGAGGAAAATATTTCCCCACAATCTTTCAAAAAAATCCTTGAAAGAAATTATTTTAAATTTAGATTTTTGAGGAAAAATATGAATTTCCCCAATGATGAGGAAAGTAGTTGGGAAGAGGTAAAAAGCTGGAAAAGATGAGGAAAAACATAAAACAACTTTAAAGAATCCATAAAATGGGAAGCCTAGGCAAACAGGAAGAAAAGCATCCTGAGATTCTGGACGCAGAATTAGAAACGGGCTTTGGGGAATAACAGCTTAAATATGCTGCTCTTGTGCAGATTAGAGGTTGATCTGTACTAGGAGAGATCTCAGCTCGGGGGTGAATTCTGAAGATAAACGAATTCTAAGGTTGGGTGGATTGGTCATCTAATTAAGTGGTATGCACATTTCAGTTTTAATCTTATGTTATGAATTGTAGATGTAACTTTTATGTTGCATGGAGAGTATTGTATATGCATGCTGCGGGTGATACTATTCCATACATTTAACAGAAACTTTAGCAGAGTTGGCCTTCAATTTCTATACAGTTGTAGGAATCACATATATGGGAAAGAATTCAGTAGATTCTCTAAACCCTAACTGGTTTAAATCTGAGAATACATACTTCCCAAAAGAAATTTAATGATTTAACTTTAATCTACTTCTGGTTTAGTAATTAATTCTAGCATGTATACATAGTGAAAAGTAGCATGAGATGCATGTTACAATGGTTAACAGTAAAATCTATTGAACTGAATAAACTGGACCTAAGGATTAGTATATTAATTATGTCAACTATGTGCAATGAAAGTAGAACAGAAGTACATTCAGTATGTAATCATCCAAAATTATCAGTCAAAAGTCATGAGAAATAACTGTGTAAGTGTTAATATTTACTGTAAGAGAGTCTCAGATCACCCTTATAGTTAGCACAACCAAAATTGGTGAATTATATCATTAAATCTATTTAGGTAGCAGAATAGAGAGAAACTTCAGATCACTAAATTTCTGTATATATATATAACCACTGCCAGAACATGCGATAACTTTCTATAGAATGGTACATAAATAAATGAGAATCAAGTCATTAGGGAAGGAATAAGTTACATCCGATGAATATATATAACAAGAGAGTTTCTCAGTTACCGCATAGAGTTACTGTACAAATTTATTTACTTACAAATATAATACTCGGGTTATTTGAAATACCATTCAAAAGAAATTGGTGACTGAAGGGTCTGTTCAACAGACTGATGAAAGACAATGGGAATATGATACCAGGAGAACAAAACAATAGAATACATTCAGATGTATGAAATTAATAACAACAGAAGTTATATTAATTTGGAACAGTAATCTCTAGACCTCGTTAGCAAATTTAGTAGACTATACTATACTAGAAAAATGCGAATCAATAAATATTCTAATCAAAACAAATTTGAAGACGAGCTTTACAGATTTTAATAGACGAGGAACTACGACTACTATACATAATGTCTTCATCGGAATTCACACCAATAAACAGATAGAGAACTGAACCGCATATATATATGTACCCATATAACTCTATATAACAGTGAATTCGGTTCCAAAATTTGAAATAAATAAATTCTCTTCCCTTGGAGGAGAAGTCAACCAAAGTTATTGTTTAAAAGAAATTATTACAAACTTATAACCCTGATAACCGAATTTCTCTGGTAGGAGATAAGAAATTCAAAGAGCGTAAACTAAATTATCGTTCCCTATGAGGAAATTGTACGAGGCACCAACCTGTGAGTACGAGGGAAGCGAGATTAATAGTCGAAATAAACGCATTTAAGCCAATGGTTAGCAGAGAAGGTGATAGACGTCATATACCTGCAACGAGTGAGAAGATAGAGTACGTGAAGGGAAATTAAATAATAATACTAATTACAGTATAAACTGAAGGTGAACCCACAAAAATGAAAACAATCATTTACCGTTTACCTGAAAAAATATTCCGGGAACTTGGGCAACCTAGACACTGGAACAAAAAAAATCCGCCAGGCTATTAACCCTTGAGAAAAATCGATATGTTGAAATGCAGAAGAAATAATGATGAAAATGTTATGTCACCGGAACTCAATGAGATATAAATACCTTCTCGGAAGAGTCTGGCAGCTTCTCCAATCCCAGTTGAGGGAATCAACCACGAGAGTACGCCCATGTCACCAACGCTTATGGTAACTCGCTGAAGCGAGAGTAAACGCAGCCCTAAGGCAAAATCAAAATTCATATAAACCATCCTATAAGCACTGTAAGTGAAGCGATAATAAAGGAGAGTTATATATAAAAAAATGACTAACTAATTTTAATCTATCCAAATCGTAAACTCCATCTCTGAACTTATATAAATACGGATGCACTCAAAACGCAGAGACAGGAGGAATTGAAAGTCAAATTGGATGAACGATATACAAAACAAATCGTTACCTGATTTGAATGGTGCGACGACGTAGTTCTCCCAGAGTTCCAGAAGGTATGAGAAGCGACACATAGTAATAATTCCTCAGGCATAGTAGTAGAAAAAAATAATAGAACGAACTCTGGAGCAGCTCGGTGGAGAAAACCCTCAACACGATAGGCAAAAATGAAGTCATAAGTTGAACATAAAAGTTTTATACGCCCTTGAAACCCTAACCCCAAACAATCACCACCATACACGTGGCTGGAGATGCCCAACTCTGAGCGCTGGAAGGTAGTAAGTCGTGTAATTCCACAAGAAATCCAAAACGATTAATTCTTAATGTTCAATATTAATGCGGCATACAATCTAACTTGAATTGATATGAGCAATAAAGGGCGATGTACGCGATATCACGTTGGCAGATTTGGCCAGCCGCATAGAACCAGAGTAATGCAAAATGGAATTGATACAAAACCCTAGCGTACTACAAGGCTTGATGTCTGAAGTCGAGCCATAATTACAAGGTACGCAATACTCAGATCAAATTGAATGGCATCGAAAATAGAAATGAGGTGGTAGCAAGCAAGGTTGATTAGGTGCACGATTGTCACGTCTCCCAACCCCCTTTTTAACTTTTTAAATGGGATTAATAATATCCATTATACCTCATGATTACTCCTCCTAAATTTCTGATACTCCTCTTCTATAAGAGGTTCATTTCACTCCGAATGAGATTCAACATGTCTCTCTTAAGGTCTATATTCGCCATGAGTATTTTGAGGATAGATTTAGTTGGTTGGAACTTAATGTTCAGGGGTACTGGTTTGTTAACATATTCTGTTTATACACACAGAAATTAAATACTCCTTTAAAAGATAGCCATCTATATCTTTGCATAGTTCTTATATTGGCTACTCAATTGATCTATCATCTCAACCCTCATTATTACCATGTACTCATCTCTACACCCAACCATTTCTCTCTACTGTCATTATATTATATTTTCTGCAAATGTATAATTAACAAGTCTATTAATTCCACCTGATAGGGCATGAATGCAACTTATTATATTAATTCATGACATTCTGTATATGTGCACTTTGTAACTTCCCTTAATTACAATTACAAAGGAATATAACATCAAATTTAAGTGAATTGTACAAAGAAATATGACAAGACAATTTCATAAAACAGGGATACATTTAACACAGACTTACAGATATCTCCAAATGTACACATGCACACCTCTACCATGACCAGTCCTCCCAACCTTAGAATCCTCTTTATCTCCCAGGATTCACCCCCGAGCAGAGATCCTTTCCCCAGAACAGACCCCCCTCAATCTGTTCTGGAGCAGCTTATTTAAGCTGTGCTTTCCCCAAGCCTGTTTCCAATTCTGCATCCAGAATTTCAGGATGCTTTATTCCTGTTTAGCCTAGGCTTCCCATTCTGGGACTCTTTAAAGCTGCTTTAAGATTTTCCTCAGCTTTTCCAGCTTTTTCTCACCTCTTCCCAACTACTCCTCTTCATTGGGGAAATTTAGATTTTTCCTCAAAAATCTAAATTAGAAATAATTTCTTTCAAGGATTTTTGAAAGATTTGGGGAAAGTCCTTTTTCCTTTTCCATCACCTCATGGATTAGGCATAGGATCTCATGTTCTCATCTGGTCATAGTGCATACCTAATATTTTATTTATTTTTCATAATTACAAAATTAACCACATCCACACAATAATCATCCACTGGGGTCCACTCCCCTTTGGATTTATGTTCAAATGTCTCATTTGAAAAGCATAGAACTTGGGGGTGTTACATATTCCCCCTCTGAAAAATAAACACCGTCCTCGGTGTTGACAAATATCTACTAGTTGATTTTGAACATAATTATGAATGCTTTTCCATCATTTGAGCTTCTCTGTGCCATGTGGCGTTTTTAGCAGTAAAGTGATCCACTGCACCTTTACCCGAGCTACTGTTCACTTCCGCCATTCCATTTCTTCTCGCTTTCATCCTTGAAGCGACTCTGGAAGGAAATTCCTCTTCTGGTTCCACCTGGACCACAATTTAAATCACTCATGTGAGAAGCATCATATACAAAATTTATAACTTTTCTTTTCCAGCAAGGAGACATAAAATATATCAGGAAATTTAATAAGCAATGGTAGGGCTAATGTATAAGCCATTAGTTTCCAGCAGAGTACTCTCCTGCCCCCACTATATTTACTGATGCCTTATGCAGTTGGCTTTCTTCCTACTTCTTTACAAGAAGTCTATATGGAAGATCCGTCATTCTGGTTTCTCTATCCACAATCCATACCAATGTAAGTAATATCAGGTACATATAATTGATAATTCACAATAGCATTCTGCATTTCAATAACTTACGACATTCAGTTATTAATCAAACCGTTCAGGTTCATAATAGTTTAGTGCACTTTTAGTACACTACTTATCCTTTCTTGTTTTCAGTGAGATTCCTTCTCACGCAACTTGGTTCAGTTCAGCTTTTCTGGATTTTCCAGGTGATTTATCTTCACCTTTTTCCTCTTCGTTTCCCGAGTGCCCAATTTCCTGTTACACACTTGTCTAAACAATTTCTCAACTTTTTCATTAGTACACATAAATGAGAGAAAACAATTGGATCATATGCATGGTTATGCTTACCCTTGCTCATTCTATAGTTGTAATTCTAGTATCTTTTCATTTTTTCTTTTGTTAGTTACTTAATTTAATTAGTAACAACTAGATTCCTTAAAAATCTCTACCATTCCATGCTTACCTCTCACATGAAATGGTATCCACTAGTTCAAAACTTAAGTGAACAATTTTGGAACTGATGGGTTTCCCCCACCCAAGTCCAAAATACAGCTCATCCCTTTTTCTCGGTTGTAGCTGTATGATTTCACATCATTTCTCTGTCTTTGAATTTAAGACTCAAGAAATTTAACTTTAATAAAATTTGCACCAAAAAATTTTATAGTGAGAATTCATGTTTCCTTTTCTAGTGATAAATGTAATTTCTATCATTCATCACATTTGCAATATCAATACTTGTTAATGCCAAAAAGGATTTTGACATTGTTTCCCCTTTTTCAAAGATTCATCAACTTAAAATGGAAAAGATTTCATAAATCATAAAAGTATTCCAACTTTTTCCTGAGTCATCAAAGAATTCCTTCTTTTCTATTGCATAAAAGCATTCTATTTTTTTTCTAACAAAAGCAACCCATAAATCTTTCATGCTTTCTAACAAAAGCAACCCATAAATATACCAATTTTGAAAATATACTTTATTTCCATGAAAGAATATAAATTATTATAACTAAATAATTAGGAAGTCATTCTTCCACCATTACAAGAATATTCTTCCTTAAGTAAGTCATCAGGAAATTTTCAATTTATCCCTTCATTCGTTCCTGCCTGACTCCATGTAATGGTTCTACAATTACTAAATCAACCATTTAATTGTAATTAACACATGTACTTCAATCCTCTTTTCTTTTATGGCAGTATACCTGCCTTATTTATAGGATACAATTTCCACTTACTCATATACTACTTGCATCTCAAACATTGGGCAATATACCTCTCATGAGCATGTATATATATATCCACTAGATTTGTATATATCATATATATTTCCAAACCTTATTGTATAAGTAACCATGATATATACATATATGTATGATATATATATAGCCTTAGCAATATTAATTTGATGAACATATGAATATATATATATATATATCCCTATATTTATATATATTCATATATAAGTTCAAGCCTTTTTTGAAAGTGTTACCATATATATACCAAATTTAAAATAATCTCTTTTATTGATTTTCTACTAGCAACTTTTCCAATTTTAGTTAATTTCCATAGGATAGATTTTCATTCTCAAAGTTTCCCCCATGCACTTATTGAATTCACTAAAGTGGAATCAAATTAAAGTGCCACTTTACCAATCCTATGCATATATATATATATATATATATATATATATATATTTCTATATAGGTACATATATCCAATCTCATACCCATAGAAGTCTAAAATGCCTCTTTCTTAACTTCCACGTATATGTCATGGTTTTATCTATGCACATATATATATAATTATTCATATATATGTAGGCCTATACCATTGGACTACTAACACTTTTAAAGTGCGCTTTATACCACCTCCTCATATATATTAAGGTGTATATATTTATATATATCTACATGCATCGATATATACTATTCTTCCATAACAATTATAAAGTACAACTTTTATTCTACATCTTAGACGTTTGTATGCCGACACATATATAATTTGTGGTTGGAGAATCTAATAACCGTTTTGGGTCTTTGCGTTCTATACACTGGTCAATCCCTTTCATTAATTTAGGTTGACTTATTCATATCACTTCATTCATATAATCTACATATATATTGTCACATATATATATATTATATTAATATTCAATATCCTATCCATCGAATATTCAATATTAATGTTCAGTATTATAGTAATACCTTTTATTTTATTTTTTGAATTTCCCATATACTCCATACATATGCCTATGTATTCATATATACATAGAGTTAATATCCTTATATAGGTATGTTTAGAGCTCACTCTATGGATCTATTTCTCACATATGTTACTTGCATATGTAGTCCTTAGCCTTGTTTTAATTTAAAGAGTATATGTATAGCACTTCTGGGTATACATAAAATAAATGGACTGAAAATCCTTTGTTTAACATATTTTGCATACCTAATCCTTGGTAATATTAACTCGAGGATCATTATTATATATATATATACATCCCGTCTATATATATATATGTCACCATTTGTCACACCTCCAGTTTCGGAATTTTTTTTTTTCTAAATACTGAGTTTCCATCTTGCTTTAGTTTCTCTAATGTCTCTATTAAATTCAGCTCTCCTACCAAATAATAATTTTTCCCACCATATATTATTTGAAAGGTTAAGTGTATAAGTGTAGATCTTAGGTTCAGTCATCCCTTTTCTTTTTATACTTGCATGTCAGTCCTACATATATCATTTCTTTTATCTATATATAGATGCCACTTCTTGAGTACACATAGAGAGATATATACCTATCTCTGAAACCTATATGTATATATGTCTGCCCCTTATCAAAATAACTTTATATTTGTTAACGTTATAATCATATGTAAATATATATATATGGTTACATATATACATATACAAGCCATATATAAAAGAAACTTAGATACGTTCTCTTACACTTTGGTTAAACTATGCCCCATGGCGTGGTTTATACCCACCCGCATGAAATGGGTATATATAGTAGCCATCGCATATATTGTATCTATATATATACCTATAAAAGGGCAATTCCATGCGTCTACATTATATATATATGTATGCCCATATACTACCAAATCCATACGTATACCATATATATATACTCCGATAGAAAAGTCAATCTATGTCTGCTCATTGTAAATGTAGCCATAACACTCCAAGCCGTAATTGCGCTGACGGAGATGATACGTGGGACTAACACCATGCTCCCATTATCTTTGGTAACCCTAATTTTTAATAAAATTCGAATTTGATACATGAAGTGATAGACGATATCCCCTGGGACTTTCCTAACTCAAATCTAACATTGCGTGCTAACTATGATTTTCAGGACAGATAGCGTTTAACATTGGAACTCTATCCATAATTGTTTGCTAACCGCCGATTGAGATGCCGCTCGGCGAACCAGGGTTGATGTGAGTGCAAATCCGACGTATGATTTTTGTTGGCATTCTTAGCCAGTACCTGTCAGTGTTGGATCACAGTTTGGCAAAAACCCTAGACTGTACCCTAGCCCATGCGTCGCCCAGCCATACTCGCCCGTATTACGAGTTATGTTTATGGTTTTTGTTTTGCAGGTGTCGTCTCATTGAAGCGACTGTGTTGCGTGCCCATCCCTAAGAACCGGTACCACCAGAGATCGCCCAACCTCCATTTGATATATTTTGGGGTTCCTGATCGTGACAATGCCTTTCAACCTTTACCCAACGGTTACGGTCCTGCGAACTTGGTTCACCCACAGCTGGACAGGACAAAGGAGAAAATTCTTTTCGCTGAGAATCCTCTCATGAATTTGACTGCAACCCACCTACCAGGTACCATGTACAGGATTAAAATACTAATAATTTGACAGAGGGTACCAACTTTACAGCTCAGTCCATAAGACTCGAGTTCGCCGAAGCGTACCTGAGCAAATCCTTGAACAGGATTTCATCAGTACGCATATCTGCCTTGTTTTAGGGTTTAGATCCATTATTAACCTCTTACGGCATCGAACCCCCTTACTGGCAGTCTCCTTCTTGCTCTTCGTTTCCAGTCTTGCTAAGTGAAGGGTTGCTGAGCGCACCTATTAGATTCGCCTCCTCTAGCAACCTCCTTACCTGGAGAAGCCTCCTCCAGTTTTCGGCTGCGTAATCCATGTTCATCGTGTCTTATCTGTTCAGTAGTTTTTTCATTTTATTTTTTTTTCTTTTATTACTCTATGCCGGCTATTCCTACGTCGGCCTTACTGGTTGTTGTAATAATGTGTTGCAGGTTTCAGATTTTAATTAACGTGTTCAGAACTCATGCTGTGGACGATGAAGAAGGTGGATCCGCCAGTAGAAAGAGCGCAATCGCATCCACAGTTTTTTTTCCATGGCGATTTCTCTTCGCGCCATACTGCAAATTTGTTTTCCAAATTCCTCTATCTGTGCCTAGGCCGGCGGCATTTGCTCTGAATCTATATATTTATTTCTAGGTTCAGCTAACCCTCAGTCCTAACGCTCGGTTATGCAGGCTTTGCATCGATTGCCCTTGTTTTTTTTTTTTTTTCTAACAGCCTCTCTCGTGCCTCTGGTTCAGGGCATCCACGGCTAGTTCCCTACCTACTTTTCAGTTTGATTGGTTTTCATTCCACGGCAGGACGCTTACAGAATCAAATACTGCACTAATATGTTTTTAAATCGGTGGCCAGATAGGCGTAATATTACTGACAGTATTCATATGCGAGCAAAGATAGGGTTATGTCTTTGTATGATTTAACATTATACCTTACGGCATATCCCTTAAATCCCAATAATTTTTTTTTTTTTTCACAGCCCGGAACAATATCTCGGCTCCCTATGGCTATTGCACTATCCAAAAATAATTAGGGGTAGAACCGTGCCCAGTAATTATTGGTTTATGTACACGTTTTAATCCGATTATATTTTGGAGATTTTATTTTATACAGGCATGCTCAGTCAGTTACTAATCACGTTGATTTAACGTTTCCCGTCATGTCTATATGCTGCTATTGGACGCTTATTCCGCCCGCTCCTATAATCATTCGAAATAGTTGATACAATTTGTATTGATGGGTTCACGGTTTTTTTTTTTCCCGATACGCATATATATATGTATATACAACTCGCACTGAAGTTATCTCATGGCGCTGGTACGCCGACTTTCGATTTCATTTTAGTAAAGTATTTGGATATCACACGGAGAATCCCACATTACTATATCACACGGATTCATATAGTTGGTATATATATGTATGCAAACTCCACGCGGCTATACATATATATGTAAGTGTATTTAATAATTATTTCTGGTAACCTCGTAAAATAATGTTAACGAGTTTCCATTTCTCGTTACAAGGAAAAATGGTAACCAGAGTTTTTTTCCTTTTTTTTTTTTGTTTTTTTTTTTTTTTAAGGATAAACCTTATCTTTTTTGTTTTAAGGAAAATCACGTATAAAATTTTTAGCTGGATATCTAAAATCACGTATATACCATTTTATAAAATTGTCGATATCTAAAATCACGTATATACCATCTTATTTTTATCTAACCTGTAGGACATTCAAAAGCTCTGGCTAGAATCATTTGAATAAATAAAAAAAATCGTTTTAAGCGTATTATAGTTTCTCATATATGGAAGAAGATATTTTTTTTTTCAATTCATACACCTTGTTTAATTGGGTTGTATATCATTCAAATATTAGTAAAATATCGTGATATTATTAATTTCTCAAAGTATTAATAAAATTAATAATGGTCACTCTATAATTTCTCATTTTTCTCAATAATAACCTATGGTCTGAACTATAGCATTGACATGCTGGTTATAATTGGAGTTACGTCGTTATTTCGGAGTTCAGGGTTTAATTACTCATTTTTTAAGTTGTCTCAACCCTACGTTTTTCTTTTCGACAGAGTATAAATCACAATTAACTGCCTCAAACAAAGTTATGACTTCTGGGTTTTCTAGAGTCAAAGTTACCCTAAGGAGCTCTCTTAATGTGAATCTTAAGGAACTTAAACTTAAAACACTACCCTTCAATCAATATTTACAATAACAGTATCCTCGTGGTTAAATTAACCGAGCACATCTTATCACTCGACTTCTATAGTGATAATGTTGTACTTCTAGAGATGGTATTAGAAGAGTATTAATTTCTTTCATAGGTAAATTCAAGTTATATGAGTGAGTTATATCACTACGGTACATGTTTCCTAGTCGTCTTAACCACCACACAAATAGTGCAGGTAACTAGTTAATTTGATATTATTTATTTCTGAAGTATTTCGTAAGATAATCATTCCCTGCTAATATGGTTCCACAACACCCAATTTCTGATGCACAACACTAATAACAATATATATAAATTTCTATCCTTTCTCCTTATGTATTCGGTCATACAGGAATAGAGATCAGTCTTGAAATTTAAATATTTGATCAGTACACTTGTTTTCAGGAGGAAAGGTAAATATAGAAGTTTATATGTGTACATTTATAAATGTTATAACAACCCTATAGACTAGAATTATTCTTCTTCTAGTACAATTTCTGAATTTCATAGAATCCTTCTTTACATCTTTTCATCATGCAGAATAGAAAAAGGGGTACTCCTTGTAGCTCATGCTGCTAAATGTAAAACTGATAATAATCTATATTTAAAATTTTTTTATATTCCTAAGATTTATAACAGTTTATTATTCTTTGGTGAGCACATATCTTGCCCAATTTTTGAACGTAGCTCTGATACCATTTGTCACGTCTCCCAACCCCCTTTTTAACTTTTTAAATGGGATTAATAATATCCATTATACCTCATGATTACCCCTCCTAAATTTCTGATACTCCTCTTCTATAAGAGGTTCATTTCACTCCGAATGAGATTCAACATGTCTCTCTTAAGGTCTATATTCGCCATGAGTATTTTGAGGATATATTTAGTTGGTTGGAACTTAATGTTCAGGGGTACTCGTTTGTTAACATCTTCTGTTTATACACACATAAATTAAATACTCCTTTAAAAGATAGCCATCTATATCTTTGCATAGTTCTTATATTGGCTACTCAATTGATCTATCATCTCAACCCTCATTATTACCATGTACTCATCTCTACACCCAACCATTTCTCTCTACTGTCAATAGCTATATTTGCAATTACATAATTTACCGAACCATTAATCCATCTAACAGGGCATACTGCAACTTAACATACAATTCATACATTCCATAATGCACTATAACTTTGCAATTTCATAATTTTCATAAAGGAATATAACATCAAAATTTTACAATTTGCATAAAGGAATATGACAGCACAATTTTATAAAATAGGGATACATTTAACACAGACTTACAGATATCTCCAAATGTACGCATGCACCCTCTACCATGACCAGTCCTCCCAACCTTAGAATCCTCTTTATCTCCCAGGATTCACCCCCGAGCAGAGATCACCTCCCAGCACAGATCAACCACTAATCTGTCTAGGATCAGCTTATTTAAGCTCATACCCCAAAGCATGTTTCTAATTTTGCGTCCAGAATAGCAGGATGCTTTCTTTCCTGTTTAGCCTAGGCTTCCCCTCTTGGGGTTCCTTAAAGCTGCTTTAAGCTTTTCCTCAGCTTTTCCAGCTTTTCTCACCTCTTCCCAACTACTTCTCTTCATTGGGGAAATTTAGATTTCTCCTTAAATCTAAATAAATTTCTTTCAAGGATTTTTGAAAGCTTTTTGGGGATTTGTTGCCTTATCCATCCTCATGGATTTTGGCAAGTGATCTCAATTCTCTTTTTTTGGTCATAGTGCATACATAATATTTTATTTATTTTTCATAATTACAAAATTAACCACATCCACACAATAATCATCCACTGGGGTCCACTCCCCTTTGGATTTATGTTCAAATGTCTCATTTGAAAAGCATAGAACTTGGGGGGTGTTACAACGATGCATTAGAGTATAAGCGTCAAGCGCCACCACAGAGTTTATTCGGAATGATATGGTATGGCTGTAAAGTCCGTAAAGGAAAACCCCTCATAAAACGTAGATATCGTGGAAAAAAACCATATGGTAATATTTCACATACCGAGTCGGACGAAACCCTACTAGATTAAGGAAAGGTACAATAGTAGTATTATATAAAAAAAAAATTTAAGTTAGGTATATAGGTGTAATACCTATATACATGTTGAAGGTCTAAGAAGGCAAACAACTCATACATATCTCAGAGTAAACGATCATATATATCATTATAAATTAGCACCAATTGGTGGGTGTGAGTGTAAGCCCAAGTGTATAATAACCTAGGGTATTATAAGCTCAAGATGAGTGTGAGGATCTCATGATTGCTCACAACACCCTTATGAACAGGAATTAAGGGTTGATTTAAAGGTAGTGAAAATAATAAAATAGAGAGTGTGAAAATTTAAGATAAAAAGAATAGTACAGTGATGTAACGAAATTGCAATAGAAGTTGAAACTAGTATATATTGACTGGAGTATAATATAATTATGTGGAAAGGAACTGTGTAATTGGAAAAAAAAAATTTATTGTGGGAAAGAGGAAAGGGAGGTGTGACATGAAATCGGATTTAATTTTCATTTATGGAGTATTTTCATGACTAAGATTAAAATTTAGGGTTATGTATTTATGGAAAAGAAAAGATCACAACTAAAATTAACTAAAGAGAAATTATTATGAGCTTCAATATATAACTTTACACTCAAGGCTCCATAAAATTGCTTTTGAAGATCTGTCAACTTTCTCTCACCTCCTCTATTTAAGGATTATAATTCAGAAGTCTTCAGTGTCCAGGATTTTCAGACCTTCTTCCTTCTATTTAGTTATTTGAATTCAAAATTTCTTTTATAAGAGTACATTTTGTTTTTAATTAGTTTCCTCACAATTAATATTTTTAACTTAAAAGATACTTAAAATACATCATTCCTTGAAATAATTGTTATTTTATATTTTTATTTAATTATTACTAATGATTAGGAGGATGGTAGGGATTTACTCTTCATGAAATTTTCTACAATATTTTTAATAGTCAACTCATTTATCAAAAGTTTAGATTTATCTCAAAAGTGGTTATGTCATCTTTGTGCTTTTAAATAAATTGATCAATTAAAAAATATTGTCATATGAACATGAATTATGGTTTTATGGGCATGTGGTATTAGTAACACAACCTATTTACAAGTAAAAAATTTAAATAATAAAATGGAGGCTAATCTCTATGATTAAGAATATTGTTACACATTGTTTTTAAATGTGTATATGTTTAACTCATAAATCAATTCTTTTGATAATTAATAATAATAATAATTTCAGATTGTAAACTTATGTGACCCATAATTGTTTAACTAATTCTTCCGGAAAAATAAAAATATCATTAGCAGATGAACTACACTGGGTAGTTCGAAAGTCCTCTTAACGATATTGTTATTTTTAGGGAAGAATTAGTTAAATAGAAATTATTTTTAAAAATAAAATTATAATTTTATTATCTATTTTTTTTTAATTTTTTTAATTTTGGGAATGTGAGATGAATGATGTAGGTGTTTTGATGTCTATTCACATTTACCAACTATTTAATTTATATGAATATGTTAATTATTATTATTGATTACAAATTAGAAATTTTTCAAAACCATTATCTTTTCAATCTCTTATTATTAAACTACTTTTTTTAGAAGCATTTTTCATTTACTAAAAATTCCAACTTGCAATCAATTATTTGTGTCATTATATTTTGCTTTTGTATTATAATATTTTTACATATTATATATTTTACTCCTACATTATAATATTCTTAAATATTATATAAAAAATTATAAAATATATCACAATATTTTATATATAATATACAAATAATTAAACTTAAGAGTATTTATAATATCTTTTAATCATTTCAAATTTAAAGCTCACCCATTAAATATTATATGTGTTTCTTATTATTAAATATATGTTTAAAGTGATAAATTACATTACTTATTAATAACTATTTATATAAAAAGTAATATACATAAATACTAAAAAAAATCATTAATTTTAGTGTGATTTTTTAATAAGCATTGGATTTTTTTTAAAATTAGATTCTTAATTTTTTTATTGTTTTCTATCTTTACATAGAGAGCCTCTGTAATCATAATCAATCATATAAAGGGAGAATGAATAAAGATACACAAATATATTACCATATCATTAATTATTCAATGTTTAAGAAAATACAAAAATATATTAGTAATTTATATAAATAATTATTTAATTTTCTCATAAATGTTGATAAAGAAAGTAGTTCAATGCTAATGATTGGATAAAGTTGAGCATTTTAAATATGATTGATTTTAAATATAAACTACTGTGATGTGGTACTTGAAACTAATTCACTGGCTGTATGTGGTGTTTTTTTCCCTTATTTTAACTATTTTTAATATGGTACGGTTGTGATAATGATTAAATATCTAGTAATGGAGCAAAATTCCCCTCACTGCCGTCAGGTAAAATTCAGCTCTGCTAAATATCTCAATCACATTTCTTCTGTGCTATGTTAAAGGAGTATAGTTATAGTTGATTTAGATACAAACAACTGTGATGTGGTACTTGAAACTAATTCAGTGGCTATATGTGGTTCTTTTTTTTCTTATTTTAACCATTTGGAAGCTGGTACTGTTGTGATAACTGATTAAAGTTGTAGCAATCGAGAAATAGCAATGGAACAAGAGATTGTGCCTTACTATGAGTTTAAATTCAACTCTTCTAAATATGTTGATCCTCTTTCTTTCATGTTATCCTAAAGTCGTATAGTTATTTTTCATGCTTTGTTCCTTTCGTGTTGAAGGTGAGGTTAGATTAATTGTTTTGTTAATGAAACAATAATACATAGATTTTGTTTACTCAGATGCGGGTGCTTTGCCGTGATCAGAGGGGCCACCTGGGCACCATGTGGCGGGAGAACTGTCCACCCAACATGCCTGCACATGGTCGCCAGCTCAACATTAAATGACCGAGCAAGCCTGTCTTAAATTCACACTTCGCCACCTTCTTATGACGTCCTCCTGCTACAGAGCATTAATATCTCCCGATTCCATCACCATGGCTATTAAGCCTACTATCCACGCTAATTCAGTCTCCATTCAGATATCCCTTCTGTTATCTATGCAAGCCTCCCATTCCTCCTTTCGACCCTTAGTTCTTGAACCTACTGAGCCCTGTCTCAGTCTTCCCACGACATTCTCAGGTGGTGGAATCTCCTCTCCTATGCTGCCGAGTGCTCCCTCCCTGTCCTGCACTTTTGTACCTTCGTGTGTCATGCCAAGGCGTCACCGTATGTGGTGTAGAAGAGCCGGAGGTCACGACCTCCCCTCCATACCACCTCTATCGCATTCCATGGGAAGAGAAATGAATCTTTCAGTAGGCTCGGAGGAGTCGAGGAGACTCAACTCTGTTAATCTTTCATCCCAATTATCCTTGCAGCTACTTGTCTCCCCTCCGGCCTCCTCAAGCATTCGACCCAAAGAGTAACTGCGTAAGTCAACCATCCTACCTGAGTTGGCCTTTATCCCTTGCAAGATGTACACTCTCCCTGTGGAGAGCACCTCAAGTAGCAGCCACTCCACTAGTAGAAATTTCGGTTCCAACAATGGTAAAAGCTCCAATAGCGACGCAGGAGATAAGAATGAGGACAATAATCGGCTCACGACCACCTCCAGTTATCCAGACATGCCAAGGTCACCACATCCTCAGGTCACTAGCCACCCGCTAAGAAAGGAGGATGAAGACTCATTCTATGCTTGCAGGATCGAGGAGGAATAACCCAACTCTAGCAAGAAGAATGATGGTCCACACTAGTTTCAATTGTAGGGTGCACTTCTCTCTTTCTAGTTTTTTTGTAGCGTTCTCTAGTCTAAACATTCTTTGGAAGACTTCGCTCTCAAAATTCAGTTTAAATTTCGGTATTGTGTATGCTGGTTTCCTCATATTCCTCCATGACTTTGTCCATCTACTGCAGTCGTGTAGAGGAGCCCTGTTTCGAGGTTATGGCCAAAATATTTTTCTTTCCCTGTGAGTGAGTTGTAAGGAAAATAAATTTCTTGATTTGGGAAAGAATCTTACTGCAATGTTTTGTAGTAGTCAAAGAGATGAAAGGAGGAGGTATTACCTCCAATATCATGTACAAGTTATTTAGCAAAGTAATAATGACAACATGAGGCCTATACTCATACACAGCATGTCACCTCCATAATTATGGTTGACCCAATAATACATCAGCTACATCAAGAGGAGAAACATCCCAAAATACCTTATCCATCAATGGCTTGATACTGTATGAAAGACGGCACTACTGGCAGACATGGAGATCTCTCCCTGGGTGAAGCCACCCAATTGTATACTGTTTTAGGTGTGCTATGGTCGGTAGGCCGAGCCGCTTCATGACCTCTAATGAAATGAGTTTCTTTTGGCTGTCGATATTGACAAGGAATTTTAGTAGAGATCCCTTCATCCACATCTGCAAATGGAAGAGGCGCACCCCCTCTTATAGATCCTTGGGATCCTCCCTTTGGATCTTAGTGGTGGTAACAATGGCACTTGGATCTGCATCAACAATATTCTTCCCTTTGTCATTGCCTTTGTCTGGTTCTGAATTAGGATGAAAACATGCATTTGATTTGGGTACCTTTAGTTCAGCCACCAACGATTTTTTGGCTTGACACTCATTTGTGTTGTGAGTGGGGCTATTATGAAATTCACAACACTTCCCCATGACCCTCTTTGGATTTGTGCTATTTTTTTGAGTCACCCCGCTTTGGCCTTGCCCATTTCTCTTTTTTTTTGGGGCACCTTTCACTCGCATTAGATTCACAGATTCAAAGTCTCGCTTCTTCTTCTTAAATTTATGCTCGATCTTAACAGCATAGCGATATCCCGTGCCAAGCGATGTAATGTTGAGCAAATCAATTTCGTCCTGAATGTGTCTATGTAGATAGTGGCAGTACTTGAGAACCAAATGTCTCTCTAAATATTTAATACCCAACTTTGTGCGTAGGGTATGGAACAATTTTGTCAATTCATGCACATATTCATCCCTTTGTTGCCACATCATGGTCCATTGGATGTACTTGTCCTCATTGATACCCACGGGGTAATACTGTTCCTTGATTCCATCTCAGAACAAATTCCAAGTGGGTGTGGCCAAGAACAGAGAGGGTTCTCCCTCATCATTTTTCTCACAATACGTTTCCCACTAGTCCTTGATATGGGTGATGGCTTTGAGGAGTGAAAAAATAATCTTTTCTAAGTCGGAGAATTCGTTGACTAAGAAATACCCTTTTAGCAATTTCAAACATATATCAATAGTGTCTACATCTATCTGGACATAAAATATAGGAATGTCAAAGTTTACCTATACTTTAAAGGGAGTGGCACCTCAAGAGTGGTTGTTGGATGCAGATGCGCCATAGGTGGGCAGTCATTGAAGGATCTAGGCAAAGCTATCCATCATCACATACCTATGTTTCTCGAGGGCCTCCGTGAGCAATATTTTAATAGGATTGTGTACTCCCTCATCTTTTTTTTCTTCCGCCATGGGAGGTTTTCAGCATTTTCAAGGCTGATCTTGCAAGGTTTCAACCTGATCGAACCTTAACTCCTTATACCATGACTGCGTTGGGGCCATGCAAATAAAAATAGAGAAAGAGAAAACCTCTCTGATATCATTGACCCATATCTATGCAGGAATGCAATAATATACAAAAATATACATAAACACAGAGATGCAGTGGAAATAATTCTTCATTTCATTAATATCAAATAACATAAATATGATTACAGAAATAATGGAAATAAAATCGCTAGGGTGCTGGTAGCTTATCTCTCAGAAGAGATGTGGTGGCTAAATGCCTCTGAACTATGTTAAAATGAGGCTCAAGGGCCTATTTATTATTGATAAACAATGGAAAAACCTAAATGTCCAAAAACCTAACCCTAGGAGATGAAGCACGAAAACTCTGGACCTCGTTTGGGTAAATTGGTGTTTCAACTCCTCGGGGATGTAACTTTTGCATATGATCTCCGTTTGACATGCACCATACCTCATTAGAAAGGTCTATCCTAGGAATACAATTTTTTTTTGTGAGAAATATTGATCCATGGACCCATGTTCCTCCGGATTTTCCCCAAAAATGTCGTTTAGTGCCTCAAAATGGCTCTGGAAGTCCACGACCCAAAAAACGACTAAAAATAATAAGGTGTGTTGAAACTGAAAAACTAAAAGAATTGAGAGTGGCGTCTCAAATGGAATATATGGGTGGCCACCAATATCGATGTGGATCATTAAGGCCCCAAAATAGCGCTGGGAGTGCAGGACCCGAAAACCTTCTAAAAATCGTAAGCTGAATTGAAAGTGAAAAGCTGTAAGAATTGATGGTGCTGGTACAAATGGAATAGGTGGATGGCCATCGATATCCACCTGGTAATTCAGGGACCTAACATATTATAATATGAAATAGGATATCTATACATTCCTCTCAATGGTAAATATTAATTGGGGTTGTGTAACTCAATGGTGGCATGAAACATGTGTTTAGGTGATAGGTGTTGGTGTTGGTCTAGGTTGGAATAGTCGTAATGGAGAAACATGGTCCCTTGAATAGCTCAAATATGATAAATTCATGGATGGCCATAAGCCTCCACTTGGGTGGAAGCTAAAGGAAGTGGAGCTCATGTTTGAAAATGTCACTATTGGGATGACACCTTCACAATTGATGTATGGTTATTTCTGGTTAAACATTTCCTATGGACATGTCCGCCCAAGTTGACGGTGGACCATTATTGAAATATAGGAACAACAGGATATATTGCAAGGCATAATGTGGATAACCCATAGATAATTCAATTACATTGGAAATATAAGTCTTGCATTTTATGTTCCATGTCATTTAAATAATTTTATGTTGAAACCCTAGTTTTAGAGTTCTTGTACAAATGTTTATAATGCTTGTAATTTCATTAATAATTTTAATTATGTGACTTCTTTATTGTAAATGTTATTCATTATTTGAATCATGATTTCCCTTAGACCAAAACATGCAGGCGTTAGCCTCTGCTACAATTGACAGAGTTAGGATCCATGAGAGGCGGTTAGTCCATGTCACGAAACCGACGGGATGTGTTGAACCCAATGTCCAAAAATCTCCCCCCCAACGCGAGCCAGGTGAGTTTCGAACTTGAGAACTATCACTCTGAAACCACTTGATGGAATCATGATTGTCGTTAGACCAAAACCCGCAAGTGTTAGTCTCTGATACAATCGCCAGGGTTAGGATGCATGAGAGGCAGTTAGTCCATGTCACGAAACACACGGGGAGTGTTGAACCCAATGTAGAACATTTTATATGTGCATCCGTGTGTATTATTCATTTAATAATATTCTTCCATAAACCCTAAGTAGATATTTTGTCACCAAATAATTGTTGGTTCCATGCTCAAATTTAATTGTGGTTCATATGTGTCAATATTGACATTGTAAACATTCTACATGTGCATTCATGAAAACTCTATTGTATTTGTAGAAAATATTGAGATAAGGTTATTGTTTTCTTCACTTTTGCAAATTGAATGCATATTTTCTTGGGTGGTGGTTGTGGTAGCATTAACAAGAAAGAGGATGGGTACATTACAAAGGATACCACCTAATCTCTATAAATATAAAGCAAAGGGAGACCATTGGAAATCATTCTGGAGAAACCTCAAACTAAGAAGGATTCCTATATCCAATCATTGTGATAAACTCAGATGGGGATCTATTAAAAATGGCACCTTCATTATATAGGAGGTTTACCAATTGGAAGTGGGCCATCACTCACAAAATATAGAAGAGGCATGGGTAAATATTTAGAGGCAATAGTATTAGTAAAAGATAGATTTTATTATATGGTTTCTATTTCAAGAAAAAACATTAACTTGGGACACCTTATTAACTTTTTGAGATATCAACGACCATATAGATGCCCTCTCTCCATTCAACACTCAGAAACCATCACAATTATATTAAAAAATTATCACTTTTCTTAAGACATCAAGGCATGCCTTGAGAATAGTCTCTCCTATACCAAGAAAGACCCCCTTAGCATATAAAACACCATTTCCGACTAGCTTAAAGGTCTTTTTTCAAACCTAATTATAAACCATAAATGGATGTTTACACCTAGTTTACACTTTGAGTAATATGGAAAGAGAGAAATAAGAGAACATTTAAATACTCATCTATGACTAGAAACCCTCTTTGGTTCTCTATCTTGAAAAAAATCAAAGCGGCAATCATTGTTTTCCCCTCGCCCACGTCTAACTAGAAATCCCATATATTGAAGTTGATCTCCTCCATCATTAGCATCTCATCTCTTCCAAACTTGCCACCTCCCCACCCTCTCTCCCTATCTCTCACCTACTCGCCCTTCAATTTGGTATCCTCCCCCTCTTGATCTCTTCAAACCCAACTTTGAAAAAACATTGAAGGGGAACTTAAGCCCATCCCAATTTAGATATCTCATCGGTGATCACTATGGAAATCCACTCTATATTTATTCAGGTTCTATAGCTATAAAGAACAATAATGCAACATAACTAATGAGCCTTGTCATTTAATTGGAAATGGCATGCACTCTCAGATACTTTGGATTATTTATAGAGGGTGAGTCAAATCATCATCAAAATCCTAAAAAAATATAGATTTCCACTCATGTTCACAAAGTGCTTAGCAACTAACATCTAGAAGTTATCATCTAAAAGGCCTTACTTGTATGTCCTACATTTCTTTTACCCTCCCCTCCCATGCTCTATGCATGTGAAAAATGGTGGAAAATCTATTAGGAAGACATGGATGTTTGGAATCTCCATTTGTTCACATCCATATTGACACCCTATTTGTATCCTTGTGACCATCTAGTATCCTATTACATCATCTTTTGTTTCTTTTTGACTCATTATTGGGAACCAACCTCCTTATGTGGTTCCCTCCCTTAAGTCCATCGACCATATATTTCTTCTCAATCATCCCTCTTAGCATATGTGCCTAGTCCCTCGTCATTCCTTTATAGGAAGAAAAAATCTATAATGGGGCTACATGTTATCAGGACTCAGCCTCTTGAAGATGTATATGTGTGCATCACATAAGTCATGAATCCACCAGTAGATTCTGGGGCCTCAACTTGGGGCCTATCTAGGAGGAGATTGCTTGTATGGAATGGGAAGAGGCCTCCCAAGGACAATAGCTTTTAGATACACAACTTTTGATGGACTTGGTTAATCAGGTTCTATATGAGGGGCATGATCCAAGCCAATTTAATCAATACATGTATAGAATCGATGCATTGGAATAAAAAGTCTTATCATTTCTAACACATGACTAATACTTTACTCTTTACAGTATCTTAAAGGGGCATAGATCAACACAAAGGACATATTGAACAACGTATGGGCATTCCCCATCAACAAGAAGCACTCTTGGTGACATTAAGGACACTATTAAGCTAGTTGCTATTGTATCAATCTCCTAGGCCTAGCTCTGATATACTTAAAGCTATTTTGTTTTTTTATTATATAGTTCCCTCTCTAAGCTAATGCGGCTAGTTTGGTAGTATATACCATTTTTATTTAATTTTCAGTAAAGCATGACCTCACATGCCTCTTTACGAAGAATGGAATTTTGGCTATGGCATATTCTCCCAAGTAAAAGTGTGAATTAAAATTTTGATAATATCAATGTAAATCTTGGTTTTAAAGGAGATACAATATTTACCCAACTAAAAAAATATATAACCAGAAAATTATTTCTTATTTATCATATGTTGAGGCTAAATGTAACTTAGAGAAGCGTAATTAGGATTTTTTCTACATATGTGAAGATTTTCTGATAAGAAATAGAGATGCACCCAAGAAATATTGTGACTAGAGTACTTGATGTGAGCAGATGTGCACAAATGAGAAAATGAGAAAAGATCGTAACACATTTGACAGGAAATTTGTAAATTACATGTATGTGGGTGAAGTGTTGTAAGACTGACACGTATACTCTTGTTATTAAAGTCTTGGAGTAAACTTGGGTGATAGAGAAAAAGGCATACATATTTCCCTAATCAAGTTTAAAAGGGGGAGGGAATAGAGTAATGCTCACTTAAGAAAAAATTAAAGTTGTTAGTTCCATAGTAGTGGCTTCAAGAACATGGTTTTTATGGCATGTGTTATTAGAGCCCATGGATTATATGTTATAAAATTTTTAAAAGGCTCAAGGATTCTCCATTGTAATATGTTTGAGTTGAGTAGAGGGCTCATTTGGCTTAGCTGAGATATTGATATATTTGAGTACTATTAGATAAAAAACCGGATTGCCTTTAAGCCATTACATTTAAGATAAAATAATAATAACTTGGTTAATTAGACCAATTTTTCCCAATTATATTCTCTAAAATAAATCATGGCTAACATAATTCATATATTTTCTCCCTATGTTCTATTATGTGATTCTTATTTACTTCTCTTATATTTTCTTATATATTTAACACCAAAGCTACAGGTAATCTAATAAAAACATAAAATAAGGAACACTACTACAACGTTTGGGTGCTTATTACAAAAATAAGTTTAACGGTTTTTTTTGTCGGTGCTTAAAAAATCATTCTCTAAGATAGTGCGATGATATAAATGTCATATATTTCTCTCGTTTCATTGAACCTCAAGTTATCACTCGCATACAAGTAAAGGCGTGTTGCGTTTCAGTAGCCGAATCGCGTTACATAACTAAATTAATCCTTTGTTATTTGGAATAAAATCCGATCTGTTGAATCTATTCGAGATGGAAGATGAAAGAGAAAGAGGTCGAGATCCGCGAATTAGGAGCAGGAGCAGGAGCGAGGATGATGAAAGAATGCCAAATCCCCCTTCCTCGCACATGAATAATAGCGTAAACAATTCAGAGGAGCATTTCATTAGTAATCATAGGGAAGAGATTCCTAGTGACCTAGAAGATATTGCACGAGTAGGACGATTTCCAGTTCGTCCAGAGGATCAAATGACTACAGAAGAAGCAGTTAATGAGATAGAGAATGGTAATGTTAACCAGATAGAGTTATTGCATTTTTTTCAGAAAGAAAAAAACGCTGTATTATATTAAGATATAACCAGTACATAGACCACATTTGTCTCAGCTGCGAGAGAACAGCAGCGAGAATACAGTATATAATGCCATGTTGAAATGCTCATATAAAAATAACGAGCAGAAAAATAAGAAGGCATCCACATAACAGGGATTAGATCCCTCCCTTACAGAATCATAACCAGATAGAGTTATTGCATCGCGATGTGGAGGATATAGATAGAACGTTTATCTCTACAGAAGAACTCCGAATAGATAGTCTTCGTATTAATCTTAGGAGAGTGTTTACAGAAGAAGGGCCCCCATATCATCCAAATCCTTTGGTTAGACAAATTTTACGCCATTTTCTGCCGAATCAACCTCGTTTTCCCAACTTAGTGGAGGAAAGTCGGGCGCTGGAAGAATTAGTACGTACCATAACGATTTCGGAGCGTCACATAAGTAATGATAATAATATTACTTCATCCTGCCCAATTTGCTATATTAATTTTGAGCTAGGTGAAGAGCTATCTCAATTGGAGTGCGGCCACAGCTACCATCGCGGTTGCATTTCTCGATGTCTTACTTATGGGAATACCTGTCCAATCTGTCTATCCGAAGTCCGCAGATAATTTTATGGTTGGGTTGACCTTACACGCTGTAACGCAGAGACCAGTTATCGACTAAAATACATAATTTTTATTCTTTGATAGTATTGATAGCATATTTTGTATATAATTGATATTGAATTGAAATGGTCACGTTCCATTTAATAGAAGTTGAATTTATGCTTTACTTTAACGATTTGTCAATCGTAACAAATTTCATTACTACGAGTGATTTATTTTTATGTTTTATTCTTGGTTGCGTAATACTTTCAAAATGCGATGCAGCAGCCCTGGTGATTTGAATTTATTTATACAATCATGCTAGTTATCATCGATTAGTGGGATTTTTTAAAGAATTTTTGGTAGATGTTTCTAGCTTAATTTCTCTAAAATTTGATAGAAATTTAATGAAAATAGAAGTGTGATGAGTAACTCTGTATAATGGAAGTGCTTTATATTTTTTTTAGAATACTGAATAGGTCAAAAAAGCCAGTTTAGGGTGTTAAATCCATATACAAAATCAAAAAACCAGTTTAAATAACAATCACTCTAAAAATCAAAATTTTACTGAATTTTCAGAAAAGCTCCAAAAAATCACCCAAAAAAAACTTTCATAAAATATATCCAACTAAAAAAATTAAATATATCAAATAATGATGTTGTTTTTATGTAAAACCTTATTAATTTCTATCTTAATTTTTTTATAACAAATACATTAATAATTATTAATTAAAGTGAAGAATTAATATACATTGCTTTAATCATCTCTGTTTAAAACGGTTATATATACTTTGCTTAAAAAAAAATTGAAGTTTTGTTTTTTAGTTGTTTATTAGTACTTATTTATATTATAGCAATTTTATTGTGTTTAAGTTAGTTTGTTGAGTTTTTGTAATTTTTGAAAATATTATTTTTAAATTTTTTGGAGTATATTTTTAGTTTTTAGTTTTTAGTATTTTATATATAGTTTCAAAATCAAAATAAAAAAGTATTTTGTAAATCATTATAATTGTAGGAAAATCTGGCAGAAATTTATTGAAAACAGAAGTTTGATGGGTAATTTTGCACAATGGAAGTGCCCTAGCAGTTTTTTAGAGTGTAGGTCAAAAAACCAGTTTAAGATGCTGAATCCATATATAAAACCAGAAAACCAGCTTAAATAACAAAAATCAAAATTTCACCAGATTCCAAAAGAAAATCCTGAGGCTTATTCTAGTTTTTGAGAATATTATTTTTAATTTTTTTTTGGAGTATATTTTTATTTTTCTATTTCTTAGTGTTTTAGAGATCATTTCAAAACAAAAAAAGATGTACTTTGTAAATCATTATAATTTTGGGAAAATCTGGGAGAAATTCATTGAAAACTGATGTTTGATGAGTAACCTTGCATTATGGAAGTGCCTTGGGAATTTTTTAGAGGTGTAGGTCAAAAAGCAGTTTAGAATGCTCAATCCATATATAAAGTCAAAAAACCAATTTCAATAACCAAAAAAACAAAACCTCACCTTCGAAGAGAAACTCCAAAAAATTACCCTAAAAACAAATAACATCGAATATATGCAATTAAAGAAATTAAATATACCAAATAATGATGTTTTTTTATATAAAATATTATTATTTTTTATCCTAAATTTTTTATAACAAATACATTTGTACTTATTATAATTAATGTGAAGAATTAATATATATTTCTTTAATCATATGTGTTTGAAAGGTTATATATACCTTGGTAAAAAAAATAAAGTTTAGGTTTTTTAGTGGCATATTAGTACTTGTTTAGATTACAGCAATTTTATTGTGTTTAAATTAGTTTGTTGAGTTTTTGTAATTTTTGAAAATATTATTTTTAAATTTTTTGAAGTATATTTTCAAGTTTTATTTCTTAGTATTTTATAGATCATTTCATAACAAAAAAAAAATGTATTTTGTAAATCATTATAATTGTAGGAAAATTTGGCAGAAATTCATTGAAAACATAAGTTTGAAGGGTAATTTTACACAATGGAAGTGTCTTAGTAGTTTTTTAGAGCGTAGATCAAAAAAGCAATCTAGAATGCTGAATCCATATATAAAACCAGAAAACCAGTTTAAATAACATAAATCAAAATTTCACCCAATTCCAAAAGAAACACCAAAAATTCACTCTAAAAACAACTAGCATCAAATATATCCAATTAAAAAAATTAAATATATCAAATAATGATGTTGTTTTATATAAATCTTATTAATTTTTATTCCTAAATTTTTTTATAACACGTACGTTCGTACTTATTATAGTTAACGTGCAGAATTAATATATATTGCTTTAATCATTTGTGTATTTAAAAGGGATTAAAAGCGTTATATATACATTGGCAAAAAATTTGAAGTTTTTTTTTGGTTGTTTATTAGTACCTGTTTAGATTATAGCAATTTTATTGTGTTTAAATTGGTTTGCTGAGCTTTTGTAATTTTTCAAAATCATATTTTTAATTTTTTTAAGTATATTTTTATTTTTCTATTTCTGAGTGTTAAAAGAAAAAAGAGTATTTTGTAAATTATCATAATTGTAAAAAAATCCTAAAATTTTTATTTTTTTCTTCTACGTTAATGCACTATTCACATCAAAGTTATAGTATGTCATGAACAAATTCTTCATCTTATTCTATAATCCTATAATATATATATATATATATATATATATATATATATATATATATATATATATATGGACTTAATTCTTCCCTCAATTGCCTCAAATCTCATAACATGAATTGCTTTCTTCAAATGATATATTTCCCCAATTTATCATTCATTTTAAATTCATAAGTTCAAATTAGAATTATACCATCATGCACTACAATCATGTAATGAAAAATTCATTTAATTAACATATTTTGTACATACATCTACTCAAAACCTCTCATTCTTGTATATGCCCTAATTTCACATTTATTTGGCCATCCTTTCTTTCTTTCGCACTTTACTCTCTTTTATAATACCCTTAGGATTACAATAGGTAGAATTTTGAAACATCATTGAATTTTCTAGCTTCACCGATGCGCTTATAAAACCCCGTGCACCACAACAGGGTTAATTAAAAAAAAATTACAGCCAAAAATACTTCATTATTCAGTTTCCTCAGTCCTCCAAAGCTCTCAAGCCCTGGTGTTATTTCCTTATTTCTAAGCCACCCTGACATTGGTGCTCTCATCGCACCCATTGCATGCACTGTTGCTCTGCATTGACCACCAATCTCCAGCTTTCATTTTGAAAAACAATGGGAAAATTTTATTTTCCAAATTTTATAGGCAATATGACTCCTCGATGGCGAAATGTACAAGTATTTTTCTAGTTTTTTCTATAATTAAGCCTTTTAGCGGATTAGAAATTGAAATAAACTTAAAAATAAGCATTAAAAAATTAAAAAATAAAAATTGTTGCGTGGTGCACTCGAGTTGTTCAACTTGCACCGGATAGCGGTGTTGCTTGTAAAATTTATAGGTAGCATTGCTATCTGTGCTAACGATAACCACACCATTTCTGGGGTGGCGCTGGAAGGCACCCTGAATAATTTTAAACTAAAAAGGAAAAAATAAAAAAGGTGGTGCGCTCATTTATCCAAGCGCACCGTTGACCCTGAAAATCACAGTGCAATGCGTTGACCTCATTTGCTACCCCAGTTTATGTTAGCGCACCACATTTTTCATTTCGAGAGAGTCAATGGTGCACCCGGGTAAAATACCACACCGTCAACTATGTCATTGTCATGAAGTCGGTGCGCTAACATGACTATATGTGTCGGGACATATATTTCAGTCAGCACGCCGCTATTTTGAATTATATACAGTCCACCGTGCTTGAAAAATAGACAATTGCACCGAATCTGGTGTGGTTTTCTTCATTAGGGGCCCCAAGGATGGTGCGCTAAAATATTAGGACACACCGACACTGGTGTGTGACTTTTTTTATGGAGCACCAACTTGTATGTTTGTTTTTTTTTCAAAAAAAATTATATATGTATATTTATAAATACATTTCCATTTTAATAAAAAAATTTATTTAATATGGCAATGATTAAGAGAGAATAGGAGCAATAGCAGCAACAACAAGTAGAAAAATATGACATGATTCGCCAATGGGAGGCGAGAGAGAGGGAGAGAGATGGAAGCCATCTCCCTATTCCTGCAGATACCGAGGAGATCCTTATGCAAGTAGGCCTCCTCAAGTTCTATGAGGAGGCTATTTTCCGCTTAAAGGCCCATAGTGTGCTTTTGAGACATATTATTGGAAGGTGGAATGCCCACCAACAGGCTTTTTAGGTTGGTCCTGAACAATTGTACACACCCACTAAGGAGGATATTTATTTTATTACAGGACTATCAAGGAGAGGGGTGGATTTTCCCTCATTCCTAGACGTGCCAGCTAGTTGTGTAGCAGGGATTCCGTTAGTTTATTCTCAGAGATAAATTGGAGCAAATTTATTGTCTCCTTCAGAGTTCCAGGTACCTACAGGTCAGTTACGTATAGGTGCTTTTGTTAGACAGGACGTGAAGTGCCTCTCTATTATCGTTTCGATCATTTTGCACAACACTAGTGACGAGCAAAGAATTAGTTGCTCTCTTTTATATTACGTTGATTATTTAGTACAACAGCCATGACTTTTCAGGTGGTTTTCCATTTTTTTGCGACAGTTTTGTACCACATTAGATAGATGTCGTGCTCATGCACAAGGGAGGGTCAACTTCCCTTCTGCTTCGAAGCTGTTTTGTTTATTTTTTGAGAGGTTTCTAGAGACGAGACCTAGTTTTGTTCGACAGCCTCATAGACTGATGTTTGACATTCGGATGCACATGTGGGGAAAGATGATGCCCAAGAGGGGAGACAATATGTTTCTAGTGAGGATATCACATGATTCGCTAAAATTACTAACCAGTGTTCATGGGTTTCATCCCATTATGGTCCCATGTCCTTATGCTAGACTAGATTGGCGAGGGTGTCCCAACATCCTCTTCACTCTTGATGAGCCGCCAGATAATAGAGGTAATATTATTGTTTTATTTATATTTATTCTAACATGTTCTTTAACATGTTTCTATTAAATTGTGTAATGAAATTGTCTAATTATTTTTGTGTACTTGTATATATTTTACAGACATTGGCTCTTTTGATGGCAATGAGATGCCAGATCCACCACATGATCCAGGTGTCGATACTAATGATTACAATCAAGAGATGGTTGATATGTCAGAGGATGAGGCCAGTCACACAGTAGAGAGACGTGCTAATCCTGTGCCTCATGGTGCACCGGTACCACCTTTTGCTAGGCATGGTCGACCTGAGACCAGATACCGGATAGAGCTGGGCAGCCAACTCTATGGATTGATTTCAGATGCGGGTATTAGGCCTGCTCATTATAGAGAGATACATGGCGATGATAGACTGTTACGATGTGGAGAGGCATGTTGTGTGACATGTATAGCCTGATGCGGCATTTCGTAGGAGCTACAACAACTGTTACGCGATTGAGGAGGATTATCCGTAGCTATAGACATAGTCAAGCTGCAACACGTGATGAACAGTCTGCCAGCAGTGACTCAGATGCATCTCATGATCATTCACCTCATAGCGCACGTGCTGATCAGCATGAGGCTCCACTAGCATCATCTAACACTAGTCATCATGGAGATGAGGTTGGACCATCAACAATGTCCAGTCAATAGTCTGTAGAATCCATCATGAGTACTAGTCGTGATCATCATGAGCAAGCTGGACCATCAACCGTCGAGGCTGCAGTACTATTGAATGAGCAGGCTTCCACTACTACTGTGCCTCATATATATCATGTTGTACTACCACCAGCGGATCCATCAGTACTAGTGATCATCATGATCATGAGCATGCTAGTTCACCATCAACTGTCGACGCTGCACCCAACATTACTAAGCAGGCCGCATCCACTTGTACTAGTGCTATTGATGTTGTTATACTACCACCAGCACTTGATCCATGACATTTATATTACAATAGTACATTTTTAACATTATTCAGTTATAGTTATCTATATATATATATGGTCCATGTATTTTATGTTCATGTTGCAGTTGTACTTAATTTTCATATTGATGATCATCATGATGCGGCACATATTGTTAGCCATGTTTGATATGTTTGTTTAATGTTTAGCTTGCAGATAGGTGTGTATGTGTGATAGGCGCATGAGCTATTTGACATTATATTGAGATGTATATTTGATGTTTGTGTTGTAATGATGTTAATAGTTAATGTTAATTTGATGTTAATTGAATGTGTTTATTAGTCAAATATGATGTTTGTACGATGGTTATCATGATAGTGATGATGTTTATTAACGAATTTAATATTATTAGATGACCATGATATTTATTAAATATTATGTCATGAATGTAATTGTAATTTAATTTTTAATTCTATGAAAAATTGTAAAATTGTATTTGTATTTGTACTAATTATAATTTCAAGTGTAATTGTATGTAAAATATTTATTAATGTGGGTACAAGTCATGATGGGACGGAGGGAGCTAGGGCTCTGCAGAAGGTGTCAGGTTTCTTCCGCGTGGGTTCCTATGGCAGCGAAGTTTCGAGCTTTCGGTACGTGTCAACCAAAACCTGTTTCTCAGCATGGAGGTTCCTCTCGGAAGCAGTTCTGGATCTGGTGAAGGGGTTTTGGCATTTAGGGCGACTCCAGGGAAGCGAGGTTTGAGGGTTTCTTCAGTTTTTCTTAAGAGGGCGGTTACTTGTCTAAAATGGGTATTGATAGTTTCTCGGTTGAGTTAGAACCGTCGCCGGAGGATCTGCTCACCTGTTGGCAGGTAGAAGTCATGGACAAGAACATCAATCTCTATTTTCCCAATCATTCTTCGCTCAATTTTGCAACAAAACCAGCATGGGAAGGGTTCTCGTCCAGATGTGGGGACTCCAGTAACAATCTCTTTGCGCCGAGAAGTGGTTTCAGTTTTGGTAATCCGCTCTTCTTCAACAACAACTACCCGCAGACCTCAGAAGAGATTTTCAAATCAGCTTTCAATCTCGATTCGGTTTCGCGGCCCTCGGCTTTTCACGGTAACCCTCTTTCCTTTTCTATTTCTGGAGGTCTTGACGAAGGGTTAGGGTGTAGAGGGTTACCTTTCTCACATGGTCCCTGTAGCACCCCCAAGTTCTATGCTTTTCAAATTTGACATTTGAACATAAATCCATAGGGGAGTGGACGCCAATGGATAATTATTATGTGGATATGGTTAACTATTTATTTATGAAAAAATAAATAAATTATTGTGCATGCACTATGACCAGATGAGAAAGTGAGATCACATGCCTAATCCATGAGGTAATGGAAAAGGAAAAAGACTTTCCCCAAATCTTTCAAAAATCCTTGAAAGAAATATTTCTAATTTAGATTTTTGAGAGAAACATCTAATTTCCCCCAATGAAGAGGAAATTAATTGGGAAGAGGAAGAAAAGCTAGAAAAGAAGAAAGGACGGCTTTAAAGTACCTCAAAGAGGGAAAGCCTAGGCAAAACAGGAAGAAAGCATCCTGAAATTTCTTGACGCAAAAATTGGAAACATGCTTGGGAAAGCACATCTTAAATAAGCTGCTCGAGAACAGATTCGAGTTAGTCTGTTCTTGGAGGATCTCAGCTCGGGGGTGAGTTCTGGAGATAAACAAACTCTACGGTTGGGAGGAATGGTCATAGTAGAGGTATGCATGCATAAAAATCTAAGATATCTGTAAGTCTGTATTAAACATGTCCATGGTTTATGAAATTTTGCTGTTATGGTTCATTATGCAGTTTATGAATTGTGATGTTATGGTTCATTGTGCTTTTTATGAATTGTCATGCTATGATGCATTATGCAAATGTTAGATTGATTAATTGTTAAGTAGTTCATGTAATGGCAAACCAAAGCTAGTGATATCAGAGACAAATGGTTGGGCTGTATGGATGGGTATCTGGTAGTAATGAGGTTAGAGATGACAGATCAATTGAACAGCAAATCTGATAACCATGTATAGGTATAGCTTTCTATCTCTTAAGGAAATATTTAATTTCTGTGTGTATAACCAGAAAATGTTAACCAAACAGTACCCATGAACAACAAGTGCCAAATAACTAAATCTATCATAACAATACTGATGGCCCAGCATTCACTGTAATCAATAACAGAAAGTAGGGAACAACAACCCTCAACTGTGTTACAATGGAAAGAATTGTAAAGTTTAGAATTTACAATATTCTGTTAAATGTAATTGTACACATATGGAAGTAGAAGTTGAATCCTAACTAAGTACGAGAATCTAACTCTAGGGATTCTAAACTATCCGGTTCAGTATTCTCTACCTTCGTTTGAGTGAAGCAAGAGGATCTGTTTCCTAGTTTTTCCATGGAACAGTTGAATCTGTACCATAGTGTCACACATGTTGAATGGTTATAACAGAAAAATAAGGGGGGAAAATCCTATTGCAAAATCTATTGTGTGATAAAAGTTTGTGTCAGGGAAGATTGTAAGCATGTGTAAAAATACCATGAAGAGAGCATCTGTTTACCGTCCATAGAAACTACTGGGAAAAAAGTTGGAGCAATGGTGGTTAACTGCGTAAAGATAGATGTATGTGAGGAGGCATACATTTATACCTCAATGCTGAAACTTTAAAATATTGAAAATGTTATCAGGCCTGCAAACTGGGAAGTTTGAGTAAGGGCCTAGTGATCATCTAGAGTTGGACACAACTCTGAACAGAAAACCTGAGAAATAAAAAGTAATATATACAAATATATAAGTATACAATTCTATAAGGGGAGGTCAAGCCCAAAAATTCTCATGGAAATTCTTATATTCCATGGCTGTCTATGAGTACTGAAAAGAATTTAAAACCCGGATAGCAGTCATATGGTGATTGGGTATAAAAAACTATATATTGTATCGACGCATAAAGCGGAGAATATGTGAGTTATGTTATATGGGTAGCACTCATCACGGGCACAGGTTCAATTGCCTTTCCCCAATCGGGTGTATGTAGACTCTGTTATGAAAATGAAAAAAAAAAAATGGGTTTGGGAGACGTGACAAATGGTATCGGAGAAAAGTTCAAAAATTGGGCAAGATATGTGCTCACAAAGAAATGGTTAACTGTTATAAAATTTATGAAGAAAAAAAAAATTATTTCTTCAAGTATACAATTATCTTGGATATACTTTTAGGTATACATGTAACAGATGGTGAGGAAGTAGAAACATTGATATGGGAGTAATATGAGGAGGCTCATATACCAGAATGGTTAAACCTATGATAGGTTTAAGCTTTAAAACAGTCTCTCGAGAAAAATAGTATTTCTATGTAAAATAATAGAGTATAAAAAAAAAGTTTATAATGACATATTTAGCTATTGTCCTACTATCATCGTTATGTAAAAGAAATTTCAGTGTTCATAAAGTTAAGATACTGAAACCATCTTAATACAGTAGAAAAGATCAATGCTGAAGTTAATGGAGAGGAAAGGGGAAAATGGTACTACCATGAACATGAAGATGTCGAGCAAAGACTACAAGGAGTATAGAAGGATGATTTCCATTCTTAAAACTTCTAAACTAAGTGTTCCTTACTATGATGAAAAACAAGAGAAAAATGAATTTATATTTATTCCCTAGATACATAGGAAAGGGAACTTCTAGAGATAAGAGTAAAGGTTGTTCTGTGGTTGGGAGGTTGGTCACTTTGCAGATTTTGTGGTATGTTCTAAATTTCTTGTTACTATGTCTTATTACAGTATGAATTGGCTCCATATAAAATTGAATTTTATGACAATAAGAAATTTTGGGTACTACATTTAACAGAATCTATCATTAGGCATTCACCTTCCAGATTTGTTTAGTTGTAGACCAGAAATCTATAGAGTAGAAACCCCAGAAACTCTAAACCAAGGTCGGTTTAAATCTGAAGTTACTTGGTCTCTATAGATGATTAATTTTTTTTGTTATGTTCTCTATAGACACAAAAATGATATGACATGCTTAGGTGTAGGCTAGAGAAACAGTATAGTAGAACTGAAATATACATGGTATGTAACAAAAAGGAAGAGAGCCAGATGTTAGAATATAAATTGCAGATATGAGCATACTAACATTTATAACATTTGTAGACTGCATATAAGAACATTATAAGCATTAAAAGGGTGCTGGAAAAAGAGTAAGTCTATTCTAGATGAGCATTATACCATTTATAAGGGTATAGATTTCATACTTAAAATACATTCTTACTTCTTGACAGACCTGTAACATAGATAAATAATTGCCTTATAAGTAAGGTGCTCGAGTCAAGCATCATTGAAAAATTATAGGTACACCTTCAAAGAAAAATCGAATTTACCACCAAGTATAGCATATATTGTTTTAAACAAAACAATTTTGTATAGTAGCAAGTATATAAAAAAAAGAAATGGGTTAAACCTAACCCATCGAAGGAATTATTGAACACATATATAAGCATTTAACAACAAACTTATATATGTAAATTAAACCGGTGTTATAACAAAAGGGATTTTATACCTTACTGTTCTCAAATCAAGCGATATATATATGTATGCAATTAAATAAAGGAGGGAATAGACGCAATAACCTACATTAATAACTTTACATATATATGTGCATAAAATAAATTGTATGAACCGCAAGCCGAATCCAACTCATCAACCGGCACGAGGATAATAAAATATGGACATGCAACTCCTACACATATATAGTAATAAATAGGCACGAACTATAGATGTAAAGGGGGCAAGATATAAATCAAAATAAAATATAGCACTTAAGTGCCATAAATTCCAGCCATAACGAATCTATGTATATATATATATACATTAAAAAAAATCAAACGGGAAAACTCAGGAGTTAGATTGATCTCCCTGGGTAACATTGCTTTATGAAAGAGTAATTGGGCGAACAAAAGATATATGAAATCTGCGATCATACAGAGAGTCATTTTAGAAGAATTAATTGTTTTTACAGCGTATCGACCCTTGAATCCTGTGCTATTAGATCAGTCGGAATAAATACTATAAAAAAAAATATATGCTGCGGTTAGACCACATTCACCACTCTGACTTTACGTTCTGAAAAAAAACCGGAAAGGAACCATGTCATAAATTACAGTGGGGAAACCAACGATTCGTAACCTTACTCTTCGTTAACCAGAATAGTATAATTCTATATAAATTGACAAATTACCATGCGCAGAAGATGCGTAGCGGCGCTCTCAATTTGTAATAAGGGCGCAGCCATGACTGCGCCATATCAACCAGAGATTTCTTTCAGACCGGATACACGCTGGGGAGTCGACTAGCATGGGCAGAGGATAAGAAATCCATTCCTCAGTAGTGCGACAAATAAAATTCGAGGTATGCAGTTAGAACCAATAACAAACAGAAAGTAACTGAAATGTTAATGAAGTTGAACCGTTAGCGAAGTAGGAATTAGACGAGACGGCTTTAAGCACGCAGTCAAAGTCTACTTTGCATTCATACTTCGCATTCATACTCTAGTCTGGAATTTTTCAGCTCAGAAACCAAAAGAAACACAGCTACATGGCCTAACTACGCTGGTCCTTTACGACAGAACCACAGAGTTGCAGCCAACTCTGCAAACCTGAAACACCAGTAAATTTCACAGGACACGAGTTCCATAAGGAGGTAACAACGAGCGGAAACCAACAAAGATTAAACAAATTTCATAAAAATTTAACCAGCAATAACTGAGCGGAGTTGAGATAGGCGAGGCCTGTAACTCGCCCCTCAACCTTTACGCTATCATGCAAATGAGATTGCGTTCGTCGCACGACCAAGGTGGGCCGAGAGTAACTCAGGAGCCGAGAGGCCGTGGATTAATACCTGTAAACAAACAACACCACCCGAATAAGGGTAAGCATAGTGATAAAACTCCAGAAAAGACAAATATATACAATACGAATAACAAAAAAAATCTTTCTGTCCTACATCCATTGCAAGAGATCAACAACAAGAATCTGTGTAGTATAGAGAGAATACTCGGCCCTCGAATAGTTGAAAATCAAACCGCTCGCACCTGGCCTCTCTGCCAAGCGGGGTCGACTTGGAAAAAAAACAGCCAGGGGACGAGAAACGCAATGACAACCAGAGTCGGGAAATAGAATCGCAGTAGGCAGTTGGGGTTTTAAGAGGGTGAACCCGTAACCCTAAATTCCGTGGCGGGTGGAGTGAATAAACAAGATAAACGCCAGGGGTTGCACAAAATCCCGAGGGGGGGGATTCACAAATCTTGGCGTGCAGATCCTTCGGTACCAGGCCAGCGTAATAGTTGTCCTTAACCCTAAAAATGTCAAGTTTGGCGCAGTAGAAATCCGGCTCACGAGCTGCAATTCGTCCTCGCCGAGATGCGCCATACCAGTGGACCTTCTAAACCGTATGGACAACCGTCGAGTTCAGTCAGTCGAGGTACCGTAGTGAAAACCCTAACTTGTACCTGAAAAACCTCAGCGTGTGAGGAAAAGACACGTATACTCCCTACCCTCCGAGACTGGTTGATGGGCAGGGTTGTGTACTAGCACCATGTAGTGCGAAACTCTGACGTGGAGAGTTCAACCATACCAACACTCCAACTACCCGAAGAACGCCTGCGTACCTGCAATACAAATCAAGAAAATTGTTAATCATGGCGGATAAGAAATGGAGATGCGCCTATTGCCGATTGAGCACAGTAACGTAACTATGGTTGTGAAATGGTAAGCCGTGATTATAAACAGTGGAAGCGTATCAAACTACACGTCATATGAGCTGTATAATTGATATGACTAATTTGCATAACGTTCTTAATACCCTATGATGATTCTAATGATAATGCAATATAATTGACCAACTTCGACTAATTTACCTAACGTTCGTATATCCTTTGGTGATTCAATTTATAATGAAACGACTCTATGCGATAAGAAATAAAAAGAAATATATAATAATGATTATATATAAGAAATAAAAAGAAATACGTGGAAGTGGTATAAGCGCACTTGATAGTTGTTATGTGTAAAATAGTATAGGCTTATATATATATATATATATGTACAACCATATATGTGCATCGATAAATCTTAACATATATTTTGGAGTTAGCAAAGAGGCCTTTGAAACATCTATGATATTGGATATATATACACCTATATCGAAATATATATATAGGGTTTGTCAAGTGACACTTTAAAAATTGATATATTACATTCCACTTTAATGAATTAAATAAGTGCAGGAGTGGGAACTTTGAGATTGAAAATTTATCCTATGGGTCAATTGGTAAGTTACTAGAAGTGGAAAGGTTGCTAGTAGAGAACAAATACCTGTCAACAAAAAAAAACAAATCAGGTTAGAAAGTGTGACAATTGGAGTGCTATATATATATCCATAAAGATATATGGAATAGATGGTTATAAATATAACATTGGTATATGAGTATATATATATATATATATGCGAGAATATATATATAGGTGAAATGTTTTAATTGTATGTCGGTAGTACATAGGTATATATATATATATAGGTGTGTGATAATATATATATATATATATATGTGTAAGCCAAAGATATATATATTGTAGAATAGATATTGAAAAAAAATATATATTGTAAAGATATATATATATGTATAGATGGAAATGATACATACATATATGGTTTTGAATTATCATAGCCATAGACTACAGGGTATGTTTGGTGATGATGACGGCTCAAATTCTGCTAAGGATGGTTAGTATTGCCTGACTTAGATGAATATTTAAACTAATGGATGGACAAGACGAAACACTTAGAAGTGTTACCGAGAGAAAAAAAAAAAAAAAATTGCGATTGACATAAGTGTATCTCGGTATATGTATGGATCTATATGGGAAGGGTGTATAAGAAAAAAGGACAATTTATATTTAATAGAGGTATGTTAAATATAAATTGTAAATTCTCAATTTTCCTTGTATTGGTTCAAATTAAAACTTTATAAGTCCATCACGAAGGAAAAATGTAAGTTGGTACGAAGGTATAGTACATTAAATAAGAATTTTTTTTTTTTAAGGAGTATTAATTAAACTCTTTGGATTATATATATAGTATATATATGTTTGGTGGATATATATACAATGTGGTGGAATTGAGGATAATTTAAAATGAAACAAAGTGCACGTGGGACATAAGTTAAAATCTACAAGTAACATTATAAATATAGGCGATCTGGTTATATGTTATAATGTTAAACCTGTTGAGATTGTATGAATATAATATCTTCATACATGTTAAGTTATTTCTCAAACTTTATACTAATTCACTGGGGATTATTAAAAGTGAATTCACCTTAAAAAAACTGCAAGTACAAGGGAAGAACATATTTTATCATATGGCTGATTATTATTGCTCTAATTATGATTAAAGGAGTAATAAATACTATGGTGGTAGAATAAGTGGTCCCAGTAGAATGTGAAGAAATTTTTTCGAAATTGTATAAATTATGGTAATTCTTTAAGAAGGGGAAAATTGTGTCAAATTCTATTTTGACATTATCAAGTAGTAATAATTGTGAATGGGACAAATGATAATAATTACATGCATTCACACTATAAAATGTTGTTGGTATCAATTTTATGTAATTTTCCTGAGTCTTAAATTCAAAGAAAGGGGGAAATAGTGTGAAATCATATAACTACGAAAAAAAAATTGATCAGAAGGTACTGGAAGTACAACGATGAACTGAAAAAAAGGTAAGCATAATCATGCATATAGTACAATTGTTTTCATTCATTTATGAGTACTAATGAAAATTGTCCAAAGTGGTTAGCCAAGTGTGTAACAGGAAAAATTGTACACTCTGGAAACAAGAAGGAAAAAGGTGAAGATAAATCACCTAGAAACTCCAGAAAAGCTGAATTGGACCAAGTTGAGGGAGGAAAAAACTTCTCTAAAGAAACAAGAAGGGATAAGTAGTGTACTAAAAGTGCACTAAACTATTATGAACCTCAATTCAAGCTTGACTAATAATCAAATTTTAAGTTATGGAAATGGTAGAATGTTGTCAGGATGACTGACTAGGCAAATTCTACATTTCTTACATTGGTATGAATTGTGATTGGGGGAAAACAGAATCGGATTTTCTAGATGACTTCTGCAAAGAAGCAGAAGAAAAGCAATCGCATAAAGCAGAGAGTACTCGCCGGAACAAACAAAGAAGAAATCTTCGTCAAAGTTGAAAAAAAATCAACGTTAAAGTGTAACACCGAGGAAGGTGTTGGAAAGGGGAGAACTAATGGCTTATAAACTAGCCTTACCCTTGCATATTAAATTTCATGATTTGTTTCATGTCTCCTTGATGGAAAAAAATAATATATATTTTTTTTTACATGATGCTTCTCACATTATTGATTTGAAATGTGATCCAGGTGGAACCAAAAGAGGAATTCCTTCCAGAGCCACTTCAAATCTGAGAGTGGGAAGAAATTGAATTGCGAAATCGAACAATAGCTAGAGTAAAGGTGCATTAAGAATGCATCATGGCAATAGCCACATGGAACGTGAAGCAGATGGAGGGAAAAGTATCTTTAATTATGTGCAAAATCAACTACAGAGAAGGTTGACACCGAGACGGTTTATTTTCAGAGGGGGAATATGTAACACCCCCAAGTTCTATGCTTTTCAAATTTGACATTTGAACATAAATCCATAGGGGAGTGGACCCCAATGGATAATTATTATGTGGATATGGTTAAATATTTATTTATGAAAAATAAATAAAATATTGTGCATGCACTATGACCAGATGAGAAAGTGAGATCACATGCCTAATCCATGAGGTGATGGAAAAGGAAAAAGACTTTTCCCCAAATCTTTCAAAAATCCTTGAAAGAAATTATTTCTAATTTAGATTTTTAAGGAAAAATCTAAATTTCCCCAATGAAGAGGAGTAGTAAAGAGGTGAGAAAAAGTTTCAGTAAGCCGAGGAAAAGCTTAGCACTTTTAAAGAGTCCCAAAATGGGAAGCCTAGCCAAACAGGAATAAAGCATCCTGAAATTCTGGACGCAGAATTGGAAACAGGCTTGGGGAAAGCATAGCTTAAATAAGTTGCTCCAGAACAGACTGAGGTTAGTCTGTTCTTGGAGGATCTCAGCTCGGGGGTGAGTTCTGGAGACAAACGAACTCTAAGGTTGGGTGGACTGGTCATAGTAGTGGTGTGCATGCATAAATTGGGAGATTTCTGTAAGTTGAATTACACATGTCCATGGTTTATGAAATTTTGCTGTTATGGTTCATGATGCAGTTTATGAATTTTGATGTCATGGTTCATTATGCTTGTTATGAATTGTCATGCTATGATGCATTATGCAGATGTTAGATTGATTTATCTGTTAAGTAATTCATGTAATGGCAAACCAAAGCTAGTGATATCAGAGACAAATGGTTGGGTTGTATGGATGAGTATCTGGTAGTAATGAGGTTAGAAATGACAGATTAATTGAACAGCAAATCTGATAACCATGTATAGGTATAGCTTGCTCTCTTTGAAGGAAATATTTAATTTCTGTGTGTATAACCAGAAAATGTTAACCAAATAGTACCCATGAACAGCAAGTGCCAAATAACTAAATCTATCATAACGATACTGATGGGCCAGAATTCACTGAAATCAATAACAGAAAGTAGGGAACAACAACCCTCAGCTGTGTTACAATGGAAAGAATTGTAAAATTTAGAATTTTCAATATCCTGTTAAGTGTAATTGTACACCTATGGAAGTAGAAGTTGAATCCTAACTAAGTACGAGAATTAAATACTAGGAATTCTAAACTATCCAGTTCAGTTTCCTCTACCACCATTTGATTGAAGCAAGAGGATCTGTTTCCTAGTTTTCACATGGAACAGTTGAATCTGTACCAGAGTGTCACACATGTTGAATGTTGTAACAGTAAAATAAGAGGAAAATCCTATTGAACAATCTAGTGTGTGATAAAAGTTTGTGACAGGGAAGGTTGTAAGCATGTGTAAAAATACCATGAACAGAGCATCTGTTTAACCGTCCATAGAAACTACTGGGAAAGTAGTTGGAGCAATGGAGGGTAACTGCATAGAGATAGATGTATGCGAGGAGGCATACATCTATACCTCGATGCTGAAACTTTAAAATTATTGAAAATGTTATCAGGCCTGCAAACTGGGGAGTTTGAGTAAGGGCCTAGTGATCATCTAGAGTTGGATACAACTTTGAACAGAAAACCTGAGAAATACAAAGTAATATATATAGATATATAAGTCTACTATATGGACTGAGAAGAGGGGAGGTCAAGCCCAAAAATTCTCATGGAAATTCTTGTATTCCATGGCTGTCTATAAATACTAAAAAGAATCTAAACCCCGGATAACAGTCTGCATTTATAAATGATTCAGTATAAAAACTATAATTGTTATCGACGCATAAAGCGGAGAATATTTGAGTTATGTTATAGGCGTAGCACTCATCACAGGTTCAATTGTCTTTCCCCAATCGGGGTGATGTATGTAGACCTGTTATGAAAATGAAAAAAAAAAAAGGATGGGTTTGGGAGACGTGACGGTCCCTGCCGCTGCCCAGAAATTTTTTTACTTCCGGAAGATGCAGTTTTACGGGGGACTCCTTTCCAAGCGAGTTTCGAGAGAACCTCCGCGGCTGAAGGAGAGGCGGGCTTCCCTAGGTAATGTATCACGAAGGTGCGGTGGGAGTTATTTTGCCACTCTTTTCCGGGTGCGGGGGTCTCGGGCGAGACTAGTCGAGGATGGGGGTCGAGGCCATGACCTCTTGTCAAGGGTTTCTTCCAGTAAGGCAGTGGAATTCATCCCTAAATCTGTTGCTTCTGACAATCAAGGGATTGCGCCGGATCGTGAAGCAGTTTCTGGGGTTGGCGCTAAACATTTCTCTCTTAACGATCTTGAGCCCTTACGCTCTATTGATGCACTGAAGCAATTTATTTTGGAGACTATTCGTGCCGAAATCCCGTCTAAGCCGGTAGCAGAGGAGGAAGTGATCAAGAAAGCTGTGGGAACAAAGAGGAAGAAAGCTAAGCTCCTCAAGTCGAAGGAAGAATGTCTGAAATGCTTGCTTGGAGCAGACATTAGTATTGAAAACGTCATGGACTTATCTGAGATTATGATTGTTGGAAGGGTTCGGGGAAGAAAGTTTTCGTCAGAATACATTGCAGAGTGGGCTCGCTCAATGTGGAAGGATTCTCCAGGCCTTCCAGTCGACATAACCATCTTGGTGCGAGGATGGTTCAGCATTACCTTCGGTAGCAAAGAACAAGTGGACAGAGTTCTAGAAAGGAACTGGTTCTTCGGAAAGAGGCCAGTTCTTTTTAGGAGATGGACCCCCCTCTTTGACGCTCAAAAGGAGAAAATGGCTGAATCTCCTGTGTGGGTGAAGTTGCCTGGTCTTCCTCTCCAATTATGGACTAATTCAGTCTTCATCTCTATAGGCAACATGCTGGGTACCTACCTCGAAGCTGACAAATCCTACCTGCAAACTAAGGATAAGAGCGTGGCCCGTATTCTGGTGAGCCTCAATCCTCGTGAGGGTCTGGCGGAGACAATGTTGCTACAGTATAAGGATCTGGAGTTTATGCAGACCTTAGACTACGAGCACCTCCCCTTCAGGTGCAATAGATGCCATAAGACCGGTCATTTGGCTCGTGACTGCCCATTGGGTCATCAACGAAAACGCAGACAAAGAAGGCAGAATAGGGCGAAGAAATTGACTGTTTCAGTCCAGGAAGAGGATCCTATGGAAGCAGATCAGGGTCTATCTGCTCAGGATGATCCCTCTCCTTTCGAAGAGGTCTTGGTCCGGAATCCGTCGGATGCTGCTGGTCCTTCCTCTTTGCCTCTCGACGACATGGCTGACCCGCTGGCTCCCCTCTCAGAAGCTGATCCTGGCAGGGTGACTCAGGCGGGTATGTCTTCATCTCCTACTTGTTTGTCTCTGTCATCTTCTGGTTTTCCTGTTTCTTTTTGCATGGAGCCTGGTCCCTCCAGGCAGCTGTTGAGTGACCTCAAGGCCTTAAAACTTTCCCCGCCCCCCTTGGATAGTGTCGTTGTCTCCGTTCCCGACGCCATCGCTCTTCCTTCCTCTTCTTCTCAGGTTGACTCCTCTGTCCCTTGTCCTCAGCCGTCGGTTATTGTTCCTTACAACCTCAGATCTCGAGCTGATAAGAGGGGTTCGGGCTTTGTAGTGGGTGGTCTCGCTTCTAACCCTGTAGAAGTAGGGGCCAGAAAGACCAGAGGTCGTAAATCCAATCTTTCCCATGCCCAGTCCAAATCTGTTGTTGATATAGCTGATGGAAAACATATGACTCTCTCCCGGGTGCTTAGAGCAGAGCGACCACCCCCTGGTGATGTGCCATGATAGTCCTCTCCTTTAATTGCAGGGGCTTAGCTAGCCAGGCCAAAAGGCTAGCCTTCAAAGAACTTATGCGTGCTTATAAACCAGATATCTGTTTGCTCCAAGAAACTCTGGGCAATGGGAATGAGGTCGCCTCTGTATTATCGAAGATGTTGCCTGGTTGGTATTTTTTTGGCCTTGATGCTGTGGGGAGATCTGGTGGTGTGGTCTCTGGCTACAATCCTTCTAAATTGAAGTTTGTTTCTTCTTGGGGTTCTCCGAATGTTTTAGCTGTGGAACTGTTTTCCAACGAGATCAATCATCCCATTCTCGTTTTAAATATATATGGGCCTTGTGTGGAAAGGGAACGGTTCTGGTCTTCTTTTTTTCGCTCCTCCTGGGTAAATCACCAGTTCTTACTTATTAGAGGTGACCTCAATTTCTCGCTAGGGGAAGCGGAATCCTGGGGTGATTCGGCCAGAGCTGACCCTTTATTTGACTTTTTCATCAACCACCTTGCTCTAGCCCATTTGGTGGACATGCCTCTTTTGAAACTGAAACCTACTTGGAGGAACAGAAGGGTTGGACAGGATTGGGTGGGGAAGAAGTTGGATCGATTTATGCTCAGTGAGAATTTAGTTGAATCTCTCTTGAACTATCATCACTGGATCGGTGATGGGGGCTTTTCGGATCACTTTCCTATCCTTCTTGAAATCAAAGGTGCAGGAAACAAACCTGGGGCGCCTTTCCGTTTCAACCCTGTCTGGCTCAAAGATGATTCATATCAGGAACTGTTTGCATCAACTTGGGAGGTCGACCCTGTCAGGCCGAATTCTTCTAGGAGTGCTTTATTTTGGAAGAATTTGAAGAGGATGAAAGTAGCCTCTAAAAAGTGGGCTGCTAATTTGAAGAAGAAAGAGGAGGAGGATCTTATTAAGGTCAATTCTGAATTAGCTCTCCTAGAAGACCCTGATGGAGGAGGCTATGTCTCCATTGATGCAAGAAATAGAATTTTGGAATTGGAGGCCTCCAGAAGAAAAATCCTTCAGCTAAAGGAGGAGAGTTGGAGGTTAAAAAGCAGGGCATTATGGCTCCAAGCGGGAGATGAAAACACCAAATTCTTCCAAAACTATGCTAAAGGTCGGAAGGTGGCTAACACTATCTGGGAATTGCCTAAAGGGAATGGAGAAGTGGCCACCTCTTTCGAGGACTTGTCTACCTTGGGTACTACTTATTTCAAAGATATTTTCAAAGCCCCGGCTGAAGTGTCCACTACAGAAGTGATCCGGGTGGCACAACTCTTCCCAAGGTTTTTGGAGGGCGAGGATAATGAGGCTATAATGGCACCCGTATCTAAACAGGAGGTTGAGGATATTCTTAAAGGTATGCAAAAGGACAAAATTCCAGGGCCGGACGGTTGGACTGTTGAATTCTTTCTGCATTTCTTCGAGACGCTTGGTAATGATCTGGTTGCTGTTGTAGAAGAATCTAGAAACACTGGTCAAATCTTTGGCCCTTTCAATTCCACTTTTCTTGCCTTGATACCCAAGTCTGACTGCCCTTCTTCTTTTGCTAATTTCCGTCCTATCTCTCTTTGTACCTGTGTCTATAAAGTCATAGCGAAAGTTATTGCCTCCATGATTAAGCCTTTCCTCTCCTCGCATCTGTCTCTGGAACAGTTTGGGTTCCTTAGTGGCCGCCAAATCCATGAAGCTGTAGGTGTGGCTCAAGAATCTTTGCATAGCCTTAAAAAGAATGGCAGGAAAGGGCTTATAGTAAAACTGGATTTATCTAAAGCTTATGATAGATTCAGTTGGTTATATTTAAGGCTTTTACTTACTCATCTTGGTTTCAGGTTTGATTTTGTTAGATGGATCATGAGCTATGTTTCTTCTTCAGAAATTTCTCTTCTAATCAATGGTGCTGCTACCTCCTTTTTTACTCCTGAACAAGGCCTCAGGCAGGGCTGCCCTTTGTCGCCTTGCTTTTCTTACTGGCAGCCGAAGGTCTCAGTCTGCTGATTCATAAGGATAAAAGACAGGGTAAAATAAAAGGGATTGAAGTGGCCACTAATCTCTGGATCACGCACTTACTGTTTGTCGATGACATCCTGTTATTTCTCAATAGAACTTTGGAAGACAGTCGGGCCTTAAAGTCTCTCCTGGAGCTTTTCCTTAAGGCTACTGGGCTTCAAATCAACACTCTTAAGTCAACAATCACTCCTTCTCGTCTGTCTGCTGATGAGATCAGTAGAACTCGAAGACTGCTGAACTATGATGTCCGCTCTTTACAGGCAAATTTTAAATAGTTGGGGTTTCTACTAAAACCTGACTCCTACAGAATCCGGGACTGGAATTGGCTTTTGGCAAAGATTGAAAAAAGACTAAATCATTGGAGCTTCAGGTGGCTTTCGAGGGAAGGTCGCCTGGTCTTAATAAAGTCTGTTCTGATGGCCATCCCAGTTTATTGGGCTAGTCTGGCCTGGGTACCTAAAGGTATTTTGTCTTCCATTGACAAATTGTGCAGAACCTTTCTTTGGTCTGGGTCAAAACAGGATACGATCACTCCTTGGGTGGCTTGGGACAAAATCTCTAAGCCAAAGGAGTGGGGAGGTTGGGAAATTAAAAACCTGTTTTCCTTTGCTAAATATTTGGCTGCCAAATTAGCGTGGCGACTGATCTCTACGGAGTCCCTCTGGGTCTCTGTCATTAAACGCAAATATATCAGTCAAGGCTCTGTTCTGGACTGGGTTCGGTCTCCAGTCAAATCCTCCAAAAATGCCTCAATTGTTTGGAAAGCAATTGTGGTTTCTGTTCCGATAATTGAGAAAGGTCTGGCTTGGCAGGTCGGTGATGGATCTCAGGTGCGGGTAGGACGTGATCCCTGGATCGGGTGCTCGCCTAACTTTTCTCTGTCCCAGGAGTCGGTCACTCATATTAATTCAGAAGGCTTTTATTTTTTGAACCAGGTGGCGGATCCCAAGAATACTTCCTTTGTTAAGCAAGGCTGGATGTCAGGCACGGATCTGCATCTTGAAAATAGATGGATGGAAGAATGGAATAGTTATATTGCTGATCTTTCTCTTTCTGCTATTCGAATTTTGGATTCTGCAGATAAAATGCGCTGGGTGAATGCACAAACCGGTTCCTATTCCCCAAAGTTTGGGTATAAATGGCTGATAACGCAAGAAGATTGGGGGGATCCCAGATGGTGGTCTAAATCTCTCTGGAAACTTAAAAGCCCAACTAAGACCAGACTTTTTTTCTGGTGCATCTTGCATAATAAGGTTCCAACTTGGGACTTTCTGAGAAAACGAGGTAAGCAGGGGCCGAGCTGGTGTTCTCTCTGTAAGTCCGATGAAGAAACTCTTCAGCATCTCTTCCTCTTTTGTCCTTTCAACTCCAGCCTGTGGACAGAATCTTTGCGGCTGACGAATATCCCTTTGAGATGGCATGGAGAGGACCTTTCTCAGGCTTGGAATTCTTGGTGGCAGGAAGCTTCAGATGATAAGATAAGGGCCTTTCCTCTCCTTATTGCGTAGGGAACCTGGATTGCGCGCATCAAGATGCTCTTTAACGACACTCCCTTTCCTTTAGCCAGGCTGGCAGCAGAAGGAGTTGCAATTTATGATAGTATTCCTCCGCCTTCAGCTGCAGTTTCCACTCGCAATATTCAGCCGGAGTCTATCAATCAGTCAGTTCCTTGGGCTTTTTTTGATGGCGCTTTTGGTGACAATGATCTTTGTGGAGCTGGTTTGGTCATCCATCTTTCCGCTGAAAACTCTCTCCGAGCTTCTGTCGGCCTTGGGCAAGGGACAAATAACTTCGCTGAACTTAAAGCACTCCATCATCTTCTCTGTTGGCTTACTTCTATTCATATCAGACAGATTCAGATTTTTGGTGACTCAAGAAATGTAGTAAACTGGTTCAATGGGATTCAACAGTGCAGGAATTTTATTTTACTACCTTTACTTAAGGAGGTTCTTCGCATTAAATTTTTTTTCTTAGAAATTTCTGTTGTTCATATCTACAGGGAAAGAAACCAGCAAGCAGATCTTTTATCTAAAGAAGGTGCTCAACTCGCTCTGGGGACCTGGGCAGTAGCTGAAGTGATTAATGGGACTGTTCATGTCCGTGAACAACCATCTTTTGTGTAATTATGATGTTTATTTCTGTTCTGTTTATTTTGGACTTATAAAAACTCAAAACATGCTACTATATTGAGTCCAGAACTGTTTTCCTTATGTAAGGAGGTTCTGGGCTCCCTTTTTGTTCTCTGATGTTCATTTATATAGGGTTGGGATAGTTCCTACTGCCAGCTCTCTTATGATTGATAGTACAACTATGGCTATTGTGCGTCCTCTCTTTCTACTCTTATCCTCTTTCCGGGTGATGATGAGCTAAAAGAGACGCACTGTTGTCTTCTATGGGTCTTTGTTATGGTTTTAGAGGTGCTAACATCTTCTCAGGTGTTTTAGCAGCCTTGATTCCACTCCCTCTTGTAAAAGGGAATGGCTCCATGTTAGGAATGCTATGCATATGCTCTGAAACTATCTATTTATAATAGAAAGTTCGTTTTTTTCTGTGGAAAAACAAAATATTTATTAATGTAAAATTTTAATTGTAATTGTAATATTTAATTTATTCTAAAATGATTGTAATTGTATATATGAAAAATTGTAAAATTGTAATTATAATTCTAATTGTATGTAAATTTCACAAATTGTAATTGTATTTGTAATTGTAATTTTAATTGAATTGTATGTAAAATATTTGTAAAATTGTAATTGTAATTGTAAATGTAATTCTACGTAAAATTGTAAATGTAGTTGTATTTGTAACTATAATTTTAATTGAATTCTCTCTAAAATATCTGTAAAATTGTAATGGTAATTGTAAATGTAATTATATGTAAAATTCTAAATGTAATTGTATGTAAAATTAAAATTGTAATTGTAATTCTAATCTTAATTCATGTATGTGAAGTTAATGTAAAATTGTAATTGTAATTGTAATTTTAATTAATGTAATTGTATGTAAAATTTTAATTCTATTAATGTAAAAATTTTAGTTGTATTCATGTGAAATGATTTTATTAAAATATTTAAATTTGTAAATTTGCAAATAATTGTAAAATAACAAATCTAGAATAATATGAATTTTTGTAACATAAAGTTTAGAAAATAATGAAAATAAATTCATGTACATTATAATTATCATTATTTTATTATGATATTACATACAAAAAAAAGATAAAAACATTAAAAATTCTGGTGCGCTTATCATCATAACACGCCTTGGTGCATCGTATTAATACAACGCACCGGTGCGTCACATTTCCACACACCGAAAACGAATAAACGCAAACAAAAAAAACAAATCTATTTTGTTTAAGTTAAAAAAAATGTGGTAATTTGAAAAATGGGCAGAAAAATATTTTTGAAAATCTAATTTGATAAAATAATTCTTTAAACACTAAACACTTTTCATTATTTCACTATTTTTGCTAAAAAATTTCAGTCAGATTTTTGCAGGAGATAGACCTGGAGCAAGAGAGCACGAGGGCACTATGGATGGTGAAATTCGATCAAACAGAAGTATTCAGACAATCCGAGACCAAAACTCTAGTGATTCAATCCCTTTATCATAGAATTTCAAACCATTTCGTGATTTAATTTAATTCTTTTTTTTTACTTTTTTCTACAGTTTTTTATTTTTTTCCTGCAGTTTTATCCATTTTTACCCTGAACCCTTCATTTTTTTGATTCTGCCCTTTCTTCTCCCTGTTTCTGTGGTTTCTGAATTAGGGTTTTTCATTTTATATTGACGTTCAACCCATGGGATGACTTGCATAGTCGGATCCAAATCCATTTGGCCATTGCGTGAATTTTTGAAAAATGGATTTTTCTTTATCGGTGCGCCCTGCGTATGCCACCGCACCAGTGCTATGTATTATTACAACGCACTGCACAAGTTCTGTGTCGTAAAAAATTGAAAACATTTTTTTAAATCCGTGCGCCAAATATGAAATAGGGCATCGGTGCTCTCTTTAACTAGGAAAGCACCGTACGGTGTATTACATCATTTTTGTGGTGCATTTATAACACCCCACACACCGTTAGGTATATTACACTATTTTTGCGGTGTGTTTGTAATACCTAATGCACCGTACGGTTTATTATATTGTTTTTCGACGCGTTGTTAATATATCCACGGACTGATGTCTTGAGATTTATTTTCTGCCTGAAAATTTCAGAATTTCTTTATAAATATATTAATGAATGTTATGCCACAGGTTTCAGATTGATAAAGAAATGACTGACAAGATATCAAGTAACAAAAATACTGTTAACACATCAAGAAAAGAAAAAAAGGCAACTTCATATTAAATTCTTTATAAAAAAATATTATTTTTGAACTATATGTAACTTTAACTAGTATGTATTGTTTACTGTGTATCATGTAGAGCCACAAAATGATGAAGCTCAATATGATTATTTCTGATCTACGAATAAAAAAACGTAAAATTTTAATGGAAAAATTGCAAAAAAGATGAATGAGGTGAATGAAAAAATACTATCAATCGAATATGAGTTTCTTTTTTTAATTATCATTAATAATATACTTAAAATTATTAGATAACATGTGTCAAAAATTCTACTAATTCACATCCGTTTAATGTTCTACAGGGACCAACAATTCAGAAAAGGAATGTTGTTTTAAGAAGAGAAAAAAAAATAGAACATTCAAATGAAAATGAATTGCTCCTTGGCTCATCTGGAGTGGTGCTAGAAGTTAACGAAAGGGGGAAAAACTTTTACAAAAGTTTGACGGATCTAGTAAAACGAATACAAAAACGTGCTTCAAATGTAATATGTAATCATTGAATTTTTTGATCATTAGTTACAATAAATAAATAATTCAGCATTAAATATTAATTTTCAAGACTTTTCTTGCATAAAATAAAAGAAAATGGAACCCATTCAGCACATAAAACAAGACGACAAAGAATAAATGGTTGATCTCTAAGTTTGTGAGTAATTGTTACTTCCTTATGACAACTTAACTAGATTTAATTTTTGTATTTTTTAAGTTGTTTTACAAAAATCATCATTGAATGTCTTTAAAGAGGTGCTAACATACAAAGAAGAACCATCAGACGAATTGATTGAAATTGGGTTAAATATGGGTTGTGAGTATATGTTGGCATATCATAATTTAATTGTGGAATTTGTAAGCATCTATCGATCTTGTTTTAATTAGCACCGTCTATAATTAATAGAACAAAAAGATCTTTTATATTAAATATATGATTTTTTATGGGGTATAAAAGTTACAGGAAACAAAGTATGGAACTGCACCAACAGATGAAATTTTGAAAGATGGCATGGTACATGGTTTTGAAAGAATGTGTATAGTTTATGAGTCAATTGTTGCTATGGTACATCATTTTTCTTTTCAATTTACATTGATGTATATTATTTAATATTGTAATTTTCATTATTCTCACCAATGTATATACACTCATTTCAGTTTATTTTTATGTTCGTAGAGGGAAAGTGAAGAGGAATAAAACAATCAATGCCGTGAACACAACAATCCTGAAACCAACCCAAGTCATGGAAGTAGCTCTAGCAGTGACAATGTTTCAAGAGAAGAATGATGATCACTATGGAATTTGGATATGAAATCAAGGCGTTTTATTTTTTGAAATATGTTTGTGAAATCAGACATTTTGTTTAATGTAATGGACGTAGTGTCCCAATTGAAAGACAAAGGGATACGAATAACTGTCCTATTTTGTATGATAAAGACTCTCTTATATATATATATATATATATATATATATATATATATCTGTGTGTTTTAATTTATTCTATTGCATTCTCCATTGTCGCTATTGTGTTCTCCATTGTCGTTCTCAAATGCAATAATAAAAATTTAATTCATATGAATATTATTATAATATTATATATATGTGTGTGTGTGTGTGTGTGTGTGTGTGTGTGTGTGTGTGTTGAATTGATGAATAATGAATTTTAAAAAACCACAATAATTCTGATGTGATATAACAAATTAATCCAAATAACACATTCAAATGCATTAAGAAAAATGTAATTAATATGAATATTGTTATAAGATGTGTCAACTTTTGATGAATAATGAATTTAAAACAATCACAATAATTTCATTGTCAGAGGTGAATGTTTCTAAAAAAAACAAAATGAAAACCGGTGCGTTTATGTGTCTATATGCACCGGCGTGTTTATGATTCTATGGGCACCGCACTAATACCGATTCCAGTTATAAATATCGATGCGTTTGTGTGATACTACACACTGGGGTGTTTATGTATATATAAGCACTGATGCATTTGTAGATGCCATGTGCACCGCACGAATATAGATACCAATTATAAATCTCGGTTCCTTTCTGTGATACGGAGCACCGGTGCCTCATAAAGATACATGAACTAGTGCACCTATACGACCTATCGGCACTGCTCAAATCCCAATACCAATTAGAATGGCCCCATGCATTGTATCACCAACACCAGGCCCAATGGATTCTCCTTCGACTGCCTCGGTGCATTGTCTACTGATACGCACCGGTGCATTAAAACCTGATAAGAGCACCAATGAAAAAACCTCCAACCACCCATTTTTTTTTAGTTGTGTTTAATTTATGTTAAACGCTTCCCAAAAATGTCCATTACCAGAAATATATGTGGTAGCATATGTTTTTTGGAAAATTTTGGAAAATTTTATAACACTAAAAACCTCCTTTATAACCTCCGCTAGAGGGCATTTTCCTTGTAGTGCGTGTAAAATCACCTCATAAATCACCCTTAATTCACTCCATCAATCACACTTCCTAACAACTAAATTCACTCAAGCTATCCTAGATTCATTCCATAAATTACCCTTAAATCTATCATGTTTTTTATGATAATTAATGAAACTAACATTATTTTCAAAAATATATTAGAATTATTTCTCCATGTTCAAACTACCTTTTTTATCTTTGTGTTCCAATGGTTTGATCGCTTAGAAGATTTAGTACTCTTGGATCAAAATTCCAAGGTACAAAAATTTCATTACCTTGTAGTTATGTGTCATTAAGTTTGTAATCCTCCAAGTTTTAAAACTTTTTTATATTTATCCATTCACGAGTGCATATTATCATCCTATTGTTGATGTTTCCTTTACCTTTTTAGGCTTCAAAATTCTATTTTGGTCTTGTACACTTGCCTTTCTAATGCAATGCTTCTTAATTAGTTTTAATTTGATGCCAGTTGTCCTTTTCCTGTAGTTGTACCTTCTCCTAGACATTCTCTTGATCAACATCCAGAAGTTGTGAACTTCTTCATATAAATTCATTCTTCACTACTAATATTTACTTTAATCTCCTACATATTGATGCACATCTTCCTTTTTCATAACAGTTTCATGAATCTCACGAAATTTTTTTTTATATACATGCTTCATGATTTGTGGCTCATGCATTGTAGCTTCCACCTCATTACTGTCTCCCAAGCCAATTTCTTTTCCTTCGAACTTTAGTTTTACAAATTGAATTTGCACTTCTTTTTTACTAATATCTACTTAAGGAACTTCAAATATTCATAAAAATTAGTATTATTACCTTGAATTGAATTTGTAAACTCATCACCCATGTCCTTTGCTAACCATTCCTCTAAGATCTTTCCTTCTTCCTCGAATTCCAAATATCTTTCTTCTAGAAAAATACCTTCATCATTCCTTACAATAATTGCATTCATATGTTGTTCTTCATTATTTTCCTCCTTTTGGTTATCTTCTTGAGAAAATTGTGTCGTATGAGACTTTATTGTCTCATCTTCCTTCATAGGTGTCTCATAATGTATTTCTTCATTTCTTTATAAGGACACCTTCTTCATCACTTGGAATATAAATTATATTATGAATTTTCTATATCTTTTGGATATTTTTATATGGATTTCCATATTCATCAAAACCTGTAACCATAAGCAATTTTTCGTATCTAAAATAATAAGCATGTGTGGCATCAATTGATGTTTTAGACATAAAATTATCATTTTGTTTTAAAATTCCATAATATTTCATGAGAGTTGTAGTAAGTATCTATTTCTCTTCATCATCATATCCAAGGATGTCTCATCATTCCATTATCACTTTGGTTTGAGAATTTTATCCAAACTTTCGTTAATGGGAATTTCCTTGATATATCCAGGATGAGGCAATTGTTGATCATTTATACTTAAATAGTTTTCATCACAAATAATTGATTAGTTTTAAAATCATGAGATACTCGAATATCACCTACTATTTCGTCCTCATTCTCACCAAGGATAGGTCCTTGTTATTGTTAGAATAAGTGAACTTCTTCTTCCTGTAGTTACACTCTCCTTTTGCTAAAATCCTTTGACATTTTCATTCTTACATTAAGTGATTGGAATATGCCTCTATTTCACCTCTAACCAATTCCATTTCACTCTGCCTTGTATAGTCCATCCATATCTATGTTCTTCTCCATGTTTTAGTGATTCTCTCACCACTTCGAGCTATATTTTCATAGGAGCTATTTCATATGGTTTCCACAAGAGCGTTTCTTAGGACCATCAAAAATCATTATCCTCTTTCATCTATGAGATTCCTCTCATGCATTGTGAGTCAAAGTAAATCCTTTCTAACCATTTGACTACCAAAAGTGGAAATCAAATTCCTTACTAAGGTCCTCCATGGCCTAGTGTTTGTTGATATTTCTTCTAATCCCTTACTCCGGATCTCTCTTTTGAGCACACCTTACTTTCTTAACTACTGAATTTCCCAATCTCACCTCTTTTCAAAACTTAACTTGTCCTCCTTTCCAACCATCAACTAGATCAATTTCTTTGCAACAATATTGAAGAAATTTTGTTGTTCTTGGTTGCCATCTTCTTTCTATCATCATCTCTACCCCTCGTACTTGAAATCAACTATTTACTTCACAAATTTACTAAAACATAAAGCCCATTGACCTCTTATCCAAACCTCATTTGAACATTTACTACTATCATAGTCTTCTAATTCTCTCTTGGCTCTATTGTCATAGTCATTCAATATTCTTCATTATCTTCAAAACATTCTTCTTTCATATCTTCTTATTAAGCTCAATATTTTCTACTTTCATTGAAGTACTATATTTCCTTCTAAGGAACGTCAATGTTCTTTCTCCATGGAACTTCAATTGGTGCAATCATCTATAAAAATTATAAATCAACACTTTAAATCAGTTATATTTGTCATAATATTGATGCCACAAAATCTAAAGAGCATGAATTTTCTCTAGTTTCCTTTCTTAAAGATAACACTTGGTTTAATAGCACTTAATGCAGTGAAATCCAAATTTTCATATGTATTTCACTTTTATATCTCTAGGATGTCAGGGCACTACATAAATGAAGGTGCCCATACCGCTTTCATGACTTCTTGATCTCATTCGTTGATCCTGTAATAAAACAAAAACAATATCAAATTATTTAGTTATTGATAGGTACTTCAACATCACTTTATGACTAATGCTTAACTACATAATTCCAATTCAATGCATATCATATTCCTTCAATTAAATTGTGTTTTTAGGCTCAATTTTCATCACTCTTGAGATTCTGAGCATAATTTCCATGAAGCTATGTTTGTACTCTACCTTTATAACACTGTAATTGTGTTACTTGTTATGTCCTAAGTGTAAAGTACATTTACATATAAATTGTGTATGATTATACCTATTAGTAAAAATTTTGGTCTTTGATCCAACAAATATTCACATAGAAGATCGATTCAGACCAAGAAGCAGAAATTATGTTTCATCAAGAGGATATTCAAAACCTTTCTACAAGAACACAAATTTTGTAATTGATTGGTACTGGAGAAATCCTATTTATCAAAATTTATGCATTCTCTCCCCATTCCAGGAATGTCATATGGATCACTCAACAATTTTCTCACACATTCATTAAATTTCCATTCATATTCAACAAAGTTATACTGGATTCGATACTCATTACATAGATAGAGACCTTCATAAACCAAATCCATATAAAATGCTTAATTTAATACACATAGTCTATCGACAAACATTTATTTCTCTATAAGGAATGATTTAACATTCATTCAACCATATCTTATTTCCTCGTACTTACTCTCTTTTTCATTTCCTGTATGCTTACAATAGATATAATTTATAAACATCACATATTTTTCTATCTCATAAATTTAATCCATAAATGACTCATATATCACTCCATAATTAGGATTTTATAACTCCTAAAATCACTCAAGCTATCCCTAGAATCATTCCATAAATTATCATTAAATCTCTCATGATTTATATGATAGTTAAAGAAACAAAAATTATTTACAACAAGGAATTATAATTCTTTCTCCATGTCAAAACCCCCTTTTGGAAATTTTTCCTTTAAAGAATTGATGGTTTAGAAGCTCTAATGTTGCTTCAGCCATTCCATGGGTGAGTGTTTTAATTCTCACATGGATACTACTATGCCTACTAGTGATCTGCTTAGGCATTTTACATAGACGACGGTGGGGAACATCCAATGTTGTGGCGAGTTGTCTAAATCAACTGTATATGTAACTTTGCAAAAGAAATGATGTAGAGAAGAGATTTATGTCTTGAATAAATAATGAGTTCCTTACTCCACACACTCATTTGCCAGATCCTACCTCTTCTTCCACACATTCTTTATTTGGAACATATCCTCATTCCATACACTTGTTCTTCCACATAGATAGAAATTTCACTTGTTTGGTTGAGTTGTTAATTAAGAATAAAATAAACATGCTAGCTATTGAAAAAATCTATTATTCGAAACATTCATTACCACAAAGTAAATTCACCTCTTTACCAACTCACATATGCTTCAAATGACAGTCTTCTGAGAATTCATCAAATATCGATGGTGTGTTACGCCAATTTCCAATTTTCGTTCAACTAGAGCGAGGGATTTCAATTTAGGGATTGTTCTACCTTTTGGAAACAAGCTACACTTATTATTTTTATATGACATTAATGGATAGATGAATCAAATATCAAGTGGTATCGGATGACATGGGAGTGGCTAAGAATTTTCAGTCCATGAAACCAAGATGAGAAGGAATATTGGGCATCATCAATCCTTTGACAAAAGGACTACAATTGTTGCTTGATGAAAATATCACCCCACATATTAATGGATTGGATTAATTATAAAATTCCAACATACTTTTGTACACAGGTGAAGGAATTGGCATAATGTGCTTGTAAAATTAATTTTTTTGATATTGCACTAGTCCATGCAATATATTGTTTCTGGCTATAACTTATATTATTCATTGTTCATTAATTTATTACACTTTCCTGCTTGGAAATTTCCATTAAGGAACATGATGGATATGAAAAGAACCTATTTTATTTACAAATTTATTTACTTTATTGTTTCTAGTACTGAATAACTAGTTATCTCCATCAAATGTGGAAGTGTGGAAGTGGAGGAAGTTCACACTTCCCATACCTTCACACTTCTACATTTTATAACAAAAAAATTCACCATTAATATATCAATTTTTTAACATATTATCCAATAAATTTCCAACCGCGAGGGGTAATTTTGGTGATATGTATATTTTTAGAGCAGAAGTCTATTTATAGATGTTCAACACATTATATTTATATATTATTTTCTATTTTTAGATGTATGCACAAAGTCTATTTATATATCACATGTTTATTTATAGATGCATGTCGACTATTATTATCCCTTAATAATAGTTGGAAAAAAAATATTAATCTATTCTAATGGAGCACTTCAAATCAATTAACTAAAGTGTCAAACTAGTTAGCTAAGGGAATTTAGAGTTAAAAGGTTGGTTTGTGGCACATGAAAGTGGAATTAGTTGTAACTGAGTGATTCTAAGTTGTAACAGAGTTGGATGTGTAGTTATGTGAGTTGTAAATTAGTTTAACTAAGTTAAGTGAGTTAAACTCAGTTGTGCTAGTTGTAAATGAAGATACAGTAGTGAGAGAGTAGTAAATTAAATATTAAATTAATTCACATAGAGTGATCTCACATGTAACTAAATATTTACTACTATTAACTACATGCATGTCAAATCTAGTGGAGACGCAGTTGAGAGGTAGGTGAAAGGGACAGTTCACTATCAATTGTACTATATTGGATTGCACTCTTGCAAGACAAACACACATTGGATATGCTCATGAGGATTATGTAGTAAAGGAGGGTATGATTCCATAAAATTGGTCTTTGTAGTCAACTTGGATTACGCTGTGGAGGTAGGTTGTTGTAAGGCAGAACATTGGCTAAGGCATTTGCCAAATTTCTGCATGACAATGTGAGACGATTGTATATTATAATAAGAGCTATTGGAGTAGAGTTTTTTATGAGATTGTCTCATTATCCATGATATATAAATAGTATATGATAGTGGGGTTTTTAGCTTTAAGCTTTCCTGGTAACCATCTCTGTTATATGTGAATGATCTTTCTTCATGTGTTTGAAATTGGCGATGGTGTTTTAAATTTCCACAAGATTTTCTGTAGAAGCGATTCTTTATTTAATAGTGGAATATAATTTCTAGATCAGGAGAATACAAGAAATACATAATTGTTTTATAATTATACATGGTATCAGAGCACAGAAAATTGCAATTTTGAAGCCGGAGTTGAGTTTGTTGGTGGAAACAATTTGAATTTGCTGTAAGAATTTCATGGTGCGATAGTTGAGTAAACATCAAAATGGATTTCAATGGCTTGCAACTAGAGTATGAACTCGAGGACAGCTTGAACTAAATTTCTTGGAAGGATAGTATGGAGGTGGTTCTTGAATATAATGGCTTGAAGGAATTCATCGACAGTGATGTTCCTAAGCCCACTTTGATGGATGCTGCACTACTTGACACATTGCAAAAGAAGGTAGCGAAGGCGAGAAGGATTCTATTGGAAGGTGTACAAGACCATATTGTCTCAAGCATTCATGGGAAAGCCACTAATATCCTATGTGGAAGTCTTTGACATATATTTTCCAAAGCAATAGCGACGATAGGAAATTGTCGTTGAACAATTAACTCAGAAAGATCAACATGGAAAAGAGTGACAATATTCCAAACTATCTCACAAATTTTGTCCAATGTTGGGATGAATTGGGGAGTGTGGGAATAATTGTTGTTGATAATGATTTGGTGAGTTTGGCTCTCTTGGGAATTCCTAAGAGTTGGCATAGTTATGAAGACTGTGCCAACGGATGAGAAAAGCTATCAGATTAGGAACGACTATGGTCGGATCTAGTGTAAGAGGAGTTTAGGTGGAAAACTAGAGATGGATCTTCATCAAAGCATGATGATGAAGAGGATTGTGCTTTGGATGCCAAGGCAAGGAAAGGGAAGGGGAATAAATTCCACTCAAAATCTGATTCTAAAGGCAACAAGCTGGATTTTTCTAAGGTGAAGTGTTTTCACAAACACGAACATGGGAATCTCACCACTAACTACCCACTGAAGAAGAACAAAAATAAGGTTGTTGGAGCAGCATCTAGTGAAGCCCTTGCCTCACAATTTGAAATTTATTTCTCTTTTATCACATGCTTGGTATCATTGAAAATGGGATCAGTTTGGTATCTTGATAGTGGTGCTTCCTTCCCCATCACGAGAGATAAGGATATTTTCAATGACTTGGAGTAGAAAGATCTCTAGATGAATATAGAGATGGGTGACGATGGATGATACAATGCGAGTGCCATTAGTACCATTAGCTTTGAGAGGGACTCAAGTAAACCATTTCATTTGAAAGATATTATGCATGTTCCAGGTCTGAAGAAAAATTCAGTCATAGTTGCGATGTTCGAGGACAGAGGTTATGACATTGTTTTCACCGATGGAAAAGCTTTCTTGCGACATAAAACAATGGGTCAAGTTAAGAGGATAACAATTCAAGTCAAGAATATCTACAAGGTGGAGGTACAAGGTTGCGTTGCCATGATGGGTAAGGCAGAAAAAGTGGTGAGTCGGGATGAGGGCTAATTATAGCACAAGTGATTGGGCCATCTTCATCATGGAGCCTTGAAAGTCATGCAGCAAGTATCTACTGGACTTCCAATGAGAACACTTTCCCAGTTAGATCAGTGCAAGGTTTGCACCATGGGGAAGTATGTAAATTCCACCTTGGATGAAAAGGAGAACCATGTTTCAGTGATCCTGGAGAGAGTTCACACAGACGTGTGTGGACAATTCTCGGTTTCTTTAATATAAAAGCATAGGTATTATGTTATTCTTATTCATGAATTTTCTTGTAAATGATGGATACTCTTCATGCAAAAGAAGGATGAAACATTCTCAAAGTTCTATAAGTTTAAGTTATTGGTTTAGAAAGAGTCAGGGAGGCAAGTGAAGGCTTTGTGAAGTGATAATGGTGGGTAATACATCTCGAACTAATTCAAATAATTATGTAGAAAAGAAGGAAATTCGAAGAGAACTCATAGTGCCTCATAACACACAACAAAATGGGGTTGCAGAGAGGAAGAATAGAATGATCGTGGGTGCGACATGAGAAATGTTGCATGATCAGGGCCTACCAATGAATTTGTGGGCAGAAGCATGCAACACTACATTTCATGTGCAAAATCGTTGTCCTCATAGAGTACTTTGAATGAGTACACCTAAAAAATCTTTAATGGTATGAAATTGGATGTTTCTCACTTTAAGATTTTTGGCTCATCTGTTTATGTGCACGTGACCAAGAATGCCAGGAAGAACCTGGAGCCAACTGCTGAAGTTTGGATATTTGTGGTGTACACAGAATCACCCCATAATTATCGTGTGTGTTTTCTAAATGGTAAGATGACTGTTATGCGACAGGTCATAAAATTCGATGAGGGGAAAGCCACGTAGTTGTTGCGTGAGATGGAGTTGGACTTGCATGTGGAGGAGGAACAGTTGGTTCCCAAAGACGAGTCTCTAGATGTGGATCAACCATAGGAGGAGGTTCATGGAGTCGAGGAGTCCACTCTGTAAGGTCCCACCTTATCCACCATCAGTAAGATAGAGAAGTAGATTTCACATAATCACTAATACTCATTTGCAAAAAATCCTAAAGAATTGGGCACTGTAATATTGTTTCCAACAAAAAGCCCTTTTTGTTTGAAAGATTTAGATAATACAAGAAACAACTGTCTTATTCACACTTCAGAAAATTATTAAATTCATTTTCACATTCATACAAAAAACTTGCAGACATAGGAAGCTAGACCCATTAAATAGTTTATTTATAATTTATAGTAACATAAAAACAACAGTAACTAACAATTTTACACTAAAAATTTATATGCACAAAAGCTGCAGCCATTCAAGATTTTTGACAAACACTTTGCAGAGACACACTCTACACTCATTGAGCCCTTATGACAAACACTTTTCAAGCATGCAATTAAAAGTCATTGAGGCATTTTGTCAAACAGTTAGCAACAATGAATTTAAGATTATTCTTCAACATATTTATCTCATAAAATTCAGAATTGAAACTTTAAATTTTTCCATCTTAAAACCGGGACTAAATAATCTTAGTCTTTCATCAAAGCCTCAACAACAGGCACACATAACTCAAAGCAGCAATCTGCCAAATTGCCCAGATTTTTTATCTGCGTTCTGAAAAGTATTTTTTTTGGAATGAAAAAAGGGGTTACATGACCATTAGGCATGGATACCCCCTAATGTTGGGCTGAATCGAATTAAAAACACCTACGAATGTGATTCTTGAAAACAACAAAATTTATATCCTAAATGTTTCATTATGGCTTTTGTCAAACATATGGAATGAAAACTTATAACTACACCTCTACATGAGGAAAAACAACTCAGAGTTATGCTACTAAGATATGTTCATTGAAATCACAAATTTCTAAATCCACCATATGAATTCTTGAAACATTTTACCACCCACAAGCTAATTCATTTGACATGATTGAAAAGCTTTTTGCACCAATTGCTACAATTTAACAAACATATGGCAGCCCTGAATGGTATAGCCATTAAGGTTTTCTATAAAAATTTCTGATAGCACTATTAAAACAACTTGAATAACAAAACATTGAATTATTGATAAGAATATGAAACATAAGCCATAACTAAAATTTATCTCCAACTTACCTCAAGCATTTGATCTTCCAAACCATATTTTAGTTGCCATTATTTTTGGATTTTCTTTTAAGGGTTGATTCTGTAATTCCTCCAGGTATGTTTTGGGTACATGTCCATTTTCTTACTTCTGATTTAAGCTGCAAGTTAGCACCTATTCATGCATAAATAACATTACTCATTCACGGAATTTGTCAAACACTTTTCAAACTATCCTAAAACCATTTCTAAAACATGCATCTAATTAGTTGAAACAAAACCATAAATCGTGAAATACTTACCCAAGTCCTTTCAAATTTATTTATTACAATTACCTTCAACAATATTTGGCTTTCCTTTCTCAAATGCTACAATACCAAGATAAGTACCATAAACTACACCAATAATAACTCCAATATTGAGATCTAAACATCCATACATATAAATTAATCTTTTATTCATTTTTAACTAATCAATAATATTCTAGATGACATACGCCTAAACCAAAATTAGATGCTTACAACAATTTAAATGTCTACTTTTTATTTTATGCTAAAGCTATACTATAATTTTAGGACAATGGGAATTATACCTGAAGAGATATTCAGCTCCAATCGTTGAGAATATGATCTACCTTCAATCCCTTAACCAACTCATTTGAACCATCTGGTTTTCCACCCAACCATATCCAGGGAGAAATCCTCCCCCTGGAACCCCCGAGCTGTAAACGCTCACAAACAGTACCAAAATACAACAGTAGAGAGAGAGATGCAAGGAAAACTAACGAAGATAGTTTTCAATTGCTCTAAATACCAGTCAATATCAACCTCAATAGATACTTAGTAGATTAGTAATAAATTCAAATTTGTTTTGGAAGTTATTGGATACTCTCCATATCTCTCCCTCTCACAATATTCCTCAAGTCTATTTCATTCTTGTCATTAACCCCCCTCCCCCAAATGAGAATACATGAGACTCATATATAGGAGGAGCAAAAAATTCTTGTCATAAAGGAGGATTAATATGCATGCATTGTATTCCATTTAGAGGATTGTAACTTATGCCATTAAGGAGAGGTATGCATGCCTTATTTAAGTTGAGTTTAACATATGCATTAAAGTAAGTGTAAGAGGAATATTTTATAACATATATTTAATGAGTGTAAGAGGAATATGCCATTCCTTGATGAGTGCATAAAAGAGAGTGTAATGTAATATTTAAAAAAGAGAGAGTTACATAGATCCATGAGATTCATGAAGGAGAGAGGTGTGAAGTGATTGAGGAGATATAATTCCCTTTTAATAATAATATCATAGTCTCATAAAAGATAATAATAATATTAATATTATTGAGGATTAAGTTGATATTGAACTATTACAATTGATTAATCATAATTTAAGTGATTTTCCTTCAAGTGTACTTGTTTACCCATTGATTGGAGGTGATTTACTATTTTTGGAAAGTCATACTTGAAATAGTAGACATGACTTTCTATTTTTAGAAATTCACTCCAAAATTGTTAGGAAAGAGATCTTATTAAGGAAATTCATATGTGAGTTGCCCATGAGTGGTATTTTGGATAATAGGGATTCAGCACCCCTATTGTATGCATCTTCGTGCCTTTGTAGATTGAGGACTTCGTGCCCTGATCTACTCTAAAGATCCAAGATTCCACACCTTGATCTTTTTAAATATTCAGGACTCCGCGCCCCAAAAATTTAATTATAGATTCAAGAATCCACGTCTTTATATTTCATGGATTTAGGACTCTGCATCCTAATACTTTTATCATATATCCAAGACTCCACGTCTTTATATTTCATGGATTTAGGACACCGCGCCCTAATTTCCATGGCTTCTCATCTATTCTGCTTTGAAACTCCACATTTCAGCTTAAGGTACTGATTGTGAGCTCATACCCATCTGATGGTTCGTTGGTAAGGTCTCCTTCCAAGACTTTCACACATCAAAATCTCATTGATTAAATAAATCAAATGAATTTCATAATTAACTTATTCAAATTTTACCAAATATTGTGCATGACTTCCACAATTATTTTGGTTTTGGAGAAATGACTTCCACAATCATTTATAACTTGATCATCTTTTTTGGAAATGACCAAGTCCCTTACCACATCATTCTTAGTATGATATTATGCACATATAATCATAAAAATCATGTATCATCCATAAATCATAATTAACCATATGTTCCACCTAACCATGATCCTCCATGGATCTGTGTCTCAATTTTAAATCACCATTCATGTCATACACCTCTATCCAAAATAGGATACCAAAAGAGAAAACATTGCTAATATGCTCTTAACCAAAATCAATTATTGTGTACACGACCATAGATATTATCATAAGCACACAACAACCTAGTGACCTAAACCAGGTCATAGCATATAAGCATGTACATAAGTCTTTCATAAATAATATTATATCATTATATCAAAATCACCATCTCTAAGTGTCATCAAAGCTATCTCACTAATAAGGGACACTACATACTCCCCCTCTTGGGCTAAACTTGGCCCGAAGATGTTCCTACGGTCATAAGATACCTAGTTCTTTTAGATTCTCCTATCAATAAATTTTTAACCTTCATGCCAATCCATAGTTTAATGTTTTCTAAATTGGAAGCAACTCCATGAAAACTAAACATACCATTCTTAAACAAGTAGAAAATATATCCATGCCATATTAGACATGTTTTGATATAAAATACAATATATTTTTATCAAAACCAACCATACAATTTATAGTACCTTATAAATAATATTGTATGTAGTTGATATGATATCTACTTAAAATTTATCTATAACAATTTGATATTCTACATGTTTTTCTTTCTCATAGTCTATATGAATCCTACATGCGTCATCTTTAAGGTTCTATAGTATGTTGGGCTTGCCAAGCTATAAATAAAAAACACATTGGTTTTATACACAACAATGATGGTCCATCCCATATCACAATCAAATTGGCATACGATAAGCATAAAATAATCCATATACAATTGCGAGTAAAATTATGCAACAAAACGTGATGTTATAAATAAAACCCACTCTTACACAACAAAACATCATGTTATATATAAAACACACTCTTACATCCCACTTGATTTATGTCTTCTCAATGCAATTTTCCTCTTTTCATTCCATAAGACATCCTTGCAATCAAAATATTTAGGATTTATCTTTAGTTTTTACTAAACGTTTACTCTTTAGGAAAAAATACAATTTGAGGTTCAAGGCACCATTTTTGTTTTTTTTTTTTTTTAACTAACAACCTAAGGTTAAATACGGTCCTCATTGACCCACTTATGTATTATAGATCATTCTTTTAGTTTGCATAATCTTCATTATTATTCACTTCTCTAACTTGAGACTCAATTATGAAATGACTTAGTTAGAAGGTCTTCATTCTAAAAGTAGATTAATGATATATTTTTTAAAGTGGCTTGTAATCAAGAACAACTCTCACAATTATGAAAATATGGTAACCTTGATAACTTTATGTCAATTTGTTTTCAAACTATGAAAAAAGTCATGATTTATATTCAATAATTAATCAAATCATTTGATTTCATATCTTATTCCTTACTATTAATACATACACAACAACAAGCTATGAAAACCGTACATTTCTCAAAATATGATGAATCTTGTTAAATTTATATAATATATAGACTGTCACAAGGGAATTTCTAGCTGAAAGTTAGACCCCCCCCTTTTTTTTCTTAAGGATAATTACCACCCTCTAAAATTATTACAACATTTTGTAGGACTAATAAATACTCAAACAACTATACATCCCAACAAAAAAATTCCTAAATCCAACAATCTCTTCCACTCCACATACAATACACTCATCTTAGGCTTCTAAATCATGCAGGAATTCCAATTCATCAAAATGTGATCTCACTTTCCTTCAATTTCTTCCTCAAAAATATCACAAGCACATATTCTTGTAAAAAAAGAACTCAACTAAGCTTTTCATTAATCACATGTTTTTTTTTTCTTTAATTTCAAATAAAACATATTCTCACCACACAAAATATTTACCTTCTAAACATGTTATTCCCTTCACAATTTATAAATAATTTGAATTTTGACGCGATCACCTAACTAACAATAGTTTAGAAAAATACATGAGTTCAATCCTCATAATTTCTCTAATTAATTTGGTTAAATAGAATGCAACCAATATTCAATCGATAAAATCATTAAAGAGACTATTATGGCTTTTCTAGACTTAATTTGTCTTAAGCCAATAGAAAAGTTATTTCAGTCAACTTATCACGATAATCTTTTTTCTATATTTCAAGAATTTGAAAGTCATTTTAATTCTACCTAAATTCAACACATACAAAAGGATTAAAATACAAGAGGATAGATATCTAGTTCACACTTGACTCCATATATCAAAATCAATTCTTCCAAACATTCTAAACCACCTAATGGTGTTCAATATATCAATCTTAGTATCTTCATTTGTCATAAAAATAAAATAATGGATTTAAAGCTCAAGCACATTTGTGTTACAAATCTCTATCCATTTAACTTTAATTACACATAATCACTCCTTAATCATGAATATCAAATTCCATCAAAATATTCTAACAAGAAGAATTACTTAGCTCATAGATATATTTTAGTATGGGTTCCACACCCATACCTTACCTCATTACTTATCTCATAGATATATACTAGTTGGATTCCACATCCATACATTTTCTCATAGATATATACTAGTATGGATTCCGCACCCATACATTAGATCATAGATATATGCTAGTATGGATTCCACACCCATACATTTTCTCATAGATATATGCTAGTATGGATTCCACACCCATACATTAGCTATAACTGAAAATATAACCTTCAAGTGTTCCTTAAAATGGCTTTCCATGACCCTTCATGCACCAATCATTTAAGCTCTCTTGTTTATTAGGAAGGTTATACCTCAACCTAATAATTGAGTAATTTAAAGTTATTTGATGCCTAATGTCAACCCAAAATACACAAAATCATGTCAAAGAAATTAGAGAAATTTCATTCTTACTCATTAAGAATGTATTCCCAAATCATATTTTAACACATCTAATTAATACACATACATTACTCTTGAATCTACATTCACAGTTAAAAGTGACATCCTTCAAGGTAGATTTTAGTTAAGTTTCTTTTAGTGTAGGTACAAAAGATTCAAGATTATCATGATGAACTCAATCATCAAGTTAATGGAATTCTCAACCTTACACTTGTTACTCATTCCCAAAGCATACACACCAAGGTCATCACACTATAGTCCAGATTAAGCCAATATTCTTCTTGGTAGATATGATTTCAGCGAGTAAAGATGGCTACTAAGCCCATATCACATTGAAAATGATACACTAAAAATATATGAAACCATGCATTCACTCCACCTATCTCACTCATTGATTGAAAATCAAGTCATTCACATACTTGGGTTTAACCCCAACTTTCTCAAGCACATTCTTTCCCAGACATGTCTTTAAGAATTTTAACATATTGTTGATAATGTGTCTTAACAAAAATATAAAGGAATATAAGGGATTTTTTTATTATTATATTTCATGAGTCACTAAATGACATAATGATAATAATATCCTCTATGCAACCAATATGCTTCCAAGTCAAGATATACAACAACTAAACGAGGCATGCAAAATCAACATTCATACATCATCAACCTACAAGTAATCATGTTGGCCCATTAGGCCCTAGCATTGTAACTCGCTCGATACCATATGTAAGGTCCTACCTTACCCACCATCGATAAGATAGAGAAGTAGATGTCACATAATCACTAATACTCATTTGCACAAAATCCTAAAGAATTAGTGATCGTAAAATTGTTTCCAACAAAAGGCCTTTTTTTTATTTTGAAAGCTTTAGATAATACAAGAAACAACTGTCTTAGTCACACTTCAGCAAATTATTAATTTAATTTTCACATTCATACCAAAAACTTCCGGACATAGGAAGCTACACCCATTAAATAGTTTATTTGTAATTTATAGTAACATAAAAAAAACAAGAGTAACTAAGAATTTTACACTAACAATTTATAAGCACAAAAGCTACAGACCATTCAAGATTTTTGACAAACACTTTGCAGACATGCACTCTACCTCATTCAGCCCTTATGACAAACACTTTGCAAGCACGCAATTAAAATTCATTGAGGCATTTTGTCAAATACTTAGCAACAATGAATTTAAGATTGTTCTTCAACATATTTATCTCATGAAATTCAGAATTTAAACTGTAAATGTTTCCATATTAAAACAGAGACTAAATAATCTTAGTTTTTCAGCAAAGACTCAACAACGAGCGCACATAACCTCGAAGCAACAATCCGCAAATCGCCCAGATTTCCGATCTGGGTTCTGAAAAAGTATTTTTTTGGAATGAAATCAGGGGTTACATGACCATTAGAGCACGGATACCCCCTGATGTTGGGCTGAATCGAATTACAAACGCCCAGAAATGCGATTCTTGAAAACAACAAATTTATAGCCTAAATGTTTCATTTATGACTTTTGTCAAACATATGGAATGAAAACTTACAACTACACCTCTACATGAGGGAAGACATCCCAAAGTTATGCTACTAAGATATGCTCATTGAAATCACACATTTTCTAAATCCACCATATGAGTCCTTAAAACATTTTACCACCCACAAGCTAATTCATTTGACATGATTGACAAGCTTTTTGCACCAATTGCTACAATTTAACAAACATATGGCAGCCCCGAATGCTACAGACCCATTAAGGCTTTCTATCAAAAATGTTGATAGTACTATTACAAAAACTTGAATAACAAAACATTGAATTATTAATAAGAATATGAACATAAGCCATATCGAAATTTATCTCCAACTTACCTCAAGCATTTGCTCTTCCAAACTATATTTTAGTTGCCATTGTTTTTTGCATTTTCTTTTAAGGGTTGATTTCAGTAATTCCTCCAAGTATATTTTGGGTACATGTCCATTTTCTTACTTCGATGCAAGTCGCAAGTTAGCACTTATTCATGCATAAATAAAAAGATAACATTACTCATTCACGAGATATTGTCAAACACTTTGCAAACTATCCTCAAACCATTTATAAAACATGCATCTATTAATTATTTGAAACAAAACCATAAATCATGAGATACTTACCCAAGTCCTTTGGAATAAATTTATTGCAATTACCTTCAACAATATTTGGCTTTCCTTTTTCAAATGCTACAATACCAAGATTAGTACCATAAACTACACCAATAATAACTACAATATTGAGATCTAAACATACATACATATAGATTGATCTAGTCTTCATTTTTAACTAATCAATAATATTTTAGATAACATAAGCCTAAACCAAAATTAGATGCTTACAACAATTTAAATGTCTACTTTTTATTTTATGTAAAGCTATACTATATTTTTTAGGACAATGGAAATTATACCCGAAGAGATATTCAGCTCCAATCGTTGAGAATATGATCCACCTTCGATCCCTTAACCAACTCTTTTGAACCATCCGGTTTTCCACCCAACCATATCCAGGGGAGAACTCCTCCTCGGAACCCCCAGCAGTAAAAGCTCACAAACAGTACCAAAACCAACGAGAGAGAGATAGATGCAAGGAAAACCAAGGAATATAGTTTTCACTTCCTCTAAATACCACTCATGTTCAACCTCAATAGATACTTAGAAGATTCACAAGAAATTCAGATTTGTTTTTGGAAGTAATTGAATACTCTCCATATCTCTTCCTCTCACCATATTCCTCAAGTCTCTTCCACTCTTGGCATTACCCCTCTCCCCCCAAACGAGAATACATGAGACTCATATATAGGAGGAGCCACAATTTATTGTCATAAAGGAGGATTAATATGCATGCATTGTATTCCATTTAGAGGAGTGTAACTTATGCCATTAAGGAGAGGTATGCATGCCCTATTTAAGGAGAGTGTAACATATGCATTAAAGTGAGTGTAAGAGGAATATTTTATGACATATATTTAATGAGTGTAAGAGGAATATTTTATGACATATATTTAATGAGTGTAAGAAGAATATGCCATTCCTTGATGAGTGCATAAAAGAGAGTGTAATGTAATATTTAAAATAGAGAGATTTACATAGAGCCATGAGAGTCATGAAGGAGAGAGGTGTGAAGTGATTGAGGAGATATAATTCCCTTTTAATAATAATATCATAGTCTCATAAAAGATAATAATAATATTAATAATATTAACGATATTGATGATTAAGTCAAGATTGAACTATTACAATTGATTAATCATAAGTTAAGTGATTTTCCTTCAAGTATACTTGTTTACCCATTGATTTGAGCCGATTTACTATTTTTGGAAAGTCATACTTGAAATAGTAGGCATGAATTTCTATTTTTAGAAAGTCACTCCAAAATTGTTAGGAATGAGATCTTATTAAGGAAATTCATATGTGAGCTGCCCATGAGTGGTATTTTGGATAATAGGGATTCCGCACCCCTATTGTATGCATCTTTGTGCCTTAGTAGATTGAGGACTCCACGCCCGATCTACTCTAAAGATCCAAGATTCCACACCTTGATCTTTTTAAATATTCGGGACTTCGCGCCCCAAACATTTCATTATAGATTCAAGACTCCACGTCTTTATATTTCATGGATTTAGGACTCGCGCTCCCTAATCCTTTTATTATATATCCAAGACTCCACGTCTTTATATTTCATGGATTTAGGGACTCGCACTCCTAATTTCCATGGCATCTCATCTACTTTTCTTTGAAACTCCGCGCTTCACCCTTAAGGTGCGATTGTGAGCTTTTACCTATCCGATGGTTCGTTGGTAAGGTCTTCTTCCAAGACCAAATATTGTGCATGACTTCCACGTCATTTTTGGTTTTGGAGAAATGACTTCCACATGATCATTTATAACTTGAGCATCCTTGTTGGCAATGACCAAGTCCCCCATCACATCATGCTTAGTACGATATTATGCACATATAATCATACAAATTATGTATCATCCATAAATCATAATCAACCATATGTTCTATCTAACCATGATCATTCATGGATCCGTGTCTCAATTCTGAATCACCATTCATGTCATACACCTATGTCCAAAATAGGATACCAAAAGAGAAAACATTGCTAATATACTCTTAACCAAAATCAATTCTTGTGTATGCAACCATAGATATTATCATAAGTACACAACAACCAAGTGACCTAAACCAGGTCATAGCATATAAGCATGTACATAAGTCTTTCATACATAATATTATATCATTATATCAAAATCACCATCTCTAAGTGTCATCAAAGCTATCTCACTAAGAAGGGACACTACACAGGGTGCATGCATGGAGTTGCATGGCATATGAAAAGGTTGCAGGGCGAATGCATGGAGTTGCATGTCACATGCAAAGACATTCCTTTCTTTTTGAGAGGGAGTATTGAAGTTTGCAACAAGAAACAGTGAAATTGGCATCCAGAAACAACATCCTTGATCCTAGTGAAAATTAACAACCTACACTAGGTGGGGCCCACACACAGTCGTTTTTTGGGTGTATGTCCGTATAAAGATGGTTGACGAAATTCTATTTATGGATGGATTTATATTTTTTGGAATGCATGTGCGAAGTCTGTTCATAGATCACATGTCTAAAAATAGAATGCATGTCGATTATTATTATCTCTTAGTAATAATTAGACAATAAATAATAATCTATTCTCTTGAAGCACTTCATTTCGGGCTAATCGCGATGTGCGGACCATTTAACCGAAGGAATTACAAGTTCTAAGGTTGGTCTGGTTGGACATGCAAGTGGACTTCATTGTATGAGTGATACAATGTTGTAACGAGAGTTGAATGTGTAGTTATGTGAGTTGTAAAGAAGTTTAACTACGTTAAGTGAGTTACACTCGATTGTGCTAGTTGTAACTAAAGATACATTAGTGAGAGATCATGAATTAAATATTAAATTAATTCACATAGAGTGATCTCACATGCAACCGAAGATTTACTATCGTTAACTACATGCATGTCGGATCCAAGTGGAGACCCGATTGAGAGTTAGGTGAAAGGAATAGTTTGACTATTTATTGTGATATTAGTGGGTGCACACATGCAACCACACAAACAATGTAGATGCCTATGAGTATTGCACGGTCAAGGCAAGCTATAATTAATCATTCGAGAGGTTCATGACCGTCGTGATTACTGCAGTGGAGAGCGAAAAGTTGTCTAGAGGCGATGAAATTGGTGCATGTGTGAGCCAATTTTTGTATGATAGTGTGAGACGATTGTATATTGTACTGAGAGATTTTGGAGTAGAGTTTTGGATGATATTGTTTCATGATCCATGATATGTACATAATATATGATAGTGGGGTTTTTTAGATTTATGCTTTCCCAATAAAAAACATCCGTATTATGTGTGATTGATCTTTCTTCATGTGTTTGCGATTGGCGATTAAATTTCCCCAAGAATTTAAGTAGAAGTGATTATTTATTTAACAGTGGCATATAATTTTTAGATCGGGAGAATCCAGCAATACATAATTGTATTAAAATTTCTACATGGTATCGGAGCTCGTGTTATAAATTTTGTACATGGTATGAGAGCAGGGAATTATTTGGGGCACAATTTTGCAAAGAATAACTAAAACTTTAGATGAAAAATTTTCAAAAAAAAATAGCATATTTGGATTCCTTGTGAAAAAATACCCAAATTGAAAAAAAATCGACCTAATCGAAGCCTCGGATGAGGGGGATATCGTCTATTTAAAATCGGCTCTTTTGTTAGAAATTTTTTTTGATGGTGGGATAATTACAATGTGTGTGAGCCAAGAACCTACATGCACTAAGGTACAAGATGCATGCAAAGCTTTGAGGAGAAAAAGATGACTTTAGTGACTTGGTGGTTGAGAGGAGACTCTCAACATGCAACCAATTGTCTTGAGGACTTGAAATCAAAGTGACAATGTCGGATACTAGAGTAGAGATCAAAGTTGATGGCATGTGCGAGTGTGCATGGATGTAGAGATCAACAACACGGTGGTTCCTAAAGACATGTGCAGTTGGTACCAGTGAGAAGTCGAAGACTTTGATGACGGATGCATTATACTTATTCGATTGTTTGGAGGCTATTTAGTTTCGGAAGTGTTGCATGTGCGTGAAACATTAGAGAAGTGTTGCATACAAGGTTGCAGGCACATGCATGGAGTTTAATGGCGCATGCAAAGGTTGCAGGGGGGAATGCATGGAGTTGCATGTCACATGAAAAGAAATTCCTTCATTGGTTATAGGGAGTATTGAATTTTGCAACAAGAAACAGTGAAATTGGCATCCAGAAACAACATCCTTGATCCTAGTGAAAATTAACAACCTACACTAGGTGGGGCCCACACAGGCTGTTTTTAGGTGTATGTCTGTATAAAGATGGTTGACGAAATTCTATTTATGGATGGATTTATATTTTTGGAATGCATGTGCGAAGTCTGTTCATAGATCACATGTCTAAAAATAGAATGCATGTCGATTATTATTATCTCTTAGTAATAATTAGACAATAAATAATAATCTATTCTCTTGAAGCACTTCATTTCAGTTAACTGATGTGCCAGACCATTTAACTGAAGGAATTACAAGTTCTAAGGTTGGCTGGTTGGACATGCAAGTGGACTTCATTGTAACAGAGTGATACAATGTTGTAACAGAGTTGAATGTGTAGTTATGTGAGTTGTAAAGAAGTTTAACTCTGTTAAGTGAGTTACACTCAGTTGTGCTAGTTGTAACTAAAGATACATTAGTGAGAGATCATGAATTAAATATTAAATTAATTCACATAGAGTGATCTCACATGCAACTGAAGATTTACTACTGTTAACTACATGCATGTCAGATCCAGTGGAGACCCAGTTGAGAGTTAGGTGAAAGGAATAGTTTGACTATTTATTGTGATATTAGTGGGTGCACACATGCAACCACACAAACAATGTAGATGCCTATGAGTATTGCACAGTCAAGGCAAGCTATAATTAATCATTCAGAGGTTCATGACCGTCAGGGATTGCGCAGTGGAGGCAGGCTGTCTAGAGGCAGTAAATTGGTGCATGTGTGAGCCAATTTTTGTATGATAGTGTGAGACGATTGTATATTGTACTGAGAGATTTTGGAGTAGAGTTTTGGATGATATTGTTTCATGATCCATGATATGTACATAATATATGATAGTGGGGTTTTTAGATTTATGCTTTCCCAATAAAAAACATCTGTATTATGTGTGATTGATCTTTCTTCATGTGTTTGCGATTGGCGATTAAATTTCCCCAAGAATTTAAGTAGAAGTGATTATTTATTTAACAGTGGCATATAATTTTTAGATCAGGAGAATCCAGGCAATACATAATTGTATTAAAATTTCTACATGGTATCGGAGCTGTGTTATAAATTTTGTACATGGTATGAGAGCAGGAATTATTTGGGGCACAATTTTGCAAAGAATAACTAAAACTTTAGATGAAAAATTTTCAAAAAAAAATAGCATATTTGGATTCCTTGTGAAAAAATACCCAAATTGAAAAAAAATCAGTCTAATCGAAGCTCGGATGAGGGGGATATCGTCTATTTAAAATCAGCTCTTTTGTTAGAAATTTTTTTGATGGTGGGATAATTACAATGTGTGTGAGCCAAGAACCTACATGCACTAAGGTACAAGATGCATGCAAAGCTTTGAGGAGAAAAGATGACTTTAGTGACTTGGTGGTTGAGAGGGAGACTCTCAACATGCAACCAATTGTCTTGAGGACTTGAAATCAAAGTGACAATGTCAGATACTAGAGTAGAGATCAAAGTTGATGGCATGTGCAGAGTGCATGGATGTAGAGATCAACAACACAGTGGTTCCTAAAGACATGTGCAGTTGGTACCAGTAGAAGTCAGAAGACTTTGATGACAGATGCATTATACTTATTCAGTTGTTTGGAGGCTATTTAGTTTCGGAAGTGTTGCATGTGCGTGAAACATTAGAGAAGTGTTGCATACAAGGTTGCAGGGCACATGCATGGAGTTTAATGGCGCATGCAAAGGTTGCAGGGGGAATGCATGGAGTTGCATGTCACATGAAAAGAAATTCCTTCATTGGTTATAGGGAGTATTGAATTTTGCAACAAGATATAGTGAAATTGGCATCCGGAAACAACATCCTTGATCCTAGTGAACATTAAGCACCTACACTAGGTGGAGCCCACACAGGCCATTTTTAGGTGTATGTATATTTATAGATGGTTGAGAAAATTATATTTATGGATGGAGTTCTATTTTTGGAATGAATGTGCGAAGTTTGTTCACAGATCGCATGTCTAAAAATAGAATGCATGTCGATTATTATTATCTCTTAATAATAATTAGACAGTAAATTATAATATATTCTCTTAAAGCACTTGATCTTAGTTAACTAATGTATAAAACTAGTTAAATGAAGGAATTAGGAGTTCTAAGGTTGGTTGGTGGGACATGCAAGTGGATTTCGTTGTAACTGAGTGACACAAAGTTGTAACAGAGTTGGATGTGTAGTTATGTGAATTGTAAATTAGCTTAACTCCGTTAAGTGAGTTAAACTCAGTTGTGCTAGTTGTAACTAAAGATACACTAGTAAGAGATTAGTGAATTAAATATTAAATTAATTCACATAGAGTGATCTCACATGCAATTGAAGATTTACTGCTGTTAACTACATGCATGTCAGATCTAGTGGAGACCCAGCTAAGAGATAGGTGAAAGGGATAGTTTGACTATCTGTTGTGACATTAGTGGGTGCACACATATAGCTACACACACATTGGAGATGCCTATGAGTATTGCGTAGTCAAGGTAGGCTAGAATTAATCATTCAAAGGTTCTTAACCAACAGGGATTGCGCAGTGGAAGCAGGTTGTTAGTAGGCAGTAAATTGGTGCATGTGTGAGCCAATTTTTGTATGACATTGTGAGACAATTGTATATTGTACCGAGAGCTCTTTGAGTAGAGTTTTTTATGAGATTGTTTCATGATCCATGATATATACAAAATATACGATAGTGGGGTTTTTAGCTTTATTCTTTCCCAGAAAAAACATCTGTATTATTTCTGATTGATCTTTCTTCATGTGTTTGCAATTGGCGATTAAATTTCCGCAATAATTTAAGTAGAAGCGATTCTATATTTAACAGTGGCATATAATTGTTAGATAAGGAGAATCCAAGAAATACATAATTGTATTAAAATTTCTACACACTCGATCACTCCAACTGATGGGAGTATTGAAACTCTTCCCATAAAGTGCCTCAAATGGACTCATCCTCAATGACTCCTGATAACTATTATTGTAATCAAAATCAACCAGTGGCAAATACTCCTCCCACCTTATCTGTTGGTGCATAACATAAATTCTCAACATATCATCTAGTAACATGTTGACCCTCTCTGTCTGTCCATCTTTCCTCTTTTTCTGCGGATGATAAATTGTCCTTAAGGCCAAATATGTACCCAAAATTGCAAACATATCCTTCCAAAATCTAGAAGTGAACTTATCATCTATGTTTAACACAATCTTCTTCGGAACACCATGCAACCACACTATATCTCTAATTAAGACATGTGCTAATTCACTAGTTGTATGGGTAGACTTAACCATTATGAAGTGAGATACCTTGGTCAACCTATAACCCACTACTATGATAGAATCATGTTTCTTTGATGTCTTCGGAAAACCTATAATGAAATCCATGGAAATGACCTCTTATTTCCACTCCTGAATCAGAATAGGTTGTAACAAACCAGTTGGGTGATTACACTCAGATTTCACCTGTTGACAATCCAAACATCTAGCCACAAACGCAACTACCTCTTTCTTCAGATTCGTCCAATAGTAGAAATTCTTAAAAATTGTCAAAGTCATCTGATATTTTTGGTGACCTGAATATGGCTTGATATGAAACTCGTTGAAGATAAGTTTCTTGAGCTCACTATTGTCTGACACATACATCTTGTCCCTAAATCTAACCAAACCATCTTCCGTGAGATGATAATCCATATCCTATTCATATTAACCTTTCTGTAATGTGTGCTTAAGTTGTTGATAAATTTCATCATGCTATCTCATCTGTAAGACTCGATCCTATAAATCAGTCCCATAAGATCTAATAGTTGAAACATGGTTTACCTGCACTCTCCTACTGAGATCATCTACAAATTTTTTCTCATTTCCTTTGATATATCCGATCTTAAATTAAAACTCACTAAGGGTATACAATCGTATAAATTTCATAGAATTCATATTAGGTTGGTCAAACAAGTATCTCATCCCATTGTAATCACTCATCAATACAAACCTTATGCCAAGAAGGTATTTCCTCAACATCTTCAATGCATGAATGATCGTTGCCAACTCAAGATCATGCGTCACATAGTTCATCTTGTTTTCATTCATTTCCCTTTATTCATATCACACTATATGTCCATCTTGCATAAGGACTCCACCAAGTCCTATTTTGTAAGAATATATACACACCACAAACTCTTTATTGAGATCTGTAATCTTTAGGACTGGAGAATTTGTAAGCAATTGTTGCAACTGCTCAAAACTAGATGCACATTCCCTATCCAGTCAAATTTCTTTCCTTTCCTCTGAAATTATTTAATATGATAGGAAATATGTGAGAAGTTCCTTATGAACCTCCTGTAGTAACATGCTAACCCCATGAATAATTTGACCTCATCCACATTCCTAGGAGTTTCCCATTCCATGGTAGCTCTTATCTTTTCTGGAGCCACTACTATGTCTTCCTTGGAAATAACATGTTCCAAGTAATGTACCTATGTTTGAAATAATTTTTATTTACTAAGCTTGGAATAAAATAAACTCTCTCTTAGTAATCTCAACATCGTTGCTAAGTTTTATACATCATTTTTCTCATTCTTAGAGTATATCAATCATGGGGGTTTCAATGAAAAAGCAATACCATATCACATGTGTTCATATTGGGGCATAAAAAATGAGAAAAAAATGAAATAATATATTGAGCATATAATAGGGAGGTAAAGGGTTTTTATATGTTGTACAGAAATATGTGTATTACAAGGTATTGTTTATACAATACATTTTCCACACGAAGGAAAAAAACAAGTGGGATAGAGAAATAGAGGTTCAGGAATATTGTGGGAGGGAGAAAGAAAGAACTATGGTAATATTAGGTCTATAATAGCCTAGTATTTAAAACCCACAACCCTAGTATTGACATGCAATTCATGGTAATGTGAAATTCTTAAAGTAAAAGTGAAATTATCTTTTTTACCTTTCATTTTTTAATCCTTTTACTTCAATTTTTAACATTTCCATGAAATGACTCAGGATGTTTGAGAGTGTTTCCAACCCCATTAGATTTCATATGGATAAATTAGAATTTTATATGTCACTCAAAATCCAGAAGACTTATTAGTTTTTCATGATTTCAAGATTGGAGGGATTGCAATTATCCATTGGAATTTATCATGTACTAGGGTATGGAACTCGTATTTAATCAAGAGAACCAAGCCCTTTATGTACCTTATGTTAATGACATTGGGAAATATGACATTTTGTGTATTAGTAGTATCTCACATTTGGGTGTATTGGATCATGGGAGGCTTGTTTTCCTAGCTTGAGTGACTTTTTCCTCAAGACATTGTACTCATTTTCTGCTATTATACATAATGAAATGGATCTATGATATGCTCATGTTTTTATGTATTGATATTTATTGAAATTTCTAGTTTTATGTTCAATATTCCTATTTTTCCTATTTTGGAATATTAAAGTGGTATCAGAGCATAATATTGGCTCAGCATGTGGGGCACTACATCTATAACATCTGTAGAAATGGATGAAAGAGAGTTTCAAAAAATTCTTCTCCAGACTATGCAAGATATTTCCAAAGAATTCAAGGATATGAGGGTAGAAAGACAGAAGGAATCCCCTAGAGGGTTTCAACATGGAGAGAGTTCTGGAACCTCACATTATTGGTGTGAGAAACCAGCATTACAGCCAGTTTCACAACGCTCCACCATGCCTACATTCCTAGCAATAGGAAATGAGGTAGGAGGACCACAAGAGGAGGAGACTATTGGTTATTATTTCCTTGAATATGAATCTCAATCCCAGAGGTTTAAGGAGCACCTAAAATTCCAAGAGTTCTATCGGATCAAGGATAATAGAAGACCCATAAATGACAATAGAGGTGGAGGGTACATGCAGAAAAATGATCTGCAACATAATATGGCTAGATTATTTTTTCCCACTTTTGATGGGTCACCCAAGTGCATAGCCAAGGCTTAGGTATAGAAATAGGATATCTATTTTCAGCTGAACCAAGTTTCAGAGATGGAGGCCATTAAAATAGCAACGCTACACCTTGAAGGTGAAGCACATGAGTGGTGGTTTCATAGTTTATCTACACTAAGGAATGCTAGTGTCACTGATTATGCAGAATTTACCAAAAGGTTGGTGGAAAGATTTGTCTGAAAAGATCCAGAAGCACATTTTGATGAGCTAGCTAAGCTCAAGCAAACAGGAGATCCGAAGACTTATATCTCTGAATTTATAAAACTTCCAGTTATGGTGCCCGATCTATCTGTAGCTAGAAGAGTATATATGTTTATTGATGGAATATCAGAGCCTTTTCATGGGTTGGTAAAATCCACTAGCCCAACTACAGTCTAGGAGGCCATTGAGAAGGCTAGATATTTGCAGCATGCTTTTCCAAGGGAAATATCCCCATTTCAGCAAAATTTCCCCTCTCAGGCAAAGGGGAAATATGCAAAGGTTCCTCCCTCAAAGGGGAACTAGGAAAAGGGATCTCTTAGTGATGAAGTTCAGGGAGATCTAAGGAAGAGAAAACTTTGCTTCACTTGCCAAGAGCCATGGGCACCAGGGCATCGGTGTACTGACGGGAAGGGGGATACCAGCACTGTAGGATGAGGAGGAGATCCACCACCACCAGGAGGTGGAAAGGGAGAATTTTCTCCAACTAGAGGATCCCTTGTAGCCTTGCGGGGAGTTCCAAAGTATCTAGCATTAAGAGTTCAAGGCACTGTTCAAGGGAATAGGGTGTTAGTATTGATAGACAATGGGGCTACCCAAAAATTTATTGATACTCAGTTAGTGCAGAGGAGAGGCATTCCAGTATATGATTTCGAGGGATTCTCAGTCTTGGTTCCAGGTGCTAGAACCATGCAGTGTGTCAAGTATGCTTTGAAATTGACTATCACTTTGGGGACTTACACATTGACATACCACTTCTTTGTGGTTGATATTCCAAGCACCAATGTGATATTGAGTGTTCAGTTTTTGATCACTTTGGAGAAGGTCACCACAGATTGGGAGACCTTGGAGATGGAATGGACAGATAAGGAGAGCGGTAAGCACCAAAATATCAAGGGCATGGACACTTATCCACCCTAGATACTCTCAGCACATAGGATGGATCTTGATTTGTGCAGAGGAGACATAGAGTGGGTAGTGGAACTGCGTATGTCAGAGGCAGGAGGAAAGGGTGCACCAGTACACCCGGATGTGTAGTCTATTATAGACCATTATTCTATAGTATTTGGGGACATACCACCGGGAAGGCCACCAGACTGGGGGTTTGAGAACACTATTGAATTGGAGCAGGGGATCTAAGTAGTGATCACCACACTATAGGCATCCCAAATCCTATAGGGATGATATTGAAAAAGCCATTTAGGATATATTAGCTTTAGGACATATCCGACCTAGCACCAGTTCTTTTGCTTCTTTTGGGGTCTTGTTGAAGAATAAGGATGGCTCATTGAGGATGTGCGTTGACTATAGTGCTTTGAATAAGAAAAAAATGAAGAATAGGTACCCGATTCCCAATATTGATGAGCTGATGGATGAGCTAAGGGGATCAAAGTACTTCTTAAAGATTGATTTAAGGTCAAGATACCATCAGATCAAGGTGAGGGATCAAGATATCCCCAAGACTGCATTTGTATGCCATTATGGCCACTTTTAGTTCTTGGTGATGCCCTTTGGGTTAACCAATTCTCTGGCTACTTTTTAGTCTTGCATGAACCACATCTTTCGTGGTCAATTTAGGAAGTTTGTGTTGATTTTATTTTATGACATTCTTATTTGCAGCCGCACATGGGAGGAGCATCTGCAACATCTTGAGATAGTATTACACATTCTTGAGGAGTAACAATTTTATGCTAATCTCTCCAAGTGTGAATTTGGGAACATAAAGATGCTCTATTTGGGCCACCTCATTGGAGTGGATGGAGTGGGATTTCATGAGGAGAAGATCTGTGCTATTCGAGATTTGCCTGAGCCAAAGAATGTAATAGAACTTCGAGGGTTTGTAGGCATCTGCACCTACTACCAGAATTTTGTCAAAGGGTTCTCTCAACTAGCAGAATCACTCACATATTTTACCAGGAAGGGAGCCTTTATTTGGACAGACACAATGTAGAGGGCCTTTGATAGGCTCCAAGAGGTGATGATCAGTTTCCTGGTGTTGGTACAACTTGATTTTACCTAGCCCTTTGTGCTAGAATGTGATACTTCAGGGGAGGGCATTGGTGTAGTATTGATGCAACCTGCAGGGGGGCCACCCCATATATTTTGAGAGTCAGAAGTTGTTGCCTCATGAGAGATTGTATTCTATATATGATAAGGAAATTTTGGCTATCATGAATGCATTAGCCAAGTTCCAGCAATATTTGGTGGGCAACAGATTCCGGGTGAAGACTGATCACAATAGTCTTCGATTTTTCCTTGAGCAGAAGCAACTGCAAGAGAGGCAACATAAATGGGTTAGTAAAATCTAGGAATATGACTTTGACATTGAATATGTCAAGGGGAAGAGTAATGTGGTAACGTATTCCATATCATGGAGACCAGCAATGCTGCCATTAATGAGTGTGGATACAGATTGGAAGGCTTAGCTGTTGGTAGAGTATTCCAAAGACTGCTTTGCATGTGACATAATAGATGGACAGGTGACTGATGAGAGGTTTAGAGTGATGGATGAGATCATCTATTATCGAGACCTGATCTTCTTGACTAGAGATTCTAGGATCAAGGAGAAGACTTTTCATGTGGCACATGATTCACCACTTTTAGGCCATCAAGGATTCACCATGACATATCAGGCCATTTGGGAGAGATTCTCATGGAAGGGTCTCAAGGAGGATGTGCTTAAACACATCAAGGAGTGCATAGTTTTCCAACAAAACAAAGGAGAGAACAAACATCCTACAGAGTTGTTGCAGTCACTCCCTATTTTGGATGGAAAATGGGAGAGTATTTCCATGGACTGTTGAATCTTTAGTTAAACTGGGGGGGGGGGGGTGAATCAGTTTAACACATGCATAAGATTTTTAAATTTTTCATCAAACTTATTTACAGCTTAATATGTGAACAGTAATAAAATATTGCAGCAGGTATTAAATTAATGTGACATCAAACTTATTGTGAGAGCAACAAACATTAAGCAAATTGAATGGATCATATCAACACATAGAAAACACACATAGAGACAGAAGATATAAGTGGAAACCCATAAAGGGAGAAAACCACATCTTGTTATTTTTGTGATGCAAAGGAAAGCTCCAACTCCCTCTCACCACTATTTTTCTGCAGGCACCAACCTACAGGAGGATCCAACCTCAGTTAGCTACAACTGACAGCTATCAAGCTTCAAATTGATAGGGAAGCTCCAACTTCCTCAATTTATTAAAAGAAATGTTTGCTGATTTACCTCAGATATCAGCTATGTTCTGTAGCATCTCTTTCTGCTCCTCTCTTCCTTATCTTCTCTCCCTCAATTTTCTATACTCTGCATTCTCTATTCTTACTCTCCTTAACCTCTCTGTGCATATCAAGATGACATTATTTATAGAAATTTTCTTATGACAGTTTGTATTCCTCAGTGAATTCGAAATTAATAGCCATACCCCTTAGTCTTCTGCCTTCTCGTTTCTTTTCCATCTCACTCAGAAAAATATAACTATAGGTACTAATTTTTAACATTACAGTGGGATATTTGTTCTGTTTCGGAGACTTGCCAATGCATCACAAACAATATAAATCAATTAAAACATTTACATTTAATTACAATGAGAACTCCATCTCACTCATTCAACCTTTTGGATCGCTGCGCATTTTCCTTTTCTGTGACTGTGTCTGTCCCTTTTTCTCCTCTGTATGCCTTTCTGTTTATAGCTATTGCGTAACTCCTGTATATATGTAACTGCACTTTTATATCATGCGAATCAATTCTCAACATAATAATAATAAGGAATTTTTAAATATATGCACTGCCGTGTTATATAACTTATGTAACTTCCAGTGATATAATGCTAAGAGACCATTTTAGTACATAAAATTCCCTTATGGGCCCACTGGCTAAACTTTCCGATGCGATGTATCACTCCTCGACTACTTCCGATTGTGATTGATTGCAATCGCAATTTCCATTTAAATGTACCGATACTCTACTCCTTCTCCGATGCAATCAATTATTGTTCATTTTGAAATGTCGATGCGATGTATCACCTTTCAAATATTTCCGATTGCGATTAATCACAATCGCGACTTCCATTGAGATGTTCCGATGCTCTACTCCTTCTATGATGCAATCAACCACTGTTCATGTTGAAATGCCGATGTGATATAACACTGTTTACTTAGATACTGGAACTAAAACATATATGAATTGTCGTTTAAACCATATCGGGTCCAAAACTCAATCGCAATCGCAACCTTTTATTTACACGTTCCGCTGCCAAGTTTCTCCAATGTGATTGCTGAGGGTCCCATAGTATAATACTTTGGTTGTATTAGGCCCGAGCTATAGAGTACTTCACATATATGTATATATATATATATATATATATATACTTTGAAACCTTTATTTGAAAGGTGCTACACTTATATAAAAGTATTTTGCATATATATATCTGTGTGTGTGTGTGTGTTTGTGTGTGTGTGTGTGTGTACTTTACTTGGCTTAGGTCTTTAATGTATCCTCCAGCTGGGTTATTGATTCTCGGAATTTTATGTAGGGGGGTCCCACACTATATGTATAATATTATCTGCCAACATAGTATTAAGTCTTTCGCTCAGACTTAAACCCAACACTAATGTATATATATATTTATATAACCTCTCAGGATCCATAGTTCGTTTAATGTTTCCGCTCCCAGCATAGACTTAGCCATGTTCTTTATTCGAACCTTAGTCATCCATCATCAATCAACTTATGATTAAACCCAACGCGAAATTTTAACACAAAGCCATCCCATGGAGCCCACATGTGTTTGATAAACTCTGCACTTTTAGTACATTCACAACTGACAACACCCTTTGAACATAAATCTATAAAAGCCTAAGTCAATCTTCGACCATGGCTTTAACCCTCAGTATATCATAATATATTAACTTGCAACACATAAATAATCCACACATATCTGATTTCTATATATGTCATTGAACTTTAATATATATCCAACATTGCAATGAATATCAAACCCGATACATATTTTAACATACACACGTTCCTGGGGCCCACCTTCATTAACACACCTCTTGCATCCAACGGCTGACAGTTTATCGCATCGACTTCGATGATCCAACGGACGACGCGCAATATTGCGCAAATTAAGTGCTCGTTTCATAATTCTCCAAACTCACGCGAAAAAAGTTGTTTTACAAAACCGCTTGAGGACACGTGTCCTTCAATGACATATATCGCATTCATTTTGGTAATATAGCTTACCACTTCAATTCTCGCACGAACCCACTGGTTTTGTGCCCCTCTGGTTTTACTGTTTATGTTCGGGGTTCTGCTTATATTCAAGGTTTCGTTCCATAGAGAATGCCGCGTCTTTGTTATATACAAATTTGTATAAGCTTTGTTTACTTTATAATATATAAAAATCCTTCTTGTTGTCATTATATACCTTTCTTCAGCACTTTGTTATATATGAACCCTGTTTCATTGTAGAACACTTGGTTCCATTACCCTCAGCTTGGTTAACTGCTCTGCCTCTGCCTCTGCTGCTCAACTGTATCTCTACCTCTGCTGCTCAACTGTATCTCTGCCTTTGTATTCTCTGCCTCTGCCTGTAAATGTTACCTTCTTCCTCCTTTGCCATCAATGACAACATTTCCAACAGTCTCCCCCTTTGGCATTGATTGCAATACACTCCCTCTGTTTGCCTTTTAGGACCCTTTCTTCTGTTGCTTGCTCTTCCTCCCCCTTTGACATCAATGGCAAGGGGTTTCTCATTTTCCAGTATGCTTTTAAATCTTTCCCATGTTGCACTGATCTTGAGGACCTGTTTCAAGCTTTTTCTTGCTTTTAAATCTCCCCCTAGAATGATATTTTCATTTCTGTTCTTCCCCTGAAACTATGCTTTCTCTTCATATCAGAGAGTAGCATCTACAGATACTACCCCTAATCTATCTCTAAAATATTCAAATGCTTCTCTAGCAAGAGGTTTGGTAAATATATTTGTTGTCTGTTCTTTTGTTGGCACATACTCCAGCTTTACTACCTTCTGAGCTACTTGTTCTCGGAGAAAATGATACTTGACTGGGATATTTTTAGTTTTTGAATGAAGCACAGGATTTTTTGATATGATTATAACACTTCTATTATCACATTTGATAGAGATAGGTTCATCAATGCTTACCTTCATGTCTTGGAGGGTTTGCATCATCCACATGACTTGTGTACAACATGTTGCTGCTGCTATGTATTCTGCTTCTGCTGTAGATAGAGAAATAGATGTTTGTTTCTTGCTTAGCCATGCCACCAGAATTTCTCCTAGATAGAATGAACCTCCACTTGTGCTTTTCCTATCATCCACACAGCTGGCCCAATCTGCATCTATGTATGCTGTCAAAGTGAATATTTTTCCTTTTGGATACCAAAGTCCATACTGTGCAGTTCCTTGTAGATATCTGAAAATTCTTTTGACTGCTAGAAGGTCATTTTGTTTAGGTGCTGCTTGATATCTAGCCACAAGTCCTACTGCTAGCATGATGTCTGGTCTTGATGCTGTCAGGTACAACAGACTTCCTATCATAGATCTGTATAGTCTTTGATCTATATCAGCAGATCCAACATCAGCACATAGTTTGCATCCAGTGATCATGGGAGTTGACACAGGTTTGCAGTCTTCCATTTTGAACCTTTTCAACATTTCTTTTAAGTATTTTTCTTGTGAGATAAATGTACCTGTGTTATTTTGCTGAATTTGAAGTCCTAAATAGAAAATGAGCTCTCCAATCATAGAAATTTCAAACTCTGATTTCATCTCCTCAACAAACCCTTTTGCTAGCTCATCTCTGTTGCTTCCAAACATAATTTCATCAACATATACTACAACAATCAGGAGTTCATTTTCATGGGCTTTAATGTATAGATTGTTGTCTACTCCTCCTCTCTTAAAGCCTTGTTTTTGCAAGTGTTTATCCAACCTTGAGTACCAAGCATGAGGTGCTTGTTTTAGTCCATATAGAGCCTTCTTTAGTTTGCATACATAGTCTTCTTTTCCTGTTAATGAGAAGCCTTATGGTTGTTCCATGTAGACTTCTTCTTCTAGATCTCCATTTAGAAATGCAGATTTCACATCCATTTGATATACCTTGAAACATTTTGATAGCTTCCATTCTGGCTACAGGGGCAAATGTTTCATCGTAATCAAGTCCTTTGATTTGTAAATATCCTTTGTAGACAAGTCTAGATTTATTCCCGATTATCTGTCCTTGCTCGTTCATTTTATTTTTGAATACCCATTTTGATCCTATGACATTTTTCTCAGTGGGTCTAGGAACTAGTTCCCAGGAATTTTTCTTCTCAATTTGGTCCAATTCTTCATTCATAGCATTCACCCAAGACTTGTCCTTACTAGCTTCTTAAAAATTATATGGCTCTATTTGTGATAACATGGCTATGTATACCTCTTCTGTCTGTTCAGTTAGCTGCCTTCTTGTCTGGACCCCTATTCTCTTGTCTCCAATGATTTGATCTTCAGGGTGGTTCTTCTGAGTGTATCTTGAGGGGGCTTTAGAGCTCAGTTTAGCATCTTCTATTGTCTTGCTTGTTGCATCATCATCTTGGTTTTCTTCTTCATGGTTGTCTGAGGAATTGCTGTAGTATGTACCTCTTGTATTGTTTGGAAGTTCTTCATCAAATCTCACGTCAATGATTTCTACAATTTTTCGAAGAGTCTTGTTGTAGCACATGTACCCTTTACTTTTGGATGCATATCCTATAAATATCCCTTCATCTACTCTTTCATCAAATTTCCCAAGATTTTCATCATTATTCTTTATGTAAAACTTGCTTCCAAAGATTCTAAAGTGCTTTATTGAAGCTGGTTTACCATGCCATAGTTCATATGGAGTCTTGTCACTGCTTGGCCTTAAATGAGCTTTGTTTAGGATATGCACGGCTGTGTGTACTGCTTCTGCCCAGAAGGTTTGAGGAATATTACTCTCTTGCATCATGGCTCTGGCTATTTGTTGTATAGACCTATTTTGTCTCTCTGCTACTCCATTTTGCTGAGGTGTCCCTGCAATAGTAAATTGTTGCTTTATCCCATGTTCATTGCATAGGTCTGCAAAGTCATAATCTGTGAATTCACCTCCTCTGTCTGATCTGATGCATCTTAGCTTTCATCCTGTCTGATTTTATGCTAAAGCTTTGAATATTTTGAATTTTCCAGAGCTTCCGATTTATTCTTGAGAAATGCAACCCATGTCATCCTGGAGAAGTCATCTATTATCAGCATGAAGTAGGATTCTCCACTTGGATTTTTAGTTCTTGCAGGTCCACACAAGTCCATGTGCACAAGATGGAGTGGTAATCTTGTTGATAACTCATCTTTGGCCTTAAATGATGTGCGGGTCTGTTTGCCCAATTGACAAGATTTGCATATGGTATTAGAAGGCCTTTTTATTTCTGGCATGTCTCTGATAGCTTTCTTCTTGCTTAGTCTAATGATATGATCGAAGCTAAGATGTCCCAACCTCTTATGCCATAACCATGACTCCTCAAGTTTGCTAAGATGGCATGCTTCATCTTCCTCTTTCACTATGTAAACATTACTCTCAGTTCAAACTCCTTTGAGTAGAGTCTTACCTGTGGTGCTTGATCTGACTTCACAGTCTTGTGCTCTAAAAAGAACTTCACAACCTTTATCACACATTTTACTGACACTCAGAAAATTTTCTTTCTTCCCATCTACAAATAGTACATCTTGGGCCTTTCCTCTACCATTATCTAGGTTGATTGAGCCTTTTCCTTTGATTTTTCTTGATTTATCATTGCCAAAAGTAACATTGTCGGATTTATTTTCATCAAAAGTTATAAGTTTGCTTCTGTCTCCAGTCATGTGTTTTGAGCAGCCACTGTCCAAATACCATTGGCTTTTCAGGTCTTGAGCAGTTAGAGCCAGGTCACATTTATTCACCTTCTTTTTCCACTAGAAGCATCCTTTTGTTTGGTGGCTTTTGTGAGATGATGAACTACATCTTCTGAGAGGACATTTGGAAGGCATATGTTGAATTTTATTGCATACACAGCATTTGATTGTGATTTTTGTAGAATTGTGAGTATGAGTAAAGTTTCTTTGATTCATAAACCTCCTTGAGGTGTTGAGCATCAATCTTTGTCCATATTTTCTACACTCAATGATTTTATGGCCAAATTCCTTACAATAAAAACAGTAACCATAGAAATAATTTGCATACCTGATGTGAGGTTGTCTTCTCCATTTGTTTTCTTGAGGCAGTCTCTTCATTGTTTGCATCTTTTTATGGTTTGAATTACTCCTCCTTGTATGACAGTATGCAACAATGTGTCCTAGCTTGTGGCAGACATAACAAGTAGAATTTTTCATAGGAGGGAATAGTCTCCTTTGATGGCTTCCAAATTTGACATACTCAGGGGTATGTGATCCTTGTTCTGTTGTCTTAGTATTTATTGCATTATTTGTTATTAGAGGTTTCTTCTGATATCTATCTCCCTCATTACATGTTTCTTATTTTGTAGGAATTATTTGAGCTGCTTCATCAGTCTTCTTTTCTTTTACAAAAATAATATTTTTGTTTTCCTTTTCTTTTGTTTTACTTGATTCTCCTTCATATCCTAGTCCAGTTTTTATAAGAGGAGATCTTTGAGCATCCAGAATTTCGTTCAACTTACCAGAGCTTGTTGTTTGAACAGAATTTGTAGACACTTTCCTTTGAGCATTTTCTAATTTCTTCCTTAGACATACTACTTCTTCTTCCAGCTTCTCTTGTTCCTGGGTTTTATCCTTGATTTGTTGAAGTAACATGTCTTCTATATTCTTGGCTTCTTCAAGCTATACCTTCAGCTATATGAGGACTTCTGAATTTTTCTCTTCTCTTACATACTTGAGGAGAATGTCCTTTTGTTTTCTGCACTTCAGTTTGAGTCTATCAATCTCCTCCAGGGCACTTCTTAGCTCCCCCTCAAGGTCAACTTCACCTTCTTCTTCATCTTCTAGCAGGAGTCCTTCAAGTTCTTCTATGGCCATCAGTAAAAATTCATAGATTCCTTCTTCACTTGAGGGTTCATCTAAGTCTTCAGATGCACTGCTATCTTGTTGAGAATAGAAGGATATTCTATTGAATTTCTTTCCTTTCTGCCAGTTCTTTGATGTATTTTTCTCTGATTCTTGAGCTTGATTCCTTAATTTCTTGTGAGGACACTTACCAGCATAGTGTCCAACTCTTCCACAGTTAAAGCATTTGAAAGGAAGTTTAACTTTGTATTTACCTGAGCCTCTATCCAGTTTCTTGTAAAATTTAGCTTCTTCTTCATCAGAGAAAGAGCATATGTCTTGATTTTCTTATTTCTTCTTTTCTGTTTTAAAGGTTGCCTCCCTCGTACTTGGCTTCTTATGTGGGAGCCTCATCTCATATGTTGTTAGATTTCCAAGTAGCTGGTTCATGGTCAAGGTTTCCCAATCAACTGTGTCTTCTATTGTAGACACCTTGGGGTTAAAACTAGGTGGAAGAGATTTTATAATATTTTGTACAATTACACTTTCTGGTATGGTTTCTCCAAGAGCTTTCATATTTTTAACAATTTCTGCAACTCTTAAGAAGAAACTTCCAACATCTTCATCATCATTCATTTTTAAATTTTCAAACTGAGCTCTATATGCTTGAAGTTTGGCTGTCTTTACCTTTTTATTTCCCCCATGGATGTTCTCAAGAGTATCCCACATATCTTTGGCAGTCTTACTGTGTATTATTTTGAAAATTCAGCCTCACAAAGTCCACTTAAGATTGCATTCATGGCCTTTGCATTTGCAACAAATTCTTGTTAAGCTTCTCTCTCTGGGTCAGTTGCCTTTGGGGCATATCTGAATTCTACAGCAGCCCAAACCTCTATTCCTAGAGACATTATGTATGCTCTCATTCTGATTTTCCAGAAGGCATAATTAGCACCTGTGAAAAAAGGAACTTTATTGGTTGAGCTTCCTTCTTGACTAGCCATCTTGGGAACCTGGGATCTCCTTTCAGTCGTTAAACTGGTACAAAAGGAACTTGGCTCTGATACGAATTGTTGAATCTTTAGTTAAACTGAGAGGGGGGGGGTGTGAATCAGTTTAACACATGCATAAGATTTTTAAAATTTTCATCAAACTTATTTACAGCTTAATATGTGAACAGTCTTAAAATATTGCAGCAGGTATTAAATTAATGTGACATCAAACTTATTGTGAGAGAAGCAAACATTAAGTAAATTGAATGGATCATATCAACACATAGACAACACACATAGAGACAATAGATATAAGTGGAAACCCATAAAGGGAGAAAACCACATCTTGTTATTGTTGTGATGCAAAGGCAAGCTTCAACTCCCTCTCACCACTATTTTTCTGCAGGCACCAACCTATAGGAGGCTCCAACCTCAATCAGCTAAAACTGACAACTATCAAGCTTCAACTTGATAGGGAAGCTCCAAATTCCTCAATTTATTAAAAGAAATATTTGTTGATTTACCTCAGATATCAGCTATGTTCTGTAGCATCTCTTTCTGCTCCTCTCTTCCTTATCTTCTCTGCCTCAATTTTCTATACCGTGTATTCTCTATTCTTACTCTCTCTAACCTCTCTATGCATATCAAGATGATATTATTTATATAAATTTTCTTATGACTGTATGTATTCCTTAGTGAATTCGAAATGAATAGCCATACCCCTTGGCCTTCTGCCTTCTCATTTCTTTTCCATCTCACTCAGAAAAATATAACTGTAGGTACTAATTTTTAACATTACAGTGGGATATTTGTTCTCTTTCAGAGACTTGCCAATGCATCACAAACAATATAAACCAATTAAAACATTTACATTCAATTACAATGAGAACTCCAGCTCACTCGTTCAGCCTTTTGGATCGCTGCACATTTGCCTTTTCTGTGACTGTGTCTGTCCCTTTTTCTCCTCTGTATGCCTTTCTGTTTATAGTTGTTGCATAACTCCTGTATATATGTAGCTGCACTTTTCATATCATGCGAATCAATTCTCAGCATAATAATAATAAGGTGTTTTTAAATATATGCACTATCGTGTTATATAACTTATGTAACTTCCAGCGATATAATGCTAAGAGACAATTTTAATACATAAAATGCCCTTACGGGCCCACTTGTCGAACTTTCCGATGCGATGTATCACTCCTCGACTACTTTCGATTGCGATTGATTGCAATCAAAATTTCCATTTAAATGTACCGATAGTCTGCTCCTTCTCTGATGCGATCAATTATTGTTCATTTTGAAATTCCGATGCGATGTATCACCTTTCAAATATTTCTGATTACGATTAATCACAATCGCGACTTCCATTGAGATGTTCCAATGCTCTACTCCTTCTCCGATGCAATCAACCATTGTTCATGTTGAAATGCCAATGTGTTATAACACGGTTTACTTAGATACCGGAACTCAAACATATATGAATCATCGTTTAAACCATATCGGGTCTTGAACTCAATCGCAATTGCAACCTTTTATTTACACGTTCCACTGCCAAGTTTCTTCGATGCGATTGCTGAGGGTCCCACAGTATAAGACTTTGGTTGTATTAGGCTTGAGCAATAGAGTACTTCACATATATGTATATATATATATACTTTGTCTCTTTGTTTAAAAGGCGCTACACTTATATAAAGCGCTGCATATATATGTGTGTGTGTGTGTGTGTGTGTGTGTGTGTGTACTTTGCCGGTTCAGTCTTTAGTGTATCCTCCAACTAGGGTAATGATTCTCAGAATTTTATGTAGGGGGGATCCCACACTATATGTGTAATATTATGTGCCAACATAGTATTAAGTCTTTCACTCAGACTTAAACCCAGCACTAATGTATATATATATTTATATAACCTCTCGGGCGCCGTAGTTCATTTAATGTTTCCGCTCCTAGCATAGACTTAGCCATGTTCTTTATTCGAACCTTAGTCATCCATCATCAATCAACTTATGATTAAACCCAACGCGACATTTTAACACAAAGTCATCCCATGGAGCCCACATGTGTTTGATAAACTCTGCACTTTTAGTATGTTCCCAATTGACATCATGCTTTGAACATAAATCTATATAAGCCTAAGTCAATCTTTGACCATGGGTTTAACCCTTGGCATATCATAATGTATTAACTTGCAACACATAAATAATCCGCACATATCCCATTTCTATAAATGTCATTGAACTTTAATATATATCCAACATTGCAATGAATATCAAACTCGATACATATTTTAACATACACACGTTCCTGGGGCCCACCTTCATTAACACACTTCTTGCATCCAACGGCTGACAGTTTATCGCTTCGACTTTGATGATCCAACGGAGGATGCGCAATATCACGCAAATTAAGTGCTCATTTCATAATTCTCCAAACTCACACGAAAAAATTTGTTTTACAAAACCGCCTGAGGACAAGTGTCCTTCAATGACATATATCGCGTTCATTTTGGTAATACAGCTTACCACTTCAATTCTCACGCGAACCCATTGGTTTTGTGCCCCTATGGTTCTACTGTTTATGTTCAGGGTTTCGCTTATAGTCAAGGTTCCGTTCCATAGAGAATGTCGCGTCTTCGTTATATACAAATTCGTATAAGATTTGTTTACTTTATAATATATAAAAACCCTTCTTGTTGTCGTTATATACCTTTCTTCAACACTTTGTTATATATGAACCCTGTTTCATTACAGAACGCTTGGTTCCATTACCCTCAGCTTGGTTAACTTCTCTGCCTCTGCCTCCGCTCTGCTGCTCGACTGTTTCTCTGCCTCTGCTGCTCAACTCTATCTCTGCCTCCGCTACTCAACTGTATCTCTGCCTTTGTATTCTCTGCCTCTGCCTGTAAATGTTACCTGCTTCCTCCTTTTCCATCAATGAAAACATTTCCAACATGGACTTGATCACCGTTTTACCAACAGTACAGGGTAAGGATTGTATCTTTGTAGTTGTTGATCGACTAACAAAGTTTTCACATTTATTTTCTATTTCTGCACGATATACTTCTTCACAGGTAGTCGATCTCTTCTTTAGAGTTTCTTTCAGACTTCATGGTCTTTCTAAGACCATATTCAGTGATCAAGATAGCCACTTCATGGGTGTCTTTTGGCAGAATATTTTTCGGTTGGTGGGTACTCAGTTGACACCGAGTACTAGTTATCACCCTTAGACTAATGGAAAGACAGAGATAGTAAACAACTAGCTGGAAGGCTACTTGCGAAACTATGTTTCGAGGCAGAAAAGAGCATGGATGCACTAGCTCCACTTGGGAGATTATTACTACAACACGACATTTCATATGTCAATCGGTATGTCTCCATTTCAAGCTCTATGTGGGTATGATGATTTATCATTTTTTGATGTGATGTTTGGAGCAAGAAAGGCTCCTAGAGCCAAGGAGTGGATCCAAGAGAGTCAGGACATACTTCATGCTCTCAAAGAAAACATTGCTAAAACCTAGAATCATCAGAAGTTATATGTAGACCATGTTCCAATAGAGAGGTAGTTTGAGGTGGATGAATTGGTCTATCTCCGTCTTCAGCCTTACAGAAAATCTACACTGAAGGAGAAGGGGGCTGACAAGATTAAGCCCTGTTCTATGGGCCATACAGGGTGATCCATCGTGTTGGGGAAGTAGCATATGAGTTGGAGCTCCCCATTGGGAGTAAGATCCATAACATTTTTCATGTCTCGTGCCTCAATAAGGCCATTAGACAACATGTGTTTTCCACCATGGATATCCCACCTATTGATGATGAGGGTCATCTGGTTTTACAACTAGAAGATATATTTGACACTCGGGAGAGGAAAATAAGGAACAAAGTGATTAAATAATATCTGATTCGATGGAGGAATATACCATGTGAGGATGCCACTTGGGAAGGAGAGAATATTTTGTAGCATCTGTCTTTGTAGTTGCTTGAGGATAAGCAACATTTGGGAGGGGAGGACTATAATATTCCTATTTAGCTTTTAGCTAGTTGGAATATTAAAATTTTCTTTTGTTCATAACTTAGATGAATAAGTGGGTAGAGAGACCCTTAAATCTCTTTAGTAGGAATAAAACCACTTCTAGTGTGAAAATGGACCAGTGTATCTAGTTGAAATAAAGCAACCCTTGGTGTGAATGGGGTCAATGCATGTGGATGGGTCAAGGTTGACCAAATCAACAACACTGTCATGGAGGTAGTGCAGATAGTGTAGGAAAATGCAGTTATGATGGAGGAGTGTATGCACTAGTGCATATGGTCAATTTTCCGATAGTTTAGTTCCAATAGTTTTGACGTATTGTCAGAAATTTCCCCAATTTTTCTCAATTTTCTAAATCCTGCCAATAAGTGTTGCTCTAACGACGTTTAGGGAGTTTCGTCAGAATAGGGACGTTAAAGGGTATTTTTGGGATAGTGACATTTGTGAACAAAGCATCGGAATAGCGATGTTTATGAAATAAGCATCGGAATAGCGAAGCTTATGAACAAAGCGTCAAAAATTGTCAGAATAGTGACGTTTGGGGAAACTATTGGAATAGCAACATTTTTGAACCAAATGTCGGAATAACGACGTTTATGACACAAGCATCATAATAGTGGCGTTTGTGAACCAAGCATTGGAAACCATTGGAAGTGAAAATTTTGTGAAAAATCCCCTTAATCTAAGTCCTTAACCGCTAAATCGTCCAACCATAAAGCCCTTGGACCTTAAACCTTGACCCTTGAAGCCCTTAACCACTAAGTATCCAAGGCTAAAAATAACACCCCAAAACAACACATTGACTTCCTAGGAGAATCCTTCACCTCTAATTGAGCATATTGGAAACATTTGATTTTTAGAGAACTAGGTATTGGTTATGAAGTTATATGTTTGTAGGTAATGCCATTATTACCATGTATACCAAACATAGAAATATTAGATAATTTTCCAAGCCTCGATTTGAATCACTCATAATATCCACACTTAGGAAATTTTATGGTATTTGGAATAGCGACGTTTATGGTGCCCAAGGAATGCGTCCAGGTCAGGTCGTGTCTATTCATGGACTGAGGGCACCCACGGAATACATCTGGGTTGGGTCTTGTTGGGTCATGTACTAAGGGTGCCCAAGAAACACGTCCGGGTTGGGTCGTGCCAGGTTGTGTACTAAGGGCGCCCAAGGAACGCGTCCAGGTCAAGTCATGTGATTGGGTTGTGTGAGGGAGCCCAAGGAAACAAGTTTGGGTGGGTCAGTTGGGTCTGGTTGGGTTGTTCTGTGTGAGGCCACTCAAGGAAACATGTTCATGTGGGTTGGGTTGAGCCGTGCAATGGCACCCAAGGAAATGCATTTGAGTCGGGTGATCAGGTCGAGTCATGTTGTACTGTGAGGGCGCCCAAGGAAATACGTTTGGATGGATCGGGTCAGGTTGGGTCGTGCCATGTGAGGGCACCCGAGGAAATACAATCCAGTGGGTCGAGTCAGACCAGGTCATGTGAGAGTGCCCAAAGAAATGTGTTCGGGCAGGTTGGGTCAGTTCGGGTCAGGTCATGTGAGCTAGGGCGCACAAGGTAACACGTTTGTGCAGGTTAGGTTGGGTCATGTGAGGGTACTTAAGGAACTGCATCTGGGTGGGTCAAGTCAGCCCATGTCGTGTGAGGGTACCCAAGGAAATGCATTCGGGTAGGTCAGGACAGGTCGGATCAGGTCATGTGAGGGCACCCAGGGAAACACGTTTGGGCGGGTCGGGTCATGTGAGGGTGCTTAGGGAAATGAATTCAGGTCATGTGAGGTTGTTTTAGGTCGGGTCAGGTCGAGTTGTGTGAGGTTGGGTCGTGTGAGGTCAAGTTATGTGAGGTCAGGTCATGTGAGGTCAAGTCGTGTGCAGGCACCCATTAAGGAATTTCCTTCGGGTGGGTCGGGTCGGGTCAGGTCGTGTGAGGGTGCCAAAGGAAACATGTTCGAGTGGGTAAAATCTAGTTGTGCGGTACTGTGAGGGCACATAAGGAAACATGTTAGGGTGGGTTGGGTCGGGTTAGGTCGGGTCATGTGAGGGCGCCCAAGGAACGAGTCTGGGTCAAGTCATGTGCGGGCGTCCAAGGAACACGTCCAGGTCAGGTCTTGTTGGGTCATGTGAGGGCGCCCAAGGAAACGCATTTGGGCGGGTCGATTCGGGTTCGATATTGTTGTACCATGTGAGCCCACCCAAGGAAACACGTTTAAGCAGGTTGGGTCAGGTCGTGTCGTGTGAGGGCGCCTAAGGAAATGTGTTTGGGCGGGTTGGGTTGTGCTGTGTGAGGGCACCCAGGAAAACACCTTCTCGCTGGTATGCCCAGGTCATGTCATGTGAGGGTGCCCAAGGAAATGCATTCAGGTGGGTCAGGTCAGGTCAGGTCATTTGAGGGCACCCAAGGAAACACATTTGATTGGGTCGGGTTAGTTCAGGTCGGGTCATTTGAGGGCATCCAAGGAAACGTGTTCGGCCAGGTTGAGGCAGGTCGGGTCAGGTCGGGTCATGTGAGGGAGCCTAGGGAAACGCATTCGGGTGGGTTGGGTCATGTGAGGGTGGCTGTATAAAAAATGCTAAGTTGTGACCGCTCGTGTGCCTTGTACTGCACATTTGTGCGATCTGTTTACCGTTTTCTCCCTCATGCCTTCGTTTGGGTGAGTCGAGTCATGTCATGTGAGGGAACCTGAGGAAATGCATTCAGGCGGGTCGGGTCGGTTCGAGTCAGATCATGTGAGGGTGCCCATTAAAGAAACATGTTCATGCAGGTAAACTTGGGTCATGTGAGGGCACATAAGGAAATGCGTTTGGGCAGGTCAAGTTGGGTCGTGTCATGTGAGGGTGCTCAAGGAAATGCATTCTGGCGAGTCGGGTCAGGTCGGGTTGTGTGAGGGCACCCAAGGAAACACGTTCGGGCGAGTCATTTAATTTGGTTGGATTTTTCTTGATTACAAACAATGGTAAACAACCTGCATCAATGTTGTGTTCCTTTATGCAATAACCAACATGAATATGAGTGTGTGATAGGGAGTGTTAGCAAGTTCTAGGTGTGCTAAGGAAGAAGTGAAAAGGTATGCTAGGTACCCCTAACCAATTAACACCCTAAACCCTAAACCTGTAAACCCTTAACCCCTAAACCCTTAAACCTACATCAATGTTGCTTTCCTTTATGAAACAACCAACATCAATTCCTTCCAAAAACAACTCAAAACATAAGAAAACAAGTCTCCATTTTTATTAATTCATGTTTGGGCACTAGGTAGCTGAATATAATCTATAAAAGAAAACACCTCCAACATTTTAGAACAAAGTATGAACGAAATGAACCATTACTTAGACTGCATTGTAAGCCAAGAAACCAAATTTATAAATGCAAGGATCTATAATCCCCTGACCCTAACGCATTTCCTTAGGTTCCCTCACATGACTTGAATCGATTGAACGTGTTTCCTTAGGCACCCTAACAGGGCCCGACCGGACCGGACCGGACCCGACCCGCCCGAACAAAGGCACAAGGGAGAAAACGACAAACAGGTTGCACGAACGTTAACAAGGCACATGGGCGGTCACAATTTAGCAATTTTGATATGACCTCCCTCACACGACTCGACCCAACCCAACTTGAACACATTTCCTTGGGCAGCCTCACACGACACGACCCAACCCGCCCGAATGAAGGAATGAGAGAGAAAACAACAAATGGGTCGCACGAACCTACACAAGGCACATAGTCTGTCATAAATTAGCCCTTTTTATATGAACACCCTCACACGACCCAACCTGACCCACCCGAATGCATTTCCTTAGGCATCCTCACATGACCCAAACTAACCCAACGCACTTGAACGTGTTTCCTTAATGTGTTCCTTCACATGACATGACCCAACACGACCCTCTCGAATGCATTTCCTAGGCACCTTCACATGACTCGACAAGGTATGCTAGGTGTTAGCAAGTTCTATGTGTTCTAAGGAGAGAGTGACAAGGTATGCTAGGTACCTTTCCCTAACCCATTCAACCCCCTAAACCCTAAAAATCTAAACCATTAACCCCAAACCCCTTAAACCCTAATTCCTGACCCTTTACCAATTTAACCCCCTAAACCCCTAAAACCTTGGCCCATTTAACCCCCTAAACCCTAACCCCTTAACTGCTAAATCCTCTAACCACCTAAACCTCTAAACCCATAACCAATTTAACCCCCTAAACCCTAAACCTCTAACCCCTTAACCCCTAACCCCTTAAACCCTAATTCCCAACCCCTAACCCATTTAACCCCATAATCCCTAATCCCTAATCCCTAATCCCTTAACAACTAACTCATTATTCACCTAACCCCTAACTGCGCCTAAATCCCATGAACCCTAAGCCCCCAATACCTAATACCTTAACCACTAACTCATTATTCGACCCCTAACCCAAAAATGTGCCTAAATTCCCTAACCCCTAACCCCTAACCCCCAAATCCTTAAACCCTTAATCACTAACTCATTATTCCCCTAACCCCAATCAATAATCCCTTAACCACTAGCTCATTATTCCCTTAACCCGTAAATGCACCTAAATCCCCTAAACCCTAAGCCCCCAATCCCTGACCCCTTAACCACTAACTCATTATTCTCCTAACCCCTAAAACCTAAACCTATAACCCCTAATCCCTTATTCTCCTAACCCCTAAACCCATAATCCCTAATCCCTTAACCACTAACTCATTATTCCCCTAACCCTTATAACTGTCCTTAAAACTGTTATAATTTTTTATCTTGGAATAGAAACGAAACTATGTGAGGGTCAAGTCGGGTCGGGTCAGGTTGGGTCATGTGAGGTCAGGTCATGTGAGGTCAAGTTGAGTGAGGGTGCTCAAGGAAACACGTTCAGGCGGGTCGGGTTGGGTTGTGTGAGGGTGACCGTATAAAAAAAGCTAATTTGTGACCATCTGTGTGCCTTGTGCACGTTTGTGCGATCTTTTTTGTGTTTTCTCCCTTGTGCCTTCATTCGTTCGGGTGGGTCGGGTCGTGCCGTGTAAGGGTGCCACAAGAGATGCATTCAGGTCGTATCGTGTGAGGGAGGCCGTATAAAGGGAGGGAGGCCTTGAGGAAAGGAATCGGGATAAATTGATATGGGAACCCACAATAGTTGTGATAAGGTGATTAGGGGCCCCATTATCATAACCCATAATCAATAAATTCCCTATCCTCTTAACCCCAAAGCCATAATCCCTTAACCCCTATAGTCATAACTCATAACCCATTAACCCCTTGATCCCTTAAACCCTAAGACACTAACCCCTTAACTCCTAATCCTTAATTTATAATCCTTTAAGCCCCTAATACCTAACCCCTTATCATCTTAAACATAACCCTTAACCCTTTAGCCATAACCCCTAACCCCTTAACCTTTTTACTCCTATATCCCATAACCCTTAAGATCTTAACTGCATAAATCCCCTAACCCCTAAGCCCGTGGTGCTTAACCCTTAACCCTTGAAGGCCTTAACCACTGTCATCAGCCTCTAACCCCTACACCCCCTAGACCTCAACCCCTTTACCCTTTACCATTAAACCCTGACGCTTAAACCCCTAAACCCCTTAACTCCCAGAACCCATAAGCATTTCTGCCAAAGCATAGGTGCTCAAACACTAATATTCTTGGTCATATTAGGTTTGTGTCCACTAACCCCTCAAATGCAACCTCCAAGCACTACTTGGGTTGAAGGAAAAAATGGACAAGTTCCCCAAATCTGATCTACATTTTTTGGACAATCACATTTCCCCCAATTATCTACCACACATTTTCTTTCAAAGGGAAACAATATGGTATTCTAATGTCCACAAATGCATCTAAGTTCATAGGAATAAAGTAAGGTTCATCTCTATGCATGACCCAATGTAATTCATGTCCCCTCAAAAGAAAAAAGAGGATATGAGGATGTCTCTTTACCTATCATCATCATTTAACACTGTTCCATTCTCGTACCAAATATAAGGGTAACAATCACATACATGTCTACAATCATTCTCAAAGGTTATATCCACAACATGCTCAAAATAGCATTCAAATTCTCTTAGTTTGCTCCAAGTATATTTGAAACTGACATAAGTAGTCCTCAACTACATGAATCCTGAAATCTCCAACCTATCCATATCTTAGTATAAAACAAAAAAAAACTATAATTAATTAATTTATTTGAGTTACCTTTGCTTTGGGTTAAAATTTGTTACGGATTACCAAATTTATGTTGAAATATTATATTATCATCATTTAAATGTCATGTAATTTTTATATTTCAAACATTATTTATTTAAACCAATTTTAAGTATATAAATATTTATATAATAATACATAAATCTCTTTTTCAATTAATTTAATTTCCATATGTAACATCTATGCACAAAAAAACTATTTTGTGGTAAAAACATGTCATAAACTTCTATAACTTTAAATTTCATTGTATAATTACATAATTACCATGGTGTAGACTTGCTAATTTGCAAACTTAGGTTAATGTTTGATAATATGAATTTATCCTAAGTTAAACTCATATATCATCATTATATTTGGATGATTGGTCATGATCTAGTCCGACGCCATGTGTTAAACGATCATGGGTTGTTTTTTAATGCTACCAACATACTCTATTTAACACTCCTTTAATCCCCGAGGTACATTGTTCTAGAAAATTCTTATATGTGAGGACAACTAGCCACCTAAGATCTGATGGATCTCTCCTCCATGATCAAACAGTTGAGGACTAAAGGAGTTCGTTGAGGTACTGAAACCTACCCCTAGGGTTGCATCTCGAGCTCATTTTTTCAATTATGATGAGGGTTTGATGACTCTGCCTTCCGATGAACTGGTTCAGGAGGCCAAGGTTTTGCGTATGATGATAATACTTCTAGCATAGGTATTGAAACCAAATGATATTCCATCAATAGTTTTGAGTAATTTTTCCCTCTAAGTTCTTTTACAATTCGAACTACACTAACACAGATGTATCTGCGTAGGTTCTTTCTTTGTCACCCTGGAGTCTTTCGCTCCACGACCTGGTGTGACCTTTTTGACCTACTCCAGGTGGTTACCTTGGTAATACTTTACAATTTGGCAACCTAAGGTGTCTTAAGTCAGGAGTAACAACCTTCATTGATACCACAAGTATCAATTTTGTTTCTTTCATTCCCTCAGATTTTCTAATGTTCATTTTTTGCATTACCCCTTATTTTATTTGATGCAAATATGAACTTTTTTCCAATTTATCTCTTTACAAGGTTTTGGCTTGCATCAACCCTTGTTTAAATTTGCACTCAATACATTCTCAGGAATTTCACTTTCAAAAATTTGGGCTCGTCCTGGAGGGGTTCACTACAAGTATTCCCTATTCAATATGTAAAAATGTTACAAAGTTGATTTGCCTTTTTTATCTATTGATTAATGGTTCTATTTTATTTTATTTTTCTGGTGTTCCTTGCTCTCTAGTGCTTACGATGTTGCTCAAAAATCCAAATGGTGAAGCCATTACAGATGTCACCGATGTCGGTAAGTTTCGCGGCCTCGTGTTCTTAAACTCGTTTATGGTATATTATTCTGGGGCTTATAGAGACCATTATATTCTGTGTAGGTTCTCCCATGGCCCTGGTGCATGATTATCTAAGTGGGACTTGGACCATACCCCTCAAGTGTTTCCCAACTCTTTTTCATGTTGATACATTCGGTTATGGCTCTAGTTATTTCCATCATAGATTGGAATTTGTGGCTATATAACCATCATGTACAGGACATTCGATAATAATATTGATTTTTTAAATAAGAAATTCAGTTACTAGCCTTTATTTACTTATAAAATTTTTAATACTATTCAAGATGAAGAAGGAAGACTTTTGGTTAAATTTGCTCCGATGTTTTCAATGAATGTTATACTATTTATGTTTTGAAATTTACTTTAACTAGAAGGCTATTTTCCCGTTTGTTGTAAATACCTCCCGAGACTTAAGATTTTCCCTCAAATTAATTATTACACATTGCACGAATGGAACTATTATCAATGTTTATCAGTTTTGCATTCATCTTTGTGTTCCTTAGGAAATTTGAACTAGGTTTTCCTCTAACACTCCCGAAAAGGTTCAATTATCATTCATAGCTAAATTTACTAGCCTATATTACTTACCTACGTACTGGATAAATGCCAAGTTTCGGGTTATTAATTAAGAAGTTACTACCCTCAAACCACATGTCCTTGCCCAGTATTGTTGAGGAGGAGTCTTTCGACTTCGCATCGGTTAGATTCGATTAAGTGTTGACTGAACATTAGGTCCTGACACCCTCACTCAGGGTGTTGATACATAATTTTAATATTAACACAGAAAGAATTGAGTAGGTGTTAATAAAAGGCCAACCTGGGCTCAAACAACTAAATACACAAGTTTTTCAATAATTTGAAATATTATTTGTCTTGTCCTATTTGTAACAACTGAAAATAAAGATTATTCGATTTCTCAAGTTATTCATCCATGTATTCTCTATCGATAATGTTAATGAAATTATCAATGGCTTCTCTATAAGATTTCATCATAGATATTTTTAATGCTTACCATCATAAATAGGTTAGCCTATATTCTCTGTAATATTATAATACAAAACTCCAAAATATTTTTCATCTTACTTAACTTAGTATAACTTCTCCGCAAGTGTGCAATACATAAATATACAATGCTTTTAATCATAATGTAAATAGTAGATAGGATAATAACATATCATTCAACTTCTTTTTCATTTAAACATAGACACATATCTACTATGAAATGCAACACTGAAATACTTATCTTAATATCGCAAGACTAATCTGGTCCACCCAACTAATGGGAAAAGGAAATGATGTCCTTTTCCCACCCCTGAGCTCCTCACTGAGCAGTAGACCATAGTCTTAGGCAACCATAGAGTTAGGCATCTAGATCACTTTCCAGCCCATGCTCTTAAGCCTGTATTGCCTTCCATTGGCACCTGCCCATCTCAGGATACTCTTAAGAAACATCCTGATTGCATTCAGACCTCCTTTTCCAAGAAAAATAGAAAACCCATTTTCCTCCCTGAGATTCCATTTTTATCTCATGAGGAAAATGTAACTGTTTCTTGAACTTCCCCAACTACTCGGTGTTTGGAATTATTTATTTCCCAGACAGTCTTCCAATTTTTCATTTTAAAATAAAACCATGTGTTAGGGTTCCATTAAATACTACCAATTTTCAACATAAATAACCATGTGTTAGTTTCAAATTGTAATTGCATCCTTTATTCTCTTTATTAAATGACTTATGGAATTCTGCACATTTAACTCTGATATTTGATCTTGAAGAAACCCTCTGAAAATTACAATTCTCAGATAGTGAATGTTTGAACCTAATTTTAATTGATAATAGTGGCATGGTTTTTCTTGAAAGAGGCTAATCTAAAGTAGTTCATGGTTTTTGGTTTTTTGAGGTAGCTCTTCAAGTCCCCCAAACTTCCTGAAATGAATCAACGCTCACAGGATTGATTTCCTTGTTTCTATGGATCATACTCTACTCACTGAGTAACCTACATAATACACAGTAACTCTAAATCCTTGCAGAGCTCTCATTGTATGAACAATGATGACAAGATCTCAATTATTAATTAAGTGCTATACAAGTATGCCAAGTAATGTGCCAAGTCTATTGACAAGAAACCAATTATATCCTTGTAGCTCCAAAAGTTTGAGAATGCCAAGTTTGAGCCCCGTAGCTATCACAGGTATCCAAGCTTCACAAATGCAGGCTACAGGTATGAGTTGCACAATTTGAGCTTACAACAGTGTAAGGAGCCTCCACAAGTGATTTTTTATCACAGGTCTGGGGTTATTCTACCATTGTCCACGGAGCTTCTTCAATGTGATTGTTGTTAGCATACAATGATATAATTTATGTATGCATTGAAAAACTCAAAATAAATTGGTCATGTTAAACAATTTTACAACGCTATTGGTTGGGTTGGGTTATCACTCAAATCTGGACAAGTGGAAGACATAGACCCCTAGTAGATAATAAGCTCGGATATTACACAGACTTGGATCAATAACATAATTTTTTCGTTGGCTTCATTTATTATTTAGTTCTGGTTCAAATTATATCAGATAGAAGATGGAGGAATTGATCCTTGTTATGGCTCCTATTCAATTTTGAAATGATGGGATTTCAACACTAAGTTTTCCAATCTGTAATTGTGCATAAATCCTTTTTTCTAGACAATGAACTACCATCAATTAAGTGCGCACTTCAAATTATCCCGAATAGAAACAAAAGGTCTGATGTATGGTCATTAGACTTCTATGTAATAGATCTGAGATTTTTGAGATTAGATCCGAGCTTGAAAATTCTGCTATCTCAACATCTATGTTGTAGCTGGAAAATTAAGGATTATCCAAAATTTCTCTGAAAAAATCATTTTCTCATAACTTGGGTGAAACAAAAAGTTAAAGTCCCACTTGAAAAAAAACCAAAGTTTGATTTACAAGACAGCTAAATCCATGGATAAATTATGCCCTAAAATTTTAATCCCTTATAACTAGAACATACACAGAAATTTCTACTGAATTTAACCTATTTTATTCGCCTTAAAAAAATGTGATTTTGGATAATCCTTATCTTGAATCCTTTTATTTGATATCCAAAGAAAATTAATATCAAAAATTTACTGCATAGTTTGATGAATAATTTGCAATTGCCATGATCCATATTTACTTCCAAAACCTTAGTTAGATAATATTCAGACCATCAAAACATAAAATCCATTTATACAACTTAGCCATAAATTCTTATGAAGATAAAGTGTAATCGGAAAAAAATTGTTTCAAATCCTTGTCCATCATTCATTTACTTTGAATAAAAATTGCAAGACCAAATACCAGGTAAACCATAATGTATTTAGCTGCCCAAATTTATAACATATTGCAATATATTGCAACCAGACTAGAATTCTAAATCTCTCAAAATCATAATGCAGAACTTAAACGTGTGCCAATGAAGTGTTTGCAACTAACAGGAAATAGGAATTTGGGAACTGCGAAGTATGCATGTTTGCTCATTTTGACTCCCTTTCACTGCATTTTTCTATGTTTGGGGACAATTTTGTAGATACCAAAGCGTTTAGACTGTGCTAGTGGTCAAGGTTTTTGAAATATTTATTATACAAAAACACTACACTTTCTAAATCATAAAAGATCAAAATATGTAGAAAAATCATATTTGACACACCCAACTGTCATGTCTCTTCATAGGGGCACACAAATATAAATATAAATCTATGATCCATTTTAGCTCAAGAAAATCAGTGTATATTTTAGAGAAAAGCTTAGACCTTAACAACCACCCGTGCCCTTCGATTGCAGAAATGAAGATCATAGTTTCAGGAGGCCAAGGAGGAATACCTATGTAGATATGTGGAGAGTCTTCATTGCAGATCGGTTCTATGTATAAAGGAAAAACCTGTTTGGTGTAGATTGTATCCAACAAATTGGATAAGGGTTATAGACCTCAAAACAATTCCTTACACCTCAGACCAATCAACATTGGTTTTGAGGACTGTGTCATCTCACAACTTGGATGTGTGTGAATTAGGATCACTACAACTCAGTTTAGTGGATATATAATATTCCTAGGCTCGGATCCGTGGAGGGATTCTACTAAAAATATGCAATGAATTACTTTGAGACATAACTACTTAGCTCACCTTGGACAATATACTTTGGTCTTTATCCTTTCGTGGCTCAAATATGTGGGAAATATTAGTCTATACTCATATCCGATCATGTGGAGAGGCAGTGGGAAGTGACACTTGGAGTTTGGAAAAAATTAGTTTATTGAACAATTAAAGATCTCGAATCCTTGACAACTTGGTTGAAGGTTCATCCTTTGGAGACACAGTTGTTAGGCTAAATTTCCTAGGCTCAATATCAGACTTGTTGCTGAATTGTAAGGACCATAATTTCGATTCTTGGGTATTCTACCTATTATGGACTGTTAGTTCTGATCCTTGACTATGGGAGGCTCGGATCACCAACTCAAAGACTTGGATTGCAGACCCTTTTTAAAGGCACCGTTACATATTGTATGAAAAGCTTATTTTTGCAGACAATATTAAGGTTGTTTGGAAACCCTTTGAACTTGAGATAACTGCAGACCTTGAAGACTTGGAGTTGATCCCTTATGCATTTTGAGGCTGTTATATTGAATAACCATAGAAGGATGTTTGTGAAGTGTTTAACATCTTGAAGACATTTTGTGGAAAAGATTATAGAAGCATTCGTGAATATTGGAACCATATCTTGAAGGATCATCTAGAAGATGTCTTTGACGTTTTTTTTTTAAATAATGTTTTGGTGCCATCGATATTCTGACATCTAGTTTTTTTTTTAAATAATATTTTGTTGTAGTCAATATTCCAATGTTTAGTTTTTTTATAAATAATGTTTTGTTTCCATCAGTATTTCAACATTTAGAAGCATCTATTGGGGCATTGTGTAGCGTCAGAATATCGATGTTTTTTTTGGTCGGAAGAGCAACACTTAGAAGTGTTGGTTGGGGTAATATGCAGCGTAGGACTAATGATGCTTGTGTTCATCGGAAGAGCGACACTTTTGTTCGTTGGAAGAGCAACGCTTATAAATTCAGTTATGGTTTTCATTGGCATCGTAATTGTGACACTTATAAATGTCGGAAGAGTGACGAAGCATGAAACATTGGAAGAGTGATGACCAATTTGAAATGTCGGAAGAACGATGACCGATTTGAAACATTAGAATTACGACACCACCAAAAAAGCATCGGAATTAGCATCGCTCTACCGACAGTTAAGTCAAGTGTTAGAATTCCGACTTTAGGAGAACCGACGTTTTTCCCCACCTCAATGTGTGGCTCTTGGGATGCTTATGTGTCGCAAGAGCAACATTTTTTTCGTTGGAAATTGGGTCAAATGTGATGGTGATGCATGGGAGTAGCATATTTAATGAGTGGGACCAAGGGTGAGGAAGCTCACAAATAATATAAGGAAGGGGATGGCATCCATAGAAGGCATTCTGAATATTGTTTATGTTTGGTATTTTATGACTTTCTGCATGCTACAACTATTTAGCAGAGTCTGCTATGCTGTTTAGCACAAGGGAGTTTCCGAGTGGAAATCCCACCCTCATCCTCAGGGGACTTCAAGTTCCCACTCAGGAGAGGTTCATTGAGCTTCATTTCCACTAACTGGCATCAGGATAATCTTCATCCATCTTCAACATCGTAGTCTCCTTCAGGAATTGCATTATTTTGCAGTGCAGTTGTAGTGGAGAGTTAAGTACCGAAGTTTGTGAGCTAGTTTCCTATTGAAGGGAGCATCCTTTCATCTAGAAAGCTAGAAGGGAGGATTATCAACTATTTTCTTCTCATATCAGTCATCTACCTATATTTATTGAGTCACAAAGCATAATTCAACCCTAGGGCTACACTTTTCACATAGTGTATTTCCGGAAACCCTTTCTGGGTTGTCTTGGAATTGTGCTAGAGGGCCTAGATCTTTGATCCCGACATTTTCTAAGCACTATATCATCAGTTCTTTTCATTTTTATTCTCCAACTATAATTATTCTCACTAGGACTGTGCAATCATGGAATTTTGACATTTTTGGTATTAGCAGTATCTCACATTTGGGTGTATTGGATCATGGGAGGCTTGTTTGCCTAGCTTGAGTGAATTTTTACTCAAGACATTGTACTCATTTTCTGCTATTATACATAATGAAATGGCTCTATGATTTTCTCATGTTTTGATGTATTGATATTTACTACAATTTCTAGTTTTATGTTCAATATTCTTATTTTTCCTGTTTTGGAATATTACAAGTTAAAACAAGCTTAAAGGGAAATTTACAGAGGCAAAGATGTTGCGAACAACATTGTTGAAACAATTAGCCATAATATCATTGCTGCTAATCTTATTAATAGATTCCCCCTGGTTCTCTACCTATTGTAAAATATTTAATAAGACAATGGAAGGAAATGTCCAAGGTAAAAGAGGAAAGCATTAGAAAATTGGACAAGTTGGATTGGGAAAAGTATTGTAAGTATTTGGTTAAGGCACATAGCCAATGGATAATGTTGCATTGTCTAACAAATAATTCCTCTTACATGATGCGTCCAATTTCAGATGTGGTTTATACAGGACAACTGCGCATCAGGCCATACCAACCTCCTGAGGTTCAACCTATCATAAACATCCCTCAACTGAAGGAAAAAATGGCCAATGAGATAGTGGTGCAATCCTAAAGCGAGTCACCCCACCAAATTATGTTTCTGTTTTTAATTTCACCTAATTTAAGGAGAGTTGTTTAAACCTCCTCAGCTCTTTATGAAATTAATATTTTTGTACTCTTTATTTCATTATATAAACCCCTTCATATATTTTAAGAAGGGGTCTTGAAGTTTTGAAAAGAACACTTTACAAAAGTTACAATTTTGTACTCTTAAGTTTTTCTTAATATAAAAGGCTGGACCAGATGCTGTTTTTCAAATGAGAAGAGTTAGCATATATATGGTACTTTTATCTTTATGTTGATACTATGTTTCAAATGAGAAATATTTAATTTTCCTTATGGTGTTTTGTTATATGTATCTTTTTAACACAATCTAGCATTAATTCACCTCTGAACATGTTCGATTGCTATTTTTTATACATATTCAATACATGCAATAAATAGATGTGATATATTCTTGTTCAATTGATTTAGTTAACTATTTAATTAAATCAATTATCTCAAAAAAAATCATCTCTCTAAGTGTTTGTATAATCTTTATTTGCATTCACTGAAATATTATCTCTTTAAATCACATAAAAATATAATTCATCCCAAGATATATATATATATATATATATATATATATATATATATATATATATTCTTTAAGCTTGTTATCACCCAAATTTATCAAGTCATAGTGAGCTAAAATACCACCCATCCACCAAATTATATTTCATTAGGAAAATGGTCCCATAAATCTAGTCGAAGCCACCATTTTAAATGGATAAGTGACAATTTTTAAGTCCCCAACTAGGTGGCTTTCCCCGATGTTGTTGCACTGATTTTCAGGGCCTCAAAATTTTTGGTGCTAGAAGGAGGGCCATTAGACTATGAATGGCACCAAAGATTAATCCAAAAAACAAATACCATCAAAAGAGTTGTCCTCCCTCCAAATATCCTACAACTTCTAGTCTTCGTTCAAAATCCCCTATCTTTATATTAGAGGTTGTTCAATCTTCTCCCAAGTCTCTTAGTTTGATTCTGAAATAACTCTCCCCTGATTATACCCAAAAATATCCTTAAGTATAGACCTTAATAAAGAAATTGGAATAAATTTCTATTTCAATGGAAAAGCCTGTGCTTTTTGAAACCTTTGAAGTATGTGTCACTTCAATATTACAAGGAACTGGTGTATTAACTGGTTCTCAGAGTGAAAAAATCGAAGTAATCCATTTTGAGTTTCCTCTTCATTCCCAGTGTAGGAAATCTTTGATATCTGAGACTCAAACATCCACTAGTGATATTATTTCATCTTTTCCGCTCAAAATCCATCATTTATTCCTCCTTATGTTACATCTTCCCAACAAATTTATTCATCAATTCATATTTATTATTCTCAGACTATAAGCGCTGCTTCAAGCAATATCAGTTATGTGTTTTTTTATTCTTCACCTAAATCCACCACTAGAACTATTTTTTCAACTCCAAATCCTTCTTCAGGACAAGTATATTACTAGTATAGGTCCCTATATTACTAGTATAGTCCCTTATTGTTGTTAGTGTAACCCCCTTATTGTTATTATTATACCCTTGTAACCCCCATTTTGTTATTATTGTGCCCTTAAATTATTATTTTTAGGTCGGCTAGGATTACATTGTGGCCCACTAGGATTACATTATGGCCCCATGGACTCCTATATATAGAAAGGAGGTTTTTTAAATTGTATCATCCAAGAATTTTTCATTCATTTAATGTATTGGAGGTTTCCCCCTCGAAGTGGCTTATTTCTAAGGTGTTGATATCTCTTTTCTTCTATTTTTGGTGTTGGTTTCACAACATTTGGTATCAGAGCTTTGGATTCTAGGGTTTCGCTGCTCCAAATAGGTCATCGTGGAATTTTAGCTATAACTTTGTTTCTACAAAGATTCAGAAGCTAAAATTTTTAGGGTGTGAAGCCGAAATCCTGAGGAACATGGTCAAAAAATTTCAGAGCTTGGTTCACAATATTTTTGGATATATGATCTGTGGAAGTTAGGTCTTTTTTCAGGCTCCTAAAAAGGTCATCGTGGAATTTGCGCTATAACGTTGTTTCCACGAAGGTTAAAAATCTGAATTTTTAGGGTGCGAAGCTGAAATCCTGAAGAAACTTGTCAAAAAATTTTAGATCTTGGTTCGCAATATTTTCAGACATATGATCTGTGGAAGGTAGTTCTTTTTCAGGCTCCAAAATTTCATCTCAAAGAGGTGATCGTGGGAAAATATTCATAAATCTCTCTCTAAGCATCGGATTGGAGTGCCGTAAAAAGTGGCCATAAGTACACAGAATGTAGTTTCTTGGCTATAAATTTTAGAGTTGAAGCATGAAACAGTGACACGTGACAAGTCGTACAATTTCACTCTATTGAACCAGTCCAAAATTACATCATTGTGGGAGATTGGAAATAACTTTGTCTTGAAGAATCCAAATCAGATCAGACCTGTGGCATTTGAAAGAAGCTTCATAGGGCTACTACAGGGCCAAATTTTAGATATTGAAGATCCCCCAATTACATAGATAATTCAATTTCAATATCGAGCTCCTCAAAAGCAAGTAAAAGGTGTGTATTTTTTTGCGAATTGCATAAGTCTTGTTTGAATAATCAAGTTGAATTTATTCCAAGGGCATATTGTAGAATAGATATCAGTATTGGATTCTAAAATGGCCCCTAAAAAGAATTCAATTCCCATTAAGCCTTTAGAAGGCTCTACTATGACTCATGAAGACGAAGAATGGCAACATGACATATCAAAATTACAAGAGCAAGTGCAACAAATTTCACTCTCGCAAAGAACAACAAAAAATGAAATGGAAGTTTTGAAGAAAGGCATGGAAACTAAGATGGATGGTTTGAAGAAAGGCGTGGAAGCTAAGATGAATGGCTTGGAAGCTAAGATGGATGGCATGGAAGTGGGCATGGAAGCTAAGATGGATGACATGAAAGACAACATGGAAAACATGAAGAATGATCTAAAAGCATACATGGAAGGCTTGATGACAAGCTTAAAATAAGAAATGATTCCTAATGGCGGAAATATAGTAGAAGAACCTCATGATGAGAACAAAATAAATGTTAATCGTGATTTCATAAACTCTAATGTTGGCGGGAAGAACCACCATATTCCAAAATGGATATGAGGAAGTTTGATGGAAAGGATCCTGTAACATGGATACTACAGATGGAGCAATATTTTGATCTCCATAATGTGAAAAACACACAAAAGGTACGCATTGCAACTTTACATTTAGAACAAAATACATTTGTATGGTATCGATGGCTTTGCTCACGTAAAAAAATTGTCACTTGGTCAATTTTTACGGAGGAAATGATAGCACATTATGAGGATACAAAGAGCAACACCTTCTTTACCCAATTGATAAATCTCAAACAAAAAGGTTTAGTGGGGCAGCACATTGAGGACTTCCAAAAATTGAATATAAGGGTAACTGATCTTACAGAGGAACACAGGATTGATCTCTTCCTAGGCACTTTAAAGGATAACATCCAACATGAAGTTCCCGTTTTGGAACCTGATTCATTGGAGAAGGCATTCGGGTTGGCAAGAAAAGTTGAATGTAAAATTATGGCGACAAGGAAGCCTACCACTCAATTCTATAAAGAAGGAAGTGTTGCTACGCCTAGATTTCCACAAGCTACAAGGTTGACACCACAACAATTGGAAGAAAAAAGAGCAAAAGGGCTTTGCTACAGTTGTGATAGAAAATACACTAAAGGTCATAAGTGTGCTGAGAAGAAATTATTTTACATAGATTGTGAAGAGGAAGAAGAAAATGAACAAGAAGAGGATATACACCAGGAACCGACCCTAGAAGAGGAAGAAATGAATCCGACCATATCATGTAATGCACTGGCAGGAATTACCACTCCTCAAACTCTCAAGATAGCAGGACAGATCAAGAAGAAAAAGGTAATAGTGTTGATTGATTCAGGTAGCACCCATAATTTTATTCATTGTAAGGTAGCCAAAGAATTAAATTGTTTCCTATACCCAGCACCAGAATGTCAAGTGATGGTTGCAAATGGAGGAACTATAAATTGCTCTGGAAAATGCCATAATATTAAGCTAACCATGGGGGAATATGTATTGACTAGTCCAATGCTTTCCATTCCTATGGGAGGTGCTGATATTGTACTAGGAGTACAATGGTTACAATCTTTGGGGATGGTGGCTTTTAATTTTCAAGAACTTTTCTTGAAATTTTTTTCAGAAGGAAAGGAAGTTGAATTATGGGGTATTGTGGGGAAGCTAGGAAGGATAATAAGCTCTAATGTCATGGCAAGGCTTATAAAGAAAGAACAACGAGGCATAATTGCATAATTATGCTCACTAGAAGTTCCAACATCAAAATCATCTATTTCTGCAGATATCCAACAAGTATTGGACAATCATTCGAAGGTGTTTGAAACTCCCAAAGGACTCCCACCTATTCATGATCATGATCATGCTATTCATTTTATTCCAGGAAGTGTTCCTCCAAAAATCATGCCTTATAGATATCCTTACGCCCAAAAGAGCGAAATTGAACATATGATTGCAGAAATGTTAGAGGCAGGTATAATTCAACTTAGTCAAAGTTCTTTCTCTGCTCCTGTAGTATTGGTACACAAGAAGGATGGATCATGGCGGATGTGTCTGGATTATAGGGAGCTCAATAAGCTCACCATTAAAGATAAATTTCCCATTCCTGTGATTGATGAATTATTGGATGAATTAAATGGAGCAATTTATTTTACCAAGTTGGATCTTCGTTCAGGATATCATCAAATTAGAATGAAGACTGAAGATATTCCAAAAACAGCATTTCGAACTCATGAGGTCATTATGAATTTTTGGTCATGCCTTTTGGCCTTACCAATGCACCTTCTACATTTCAAGGGTTGATGAATTCCATTTTCAAACCCTTCCTTAGAAAATTTGTGCTAGTATTTTTTGATGATGTACTAATCTACAACAGGTCTTGGAAGGATCATGTTGAACATGTTGACAGGGTACTCAAACTATTGCAGGAGAAACAATTATATGCAAAAACATCCAAATGTTTCTTTGGAGTACAAGAGGTGGAATATCTGGGTCATATTGTCTCTCACGAGGGTGTTAAGGTAGACCCTAACAAAATTAAAGCCATTAAGGGATGGAAATTCCCCACAACCATAAAAGTTGCAGGATTTCTTGGGTTAGCAGATTTATTATCACAAGTTTGTTAAGAATTATGGGAGAATCGCAGCCTGCTGCTTTGTTATTGAAAGAAAGATGCATTTCATGAACTCCTGAAACGCTAAGGCCTTTGAACATCTTAAGAGGAAATGTGCCTAGCAGGTCTTAACTTCATGAGACTTCCACAAAAACCTTTTTATTGTGAATGTGATGCCTCGGGGAAATGGAATTGATTGTTTGTTTAGTACGGGAAGGAAGATCATTGGCACTAAAAGTCTTCAATCTAGGGAAAGTATTTATAAAGAGCCATGTATTTATGAAAGAAATGTTAGCAATATTCACTTGAGAAATGGCGAACTTACCTAATGGGAAGACACCAAGGTAAAAACAGATCATGAGACAGAAAATCCTTAACACTTTTTGGAACAAAGACTATATTCAGAAGAGCAACAAAAATGGGTCACAAAGATGTTGGGTTATGACTTTGAAATAATCTACAAAAAAGGGAAGCTTAATGTTGTTGCGGATGCACTCTCAAGAAAGAATGAAGAGGTGGAAGCATTGCTTTGTGTCATTTCTATTATCCAACTAGATTGGATAACTGAAGCAAGAGATGAATGGAAGAAGGACAAAGATGTATGGACACTCATTCAAAAGTTGCAGCAAGATCCTAGTACATCTAATACATTTATTTTGAAAAATGATTCCTTATGGTACAAAGATCGCTTATATCTTTGTAAGAATTCCCAACTAAAACAAAAGATTCTTCTGGAATTGCACACTTCTCCTTTAGGAGGACACTCGGGATTTTTAAAAAATTACCATAGGGTGAAGAAAGAATTTTTTTGGGATGGCCTTAAATCTGATATTCGAAATTTTGTGGCGGAATGTTTGGTTTGCCAACAGAATAAAGTGGAAACAATTAAGACCCCAGGACTTCTACAACCTTTATCCATTCCAGGTCAACGTTGGGAGGAGATTTCAATGGATTTTATCACAGGTTTACCTAAGTCCGAAGGAAAGAGTGTCATCATGGTGGTAGTTGATAGACTTACCAAGTATGCACACTTTTGTGCATTATCTCATCCATTTAAAGCAAGTACAATTGATAGTACATTTATGGACAGAATTCAAAAGCTACATGGAAGCCCAAGAGTTATTGTGAGCGACAGAGATCCCATTTTTACTGGAAATTTTTGGACAGAGTTATTTTCTTGTTTGGGTACTCAATTAGCTCATAGCTCATCTTATCATCCTCAATCTGATGGTCAAAATGAGATAGTAAATGAATTTTTGGAAGGATATCTTCGTTGTTTTGTATCTGATAAACAAACACAATGGGTCAAGTGGTTACCTCTCGCTGAATGGTGGTATAACACTTCCTTCCATACTACAGCAAAAATGACCCCATTTATGGCACTTCATGGATATCATCTACCATCCATCACATCATCTTTAAGGGAAAATTCAAAGGTTCAATTAGTGGAAGATCACATCGAGCATCAACAAGAAGTTCTCCAACTCTTAAAGGATAACCTAAATTTGGCACAAAATTGAATGAAACAACAGGCAGATCAACATCGCAGCGAGAGAATTTTTGATGTAGGAGAATGGGTATTTTTACGACTACAACCATACAAACAAATTTCCATCAAGCAAGCTAATAAGGATAATAAATTATCTCCAAAGTACTATGGTCCTTACAAGGTGTTGCAAAAGATTGGTACTATGGCATACAAATTGGAGCTTCCTTCTTCTTCGCGAGTACATACAGTTTTCCATGTTTCATGCTTAAAGAAGGTTACAGGTGAAAATCTTCCAGTTCAAACAATATTGCCAGAACTTGATGAGGAAGGAAAAATCATATTGGAACTTGAACCGGTCATGGAAACAAGAACTCGAAAACTATGGAATCGATCAATTTCAGAGTATCTCATCAAGTGGAAGAACTTACCCACTGAAGATTCTACATGGGAGGATGAGAATTTTATATAGAAGCACCCAGAGCTACTCAAGTGTTGAGGACAACACTTTTGTAAAGGAGAGGGGCATGTTAGGTCCCTATATTACTAGTATAGCCCCTTATTGTTGTTAGTGTAACCCCCTTATTGTTATTATTGTACCCTTGTAACCCTCATTTTGTTATTATTGTGCCCTTAAATTATTATTGTTAGGTTGGCTAGGATTACATTGTGGCCCACTAGGATTACATTATGGCCCCATGGACTCCTATATATAGAAAGGAGGTTTTTTTAATTGTATCATCGAAGAATTGTTTATTCATGTAATGTATTGGAGGTTGCCCCCTCGAAGTGGCTTATTTCTAAGGTGTTTATATCTCTTTTCTTCTATTTTTGGAGTTGGTTTCACAACATTGTTCAATTAGTAGGTCCTCTTCATCCTTTACCTAAGAATCCAGAAATATGGCTACCTAAGTATAATCCAGATGGAAGTCTACCAGTGGAGGAACATCTCCATAATTTCATGTTGTCTATGAATCTAAATCATGTCTCTGAAGAATATTGTGGGTAAGATTGTTTCTCTATACTTTTCAAGGATCAACTGGATCATGATACTTTTCATTACCACCAGGAACCATGATTAGTTGGGACATATTTGAGGAACAATTTCTAACTAAATTTTGTGATGATCGTACTACTGCTACTCTCATTAATGATATTTCAAATCTAAAAGAAAATTCGGGTGAAAATAATAAATATTTCAATTCCAGATTTAATAAATTTCTCAAAGAAATCCTAGCTACATATAAACCTGTTGGATATATACAAATTAAATGGTATATATCCTCTCTTCCTTATAATATAAAAATTTTTCTATATAGAGCCAATAAGGCTACTTTGGTAGAAAATATGAAAGAGGCCCTTTCTGTAGAAAAGATAATTCTTGCGTTAGAAAAGCAAATTACACATGAGGATAGAAAAACTAAAAAAATTTCGCTTAAACATGAACCAAAAAAGAAAGTGTCTAAGGATCCTTATGGTCTTGAGGGATTACAAAAGGTTGTCAAAACTATGTCAAATTACATGGCTGAAATAAATAAATAAGTAGATGAATCTTCTTCGAAAAAACCCTTGAGATCTTTTAAGAAAACTCAAGCTTCAAATTATCAACCTCCAAATATAATCCCAAATGTTGAATTAGATCAAGATGAAGATGAGGATGAAAATATATTATTCGCAGATGAACCACTTGATGAAAAATTAGTCGAAGTTCATGGATTATGGGACTTGATTCTTCCTACATCCGATAATGAAGATGAACATGAGGCACTACTAGTTAACACTAGAAGTAAAAATTATGCTGATCTCCCTTAGTCTCCTCATAAACAGAAATATTCATCCCCTGTTCTTATGGATAAAGTTGTTAAAAAAAAGAATCATTCTCCTCAATTAATTCAAACTTATTATACCGTTCCATCCACATCAAAGACCTTAGTTGTCTCATATACCATTGAGTATAATATAGTTGACAACATGAAGAAATTTAAGGCAAATATCTCCATGTATGAGGTGAGTAAATTAAAATAGAAAAAAAATATCTTACTCAAAGAACTAAATGTAGTACCTGCTTCACCCTTACCTGTTCCTATTACTTCCAAAGCCTCAAAAGGAGTTGGAAAACCTCCTACTGACTCATTTGAAAAGGTCGACGCAAATGGCACTATTCTAATCGGAGAAAAGTCTAATTCACACACTCCTCCTTTCCTTTTGAATTTTGAAGTTTTTAAAAAGAATGTGCATAATTGCCTAATATACTCTGGAGATTCTTAAAATATCATGTCGTATTATGTTTGTTTGAAGTTAAATATTGCTTCCCAAAACTATGTAGTACACATTGTGCAATTAGACAGAACCAAAGTCAAGGTAATAGGAGAAATGAATTTTTCCTCATCAGACTAGCATCTAATTCAACAGTTCATCAAGTAATTGATATTTTAGTTGCTGATATTCCTAAATTTTAAGGTTTAATTCTAAGTAGAGATTGGTCAGAAAATCTTCATGGTTATTGTGCCACTAATTGGTCTCATATGGGTTCCCTACAATGGTAAGCCAAATAAAATTTGAGTTGGCTGTGTAAGACACATGAAATATTCAGTAACTGACTTCGAAGATGAAAATGAACCCATGGATTTTACTAATAAATTCTTGGAAATTACTTTGCTGAATCTTTTTTAGGCAATTTCAATGCACATAAATCTCCATTTCTTATCAACTCAGTTAATTCTCCAATTGAAAACTTTTATCATTCAGACTCTTCGAAATGTATAAACATTGTAGATAAAACTTGTTTTAAAAATTTATTTTGGACATTGTACTTTGATGGATCAAAATCCAGTGAAGGTGTAGGAGTTGGTTGCATACTAATTAATCCAAAAGGAGAAAAGACAATTCTAAAATGTAGACTAGAATTTGAATGCACAAATAATACTACAAAATATGAGGCACTTGTCCAAGGCTTGTATAAAGTGATAGACTTTGGTGTAAAAACCTTTCAAGTATATGGTGATTCTGAAATAGTTATCAAATAGGTAATAAAAATTATTCACTGTATTTCTGGTCATCTCAAACATTATTAGTCATTAGTACAATCTCGTACCTCACACTTCTTAGAATTCAATATCTCGTCTATTCCAAGGCTCTAAACTTCTAGCTCATGTAGCATTCGAAGTTATTCCTTCTGAGGATTATAGGCCAGGTATATTTTCTATAGAATTGATTTTTATTCCATCTATTCCTGATAATGTCACTAATTGGAGAGTATTTAATGTTGATGAAGATGTTCTAACCTTTCTCACATCAGAAGGGTCATATGATGATCAGCTAATCGATGAATAAAAACATGAAAGACAATTGAATAAAAATATTTTTGAGAATGCCATACCGAAATCTATGGTTAAAATTGAAGATATTTATGATCTCAAAGACAAATTTCAAAAGTTTACTAATTCTAAACTACAAAGTTCAGCTTTAAGGTTTGAACTGGTAAACATTGGCACAAATCTCAATCCTCGGAATATCAATCTAGGTCTTATTTTCTCATCTGATGAAATATTAACCTTCATTCACTTACTGGAGAAATGCAAGAAATTTTTTGCATGGAAATATGAATATCTCAAAACATATGATACCTCCATTATCCAACATACTATTCCAATGACATCCACTAAAAATCTTGTACAACAAAAGTTAAGGAAAATTCACCCTGATTTTGAAAGTAAAATAAAATATGAACTGAATAAACTCCTAAGGATAATATCATCTTCCCTGTTAGGAATTCAAAGTGGGTTTCAAACTTAGTCCCTATTAGGAAAAATAATGGTGACTTTCACATTTGTAGAGATTTTAAGAACTTAAACAAATATTGCCTAAAAGACAATTTCCCCTTACCACCTATGCAACAAATTCTACAATCAATAGAGGGATCCAAATTAATGTCTTTCCTTGATGGATTTTCAGGCTATAATCAGATTCTGGTTTATCTTGAAGATAGGTTAAAGACTACGTTAAGAAGTAAATGGGGCACCTATGCTTATTAGAAAATGCCTTTCAGTCTAATCAATGCAGGATAAACTTTTCAAAGAGAAATGGATATTTCTTTCAGAAGACTAATGAACAAAATTGTGGTTGTATACTTAGATGATATAACCATTTATTCCAAGAAAATAAGTGACCACTATCATCATCTCAAAAAAATTCTTGAACATTGTTTAAAGTATGGAATTTCATTAAATCCCAAAAAGTCTGATTTCACTTTAAGTGAAGGTAAACTTTTAGGATTTATTGTGTCAAAAGAAGGAATTTGCATAGATCCAGAAAGGACAAAGAAATTCTATGAAATCTCTCTACCCCATAACTGTTGAAAATTCAACTAGAAATGTGGGTCTAACTTAATTTTCCCTTAATTAAATTGGACAATAAATTGTAATCTTATCTCATAATCACTTGTAATATTTAACTGAGTGTGATAGACTAAGTTAGCTCATGAAATTCAAGTTGAGGGTGGTTGGTGAGGCATGTAGAGTGATTCTATTTGTTTTAGAGTCCAAGTTGCAATTAGTGTATTAGTTTAATGCATGAGAAATCAGTTAACTCAATTAAGTGAGTTAAAGTCAGTCTAACTAGTTGTAATTGATTGTTGTACTAGTGAGAGGTGAAGTGAATTAAATCAGATTTAATTCACATGAAGTGATATGTCAAGTGACTGATGATTTACTATTAATAGCTACATGCATGTCAGTTCTAATGAAGACCCAATTGAGACAGAGGTTAATGTTATCTATCAGTTGTATTATTATTAAATTGATGACTCACAAATAGAAAACCATAGGATTTCCCATGATGTATTGCATAGTTTTGGAAGGTTGAATTCCCTAATTAATAGGGATCAATTGTTCTTAGAATTGTGCAAGAAAGGAAGGCTGAGCAGAGGTATGAAATTGACCAAGTGTTGGTCAATTTTGTCCGGATCAGTGTGAGATAGTTCTTAGAGTGCAACAGACTCTTGTGAGAAAAGTGCATTCTAATTGTTTCATGATTCGTTTGTGTTATACAATATAGATAGAGGGGTTTTGAGCAGAGTTCTTTCCCTAGAAAATTTTATGTGTTGTGGATTTGATTCTTTCTCTTACTTGGTGTGATTGTGCGATCGTGTTTAATTTCCGCAAATTAATTGTATAAGTATTTAGTATCTTGCTCTATAATATTGCATAATCGGATTGAATCCATCGATATACATATTGTTTGTATAATTTCAAAATGGTATCAGAGTGCCAGAAATCACTATAGTGGAGAAGAAATTGAGTTTGTGCTGAACAACATTCATATTTGCAAAAATATTCTTTGGTGTGACATGTAGAAATTATACAATATGCATGTATATTAATGGACCCCCCTGATCTAACAATTAAATCCACTATTAAATACAGAATCCTTCTACTCAAGTCTTTGTGGAAATTAAATTGCCAATTGCAAACACATGAAGAAAAATCAATCGTGCATAACAAGATGTTTTTACCAGGAAAGCTTAAAGCGAAAAACCCCAACTATCATATATTATGTATAACATGGAATCATGAAACAATATCATACAAAGCTCAGCTCATAGAGCTCTTAGTACAATATACAATCGTCTCACACTGTCATGCATAAATTTTCATATCAACGCACCAATTTACTGCCTCCAGACAGCCTGCCTCCACTGCGCAATACCTGCTGAAGAAGAACCTATGAATGAATGATTACCTCCTACCTTGACTGTGCAATCCTCATAAGAATCTCTAATGTGTGTGTGGATGCATTGAATGCTCCACTAGAGTCACAACTGATAGTCAAACACACCCTTTCACCTATCTCTCCACTGGGTCTCCATTGGATCTGACATGCAAGTAGTTAACTACTGTATTTCTTCAGTTGCAAGTAAGACACTACTTGTGAATTAATTAACTAATTAATGCACTCATCTTTCACTAGTGTATCTTTAGTTACAACTAGCACAACTGATTTTAACTCACTTAACTGAGTTAAACTAAATAACAACTCACATAACTTCTCTTCCAACTATGTTACAACTCTGCTATGATCAATTATAACAAATTCCACCATGCATGAGTCACCAACCAACCTTGGAATGCGTAATTCCTTCAGCTAATTGGTTTTCCAAATCAGTTAATTGAAATCAAGCGCTCTAAGAGAATAATTTATTATTTATTGTTTGATTATCATTAAGGGCTAATAATAATTGACATGCATTCTGTTTTTTAGATTTTTGATCTATAAATAGACTTCTCCCATGATCTAAAAATAGAAACTCATCTAAATATAGAATTTTCTCAACCATCTAGAATTAGTCTCCTGCTAATCGTAGAATATGCTCACCATTCCAAAAATAGAAATACACCTAAAAATAGCCTGTGTGGGCCCCACCTAGTGTAGGTGCTTATTTTTCACTAGGATGAAGGATGATGTTTTCGGATGGCACTTTCATTGTTTCTTGTTGAAAACTTCAACACTCCCTATAAAGAAGAAAGGACTATCTTTGCATGCGACATGCAACTCCATGCATTTTCCATGCAACCTTTGCATGCAACACTTCCAAAATTGAATAGCCTCCAAACAACTGAATCAGTATAATGCATATGTCATCAAAGTCCTTTGACCTCTGCTTATCTACTACAAATTTCTTCAGGAACCACTGCATTGTTGAACTTTTCACCCATGCACTCTGCAACTGTTGTCAACTCTGATCCGTGCTCCATTATCTGATACTGTCACTTTGATCTCACTGCATCAATCCAACTAATATTTCTATGACTGTACTATGGGCTCCTCATAGCCAGGTTCAAGTCATGAGATCCACACCATCCCAATGAATCATGCCCAGAAATCTCTTCTTGGGATTACTCATGCGTGTCACCCCACCTCTTACCTAGTGGTATAGCTACATGCACTCCCTCTGTCCATCTAGATTGAAATTTATCTGCATGAGTGGTTGCTCTCCCTCCATGATCCTCATATTTTGGCTACTCCACATCCCAAGGTTCACTCTTACCTACATGCAAATCCTACTCCCTCTCAAGCGTCAATTGCATGGCTTTCTCACACTTCCTAACAGTAGGAAGCTCAGTAGAAATCCTATCTACTTCAAGTTTGTAGATATTCTTAACTCGAATCCCAACCTTCCTGGCTTGCCTTGTTGCTTTGTGTCACAGGAAAAATTTTCCTTCACTAAGGACAACATCATAGCCTCTATCGTTTAACTTCGTGACTGAGATTAAATTCTTCTTTAAACCTGGAACATGCACAACATCTTTTAAATGAAAGAGTTTTCTTGGCGCCCTTTGAAAGGTAATGGTACCAATGCTGGTGACACTGTATCGTCCATCGTCGCCCAACTCAACATGCATCTGGAGATATTTCTCCACCAAGTCACTAAAAATTTTCTCATCTCTCATCATGTGAAAGGAAGCACTGCTATCAAAGTACCACCCTGATCCTAATGCACTAGACACTGTTAGTCATCATTAATTTTTACTATCTGTAAATGACTATATATTGGTTCTAGATTTCTAAAAATAAAATTTCCTGAATATTGTGAGTTTTAGAAATCTCACTTCCTTCATTATCCTTATAGAAAATATTTCACTATTCTATCAACCTTGCCATTTAATGATCATCCTGCCACTCCTAAAAATTCCTCATGGGCTTGTGCTACTCATCTCCATCCTTTTTACCTACCTATGACCTCATTACTTTTTTTCCCTTTACCCATAACTCCACTTTACATCTAGGGTTACCTATAAGCCTAGTCCTTCCCATGTTCACCAGGTTCCTCAAGCATTGATAGTCTCAAAACTATATCCATAGGCTCTTTAGATAAATCAAGTACATTGGATTTTGGATCTTCAATACACCATTTTGTCAATACTCTGTTTTTACACTTGAAGACTCCAAGCCAATTTTCAGTCAAAGACCAGGTCAAAGAATCATCCCAGTAGGTCAATTAGGGTTTCATATGTTCCAAGGTCAAACATTGGTTTTTCAGACACTGTTTTTCTTTATTAGAGTATGGTTCAGAGGGCTTGGAATGTTGAGACATGGTTATTCAAGAAAATATCCGAAAGTCTCCAAAGAAGACTACCTTGTTAAATTCAAGTTCTACAAAAGGTAAATGTAACTTGGCAGTTATGCAGTCAATCAACAGAAGAAATTGATAAGGTAAATGGTATGTTCCTAAAGGAAGACATCTCGCAACAAGGAAAACAGGAAGAACTTGGTCTTAAGGAGAATTAGGTTTTTTGAGCTTGATTGGGCCAGCAGTGTGCCAAGCAGGGATAAAATGCAGAAATGACCATGGAGGAGGTACACCAAGAAACCAAACATGAAGAGAAGTTTACCAGAAATTATTGATAAGATAGGGAAAAAGGTGAGGTGAACTGGACAGAAATGAATGAACTTAAAAGGACTATAGAGAACTTAGAAGACAACACTGATAATTTTTTTCAAGCACTCCAGAAACCTAGGGTTTTCGAAAGATGGCAAAAAAAGGTGAAATGATAAGTTGAACTCCAGGATGACAACAAAGGGATTCTGAAGATGTCACTGTTTGATCAAATTCCATACTTGTCAAAAGGAGTTTGTCATGCCAAAATGATCAAAATATGGTTTAAGCTCCATGGTGCAAGTTAAAGAATATTATGGAAGTGTTATTTTGTGTTTGAACTTTGAATCCCAAAGATGCCAAAATGAACATGTCTAATCTTCAGGAACAAAAAGAGGGTCAAAATCATCATTTTAGCAAACCTGCATACATGCAGTGTAAAAAGGTTAGTCAGAGAAGGTAAGAAGTTGAGTTAGAGCTCGTGATGGAAATGAGAGAATATGTTGAAGCTACTACTTCGTAAATATTCCAAACTGGTAAAAAATTATTTGTCATGCCTAAATGATCAAATGATGAATTTAATTTCATGGTGCAGACATAAGAGGATTTTGGGGCTGCTGTTGTGTCAAAATAAACCTATCAAGCCTCCAGGATCAAAAGAGACCAAACTTCATAACCCAAGAAAACCTGCAAAACAAAGGTGTAATGAAAATCAGTGAAAATGAGCGAAGAGAAGAATGGGCTTCATGATCTAAGTCACCTGTAAGAAAAAAGTCAAAAAATATCAGAAAGAAAGTGAAAAGGACTCAAAACCTTAGGAAGTGGGTTTGCAAAGATTAAATTTAATTCCCTAGACTATAAAGGGTCATTTTGTTTTTCATATGACTCGTTGTTCACTTGAAAAAAGTTGGAAGCTTTCAGGAGAGAAAAAATTCCCAGTTTTCAAGGAAATTCGGGCAGAGTTTTTGTGGCACTGCGCCCTCAAGTCAGCGTTGTACGCCTAGAGTCGAACGCTGCACCCCTGTCATTTTTCTCCCATGCAAAATACACAGGTGCTACGTGTCTGGAACATGGAACGGTGCGTCTAGCAAGGCGTTGTGCCTTTTCCTAAACTGACCCATAGTGTGCCTCTGGCGCTGCGCACCTGGCATACTATGTTGTGCCCTTGGCTAGGGGGGGCTCCCAAGCAAACAACCACTCAAAACCACCTGAAATTTTCTCCAAGTCATCACCAAGGGTTTTTCAAGCAATACTAAATGGTAAGTAGATGCCCTTGGCCCTTCTTCAAGCTTTTGTGGTGATTTATTATTAAAGGAAATTGAAGACCTAAGAAGGAACCCTAGATTTGAACTTAAAACCACTGTTTAACCTTTCTTCATCTACTTATAAAGAGAGTCAGTGACAAACATAGGGTTACATTGCTGGAGGTTTCCCATTCACCTGAGTTGTCCCTAAATTTCATTTCAAATTGACATAAGTGAACGGTGTGTCAAAGCAGAGTTTAAACAAGAAACAAAGGGTGGTCATTGAGTTTTTCCTCTCACTCATATTCATATACCTTACACCCTCACTCATTCACTTCATTCACTTGTAAAAGTTGCCATTCCACCATCCCTTCATCTCATTTCTATTTGCTGTCTTAGGGTTTTTCAAAGGCAGAATGGTCAAAATGTCAGAAAGAGAGGGCATAAGTAGTGAAGGGGAAGGCAAAATGCCAAGGAGGCAGGGGCAGAAAGGTGGGAGGATCAACAGGTTTGAACCACTAAACACAATAGAGGTAAATGTATCTCCCTTAACTATTTTTTTCTTCCAAAATGTAGGCTACTGTGAATTTTGTGAGAAGGTACAGTAGGTGCAAAACCACCCTGATCTAACCAGGCTTTTGATCATTAACTTACATGAGAAACAAGTTAACCTTGCAGGATTAAATTTTGAACTATATACTGATGTTATTGCCAATGCCAAAGGCATACCTAGTGTAGGGGAGAAATGGTTCAAGTAGGCCAATCTTGACATGAGATACTATGAGCCATATTTAAAGCCCAGGTACAATGACTACAATAAATCCATCTTTCCTTTCTCTCATTTGCTAGAGAGATATGCACCTATGATGAGGATCATTATGAAATATTTTACATGTGAGGGAAGGTTCTCCTAGCTTTACTCCTATCACATTAGTTTGCTTATGCACTTAACTAGGGTTAGGATGTTGCACCTACCCTATTACCTCTATAAAAGCATTGAAAAAATGTCCTATATTTTACAGAAGAGAGACTATCCTCAACAGATGCAAAGCCTCTTTCACCACTCTCTTATTAAAATGGTTGTGATGCATCAATTGCATCAGAAGGGCATTCCATGGGAGGTTTTCATTTCCCATGAGGTGTTCACCAATCCACAAGGCCAACAGCAACAAGATGTAACTTCATCTTCTCAACCTCCCATTCCCCTTCACCATCACACCCCACTAAACATCCATCACCATCTGCTCACATTCCATTACGTCATGATGACTCTTCCACCTCACCATCTACTCACATTCCTTCACCTAAGGATAATGACCCTCCTTCACCACTTTCTCAAAATCCCTCACCTTCACCTCATGATACTAGTGCATCTACCAAAGAGGGAGATGACAATGAAAAATTAGACAGTGAGGGAAGTGAGGCTAATTTTAGTGAAGAAGAAAGAAAAGAAGAGGATATCAGTGAAGAAGATGTTAATCAGGAAAACAAAAGTGAAGAGGAAGGAAATGAATAGGCAAATATCAGTGAGGAAGAAGAAGATAGTAAAGAAGGCAATAGGTCAAAAAGCCAAGATATCAGTGAGGCAAATGCAAATGAAGATTATGCCATTGAGTCTGAAAACAATGAAGCACATATCAGTGATGATGTTGAAAGTTCCTCAAAGAACCTTGATGGCACTAATGACAGTAGAGCACATGAAAATGAGGTCAATGAAGCAAATAGTGATGAGGGCAGTGTAGAAAGAAGTAAGACTGATGACAGTAAGAATGCAGAAGGTAGAAAATAAAAGATCCATGAAGAAATCAACAAGGAAAAGGGCAATGATATCAGTGAATATGATGTCAGTGATAAAACATAGAGCCTTGAAACAAAAGATGGTGATGATGTTGGTACTAATAATGGCAGTGGGTCAAAAGGCCATGAGATCAGTGAGGATACCAATGATGATGGCAGTCATGATGGAAACAAGAGTGAAGACACTAAAATGATCAAAATTGAACCTTTTTCTTTAACCTACCAAAGAGGAAATAGGCATGTGTTTGCTTCCCTCAAGAGGGAAGGGTCCTTGCCTTCCACATCAATAAAAAAGCTTGACAGGGGCAAAGAAAATTTCATGGAGGAAGAAGAAGTAGACCAGCATGAGACTGAACAAAAATTTGAACTCATTCATGTTGACAGTGATGATGAAAATGAGGCAAGAATCTCAAGCATGTTGCTCAAAAGCAAATATTCTCAAATTAAATATTTGCAAGCCAATCTAGGTAGGGCTAGGAATGTGATTAACTATTATGAGGTTGAAAACAAGTAGTTGGAGGCACAAAAGGAAATCTATGAGGTCAAAGCTATCAGAGCTCAGAAAGAGGCTGCAAAAGAAAAGGCTAAGTTATATGAGGCCTTGGATAGGTATGGGAACACTAATGATGAGGAAGAACAACTTCTTAGGAGTAAGCCAAGGAAAATTGGTTTAAAGAAGGCCTTAGCCAAGGAGAAAGAGCAAGAGGAAGTCTTGGTAGAGCAGCTCACTCCAAGTGAGCTACTTACCATGGAGATTGACTATGATTGGGAATCTTGGATTGAGAAGGCTAATATGCACTTAGACGGTCTGTTGGAGAAGACCAAGAGGGATCTTGACCTCCAAAAGAAGATGGCAAGGCACTGTGCCTTCAAGAACAAGATTGCAAGGGCCAAGCTCAAAAGAGCCCTTGCAAAGATTCAAGCCCTCAAGGAGGAAAAAGGCAAAGAAAAACTTGAAATCCTTGCTTATGCATCCCTACAGGCATCCCAAACATAATCAACAAGGAAAATCCAAATTTTGGCATATTTTTGTAAATTTTGGTTTTTGACCATTTTGGAGTGCCAAAGGCGCAGCGACACTAGCATTGTGCTATTTTTTTGGGCACCCTTTTAAGGAATGACTTACATTTTTTGAATCCATAGGCCAAGGACATCATCCAAAAAAAAATTCAGATCATTTGGAGCAGAATTGCTACTCCAAAAGTGCCAAAAACACCCAAAAAATCACCTTTCTGCCCTATTTTCAGAGCTGGCACTGTGCCCTAAGTAGTATTGGAAGATTTAGTTTTTGAGTAGGTAAATGACGTGAAATCATAAAAATAAAGGAAGTTTCGGAAAGTAGACTAGACAATCTTTCCAATGAGCTATCATGGAGCTCATTTGGACACCTGGAAAGCCTCCAAACCTTGGTCACAAAACATGCAATTTTTCTGGTGTAGGTGTTGAACCCTTGGCCTTGGCGCTACTCTCTTGCCTGCAAAGTCAACAAGACAAAAATTTATTGAAAAAATATATTTTTGAGGAATTTTAAGGCAAATAACTCCTATTTAGCTCAGAATCTATGTTTGAAGTTATTTTTCATTTATTACATTAGATATTTTGTGCCTTGGGCCTTGCATGGTCTCTTTGGACAAAAATGGCATTTATGATGTATTAATGACATTTTGGAAACCCTAGTTAGGGATTTTTTCCTCCTTGCTAATTAAACACTGCATTGAGGTCTCATTGTACATGTTGGTTGATTATTGAGAAAAATATCATAGACTTGAAGATTGAGGAGAAATTTGGCTTTTGACTTTGTGAATGTCTTGATTTGCATGATGATAGAGCAAGCTCACTTGCAGGATTCCTGAACATAGTTAATGGTGATGTATTTCCTATATAGTGCTTGTTTTCTTATGTTATCATTTTTTTTCATCTTTCTCATGCAGTAGGACAAAAATTTTAGGCTAAGAAAAGTTGTTTAGAGGCACCATAGCTCTGTCTGCTCTCTACTTCTTGTATGTTTTCCTCTGCTAGGTTAGATTAGAGAATTATTGAATGCTCTCTAGTTCCACTTATGCTTGTTTATATTAAGAATGATTTAATAGAGCTAATGTTAAAGTTGTTTATGGTTAGCCCTGCTCTTTGATGTAACTTAAACATTGTTTTTGAGATCTTCGCTTTGAAGTATTGCTAATTAGGGTTTAGCTAAAGAGGTCTATGGTTTGACCTGCCCTTTTGCTCATCTTAAATGGTTGTTTCGAAGTTCTTTGTAGTTTGATTAACGAAATTAGGAGTTCCCTACTCTTTGATTATTACTACATGTTGACTTAGATTTTTTCTTTGCCTGGCGGTGAAATCGCTAGAAGACTTACAATTTTCTTGCCTTCTATGGTTCACTGGATTGTTGTCTTGATGTCTACTTGCTAGGGTTTGGTCAAAGAAGTTATTGGTATGCCCTATCTTTGGTTATTTCTTTATGCATAGTGATTTTAAATACTATTCTTGTTAAAGTATTTTTTAAAGGATTCTTAACTGCCCTTTACACCTACTATGTTCACAATTTAATGTTTCACTTCACTCACATAAGATTTTAGATCCATTTGGCTTTGTTAGACTTGCCCTATGATATACCCTTGACCTATTGTTGCACTTCTCAAGAACTTTTGCAGACTCCATAGCCCAATGGCTTAAACCTCTCTCACTCTATCTATTCTACTTGGCAACCTACCCAACCAACCAAACAAACAAACAAACCCTAATCATTATAACTAGCATAAAATCAAAACCCTAAAATAAATCAAGTTCACATCTTTCATACAAACATAGGGAGAGCCCTCTCTGAGTCCAGGAAGGCTAGGTCCTAGGACTCCAAAGACTAGTTTGATGTTACCCTTGTACATTTGGTCTTGCCAATCTGACAAATTACGAGGACCTAATAGACACCATGCATGCGATCAATGAGAACTCAAGCTCAAATTGCGAGGCAAGAGCCTCACCAGCTATAGCTCCAGAAACCATATTGTTCTTCTTCTTATGTGGACAATTTGTGGCAATATGTCCAAACTCATGACAAAGAAAACACTTCACTTTGGACATGTTGTGCTCCTTGCCATCTTCACCGGCCTGAGATTTTGAATGAAATTTCTTCCCCTTCTTCTTCTTCACCTTGGAATCCAAAGAAAAATCCTCTTCATCATCATGAATTGATGAAGAGCCATCTCTGGTGTTCCGCCTGAAATCCTCCTTCACTAGATTTGACCACATTCATTCCCAATCTAGTATTTTTTCCCGTCCATTGATAGAATCCTGATAACTGTGCCAACTCTTAGGAAGTCCCAAGAGATCCAAAATCACAAAATCATCATCAAAAACACTTACTCCTACACTCCCAAGCTCATCCATACATTGGACAAACTTTTTTAAGTATACCAAAATAGTTTTGTTCTTCTCCATCTTGATTTTTCTGATTTTATCCTTCAACGCCAATTTCCTCTGGTCACTACTGCTTTCGAAAATATCTGTCAAAGCCTTCCACATTGAAAATGGAGTGGATTTCCCATGAAGGCTTGAGACAATATGGTCTCTCACACCTTCCAATAGAATCCTCCTCGCCCTTGCTACTTTCTTTTTCCATGCGTCAAGTAATGAAGCATCTATTGAGGTGGGCTTAGGAACATCTCTGTCAATGAATTCCTTCAAGCCATTATGTTCAAGCACCGCCTCCATCCTATCCTTCCATGCAATGTAGTTCAATCTTCCCTTGAGTGAAAACTCTAACTAAAAACCATTGAAATCCATTTTGATGTTTACTCAACTGTCGCACTAGGAAATTCTTGCAGAAATTTCGAATTGTTTCCACCAACAAAACTCAGTACTGCTTCAATATTGAAATATTTAGGGATTAACACTACTCCGATGCCATGTATAAATTATACAATATGCATGTATATTACTGGACTCCCCTGATCTAACAATTAAATCCACTATTAAATACATAATCCATCTACTCAATTCTTTGTGGAAATTAAATCGCCAATTGCAAACACATGAAGAAAAATCAATCACACATAACAAGATGTTTTTACCAGGAAAGCTTAAAGCTAAAAACCCCAACTATCATATAATATGTATATCATGGAATCATGAAACAATCTCATAAAAAACTCAGCTCATAGAGCTCTCAGTACAATATACAATCGTCTCACACTGTCATGCAGAAATTTTCATATCTATGCACCAATTTACTGCCTCCTAACAGCCTGCCTCCACTGCACAATCCCTGCTGAAGAAGAAACTATGAATGAATGATTACCTTCTGTCTTGACTACACAATCCTCATAAGCATCTCCAATGTGTGTGTGGATGCATTGAATTCTCCACTATAGTCACAAATGATAGTCAAACACACCCTTTCACCTATATCTCCATTGCATCTCCACTAGATCTGACATGCAAGTAGTTAACTGTTGTATTTCTTCAGTTGAAAGTAAGACACTACTTGTGATTAATTAACTAATTAATTCACTCATCCTTCAGCAGTGTATATTTATTTACAACTATCACAACTGAGTTTAATTCACTTAACTGAGTTAAACTAAATAACAACTCACATAACTACTCTTCCAACTCTATTACAACTCTGCCACAATCAGTTATAGTGAAGTCCACCATGCATGAGTCACCAACCAACCTTGAAATGTGTAATTCCTTCAGCTAACTATTTTTCCACATTAGTTAACTAAAATCAAGTGCTCGAAGAGGATAAGTTATTATTTATTGTCTGATCATTAAGGGCTAATAATAATCTACATGCATTTTATTTTTAGATTTGTGATCTATAAATAGACTTCGCCCATGATCTAAAAATAGAAACTCATCTAAAGATAGAATTTTCTCAACCATATATACTTAGTCTCTTGCTAAATTTAGAATATTCTCACCATTCTAAAAATAGGCATACACCTAAAAATAGCCTGTGTGGGCCCCACCTAGTGTAGGTGCTTATTTTTTACTAGGATCAAGGATGATGTTTTTGGATGCCACTTTCACTATTTCTTGTTGAAAAATTCAACACGACAGGTGGATCAAGATGGCTTTCAATGGATTAATATTGGAATATGCACTCGAGGTAAGTTATAATTATATTACATGGAAAGACATAATGGAGGACGTTCTAGAGGACAACGAGTTGAAAGAATTACTCAACACTGATATTCCAAGACCTGCAGCAGTAGACGTCGCTCTTCTTGATGATTGGAAGAATTTGTTTGCAAAGGTGAAGAGGGTCTTATTAGAAGGAGTTCAATATCACACTATCTCGAGTCTCCATGGAAAGGCAACTCCATATGCAATTTGGAAGGCCTTGTGATGCAGACTAGCTGCAGAAATATCAGAGTATTTGCGAAACTATAGAGTTTATACTCTACACAACCTTTATTACCACAACGGGTTTGAATTAACCTCAGGGTTCATCAAACATGCATACATACATATGTGCGGGAAACATCATAATTATAACCAACACATATAACCCAAAACAATTTTCATTGCATAGAATCTCTTAACGAGGGTCCCACGACAAGTCTGATCAATCACCGGCGATCGTAGATCACAAAATTTATAGTTTAGCTTTAGTTCTTAAACTTTAATCCATGCGAATTGCAAAATTGCACTGAGCTAACACTTGTCCTGCTCCTCCTTTTTGCATCACAAATAAAATAGTTTAATCTGCGATGACTTAACACTTATTCCCTAAGTCTTGCGAAGTGCAAAATCGCTTTCCTTGCGCTGTGATCTCCACCATTGGATTAATCTCAGATCCGATGATCCCCATTGTCTCTCCACTCCTCACTTCACATTGCTTGTAAAAAAAATTAACTTGCAAATTTTAAAGGTTAAACTCGTTTCTCTATGATGTGTGATGGTTTCTAATTTGGGATGAGATCTCTCCCGTTGATCGGGTTCAAATCTATGGCCCTCATTGCATCTGCAATATTATTGTTCTTTCATTGTTTTACTTAATGAAATTTAACAGAGTTTAAACAAATAATTGAACAAAGAACCTGATCGACACAAAACACTTGAAAATTATTAAATAAGGAAATTACAGAGCCAAGCCCTTGATCGAATAATATTACAATTTTTTATGCTCTTTCTTCCCTTGCCTCTCGCACATCTATTTCACACTGTCTCACTTTTTCCTACACTCTACCCTCTCTCACACCTATCTCACACATTTATGTAAAAATATGAAGCGGTCCTTCTCGCTTAAAATAGATTTCTATTGAACCACTCCAACAAACAAATTCTATCATATTTCTAAGATCATATCCTACTTGGCTCAACCTCCTCGCAAGGAGAAACCAATTTCTATTTCTATTCCTAATTAATTTAATAAACCCATAAAAAACTAACTTCTCTCATTTAAAACTAAATAAAATATTAATGGCAAATGTTTATCCACCTCATGGTTAGCCACAAAATGTGAACATCCAATCACATTGCTGGTTAAGTCTGGATTCTCCTGCATCAGACTCCCGGGGAAGAAAATTTTAATCCATCAATGCTTCAAGATCTGTACTAAAATTTTGTAAATCTGTTGTTGTCATCCAATTGGCATCTTCCACAGGGTGTCCTTTCCACTTGATTAGATACTGATAGTAAGTTTGTCCTCTGGTCTTCTTTGCTTCTCTTTTCTCCAAAATTCCTTCCACTTCTTTCTTTTTTATCTTTGGCATCTGTTCCTTCCAATTCAAAGTTTTGTCTTCCTCTTTTGTAGAGTCTTCTGGTAGCTCTTCCTATGTTCCTTTGTATAGGTACAAATATGCAACATTAAAGATAGGCGATATTCCAATTCCTACTGGAAATTCAATCTCATATGCATTTGAAGAAAATTTCCTCAAAATTCTACATGGTCCTATCTTTTTCATCTTTAATTTGTTGTAAGTCCTAGCAAGAAACCTTTCTTTTCTCAGGTACACTATAACTAGGTCAGCTACTTGGAATTATTTTTCCTTCCTCTTCATATCAACTCTCTATTTGTATTTTCCATTGCTTCCCTTCAATCTATTTTTGACATCTTCCTGTAGTTTCTGCATCTATTCTACAAACTCTTCAGCCTTTGCACTCCTTGTCTCTTATTTTCCTAAATTTTCGAGCTCATACAAACCTCTTGGATTCATTCCAAAAACAATCCAGAATGGACTATCATTATAAGCAAACTCAACCTGAGCAAGTGGTAAATCCCACTTCTTAGGATTTTTATAGACTATTATAGGTCAATTTGGGCACCATTCCCAATGACTTGGTTAAATAGGCATCATCTCCAAGACCAATGATCAAGGGTCTATCATTCCCTATCATTTCAGTTGCTACATGCCCTACGACAAGAAACAAGACAAATCAAGAAAGACTTTCATCAAGCAAAGGTTTCCATGGTTTGAAGCTTATTATATAGCATATGAGAGCTCACCAATGCAAGCTCTAAGGGGCCTAAGTGTGTTTCATATGCAAGTATCCCCATGAAAGGCTACTCTCTAAAGCACTTCCCAACATTCAAAGGTGCGTTGGTCACATTAGGAGCGAAATTCTCATTGTTCCAGAATCTCCACTTGGCTAGTGCCTTCTAGAAGAGTTCACATGTGTTAAGCTTCAGATCCAAGTGTCCATTTGACATCTACATGAATGGAAACATGTCTTGCCTATTTTTGGAAAGCTATTCATTGCAAAACAACCTATAGTTTATCTATAAATTGAACACAGATCTAAGTGTTTGGAAGGAAGAATGTGAGTAGAGAAATGCTGGAGAATTTTCAATTGAGAGCTTGATTTGTGAAGCTATTGCTGGAGAGATTTATGCTGTGATGAGACTTGGGAACTTTGATGGAAGGTCACTTCAAATCAGTCACTAGGTTGTAACCTCTCCTTCTATCATCAATAAAGAGTACTTCTTATTTTTCCCTACATGCATCTATGTTAACTTTGATTTTCCATGTTGTAAGATCTTGGTTGATGAATGTATTTTATGCTTTACTGATTTAGCTAACTATCTTGAATAGATATCTATATTATTTAATCTTCTACTATTTCAATGTTCTTTCTTGCAGGTTTCGTTTAGCTCACAAACTGCTTGAATTTGAGGCTGCAACAGAAGCGACAGAAGGAGCCATTTGGAAGCGACTGAACAAGTAAGCCTCCAATCCTCTCTGTGTATCTATTCTGAGCTAGGAAAAATGGTATTATAGTCTTTCACCTATTTTTCTAGACTAGCACCTATCTAGGGAAGCGTAATTTATTCGTAGATTACAATTCTGGCCCAAAAAACGGGCAACTCCACTGGGGAGAATTTCTCTTAGTTCTAGGTGTTTTAGTCTCTGATTTTCTTTGTAAGTCCACCCAGAAGTTGTTACACATAAAGATTAGAATTTTTCAGAGCTTAATTTGCAAATACAGTGAGTTAAACAGTAGTATTTTTCCTTGTCTACTGCGCCCAATGCACCCTTAGTCTAGACACAATGCTTTGCAGAGCACTGTCTCCCTTTCTAGCCTGCATTGCAGAGCACTGTCTCCCTTCCAAGCCTGTGTTGCAGAGCACTGTCTCCCCTTGGAGAATGTGTTGACTCTTGAAAGTGACCAAATTCCCTTGAATTTGACTTTGCAACTTGCTTCAGTTTTGTTTGCTACTGTGTTCTGAAAAGTTTGATGCTCAATTGACCAGTGACTCTATATACTTCTTCCTCCTTTGGCTAAAAATTTGTTCAATGTTTGTTTATAAAAGTTTTTATTTATCATTGAAAAGTTGATTTCAAAGTATTTTTTATGGTCGCATTAAGAATCATTTGCTTTCGAAATAGGAAATTGTCGTAAAATCTTCATTTCCTTGATAGGAGAAATTGTTGTTGAAATCCTCATTTTTCCTTCAAAAGAGAAATTTTTTTTGTATTCTTCATTTATCAAAAGTAAAAAGCATTTTTATTATTGATCTAGTGCACCTAGTTTCTTTTCTGCATTCATAACATTAAAAAAAACTGAAAATAAAAACTTGCATTTGCATGTAGGATTGTGTGTTTTTGCAAAAGGAACATTAGGAAATCTGCATTTAGTTTTAGATTCATTGATTTTTGTTTTTTTTCATTGATTTGTTTGCTCTCAAATTATTTGCTCTTTTCCCTTAGTAGCTAGGTTCTTCATTGAAAAGGCTTAAAGTAAAAGTTTGTTTATCATTCTTAGCTTGAATTTTAGGAATTTCATATACATCATCGAAGTGAACCTGAAAGGAAAATTGTTAAGCAAGATCAACATAAAATAAATCTCAATTTACTTAACAACGCTTTGGAACCATAATGATAACATTTAGAATGTCTAGGCTAGAGACGTGTTCCGGCGTCGTAAAACATAGCAACTGTTGTTAACTTGTCTGTGATACATTCCAAGTGTGATACCTCACTCCATATACGTAAGTATATCGTAGCTCATCCACGTACTCTCAGGTATATCGGGTAGTGTTACAATACGATAAGTGTTTGTGCTCAACCTAGTCTCCTAAATTGAGTTCATTTAATTGTCAACAAGGGTTGGTAAACTGCTGAAGTGAAGTGCACTGTATGTGCCTAGGTGTTTGTTTCATAATGCGTTGTGTTTAGTGTTTTATGATGTTTTTGTTCTTTTATGATGATTTATGATGTTTTTGGTCTTTTGATGGTTTTTTATGTTCACAAGGAAAATGACTAAAAGCTAGTGGAAAGAAGCTACTGGTTAAAAACAGAGTGAAGCCTAATTCGTTGATGACAAATGACAAATGCAAATGCAAATACTGAAACAGAATCAAACCTAAACTATGACTAAGTAGAATACAAAGCTTGATAATGACTTCAAGAAAATGAATCAAAACATAAACTTAACTTGTCCAATTCTTTCATTAAAGGTATCTTGGAAGAGCTTGAAAAATGGTCAGCTAAGTATACAAATTCTCCTAACTAAACAATTAAACAATCAGCTTATAATGATACAACATTTTATCCATGATTAAAGATTTGTTGAAACATATTTGGAGAAAAACATTGGTAACATCATAAGATTTCTACTCTAAGACTAGCTCCTAATTCTATTTTGCAACTTAGTTTAACATCACTAAACCTTACTCAAAATTTATAGATTTCTTTTTAAAGTAGTCTTTTGAGGAAAGGCTTTGTTTATGAAGTGGTAAAGAAGTTGAAAAAGTACTTCAGGCCTTGGGATGATATTGTCTTCTGTTCAGATGGTTAGTCAATTATAGATTTGGAACAAAAGAGGTTTTGTAAATAATGAAGGCCATATTGTTTAAGTTTAACAACTAATGTAATCTAATATGCAATGGATGACAACTAAATGTGGAATGTAAATACAATGAGCTAAGCTAAAACTGAACTAAGTTGTCACTAGTCTACAATAACAGTGCTGAACTAACAAGCCATTATCAAACTTAAAACAAAATAACAGAGCATGAATTGAATGCAATTTGACTCCGAAGTACCCTAACTAAGTTATCATGCATTAATCTATGGGATTCTACAGCCTGTTTTGTCCATCATGAATGGTATTTTGGAAGAGATTGTTAGAACAATCCTGGCTGTACAATTCAGTGCAAATGCAAACATAAGGACTGAAAGCAATTTAAAAACTAAGACATCACAGCTATCTCCTACCCATTATTATGATATTTTGGAAGAGAGTTTTAAGAGTAAGATCAGCTATGCTACTTAGTGTAAACAAAAAACTGAAACATTCAGTATCACAGTCATGCCTTAGACATCATAAGGATTTTTTGGAAGAGTTTGCTTAGAATAAGTTCAACTGTGATAATTGTTGGAACACCTAATCCTACATGGGTAGGTGTGGAATATGAAAAGTCACAATGGAGTCCAAGTGACATTGGAATGTGAAACCAAGAGTCACACCATTGTACTATAAATGTACATCTTTGTATAATGGAAAATAAGAAAGCCTCACGCTTATCCTTCATTGTGTTGAGTTTATTGTGTGTGTGTGCTCATCTCCCTCATACACCATGTGTGTGTTTCAACATGGTGTTTAACATGGTATCAAAGCGGGCGGTTTCTGGCCATGCTCCACTTTGAGTGAGCCATTTGTGTTTATGGCCTATGCATATCTGCAAAAATTGTTGGTTTTTTTGCAGCACTCAAGTGTTTGTAGCAGTCTTTTTGCCACATTCAGAAAGGTGTTTTGAAGAGGAGCAGCGTTTAAAATCACAGCATTCAGAAATTGGCAGCATTGGTTTTGAAGAAAGGCAACACTGCCCATCTGAAGGTTGATTTCTTCCTGCAATTTCTGCCCATTAAATTCTGTTTTGGAGAGCTGTTGGAAAATTTGTTTAAATTGGGATTTCTGAAGAAGTCTATGAATTTTTAGTGGAAAAGATTTCTGAGCATTTTTAAATTCTGCATTTTTGAGTTGCTGAGAGGGTTTTTTTGAAGATAAATTCTGAGTTTTTATACTGCTGGAAATATTCTTCTGCTGCTGGGCTATTAGAAAAATCTCTGGGTTTTATTGGCAAGTTCTACAAATTGCTTTTGTGTTTCAATGCTGAAAATTTTCACTGTTCTGCAATTTCTGCAAGCTTTACTCCTCTCTGCTGTATTAAAAATAAATAAATAAATACTCTGCTACCCTCACTTCTCTCAACGCCCTGCGCTATCTCATACCCCCTTACCCACGGCCTGCACTCATCTCAACAAACAACGTTCACACTCCTCAACACACTGCTCTCCCTTCTCACTATTCCGCCTTACGCTCACGGCTCCTCCCCCTTACCACAACCCTCTCTACTCTCACACGCCCCCCTTCCGCCCCTGCAAACCCTTCCCTCTCCATACCCATGACACCCATCTCAACACTCTCCACGGCCCTCCTCTACTCGCCTCCCTCACACCCATCGCTCCCCCTCCCATACATTTAAAATTCGACTTTTAAATTTACACCCCCTTCCCATTCCATATAATTCGACTTTTAAATTTACAACCCCTTTTAAATTTATTTCCCCTCTCACATTTATAATAACCCCCCACCCTTTTCATTACATTTCCCCTCCACTACTTTTTAAATTCGACTTTTTTAATTCCCCCATATTCCCATTAATATATTTTTTAATTAAAAAAAAAAATAATAAGTCTTCCATTAATAATCCCTTCCCTTCATATAATAAGTCCTCCATTTTTTAATACCCCCCACCATTAATAAAACCCCACCATTTTTAATAACCCCCACATTTTTAATTATTTCCATTTCAATTAATTTCCTTCCTTTTTAAAATTTCCTCCCTTTTAATTAATCCCCTTCCCCTCCATTTCTTATTATTCCCATTTTTTTAATTAATTTTTAATTAATTAATTAATTAAACAAAAAAAAAAAAAAAAAAAAACAGCAGAGAGAGAGAGGAAAAAGAGATATGAACAGCTGAAATGAAGAAAATGGCATATGAGAAGCAGATAGATTGAATACATTGCAGATTTTCATTTTGTGATTTGTGGCATTGAAGGGTGATTTTTTTGAAGAATTTCACATTTGAAGACAAGTTTTTCATCATTTAAAACAACTATTTGAAGAAGAGAAATCAGCTGCCCCAAGGCTTCTTGCACATTGCTTTTGCTGCACATTTTTGCAGAAATATTGTATTGACATCATACTGCTTCTTCATTCATAATCAGTATTTGAGTTGTTGGATTGTTGATTGCCCTCCATCATTTGAGGAGCACACTTTGTACTTTGAGAATTTCTTGAGTCATTTGTATTTGTTGTTGAATCACATTGTAAACGGGTGCATTCTCGGTTGAAGCCGACACCCTTTCATTTGTTGAGCCTAATTTGTTGAAAAATGGCTAAAATCAATGAGGCATTAGTGTTGTTGAATGACCTCATTCATTCAAATGTTGATGATATGATAAAAATGAGCAAGAATGCTCTTTGTAATATTCAAAGTTGTTTGCAAGATGCACAAGAAAAGATTGAGTTTTTGCAGTTGGAATCTCAGCTTCAACAAGATGAACTTCAGCAAAAGAGTCACCATTCTGAACCTGTTTCTGTTCATAAAATTGAGAAGGGCTCCCATCAGCAGCAAGTCATTAAAGTTGAAGTTGATTCACATTTGGTTCCTTGTACAAGAGCAGATTTACATGCAGATGCAACAGCTCAGCCTGCACTTCTCAAGCTCATCATCGGACCTTGGGAAGAGCTTGTCCACAACAAGCACCGAACTGGTCTTGGATATGACAAGGATGTGTCCTTTCATATTCCAGACACCTGAAAACGATGGACACGCAGATTTCGAGTGTCGGATTCGTGTATGACGAGTTCACTACGGTACAGTTCCCGATCTGTTCCACTTCCACAACAGATTGTGAAATGCTAACATTGTGATCGAGTTGGCCATATGAAATATCACTGTTTTGATCTTCATCCATGCAAGCACTGTGGTCACCATGCTCACTCTTCAGACAGATGCTTCAAAAACAAGACTCCTGCAAGAACAAAGATTCATCTTGGATGGATCGCTTCTTAGCAATGGGCATCAGCAGCCAAGAATATGTTTACGACACAAGTTAGAACTTGTTCATGGATATTGAGCAAACTTGCGGTTGAGTTTTCGCCATCATCTCACCTTGTCCACGGCAGTGGGAAAATGGTGATCATCGTACAAGCTTCGACGACGGATCAAGCGGTACCGACCACAATCTCTCATTCCGGATTCGGAGGTTAGAGCGGAGTTCAGCGAGCCGAGCCACAATTCGTCATTCCCGAGTCAGAGGATGTAGCCGGAGACACGGATGCCCATGAGCATGCCTGCTGGTTGATGGATAACCTAAAACCATCATTTTCGGTTGGTGGATAACCTAGAACCATCATTTTTGGTTGGTGGACAACCTAAAACCACCACAGGTAGTAGACCTCCCTTCTTTTGGGTCGAAGGTCTCCCTTTTTTATGAGGGACAATTCCTCTAGCAGAAGCTTTCAGCTTCTTGCCAGTTTTGGAAGAGTTCCGGGAACTGCAACAAGTTTTGCGTTCCAGTGTTTGTGGTCATCCTAAGACCACCTCTTTTTTCCAACATTTCAGAGAGTTGATTCAGCCCAAGTGCTGCCATGCATACTTTGCAGATTTGTATTACAACTCTTTTCTTGGACTCACACATACCCCTTCGGATTAAGGGGGGATGTTGGAACACCTAATCCTACATGAGTAGGTGTGGAATGCGAAAAGTCACAATGGAGTCCAAGTGACCTTGGAATATGAAACCAAGAGTCACACCATTGTACTATAAATGTACATCTTTGTATAATGGAAAATAAGAAAGCCTCACGCTTATCCTTCATTGTGTTGAGTTTATTGTGTGTGTGTGCTCATCTCCCTCATACACCATGTGTGTGTTTCAACATGGTGTTTAACAATAATGAACAAAAGAAATTACAAATAAATCCTACAACACTACAGCCATTTCCCATTAATTATCATGATCTTTTGGAAGAGTTTCTTAGAACAAGTATAGCTATAGTGGCTAATGAAATTAACTATGAACTCAAACTTCAAAAACGTGAAAACAACTAAGATATTTATCTAAATTACGAAAGTAAAGCCGTGCAGGAGGTAGGGGCCCTCTACCACCAGACGGAATCTAACTCAAAATCAACTCAACGCGTTCAAAGCAATGCTATCTTCTTCATTAAAGGAAAATAACTTGAAACAGAGTAGTCTCGGTCTTCAGAAATATAGCAGTCAATACATGAAATCTAAGCAAAATCTAGAGCATGTCTCTCGGTTTCCCGAGTGCTTTTATAAAAAATCTACATAACAGAACTTGCAACAATACGGGGATCATTGTCTTTCCTTATCAAAATCGTACTAGGACTCTAAATATGGTAGCGTAAAGGGACAAAGGACATCTGGACTAGGACAGTCCTATTAGAAGTCTGCCTCCTTGAATGAGTTCCCACGTACCAAAACCACGTCCAGAATTCGGTTCATTCTTCATGGTGAGCAACGAACGATGAGGACATAATGTGGAATATACCAATGTGTGGCTTTTCCTGAGAGGACACCTGGAACATGCTTGAACGTGAAGACAACTGCAGAATTTCCGGTTAGCTACGAAATGTCTGCATTCTTTAGCTAGTTTCAGTTCACAATGCATTACAATGACAAAATACCAAACTTAGCAAGTTAGCCATGTTAATCATTCTAAAAGTAATTTTAAATAATTTCATTGATCAATTGGGCCTGGGATAACAATGGACAAAGGAAAATGAGGTAAAGTAAGATGAAAGAAAGAACAATCTTGGGGCTCAACAATAAGTATAAAGGGGTGATCTCACTGTGCGGTTTCGCATCAGACAGCTCTCATACGGACTTGGGCCTCCATGTACCTTCGGGTATATTTGGGAGGAAAAATTTTAGGTGCTATCCATCCATAGTGAACCGAGTTGGCCGCCCTAAAATTGTGATACACCAAACACATCATTCGAGGAGATTACCTGTCCATACTTCTTGGTTCGCCAAGAGGCATTCTGCAGTTCACAGTTTCTTGGTAAACCCTTTTGCCTAGAATTACCCTCTTTTTTTTTTTTTTTGGATAAAATAAATCAGTAATCATGGAAGAACAAAATCCTATCCCCCATCATTCACATAGTCATCACTCTACCGAAACCAGTACCATCAGTACCTCTAGTGAAACATCATTTTCCAAGAATCCAGAGTTGGCACAAGTTGTTTCTACAACTCCTGGTTTGTCTACTATTGTCGAGACAGAGTCCTCACAGCCACCCATGGTCACAATCCATTCAATCTGTGAGACCATACCTCCCAAACTCAACGTTGTTCAAATAGAAGTTGATATAGATCCCATTGCGCTTTATGGGGCAACTGTTATTGGTAAAACTAGACATCATCCCTAGGACCAATGAAATAGGGTCTATAATCCCCTTATATTTCAGTTGCTATATTCCCTAAGTGGAGAAAATCTTGACCCCGAAGTCGAATAACCGGAAGTTGTTCTTGTATTGGTCACTCCAAAATCTATTGTAGCCATTGAGTCTACCATATCTCATAGTCAACCACCTGAAATATACTTTGGGCCTAACGGCGAAGTTCTTCCACCTGGTTTGATTTTGATTGAAGAAATATCACAGGACGAGACACCTTTAACTCCAACTCATTTTCGGTAGGAGCTTTACCTGTACGAGTCTTTTCCTCAATCACTTTCCTTTTCTTTTGTTTATCTTGTTTCACTTCGAATTCCCGTAGATTATATAGGGTATACACTGGGTCATTTGACCATGGTTGAGATAACATCCTAAACTAAACCATCTATTTTAGCTATGAAAACATCTGTTGTTACTTCATATTTGATGTTTTGTCCATTGACTTCACCAATGTTCTCATCTGGAATCCTATCTGGTTCCTCCTTTATGAGTACTGAACGAGTTGATCCTTTATTCACATCTTCAGTGCAATATCAAGCTGATCCCATCATTTATTCTCCTTGGTGGTTGGTGATACCATAGAAATTACCCTCTAAAATTCCAAAATTCAATGAAAACCTTGGAGAATACCCATCAATGCATGTTGTAACTTATCATTTGTGGTATTCATCAAACTCCTTAAATGATGACTCCATTAGACTATGTCTTTTCTAGCACACACTCACTAGTCCAACTGCATAATGAGGATGGTTCTTTTCCTGTGTCATCCTCATTAAAAAATGAAACAGGTGATGAGGATGGCTCTTTCCCTGTGTCAACCTTGTTAAAAAATGAAATAGATTATGAGGATGGTTCTCTTTTCTTGTGTCAACCTCGTTAAAAAATGAAACAGGTGCCTTTGAGGAAATTTATTTTCCTGTGTCAACCTCGATAAATGAAACACGTTCCCATGAGGATGGTTCTTTTTCTGTGTCAACCTTGTTAAAAAATGAAATAGAGTTATGAGGATAGTTCTTTTTTCTTGTGTCAACCTCGTTAAAAAATGAAACAAGTGCTCATGAGCATAGTTCCTTGTCTTGTTTCAAGCTCGTTAAAAAATGAAACAAGGTTCCATGAGCATAGTTATTTTCCTGTGTCAAGCTCGTTAAAAAATGAAACAAATCCTCTCCTAATTACGACGATTATTCCATTTGATCTCGTAAATGAACCTTCATTCCATCCAGCTATTAGTAACCAGTAATCTACTTAAATGAATGAAATGAAGCTTGGGGGGCATCTTCTCTTGCAGGGGGCATTCGACATGTGCTCTTGTAGGGGGAATTCAAAACATTCTTACCAATTGCACGTAATCGACCGTTGAAGTTCGGGAGGCAATCACGTTCAGAGCTCCAAAATGCATATGGTAACTATGGAATGGTAAAAATGAATAGTGAAACTGCTTTTTATAGTCATTTAATTGTTTGCAAGTTAAATTTATTGCTATGACTATAGTTTTATTATGTTTTTATCATGAAACATGTATTTTTAATCCATTTGATGTTGCTCTAAACAAGAAATACAAGTGATGAACATATTCGTTGTGCAGATTTATTTAAAGAATGACTTGACCACAAAGCATACTTTTTCTCCTTATTTTTCGAGCTTTGTTAAAAATGGAAAAGGATTTGAAGCGCACTTTTATCTCTTTTTCGAGCTTAGATAACAACAAAAAATGAACCCCTAGAGTCTTCTTTCAACTCTTTTCAGACTCCAATAATGTGAAAAGATTTGTCGACCACTTGTCATTTTGAGCTTGTGAAAGTAAATGAATTGATATCTACCAAGTATAATTTTAACCCTTTTCCGGATTGAGATGTATTATTTACGAAAAAGTAATACATTGGTTAAACATGACCAAAGAGGTTCTCTCAGATATTATTTTACACTTTTTTAGGTCTGAGAGACAAATTTACGAAAAAGTACTTATGGAGTTCTCTTTTGTCTTCTTTTTCAGACTCTCTAAATATGAAAAAGGACTGGGCTATCAGTGATGTTAAGCTCATTAAAACATAAAATAGCGACGGGCTTGTTAATCATGGCAAGAATCGAGTTTCATTCATCGCTAGACTCGTTAAATTATTAAATAGCGATACTTTATTCGCCGAAGGGTTGAATTACAGATCAAACAAATGTTATCCTCCTCAAGCTTGTTAAAAAATAAAGAGGTACTGTTAGACAAATGACCGAGGAAAATTTGGGAAAAGTAAGTAAAGTTTCCTTTTGGTAGCAAGTCACTCTTGAACATGACACTTCTTTCACTCCATGTCTGTGACTGTTTGGGTTGGGTAATCATATTGACGGTTCATTCACACCTATGGTTCCTCATACCTTCACTTCAGTTTTGGGTCAATGTTGCCAAATCATCACAGTGTCACCGATATGTTCGAGAGAAGTCATCCAATGATTAAAAACTCATCCATCTGCAATACTCGTAAACCTTCATTTTCATGACCGTCATCCCTGAACATTGCTATATCAATTCATACCCTTGTCTCTGAAATCAGTATCTCCTGTTTTGCAATAAGGTGAATTCCTGTCAACAACAAATCAATATCCAGGAAGTTCACTTAGAAACATTTGATTCTAGTACCATGAGGCTTGTTACAGCATCGATAAGACCCTCGCTTCCGGACCTTTGACCGAAAGATTTTGTTTAGCGTTCTACATCAAATCATCTATTCACGCCTTATGAAATGTATTGCGGTACCTTGAGGGCCATTGACATTGATGGTAGTTCTCTCGTGTTTGTTAACAACTCACATCATTTGTTGGTAATAAAACGATGTCTTTCCATGTTCGACAAAAAATCATATATTCGCATGGCTAGACTTGTACCTGAATGATCGAGTGAATGAGATAAGAAGACCCCAAATCTAGTTTCATCCATCCGGGCTGCGATTTCAGGATTGTTGTACACATCATCTATACGGTGATGTTACATACAAATTTTCATCCAAACATGGGCCTATATCTGTAGGCGTGTCTGCATCTGGGAAACATTCCAATGTAGACAACTTTCTTAATTATGTACATGTTATTAGATTGTTTTATGTGCTAAACATGGGAATGCCTACCCTCAACAATTATGATCAATAGAGGATATATCATGATGAAATGTATTGTAATATTGATGCAGGTGGCCATTCCGCTTCATTTCCAGGCTCATCACAATGTAAAGCATCTCAATCAAATGTTCTTATTATTTGGATCTCATGCTTTAGGGGGAAATTGTTATAGGTCAATTTGGGCACCATTCCCAATGACCTGGTTAACTTGGCATCATCTCTAGGACCAATGATCAAGGGTCTATCATTCCCTATAATTTCAGTTGCTACATGCCCTAAGACAAGAAACAAGATAAATCAAGCAATACTTTCATCAAGTAAAGGTTTCCATGGTTTGAATATTATTATATATCATATGGGAGCTCACCAATGAAGGCTCTAAGGGGCATAAGTGCATTGCATATGCAGGTAGCCCCATGCAAGGCTTCTCTGCAAAGCACTTCCTGACATTCACAAGTGCATTGGTCACATTGGGAGCAAAATTTTCATTGTTCCAAAATCTTCACTTGGCCAGTGCCTTCTAGAAGATTTCACGTGTCAAGCTTCGGATCCAAGTGCCCATTTGACATCTACATGAATGGAAACATGTCTTGCCTATTTTTGGAAAGCTATTGATTGCAAAACAACCTACATTTCATCTATAAATTGAACACAAATCTAAGTGTTTGGAAGGAAGAAAATGAGTAGAGAGATGCTGGAGAATTTTCAATTGAGAGCTTGATTTGTGAAGCTATTGCTGGAGAGATTTATGTTGTGATGAGACTTGGGAACTTTGATGGAAGGTCACTTCAAATCAGTCACTAGGTTGTAACCTCTCCTTCTATCATCAATAAAGAGTACTTATTTTTCCCTACATGCATCTATGTTAACTTTGATTTTCCATGTTGTAAGATCTTGGTTGATGAATGTAGTTTATGCTTTACTGATTTAGCTAACTATCTTGAATAGATATCTATATTATCTCATCTTCTTCTATTTCAATGTTCTTTCTTGCAGGTTGCATTTATCTCACAAACTGATTTAATTTGAAGCTGCAACAGAAGTGAAAAAAGGAGCCATTTGGAAGTGACTGAACAAGTAAGCCTCCAATCCTTTCTGTGTGTCTATTCTGAGTTAGGAGAACAGGTAGTATAGTATTTCACCTGTTGTTCTAGACTAGCACCTATCTAGGGAAGTGTAATTTATCTTTAGGTTACAATTCTGGCCCAACATAGATTGAGCTCCTCAATATACTTCCCAAGCTTCTATTCACTACCTTGGTTTGTCCATCCGTTTGAGGGTGATAAGCTAAACTGAAACTAAGGTTGGTACCTAGTTTCTTCCATAGAGTTCTCCAGAAATAACCAACAAACTTGGTATCCCTGTCAGACACAATACTCATAGGCACTCCATGTAATCTTACAACTTCTGAAAAAACAGATTAGAAATATGTGTTGCATCACTAGTTTTCTTGCATGCAATGAAATAAGCCATTTTAGAAAACCTATCTACTACAACATAAATGGAGTCACTTCCTCTTTAATTTTTTTTCAAACCCAAAAAAAAATCCATACTAAATGCATCCCATGGTCGGTTTGGTATTGGCAATGGCTGATACAATCCTATATTCTGACTTCTCCCATAGCATGCTGACAAATCCTGCATTTCTCAAAAAATATCTTAACATCAGTTTGCATATTTGGCCAATAGTAAAAATAATTTACTTGAGAAAAAGTCTTGTCTTGTCTAAAGTGTCCAAATAAGCCTCCACTATGTTTCTCCTTAATTATGTTTTCCCTCATAGAAGATTTGGGAATGCATAGTTTATTACTTTTGAATAACAACCCTCCTTGGATAAGATAATCCAACCACTAGCTTCTATTATGAGCTTTTGGGTTTTGCACAACTGCATAAATTTTCTTAAATTTTGTATCTTCTTTATACATGTCAACCATTTATTCAAATCCCACAACACCAACTTGTAATTCTTGCATGATTAAATTTACTCTGCTCAAAGCATCAGTAACTTTTTTCAACTTACCACTTGTATGCTAAATCACAAAAGCAAAAATCTGTAAAAATTATACCCATTTGACATGTTTCTAGTTCAATTTTTTCTGGTTGTTAATAAACTATAACACATGGTTATCAAAATATTATACAAACTCTTTTGGTAACAGATAATGTCTCCATTTTTTCAAGTCTTGCACAACAACATAAAAATATTTGTCATAAGAAGAGTTTTTCTTCTTAGCATTATTCAATTTCTCATTGAGGTATGATATTGGTCTCTATTCTTGACTTAAAACTGCTCCAATTGCAACTCCACTAGCATCAGTTTCAACTCGGATTTTTTTTTCAAAATCTGGCAAAGCTAAAAACTTGTTTTTCTATAATTTTATTCTTCAAAAACTTAAATTTTTGGTCTTCTGCTTCTGTCCACTTGAATGGCTGATTAGTTTTGTTGATTGTTTCAATAATGAGTGCACAAATCTGACTAAAGCTTCTAATAAATTTTCTATAGAAACTTGTAAGACCATGAAAGTTCCTTACCTCAAATATGTTTCTTGGAGTTGGCCAATTCAAAATTGCATGGACTTTTTCCAAATCCATTTTCAAGCCTTCTTTAGAAACTACAAATCCCATATAGACTATTTCTTCCTTCATAAAATTGTATTTCTTCAAATTTATTAGCAACTTATCATTTTGCAAAGTTTTTATAACCAATTCAAGGTGCTCCGGATTCTCTTCTTTACTTCGATTGAAAATTATAATATCATCAAGATAAACAATTACAAACTTGCCTGCCTATTCCTTCAATACTTCCTTCATTAATCTCATGAATAGACGGGTGCATTAGTGAGCCCAAAAGGCATCACTAACCATTAATACAAACCACTGTTTGTTTTAAAGGCAGTCTTCCACTCATCCCCTTCTCTAATCCTTATCTGATGATAACAACTTTTCAAATTTATCTTAGTAAAATATTTTGATCAACTCAAGAAATCCATTAAATCATCCATTCGTGGTAAAGGAAAACTATACCTGATGATGATTTCATTTATGGCTCTGGAATCTGTGCACATGCACCATTCACCTCCTTTATTTGGACTGAGTACTATTGGTAAAATAGATGGACTAAGGCTCTTTCTTATCAATCCCTTGTCCATCAACTCTTGCACTTGTCTTCCAACTTCTGCATTTTCTTGAGGAGTTAATCTGTATGCTGCTTTATTCGGCAAACTTGCTCCAGGTATTAGATCAATGTGATGACTAATACTCCTGATTGGTGGTAATTCATTCAACAAATCATCCACAATAATATCAACAAAATCATTCAACATATTTTGGATTTTTTCAAATAAATCTTCTAAATTTTTGGAAGTTAGAATTACCTTTGGTTTTCCTATAACAGCAAAATGCATCTCCTCATCCTTCTCGATTTCTTGCAACAATTATTTCCCACTTATCAACAAACACTGTTTCTAGGTGTTTCTTTGTCAGCTGCATCCTTCAATGGTAGTAGTGTGTGTTTGTTTCCATCCTTCTCTAAAGTATAAGTGTTTCTTCTGCCATCACGTATGGATTTTTGATCAAACTACCAAGGTATTCTCAGCAATATGTGACATAAATCCATTGGCATTACATCACATAACATAACATCCTTGTAAGTACCAATCTGGATCTCTACCTTACATTTTTTTGTCATAATAATCTCATGTCCTTTTTGTAGCCATGATACCTTATAATGAGTAGGGTGTACTGTTTTAACCAATCCCAATTTGTCCACCATCTCCATAGAAACAAGGTTATTAGTGCTTCCACTGTCAATTACCACTTTGCAACGTTTACCTTTGGACTTTCATATAGTCCTTAATAGATTCTTACTCTGAGATGGTTATCCTTCTTCCTTTTTGGTTTTAAGCAATACCCTTTTCAATAACAAGGATTCTCCTGCTTCGGGTGGTTCCTCTTTACCTGCAATCTGAGGAATGTCTTCCTTTGTTTCAGTAACATTTACATTTCTATGAGTTGTTGACTTATTATGAGGATAGTCCCATGTCCCATGTCCCCATTCACCACATGTAAAACACCGAATATCTCTTCCTCGGCCTCTACCTCTAGGTACAAACCTTCCTTGACCAAAGTCTCCTCTCTATGATGATCTGCTACTTGATCCTCCTGTTTCATTTTGGGAATGTTGAAATCTAGGTTTGAATGTTCTTCTTCCTCTTGCTGAACTCTTTCCTCGATTCTCGTGATTTTGTTTTCTCTATATATTCTCTTTTTCTTTTAAGGTTTCCTGATAAGTATCTTCAATTGTCTTCAGATTTAATAGACTGATCTCATCTTGGATATCATACCTCAAGCCACTTATATACTTGGCTACTTTCTCAACATCATCCTCTACATGTCTAGCTCTAATATTCAATTTATAAAATTCCTCTGTATATTCTTTCACTATCATTCCTTTTTGTTTCAAATTATGTAATTGCCTAAAAATATTTAATTGATAATCCTTGGGAAGGAACTTAATTTTTAATTTTCTTACCATTTTGTCCCATCGCTTTGTTTTGGGCTTTCCTTTTCTCTTTCTGGATACTTGTAATTCCTCCCACCAGATAGTTACATGACCCTTTATTCTGGTAGCTGCAAAATTCACTTTCCTTTTGTCTTCAACCTCTTCAAATTCAAAGTACTTGTCTAATGAACTGATCCAATCCATTAGCTCTTCCATATTGAGATTTATCTCATACAAAGGTACATCCACCTTTGGTCTTCGAGATTCCTTAATAAAAATTTTTAGCATTTTAGCTGTGTCATCATCATCTTCTTCTTCTTCCTTAGAAGTTTCCTCTACTGCGTTGACATCTCCTTCTTCAGGTGCTCTCCTCTGAGAAAATTCTGCTGTCTCCATTCTTGTACGAAGATGCCGAATCTCATTCAATATAATTTCATTAGCCTCCGGTCTTCCACGACCTATACCAGCTCCTCTCCTGGGTGGCATATTTTCTCCAATTTCCAAGAACAGACTCAAGTCTGCTCTGATACCAAATGATGTAGACTAGTTGCAGAAATATTAGAGTATTCATGGAACTATAGAGATTGCACTCTACACAACCTTTATTACCACAATGTGTTTGAATTAACCTCGGGGTTCACTAAACATACATACATACATATGCACGATCAACAACATAATTATAAACAACACATATAACCCAAAACAATTTGAATCACATGGAATCTCTTACCAGGGATCCCACGATAAGTCTGACTAATCACCGGCGATTGCATATTGCACAATTTACAGTTTAGCTTTAACACTTAAACTTTAATCCATGCGAATTGTGAAAATGCGTTGAGCTAACACATGTCCTCCTCCTCCTTTTCGCATCAAAAATAAAATAGTTTTCTTTTCAATGACTTAACACTTATTCCATAAGCGTTGCGAAATGCGAAATCACTTTCCCCACGTTGTGATCTCCACCATTAGATTAATCTCTGATACGAAGATCCCCGTTGTCTCTCCACTCCTCACTTTGCGTCACTTGTAAAACAACTTAACTTGAAAATTTTAAAGGTTAAACTTGTTTCTCTGTGATGTGCGATGGTTTCTAATTTGCGATGAGATCTCTCCCGTTGACCGGGTTCATATCTATGGCCCTCGCCGCATTTGCAATCCGATTATTATTTTTTTGTTTAGCTTAATGCGATTTAGCAGAGTTTAAAAAAATAATTGAACAGAGAGCCCGATCGACACAAAACACTTGAAAATTATTAAATAAGTAAATTACAGAGCTAAGACCTTGATCGACTGGTTATTACAATTGTTTATGCTCTCTCTTCCCTTGCCTCTTGCACACCTATTTCACAGTTTCTCACTTTTTCCTACATTCTACCCTCTCTCACACCTATCTCACACATTTATATAAAAATCTGAAGTGGTCATTCTTGCTTAAAATAGATTTCTGTTGAACCACTCCAACAAACAAATGTTATCCTATTTCTAAGCTCATGTCCTACTTGGCTCAATCTCCTCGCAGGGAGAAATCAATTTCTTTTTCTATTCCTAATTAATTTAATAAAACGAAAACAAACTAACTTCTCTCATTTAAAACTAAATAAAATATTAATGGCCAATGTTTATCCACCTCATGGTTAGCCACAACATGTGAAAATCCAATCACATTGTTGGCTAAGTCTGGATGCTCCTGCATCACCTTGACATATCTGTTTCAGAACAAGTATAGTGACCATAGAAAATTGGCACTCAAGGAAAAGCTCATGAAAATAAAAATGGAGAAAGGCGACACTATTCTGAAATACTTGACCAAGTTCATCCAATGTCGAGATGAGCTTAGAAGTGTTAGGGTTACTGTAGAGGATGATGACTTAGTGAGCCTAGAAATTCTAGGCCTTCCCAAGAGCTGGCATAGTTATTAGGACTCTGTCAATGGGAGGGAGAAGCTACCAAATTGGGAGCGACTTTGGCTGGATTTTGTACAAGAAGAATTCAGGCAGAATACCAGGGACGAATCCTCATCCAAGGCAAATGATGAGGAAAATTGCGCCTTGGCTGGTAAGTCAAAGAAGGGGAAGGGAAATAAATCCTATTCCAAATATGAGACCGAAATAGAAGGAAAGAAGCATGACATGTACAGAGTGCAATGTTTTCACTGTCACAAGCATGGACATTATGCCACTAATTGTCCACAGAAGAAGAAGAACAACAACAAGGCTTTAGGATCTACAACGGGTGATGCTTTGGCTTCAAATTTTGAGTTGTACTTATCACTCATCGCATGCATGGTGTCTAGTGTGATAGGATCAGTGTGGTACTTGGATAGTGGTGCATATTTCCACATGACAGGAGAAAAATAACTCTTTAGTAGCTTGTAGGAGAAGGATATTCAGATGCACATCGAGATGGGTGATGATAGGGGGTATAGCACTACCGGGCTTGGTACAGTTACTTTCTAGAGACAGTCAAGTAAACCTTTCTTATTAAAATATGTCATGCATGTTCTAGGATTGAAAAAGAATTTAGTTTCAGTTTTTGTGTTGGAGGATAGAGGATATGATGTGGTTTTCAGTGAAGGGAAAGCATTCCCTCATCACAAAGCCACAAGACAGGTTAAGAATATTGGGGTTCGTGTGAAGAACCTCTACAAACTTGATGTAGATGGTTGCACAACATTGATGAGTAAAGAAGACAGAGTGGCGATCCGAGATGAGGGCGAGTTATGGTAGAGGAGATTAGGCCATCTACACCACAGTGCTTTGAAGGTCATGCAACATATTTCTATGAGGCTTCCAAATGGTACTCTTGCACAGATAGACACATGCAAGGGATGTACCATGGGGAAGTATACAAAGTCCATTTTTCATGAGAAGGAGAACTGAGAAACATAAATCCTTGAGATATTTCAATCAGATGTGTGTGGACCATTCTCTACAACTTCTACAACAAAGCACAGGTATTATGTGATTTTTGTGGATGATTTTTCTAGAAATTGTTGGATCTACTTAACGTAGAAGAAAGATCAAACGATCTCAAAATTTTGCGAGTCAAAGTACTAGTTGAGAAAGATAAAGGGAAGTAGTGGTGAGTACATCTCCAATGAATTCAAGAAATTATATGACAAAGAAGGAATTCAGATAGAGTTTAGTGTGCCTCATAACCCACAACGGAATGGGGTTATAGAAAGAAAGAATAGAAAAATTATGGGTGCAGCATGATCTATGCTACATGATCAGTGCCTACCATTGCATCTGTGGGTAGAGGCATGCAACACAACTATATTTACATAGAACCATAGTCCTAATTGAATACTTTGCATGAGTGCACCAGAGGAGGATTTTTCATGTCAGAAACCTGATGTTTCATATTTTAAAATTTTTGGCTCATCTGTCTATTTCCATGTGACCAAAGATTCTAGAAAGAAGCTAGAACCAAAAACATAGATTGGGATATTTGTGGGGAACAATGAAATTCCCCACAACTATTGGGTGTATTTTCCGAACAGCGGGAAGACAATTGTTAGAAGAGATGTAACGTTTGATGAGGAGAAAGCCATGTGATTGTCCCTTGAGAGGGAGCTTTATTTGCATGCAAATGAGAAACTCTTGGTTCCAAAGGATGAACCTCAAGATGTGGATCAGCCACATGAGGAGGATCATGGAGTGGCAGATACCACTCATGTAGAGCCATCCACCAGACATGGTAGGAGGCACACCACAGAGGCTGACAGATTGAGACTTGATGTGGCAGAACATGTAGGAGCACCAACATCACAACGCATATAGAGACAGTCACCATACAGGTATGATGGATACATATCTCTTATCAACAAGCGTATTTTGACAAAACCATCCTCTTTTGAGGAAGAAGTGCAAAACCAACTTGGGTTGACGCCATGGTTGAGGAGTATGACTCCATCAATAGGAACAATGCATGGGAAGTTGTCCCAAGACTAGTCAGGAAATCAATGGTTGGATCTAGATGGATCTATAAGGTGAAGCAAGAATCATATGGGAGTACGGAGAAGTAAAAGGCTAGATTTGTAGCCTAGGAATTCTCACAGGTTGAGGGGATTGACTATGAGGATAATTTTGCACCAGTTGCATGGTACTCATCTTTTATATCTATCCTTTCACTCTCAGTGTAGATGGGTTGGCAGATATATCAAATGGATGTGAAGACCGCATTTCTCAATGGAGTTATTGAGGAATAAGTGTACATTGAGCATCCCGAAAGTTTTGAGACCTTTCACAGGGAGTCACATGTATGCAGACTCAATAAAGCATTGTATGGGCTGAAGCAAGCACCCCGTGCTTGGTACATCTAGATTGACAGCTATTTTACCAGGTTGGGCTTCACAAAGAGTGAAGCAGATGCGAACCTGTACTAGATTGTGGTTGATGGTAAGATTTTGATTATCGTACTTTATGTTGATGATCTTATTTTGACAGGTGATGATAAACTCATAAATTCTTTCAAGGAAGATCTTGCAAGAGATTTTGAGATGAAGGACATGGGACCCCTTCACTATTTCCTTGGTTTGGAGATATGGTAGCGGGATGGGGATCTATTTGTTTCTTAAGGCAAGTATGAAAAAGATATTCTGAGGAAGTTCAGACACATAGAGAGATGTAAACCCATGAAGAATCCTCTTGCAAGAAACTGGAGGAAGGAGGATGCTACTTCAGGTGAGGTAGTAGACGCTACAGTTTATAGGCAGCTTGTGGGTTCACTCATGTACTTGGTGAACACATGAACAGACATTTGCTACACAGTTAACCAACTTAGTCAAGATATGGTTAAGCTGACCAAGCTCTTTTGGAAGGTGGAGAAGCATGTCTTGAGATATCATAGGGGCTTTATAAAGTATGGGATATGGGATAAACGTACGAAGGGATTGAAGCTTCAAGGCTTCACCGATGAAGATTGGGCAAGCAATCCATCAGATAGGAAGAGCACATCAATAGGGATCTTTAGCGTAGGATTGTTAATATTTTCTTGGTACATCAGGAAGCAGAGATCATTTTCACTCAGTTCAGCCGAGGCAGAGTACGTGGCAGCCAATTAGGCGGCATGTGAGGCCATCTAAATGAGGAAGATACTTGTTGGTTTGTTTGTTCATTATATGGATCCGACGGTGATACATTGTGATAACCAAAGTTTCATAAAACTCTCGGTTAATCCAGTATTCTATGACGGGTTCAAGCATATTGAAATATGGTACCACCATCTCAGAGATTGTGTTCAGAGACTCATTATGTTGTTACAGTACATTCCCAGAGGAGGATTCGGATGCAAATATTTTGACAAAGGTGCTCGCCAAGAGAAAATTCAAATACCACAGAGGCATGATTGAGGTAGCTGATAATACCTTTCTTGTTGAGAGGGAGTGTTGAAAAGTCAACAAGAAATGTGTGTCTAATTTAATTTTCCCTTAATTAAATTGGACAATAAATTTTAATCTTATTTCATAATCACTTGTAATAGTTAACTGAGTGTGATAGACTCAATTAGCTCATGAAATTCAAGTTGAGGGTGGTTGGTGAGGCATGTAGATTGATTATATTTATTTTAGAGTCCAAGTTGTAGTTAGTGTATTAGTTTAATGCATGAGAAATTAGTTAACTCAATTAAGTGAGTTAAAATCAGTCTAACTAGTTGTAATTGATTGTTGTATTAGTGAGAGGTTAAGTGAATTAAATCAGATTTAATTCACATGAAGTGATATGTCAAGTGACTGATGATTTACTATTAATATCTGCATGCATGTCAGTTTTGATGAAGACCCGGTTGAGATGGAGGTTAAAGGGATGATATCTATTAGTTGTATTATTAATAAATTGACTGCACACAATTAGACAACCATAGTATTTCCCATGATGTATTACGATTTTTTGGAAGGTTGAATTTCCTAATTAATGGGGATCAATTGTTCTTAGAATTGTGCAAAAAAGGCAGGTTGAGCAGAGGAAGGAATTTGGCTAAGTGTTATTTGATTTTTTCCGGATCGGTGTGAGACAGTTGGTAGAGTGCAACATACTCTTGTGAGAAGAGTGCATTGTAATTGTTTCATGATTCCTTGGTTTTATACAATACATATAGAGGATTTTTTAGTAGATTTCTTTCCCCATAAAATTTCATATGTTGTGGATTTGATTCTTTCTCTTACTTGGTGTGGTTGTGCGATTGTGTTTAATTTCCACAAAATAATTGTAGAATGATTCAATATATTTCTCTTGAATATTGCATGATCGGTTTGAATCCATTGGTATACATATTGTTTGTATAATTTTGAAAATAACAAGAAATCCATGTAGTCCTTTGTAGGACAAATATATTTTTTTAAGAGATTTGTTCCTAATTTTTCCCAAATTGTTTTACCATTTCAAGTAATGATCAAGAAAAGCACACTTTTTAAATGGGGACATAATGAAAGAGAATATTTTGATCTAATCAAGCAAGCCATCATAAATGCACCTTCTCTAAATACCCCAAAATTTTCTAATCTTTTCATTTTATATACTTACACCTTACACTGTTGTGTTAACACAAATTGATGATCAAAAGATTGAAGCACCCATTTCCTTCTTTAGTTCAAATCTTCAAGGTGTTGAATTAAATTATTCAGAAGGGGAGAAACAATTCTTTTCTGTTTACAAATATTTAAATCATTTCATACCTTTCTCCTAAATTCACACACCAAGGTAATAGTTCCATTTTCGGTAGTAAGGAAACTGCTTATTCAAAAGGAATTGGGATAGAAGAGGGAAAAGTGGGTTACTGCTCTATAGGAATATGATATTGACATAAGACTAGCCAAAATTGTCAGAGGGCAAGGTCTTTTCATATTAATATTTGGGGCACCCAACATATCAGATGATGAATATTCAGGTAACACCATACACATTGCTGATGTAATCATGAATGACTTTGAATCACAATATGTTGATCTTATCCTTTATTTAAAAAATGGATACGATCCCACAAAACTCAATTATAAAAGAAAAATATCCTTAATATTGAAATTTAATCAATATTAGATCATTGCTAATGTTTTATTCAGGAAAAAATATGACTCTGTACCATTAAGATGCCTTGAAAAGTATGAAGCATAGAAGTTTTTGTAGGAACTCCATAATGGAACTGCAGGTGGACATTGTTATCACTCCAATAATTCTCAATAGTTATGAGATTTTTCATTTATTTTTAAAGAACATTAGAGGTAACCACAAACCTACTTTTAAGCCTTAGGATCTAGCCTTCCTAATGCTCAGAGAGGGCTCTCTATATATGATTTATCTTTGTTTATTTTAATTGATTTTAGGATAGTTATGTAGGGTAAATTTGTTTTGGAATTTGATTTGATTTGGTGGTGAAATCACTTACTCGGATGGATATATGTAGGTCTATATTCCATTAGGCTAATGGAGTCAATGTGTCAAGCAGTTAGATCAGGATCAAGGTCTAAAGGGAAATGTTTACAGGGCAAGATAGATGAGTTATTTCAGATCTTCAGGGTTGATGGTGAAAATGATTTCAATCGGTGTAAGAGAGAAATTAAGGGTTATCAAATCTGAATAATGAGTGAAAAGGAAGAGGTCAATCGAAACTAGGGAGAAATTAAGAATTCCTTAGTCTAAATATCAATGGAAAAAATATAAATGATAAGCAGTTCAAGACAGAGTGCTTTTAACATATTCTGAAATAGTAATCCTAATTTATCATTTAGATTTAGAACAACATACAAGTATTGATGAAAAACATAAGAAATTGACAAAGAAACAAGTGAAAATACTTCACTATAGTGGCCCAACACATGAATCCTGTAATATTATGCTTTATTGCTTTAATCCAGTCTGCTGACTTTAAATTGGTACAATCACCCTTAGATTCAAAATAGTATAACTATAGAAATGTTCAGCAGTTCATCCACACTCAATACTTCCAAATGATAATTATTTATACAAAAACTCATACAAAATATCCTAAAACAAACTTATGAATTATTCATGGAAAAAGAAACATCTTCATGCAAGAAGATAGTGACAACTTTCTAACTAATGCTAGTTGTCCCTTTTTTATTGGAATTATTGTTCGATGTTTAATGAAGGTTGCAGTTAGATAGTGAAGTGTCCTCTATGCTGGTAGCTTTATCTCTGTTTTGATTTCTATTTTAATCTTTTAACTGATATACTTTAACTTGTAACTGATACTCTTTCACCTATTTATTGTACTAATTTTAATTGCAAAACTGTAACTGTGAATGTAAAAACAACATGCCCTATTTATCTTTACTGCTTTTGTGCTTACTGCAACCTAATTTCACAGTAAATTAGTCATTTTTTCCCAAAGTTCTACCTCTGGCAATTTGATCTTCATCATCCTTTTGAAAATTTCGTCAGCTTTAGTATACTTTGAGAATGTATGTTTGTTGATAAATATGTGTTTCACCTCATGCTGCAGGAAAAAAAAATTCTCAAAATCTTGTAAAGTACCTTCCCTATTGGAATGCCTTATGCGATAGGCAAATTAGCCTGATCCTTGGCAACTTCTCTCATTTTCTTATCATAGTCATCCTAATTCATTAGTTTTTCATGGATAACTAATGGATTTGGAAGGAATTTTTTCCTTAGGACATCAAATTTCATCATAAAATTGGTAATATCAACCCCATGTTTTGGAATTTCTCCTCTAGCAGTACCATCAAATTCTTCTTAGAAATTGCCTTCCTAACTTCTAGGATGGTTTCTGTTCTGTCATTAATTCCAAATTCTTCAAGTTCTTGTCTATTTTTTGAATTATGAAACTTGATGATTTCAAGGGCTACTTCAAGTTTCGTACCAAGCTCTTCTTTGATATTTTGAATAGCTTCTCTAGAAGATTTTACTAAGTTTTTATGTTTATAAATAACTTGTATGGATGGCCAAATATCATTGAAAAATTCAATGATATTGGCCCAAAGTTGTTGCCTCACTTGTGCCATGGGTTCTTTCAATGTTAGATATTTTTCTAACTTCTTCAATTGCACATTTAATATGTTTTCTCTTTGTTCTTCACTCTTAGCCATTATTTTAGCAAGTTTCTTTTCATCTTCAAGACTTTTAAGTTATTCCTAATTAAGTCTATTAATCTCATTGGTCTGAATAGACATGTCATGCATAAATTTTACTAACTTACTTGCTTCATCTGAATGTTGTGTTGTTGTTATAGGTCAATTTGGGAAGCATTCCCAATGACCTAGTTAACTGGACATCATCTCTAGAACTAATGAATAGGGTCTATCATTCCCTATCATTTCAATTTGTTATATTCCCTAAGACAATGAACAAGATAAATCATCCATGACTTTCATTTGCAAAGGTTTCCAAAATTTGAAGTTTATACTATATCATATGAGATCTCACCAATGCTGCCTCTAAAGGGACTAAGTGTGTTTCATATGAAAGTAACCCCACTCAAGGGTGCTCTGCAAAGCACTTCCCGATATTCAAGAGTGTGTTGGTCACATTGGGAGTGAAATTATCATTGTTTCGGAATCTCCACTTGGCCAGTGTCTTCTAAAAGAGTTCACATGTGTCAAACTTCGAATCCATGTGTCCATTTGATTCCTCTGAGACTAGGAACATGGCTTGCCTATTATTATAAAGTCATTGATTGTAAAACTACCTTCAACTCCTCTATAAATTGAGCACAGATCTTAGTGTTTGATAAAGAATAATTTGAGTAGAGAAATGCTGGTGGAATTTCAATTGAGGAATTGATTTGAGTGATATGCTGCTCGAGAGATGTGCATTGTGATGAGGTTGGGATGTTGTTGGAGATGGTGACACTAAATCAATCACTGGGTTGTAACCGCCCCTTCTATCCATTAATAAATATTTCTTCTTACTTTCCCACATATGTATCTGTATAAGCTCATGTATTTCATATTATGAATTCTTATTTGATGCATACGGTTCATGTTTTATTGATTTGACTGAATAAATTGAATAAACATCTGTATTGTTGTTATCTTTTGTGGTTTAGTGTTCATATTTGCAGGAAATATTTTGGCGATCTTGTTGGACCCTTAGTTAAACTAAGAGTGGGGGGGGGGGGGGGGGTGAATCAGTTTAACACATTCATGGACTTTTAAAAATTTTCCCTTAAAACTTATTTACACCTTTATTTCATGATCAACTTAATATGTGAGCAAGTATTAATATAATGTAACAGAAGATTTCATATTAGAGCAGCAAGTATTAAGTAGATGAGATAAACCATATCAACACATAAATATCATGCACAGAGACACCAGATATAAGTGGAAATCCATAAAGGGAGAAAACCACATCTTATTATTGTTGTGATGCAAAGGCAAGCTCCAACTCCCTCTCACCACTGATTTTTTGTAGGCACCAACCTACAGGAGGCTCCTACCTCAATTCTGCAAGCTACAACTTGCAAGGAAGCTCCAACTCCCATATATTTTCTACAGGCACCAATATACAGGAGGCTCCAACCTCAGTCAGCTACAACTGACATTTTATCAAGCTACAACTTGATGTGGAAGCACAAAATCCCATCTATTTTTTGCAGGCACCAACCTAGAGGAGGCTCCAACCTCAGTCAACTACAATTGACATCTATCAAGCTACAACTTGATAGGGAAGCTCCAACTTCCTTACTCTTTCAAAAGAAATACACTTGCTGATTTACCTTGGATATCAGCTCTGTTCTGTACCATCTTCTCTGTTGTTCATCAATTCTCATATCTGCCTTATATCATTTCTACATCTTCTCAGATTCACTATCAGCTCCTCCTTCTTCTCTGCTCAGCTCCTCCTTCTTCTCTATCTCACTGCTTCATTTCTGCATTCTCTAACTTTGCACAATATCTCGTTCTGCTCCTCCTTCTTCTTATCTTCTCTGCCTCAATTCTGCATTCTCTAGCCTCTCTCACATCTAACCTCTTGCAGATTTCTTATTTTCTTCAACTCTCTTCAATTCTGCTACACACTCTCTTCTTCTCTCACTCTCTTTCTATGACATTATCCCCTTGGATATTATCCTATTTTATACAAACTAGCTTCATGGCTGTTTGTATTCTACTGGGAATTCGAAATGGATGGCCATGTCTCTTTGCCTTCTGCCTCCTCAACTCTTTTATCCGCTCATTTAGAAAATATAACTGTAGGTACCAATTTAACATTTCTGTGGGATATTTCTTTTTCCTTTGGATACTTGCCTTTGCATCACAAACAATATAAAACAAAATCATTTACATTCAATTACTATGAAAACTCTAGCTCACTCATTCAGCCTCTTGGCTCGCTGCACATTTGTCTTTTCTTTGACTAAGTCTTTGTCCCTTTCGGCTCTATTTGTTTCCTTATTCAATGTCACGGGGTAACGGCCATCTGTCATAAATATGTAACTGTGATTTTTATATCAAGCTAATTGATTCTCAGCACAATAATAAAAAGTTGTTTTGATATGTGCACTGTCGTGGTGTAACTACTATGTATTTGTAACAGTGCCTTTTATATATAACACAACTTTAGCTCTCGACATAATAGTAAAATCCTATTTAACATATAAAATTCCCTTTCGGGCCCACCATCCGAACTTTGTTTTGTGCTCCGATGCGATGAGTCTCCTCTGATGATTTCCGATTGCAATTACACCCTTTGCGATTGCTCCGATGCGATTAATCGCAATCACAAACTTCATTGGTATGTTCCACTACTCAGCCTTCGTGCCGATGTGATGGCCCCACACTGCATATATATATATATATATATATATATATATGTTCTCCAACGGAATGTAAAGACCCATGAATTCACTTTAGTGAATGCCCAGCACGCACCTAATTTTCTATAAGTTTCAACTTTAGCACAATATATAGATATATCACCATGTATGCATATTCCCCAATTCAAGCATTATAAACATTAATATAAGGGGTCAATTCCATTTAATCAATAGAATATCATATATCCGGGCCCACTTTCCACGCTTTCCGATGCTAAACATTACTTCTCAACTTCTTCCGATTGCGATTGATCGTAATAGCAATTTCCATTTGAATGTATCGACATTCCAATGCTCTGATGCTCCGATTCCGATGATTCACTGTTTACCAGAACTCAACCTTACATGAATCATAATTTATAAGTCCATCGGGTTCGGGACTTCATCACAATCGCAATCTTGGCTTGTTTCGATGCGATGGATTACTGTTCACTCAATTGTGCCGATGCGATGAGTCGCAATTGAATTCTTCCAATTACGATTGGATCCTTTGCGATGGTTGCGATGCGATTAATCGCAATTGCAGCTTTCAATATTATGCTCCGATGTTCTTCCCTTACTCCGATGCGATTGATACCTTTGCAATCGATCCAATGCGATTAATCGAAATCACATCCTTTAACAGTACAGTGCGATGAACAAAGGGTCCCACTCAAATCAAATCTCTGGAACTCAAACATATATGAATCGTAGTTTATAAGCCCATCGGGTCCAATTCTTCAATCACAATCGCAATTTTTTGATAACAAGTTCCGCTGCCAACTTTTCTCCGAAGCGATTGGGTGAGGGTCCCACCTTATGGTACTTTGGATCTTTGTTTAAAAGGTGTTATACTTATATAAAGCACTGCATATATATATGCTTCCGCTTTCGCCTTTAGTGTATCATCCGGTTGGGTAATGATTCTCGGAATAAGGTTTATATATATATATACTTTACCGCTTGGGTTAAGATTCCCGGAATATTATGTATGTTCCCACCTAGGTTACGGTTCCCGGAATAAGGTTTATATGTATACTTTTCCGCTTGGGTTAAGATTCCCAGAATTTTGTTTATGTATCCTCCAGCTGGGTAATGATTCTCGGAATATTATGTAGGTTTCCATAAAAAATGGCTCTACCTCTGCTGTGATAACGACTCTGCCTCTATATTCGCTGCCTCTGCCTCTGTTCTTCACTATGCCTTTGCTCATTATTAGTTTCTTCGACCACTTCATGGTTTCCTTGCCATTTAAGAAATGCTCCAACTCATCCCCAAGCAATTCAATTACCTTCATTTGGTATTGATCCACAGGGTTTTAGTCTTCAATCAAAGTCTATGCCATACAAACTCAATTAATGAATAATTGCTCAATAATTCATCTGCAAACTATATTAAACTTCAAGCCCTTCCAATCTTCACTGCTCTGTCTCTCCAGATCTGCTATTAAATGGCCCTCTTTTAATGTCCTCACTACTCTGCAGCACCACCTCATCTGTTTCCTGTTGCCTTTGTTCCTTCTATGCTGCCTTGCTACCTCTCTGCTTCTTTTCTATCTCTACTGCTCTCTTTACTGCCTATGCTACTTGTCTTATGCTCTCTCTGATGCCTTTGCTACTTCTTTGACTGATGTTGCTCCTTACTTCTCTTTTTTTTGTCTCTGCTACCTCTCTTTTTGCTTCCTCTGCTCCTTGGCTGATGTTTTAGGTGCTCCTCCTTTGTCATCTCCTTTGCCATCAATGACAACATTTCCAACACCCCCTTTGGCATTGATGGCAACACATCCACCGATAATCCAATGCTTCCTCCAAGTCTTTCTCTGTCTGGCTTCTTTTAGAAGACCCTTTCTTCTATTACCTGCTTTTCCTCCCCTTTGACATCAATGGCAAAGGGTTGCACATTTCTCAGTGTAGATTCTGTCTTTGCATTTCCTCTCTTTGATATGTGTTTAGGCCTTCTTCTTCTGACTTTGTACCCTGTTGCTCCAGACTAGTGTACAAGACTTGTTGAGAGAACACTTTGAGGATAATTAAACTTGAATAAACATATAGTCTCTGTCTGATGTAGTGTGACAATACATTTCTGTTGAGGAATATTGTATATGGAATATGTCTTCTTCTGCAATACTCATCTGCAGTACAACATTTTTTCAATTGTGATGAAGCCAATATATTTCTTATAGTTGTGGTTCACTTTTCTTACCTGTTGGTGATGATTTGAGCTAGGATGCTGATAATAATATTACACTAAATAGCTGCAGGTCCTTGTTACAGATGTGATCAATGAATTAACTAGAATTTTATCTAAGAGATCAAATGCCTTTACTTGCTTGGACAATGTACATTCAAAACAACCCTTGAGACTAGATACATTCACTTTATTGTTTAGTCTTACTTATCAACCAAGAACTTTTCTTTATGACATAAGGGGGTCTGTATGTCAGTGATTAACCTCTTTTTCAATGGTGAAATACTTGCAATTTTTTTCTGTTGAAGTATGCTTGAGATGAATCAATAACAAACTTTTGAGCTTCAACTATTGGATTAACACAACTAGTCCTTTATATTTCAAATACTTCAATTGTTCTATCATGATGATCTTCCACAATAACATATTCAAGATGCTTAATTGAAAAATCAGCAAACAGACTTCACACGGTGTTATGAATGATCTTAAGAGAAGAGGCTTGAAGATATGCATGTGTTGTCTTCCGGAAGGCATGTAGTTATGTATAGAAGTAGATACTGCTTCAATGCTCAATATAATCCTTCAAGTGTAAACCAGATACCGATCCTTTAGCACTGCTACTGACCTTTTCATGATGAATGCAGATAACCCTGGGAATTTTACCTTGATGCACTCTTGTCATAGTCCTTTGATCCCGTGGACCTGTATCATACTGCTGCTCCACTAATAACACCTGATATTTAGTTGGTCGGCATGCTACCTGCACCAAGTACCAAATGATATTATCTTGATAAAATATGCAGAGATTTCACTTTAGCTTGCACATTTACCCATAATTAAGACATCCTTCATAAATTCTACTATTGAGCTTTCCACTGTTCACACCAACAGTCATCAATATCCTGAAACTGATCTTATCATTATTAACCATTTTCTTATTCTGTCATTCTGGTCAAAGGAAAGCCATTCCATGTACCTTTCTAGAACTGTTCCAGAATCATTGCTGCTTTATAATCAATTCAACTGTTCTAATATAAAGATCTTTGGGAAAGCATATTCAATTTGTTTACTTGGAATCTTCATGCGCAGATCACTCACTTAATTGTACTCCTCCAAGGGACATTTTCATAGATGAAGGAAGTAATGATACAGTGATGACAGGCTCTTTTCTTACTCATCTTTCTTAAGGTGAATCATTGTTCATACTAGCAGAATTTTGCACACTGTGATCATCACTTAATGTGCTGATGTCTTCTTAAATTAGATGATCATGGCTAATATTTCCTCTCTACCACCATGGTTGCTTGCTGTCTTTTCTTCTTTCATTACTTTGTCAGCTATTGAATGCTTCAGATATTCTTCTTCCTCTCTAGTTATCTTGTTAGAGGAAATTTTCTTTTCCCTTCCTGATCTTATAGCCGTTTTGATTCTAAGGTGCTCTTCTTAGACTACTTTCATGGGGTCTATATAAGAACAACTCTTCCCCTGGGATGTTGCTTCATATTTGTCACTGGATGGATTTATGCTTTTCTTCCTAGAGAAGCTCCCCCTGAGACTATGGAGGATTTATTATATTATTGAGATGATAGGCTCCCCTTTTCTCTTTTCCTTCCATACTTTATTGGGGTTCTTCATAATGTCTGTACTTCCTTTAAATTCATAGTTTTGATTGATTTGCTTTGTTTCCACCATCTGTCTAGAGTTCTTTAGTATAAATGGCAGTTTACAGTCCTTTGCTTTGTGGCCAAGCTTGAGGCATACATAGCATCTTATTTTTTCAAAGTACATTTGAGCTGATGTATAATAATTTGTTCCCCATCTTGAATACATTTTACAGTCAACAATTTTATGTCCAAAATTATTGCATGCATAACAATATCCAAGGAAATGATTTGTGTACCTGGTGAAAGATTTTCTTTTCCATTTTCTTTCTTGAGGGGTTCTTCTCTTTTGCTGCATCCTTTGCTGGTTGGACTGGGTTTGCTTTGTCTTACAATATGCTACAGTGTGTCCTTGTTTGTGGCAGGAAAAACAAGTGATGCTTCCCATAGGAGGAAAGAACCTTCTTTAACATCTTCCAAATTTATTCATTTCATTTTTAGGAGCATGTGAGCCTTTAGCAGCTAATTTTTTCATCCTCTCATTCTCTGCTCTTTCATGTTGCTCCTTCATTCTGTTTGTTTCTTTACAAATCTTGTTCTTTCTGGTTTCTATTTTTGTAGTAATCTGCAGGGTTGCTTCATTGTCCTTTATAGCTTTTACAAAGATGATTTTCTTGTTATCTTCTGCCTTGGACTTATCGGTTTCTCCTTCATATCCTATCCTAATCTTTATGAGAGGTGACCTTTGTGAATTTAGAATCTGGTCCAATTGTCCAGAGCCTTTCATTAGAGGTGTATTCATTAATAGTTCTCTTTGGTATTTTTCTAAGTTCTTTCTTAGGCTCACTACTTCTTCTTCCAATTTTTCACATTCAATACTTTTCTCTCTCATTTGTTGCAATAGAGTGTCTTCTGCTATCTTTGCCTCTTCAAGCTGTGTCTTCAAGCCAATAATTTCTTTCCTATCTTCATATTCTTTCTCATCACATATTTTTACCAATCTCTTAAGGTATTTGTTTTCATTCTTTAATTTTTCTATTTCAGTCAAAGCTGTGTCAAGGTTGGCTTTTTCTTCAGCTGCAATTTCTTCATGGCTCTTACTACCATTCACACTAGCAGGTACCTCATTTGATTGAATATTTCCCTTTTGAACTGAAATTTTCTTCTTCTTAATTCTCTTATCCTTCTTATCAGTGCATTCCTTAGTGTCTACTCCATGCATGAAGTGCAATATATCCCAGATTTATTTTGCAGAGGTTAAATCCATTATTAACTCAAGGTCCTTGTTATGAAGACTGTCATATATCACACATTTTTCCTTGGCATTCCTATGTTGCTCATTCATCGTGGGGGAGTCTGTGCAGTAACCATCACATACAAGCTTCCATACTTCAAGCTCATAAGCCAATAATCTTGTTTTAACCTTATCTCTCCATTCAGGAAAGTTTGTTGTATTTAACACAGGTACATTTTGATAGTCCATGACTCAACTAGATCTCCTTCAAGCTATTAAGTTTACACCAAAGGAACCGGCTCTGATACCAATTGTTGGACCCTTAGTTAAACTGAGAGGGGGGGGGGTGAATCAGTTTAACACATTCATGGAATTTTAAAACTTTTCCCTTAAAACTTATTTACGCCTTTATTTCATTATCAACTTAATATGTGAGCAAGTATTAATATAATGTAACAGCAGATTTAATATGAGAGCAGCAAGTATTAAGTAGATGAGATAAACCATATCAACACATAAAAATCATGCACAAAGACACCAGATATAAGTGGAAACCCATAAAGGGAGAAAACCACATCTTATTATTGTTGTGATGCAAAGGCAAGCTCCAACTCCCTCTCACCACTGATTTTCTGTAGGCACCAAGCTATAGGAGGCTCCTACCTTAATTCTGCAAGCTACAACTTGCAAGGAAGCTCCAACTCCCATCTATTTTACACTGAAAAACTTCCCAACCTACAAGAGGCTCCAACCTCAGTCAGCTACAACTGACATTTTATCAAGCTACAACTTGATGTGGAAGCACCAACTCCCATCTATTTTTTGCAGACACGAACCTACAGGAGGCTCCAATCTCAGTCATCTACAACTGACATCTATCAAGCTACAACTTGATAGGGAAGCTCCAACTTCCTTACTCTTTCAAAAGAAACACACTTGCTGATTTACCTTGGATATCATCTCTTTTCTGTACCATCTTCTCTACTGTTCATCAATTCTCATATCTACCTTATATCATTTCTGCATCTTCTCAGATTCACTATCATCTCCTCCTTCTTCTCTGCTCAGCTCCTCCGTCTTCTCTATCTCACTGCTTCATTTCTGCATTCTCAAACTTTGCACAGTATCTCGTTCTGCTCCTCCTTTTTATCTTCTCTGCATCAATTCTGCATTCTCCGGCTCTCTCACATCTAACCTCTTACAACTTTCTTATTTTCTTCAACTCTCTTCAATTCTGTTGCACACTCTCTTCTTCTCTCACTCTCTTTCTGTGACATTATCCCCTTGGATATTATCCTATTTTATACAAACTAGCTTCATGGTTGTTTGTATTCTACTGGGAATTCGAAATGGACGGCCATGTCTCTTTTCCTTTTGCCTCCTCAACTCTTTTATCCGCTCATTCAGAAAATATAACTGTAGGTACCAATTTAACATTTTAGTGGGATATTTATTTTTCCTTTGGATACTTGCCTTTGCATCACAAAAAATATAAAAAAAAATCATTTACAGTCAATTACTATGAAAACTCCAGCTCACTCATTCAGCCTCTTGGCTTGCTGCGCATTTGTCTTTTCTTTGACTGTGTCTTTGTCCCTTTCGGCTCTGTTTGTTTCCTTATTCACTGTCACAGGGTAACGGCCATATGTCATACATATGTAACTATGCTTTTTATATCAAGCTAATTGATTCTCGGCACAATAATAAAAATTCGTTTTGATATGTGCACTGTCGTGGTGTAACTAATATGTATCTGTAACAGCACCTTTTATATATAACACAACTTTAGCTCTCAGCATAATAGTAAAAGCCTATTTAACATATAAAATTCCCTTTCAGGCCCACCATCCGAACTTTGTTTTGTGATCTGATGTGATGAGTCTCCTCCGATGATTTCCAATTGTGATTATACCCTTTTCGATTGTTCCGATGCGATTAATTACAATCGCAAACTTCATTGGTATGTTCCACTGCTCAGCCTTCGTGCTGATGCGATGGCCCCACACCCACATGTATATATATTATTTTTAATATATTATATATATATATATATATATATATATATATGTATGTATATATATATATATATATATATATATATATATTATATGCTATTTAATATATATATATATATATTTATATATATATATAATATAATATATAGATATATATATATATATATATATATATATATATATATATATATATATATATGTTCTCCAACGGAATGTAAAGACCCATGAATTCAATTTAGCGAATGCCCAGCACGCACCTCATTTTCTATAAGTTTCGACTTTAGCACAATATATAGATATATCACCATGTATGGATATTCCCCGAGTCAAGCGTTATAAACATTAATATAAGGGGTCGATTCCATTTAATCAATAGAATATCATATATCCGAGCCCACTTGCCACACTTTCCGATGCTATACATTACTCCTCGACTTCTTCCAATTGCGATTGATCGCAATCGCAATTTCCATTTGAATGTATCAACATTCCAATGCTCCGATGCTCCGATTCTGATGATTCACTGTTTATCGGAACTCAACCTTACATGAATCATAGTTTGTAAGTCCATCAAGTCTGGGACTTCATCGCAATCGCAATCTTGGCTTGTTTCGATGCGATGGATTACTGTTCACTCAATTGTGCCGATGCGATGAGTCACAATTGAATTCTTCCGATTCTGATTGGATCCTTTGCGATGGTTGCGATGCGATTAATCGCAATTTCAGCTTTCAATATTATGCTTCGATGTTCTTCCCTTACTCCAATGTGATTGATACCTCTGCGATCGATCCGATGCAATTAATCGCAATCACATCCTTTAGCAGTGCGGTGCGATGAACAAAGGGTCCCACTCAAATCAAATCTTTGGAACTCAAACATATATGAATCGTAGTTTATAAGCTCATCAGGTCTGGTTCTTCAATTGCAATCACAATCTTTTGATAACAAGTTCCACTGCCAACTTTTCTCCGAAGTGATTGGGTGAGGGTCCCACCTTATGGTACTTTGGATCTTTGTTTAAAAGGCACTATACTTATATAAAGCGCTGCATATATATATATATATTTCCACTTTCGCCTTTAGTGTATCCTTCGGCTGGGTAATGATTCTTGAAATAAGGTTTATATGTATATACTTTTCCGCTTGGGTTAAGATTCCCAGAATATTATGTATCTTCCCGCCTGGGTTACGGTTCCAGGAATAAGGTTTATATGTATACTTTGCTGCTTGGGTTAAGATTCCCGGAATTGTGTTTATGTATCCTCCAGCTGGGTAATGATTCTCGGAATATTATGTAGGTTTCCATAAAAAATGGCTCTGCCTCTGCTGTGATAACGGCTCTACCTATATATTCGCTGCCTCTACCTCTATTCTTCTTTGTTTCTTTGCTCATTATTAGTTTCTTCGACCACTTCATGGTTTCCTTGCCATTTAAGCAATGCTCCAACTCATCCGCAAGCAATTCAATTACCTTCATTTGGTACTGATCCACAGGGTTTTAGTCTTCAATCAAATTCTATGCCATACAAACTCAATTAATGAATAATTGCTCGATAATTCATCTACAAATTGTATTAAACTTCAGGCCCTTCCAATCTTCACTGCTCTGTCTCTCCAGATCTGCTATTAAATGGCCCTCTTCTAATGTCCTCACTATGTTGCAGCACCACCTCATCTGTCTCCTGTTGCCTTTGTTCTTTCTATGCTTCCTTGCTACCTCTCTGCTTCTTTTCTTCAATGACAACATTTCCAACATATCTAACACAGATTTGAAGCTACAACAAGAGCGACAGAAGGAGAATAAGAAGCACTTGGACTCCAAGTAAGTTCTTTGATCTGTCATCTGCGTCTATTTATAGTTAGGAAAAGTAGTTGCAAAGTCTTTAACCTATTGTTCTAGATGAGCACTACATCTAGGGAAGAATGTTTTATCCGTCATCCATAATTCCGCATAACAAATTGGTGACTCCATTGGAGATTTTACCCTTCATCCTTCGTGTATTTGCCTCTGATTTTTTTTTTTTATTCACCCAGTAGCATTTACTTGGAAATATTAGGCTTTTTGAAATCCAAATTTGCATTAGAAGTGTGTTAAACAATTGTATTTTTCCTCATACACTGCACCCAATGCATTGTTGGACAGGACATAGTTCTTTGCATAGCACTATCTCCCTTTCAGACCTGCATTTCAATGCACTATCTCCCCTTAGAGACTGCGTTGCCCCCTGAAACCATCCAAATTCCATTGAATTTGTCATTGCATTTTGTTTTGAGTTTGTTTTTTTTTGTGTTTTAAAGAGCTTGAATACCTCAGATTGACCAGTGACCTTACTTACTCCTTCCTCCTTTGAAAGAATTTTTTTTTCAATGTTTATTTAAAGCATTTTCTTTTATCATTGACGAATTAACTTTAAAGTATTTTCATTGCTGCATTAGATCCATTTGATTTTGAAAAAGGAATTTTTCATTTAATTCTTCGTTTCCTGATATGAGAAATTGTTGTTAAATTCCTCAATTTTCCTTCAAAAGAGAAATTGTTGTTCAAATTATTCATTTATCAAAATTAAAAGGCATTTGTTTCTATTGATTTGGTGCACTTAGTTTCTTTTTTGCATTCATAACATTAAAGGGACTGAAAAGAAAAACCTGCATTTTCATGTAGTGGATTGTGTGTTTTGAAAAGGAACAATTAGGAAAGCTGCATTTAGTTTGTGCTCTTTGATTTGTTTGTTCTCAAATTGATTGCTCTTTCCCTGTAGTAGCTAGGATTTTCATTGAAAAAACTAGAAGTGAAAGATTTCTTATCATTTTAGTTTGTATTTTAGGAATTTCCAATACATCATCACGGTGAACCTTGAAAGGAAAATTGATAAACAAGATCAACTTAAAATTTATCTCAATTCACCTAACAAAGAATTAGAACCATAACGATAACATTTAGAAGGTCTAGTATAGAGACGTGTTCCTGCGTCATAAAACATAGCAATTGTCATTAATTGTCTGCGATACATTCCAAGTGTGATACCTCACTCCATGTATGTAATTATATCGTATCTCATCCACGTGATTTTGGGTATATCGGGTGGTGTTACAGTACGAAAAGTATAAAGGGGTGCTCTCATTGTGCAGTTTCACATCAAACAACACTAATATGGACTTGGGCCTCCATGGAACTTTGGGTATATTTGGGAGGAAAAATTTAGGTTGCTTTCCATCCATATTAAATCGAGTCAGCTGCCTTGTAAATTGTGATACACCGAACACAACATTTGAGGAGATTGTCTGCCCGTACTTCTTGGTTCGCCAGGAGGTATTCTGCAGTTCACAATTTCTTGGTAAACCTTTTTTTCCTAGCAATACCATTTTATTTTGTTTATTTGTTTTTGGTTAAAATAAATCAATAATCATGGAAGAATAAAATCCTTTTCCTTGTCATTTGCGTAGATTAGCATTGAGACCACCTTTACCACCAGAAGTTACTCCTGGTTGGCAAAGGCGACAACACTCTATCGAATAAAGTACTATTCATACCTTTGGTGAAACATAATCTTCCCATATACCAGAGTTAGATCAAGTTGTTTATAAACATTCTGGTTCGTCTACTGTTATTGAAACGTAGTCCTCACAACTACCTGTGGTCACAATCCATCCAATCAATGAGACCGTACCTCCTAGAACCGATGTTGTTCAACTAGATTTTGATCCAGATCTTGTCTCCTATTTGCAAGAACATCTAAATCATGAATTCAAACAACTATAAGTAGCTCCTTCATTGGTCATCCCACAAATATTTGTAGCCATTGAGTCTCCCATATCACACAGTCAACCACCTGAAATATAATTTGGGCCTGGCGGTGAAATACTTCCACCTAGTTTAATTTTTATTGAAGAAATCCCACAAGATGAGACACCTTTAACTCCAACCCATTTTGGGGAGGATATTTACCTGTACGATTATTTTCCTCAATCACCACCCTCTATTTTTTTGATCCTGCTCCTATTAAAAATCCCGTCGATCCAAAAGGGTATAAATTTGGTCAAGTAACCATGCCTGAACCAACATCTTTGGTTGGGCCATCTATTCCAATTACGTAAACACCTGCCCTCGCTACCCCGTCGATGTTTACAACTTCACCAGAGTCATATTTTCATGGTGGCCCTATGGTCCCATCAGGTTATAAATATTTATCTGGAATTTTCTCTGGTGCATCTTCAAATCCATGGAATTTACCAATGTCATCGTTTGGTATTATAATTGGTAAACCTATAGTGAGTATTGAATGACTTGATTCTTTATACACATCATCAGGGAAATATCAAGCCAGTCCTTCTGGGTTTATTCCATCAAGTACCATATCAACTGGACTCCCAACATTTGGAGAGAAATAGTTTCCATCTTATTATCCTCCTCATGCTGGGGGGCAACCTTTGGTCACCCACTATGACAGTACTCCATCACTTTTTGGTCAACCTAATGTCGAAATGAATGTTTGTCAATGGCAACCCACTCTGCCTATCCAACCACAAACAGTTGTATACTTGTATCAACCAGTTCAACCTGTTACACCCACATCATTTCCACTTGTTAATACATCTTTACCCCTGTTACGGAATCAAAATGTTGTACACCAACCTTTTCAAGCGGGTCCTTCAACTCAATACCCTCAAATATTGGGTCCACAGACTCTAAATACTTCGGTTAATTTACAACAACCTGTATCCAGAATCATTTATTCACAAGCTAGCTTACCATTTTATGGGATGTCACAGCCAAAACCTAGTTATACATATCCTCAATCGAATCCAAGTTATTCTAATTTGGGTTATAACATTGTTGGACAAATCCCTTGGTAGCCTCAGGCGCAAATACCTTCGACTTTATTTCAACAAATATCATATCTACGTTTTGGTCAATAGAATCCTCAAGCATTTGCTTTTCAAAACAACCCCTATCTGGGTTACCGACATCATATTCCTTATGCTGATGCTCAAAGGCCTATTGCGAAAGCAATTCCATCATACCCTGGTTATGCTCAACTTGACCTTCCTAGATAGTTTCCTTTTGTTGCAACTTTAGAGTTACCAGATTGAAATCGGCTAACCAATGATCTAAACAACTATGCTCCTCGGTGGCTGATGATACCTCACAAATTACCCTCAGATATTCCTAAGTTCAATGGAAACCCTGGGGAAGACCCGTCGACTCATGTCATGAATTATCATTTATGGTGTTTATCAAATTCCCTAAATGATGATTTTGTTCAACCACGTCTTTTCCAACGTACACTCACGAGTCTGTCTGAAAAATGGTATATTGAGTTACCTAGAGCTTATTTTGATAAATTCACTACCCTAGATACTGCCTTTTTGACTCACTTCTATTTACCCATCCGATATGAAACTGGAACGAAATTCTTGACCAATTTCAAACAGACTATTGCTACTCACATTTCTGATCATATTCATGAGTGGTGTCGTTGTCATAGAATGGTTAAGACATTTGTTCTAGATCAAATCCTTGCCGAGTGGTTCATTAAGTCCATGTTACCATCTATAATTGAGGATGTGGCTAAGGGTGGAACCGTCACAGAAGAGCAAGTTATTACTCATGCCCAATATTTAGACTTGATTTATACTCAGTCTGGCATGCTTTATGAAAAAATTCCTAATGCGCTGAGATCTAATTTTATTGTTCCTCCTCAATTAAATGACTCTCATGCCGGAGACGGCTTGATTGGCACTGCAAACACACATCATAATACTTCATTTCATCCTGCACCTTCTTCAAAAATTAATGCCATGTCATTTGATAAGGGAAAAGTGACAAGAAACATGGAAGTAAGAAAAAGGAGAAATCTAAGAAAAAGCAAACTTCTAACCCACAGGAAATATCATCCAATGAATCGTCTGGACCTAGGAAACCTTCTTATCCATGCATAATCTGTAATGAGGAACACTTTGTTTGGGATTGTCCTCACCACGTTGAAGTTTCAAATATCATTAAGACTTCCAATGCATCAGCTGTGTTGACAGATCCGTTTCTGAATCCAGACACAAATTTGGTTGCTACAGATCCGGCTTCTAGTTCCCAAGTACTTATGCTATCTATCACAAAACCTTCAACAAATATTTTGGTGTGAATGCGTAAAAAATATTATGGTAATCAGGCCACTGATCAACCTACTACCTCGACTACGAATCCGTCTACGGAATCAGTACCACCTACTGCTATTCCTAAATTGACAATCAAGACACCAAAGGGAGTAATTCACAAATCGACATATAATCCTCGAGCAAGAGCTGCTCAAAATTGTAATATATTTGAAGATTTGGCTCAATCCCCTTTAGCTATGTCTTCTCTTGAGGTATTACAAAATTTTCCCTCCCAAAAACATGCTTTATTGTCGGCTATTGGTGGAATTGATCTAACTGATTCTAATCTTGTTGTCTTTAATCATATGGGCTATGTGCTGCAACTTCCAGCAAAATTGGCATTCTCCATACAAGTAAATGTTCTCAATCACCTTGTTCATCATAATATTATTTATGAGGGAGCATATAAATGCATTATGTCTCTAAATTATTGGAAGTCACTTGGCTAATTGCGCTTATCTCAATCATCAACGACGTTGAAGGCTTTTGATGGATGTACATATAAGCCTTTTAGTATTATTAATAACCTGCATGTTGAACTAGGGAGAAAAACAATGAATGTTGATGTCGAGGTTGTTGACAGACCCCTTGACTATAATATTCTACTTGGAAGGCCATGGGTATATGCAATGACTGCAATTGTTTCTACATATTTTAGAATGATTTCCTTTCCATATAAAGGTACTATCACAATTATTAATTAGCTATCCTTCTTTGCCTCTGCTTTGTAGGTAATCGGAAGTGTTCCATTTGTTCACACACCCCAACTAGCACTTCAGAGCATTGGTGTAGGAATCATAAAGGATTCCACTCTTATGGGAACCTTTGCATTACTGCTGCCCGTGATGTCAGCATAAATTAAAAGTATAGAGACCTGCTACATGATGTATTTCACTCCATCTTGTTTAAGGGAGAGACCAGATGATTCTGAAATTGTTACATTGGATGAGTTTCTGCTGCGTAGCCCTATTGAGATGGCATAGCCATCAATCTATCTATCTTGGGTGGCGAATCCGAAATCAATGTCACCAATTGTATGGGTTGATCGTTCCTTAGAATTTGGTACTCCATCTGATCCATTTTCCTCTATTTTCTTAATAGATAAGAATATTTTGGAAGCCATGATGTCAGAAGGAGAACAATGGTAAGATTATCATCATCGTTCCCATCTTCCTGATTATGAAGAAAATTAGCTTAGTGAACTATATCACCCATTAATAATAATAAAATATTTTCGAATTCTTTACCTATTAATGCAATCGATTTCGAGAAAAATATGTCAAATATTGAAGAAACCATTTCTATCGATATTTTGACCAAACTTGGCATTGTAGAAAATATTCATGTCGTTGTATCTTATTCTCCATCAGAACTGGAATCATATCTCTCTCTATTTCGTGAATTCCATGATGTATTTTCTTGGTCTTACGAGGAAATTCCAGGCATAGATACTAGTATTGTTGAACACACTATGAATATGTATCTTGATGTCAAACCAGCACGTCAACGGTTTCATCCTGTTCATCTAAATAAAGTTGTTTCCATCAAAGTAGAAGTTGAAAAAATTTTGCGTGCTGGTTTCATTTACCCTGTTCTACTAACTGAGTGGGTTTCAATATCGTTCCTGTCATGAAAAAACAAGGAACCATTAGAGTGTGTGTCGATTATCGGGACGTCAAAATTGCTTGTCCAAAAGAAAACTATCCTACTCCCTTTATCGACCAGATTATTGACGATTATGCTGGATGTGAAATACTTTCGTTCATGGATGGATTTTCTGGCTACTATCAAATCAACGTCCACCCAGAGGATCAACATAAGATAGAATTAATTTGACTTTGGGGCACATTCACTTATAGGAAACTACCGTTTGGTTTAAAGAACCTTGGGGAAACTTTTAAGAGAGCAATGGACTATGCTTTCAATGACATCAAGCACATTGTTAAACCTTATCTAGATGATTTACCTATGCATTCATGAAATCGGATTGATCACCCGATGCATTTGAGAGCCATCTTCTTACGCTACCGACACTACAAAATACGCCTCAATCCACATAAATGTGTGTTTTGTGTTGGTTCTGGTCATTTTATTTGATTCTTAGTCTCAAAAGAAGGAATTTGAATCAACCCATTGAAGGTTCAGGTCATTCTTGATTTGCATGCACCATCAAATTTACTTCAGATACAGAAACTTCAAGGAAAGGCTAACTTCCTAAGCAGGTTCATTCCAAACTACGCCGAAATGGCTAAAGGATTTACTTAACTCTTGAAAAATGGGGTTCCCTTCCATTGGGACCAAGTTGCACAAGCTTATTTTGATGTTGTCAAGGATAATCTTGTCCGAGCGTCATTAACGTATCCCCCTAATTATCAAAATGATTATTTCCTATATATCATCACGGCTGAAACAACCATTGCTATGGTTTTGTTCCAAGTAGAAGATGGAATTGAACATCCAATATATTATTTGAGTCATAATCTCATTGATACGGGAGTTAAGTATTCATACATAGAAATGCTTGACTTGGAAACTATTCAAGATGTCCAAATATTTCGCCACTATATCCTGCTCCGAAAGACCACTGTAGTTTCAGATTGCAACCCCATGACTTATATCTTATCATGTCAATTGCTGGGGGGGAAATATTCAAAATGGATTGTCATTTTGCAGGAATTTGATTTGGAATTCATCAAATAGAAGTCAAAGAAGTCTTTAGTTTTAGTTGAGCTTCTCCGTGACCTTCCCTTTGATAGTACTGGAACTACGTCGGAACCATCAATTCCTGACAAGTCTCTGTTTCTAATTGGATCATTTGATCCTTGGTATGGAGATTTCATTATTTATCTCCAAACTCAAACTTTTCGACCTGATACCTCTTGCTCTGAACAACGAAGTATTCGATACCAAGCCAAATATTATATGATCGTTAGTAATACACTTTATCGTCGTGGTGTCGATACCATTTTAAGGATGTGCCTCGCCCATGAGGAGGTTGAAAAGGTTTTAAAAGATTGTCATGTTGTGGCTTGTGGTGGAAATTTATCTCAATATGCTGTTGCGCAAAAGATACTCTGTGTCAGTTACTTTTGGCCTACAATATTTTGCAACTGCATCCTCGCGGTCAGAAGTTGTCATGTGTACCATATTTTTTATCATAAAATTCGCAAACCGCCAGCTCCAATGCATCCTGTTGTCTCTTTGGGACCATTTTCGAAATGGGGTATTGACTTCATGACATGTAACCCTCGTTCGTCCGGGGGGCATGGTTATATTATTTTCGCAGTCGACTACTTTACCAAATGGGTGAAGCGATGCCTATATTCAACAACACAGGACAGGCAGCTGCATTGTTTTTCTTTAATCATGTTATTGCATGGTTTGGGGTCCCATAGGCTATAGTTACAAATCATGGGAAGCATTTTCAAAACCACATGATGACTGAATTAATTGCCAAGTTAGGATTTTCACATGATAATTCTACTCCTTATTATCCACAATCAAATGGAAAAGTTGAGGCTATCAATAATATTATTAAATGTATGCTTCAACGAATGATAGGAGCTTGTAAAAAAAACTGGCATTTGATATCATACTCAGCCTTGTGGGCGTACCGAACCTCAATGAGAAATGAAAGTAGATTTACTCCCTTTCAATTGGTGTATGGTCTGGAAGCTATCTTGCCAATCCAATGTGAAATATCATCATTAAAACTTGCAATCAACTTGTTACCTGACACCTTAGAAGAAGAAGCACGTCTTTTGAACCTCATCCATCTTGATGAAACATGTTGGGAAGCCCAATTGGCCAATGAAGTGCATAGGAGACGTATAAAGGTGCAATACGACAAAAATATCCAACCTCGCATTTTCTCAGAGGGCGACTTGGTCCTAATTTATGATCAAGAAGCTGATGTAATAGGTACAGGAAAATTTGAGCCATTATGTCATGGCCCCTATATTGTCAAAAGATTTCTTGCTAAGGTTGCCTATGAGTTAGTTGATTACGATGGAATTCTGTTGGGCTGCTAGTAATTTTTTGTATTATATTGTATATATATGTTGTTGATTTTCATTCACTATCTTAGTTTGTTTTTAGAGTTTTCTTGACGTTAGTAATCCATTTTACATTTCATCGCAGATGACTGAATCTTTGGAACCATTTGTTGGATATGCTGATGGTGCTAGTCGTAGTACGCAGAATCTATCCTTTTCAATGTGGGCCATTTTCGCTCCGAACGGTGAGTTAGTGAGTTTTCAAGGGATTTGTATCGGTAGATTGACGAAAAATATTGCTGAGTATAGCACATTGATCGAACCTCTCTTTGATTCCACTTCATTTAGTATTAACCGCATCATCATAAGGTTAGACTCACAACTTGTGGTATTACAATTTACTAGTGTTTATACTATTAGAAATCCAACACTGCATAGATTGTTCTTAAGAGTTTGACTTTTGGAAAGACACTTTGATTTTATTCAATATCAACACATTTCTAGAAATTTGAACACATTGACTGATTCTTTAGCTAATCAAGTTTTATACAGACATTTGCAACACGTGTAAAGAAGACATTCAGATCATTGAATAGGATTGCACAATAAACATAATAAAAAAACTGAAATCAAATAGATAGATAGTTATAGGTTTTTACAAAAATTTGTGCCCAAGACACATTGGTCATCTGACCTAAAAATATACGTAAAATTTCAAAAGTAAACTAGTGGTGCTCGTGGTAACATGCTATAGATCTAGCTATCCTACATAGTAACCGCATCCAACGGTTAGGAACACCTATAGTGTGACGCTGTAGTCGCATAGGTAAATCTTCGATCCGATAATCTAGAATCTCGAAGGTCAACCCCTATATGTGCTATCAAATCTCTGCTAGAGTCTCAGCCATATCAAGATCCCGAAGGACTTCTCTCCTGACAACCCTCTTTGCTGGCTCATCTACTACACGCTCTGGTTCCTCCATTGGTTGAACTTGACCAACATCTGCATTACATCAAACATTTAGTTTAGTCTTGGGAAAACATCAAAAACACAAAAACATTGTATAAAACTTAGGAAAATCAAAAGCATGGTCAAAATATTCTTACCCATTGCACCCCACTGAGCACCTTCTGGTAAAGCTAAATCTAGATCTCCTCAGAAACCAACGCCTGCGTATGCATACTCATCGATGGCGACAATCTATCACAGGAACCAGGAGAAGAATGCAATCGAGAACACAATGGTCAATTGGCCTGCATGCCTACCCATTATTTCTACCCATATCTGCATCTGTGGATCTCTAGTATTAGACATATCTAGTGTCACATGTTATGGCTGCATTAGTGGAATCCATTCTAAGGAAAAGGATATAAGGATCGAACCATAACTAAATTTATTCTTCCTTCCTCCCTTTTTCTTGTTTCGTTGTTCTTTTATTTGAGAAAGTGTAGCTTCAGAACAGTTGAAGATTGTTGGCTCCATACATTATAGTGCATACTACATATACAATCTATTCGCTACATGTAGTGTAATGGTGCCAGCAAGTTTTGAAATTGTGAAAAGGATAGTTCTAAAAGGAAAATATCTAACATCCTGGATGTTTATCTTTCCATCTTTGCTTGGCTTTTCCCCTGAATAACAATGTTGTAAAACATAATCTCTAATAGTCTCTCCTCCAAAAATAGACCCTGAGAGGACACCAGGTATGCCAACCCGGAAACTTAAAGTCCATTTGATTCATATATGCAGTACTAAAAGAGATTATTAATCTAGTTAGATTGAGTAGATTTTTAACTATGATTTTGTCTCCCTAATAAAAAAACTAGCCTGTTTAGGAGGAAAGATGGCTTGCGGTGATTTTAAGGTTTTTTTCTCTCTGCCTTCTGCTTGCGCCATAGTGAACATTAGCGGGGTCGACTGGCCTGCGCATCCTGACTGTGCTGGACCCGGATGGATGGGAATCGACCTTCCTTTGAGACAAGAAAGCCTACGAAGATACGTGACCTCATCGATTCCTGGATATCGGCTTCTCACTTTGACATTAGAACCCTCTACTGCAGGCAAAGCGTTCACGAAGAATGGGGAGGCGGGTCTACAGGGCAAAGCCCCACATTCATGGCTACCTCAAACTGTCGACTCACTGCTGGCTTTAGAAATCAATGCGAAGCTTTCTGGCATGCTCCCTGGACTTGATGCGGCGGGAATGGGCATAGCTCATCTAGGGAGATGGCGTTGGGGATTCACCAGCCCCATTAACCAGTTGTGGGCGCTCATAACCGTCAATATGCTCCGGGTCTTCCTGATGAATGCTTTGAGCTACCCGAATCTGCCTGATGGGTGCACAAGGGAGTTCTTATGGGTGGGAAAAAATACCCATCTCTATGGCTATTTGCCTCACTCCACAACTTCTCTCAAACCCCAGCAACAAGTTCTGGAAAATATGGAGTACCAGAGTACCAGTTTGCTCTCATCTCAGATATGCAGAGGCAAGAAGAAGTCGGCGGATCACTCTGCTTCTTATCAGATCCAGATTTTGCTCCTTTCTGGAAAAACTTTGCTGCAATGGGTGAGCTCCTCGGATCTGGTGCAGGACCTCAAGCAAGTCATTGAATATAGGCTGGGGATTACATATGCATCACAGAGACTCCTCCATGAAGGTAAACAACTTGAGGATCTTTATCCCCTCTCTTTTTACAATATTAAAATAAATGCATCCATTGTCTTCACCCTTCATCTGAGAGGGGGCGCAGTTGGACAGTCATCTATAGCTCTGGATTTTTCCTACAAATATGTTGTCCATGCTCAGATACCCAAGAAATCTGTTCCACCAGCTCAGGCTCCCAATCATTTTTTGGTGGACAAACTAGAGGAGATCCCCTCCATTGAAATATCGCATCCAACGTTGGATGAGCAATCCCAAAAGTTTGCAGAGCATGCCATTATTTGCAGATTTAATGGACTATGGCCACGCACGGCAAATATCTACCAATGGATTCACTCCAACTGGACCAAAAATTGCAAGGTTTTATTTTTCTCAAAAGGCTTCTTCATTGTAGTGTTTGCTTTCAGTGAAGACTGCCAAAAAGCTCTTACAGAAGGCCCATGGTTTTAGGGCTCAGCAGGTTTATTCCTCACCCCCTAGTTTCTAGATTTCGATCCATCCACAGCAGTGATCACCAAGCTCCCCATTTGGGTCAGACTACCTAACCTCCCAGCGCATCTATGGCACTTTTATGTCTTCCAAGGGATTGGAAATACTCTAGGCCTTTTTCTTGCCACAGACACCTCGAGGGGGGAAAAGGGCTTATACACCTTCGACAGAATCTGTGCAGATGAGCAAAGGTCTACCCGATTAGATTAATCTCAAAATTGGAGACTTCCATTGGACGAAGACTCTAGACTACGAGAACACATCCTTTCGCTGCTGACATTGCCATCAAACAGGGCACCTTCAGAGCTCTTGCCCCTTGATTCCTGCCCAAAAGAAGAAAGTCAATCATAAGCCGAAATCCAAAAGCTGGAAGCCTCATGATCCTCCCCCCATGGATGATATTGACTTCAGCTCGGATGAAGAGGAAGGGGAAGCAGAAGGGGAGGACGCAATGCAGCCATAGGATACGCCTTCGACAAGCCCCGAGGAATCTAATGTTCCACCAAACTCACAGAAAAGAACTCATGAGTCTTCTCCCTCGGATTTAGACAAGGAGACCTCTTCGATAGCCCAGCTCAGTCTACAAATCGTTCCAGCTCAGCCACATCATCTTGGCTGGGTCAAAGTTGGTAAAAAGAAAGGGAAAAAATGTCGAATGGATGATTCGACCCATGCTGGGTAGAATCCCTTGTTCGGCTCTTGTTTCTTTGTTATTTCTTGTTCCTTTTTGCTTATTGCAATGCTCTGTTCATGGTTTCTCTTAGGGAATGAGGTGGATAGTTTATCCTTTCCGACTACCTGTTTTCTTGCTTCTCTTGATTGTAACTTCATATTGTACCATATGCTCTCTTAATAGAATTAGTTTTATGGAGAAAAAAAAAAAACAATAGACCCTGAGAGCAAAATAGGCAAGCCTCTCCTCGACGAACCATAAGAAAGTATACATCCTCTACTATTATGGGAACCAATTGGTTCCTAATATGAAATGCCTCGATAGTTGGATCCCATGCTCGAACTAAGAACTCCAAGAGTTCTATTTTTTCCTCATCCCTGACAACCAGAAGTACTTTAACAGTCCACAATCTATTAGGGCTCTTAATTTTCCCAGATCATTTAGGGCAATCATATATTGTTCTTCATGCTCTCTTTCCATCCATGTAATCATCATTATAATCCAATGAACACCAGAAATAAAACCATAAGAACCATTAGAATCCATTCAATGCAAAAAATTAGGCAAATTTTGGGCATAATGCAAAAAAATAAAAATGAAGATTGCACCCCACGCAACCTAGGACAAGAGACAGTGCATTGTACATGTATTTAGACTTCATTTTAGCTACTATGCAACGCACTTTTCGATGTCCAAGGGTGCATTTCCATCTTTCGGAGCAGAATTTACCCTAGGGCCCCCAAAACCATAAAAAATTGCAATAAATGGAAATGAAATGATTATTGAAGGAAAGAGACGGTTCATGACACTAACCTGGATCAAACGGAAATGGAATCTTTCCACAAAAATGATCACAATCAGCAACTAATGTTCGAGGGAAAAATCATGTTTAGAGCTCCAAAATGCAAATGGTAACTATGGAATGGTAAAAATGAATAGTAAAAACTCTTTTTAATAGTCATTTAATTGTTTGAAAATCATATTTATTGCTATGAATATGGTTTTATTATTCTTTTATCATGAAACATGTATTTTTAATCCATTTGATGTTGTTCTGAACAGGTCATACAACTGATGAATAGATTAGTCGTGCAAATTTATTTCAAGAATGATTTGACCACAAAGCATACTTTTTCTCCTTATTTTTCGAGCTTTGTTAACACAAAAAAGGATTTGAAGTGCACTTTTATCTCTTTTTCGAGCTTCGATAACAACGAAAAAGGAAACCCTTGGAGTCTTCTTTCAACTCTTTTCAGACTCCGATAATGTGAAAAGATTGTTGAGCACTTGTCTTTTCAAGATCATAAAAGTAAATGAATTCATATCTACTCAGTATAAGTTTAACCCTTTTCTAGATTGAGATAGATTATTTATGAAAAAGGAATACCTTAGTAAAAAATGACTAAAGAGGTTCTCTCAGATATTATTTTACACTTTTTCGGATCTGAGCGACAAATTTATGAAAAAGTACTTTTGGAGTTTTCTTTTTTCCTCTTTTTCAAACTCTCTAAATTTGAAAAAGGACTGGGCTATCACTATCGTTAAGCTCGCTAAAACATAAAATAGCGACGGGCTTGTCAATCATGGCAAGAATCGAGTTTCATTCATCACTAAACTTGTTAAATTATTAAATAGCGATACGTTATTCACCTGAAGGGTAGAATTATAGATCTAGAAAATGTTATCCTCCTCAAGCTTGTTTAAAAATAAAGAGGTACTGGTTGACAAATGACAGGGGAAAATTTGGGAAAGTGAACAAAACCTTTTACGGTAGCAGGTCGCTCTTGAACATGACACTTCACTCCATCACCGTGAATGTTTGGGTTGGGTAATATTCTTGACAGTTCATTCATACCTATCATTCATCATACCTTCACATCTATTTGGGTCAATGCTGCCAACTCATCTCAGTGTCGCTGATATGTTCAAAAGAAGTCATCCAGTGAATACTCATCCTTATGTAATACTCATAAACCTTCATTCTCATGACAGTCATCCCTGAACATTGCTATATCAAGTCATACCTTTGTCTCCGAAATTAGTGAGTCTCGTTTTGCAATAAGGTGGCTTCCTATCGACGACAAATCATTATCTAGGAAGTTCACTTAGAAACATTATATTCTAGTACCATGAGGCTTGTTACAGCATTGACAAGATCCTTGCTTCCAGACTTTTGACCAAAATATTTTGTTTGGCATTCGACATAAAATCATCTATTCACGCCTTACGAAATGTACTGTAGTACCTTGAGGGCCATTGACATCAATGGTGGTTCTATTGTGTTCGTTAACAACTCACATCATTGGCTGGTAATCAAACAATGTCTTACCATGTTTGACTACAAATTATATATTCGCATGACTAGAATTGTACCCAAATGATCGAGTGAACGAGATAATAAGACCCTGGATCTAGTTTTAGCCATCCGGGCTGTGATTTCAGGATTTTTGTACACATAATCTATACGGTGACCTTACATACAGATCGTCATCCGAACATGGGCCTATATCTGTAGGCATGTCTGTATTGGGAAATATTCCAATGTAGACGACTTTCTGAATTATGTACATGCTATTAGAAATTTTATGTGCTAAGAATGGGAATGGCTTCCCTCAGAAATTATGATCAAGAGGATATATCATGATGTAATGTATTGTAATATTGATACAAGTCGCCACTCCGCTTCATCTCTAGCCCATCACAGTGTAAAGCATCTCAATCAAAATAGTGTTATTATTATTATAACTTCATGCTTTAGGGGGGAATTGTTATAGGTCAATTTGGGCATCATTCCCAATGACCTAGTTAACTAGACATCATATCCAGAACCAATGAATAGGGTCTAACATTCCCTATCATTTCAAGTTGTTACATTCCCTAAGACAAAGAACAATACAAATCATCCATGAATTTTATCTGCAAAGGTTTCCTAGATTTGAAGTTTATAATATATCATATGAGAGCTCACCAACGCTGCCTCTAAAGGGAATAATTGCATTGCATATGCAAATAACCCCACTGAAGGGTGCTATGCAAAGCACTTCCCGACAATCAAGGGTGTGTTGGTCACATTGGGAGCGAAATTCTCATTGTTCCGGAATCTCCACTTGGCCAGTGCCTTCTAGAAGAGTTCACATGTGTCAAACTTCGAATCCATGTGTCCATTTGATACCTCTGAGACTAGGAAAAATTCTTGCCTATTATTAGAAAGTCATTGATTGTAAAACTACCTTCAGCTCCTCTATAAATTGAGCACAGATCTTAGTGTTTGATAAGGAATAATTTGAGTAGAGAAATGCTGGTGGAATTTCAATTGAGGAATTGATTTGAGTGACATGCTGCTGGAGAGATGTGCATTGTAATGAGGTTGGGATGCTGCTAGAGATGGTGACACTAAATCAATCACTGGGTTGTAACCTCCCCTTCTATCCATTAATAAAGATTGTTGCTTACTTTCCCACATATGTATTTGTATAAGCTCATGTATTTCATATTATGAATTCTTATTTGATGCATATGGTTCATGTTTTATTGATTTAACTAAATAAATTGAAAAGGTATCTATATTATTGCTATATTTTTCTATTTAGTGTTCATCTTTGTAGGAAATATTTTGGCGATCTAGCTCAGATTTGAAGCTATAGAAAGAGCGACAAAAGGAGAATAGGAAGCACTTGGACTCCAAGTAAGTTCTTTGATCTGTTCTATGTTTCTATTTATAGTTAGGAAAATTAGTTGCAAATTCTTTAACCTGTTGTTCTAGATGAGCATTGCATCTAGGGAAGAATGTTTTATCCGTAATCCATAATTCCGCATAACAGTTGTTGTTGTTGAAGACTCTGTTGTTGAAGTTGTTGATGAAATTATAGGTAATGATATAGCCATGTGGACTATAGGAGCCAGTGATTCTGCTAGTGTGGAAGGTAAAATAGTAGTAACTATAGGAATGATAGTGACTGGGACTGTTTCTTTGCTGGCTTCTTTCTTCTAGACCAACTTGTCCATTTCATTATCCATTTCCTTTATCTAAGCTGTCAACTGTAGAATGAGATTCATCATCTCATATGCCTGATTTTTATCGTGTAATACTTCCTTTACTTGAGGATGTTCTGTAGGGGGCAGCTTTAGTTGCTTCTTTAATGCAACAATGTCCGCATTTTTAATTTTTATCAATTCCTCTACAAATTTGACATTTTTAGGATCGTATCCTACTTCAATTATTGATTCCTCCAAATTTTTAATTCTATTGTCTTTTGCCTGTGAAGATGCTTTCTCCAATTTGAGCCAATCTCTGATATTTACAAGAGTGTTTTGCAGTTTCTGTACACTGTGGCCTTGGTGGTCATTGTAGAATAAATCATCTCCCCTACCTACTTATGAAACTCAATTTGGTCCAGAGGATGAATATCTTGGACTGGGACTTCAAAATATATCTTTTTGTAATTAGAGGATGAATTAGGAGTTTGAACTGTGGGTTGAAGAAATGTCATCTGCATATTTTTATTCTTGTAGTCAAAGGCATAAAGTATCATATTTTGGATGCCAAGAGTTTGTTTCAGATACTGAGAATATATTTCTATTTTAATTTCTTCATTTATGGCTTTGATTTCTTTGTATCTTTCTTTGATATCCATCTCCTTTTCTACTGGTTTTTTGGATGAGGAAACTTCAATACTGTGTTGCTTCTGAATAAGCTGAGTGTTTGAAGTTGTAGGTTGTTCTTATTCTTCAATCATTGTAGGAGGTGCATTGTCCTTTGCTGTTGTTCCTGTATCAATGACCTCTATTATTTCCACTTCTTTATTGGCAGGATTTAACTTTGGATTTTTACTGTATCTCAATTTAAATTTAGTTTCAGTTGTAGTCTCTGCAGTGTATGATACTTCCTCTCTATTTCTTTTTTTATTTTTTGTCTTCTTGGGTTGGAGTCTGCAAAGTTTGACTATTCTCATCTTGCTTCTCTGCCTCTATCAATGTGTTCTCCAACCATTCAGACTGGTTGGAGAATTTTTCAATCTCTGGTTTCTTTTTATGTATATAAGGAATGAGTTTGCACTTAATTCTCATTTTACTTATAACTCCTAGGGGATCATAATACCACAGAAAACTGTGACTAAACTTGAATTCCTACAAATGCTTTTCAGCCTCTGGAATTGCATCTCTATTGTTACAGATAAAAGGGCCAACCTGATTTTTCAATTTGAACTGTGTCTTCTTCTTTGCTGCCAAGAAATTAATTGCATATGAATTATGAATTTGCCTTATGTATTCAAGGGAAGATAACCTCATAGGGAGGTATTTGGTTTGTTTATATGGAACAAGACTTGATCCATATACTCTTATTTCAGTATGATTTTGGTACAAGTACAAATCTCCTGTTCTATTATGCTCTGACAACTGTAGGAACTTCTTAATCTCTTCACTAATTCTAGGTTGCCTGCCGCTGTTCAGAAGATTGACAATAAGATGAATGAAGGAATAAATAAAATCTGTGTATGTGAATTCAGTGGAGTCTTTCCTTATCAAGGAAGTCCAAAAAATTACTGATTGTGGGTTTCCTTCAACATTCAGCTTCTGAAGGTCGATGGAAAACTTGTCAGACTGAAAGTATAAAAACATGTGGAAAAGGACTGAGAAATACTTGAAAACACCTTCAAAAGGAATTTTGATCACCTTTTCATGAAAATTTTCAGCAAGGTATTGGGAAAAATTAAAAATGGTAGCAGGAGGCTGACCAGGTGTAAAAGTAGAAAAAAAACCTAGTACTGTAACATCATCATGTTCATCTATAAAACAACCAAGAATGAAATACAACATGGAAATGATATGTCTTGTCCTTTCAGAAAATTTTGCAGAAGGGTATGGGGGATTTATCTTTGGAATTTCTACAGAATAATGCATGAAGGTTTGGAATATTTGGAACCTCTTGGGGAATTCCAGACTCAAGTATAACTGAGTGAGGGCTTCAATGGACAAAGGAACCTCATTTGACATGGATTGGATCTAAAGCATTTGATAGATAGAATCATCAGTAATGGTAAACATCACTTCTTTTCAGAATTTACTATGGCTTTGTGATCAGGAAAATAACAGGATTGATAGAGTCTAATTACTTCAGGGATCTAGAAGGTTTGTGGGACATCATATTTTGGAAAATTTGACTCCCAAATAAAAACTTCATCAGCCTGATCTATAGCTTTTTCTTGGCTCCAGTAGTGGAACTCAAGAAGGTTAAACTATGTGACTGTGTAAATAATCTTGAAGTCTTTGGCAGCCAAGGGTATGTGCTCTCCATCTACAATAGGAGGTTGTAGAGGATTGACAGTTAAAATGATTTTGGAAGCCATTGCTTTGCTTGATTTATCAATTTTATTACTCTTTTAACTTAAAAAAAAAAACTAATTTTTAGGCCTGTAGGAGCACCTCAGAAATATTTTAATAGTTTGCAGAAGAAATGAGGATGAAACAGGGGTTTATCCTATGGTCTGCAAAGGTTTAATTGATCAAATTTTCAATTTCTGAGCTTTAAAAATAGTTTTAGGACCTCAGAACTCTGTAAAAAAGGACATTTAGGGTATGTAATGCACTCTCTGTGATAAAAAGTAATCTCAAGACACCAATTTTATGCAAAAGGATTCTTAGGGTATGTAGGAAAGGGTTGAAGGTCACATAAGGCATCTTCAGGTCTGCAGATGGCTTCTAAGTGATCCAATTAATCAAATTACTTCATTAGATCAAGAAAGCAGGTCTTTCTTTGAAGAATACCTGGAAAAAAAAATGCAGATTTGATTTGCAGGAGGGTTCTAGGATTGCAAAAGGCTTTCTGAGGTATTTATAAGATTCAATTCCGTTCTGCAATGTAGTGTAGAGATAATGTTCTTGAATTCTAGTGGAAAAAAACTATAATAAGGTCGGTAGAGTGATCTTTAGCTCGAAAAAAGGTAAGCAATGCTCCTTCTGCGCAAGTTTGTAACATAAAGTGGTAAAAGGTAGCAAAGGGAGGTTTATATGAATTTTTAAATCAAATAGTGTTTACATTAATGGGAAGTCATTTCAAATGAGCAGGTGGTTTGCGCACTGGGGAGAAAACCACTCAGTGGTTTTCACAAGCTCCAAAGGTGGTTAGTGGTAATGTTTTGACTGGTGCGATCGAATAGAAAGCCAACACGTAGTGGGGAGGGAGACTCTGAGAACTACAATTTTCACAAGGCTTGGGGTGTGTTAACTATTGCACTATCAGATATGTGATAGGCTCTAATGGCGGTCGGATCTGGCGGGTGAAGATCTGACAGCTAGGATGATGCGACAGAGTATTGGGGATTGATGGTGTGGGGCCTGGGGCATAAACTATGTGGTAGGTTTATATGTATTGGTCAAGGTTTTGAATGATATAACCAATAAGGTTATGGTAAATTTAACATATGTGTAGGCGGGGTTAAATAAGTGGGTTCGGGACAATTAACATGTAGGGATATTAAACCATAGTTTAAATAAAAATAATGGGTGGGGAATGATATATAAAGGAATTATATTAATACGGGGTAAAGGTTTATACAGGGATTTAATACATTAGGTTTAAATGTTAATAATGTAATGTAAATGGTGGTATGTGTATAATACAGGGAAATATAAAAATACACTAAGTAAAAAATAACATCAGGGTAAGTTTTTATAATGGGACCTGATATGTGTTTTCAAACTTAGGATTAATGTATTTTTATGGGTTTTTAGTGTATTTTTAGATGAAAGGGGAATTAATAAAGGGGTTTCACTTTTCTTAAGTAAAATGTGGTTTTAACTTGGGAAAAGGGGTTTTTTCAAGGGGGAAAAGGAGAAAGGGGAAAAAATGAAAAGGGAGAAGGTATTTTTATAATTGAAATGATTTTTGAAGGAAAATTAGTAAATGAAATGACCAATCATCTATTATCCATGCTTGTGAAAACTTCTTTCTTCCTACCCATTAACTACCTCCACATTTTTACTTCATTTTTATGGGTGCATTTGAGCTTGCAAACCCTTATTCATTTTTCTTTTAAACAAAAAATAACTAATTCTAAACTTATTTTTTCCAAGGGCTCAGTTTAAACTATTGAGTTCCTTATTATTCTCTACCTAACTACTGATCTGCCAAGATTAAACTCTTTGTCTATATCCTTTATTCTTTATGTAACAATATGAAATTTAAAGCATGAAGGCTCAAGATTAAGAATTTTGACCTTCATGGATTGTGGCATTTTAACAAGTTGCACACAATATTATTTTGCAGTAAAAGTAAATAGTAGTGGCATTTGGATTTGCACTACTTTCATTTTTTATTTTTATCTCTTTTTGTTTTGGGGTCCATTTTAATATTATTTTTGATATTTTTTCTTTCAAGTCCTTTCATTTTTCTTTTAGGACTTTTACCCTCTTTACCCTCTTTACATTTTTTAATTTTCTAATATGGGAAAACAATTTGTAGAAAGAAAAGTATGTACATATTTACAAGACTAATCAAATTCAATTCAAAATTATGAATCCTATTGTTATAGGACCCTAATAGTGGCTCCACATGGGGATGGCATTTCCTGGTTAAATGTCAAGAACTTTGAGACTAGTAGCCTTTGAATATGATTATGTTGGCCTTGAAATTGATTTTTGAGCTCTGCATTATTCATACTTGTGATATTTTGTCCTTCAAAGCTTAGGGCCTTCTCTCTGGGCTTCAAATTTGGTAGAAAAAAATCCAATCCAATCTAAAATCTGCAATGTTATGTATAATGAGTAAAGTAAACAAAGTGAACTAATGTTATTTTGTAGAATAGTAATGCTTTAGCATTCTACCATTGATAGGTCCACCTGGAAGATCTGATCCATCCAACTCCTTCAAAAAGAATGCATTGTTACCTTTGTAACCATAAATGGCATGACGGCCTTTCCATAAGAAATCAAATTTCCCATGTTTACCTTTCTCTTCTCTCCTGGAATCCCACTTAAGAACTTTGTTACCTATGTAAAAATCATCTTCCTTAGTCTTCCTGTCATATATATTTTTTATATTTTCTTGAACAACTTGAGACTTGAGATAGACATCTTCTTTGGTTTGCTACAAGTGTATGGTTTGATTTATCCTTCTCTAGATATCATTGATTTCAACCTATAGTTATTGGATTATTTTCATCACTGGTACTCCTAAAGAGGATGGAAAAACAACATCCATCCCATAAACAAGTTGATAAGGGGATGTGCCAATAGATTTCTTTGTGGTAAGTCTATCTGCCCATAAGGCATTGACTAATATTTTATTCCTGGTTTTCTTATTGTCTTCTAGTAGTTTATTGATGATATTCACAAGGATTTTATTGGAGGATTCAACAAGACCATTAGCTTGAGGGTAATAAGTAGTGGAATGGCCAAGTGTAATGTGGTATTTGTTACAAAAGTCAATCATATTTTTAGACTTGAAAGAAGTTGAATTATCGGTAATGAGCTTTTGGGGGCATCCAAATCTAGACAGTATATTGTTTTCTAAAAATGAGATTATGACAATATTAGTGGCTTGCCTAAAAGGAATGGCTTCTATCCACTTGGTGAAATAGTCTGTGGCTGTCAAAATCCATTTGTGTTGGGCTGAGGATGGAGGGTGGATTTCACCAATGGAGTTAACACCCCATTGCTGAAAAGGCATTTATGTGGAGATGGGTTTAAGAGGTAAGGTAGCAACTTTTTCTTCTCTTCAAAGATTTTGCATTTGTGACAAGAGGTCATGTACTTTTTCACATCTTCAAAAAGTGTAGGCCAGTAAAAACTAGCCCTCAAGATTTTATTTGTAGTTGAATTCCAGTAAAGGTGTCCTCCACAGTCACCTGCATGAAACCCTTCCAAAAATTTATCAACTTCTTCTTTAAGTAAATAATTCAATAAAATTCCACCATGATCTTTCCAAAATAGTACATTATCTATGATACAAAATTTCATTGCCTTTAACTTTAAAAATCTAGCTTTAGTTCTTGAAAATCCAAGAGGAGCTTGTAGATTAAGTAATACAAATATGACATCTACATACCATGGTGAGTTTGAAAAGGCTTCACTGACTTCTGGAGTCACCATATCTACCTGATCATCTGATTGTGCAATAAAATTAATATTTAAGACCTGACAGTTCGATTCAACCATGAGTTTCGCTAAACCTTGGCTTTTAATGAGTTTGGTGAGCTTAATTTCCATGTCATATTCCAAAATGGTGGCAATCCACTTGCCTCTCTTACCATCAGGCCCATTCTGAGTCAGAATTTCCTTCACTACTGAATTTGGAACATAAGCTATGCTATGTGAATATGTATACTCTAAAATATTTGAGGGCCTTCACTAAAACTAGTGCCTACTTTTCCATTATGTTATATTTCAGATTAGAATCTCTAAGTGATTTGTTGAAAAAATCAATGGGCTGCTCATAGCCCTGATCATTTTTCTATAGTAAGACTGCAACAATAGTATGTTCTGAAGCAAAAGAAAAAATAATGAAATCTTTTTTGAAATCAGGACTTATTAGGACTAGAGTTTTTGTAAGGGTATGTTTTATTGATTCAAAGGATTGTTTGGCCTCCACTGTCCATTTAAGTGCTGAGTATTTTTTCAACATGTTTTTTAGTTATCTAATTAATTTTTCTAAGTTTGAAATAAATATTCTGAGAAAATTGATTTTTCCTAAGAAAGCCTACAATTATTTAATATTCCTAGGATGACTAATGTTAAGAATGGCCTCTATTCTTGCTGGATCTATCCTAATTCCCTCTTTAGATATGATATGTCCTAACAAATTACCTTCTTCAAGTCCAAATAGAGTATTTTTAGGATTTAAAGAAATACCAAATTTCCTGCATTTGATAAACACTTGTCTGAGGTGATCTAGATGTTCATTGTCAGTTTTTGAAAATAAAGTAATATCATCTAGATAAATCACAATAAAATCATGAATTTCTTTAGAAAAATATATATCCATAGTTCTCTAGAAAGTAGCTCCTACATTCATTAATCCAAAAGGCATTTTCACATACATGAAAGTACCCCAAGGAGTAGTAAATGTAGTCTTTGGCTAGTCTTCTTCTTGAACTAAAATCTAGTTGTATCTATAGAATCCATCAAGAAATGAAATCCTAGATGAACCAACTACCCTTTGTAAAATGTGATCCATCTTGGGGAGAGGGTAATTGTCTTTTAAAGACACTTTGTTTAAATTCTGGAAATCAACACACAGTTTGATTTCCCCTGTCTTTTTCCTAGTGGGAACTAGGTTTGAAACCCAATCATAATATCTGATTGGTGCAATGATCTGAGCTTCATACTTTATCTTAACATCTTTTTCAATTAAAGGCAATAAAAATGGAATAATTCTCCTAATCTTATGTTTGAAACCTTTTTTATCTTCTTTTCTGGGTATTTTGTGTTGTATTATGCTAGCTTCATAAGATTTTAAGTCTTCATAACTCCATGCAAATACATCGTGAAATTCCTTAAATAGAGCTATGTATTTCAGTTTTTCTTCTTGAGGTAAGGCTTTTGAAAGTTTTATCATCTTAAGTTCCAGTTATATTCCTATATTGCATTCTTCTATGTCACATCTTAATGGTTCCATTTTTTGTTTTCTTGCAAAATCATTTGAATTAAAAATATTTTCTAAAGGGGCTAATCCCTTGGGTAAAAATTTATTCTTAAGGTTTAAAATGTCAAAATCATCATCAGCTAATTCTTCTATTTCTACCTTTTCTAAATTATATATTTCTACTTGAGTAAATTGTTGAATATTGCAACAAGAAATAGTGAAGGAGGCATCCTAAAACATCATCCTTGATCCTAGTTGGAAAATAATCACCCAAACTAGGTGGGGCCCACACAGGATATTTTTAGATGTATGTCTATTTTTAGACATGGTGAGCATATTATATATGTTGCAAGAGGCTATTTGTAGATGGTTGGTCAAATTTGAAAAATAGATGAGATTCTATTTTTATAATATTGGGCAAAGTCTATTTATAGATCCCTAATCTAAAAATAGATGCATGTCGGTTATTATTAGCTCTTAAAAATAATCCGACAATAAACAACAAATTATTCTCTTGGAGCACTTTATTTCAGTGAACAGATTTGGAAAATCAGTGGGATGAAGGAATTATACAATTCCTAAGGGTTTACTAGATTTCATGCATTCAGGACTAGCAAAGTTATGATAGAGTTGGAAGAGTAGTTTATGGAGTTGTATTCAGTTTAACTCAGTTAGACTCAGTTGAGCTAGTTGTATCTAATCTAACTGAATGATACACTAGTGAGAGTGGAGTGAATTAATTAGTTAATTAATAATAAATCATTAATCAACTGAACAATACAACAGTTAGCTACAGTGCATGTCAGATCCAGTGGAGACCCAGTGCAGAGATAGGTGAAAGGGTGAGATAGACTATCCATTGTGACTACTAGTGATGCATGAATTGCATCTACATATACATTGGAGTTGACAATGATAATAACGTAGTTAATGAGAGTGGGATTTCATTGAATTGGTCTTTTTAATCAGCTTGGATTTCGCAGTGGAGGTAGGCTAGTAGGAGGCAAAGATCGGTGCATGGATTTGCAAGATTGGCCCTGATTAGTGTATGACGATTATACTGTACAGAGAGCTTGTGATAAGCTTTGTATGCTTTATATGAGATTTTCATATGATCTCTATGTTACATAATATATATTTGGGGTTTTTAGCTTCAGGCTTTCCCAGTTAAAAAAACTGTGTTATGTGCGATTGATTATTTATGTTTATGCTTCACATGTGTGTGCAATTAATTTTTTCCACAAAAGATTAACAAGTGGAATAGATTCAATATCTTGAATAAAGTTAAATAGTGTGAGATCAGGTGGATCTAGGACATATGCATGCTTAGTGCATATAATTTCTACATGGTATCGAAGCATTGTTGATTGAAGATTGCAATTGTGAAGTGAGTTTGTGCTAGTGGACAATTCAAATTTTCTATAGGAGTTTCTTGGTGCGAAAATTGAGTATACATTGAAATGGCTTTCAATGGGTTGCGGTTGGAGTATGCACTCGAGGGAAACTCTAACTACATAGCCTGGAAGGATAGGATGGAGGCGGTGCTTGAAGATAATGGCTTGAAGGAATTCATTGAGAGAGATGTTCCTAAGCCCACTTCGGCGGATGCTGCAGTACTTGACGCATGGAAAAAGAAAGTAGCAAGGACAAGGAGGATTCTATTGGAAGGTGTGAGAGACCATATTGTCTCAAGCCTTCATGGGAAAGCCACTCCATATGCTATGTGGAAGGCTTTGACAAATTTGTTCCAAAGCAGAAGTGACTAGAGGAAGTTGGCACTTAAAGACAAGCTCAAAAAAATAAAAATGGAGAAGAATGACACTATTCCTGTATACTTGAAAAAGTTTGTCCAATGAAGGGATGAGCTTGGGAGTGTAGGATTCAGTGTTGATGATGATTACTTGGTGAGCTTGGCTCTCCTTGGGCTTCCTAAGAGTTGGCATATCTACAAAGACTCTGTCAATGGATGGGAGAAACTGCCAGGTTGGGAGCGACTTTGGTCGGATCTTGTGCAGGAGGAGATAAGGCAAAGTACCTGGGATGGCTCTTCATCAAAGAATGATGATGAAAAGGATTGCGCTTTGGTTTCCAAGGCAAAGAAGAAGAATGGAAAGAAATTCCATTATATATCTGAGGCCAGTGAAGATGGCAAAGAGCGTGACATGTCCAAAGTGAAGTGTTTTCACTATCACAAACATGGGCATTTCGCCACTAATTGTCCACATAAGAAGAAGAACAAGATGGCTGCTAGAGCTGCAGCTGGTGAGGCTCTTTCCTCGCAATTTGAGCTTGACTTCTCATTGATTGCATGCATGGTTTCTAGTGCATTGGGATCGGGGTGCTACTTTGATAGTGGTGCTTCCTTTCATATGACAAGAGATGTGAACCTTTTCAGTGACTTGGTGGAGAAATATCTCCAGTTGCATGTTGATTTGGGCGGCAATGGATGATACAGTGCGACCGGCATTGGTACCATTACCTTTCAGAGGGTGTCAGGTAAACTCATTCTTTTACAAGATGTTGTGCATGTTCTAGGTTTAAAGAAGAATTTAATCTCAGTCGTAATGTTAGAGGATAAAGGCTATGATGTTGTCTTTAGTGAAGGAAAAGTTTTCTTTCGGTACAAAGAAACAGGACAAGTCAATAAGGTTGGGATTCGAGCTAAGAATCTTTACAGACTTGAAGTAGATGGGATTTCTACGGAGCTTCCTACTGTTGGGAAGTGTGAGAAAGCCATGGAATTGAAGCTTGAGAGGGAGCAGGATTTGCATGCAGGTAAGAGTGAACCTCGGGATGTGGAGCAACCACAAGATGAGGATCATGGAGTGGGAGCAACCACTCATGCAAAGAAATTTCGTGCCAGATGGGCAGAGAGAGTGCATGCAGCTATACCACCAGTTAAGATGTGGGGCAACATGCATGGACAATCCAAGAAGAAATTTCTAGGCAAGATTCATTGAGATGGTGTGGATCTCATGAATTGAACCTGGTTATGAGGTGCCCACAAAGTAGGAGTAGCATGATCAGTTGGATTGATGCAGGCAGATCAAAGTGACAGTGTCGGATACTGGAGCGCGGTTCAGAGTTGACAGCAAGTGCAGAGTGCATGGGTGTATATTTCAACAATGCAGTGGTTCCTGAAGACATGTGCAGTAATTAAGCAGAAGTCGAAGACTTTGATGATAGATTCATTATACTAATTGAGTTGTTTGGAGCCTTTCAGTTTTGGAAGTGTTGCAGAAAGGTTGCAGGGCGAATGCATGGAGTTGCATGTCACATGCAAAGACAGTCCTTTCTTGTTGAGAGGGAGTGTTGAAGATTGCAACAAGAAACAGTGAAGGAGGCATCCTGAAACATCATCCTTGATCTTAGCTGGAAAATAATCACCTAAACTAGGTGGGGCCCACACAGGCTATTTTTAGGTGTATGTCTATTTTTATACATGGTGAGCATATTCTATATGTAGCAGAAGGCTATTTATAGATAGTCGGTCAAATGTGAAAAATAGATGAGATTCTATTTTTAGAATATTGGGCGAAGTCTATTTATAGATCCCTGATCTAAAAATAGATGCATGTCGGTTATTATTAGCTCTTAATAATAATCCAACAATAAACAACAACTTATTCTCTTGGATCACTTTATTTCAGTGAACAGATTTGGAAAATCAATGGGTTGAAGGAATTATGCAATTCCTAAGGGTTTACTGGAGTTCATGCATGGAGGACTCATTTAGAACTAAAGTGGCAAAGTTATGACAGAGTTGGAAGAGTAGTTTATGGAGTTGTATTTAGTTTAACTCAGTTAGACTCAGTTGAGCTAGTTGTATCTAATCTAACTAAACGATACACTAGTGAGAGTGGAGTGAATTAATTAGTTAATTAATAATAACTCATTAATCAACTTAACAATACAACAGTTAACTACAGTGCATGTCATATCCAGTGGATACCCAGTGCAGAGATAGGTGAAAGGGTGAGATAGACTATTCGTTGTGATTACTAGTGATGCATGAATTGCATCTACATATACAATGGAATTGCCAATGATAATAACGTACTCAATGAGAGCAAGATTGCATTGAATTGGTCTTTGTAATCAGCTTGGATTGCACAGTGGAGGCAGGCTAGCAGGAGGCAAAGATTGGTGCATGGATTTGCAAGATTGGTCCTGATTAGTGTATGGCGATTGTACTGTACTGAGAGCTTGTGATAAGCTTTGTATGATTTGTATGAGATTGCCATATGATCTCCATGTTACATAATTATAGTTGAGGTTTTCAGCTTTAGGCTTTCCTAGTTAAAAAAACTATGTTATGTGTGATTGATTATTTTTGTTTATGCTTCACATGTGTGTGCAATTAATTTTTTCCGCAAAAGATTAACAAGTGGAATAGATTCAATATCTTGCGTAAAGTTAAATAGTGTGAGATCAAGTGGATCTAGGACATATGCATGCTTATTGCATATAATTTCTACATAAATTTAGTGGGTTTAGTGAAATTTAAATTATTTACATCTACAACATTTATATTAAACTCACTATCTATGGTTTGATTCACTATACAATCTGTGTCTATGTTACAATTTTGAAATGATCCTTCATCATTCATGAAGTGATAGATTTTTTCATCCTGTGAAAATATTTGCCAATATTTTAGATTGTTTGATATTGTAGGCCCGTGTTTCACTTATGTTGTATATTGATGATTTGGTTGAAAAGGCAGATTGCAAGTACTAGAAAAAGTTGCTAAACAATGTGCCTATATGTTTTGTTTTCTAGGAATTATAGCAAAGTTACATTCAAGCAATTCTTTGATCAAATATAAAATTGTTTCTCTATATTGCCTTAATCTAGGATTATATACAAAGTATTCTCCTCTAATCTGTTTCACAATTAAATGAGAGTCTCCCATGATTGAAACTCTTTTGCCTCCTAAATTTCTAACAATTTGCAATCCTAAAATCAGAGCCTCATACTCTGCCATGTTGTTAATACATTTGGAATTTAATCTAAATGCATGACCTTCAGAATGGTTCTGTTCCATGTTATGTATCCAAACTCCTGGTCCTGCTCCTAATTTGTTAACTGATCCATCAAAGTGTAAATGCCACATTGATTCATGAAAAATGTTTTCACTGTCTGGTTATTTCTCTTTCTGTTTTAATTTTGTGTTGTTCTCTATACTAGAATCAAAATTACACAAAATGAAGGAGTCCATATTAGTAGGTGTAGAATAGATGGGATAGTTTCGAGGTATTTATACACTACTAACCATGTACTTCATTAATGTCTCTCTATAAAATTTCTTGGGTTGACCAAAAACTGATATTGTTGCATAAGACATGTCTAGTTGTAGAGATCCCTGCAGTTTAGCTCCCCATAAGCATGATAACAACATTCCATACTTAGGAGGGATGTTAGCTACTACAATATTCATGATCATGCTTTTTCTAGGGTATTGAATTAAAGTGACACATAAATATTTTATTAAACCTAAACATTTCACTTTACTGGAATCAAATGAGAAGCGATGTTTATAAGGTCTAGTGATGTCTAAATTCAAGGTTTCCATAATTTATTTTGGTCATGAACAGTTAGGCTAATGTAAAAAGGAGTAACTCCTCCTTCTTGGTGTTTTCCATTTACTTTAGGACCAAATATTAGTTTTGGTTTATCATCACTTAAATTAACTGAATCTTCTCCATCGTTCATGTTTAAAGTTTCAGTTATGTGTGTTTTGTATAGGTCATGTTTTACCAATTCTGTCAAAAGAATTGGTATCTTGAGTTTGGCAATTTCAGCTTGGATGTTGAATGGTGTTTGTGATTTTCCTAACTTAATTATTTCTTCCTTTGTAACTGTAGTTTGGGTGTGTTTATCTTCCTTTTCTATAGTTGGTTTTTCATTTTTTGTTTGTGTTTCCACTGTTTTACTGCTTTTAATTTTATTTTCATGGACAGTTTGAGATGCAATGGAAGTTTTAGTAGGTTTTGAGGTTTCAACAGTTGTTTTGGTAGCTGCTATTTAAGGATCAGCTAATTGGTGATCAACAACAGATGTTTTTGAATCAGAAATTTTTGTTTTAGCATAATTTTTTGTCTTTCCAGCAACAGATTTTTGAGGATTTGTTGATGTTTGAACAACAGTATCTGTTATGTCAACAATTTTAGGACTAGGTGGAATTTTGGGGCTTGAAATTTTCTGATTACGACTTGAATTCTTCTGAGTTCAACTAGAGTTTTTCTGGGTTTCCCTAGGGAGTATTTGCAGAACTTTAGTTGTAGGGACCTCTATTGTTTTATTTGTTTGAGTTTGGGCAGATTTCTTAGTAGAAGGCTCTACATTTTTCTTGCTTGTAAGGTTATATTTCCTATTAACTTCATTAATTGCATACTCATAACCTTGTTTGTAATCAAAAGATTCATCAGATTCTTGTAATTCATATAACTCATGTTCTTATTTTGTAAGAAAAATGGTTTTATCATCATTAATGCCCATTATATTGATATGAGTATCTTCATCATTTTCGTTTTGGTGAGAATTTTCACCATAATTCTCTTGGAAAGGTGGTCTTATTGTTTGGTTAGGTGCTAATTCTCTAGATTTTCTAGTGTTAATGTTTTTCCTAAAATTGGGATTTCTTATTTGAGGTCCTTGTTGTTGGTTATCACATTGTGGCTTCCTTTCCATATTTTCTAACCTATCCATCATTATTTCTATTGTTTTTGCTAAGCTATCTATTTTAAGATCTGAGGCTGATGTCTCCTCTTTTATTGTCACTCTCCTTTCATTTATCAATCTAGCTTTTTTGGCTAACAGGTTTGCTTCTATGCTTACAACATTACTTTGCATCTTCTATAAGGTTTCAGGATTCCTCCCTCTTAGTTGGTATGCCATATCTATATCAAATCCATCAGGGAATTTAATAAGTGCAGAGTCTAGAGGAGGTTTAAGATTAGTAGGGATTGCATTGTAAATACTGTTATATCTTGTACAATAGTCCTGAACTGTTTCATTTGGTGCTCTTTTTATATTTTCAAATTCAAACAAAAATTTTAATGGATTCTTCTTATTCTCCCATCTATTAAGAAACATCTTATGGAAAACAGCTAAATCAGTTATACTTCCAGCAGTTAAACCTTTAAACCACTTTTTAATATCACCAGCTAAAGTTTGAGAAAAAGTCTCATTTGAACATCCACATCATCTATTTCATACAATTCAAAGTAGCATGTCATTTTATTAACATGTTGTTATGCAATGTAGTGAGTGGTTCCACCAAATTGAGGGATTTTTCTTTGATAATATTTGGGCATGGCATTTAGAGGGGCTTGTAGGACCAATGGGGCATATTTGGCAGCCATGGATTGGATTCTAGTTTGGCTAGGAGGTAAGTTTGAAGTACTTGGTGAAGAACTTGAAGTACTTACAGATGTAGTTAAATGACTTGCAGATGAGATTGGGATATTAGAAGATGTACTTGAAAATGTTTTTTGGGATACTAGAAGAAGTGCTTGGAAATGAGAATGAAGTATTGGAAAAAGAAGTAGAAATGATAGCGGATGAAATTGAACTATTTTGGGGTGGAAATAAAACTCTAGGTTGAAAAGGTTTATTGGGAAAAAATGAATCTTTGGAATGAAGTGTGGTGGAAATAATGGATGAGGTGATGGTAAACAAGGACGAACCTACGGATTCTAAATGACTGGTGTCTAAATGTCTTGTAGAAGGCTTAGGGGTATAGGTAGATAAATCAGTCAATTCAACTGAATTTTGAAGGTAAGCCTCATCAATTTATTTAATCAAATTTGCAGTTATAGCGTCAAGTTTATCATACACTTCTAGGGCTTTTTCATATGAATTTAGTGAAACAATTTCCTTCTTACTTTCAATGAATGAAATGAAATCAGGATCTATTACACTATTATGTATGTCACTTTTTTATTTAGTTCTAAACAAAGATTTTTCAAAATTGAAATAAAACTCAATGTCTTGTAAACTTGATAGTTTATTGGGAAGAGAATTTGCTTTGATATATGAATTTTTATTACCTAAACCTTCTACTTCTTTTCTTTTCTTTACAATTCTGTCAGGATTATCTACTATAACAGCAGGTTCTGGATCTAGATTAGACCTAGTATAATAGACTCTTCTAGAAGCCAGAATTATAGTTTTTTTATGAAAAGATACTCACAACTATTTAAAACAAACTTAAGGTGAAAATATAAGTGAAAATATTTCCTTTAAGATTAATTTTAAAGACTGAGGATTGGTTATTCCGTGGTCGATTCGCAAGTATGTTATCACTCCAATAATTCTCAATAATTGTGAGATTTTTTATTTTGTTTTAAAGAATATTAAAGGTAACCACAAACCTAATTTTAAGCCTTAGGATCTAGCCTTCCTAATGCTCAGAGAGGGCTCTCTCTATATGATTTATCTTTGTTGATTTTAATTGATTTTAGGCTAGTTATGTAGGGTAAATTGGTTTTGGATTTTGATTTGATTTGGTGGTGAAAAAACTTACTCAGATGGATAGATGTAGGTTTGTATTCCATTGGGCTAATGGAGTCAATGTGTCAAGCAGTCAAATCAGGATCAAGGTCTAAAGGAAAATTTTTATAAGGAAAGATAGTTGAGTTATTTTAGATCTTCAAGGCTGATGGTGAAAATGGTTTCAATCGGGGTAAGAGAGTAATTAAGGGTTCTCAAATCCGGATAATGAGTGAAAAATAGGGAGAAATTATGGGTTCCTGAGTCTAGATATCAGTGGAAAACATATAAATGATAAGTAGTTCAAGACAGAGTGCTTTTAACATATTCTGAAATAATACTCCTGATTTATCATTTAGATTTAGAACAACATACAAGTATTGATGGAAAACATAATAAATTGACAAAGAAACAAGTGAAAATACTTCACTGTAGTGGCCCAACATATGAATCCTGTAATATGATGCTTTATTTCTTTAATCCATTCTGCTAACTTGAAATTGGTACAATCACCCTTAGGTTCAAAATAGTACAACTATATAAATTTTCAGCAATTAATCCACACTCAATACTTCCAAATGAGAAGTATTTATACAAAAATTCATACAAAATATCCTAAAAAAAAATTAGGAATGATTCATGGAAAAAGAGATATCTTCATGCAAGAAGATAGTGACAACTTTCTAACTAATGCTAGTTGTCCCTTTTTTATTGGAATTACTGTTCGCTGTTCAATGAAGGCTGGAGCTACATAGTGAAGTTTCCTCTACGCTAGAAGCTTTATCTCTATTTTGACTTCTATTTTAATCTTTCAACTAATACAATTTAACCTGTAACTGATACTCTTTCACCTATTTACTATCTTGATTTTAATTGCAAAACTGTAACTGTAAATGTAAAAACAACATGCTCTGTTTTATTTTTATTGCTTTTGTGCTTACTGCAACCTAATTGCACAGTAAATCAATCATTTTTTCCCAAAGTTCTGCCTCTGGAAATTTGATCTTCATCATCCTTCTGAAAATTTCATCAGCTTTAGTATACTTTGAGAATGTAAGTTTATTGATAAATATGTGTTTCACCTCATGCTGTAGGAAAAACAAAATCTCAAAATTCTTCTAAAGTACCTTACCTGTTGGAATGCCTTGTGAGGTAGGAAGATTAGCCTGATCCTTGGCAACTTTTCTCATTTTCTTATCATAGTCATCCTACTTCATTAGTTTTTCATGGATAACTAATGGATTTGGAAGGCCATTTTGCCTTAGGACATCAAATTTCATCATAAACATAGTAATAGCAACCTCCATGTTTTGGTATTTCTCCTCTAGCTGTACCATCAAATTATTCTTAGAAATTACCTTCCTAAATCTAGGATGGTTTCTATTCTGTCATTAATTCCAATTTATTCAAGTTCTTGTCTATTTTTGGAATTAAGAAACTTGATGATTTCAAGGGCTACTTCAAGTTTCTTACCAAGATATTCTTTGATCTTTTGAATAGCTTCTCTAGCAGTTTTGACTAAGTCTTTCTATTCATATATAACCTATATGGATGGCCAAATATCATTAATAAATTCAATGATATTAGCCCAAAGCTATTACCTGGCTTGTGCCATGGGTTCTTTCAATGTTAGATCTTTTTCTAACTTCTTCAATTTCTCATTTAATCTGTTTTATCTTTGTTATTAACTCTGAGCCATTATTTTAGCAAGTTTCTTTTCATATTCAAGAATTTTAAGTTGTTCCTTAAGTCTATTAATCTCATTGGTCTAAATAGACATGTCCTGCATAGCTTTTAATAACTTACTTTCTTCATCTAAATGTTGTGCTGCTGTTGTTGAAGACTCTGTTCCTGAAGTTGTTGATGAAGTTACAGGTAATTTTTCAGGCATGGGGACTATAGGAGCCAGTGATTCTGCTAGTGTGGAAGGTACAATAGTAGTAACTACAGTAATGAGAGTGACTAGGACTGTTTCTTTACTGGCTTCTTTCTCCTGGACCAACTTGTCCATTTCATTCTCCATTTCCTTTATCTAAGCTATCAACTATAGAATGATATTCATCATCTCATATTTCTGATTTGTATCCTGTAATACTTCATTTGCTTGAGGGGGAAGCTTTAGTTTCTTCTTTAATGCAACAATGTTTTCATTTTTCTTTTTTATCAATTCCTATGCAACTTTGACATTTTTAGGATCATATCCTACTTCAATTACTAATTCCTCCAAAGTTTTAATTCTATTGTCTTTTTCCTGTGAAGTTCATTTTTCCAATTTGAGCTGATCTCTGATATTTACAAGAGTGTTTTGCAGTTTTTGTACACTCATGGCCTTGGTGGTCATTGTAGAATAAATCACCTCCCCTGCCTGCTTATGAAACTTGATTTGGTCTAGAGGATGAATATCCTAGACTGGGACTTAAAAATATATCTTTTTGTAATCAGAGGATGACTTAGGAGTTTGAACTGTGGGTTGAAGAAATGTCATATGTATATTTTTATTTTTGTAGTCAAAGGCATAAAGTAGCCTATTCTAGATTTCAGGAGTTTGTTTCAGATACTGAGAATATATTTCTGTTTTAATTTCTTCATTTCTAGCTTTGATTTATCTGTATCTTTCTTTGATATCCATCTCCTTTTCTACTGGTTTTTTGGATGAGGAAACTTCAATACTGTGTTGCTTCTGAATAAGCTAAGTTTTTGAAGTTGTAGGTTGTTGTTATTCTTCAATCATTGTAGGAGGTGCATTGTCCTTTGCTGTTGTTTCTGTATCAATCACCTCTATTGTTTCAACTTCTTTATTGGCATGATTTAACTTTGGCTTTTTACTGTATCTCAATTTAAATTTAGTTCAATTGTAGTATCTACAGTGTATGATCCTTCCTCTCTGTTTCTTTTTTATTTTTATTTTTCTTGGGCTGGAGTTTGCAAATTTTGACTACTCTCATCTTGCTTCTATGCCTCTATCAATGTGTTCTCCAACCATTCAGACTGATTGGAGAATTTCTCAATCTTTGGTTTCTTTTCATGTATATAATAAGTTAGTTTGCGCTTAACTCTAGTTTTACTTATAAATCCTAGGGGATCATAATACCACAGAAAACTGTGACTAAACTTGAATTCCTGCAAAAAAATTTTAGCCTCTAGACCTGCATCTCTATTGTTACATATAAAAGGGCCAACCTGATTTTTCAATTTGAGCTATGTCTTCTTCTTTGCTGCCAAGAAATTAATTTCATATGAATTAAGAATCGACCTTATGTATTCAAGGGAAAATAACCTCACAAGGATGTATTTGGGAAATTTATATGGAACAATACTTTATCCATATACTCTTATTTTAGTATGATTTTGGTACAAGTACCAATATCCTGTTCTATTATGCTCTAAAAACTGTAGGAACTTCTTAATCTCTTCACTAATTCTGGGTTGCCTGCTACTGTTCATCAAATTGACCATAGGATGAATGAAGGAAACACTAAAATCTGTGTATGTGAATTCACTGGAGTCTTTCCTTTTCAAGGAAGTCCAAAAGATTATTGATTGTGGGTTTCCTTCAACATTCAACTTTTGAAGGGTGATGGAAAATTTCTCAGATTGAAAGTATAAAAACATGTGGAAAAGGACTAAGGAATACTTGAAAACACCTTTAGAAGGCATTTTGATCAACTGTTCATGAATATTGTCAGTAAGGTATTGGGAAAAACTAAAAATGGTAGCAGGAGGCTGACCAGGTGTAAAATTAGACAAAAAACCTAGTACTGCAACATCAACATGTTCATCTGTAAAATAACCAAGAATGAAAGACAACATGGAAATGATACGTCTTGTCCTTTTAGAAAATTTTGTAGAAGGGTATGGAGGATTTATCTTGGGAATTTCTACAGAATAAGGCATGAAATTTTGGAATATCGGGAACCTCTTGGGGAAGTCTAGATTCAAGTATAACTGAGTGAGGGATTCAATGGAAAAAGGAACCTCGTTTGACATGAATTGGATCTGAAGCATTTGATTGATAAAATGAGTAGTAATGGTAAATAAGGCTTCCTTTTTAGAGTTTATTATGTCTCTCTGATCAGGGAAATAACAGGATTTACATAGTCTAATTACTTCAGGGCACTGAAAGGTTTGTGGGACAACATATTTTGGAAAATTTGACTCCTAAATAAAAGCTTCATCAACCTGATCTATGGATTTTTCTTGGCTCCAGTAGTGGAACTCAAGAAGGTTAAACTCTGTGACTGTGTCAATAAAACTGAATTCTTTGTTAGCCAAGGGTATGTGCTCTACATCTGCAACAAGAGGTTGTAGAGGATTGACGGTTAAATTTTTTTTGGAAGCCAATGCTTTGCTTGATTTATCAATTTTATTACTGTTTTAACTTATAAAAAACTGATTTTTAGGCACGTAGGAGCACCTTAGAAAGATTTTAACAGTTTTCAGAATAAATGAGGATGAAACTGGGGTTTATCCTATGGTCTGCAAAGGTTTACTTGATCAAATTTTCAATTTTTGAGCTTTAAAAATAGTTTTAGGACCTCAAAACTCTGTAAAAAGGGACATTTAGGGTATGTAATGCACTCTCTGTGATAAAAAGTAATCTCCAGACACCAATTTTATGCAAAAAGGATGCCTAGGGTCTGTAGGAAAGGGTTGAAGGTCATAGAAGGCTTCTTCAGGTCTGCAGATGGCTTCTAAGTGATCCAATTAATTGAAATACTTCTTTAGATAAAGAAAGCAGGTTTGTCTTTGAAGAATACCTGGGAAAAAAATGCATATTTGATTTGCAGGATGGTTTTGGGATTGTAGAAGGATTTCTGAGGTTCTGAGGTCTTTATAAGCTTCAATTTGATTATGCAATGTACTGTAGCGGTAATTTTCTTTAATTCTGGTGGAAAAAACTTGGAATAAGGTCGACAGAGTGATCTTTGGCTCAAAAAAAGCTAAACAATGCCCCTTTTGTGTAATTTTGTAACATAAAGTGGTAAAAGGCAGTAAAGGGCGGTTTATATGCATTTAAAATCAAGCAGTGTTTACATTAATGGGCGGTCATTTAAAATGAGCAGGTGGTTTGCGCACCAAGGAGAAAACCTCTTAGTGGTTTTCGCAAGATCCAAAGGTGGTTAGTGGTAATTTTTTATTAGTGTGATTTAATAGAAATCCAACATGTAGTGGGGAGGGAGACTCTGAAAACTACTTTTTTCGCAAGGCTTGGGGTGTGTTAACTATTGCGCTATTAGATGTGTGATAGGCTCTAATGGCAGTCGGATCTAGCAGGTGAAGATCTAACAGCTAGGATGATGTGACAGAGTATTGGGGATTGATGGCGTGGGGTCTGAGGCATAAAATATGTGGTAGTTTTATATGTATTGGTTGGGTATTTGAATGATATAACTAGTAAGGTTATGGTAAATGTAACATATGTGTAGGCGAGGTTAAATAAGTGGGTCAAGGATAATTAACATGTAGGAATATTAAACCATAATTTAAATAAAAATAATGGGTGGGGAATGATATATAAAGGAATTATATTAATACGGGGTAAAGGTTTATACAGGGATTTAATACATTAGGTTTAAATGTTAATAATGTAATGTAAATGGCGGGATGTGTATAATACAGGGAAATATAAAAATACACTAAGTAAAAAATAACATCCGGGTACGTTTTTATAGTGGGACCCGATATGTGTTTTCAAACTTAGGATTAATGTATTTTATGGTTTTTTAGTGTATTTTTAAATGAAATGGGAATTAATAAAGGGGTCTCACTTTTCTTACGTAAAATGTGTTTTTAACTTAGGAAAAGGGCTTTTTGCAAGGGGGAAAAGAAGAAAAGGGAAAAAATGAAAAGGGAGAAGATATTTTTACAAGGGAAATGATTTTTGAAGGAAAATTAGTAAATGAAATGACCAATCATCTGTTATCCATGCTTGTGAAAACTTCTTTCTACCTACCCATTAACTACCCTAACATTTTTACTTCCTTGTCATGGGTGCATTTGAGCTTGCAAACCCTTATTCATTTTTCTTTTAAACAACAAACTAACTAATTCTATACTTATTTCTTCCAAGGGATCAGATTAAACTGTTGAGTTCCTTATTATTCTCTACCTAACAACTGATCTGCCAAGATTAAACTATTTGGCTAGATCTTTTATTCTCTATCTAAGAATATGAAATTTAAAGCATGAAGGGTCAAGATTAAGTAGTTTGACCTTCATGGATTGTGGCATTTTAACAAGCTGCACACAATCTTATTTTGTAGTAAAAGTAAATAGTAGTGGCATTTGTATTTGTACTACGTTCATGTTTTATTTTTATCTCTTTTTGTTTTGGGGTCCATTTTTATATTTTTTCTTTCAAGTCCTTGATTTTTCTTTTAGGACTTTTACCCTCTTTACATTTTTAAATTTTCTAATATGGGAAAAAAATTTGCAAAAATAAAATTATGCACATATTTACAAGACTAATCAAAGTCAATTCAAAATTATGAATCCTATTGTTATGGGACCCTAACAGACATTTTGGAGGAGAAACCACCAGAAAGAAAATCCTTCACGCATGATAATATTGGCCAACATTGTTCAAATATGCTCCTCCATATGTGAGAAAATGTAAAACATGCCAAACTGCTATTGGAAGACAAAGAAAACCAGCCTTACCCTTGCATCTGGTAAAAATTGAACAACCTTTTGAGCAATGGGGACTGGATATCATAGGTGAGATTGTTACTAACTCATCCAAACATCATAAATACATTATCACTGCAACATACTATTTTACTATGTGGGTGGAAATTGTTCCACTAAAGGTATCTAATTATGAAGCGATCGTTGAATGCATTGATCAATTCATTATTACTAGGTTTGGCTTACCTAACGCACTTATTTTTGATAATGCATCTTACTTTTTGGGTAATGGTATGACTGAATTTTCTCTCAAAAGAGGTTTTAAAATTAAATATTCTGGCTAATTACTAATCCCAAGGGAATGGTCTGGAAAAATAAACAAATAGAAATCTCATAAGAATCATAAAAAGGACTATTGATCAGAGCTAGAAAAATTGGCATAATTCTTTAACATTTCACTATGGGCAGATCAAATTACTTAGAAGGCCTCGATACGAACTTCTTCATTCATTCTAGTTTATGAAAAATAAGTTGTAATTCCATAAAATTTAGTGCTTCCTTCATTAACCCTAGTTCAATTTACTGAGAATGTCCCATATCCTCAAAATATAAGACGAAATTGAAAGGGCCAAATTAACTCATGCTCAACATTCACAGATTGTAAAAAATTATTTCGATGGAAATTTCGTTTCCCCAAAATCATTTCAGGTTGGAGACCTCATCCTTAAGTGGGACAAGGCACATGAGGAAAAAGGTAAGCATACCAAATTCCAAATAATGTGGCTTGGACCATTTCAAATCACATAACAAATTGGCCCATCAACCTTCATATTATAAGATCTTCAAGGGAGAAAAGGTTTTCTTCCTATTAACGGGCTGATTTCGAAAAAAAAAATATTCTTAGAAGAAAATTTCTTCTAAATGTACCATACTCATACTTTTATATTTTTAGAATAATAATGTTGGATTACATACTTTTGGATTTTCACAACACCTCTAAATCATTTTATGATTTTTACTTTGAAGAATAATGTTTTTTGAGAAAATGACTACAAACTCGAAAATGGATGAATACTATATAATTTTGATATCTTTTTCCATTAAAATTGTAAATTTTGTAAACCTAAAAAGTTTTAAAGTATTTTTACTTTATTATCAGTCATAAAAGGTTCATTTTTACAAAGTAAGGACTAATTTTCACTAAGCATATTTAACTCTAAATTTTCATCCAAAACTCCTAAGGAGTCAATGATTCTCCCCATCCATTAATTATGATTTTTCTAGAGTGTAATTCAAAAATATATAAAAATTAAAAGGACAAGGGGTCTCATCATGAGCCTGCTTACCATGATCATAGGTAAATAATAAGCTAACATTACCACTAATACATATCAAACTAGGGTAATGGCTTATGACTATTAAATAATCATAAGACAAGGGGTCTCATCACGAGCCAACTTGTTCAGTCTAATTATAACCAGTTTATGACATTGTCACTTTCTGGTCTGCAAGCCAGGACAATGAATTTTTAAGAACAATATTTTTTTTATATAATTAAGTATTTACCTCAAAAATATGTAATAATATATGGATGGGATATTGAATCATTGATGGTTAAAAGGTAACCTTGTTGAGGCTATAAACTCCTGCTAGCAGCAGTGGCTCTACCTGTGACAAAATGAGTAAATCAAAAGGCTAAGTTACAAAAAGCCACCTACTTTATCTTTCCAACTATTTGATGGTTGATATAGGGGAATGAAGGTTTTTATTTATGAAAGGTTTCTAAAATATTAGAAATAATATGAGTTATTTTATTCAGAGTAATTTTATTCATTCAAATTATTTGAAAATAATTTTTGTTTCCTTAGCTGTTTTTACTTATTTAGAGATACCAAGAAATTCAATTTTCAGAGATAACTGGTTCTTCTAGTGAATCACCATTTTTCGTGCTATTCAAAAAACCCCATTATTTTACAATAGTTACCTTAGGAAAAATAATGGGGACCCTTTTAAAAATTTTAGACTAGAATGCATAAAACCCTTAAGTGAATAATTCAAATAGAAATATGAATGAAATGGGTTAAAAACGTTAAGTTTTTGTTTAAAGGAAACTTAAGCAGAGGAAACTAAACAAAAATGCAAGTAAATCACAATTGCAAGATTGCATGAATGACATACGGCTTATAAAAAGCCACCCTAAACAATTTTCGATGCGAAAAAAAATAAATAACTTTAATAAAGGAGAAAGGCTTTTGCCCGAACGATATTCCATCAAAAGAAAATCACATGACCCACTGCCGCCACATAATCAATCTCAAATCACATATCACGTTTTTTGTGTGACAACATTTAATCCATCCTTCACATTTCCCTGATGTGATGTACTCCATCGCATCACACTTTCGCTACATGACCACTACTACTCATTGTCCAATTCCACCGAAATTGCGATTGTGATATCACAATCGCAGAAAGGTGGTTATCTGACATTTTAATAGGCTCACACATGAATAATATCTATGATGCGAAAATATCTCATTTAAATGCTTAAATGATTACGCGGGCACATCCACCCATGCTTTCCATTAATGTCATAACATAAACGGTTTAACATGTTGTTGTGGATCATTATATCTACATATCCTTTTTATTATGACAATTTTGAAATTTTGAAAAAGGAAAATTTTAAAAAAAAAATATATATATATAAGGATCCGAAAATATGCTATAGTATAAGGTTTTATACTTTAGTATAAAAAAGAAGAGGAATAAAGAATGCAATGTATTTCCATTTCCATTTTGATTCATGGAGCGGACTGACTTTAGGTTGATATATTTATATTAAAAATAAAGTTCGTGCAACTTCTGGAGCGGAAGTCACAATCACGCGCAGAAGTATTTGGATATGCAACTGCGGGGGGTCAACTAGCCCGACGGTTATCAAAACCCGACCCCCCGCAGTTGACTGGTCAGATCTCTGAAAATTGACGATCGACGGCCCTGATTAATTGCGGGGGGTATGGGTTGGAGTTCTCTGCCGTACTCACAGACCCCCCGCATTACGTCATCCACCGAGGTGGAAAACAACTGTCATTCATTATTTGTTGTCCTTCCACGTCACCCTTGCATTTATTGTGGTTTTCATTGTTTATAAGTGGGGTTTTCCGTCCTATTGTGGTTCAATTGTGACTGTTTGCCCTGTTTCAAACTCCGTCCCGCCACCTTTGCGCCGAATTGTTTTCGAAATTCTTGTCAGTCATGGCCAAACGAGCATTGTTGTCTGGTTTGTCAAATCTGAGCCCCCTCCTAGATAGTGAGAAAGATGTCCGTGATACTGCATCATCCGTAAATCATCCTCTCTTGCATTATCAAGTGACCTTGAACACCGACAAGTCACCTGTGTTTTCCGCTATGCAGAGTTCGGGAGTGTTGTCTGCCTGTATTCCTAAAACTCATGTCTTTCCCAAATTCATTTCCTGGTTAGTTTCGTCCATGTATCCCGGCAAGTGTTTTATCATGAATTCCCAAGGGGAAAATATTTTGCAGGTTTCAACTCAATTAATGCGTCAGGCATTATGTTTTCCAGAGAATGATTCTCCTTTGCAGTTCTCCGAAGATTCGCTAATTCAATATTTCGAGGAGCTCTCAAATGAGGAGTTTAACCGCTGCATGTCGTTTTTGGTATCAAGTCCGGAGAAGACACAATTTGAATCGGGAAAGTTCAGTTTGGATGTATTTAATGTTCAATACAGGTCAGTTCTTAGCTGTATTATGGATATTCTGGGGAGAGATGATGATCGCGAAATTGACAAGGCAGCCCTGGGGATGTCCACTCTCATGATGAAACCAGGAGTGGTGTTGGATATCCCATCCTTTTGGCAAGAAGTGGTGAATTCTTAGTTGATTTCTTTCCCATTAACAGGTTATTTCAGATTTCCCTCATTGGTAGTCTACTTGTTTTTGTATCATAATGTTGAAGAATTCATGAGTGTTGGTTTGAATATAATGGATAGTAATAAAAATAAGCAGTCAGTTTTGCTTTGGACTGATATGGTCAGAAGAGAAGAAAACGAAGCCGGTTTATTTGAATTTGTAGACCATTTCATGACCACTGCTTATAAAATTCTTAATGGAATTCTGCCTCCATGCTTTCTGCCAAAGGCCCAGGAGTTCTTGCAATTAGGACCTAATTGTAAATATGGAGACTGGTTTGTTTTTGAAGATTATTCTGAAATAAGGCTATATGGAGTCAGTATTGAGCGTTATAGGCTTCCAACATTCGTTCCCATGAGACTGTTTGCCTTAGAATTTATAAGGCAAAGTCTTAATGTGGATCAAGTTCATTTTCTTCCTATGAAGAAGGGGTTAATGTACAAATTTCCCATGAGTGTGGGCCCTTTTGTTGTTAACACAAGGCAAGCTTATGAGGAGGTATCGAGGATATTGGAAGGAACACAGTTACTATTGGGAGAGAAATGGGCCTATGACCCACATGGGATTATTTCACAACGAAGGGTCGAGAATGGGTATGCTGCTTTTACTCATGTGAGCAAACCGGATTTAGAGAAGTTGGCTAATCTAGGAGGGCCAAGTTCATCGTGGATCAGTATTCAAACACTGGAAATATTGGAAAAGATGGGCAAGAGAGCGAGAGACGATGTTATTGAGATCGATGAGGAGGAACCCCGAGAGGAGAAAAGGACTAAATTAGCAGAAGACCACTGCTCCAATTCACCTGGTTTTACTCTCCAGGTCAGTGAAGAACAGGGTGGCCCTTCATCTCCTAGTAGACCAGAACTTCATTTGGAAAAGACTCCTTCCATGAAGCAAGTTTTCTCACAGATTGAAGAAAGGAATCAAAGAATAAAAGCCAATATAGAAACACAAGTAGAGCACCAGATACCTGCTGGTCAAACAAGATTATTGACTGTAATGGATCTAGAGAAAGATCAGTTCAAAATGGCGTTGTCGCATCCGACAGGAATGTCCCTTGGACCCTCCGGCAGTTTTAAGGAGTTGAATATAGTTATGGATGTGAAAAAGATCCCCTTGTGGGACAAAATGAATCTCCACATGCAGACAGGTCAGTTGATTGTTAATGATTTGGGCAAAACTCATGCTACATCAGTTAAGACAGAAAATATGCTTGCTAAGGTTGTCAAACAGTGTAAGATGGAGAAGGCCAATGCCAGGGCATTGACTACTCAAAATGAAGAATTGAAGAAAATAATAATGAAAATTGGAGTTGACACAAATGATAAAAGCGCAATTCAAAAGCTTATGAAGAGTGCAGAATCAGAAATATCCTCATTAAGGAAAAAACTGAAATTGCCAGTTGCAGAGCATTCGTTGGCAGCCGAAGTAGTAGAGGTTGAAAAGGAAAAAGAGGAGCTACGACAACAATTGATAAAGAAGGATGAGGAGCTTGATAAGGTAAAGCAGACTGCTCTAATCCTACATAATCAAATTGAGAGCCACACTTGTACTTTTGATTTTTCTGCAGGAGGATCTGATCCTCAAGCTCAGGTTGCTCAGTTAACCACAGAATTAAAAATGGCGGAGAGAGATCGCAAACAGACTCAGACTGAATTGGACACAGCTCTTAAGTTGATGCAAGGATGGGAAGGAAAGGCAAATGAGAATGAACAGAAGCTACAAAAAGCTGAGGAAGAAATCAAGGAACTCAAGGAGAAATTGAAGGGAAATATTTCCCTTATTAAAGCTAAGGATCTCATCTGGAATGAGATCATTTATGAAATGCAGGCAAAATGGGACTCCGTAAAAGTAATTGCTAGAGAGAAGAACATAGTTGCAGACCACGAAAAAGAGTTGTTATTGGATAAGCAAGCCGCTATCAAAAGATCAAATTGGGCCAAGAAATTCATGAATTTTATTAATTCCAAGACAGATGAGGAGTTGCAAGATATGGGGATACAAGATAGGTATTTTTATGCTGAAGAAGTAAACAAAATGATCATTAAAAATGACCTTCTGAAGGCATCAAAGAAGCGGCTACAGGTAATTAAAGAGATGGTTAAAAAATTTGATATTTCGTTTGATAAGTTGATAAGAACTGGTTTGCCCTCATGCTGGAAGGAGGGAGGTGAGTTTATGTCCTGGAAGCTTTATGAGGATCAATTGGTATTTGCAAAAAGCAGAGCAGATGGCCGACATGAGAAGACGTAGATACTGAAGGGAGAAACAGTATTCAATTTCTTACAAAGACATTTCCTTCTGCTATGGATGGTGAAAACATTGTTCACAAATAACCTCACTCACAATCATATTGTTGCCTTCACAGTAGAATATAATCGTTATAAAAATGCTCCAATAACTCAAGATAAGCTCTGGAAGGAATGTAAGAAATTTTCTATTGACACAGAAAAAGGATTTCCCGCCAAGCAGCCACAAGTAGCCGTTCAGCCGCAAGTAATCATTGAGTCAGCTGTTATTCCAGGAACATCAGTTCCTTTAGATTAGGAATTATCACCTTTTTTTTTGTTTTAAGTGAAGTTATGCAAATGTAATGAAATATTTCCGAGGCATGTACCTCCGTTACAAAGAGTAGTTAAGTAGTTACAGTTAGTTAGAATCAGTTTTATAACTGAAACCATTTTGGTTCAGATTGTATTTAAAGACATCTGAAGGAAGAAAGAAGGTTCCGAGTTTTGAGCCTTTGAACGCTAATTTTGTACTGAACAATATTGAATGAATGAAAAAGTTTTGCAAGTTTCCAATATTCCATCTGTGTTGAAGAGTTTTTCTCAGTTTCCATTTCATTTCCATATCTGTGAATAAAGTAGAGTGATTAGAGCTATAGGTCTCTTGATATTTATGTATCTAAGAGTTAAATATCCTTAATGGGCGCTCCTCTCCTTTAGCTTATTTGTTTTTCACTTCTTCAGGATTTATGATGGCAGTTTCTGTTTTAAACAGCATGACAAATTAAATCCTTTTCTTTCTTCGTCTTCCATCCATTCACTTCAATATAAATGAATATGGCATTGCAGAGTTAATAAAGATTTGATATTTGGGAAGTATATTACTAATATTTTGAAGGATTAAGAAACAGAGACACATATATACATTTTGTGACATAATCTTTAATGTCTTGAGCACGGATTCTTGTACACAGCCAAGAATTGTTTCTCAAGGAACAACATTAATTGGCGCCGTTGCCGGGGAACGAAGAGTCGAAGTTCTTCCCTGGGTTTTGTTCTATATTTCCTCTGGTTGTTCAGAGAGGAGGAAATAGTACGCTGTGATTTTGTGAAAATAGCTCTGGCTCCCAAGAAACCTCACACGAGGTCAGACACCTCTCAGCAAAAAGTTCCAGTTTTGTCAAATCCTGAGAAGCTCGTTTCAAAGAAGGGCCAGAAACCAAAAATATTAGTTACACATGAAACCACACTGCTCGCACCTGGAAGCAGTTCACACGTTTTCTCATCCGTCAAAGCTTCCAAGAAACTCATTTTCTCGGAAGAAGAATCATCACCATCACCCATTCATTTTCAAGAACCCACATTAGAAGAGCAATCTTTGGAGTTTGTGTCTTTCCCTGTTACAGAAACTCAGCCACATACAGTTGCTAGCTCTTATGTGATTGTTCAAAGTCCCATTCCCATATCAGTTGTTTCACCTCATTCATCTTTTCCCACAACTGGTATTCATTTTACCCCCGCTCAAGGAGCAGTCAACCCGGGCATTAACATGGCAGTTCCTGCAGCCCCTGCTTTCTTGATGAACAGATATGCACCTCTAAATCTACCACAACTGTTGCATGATTTGCCTCAGGAGTATCTGAAGTTACTCCCCAGATTTACTGGTGAAGATGAAATAACTGCAGAACAACACTTGCCCCTGTTTTGCACTTTTGCAGAGAATTTAAATGTTGAACATTTGGATATTGTCATGAGACTTTTCGTTCAGTCTCTGAGTGGAGAGGCAAGGAAATGGTTCAAAGGATTACAGAATGGTTCCATTAATGATTGGTATGCCCTGGAAAGACGTTTCATTGAGAGATGGGGCGAAAAAAGGGACCACGGTTATTCTTTGACAGAATTTAATGCAATCAAGAAAAAATCTGATGAAAATATGAACGATTTTGTTAAAAGATTTAACAAATTGTATAATAGTTTGCCTGTTGAAATGAAACCCCCTCCGATTGGAGCAAGGGTTGTTTTTGCTGGTGCTTTTGAACCAGATTTTAGTTTCACGCTGAGGGAAAGAAGGTCTCCTACGTTAGAACAGATTCAAACTGATGCTTTGGAGATTGAAGCAAATATGTCAGCTGTTGGTAAAGTTTCGGATAAAGGAAAATCTAAGGAGGAAACCTTAGCTCAGGATCAGAGAATTGACGATATGACTAAGGTCATAAAAAATCTTTCAAATAAGTTGGTAAAGTTGGAAATAGATAGCAAGCCTGCCAGACAGAACAGAGGGGTTTTTAATCCCCAATTCAAAAAACAGCCCTTGCAAATTCTACAAAGAGAAAGAAAGGATCAAGATCAGGTGCAAGCACCTTTGTACATAGAAGCAGCCCCGTCTCGCTCAGCAGATGAAGATGATGACAGAGAAGATGATGCTCGGATCTCTGCTGTGTATATGGAAGATGACAAATCAGAAGAAGAGAACGATGAAGAAGGGGAGAAAGAGGAGGAAGAAACTGATCTCTCATTTGATCAAGAAGAGATGGACGATTACTGTAAACAGTTCACAGATTTTATGCAATCCGAGTTGCATAAAAAGTACGATTTGAGGTCAAAAAAGAGGTTGAGGACGCAAGATGATGAAGAAAAAGAATCAGAAGCAGCACCTACTCCAAAGGCGACTCCATTGCAGAAAGGTAAACAGCAAGCTGAAACATCCCAGACGAAAGATAAAGATTCTAATATTTTGGAGAAGGTGGTTACGGTTTCTAATCAGAATCTAAATTCCAAGAAAGATCAAGAAGACCCTGAAAATTTGACAAGATCAAATCAAACTTTCAGTTTGTCGAAAGAGTTAGAAAAAGTGAAGATACAAGTACCTCTTCTTGAACTCATAAAAACACCGGGTTACAAAAAAGAAATCGCTGAATTTATCAGTCTGTCCCAGCCTGACGAAGTGAGTGATACAGTGAATCTGCAAGAAGAAAAGCTAGTGGTGACATTTGGACCTCATGTGGAAGAGGTAGATTCGTCTGTTCCTCCTTTTTACATATCTCTTCTCTTGCATGATTTTGTTTTGCACAATTGTATGCTGGATTCTGGTGCATCACACAATCTGATGCCATTGAGTGTGATGAAGGAGTTAAATTTACAAATTACCAAGCCGTACAGAGATCTTTACTCTTTTGACTCGAAGAGAGTTAAGTGTGTAGGTCTCATTAAAGATATGGTTGTTTCATTGGCTCAAATCCCAGCCAAAAGCATTATGATGGACGTTGTAGTGGCAGATATTCCAGCCAGGTTTGGAATGTTATTATCCAGGTCATGGGGAGCAAAGCTAGGAGGAGTTTTGAAACTGGACTGTACGTATGCTATTATTGCCGTTTTCAATGGTGAAGAAAGAAGGTTGTATATAGAGACCAGATTCCAAAAAACTGCCACCAAGAAAGATGCCAGTAATTCACCAATTTATGGTCAAGAGAAGGACGACCTGTCATGTTTCATGCTGCAGGAGGTTGCAGAATTTGCTGAGGAAACTCAGGGGAAGCTTGATTCAGAAATTGTGCATAAGGAATTACATTCAGATAAGCCGTGGAAGTGTTATTTTGATGGAGCATTTTCCAAAGAAGGTACTGGAGCGGGTTTCATCTTTATTTCTCCGGAAGGTAACTTGGTGCCTTTTTCTTTCAAATTGGAGTTCGAATCTACTAATAATGTCGCAGAATATGAGGCATTAATTATTAGTTTGCAGACAGCTAAGCAGATGGGAATTAAAGCTATGACTGTGTTTGGAGATTCAGAGTTGATTATAAGGTAGATCAAGAATTCATGCCAAACCAAGCATCCTAGGTTACGAGCATACCGGAATGAAGTATGGGATCTGATTGAAAATTATTTTGAAGCATTCAATTTTCAGTTTGTGCCAAGAGAAGAAAACAGATTAGCAGATTCATTGGCGGTTGCAGCAAGTACGTTCAAGCCTCCTATCAGCGTGAAACTAAGGTATGAAATAGAAATGAGACATAGGCCTTCAATTCCTGACAATATTAAACATTGGCAGGTCTTCGAAGATGATGAGCAGATTAAGCAGTTTCTGTTGATGACTGAGGAGTTTGAAGATCATCAGATTGATCTGGAAAGTGATGAAGACGAGTTGGCTGGTAAGACTTTTAAAAAGGAGATTGGTGGTCAAGAAATTATTCAGTTAAAAGACAATGTCTTACCCAGAGGTTTAGTACCGCTTGAAAGATTGTTTGGAGCTAATGATGTTGCTGTGGATCAAAAGAAGAGGAACCAAGATGAGCCAGTGGAGGATTGCAATTTGGGTACTCCACAAGAGCCTAAGATGGTCAAACTGTTCAAGGGGCTTCCGAAGGAATATAAAGAAAGGTATGTAGAGTTGTTTAAACAGTTTAAAGATGTTTTTGCTTGGTCGTATGATGATTTGAAAACATATGATAAGAACATCATACAGCACAAGATTCCACTTAAGGAGGGAGTTAAGTCACATAAACAGAAGCTTAGGCAAATTAATCCCTTGCTATTGGCTCCAATCGAGAAGGAAATTAAGAAATTGTTGCAAGCCAAGATAATCGTCCCACTCAGGTATTCAGATTGGGTTTCTAACCTTGTACCTGTACGAAAGAAAAACGGAGAGATAAGGCTATGCGTGGATTTCAGGAATTTGAACAGGGCTTCATTAAAGGACAATTATCCTTTGCCGAAAATGGACTTTGTCTTACAGAAAGTGACCGGTGCTTATAGACTGTCTATGGTGGACGGGTTCTCAGGTTATAATAAGGTAGCAGTGGAGAAGGAAGATCAGAAGAAAACCGCTTTCACTACGCCTTGGGGAACGTTCATGTACGCCAGGATGCCATTCGGCTTGATGAACGCAGGGGCCACATTCCAAAGGGCGATGGATATCGTATTTGTGGGAGACACGTTTGTAGTGGTTTATTTGGATGATGTCACAATTTTTTCGAAGTCTGATGAGGAACATTTACAGCATTTACAAAAAGCCTTCATGAAGTGCCGAAAGTTTGGATTATCACTGAATCCAAAGAAGTCTTTATTTTCCCTAGAGGAGGGTAAATTACTAGGCCACATCGTTTCAAAAGGAGTGAAGATTGATCCGGCCAGAGTTGAAGCCATTCAGACAATCCCTCTGCCACGAAGTAAAAAGGATATCCAGCGCTTCCTCGGAAAGATTAATTTCCTAAGGCGGTTTGTCCCAAATTATGCTGAAATCGTTAAAAAGATTACTGACATGTTAAAAAAGAATGCTGAGGTAAGGTGGGACAAGGAGGCGAGGGAATATTTTCATAGAATCAAAGAGGCTTTAAAAGAAGCCCCTGTTTTAGTCAATCCATACTATTTGAAACCGTTTCAAATTTTTTCATTTGCTTCTCCCTCAACTATTGCAGCCGTTTTATTGCAGAGAAATGAAGAAAAGCAGGAACAGCCAGTTGCATATTTCAGTAAAGTTATCCGTGATGCAGAAATAAATTATAACATATTGGAGAAACAGGTGTACGCTCTGGTAAAGGCACTGAAAGCTTTCAGAACTTATGTTCTTCATTCTCATATTTTAGCGTATGTCCCCAATTTGGCCGTGAAAGATGTGCTAGTACAAAGCGATGTGGAAGGTAAGAGAGGAAAATGGATCGCAAAGATCCAGGAGTATGATTTGGATATAAAGCCAACCAAGCTGGTTAAAGGATTGGGATTGGCCAAATTACTGACAGAATCCAACTTCCAGGCTTTGGGAATCAATTTGCTGGCTCCTGTAGAAGAAGCTAATGAAGAAACATGTGATAATCAGTCAAAGACAGCAGTTAAGTATAAATTTCTCTGTTCAGAATGGTATAAGGATACTGTACATTATCTGTGCTTTCTTTCTTGTCCCCCTTCCATTACTAGAGCAAAATACAGGGCACTGAAACTTAAGGCTCAGCCTTATGTTATAATCGAAGCAAAGTTATATTGGAAGGATCCAGCTGGTATGTTGTTGTTGTGTCTTACAGAGGAGGAAATTTCAGAAGTGATAAAAGAGTATCGTGAATGCTTGTGTGGAGGGCATTACAGCTGGAAGGTAACGACTCACAAAATATTCAAATCAGGTTTCTATTGGCCGACTGTGTTTTCGGATGTTTACAAGACAGTCAGAAGCTGTCAAAAATGCCAATTATTTGCAGAGAAGAAAAAGTTGGCTCCGCTACCTCTTCTCCCTGTTTTTGTTGAAGATCCCTTTAGACAGTGGGGATTGGATTTCATCGGAGAAATCAATCCACCATCCAGTGGGCAGTTTAAATGGATTCTTACTACTACCGATTATTTTACAAAGTGGGTGGAGGCAATTCCTACCAGGAAAGCAAATGATTTGGTAGTAATGAAATTTTTGGAAGAGAATATTTTTAGCAGGTTTGGATGTCCAGTGAAGATTGTGACAGATAATGCTCAGGTTTTTAGTTCACTCAGGTTTATTAATTTTTGTCAAACTTATAATGTGACACTGTCTCACTCTACAGCTTATCATCTGCAGGGAAATGGATTAGCAGAATCCTCCAACAAAACATTGGTTAGAATTTTGAAGAAAACAATCAGTGAGAATCAAAAGAATTGGGACACAAAGTTAGTTTTTGCCTTATGGGCAACAAGAATGACTACAAGAAGGTCTACTGGCAAGTCACCTTATGAGCTCGTGTACGACACTCAAGCTTTATTCCCCACACAATTGGTAAAACCTGTGATTTCTTTTCTCCAAGATGCCCAAGCAGAACCAAATGCCATGATACGAAGAATGAACAATGTGATGGAACTAAGTGAAAGCAGAGATCAGGTTCGGGACCGTTTGCTCACTTATCAGCAAAAGATGAAAGCAGTTTTTGATAGAAAAGCAAACGAAGTTTTGTTTCAGGAAGGAGATCTAGTTTTGAGATGGGATACACGAAGGGAAGATAAAGGCAAACATGGCAAATTTGACCCCTTGTGGTATGGCCCATTCAAAATTAATGAAGTCAGAGGAAATAATACATTCGTGTTGGAAAATCTGGAAGGAGAAATGCTGGATATGCCTATGAATGGGCAATATCTCAAGCATTATTTCCGACATTAAGCAGTTGCTGGTTCATCATTGTATATATCCGGAGTGTTCATTGTACATTTTCCATCAAGCAGTTTTTGACTCCATGCCCGAGGTGAAGGCACTAATCTGCAGGTTCTTAGTGTTTCGTGGTAAAAACACTATCCCCAAGTGGAGCCAGATGTTGTGGATCATTATATCTACATATCCTTTTTATTATGACAATTTTGAAATTTTGAAAAAGGAAAATTTAAAAATATATATATATATATATATATAAGGATCCGAAAATATGCTATAGTATAAGGTTTTATACTTTAGTATAAAAAAGAAGAAGAAGAAAGAATGCAATGTATTTCCATTTCCATTTTGATTCATGGAGCGGACTGACTTTAGGTTGATATATTTATATTAAAAATAAAGTTCGTGCAACTTCTGGAGCGGAAGTCACAATCACGCGCAGAAGTATTTGGATATGCAACTGCGGGGGGTCAACTAGCCCGACGGTTATCAAAACCCGACCCCCCGCAGTTGACTGGTCAGATCTCTGAAAATTGACGATCGACGGCCCTGATTAATTGCGGGGGGTATGAGTTGGAGTTCTCTGCCGTACTCACAGACCCCCCGCATTACGTCATCCGCCGAGGTGGCAAACAACTGTCATTCATTATTTGCTGTCCTTCCACGTCACCCTTGCATTTATTGTGGTTTTCATTGTTTATAAGTGGGGTTTTTCGTCCTATTGTGGTTCAATTGTGACTGTTTTCCCTGTTTCAAACTCCGTCCCGCCACCTTTGCGCCGAATTGTTTTCGAAATTCTTGTCAGTCATGGCCAAACGAGCATCGTTGTCTGGTTTGTCAAATATGAGCCCCCTCCTAGATAGTGAGAAAGATGTCCGTGATACTGCATCATCCGTAAATCATCCTCTCTTGCATTATCAAGTGACCTTGAACACCGACAAGTCACCTGTGTTTTCCGCTATGCAGAGTTTGGGAGTGTTGTCTGCCTGTATTCCTAAAACTCATGTCTTTCCCGAAATCATTTCCTGGTTAGTTTCGTCCATGTATCCCGGCAAGTGTTTTATCATGAATTCCCAAGGGGAAAATATTTTGCAGGTTTCAACTCAATTAATGCGTCAGGCATTATGTTTTCCAGAGAATGATTCTCCTTTGCAGTTCTCCGAAGATTCGCTAATTCAATATTTCGAGGAGATCTCAAATGAGGAGTTTAACCGCTGCATGTCGTTTTTGGTATCAAGTCCGGAGAAGACACAATTTGAATCGGGAAAGTTCAGTTTAGATGTATTTAATGTTGAATACAGGTCAGTTCTTAGCTGTATTATGGAGATTCTGGGGAGAGATGATGATCGCGAAATTGACAAGGCAGCCCTGGGAATGTTCACTCTCATGATGAAACCAGGAGTGGTGTTGGATATCCCATCCTTTTGGCAAGAAGTGGTGAATTCTCAGTTGATTGCTTTCCCATTAACAAGTTATTTCAGATTTCCCTCATTGGTAGTCTACTTGTTTTTATATCATAATGTTGAAGAATTCATGGGTGTTGGTTTGAATATAATGGATAGTAATAAGAATAAACAGTCAGTTTTGCTTTGGACTGATATGGTCAGAAGAGAAGAAAACGAAGCCGGTTTATTTGAATTTGTAGACCATTTCATGACCACTGCTTATAAAATTCTTAATGGAATTCTGCCTCCATGCTTTCTGCCAAAGGCCCAGGAGTTCTTGCAATTAGGACCTAATTGTAAATATGGAGACTAGTTTGTTTTTGAAGATTATTCTGAAATAAGGCTATATGGAGTCAGTATTGAGCCTTATAGGCTTCCAACATTCGTTCCCATGAGATTGTTTGCCTTAGAATTTATAAGGCAAAGTCTTAATGTGGATCAAGTTCATTTTCTTCCTTTGAAGAAGGGGTTAATGTACAAATTGCCCATGAGTGTGGGCCCTTTTGTTGTTAACACAAGGCAAGCTTATGAGGAGGTATCGAGGATATTGGAAGGAACACAGTTACTATTGGGAGAGAAATGGGCCTATGACCCACATGGGATTATTTCACAAAGAAGGGTCGAGAATGGGTATGCTGCTTTTACTCATGTGAGCAAACCGGATTTAGATAAGTTGGCTAATCCAGGAGGGCCAAGTTCATCGCGGATCAGTATTCAAACACCGGCAATATTGGAAAAGATGGGCAAGAGAGCGAGAGACGATGTTATTGAGATCGATGAGGAGGAACCCCGAGAGGAGAAAAGGACTAAATTAGCAGAAGACCACTCCTCCAATTCACCTGGTTTTACTCTCCAGGTCAGTGAAGAATAGGGTGGCCCTTCATCTCCTAGCAGACCAGAACTTCATTTGGAAAAGACTCCTTCCATGAAGCAAGTTTTCTCACAGATTGAAGAAAGGAATCAAAGAATAAAAGCCAATATAGAAACACAAGTAGAGCACCAGATACCTGCTGGTCAAACAAGATTATTGACTGTAATGGATCTAGAGAAAGATCAGTTCAAAATGGCGCTGTCGCATCCGACAGGAATGTCCCTTGGACCCTAGGGCAGTTTTAAGGAGTTGAATATAGTTATGGATGTGAAAAAGATCCCCTTGTGGGACAAAATGAATCTCCACATGCAGACAGGTCAGTTGATTGTTAATGATTTGGGCAAAACTCATGCTACATCAGTTAAGACAGAAAATATGCTTGCTAAGGTTGTCAAACAGTGTAAGATGGAGAAGGCCAATGCCAGGGAATTGACTACTCAAAATGAAGAATTGAAGAAAATCATAATGAAAATCGGAGTTGATCCGAATGATAAAAGCGCAATTCAAAAGCTTATGAAGAGTGCAGAATCAGAAATATCCTCATTAAGGAAAAAACTGAAATTGCCAGTTGTAGAGCATTCGTTGGCAGCCGAAGTAGTAGAGGTTGAAAAGGAAAAAGAGGAGCTACAACAACAATTGATAAAGAAGGATGAGGAGCTTGATAATGTAAAGCAGACTGCTCTAATCCTACAGAATCAAATTGAGAGCCAAACTTGTACTTTTGATTTTTCTGCAGGAGGATCTGATCCTCAAGCTCAGGTTGCTCAGTTAACCACAGAATTAAAAATGGCGGAGAGAGATCGCAAACAGACTCAGACTGAATTGGACACAGCTCTTAAGTTGATGCAAGGATGGGAAGGAAAGGCAAATGAGAATGAACAGAAGCTACAAAAAGCTGAGGAAGAAATCAAGGAACTCAAGGAGAAATTGAAGGGAAATATTTCCCTTATTAAAGCTAAGGATCTCATCTAGAATGAGATCATTTCTGAAATGCAGGCAAAATGGGACTCCGTAAAAGTAATTTCCAGAGAGAAGAACATAGTTGCAGACCACGAAAAAGAGTTGTTATCAGATAAGCAAGCCGCTATCAAAAGATCAAATTGGGCCAAGAAATTCATGAATTTTATTAATTCCAAGACAGATGAGGAGTTGCAAGATATGGGGATACAAGATAGGTATTTTTATGCTGAAGAAGTAAACAAAATGATCATTAAAAATGACCTTCTGAAGGCATCAAAGAAGCGGCTACAGGTAATTAAAGAGATGGTTAAAAAATTTGATATTTCGTTTGATAAGTTGATAAGAACTGGTTTGCCCTCATGCTGGAAGGAGGGAGGTGAGTTTATGTCCTGGAAGCTTTATGAGGATCAATTGGTATTTGCAAAAAGCAGAGCGACACGAGAAGACGCAGATACTGAAGGGAGAAACAGTATTCAATTTCTTACAAAGACATTTCCTTCTGCTGTGGATGGTGAAAACATTGTTCACAAGTAACCTCACTCACAGTCATATTGTTGCCTTCACAGTAGAATATAATCGTTATAAAAATGCTCCAATAACTCAAGATAAGCTCTGGAAGGAATGTAAGATATTTTCTATTGACACAAAAAAAGGATTTCCTGCCAAGCAGCCACAAGTAGTCGTTCAGCCGCAAGTAATCATTGAGTCAACTGCTATTCCAGGAACATCAGTTCCTTTAGATTATGAATTATCACCTTTTGTTTTGTTTTAAGTGAATTTATGCAAATGTAATGAAATATTTCTGAGGCATGTACCTCCGTTACAAAGAGTAGTTAAGTAGTTACAGTTAGTTAGAATCATTTTTATAACTAAAACCATTTTGGTTCAGATTGTATTTAAAGACATCTGAAGGAAGAAAGAAGGTTTCGAGTTTTGAGCCTTTGAACGCTAATTTTGTACTGAACAATATTGAATGAATGAAAATTTTTTGCAAGTTTCCAATATTCCATCTGTGTTGAAGATTTTTTCTTAGTTTCCATTTCATTTCCATATCTGTGAATAAAGTAGAGTGATTAGAGCTGCAGGTCTCTTGATATTTATGTATCTAAGAGTTAAATATCCTTAATGGGCGCTCCTCTCCTTTAGCTTATTTGTTTTTCACTTCTTCAGGATTTATGATGGCAGTTTATGTTTTAAACAGCATGACAAATTAAATCCTTTTCTTTCTTCGTCTTCCATCCGCTCACTTCAATATAAATGAATATGGCATTGCAGAGTTAATAAAGATTTGATATTTGGGAAGTATATTACTAATATTTTGAAGGATTAAGAAACAGAGACACATATATACATTTTGTGACATAATCTTTAATGTCTTGAGCACGGATTCTTGTACACAGCCAAGAATTGTTTCTCAAGGAACAACACATGTCATGCATGTAAAAATGATTTGAATGCAAAAGTATTGAATTTTTGGATTATTCGCTTGCCAATTTTCATTCACCCATTATTTCCATTATTACAGTACTTTATTATTCGTAAACAAGATTTCCCCTTTTCTACTTATCATTCTTGATTTTTCGCAAGAAAGCCCATACAAGTAGAGCTCTTCAAAAATGTCAAAGGCTACGAAGAAATCCAAAAATCCCATGGCTCCCATTAATCCTACTGCTTCTTCTACTAAAGTAATAGAGATTCTCCCCTTATTCACAGACATTACATGCATGTCAGAGAGTGGTTCTTCTTCTTTGGAAGAAATTTTTAGATTATTTGAAGATGAGAAACCCCACAGGGTTGAAAGAGAAGCTATTGCAGATGCTTTCGATTCTTCGAAAACTACTATAGAAGAGGTCGCCAACTCTTTTCTACACCATATTTCTACATGACCCAAAATTTTACCATATACTAATATGGTAAAATGGATAATCAACAATCTCAATATTGCAGATAGAAATTTCATGACAAGAACAATGATAATATCTTTCAGATTTGAATATTTCAGGAAAATGTACCACATTCCAAACCCGAAGAAGGTATATGATAAATAATTTCTAGCACAATACTCCAAAGAGAATGAACTAAATTTGAACCTCATAAAGAAGTGGAGGAACAACCCAAACAAGAATAAAAGTGACGATAAGGGTATGTATTCCATTGATTCCCTTGCTAGTCCCTATTGTTATATTTATGCAATGATGTCTAGACTCTTCGACCAACCCAATAACACTAAATTCTCAATTGAATGGGTTCCCCTTATGGAAGCAGTTACAAATTATTATATCATGGACTGGGGAACCATTTTGTCCAATAATATTTCCGCCCAAATTATTGAATATAGAAAGAATTGTTCCATTTCATCCAAAATATTTCCCCTATTTTACATGAGTGATTACATTATGGATGTTGTATGTTTTACCTCACACTTTCTAGCCATGGGATGGAAATGGACTACCCAAGATCCTACTGCCATTCATGTCTATCATAGTATTTTTTGGGAATCAAAATATGAAACCCATTTCTACAATATCTGCCATGGAGTGACGCTCCCATTATTTCAAGTTGTATTTAATGAAAAGGCTCCCAGATTATCCAAGGAAGCTCAAGAATACTTCTCCATTGGAAAATGGTTTGGTGATGAATTGTTTACTTATGTCAGAGCCTTTGGAAGCTTGGCTCAACCACATGTCCTACCATTGTATGTTCTAGATAAACTTCTCATAAGAAAAATCGCTTGTCAAATTGTCAGTAATGGATTAGCTAAGATATTGAAGGAATCAAAGATAGCTCCATGGCCCTCTTTTCCTATTCACTATGGTTTCTACGCATTATAAAATTAAAATAATGCGGGGTTAGAAGTCAATCAAATTCAACGCTTGAAATTGTTTACGATTTCAAACAGGTAATATGACCCAAATCAAGTTTCCTTTTATTTCACAACTCAAGTGAAAATCAAACCATTTTTGCATGAGGATGATGATTTTGATGACTTGTTTGAGTAATTCGACACTTATTCTATAGTACATAAGTTAGAAACATCATGCTTAAATCCACAACAACTTTCAACGTTAAAGAATTACATAAATAAAATATTGGAATGGATTCCTTTAAATATACTAAAGGTAGCCCAACCCATCTTATAGAATGAACAACAATAGAAAGAGTAGGAAAATGAGAAACCATCTAAGGATGCTGAAGTCCTTAGAAAAATAGAAGAAGATAAGTCTACTGGAGTGCAAGTCAAAGATCCACAATTTCCAACTGACTTAAATGATTTCTGGAAGTATTTTAATCAACAATTCTAAGGAGACCAATAAATGGTGATCATTGATCATAAAAAAGAAATGGAAACACCTCAAGGTAAAAGTCAGAACCCATTTACTACTATGTCAACTTAAAAATAATTTAACACAAAACAGGTGGAATTTATCCCGACCTACCCTACTTCAGATATTTTATTGAAAATTGAAGAAATTTCACCTTTAGATTTATTTTACAGTCCCAGACATAAAGATGTCATGAGCAGGTAGAGGAAAAGGAGGAGAAAAGAACAATAAAAAATCCTTGTTCCTAGAGATGTCCCGATGGAATTATTTTGGAAAGACTCGCAAGTAGATCCATCTTAGGATCTAACTCATTTGAATCAGTTTGCAAGAGCATATGCATCTGCCACCAACAAGGCCACCGAATTTCAATGGATAGTCAAAGAAAAGGATGAAATAATCCTTCAATTGGAATAGGAATTACAAGCAGAGAAGCAAAGGGTTGATAAACAATTACAAGTACAAGTATTACAACTCCAAGAGAACCTAGATCAATTAAAGTTGTAGCACCAATCTAAAATCGGTACTAAGGATACTCAGATACATCAATTGTAATTCATTGTTTAACAATTGAAAGACATCCCAAAAGTAGATGAATTCAAGAAGGAAGCATTGGAATTAAATACCATGTTGGCCCAAAAACAAGTTGTTTTCTACCAAAAAAATTCTAGTATTATTGAATTATGTGAAAAAAGTGATTCACTGATGAGTCGAGTAGTGGACCAAAGAATCAACTTTTCTGAGATCGATGACAAATTATCATAGTATGTCACCTGGCAAGATACCACTGAAGGCTGAAAGGCCAATATTCCCAGGATTGGATATTCCAAAAAAAAAATATTATTTATTGATTGGGATACACAATTAAAACAAATTAAAAGGGAAATTTGCAGAGCCGGAGATGTTACTAACAACATTGTTGAAACAATTAGCCAGAATCTCATTGTTGCTAATCGTATTGATATATTCCCCCCTGGTTATCTACCTATTGTAAAATATTTAATAAGACAACGGTAGGAAATTTCCAAGGTAAAAGAGGAAAGCATTAGAATATTGGAGAAGTCAGACTGGGAAAATTATTGGAAGTATTTGGTTAAGCCACATAGCCAATGGCTAATGTTGCGTTGTCTAACAGATACTTCCTCTTACATGATGCCTCCACTTTCATATTTTGTTTACACAAGACAACTACGCATCAGGCTAGACCAACCTCTTGAGGTTTATCCTATGCTCAACATCCTTCAATTGAAGGAACGAATGGCCAATGAGATAGTAGTGGAATCCTGAAGTGAGTCACCCCACCAAATTTTGTTTCTATTTTTAATTTCACTTAATTTAAGGAGATTTGTTTAAACCTCCTCAACTCTTTATGTAATTACTATTTTTGTACTCTTTATTTTATTATATAAATCCCTTCATGTCCTTTAAGAAGGGGTCCTGAAATTTTGAAAAGAAGAATTTACAAAAGTTGCACTTCTGTACTCTTAAAGTTTTTCTTAAAGAAAAGGTTGGACCAAATACTATTTTTCAAATGAGAAAAGTTAGCATATATATGGTACTTTTATATTTATGTTGATATTATGTTCCAAATGAGAAATATTTGATTTTCCTTATGGTGTCTTTCTATATGTATCTTCTTAACACAATCTAGCATTAATTTACTTCTAAGCATGTTTGACTGCCATTTTTTTTACATATTCAACACATGCAATAAATAAATGAGATATATGATTATTCAATTGATTTAATTAACTATTTAATTAAATCAATTATCTCAAATTGTTTTCCATCTCTATAAGTGTTTGTAGAATCTTTATTTGTATTCCCTGAAATATCATCTTTTTAAATCACATAGAAAGATAATTCATCCCTAGATAGAGATAGGTATATATATATTTCCTTCAAGCTTGTTATCACCCCCATTTATCAAGTCACGGTCAGTTAAAATACCACCCATCCACCAAATTATATTTCATTGGGAAAGTGGTCCCACAAATCTTGTCGAAACCACCATTTTAAACGGATAAGGGACAATTTTTAAGTCTGAGTGGTTTTCCCCGATGTTGCTGTACTAATTTTTGGGGCCTCAACAGAGAGATACATAGTGTAGGATGTGAGAGGGATGTGGGAGATATTTTCATGTAAAGTTATATTTAAAAATAATAAAGTAATACTTACATTAACAAATTAAAAGTAGTAATAACCAAGAAAATTGATGTAATAAAATACTTTAATTTCCACCTTAATTTTACATCAACTACATATAAACAAATAAATTAACTGAAAGTAAAAATAATTTACCTTTTAATATGAGAGAGAGATGCACTTTCTTCATTATTTAACATGGAATTGAAAGAAAATACTAATATTTATATTACATTGATGTTAATTCATTTTATATTTAGTTTACATGTAATATTTAAAAAATATATATCTTAATAGAAAAAGTATTTTACTCTCAGTAAAATTAAGTAATTTAAGTTAAAAAGAATTCTTATATTCTTACTTCCCATTACATGTGTAATTTATTCCATATTATGTATAGTTTGTTTTTAACATGGGTTGATATATGAGATTAAAAAAAATAATAATAAAGAAATGTTTAACATGGGTTATACATAAAATATTTCAGAATTTATATTGAGTATTTTTTTTGACATCAAACATATATAGAGACAAAGAGTGAGAGGGAAAATTTATTAATAACAAGTGTGTGTGTGTGTGTGTGTGTGTGAATCTTAATCACAAGCGTATGAAAAAGGCTCACTTTAGCCGTGCATAAAAAAAAAAACCCTAACAACAAAGATGGCTACCAATATCTTTAGATATGCAATTAGTTAACCAAGATGAATGTTGCAAAAATATAGATCTATGCATTAAAAGATATTTAGCAGTAAATAAAAGCAAGAGTTGCTCCATGCATCCAATAGTCAAGACAAGATTGTTTTAAAGAATTTTTGTATTTTTTGACACCTGGGAAGGGAATATAGAAAGATGTTACTAGTCCCCCTCAATGGGATGGGTTCTTGTAAGTCCTCAGCACTTCAGATCTAAAATCCCTCTCTCTTGATGGTGTATAAAATACAGACAAAAATGGAACTCAAAGGGAGCTCACAAGAAAAATGGTAGCAAAATATGACAATGATGGTGGATCCACTACAAGAAAAAAGGACATTGGTGAGGGTCGAAAAATGTCACCATAAGTTCATTAGTGACGGTCAAAAGAGCTTCCGTCACCAAAAATTGAACGTCACCAAAGGTGGCGTCGCCAAAAGTATAGGTGTTATGGTGACATTCAAGGTCCGTCACCAATAATGATTTATAATGACGGATAGTGACCGTCACCATTTCATATGAGCAATGGTGATGGACCTTAGCCTCCATCACCAAAAAATTGAACGTCACCAAAGTTGGCGTCGCCAAAAGTACGTCATGTGGTGACAATCAAGGTCCATCACGAATAATGATTATAATGACGGATAGTGACCGTCACCATTTCAAATGAACAACAACAATTTATTGTGACGGGCCATTCATGGCCGTCACTATTGATGCATATATATGGCGACATTCATTGACCGTCACCATTTCATATGATTTATGGTGATGGAAATTTCATGGTCGTCACTAATATGGTGGCGTTCATTGACCGTCACCATTTCATATTTTGGTGAGGGTCGAAAAATGTCACCATAAGATCATTGGTGATGGTCAAAAAAGCCTCATTCACCAAAAATTAATCGTCGCTATTCCATATGAATATCAGGGCACGATGGAATCGAACCACCAACCTCCTGCTTGTAAAGCAGGTGCTCTTCCATTGAGCTAGCACCCTTTAAAGAATTCGGCTTTAAAAAATTAGACCTTGAAACTTTATAAATTGTAAATTCTACAAGTTCCAATAAATTCTACTATAGCGGAGAGGGAGAAATTTTTTTAATAAATAACGAGACAGATAAAATAAATCTATCAAATAAATATGGCGTCATTCTAGTTAAAATAGGAATTTTTATCATATTGACTAGAGTCATGTACACGCAAAAAACCAAAATTACATCATCAATTTTGCATGCTTGACCTATAAAGCTCATACAGATTACAAATAATTGAAGGTGTTTGATGATGAGTAAAGTTAGATAACACTTTGATATATTACAAACTTGAGGCTAACTACAAATCATCCAAAAATGTTCAAAGAAAAAATAATTATTGATGAAAAATGTACATAAGCATAGAATTTGAGCATATCAATATATAAATATGAACATCCACCCACAACATAACTATGCACCAGAAAGCTTGCATTATTTACCAACAACTCTAACATTTAGTTACAAATTTTCCATTAAATTCAAAGTTACTAAAGCAAAATATATTGCAAAACACAAATCAGAAATACAAAAATTGTCATTTACCATTTATAATTATGTGGAAGCCAAATTATGTTCCCGTGTCATTGAGATCTAGCTTAGGTGACTAAAAGGATGTGTTGTGATCCTCCCCATATGGGTTCAAATCCCACTCGTCACATGCTTTCCCCTCGTAGGTTGATAGCCTCTTAAAGGAGTCATTTCATGTGGATGGGATAGGTGTGACTTTTGATGGATTAGATTCCTCGGTCATAACAACTTAGCTAAGAGTGGATTTCTATGTCCACAGGTGAAATTCATGTCACTAACTGGAAGAATTCAAACCAAAAAAACCATGTTCCTCATCCTTCAGTTTGCAACAGTCTAATCCCATGTTAATATGTGACAGGACTTATGATCAACTAACTTGAGAAAGGTAATCACTGCTTAGAGTTCCAGTATTCGAACAATGAATGCAACAAAAAATTTATGCACATAATATATAAAAAAAATACTATTAATGGCAATCATAGTTCAATATAAAGGCTTCCAGTTATTGTTATTGTCATCGCAGAATGCCACCCATCAAGAAGTTGTGTTGTATAGTCAAATTTTTCGATGCTTTTGTGTGTGAGAAACTTATTTATGGATACTAAATATGCTCAACCAAAGTCATAGATTGACATCATATATCCTTCATTATTGAATGATAGAAATTATGATTTACATGCACTGACCAAGAAAAAAAATTAACAAGGAATAACACCAAACTTATCATACAACAACAAGGAAAACAAAAAAAACATTAATAGATGTAGCTGTTAAATTTCTAATCATTGAAGGAGACAAAATAGGTAAATAGTATGTCTCAATAACACATTTTTTTACTTTGGAGTATGTAAAATGTTTCAATGGATACAAGTGATGGTCAATGCATGAAAAACAATCATGCGCCATGTCGCAAAATAAAAATACACCAGTTCTCTTAGAGAGTGGGCACTTGGAACCCACTCTCATACAAAAAACCTATCATACAACAAAATTTCTAAACTTATCATACATCAAAAAGGAAAACAAAAAAGAGCATTAATAGGTCTAGCTACTAAATTTATAATCATTGAAGGAGACAATAGGTATATAATATGTCTCTAAAACACATTTTTTACTTTCAAACATGTACAATGTTTCAATGTCTTCCAGTGATAGACAATGTAGACAAAAGAAACATGTGGAATGTTGCAAAATAAAAATACATCAGTTCCCTTGAGAGTGGACACTTGGAACCCACATATGTGTTATAGCATCATTTCTCACCTTGACATGATTCATGATTGCTACATGGCTTTATGGGCACCCATTCCTACAGACTTGGACAAATTCACTTAAAAACAGTGGAAAATCCTTCATACGCGACTATGCCCGTGTTTTTCCGCATGTATACGCGAGTACAGCTAGACTTTTCCGCGTATGCCATTTTAATGATTAAAAAAATATATAAAAATCCCTAATTTCACGCTGGGTTGATGGTTACTCAGGTAGTTCAACCACCCCAGCCCGTGGCCAACTGTTTCCAACTGCTGAAACTACTTGGAGGGACTATAAAAAGACCTCATATGTATGGCCTAAGGGAGAGAGAGAGAATTATTATTATTATACTCTGTTGGTTTCCTATCCAAGTCTGATTCCCCGTGCCTCCTGCACTTTCCCAGTTCATTTCAGGAAACCCTTGTTTCCTTGAGATACACATCCCTTTATATGTTATCTCATATGCACTCATTTGGAAGGAGTCTTAGCGAGGCAAGGGCTGGACGGATCCGGACGACGGTCCGCGAAGGCCTTGGAAGGATCAGGTGATCTCTCCACTTACTTTTGTACGTACTATTTTTATAATACAGAAGTATCATGCTGTTCCCGAAGTAAACGTGTTAGTGTATGCTTTAATGTATGAAGAATATTTGTTATACAAGCATTTATGATGATGTATTTAATGTTTTATATGAATCTCACTAACATATAGAGTAGAAATATACTGTACAACTTGTCCTTTGTGCTGGTTTCTTCTTGTATTTCAGGTGAAAGAGGAAGGACGGTTGCAGGGAGTTTGAACTCCACGTGGATCTACTTCAAACGTAGGACCAACGGGTAAACCTCTCGTTCTGCTCTATTTCGTTTTTATGACTATGCATGATCGTGTGAGTCTCTGTTAAGTAGTACGCCCCTGCTCTGTGGAGGTTGAATCCCAACCAACCTCTAGGGTGTTAAATCCCCGAAACAGAACTGGCGACTCCGCTGGGGATCACATTTTTGTGATTCTCCCGTTGGGTTGTTTCAAATTTGGTTGGTGTTGTCATCAGCTTTCTTCTCCGTTTTACACCTAGCTTTGCTTTGCACATCAAGCTAGTACCTTTCCCAGTTGTATTTTATTTTTCATTATTCTTCTTTCTATACGTTAGCTTTTTCTGGTACGCGTATACCCGCGAGTTTAGGAAGGAACCGCGTAGAGTACGCTGTTTCGTTCTCAACACGTACGCGTATACACGAAGTTGCATAACTCGCAAGGTCGCAAATACCCAGGCTGAATTTGAAATTTCAAGATTCTGGTGTTTTTGGTCTTTTCTGGCTGTGGAGGCCTGTGCCTGCAGAGTCTCTGTACTTATTGGAGTGTGACAGAAGTGGTTTTAAATCTTGGTTCTCTTTCGTTTGCCCGAAAACTGATCTTTTGGCAAAGTGTTCTTGTTGGTGCTAGCACTCCTGGATTGAGTTCCAAGATCGCTTTCTGAGCGTTCTTGGCTGTTCTGCTTTACCAGGACAGCTGCTTTACCAGAACAGAGAGCTTTTGCTCACTGACTCACTCCTGTCTTTGTGTTGTGCTTCGCATTGCGTTCTTTGCTTTGTTTTTGATTGGTTTTCTTGAGTTTCATAGGCTAGGGTTTTGTTGCAATTTTCGAAGATCTTTTCTTGTTTCTTTGGAGTTTTGTGTTGCAACGAATTTGCACCATTTCTCTTGGCTGTTTGATTGAGTTTTTGGTCTTCCGTTGCTCTCATTGATCTTGCTATTATTAGCCTTATAAGGTTTGGGGGCATAGCTGAAGTTTATGCTTGAAATTCGGTCTCGTTTTGGCTTGGATTGGGATAGTTGTTCTTGGTTTTCTTGAAGCTCTTGTTTTATAAAACTGAAAAGCCCAAAAACATTTGTTTTGCTTTTTGTTTTTTCATATCAAAAACTCAAAAAACATAGTTTCTTGTTTTTCGTTTTTGTTGTTGCCTTTTTCATTTTCGTTTGGCTTCATCTTTTGGGACTTTAGTGAAATTTCTTGCTTCTAGTTTTTAGCTTGATTTTGAGGAGAGGGTGTCTTTTGAGTTCTTCTTCTTCTTGTGGAGTATTTTGGTGTCTTATATTGAGAGTTCTTGTTTGCAAGAATTAGCTTTCTGGATATCAAAAGATGAGTTAAAACTGAAGGAGCCCTTTTGGGAAATTTCACCTTGTTTCAAGGGACTTTTTTGCATCTTAGAATTTACATGCTAGTGGTCATTTGCATTAGGTGCATTGAATCATTTAGTTAGCTTCTTAATTTTTGTGCGTGTGAGTTTGTAATTCAAAAAGAAAAATATATTTTTTAGCCTCGTAGAACTTACATAGAAATTGCTCTTCATCGAAAGACAAAGAACTGCATGTGCATGTAGTCAGGTTTTTATTAATTTCTTTTGCGTCAGAACATCATTGGTTTCAACTCCATATCCCTATGACTTAATACAACAGCCCTTAAAATAAGCGATTTAATCTAAAATCAACTAGCAAGTTTTATTAAGTGTCAATCACCAACTAGCTAGGTTGTAGGGCCTTGGAATAGGAGAGAGGAGAGTTAACTCTCCAAGGCCGCTCAAACAAACATAGAAGTTTATTAATTGAGCGAAATCCAACTCCGTGAGGTGGACTGGGAAAGCTCTCATCCGAGAGTCAAGCGCGAGGGGAAGTGAAGGTTAAGAAGAGGGATACCCCCCCTCCGATTAGCTGAATCTAACCTCAAGACCGTTCCGCCCAGCTTCTGATACGGATTTGTGTCCATAGTTGCTGTTCCTAGGTTCCACACAGGTGACTGCGGGGGGGAATACCCGTGGTACCTGAGGCAGACGTCGCATCACTTCCAGCAGTACTTCGGGGGGGTGCCCTTGCGAAGCTTGGGTGCTTGAGCCGGCAAAGGCTGTTGTTAGGAGGTCGGCGTAACTGTTTCTGATACCTTCGCTAGTTGTTCTGGGCCCTAATCATCCCAGACTGCTTTCGGAAGGCCCTATACTTCGCTTTCCTGTATTTTGGTGTCCGGTCCTCATCACTCGGAGCGGAAATACTTGGAGGCTGTTTGCTTGCTGTTTCTCAGGGTTTTGATTTTAGTGAGTGCTCTTTGCTCCTAGCTTGCCTAGCTTTTCACTTTTCTTGAGTCTAATATAATAAATTTGTAAAAGTGGCTGATCAAGTGCCTCGACGTTCGAGGAGAGTCCGGGGGTTATCTCCCGAGAGTGCAGAGCCTTCTTCGAGAAGGCGTAGGAGCGATCTAGCAGGTGGTTTTCACCCTGTAGAGTCTGACGCTGTGGAGAGAGATCCTCCACTAAGGTTTCATTGCTGATTCCGGTGTCGGTTCCGAGAGGAGCGTTTCGCTCACCTTGAGGGTATTGTTTCCTCAGGAGGAAGATTTTCAGATAGAAGATATACCTGAGCCTGCAGCTACAGGTCCATCTCCTCTTCCTCTTGATCATCCGTTTGTTATAGAGTACGTCGGACCGGAGTCTGAGAGACCGCCGGATCTTCCATATCTTTCTTATCTTTCGATGGCCATGACTGGGAACGCGACTTCTACCGTGAGTGCTGCGGGCATTCAGACCCCTGCTTCTGTCGAGGCAGGGGGCACTCTTGCTCTATCTTCGAGTGCTTCTAGCACCGCTATGTTTGGCTCTGGGTTCACCCAAGCATATGCTTCTCAATCTGGTCCCTTTGTTTCAGGGATGTCCATTGCTGGAAATCCCTCTTTTTCCTTTACCGCCGTGTAAATGATTCACGCCATGTCCAACATGGCTAGTGGATCAGCTTCTTTCCAGGGTTTCCCCTTTGGGACTGGGCATATTCCTAGTCCCAATCCTTCTTTAGGGTCGTTTCCTTTTACGTCCCAAACCCAAAGTTTTAATCCTTGGGCTCAGGGGCCAAGTTCGACTGCTTTTATGGGGTGGAATCTTGTGTTTGCAACGTCGGGGGAAGGGAATCAGTTCATCGCGAGTCATCCAGGGAATGCTTCTTTCCCCGCATCGAGTGCTTATCAGTCTTTTTCTCCTTTATCTAATGCATGGAACCCCTACCAGGGGCTTACATCTTCAGTTAATACTTCAGCAGGGGGAAATAGTCTGGGTCTTGGTAACTCGGCGTGGGGAGGAGGTTCTTCTCCGTTTTCTACGGGTCCTTTCTGGCAGCCTGGTGCCTCATCAAATCCAGGCTATTCTTTTCAGAATGTGGGAAATCCATCCTATCAAGGATGGAATTCTCAGGCTCCGCCGCGATTACCATTTCTGGCAACGTTAAACTTGCCAGACTTGGCGAAGTTAACTAATGACCCGATTCGATATAGTCCGGGTTGGCCTCCGGTTCCAACCAAACTTCCTTCAGACATTCCTAAGTTTGAAGGTAAGAATGGTGAAGATCCGGCAGACCACGTCACCACATTACACTTATGGTGTTCATCCAACTCTCTGATCGACGATTCGATTAGATTGAGATTATTTCAGCGCACCTTAACTGGAAACGCCGCGAAGTGGTATATAGAGCTTACTGGGGGCAGTTTCGCCACATTTGGAGAACTGGCTGTCACTTTTCTTAACCATTTCAGTTGCCCGTCAGATATGAGGCTGGGACCGAACTCCTGGCTAATTTTAAGCAGGATGAGGCAACTCACATTTCTGATCATATTCAGGAATGGAGGAGAAGGAAGAGGCTAATTAAAGCCCATATTCCAGGTGAGTTCCTTCTCGAGTGGTTTTTGAAATCGCTTCAGTCAGATATTTCAAAGGATGTATCCATGTCAGGGTATATTCCGAGGAGCAGGCCATCTTTAGGGCCCAGCAGTTAGAGTTGATCTATTCTCAGTCTGGCATGCTTTACAAGTATTTGCCTAATGCTCCTCGCTCCAAATTGGATCTCTCGAAACCCAAACCTGGCCCGCATGGTGACGGACTTGTCGGATCGGTCAGTAGTAGTGCAACCAGCCTGCTTTCTCAATTGCAGCAGTTGTCTTTACAATCTACTTCTTCTGGTCAGGCTGTGCCTGCTGATTCTTCACCTTCCCAGTCTTTGTCCATTAATGCTGTCCAATCTTCTGAACCCAAAGGAAATCAACAGTCCGATGGGAAGAAGAAGGGACGTAATAACAAGAAGAAGGGCAAGAATGGGAAGGGTAATGCAAATAAGACCAACGAGCGTGTTGGTGAAGGGAAAAAGGAGAAAAAGAAAGTTAAGTTTCCGTGCAAGCTTTGTGCTGGAGACCATCTCACGCATCTTTGCCCGAAAATTCAGGATGCTCAGTGCCTGTTATCTCAGCAAGGTTCTTCTAGTTCCCAGGCTGTGCTAACAAACCCTTTTCCCCAAGGGCAGCAATTAATTGCTGGCGCGAATCAAAATCCTGGGGCTTCCTCTGGAGGTCCTCAGGAAAGGGAAATTCCATCGAATATCTTTATGATGAGTGCTCACGTGGATGTCGCTACGAGATCCCGTGATTATGGCGGAGAGGAATCTTCGAAAGCTAAGGAAGTTCCCGATGCTACTGAGCCGCTTCACATCACGAAGCCAACTGTTGAGTCTATGCCTCGGATACCGAAGGCATCCTCTAAGCGGTCAACGATTAATCCGAACATGAGGGCTGCCCAGAACTACTCGATTGTAGAAGATCTGGCGCAAATTCCTTGTGCTATGTCAGCTTTAGAGGTACTCCAGTCCTGTCCGGCTCAGCGCAGTGCTTTGCTCACTGCCATTGGGGCTATTGATCCGAAAAATTCTCTTCTGATTACCTTTGATATGAAGAATTTTAAGAAGAGACTTCCTCATCATATGGCCTTCCATATTAAATCATCGTACCGGAAGACTAATATCTTTCGCACGGTCGTTGATGAGGGTGCTTCTACTTGCGTGATGTCTCTCGCATGCTGGAAGACACTAGGATCTCCCAAAGCCGTTCCATCTAGCACTATTCTTACTGCATTCGATGGCCATTCTCATAGGCCCCATGGTATTGTCCCGGCTTTGCCCATCTGTGTTGGGGGCAAAACCGTTAACATAGAGGTTGAGGTAGTAGATGCAGCCTTGGACTATAACCTTCTGTTGGGGAGAAACTGGATATATGATATGGATGCCATTGCATCTTCACTATTTCGGATAGTATGTTTCCCCCACGAAGGGAGGATAGTTACGGTGGATCAACTGGACTGTCCTCCTGTAGACCTGGATGCGCCTCCTGACTCCTCTGTCCCTAAGTTGGACAATACTAAGGCACCTATCGAGAATCTGGGAGTTGGAATGTATTCTTCCCTGATGGGATCTTTTGATCTTCCTCCTCCTAAGGTGTCTATCAATGTTATTTCATCCTCCAAGGCTCCCCTTCGAAGAGAGTTCTTTCGAACTCATTATTTTTCGGACCCTTGGACCTTACCTTCCCCAACTGCCACTTTGGAGGAAGGGCAAGTGGGTGGAATGGAATTCCCGATTTCTGCAGCTGAGATTGCATATCAGTCTGTTGTTGACACTGCAGAGTCTGATCCAGCTCCTCTTTCGCCGGAAGAGTTGGATGGTGATGTGGCTCCGGCTTGGACGCTTACTTCTTCTTCTGCCCAGGATTGTCTAGATACCACTCTTCCATCTGAAGAGGCCATCCTGGAAGCAATGACATGTATAGAGAGACCGTGGGATGACTTGCATCATCGGTCTTACTTCCTACCTGACTTGAGTGAAGTCGAAGCTAGTTTTCCAAGTCCTCAGTCTCCTGGACCTGTTCACCCAGTCTTGAGCCCCTTAGCACAAGCACAGGTTTATGCTGAAGGGAACATGGCTGTGATCTCTCCGACTATCCCGGTGAACATCTCCAGAAATCCCAACATTATCGAGAACGTTTTCATTGGAGCTGAATGTTCCCGTGAAGAAGTTCAAATCTATACCGAGCTCTTCAAAGAGTATAGGGATGTTTTTGCTTGGTCTTATGAGGAAATGCCTAGCATAGATCCATCTATCGTCCAGCATGAGATCAAGACGTATGAAAACGCTAAGCCGGTCAGGCAAAAACTTCGTCCGGTTAATCCTAGGAAGGCAGCAGCTATCAAAGCTGAAGTTGAAAAGCTGCTTAATGCGGGATTCATTTTCCCAGTTCCTCTGACTGAATGGGTTTCAAACCCCGTTCCCGTTGATAAAAAGCAAGGAACAATTCGAGTGTGCATCGATTTCAGAGACCTGAATAAGGCGTGTCCTAAAGATAATTACCCCACACCCTTCATTGATCAGATTATTGATGAGTGTGCCGGTAACGAGATTTTTTCCTTCATGGACGGTTTTTCCGGTTATAATCAAATTACTATCCGTCCAGAAGATCAACATAAGACCGCATTTATTTGTCCCTGGGGTACGTTTGCATATAAGAAGATGCCTTTTGGTCTTAAAAATGCTGGAGCTACTTTTCAGCGGGCCATGTCTTACACCTTCCACGACATCAAGAAAATCATCGAGGCATACTTAGATGATCTAGCTGCTCATTCTCGAAAGAGGATGGATCATCCAGGTCACCTCCGGCAAATATTTGAGAGATGTCGTTTTTATAAAATTTGTTTGAATCCGAACAAGTGCGTTTTCGCGGTAACATCCGGTCGGCTGTTGGGATTTATTGTGTCTAATGAAGGGATAAGGGTAGATCCCTTCAAGGTTGAGGCAATACTTTGGTTGCCTCCCCCGTCTTCAATCCGTCAACTTCAAAGTCTCCAAGGGAAGTCTAACTTTCTTCTGAGGTTTATCGTTAACTATGCTGAGATTACAAAGGGATATATGAGACTGTTGAAGAAAGGAGTCCCTTTTCTTTGGGACGACTATGCTCAACGCTCATTCGATGCCTTGAAAAGGCATTGACCTCTGCTCCTTTACTGAGTCCACCCGATTATAGCAGAGATTTTCTTTTGTATCTGGCTACAGCAGAATCTACCATTGGTATGGTTCTGGTTCAGGAGGATGATGCTCTGGCTGAGCATGTTATTTACTACCTTAGTCGAGGACTCGTAGGACCTGAACTGCGATACACCCCGATAGAAAAATTAGCCTTAGCAGCAGTCCATGCTGTGCAGCGACTCCGGCATTATATTATTCTTCGCAAAACTTATGTCTTGGCAGCTACCAATCCATTTCAGTTTGTCCTCAGCAGGCGAGTGATTGGGGGCAAATATAATAGATGGATTGTGATATTACAGGAATTCGATCTAGAGTTCATGTCTGCCAAATCCAAGAAGTCTTTAGTCTTTGCGGAATTGATCTCCGAGTTGCCTTGTGGAGAGGAGATGATCTATGATGAGTCCTTTCCGGACGAACACTTGTTTCTAATCTCTCCACAAGATCCTTGGTATGGGGATATCATTGTATATCTCCAGACTGCGAAGTTTCCCTCTTCTTTTTCGAAAGATGAGCGTCGTAAGCTGCGTCACTTGGCCAAGAACTATCTGATTATTGGTGATGCTTTGTACCGTCGAGGGGTTGATTCAATCCTAAGACGCTGCTTAAATTTCGAAGAAGCCGAGGCTGTGCTCAATGATTCTCACAGTGGAGCTTGTGGGGGTCATTTATCAGGGCTTGCTACAGCCCAAAAGATTTTGCGTGCTGGCTACTTCTGGCCCTCGATTTTCAAAGATTGTATTGAATCGGTCAAGAAGTGTCATCCTTGTCATGTGTATACTCGAAAAATGCGCGCTCATCCAGCTCCGCTTTTTCCAGTCGTTACTGTCGGACCCTTTACAAAGTGGGGTATGGATTATACTACTTGTAACCCGCCTTCGGCAAAAGGTCACAAGTACATTATTGTAGCAGTAGACTACTTTACGAAGTGGGTCGAAGCTATGCCTACTTTTGGGAACGATGGTGAGACTGCAGCTCTTTTCTTCTTCAACCAAGTCATTGCTCGTTTCGGTATACCTAGAGAGATTGTCACTGACCATGGCAGTCACTTTCAGAACAGTATGATGGCCGAGTTGGCTCTTAAATTGGGTTTCCGGCAGGAGCATTCATCTCCATATTATCCTCAGGCCAATGGCCAGGTGGAAGCCGTGAATAAGTCCTTGAAGACAATTCTTCAACGGACGATTGATAAACATAGATCCAACTGGCACATTATGCTATATCCCGCACTCTGGGCATACAGGACGTCAGTTAAAACTGCAACTGGCTTTACTCCGTTTCAGTTAGTCCACGGGGTGGAATCCGTATTTCCCATTGAATGCGAGATTCCTTCCCTTAAACTGGCTGTTGAGCTTCTTCCCGACACTTCTAGTCTGGCAGAGCGGCTTCTTCATCTGGAACATCTTGATGAGCAGCGTCGAGATGCCGCCACGTTGAACGAAGCGCATAAAAACCGAGTCAAAGTCCAGTACGATAAGGCGGTTAAGCCTAGGGTCTTTTCCGAAGGTGACCTTGTTTTGGTCTATGCCCAAGAAAAACATGCCTTGGGGGCAGGAAAGTTTAAGTCGATGTGGTATGGCCCCTATATCGTCAAAAAGGTCCTTAAGAAAGGAGCGTATACCTTGGTTGACTTTGAAGGAAATGAGTTGTCGGAGCCCCGAAATGGGCTCTATCTGAAGAAGTATTATGCCTAGGCTTTGCCCCGGCATTTTTCTTTGTATATAGTAGTTTTTGTCTTGTACATATCTGTTTGATTTTCGATTTTTGATGAGATGGTGATGTTTTTGATCTGCTTTGGCAGGTTGTGTTGATGTCATGAGTCATTATGGTTTCTCCGATGGTGCTAGTAGACACACCCGGAACTTAGCTTCCGCGGCTTGGGTGCTTCATTATCCTTCCGGTCAGCTGTTGGTATCAAGAGGGGTCTGCATTGGTCCTGCTTCCAATAACGTAGCAGAATACACTGCAGTCATTCATCTACTCTCGGAGGCAATATCTTTGGGTGTTGATTCATTGGTAGTTTTCTTGGACTCCCAGCTGGTGGTGTCGCAGTTGAACAACACTTATCAGGTAGGAGATCCAGTTTTATTACGATTGTTCTTGAGGGTACGTTTGTTACAAAGGTCATTTCAATTTTTAACATTCATTCATATTCCTCGAGCTGACAATTGGTTTGTTGACTCATTGGCTAATCAAGCTTTAGATTGGCATATTAATCATTCAATACAATAAAATCTAATCATCAAAAACATCATACATTTGATACATTTATCACATCACATCAAAATATCGCTGTATATATATCATCAGTATGTCAAAAAACTTTACAAAATTTTGGATCCATCAATGTCGTACAAAACTTGGGCTTATGCCCCATCATGTTCAGTCTCAAAAAATATACAGTCATCTAATATGTAAAATCTATCTACTCCTGAGGACCCTGCCCAGAGTTCCTATAGAACATCACTGCAGTGGCCACACGGCGGAACAGTCTAACCCAGTCCCTGGGTACTCCTACAACCCGTCTCTGGACGGCTTTTGGCAAGTCCTCCACAGCAGCCAGAGGGATTTGGCGGGTCAGTCCCTCCAAGTTTCTCTGTACGGCCTGGAGTGTCCTGTCAGAATCCGCTGTTTCTGCTTCACCTCTGCAGCGTTTGTGACGTGCTAGGCCCTCAGGACGCACTGGTCCAACATCTGAAACATGATCATTTTTCATTTGTCAGTCATTATGAATCCAAACCAAAAACATGTTTGTTTTTCATTTTCATACATATTTGAAAAATCCAAAAAAAAATCATATAAGTTAAAAATTTTGAAAAAAACTTACCGACTGCTCCCCATGCTATACCGGGTGGAAGTACTAGATCAGGATCTCCTCGGAAATCCATCCCGGCATAGGGATAGTCATCCACTGCGATGATTTGTTCTCTCCACCATAAGAAGAACTCATCGTCCCAGGTAGTTCGGGGTACCTCGCTGCCCCCCAGTCTCTTCATCATGTCTGCCCAACGGGCAATTCTTGGGTCCCGAGGGCTGCTGATAGTTGAGATGACTTTGGGTCTCAAAGCTGGAACTCTCTCGAAAAAGAATGTAGTCAAAATGGTTCCATAGCCAAAATGTTTTGTTTTTGTTTTGCGAATGGAGGTCAGTTGTTGTTTCATGTTCAGTAGCAGGGCAGTGCACCAATCATACACATGAATTAAGCACTCTACAGCTATGCTCATGTGCGTCCTGGACGCCTGATGCAGTGAGGCAGATCCTGCCACTCTGCCGATGGTGAACAGGAGGATCTTCATGTGCAAGTCCCTGATATCTCTGATTGCAATCTGTGTGCCAAATTTCTTGGAATTTTCTATGCAATAGATTTGGACATAGTCCTCCACGGTTAACCCTCCCAGGGGCCTTCCGTGCAGATCCACTGGGTCTCCCCTTCTGGAGAGTCCAGTGATGAAGTATATATCTTCCACTTCTATGCGTAGTGGCATTTGATCAATGATGAAGCAATCCTGATCCGGTTCCCAATAATTTACCAGCATTTCAAGCAATCTCACATTACTTTTCATATTGGGCATTTTGAAAATTTGAATAATCCACAGTTTCGGAGGACATTTTGTGCTGCGCGATCTTCCATGACCTCTTGGTCTATTGCACTATGCTCGCGTTCCCTCCATGAAATTTTCATCCTGAGAAAATTCATTAAAATTTGCATTAGAAACTCATTTTTGAAATTCGGACTTGCGCATACGCTAGTTTCGCTGTGCACAGTCGCGTATACACGCGACTTTCCTTCTTTGAACCCGCGTATGCGCAGGTACGCGTTTTTTAATAAGGGTTTCCAGGTAAAAATCCACTTAATTTTAAATTTTAAACGGACAAAATGAATCAACAAGATGAATAAGGAGCCTACCTGAAGTTTCGCTGAATTCCGACGGTCGGTTGTTGCTGATTTGACGAAACAAGTTTTTAGCTCCAGAGCTCTTTTTCCAAATCAGCTATGCAATAATGAACCAATTGAGAGGTAATTTGTGTATTTATGGCTAAAAATTGAAAATTTTCGCAAAAATTTCCTTATGCTTATTTTTTCGATCTATCTTATGCTGTATAACTCGATTGCTTGAAAGTGCCCAGTTTGGTATGTTTTCAGGTACATTTTGACGATTTTGAGACTTTTTCCGGTTTTTGATCCATGATTTCAGACTCTTCACGGCAGGTATATGATCTTCACTGGCATATAGGTTAGGGAATCACTTTCCGCTGCATCTTGCATTCTAGCCTCCATACTGATCACTTGCCTTAGGGTCGATCCCATCAGGTCATGAGTATTACACCCATTTCACTCGCCGATTTTTAAATCATGACTTGATGGTAGAGCCTTCCTTTACATGGGCTTCCTAGTTAGTTCCTCGCTATCACTTGCTGCCCATGCTGCTTTTTATGTAGGCTCGGGAGTCCTCTTTAGTCCCGCCATGTCTTTCGTGTTGAAGCTTCATTCTTCTCCTTCATCACTTATCTTTTTTCTGGCTTATACCCTAGAGGCTCCCTGGTGTCGTTAAGTTGTATTACTGCATTGCATATTGGCTGCTTGTTTATCCTGGCCTTTAGCCGGCTTCATTTGGACTCGATGTTTAAGCCAACTTTTGACCTTGACTTTCCGTACAAGTTAACCATTGCATGCACTTAGCTATCACGACTTGACACCTTTGTACCCATGGATGGAACGTTCCTCTGAGTATCACTGACCAGTTTTCGCCACCTTGCATTGAGCATAGGATTGTTCCAAACCCCGGAACTAGTGCATCTGTTTTTTTTCGATACTCGTTCTATCCATTGTATCATAGCATTCTTTATTCTTTTTCAGGCTTATTATGAAAAAGACAAAAAAATTAAATATAACAAAAAGAGCGGGAACGGGGTGTATCTTCGTTATTTCGATGGCAGTACAGAGTCAGTTTGTCGCCCTTGAACAAAGCACATATACTTATATATATTTCCTTCATTTGGGATGGTTCTAGTTTGACCTAAGTTCAGCCTTTACCATGTTTCACTTGTCAGTTCTCCCCCGGTTGGTTATCTCTTCCAATCATATGGAGAGTTTGTTTTGCCTCCTGCATGACAGACTTATATAGTGTCACTTTTTACTGCCATGGTCATCACGAGTCGTGATTTTGTTCAAGGGAAGTCTAACCTGAGTCGGCCATTCTGCGGTGTCTCTTGACTCATTATTCAGTCGGCCTTCCCGGTCTTGTCAGTATCATGTTCTATCACATCAGATGTTTTGGTCTTCTGCTCGTGCTGGTTTGAGAGGGTCCCCATTGACTTCTTGCCGGCGGGTTTGTCTCTTATCGACTACGATACATTGCTCTGAGAGAAAACCTAGAGCCGCACCTTGGGCCTATTTCCATTATTGATAGGTGACCTCGTGCTCAGCATTTGATCATCATCATGGGTCTTTGACTGAGTGGTTTCCCCTGTGTTCGACGTCAGCACACATTATCACACTTGGAATTCGTGCAGTACCTGGATTTCCATTTGACCCTATCGGTGGATTTCTCGCCTCTGTGTCAGCTTTCATTATTGGTTGGTTCAGAGGGTTTCTTCCGTGCGCTAGTTTCATCTTGTGCACATCGGAAACGTACTTCGGTTTTGGTTCCATCACTCTACTTCGTCCGATTCCTTCCAAATCTTGGCCTGCGGGTTACACTCGCGCTGGACTGATGTGGGATGCCTTACTGCCTTCCTTCCAGCAGATCTTTTCCCATCGACTCCGACTCATTGCTCTGGGAACAAGATCTAGAGTCTTTTTGTCAGTACCTTAGGGTTTGCAGTCATCAGTGGCAGACTCTTCGCTATCGACAGTGGGGATTCATCATTGCCTCCTGATTGGTAGATTCTTTCCAGTGTTCGACTTCAACTCATTCATTCACACTTGTCAGATTGTACTGGGGCACCTTGACACTCATTATCATTATCGGTGGGTTGTCTCGCGTTGGTTAACGGGAAACATCATTGCCCGGTAATCCAACGATTTCTCACATGGTCGACTTCAGCCCATTTATTCCCAGTGTGTAGAATTGTGCTGTTGTGATCGGTGAAGACCTCGGGTTGCATCAGCATTTCTCGGTTCACTGTTGACAGTTCTCTCAGTTTCTGCCAGTGTTGCCGTCCACCCTTATATGTTGCAGTTCAGCACAGCAGCATCTTATATGTTGATCCCCGAGTTGCGTGATTGTACCGTTTGATTCGCCTCTTATGATCCGGTACTTGGAGATTCAGTTACTTTATCAGACATCCAGTTGCACTATCTTTGATCAGCTTTCTATATGTGATACTTGGACATTGATACAGACTTGTCTTTCCGGGCCCTGCTCAGATGATTCACTATGTATTTTCAGTTCAGTTATACTTGTATACATGTTGGATCTATTCAGTACTTTCTATATATATGATGTATTTTTGACTGAGCATGGGTATGCCCGCCTCAGCATGAGTTGACTCTCTGGTTTCTTTCATTGGCTTTTGGCAGGCTGAAATCTGGTGAAGTCCTCTCTTGTCCTTGCGAAGTTCTTTCTATGTGCATAATACATTTCGGCCATCATGTACCCCTTCTGACCTCATATATTAGGGGGCGTCTGTTATAGCATCATTTCTCACTTTGACATGATTCATGATTGCTTTATGGCTTTTTGGGCACCCATTCCTACAGACTTGGACAAATTCACTTAAAAACAGTGGAAAATCCTCCATACGCGACTATGCCCGTGTTTTTCCGCGTGTATACGCGAGTACAACTAGACTTTTCCGCGTATGCCATTTTAATGATTAAAAAATATATAAAAATCCCTAATTTCGCACTGGGTTGATGGTTACTCAGGTAGTTCAACCACCCCAGCCCGTGGCCAACTGTTTCCAACCGCTGAAACTACTTGGAGGGACTATAAAAAGACCTCATATGTATGGCCTAAGGGGGGGGAGAGAATTATTATTATTATACTCTGTTGGTTCCCTATCCAAGTCTGATTCCCCGTGCCTCCTGCACTTTCCCAGTTCATTTCAGGAAACCCTTGTTTCCTTGAGATACACATCCCTTTATATGTTATCTCGTATGCACTCATTTGGAAGGAGTCTTAGCGAGGCAAGGGCTGGACGGATCCGGACGACGGTCTGCGAAGGCCTTGGAAGGATCAAGTGATCTCTCCACTTACTTTTGTACGTACTATTTTTATAATACAGAAGTATCATGCTGTTCCCGAAATAAACGTGTTAGTGTATGCTTTAATGTATGAAGAATATTTGTTATACAAGCATTCATGATGATTTATTTAATGTTTTATATGAATCTCACTAACATATAGAGTAGAAATATACTGTACAACTTGTCCTTTGTGCCGGTTTCTTCTTGTATTTCAGGTGAAAGAGGAAGGACGGTTGCAGGGAGTTTGAACTCCACGTGGATCTACTTCAAACGTAGGACCAACGGGTAAAACTCTCGTTCTGCTCTATTTCGTTTTCATGACTGTGCATGATCGTGTGAGTCTCTGTTAAATAGTACGCCCCTGCTCTGTGGAGGTTGAATCCCAACCAACCTCTAAGGTGTTAAATCCCCGAAAGAAGAATGATCTACTTCAAACGTAGGACCAACGGGTAAACCTCTCGTTCTGCTCTATTTCGTTTTCATGACTGTGCATGATCGTGTGAGTCTCTGTTAAATAGTACGCCCTTGCTCTGTGGAGGTTGAATCCCAACCAACCTCTAGGGTGTTAAATCTGACTTGAGCATACATACAAAACATACAAAAAGGAGCATTGAAGCTTGTGCCTCAGGGGATCCCGCTCCAACAGGCCCCCAACACAAACATATGACTCATCTCGAGTCACTGAGGCGTGGGCACAGGGTTGTCCCTGTACAACTTCAGGCGACTTCCATTAACATATTCGGGAAGGAATTGACCATTCAAGGTGGCTAGTCATACAACACTGACATCAGTGATTTCCTTCACAATATAGTGGCCAAGCTAGTGCATTCACAATTTCCCGGGGTGGCGCGCGAACTTACTGTCATATAATAAGACCGAATCCCCGACCTCGAATACCTTCTGTCTGATATGCCGATAATTCCATGCTTTTTGTAGGCCTTCTGGACTTACTGGTGATAATTTGCAATAAACCAATCTTCTTCTAGAGCAACCAACTGTGCCAAGCGTTCTTCCATAGCATCTTCTTTCGCCATATTTGTAAATACTACAATGCGCAGACTGGGGATGATGAATTCCATTGGCAACACAACCTCTTGTCTATACACCACTCTAAAAGGTGTCCATCTTGTCAGCTTCTTATAGAATAGATTCTGTACACCGGAAGGGAACATGGGTACTGTTCATCGAAATCATTTTGTTAAGCGTTATGTACTCTTAGTGAGCATTGCCTCGATAGTTTGTTGAATGCTTCAACACTTCCAGTTGTACAATTGCCTGGTGAAGTAGTGGTTCATTTGCATTAAATACTAGGTTCTCTTATTTTGGACATTGTATTCATCAGTGTGCGTCCAATAGTCAGAAGAACTAAAGGAAAATATCGAAATGCTCATCACCCTGCTTTAGCCTGCTTGTTGCTTGTCAGGCAAGCCATCCTCCAAGTTAGTAGAGGAGTCTTCACTAGTTTCAATACGGCAATTGATCTGATAACATTTGTTGATCAGGCTTTACCACTATCTCAA